>CM045768.1:93295801-94676984 GCA_025200525.1 Camellia lanceoleosa
TTGGGAAGTTTGATTAAAAATTGATTCAATTTTGTAAATTAAGTTTTGATTAATTAACTTAAGTCGTAATTACTTAGCTTAATCCTTAATTAGCATCCTAAGCTAATCACACGTATATATTTGAGTTATGGAGAGCTACATGGATGGTTTTGAGCTCAAATCTGCTGGAGAACACCTTAGTGAGTGAGAGAGAGAGAGTTCAATTTTAGAGAGAGAAAAAGCTTGAGCTTGAAGAATTTGCTAGGAGATTGAAGAACTAAGGAGAGGAACTCAAGTGTTTGCTAGAATAATTGTAACTCAAGGCTCTAGGTATGAAATTCAACCTCAATTCTTGATGATAACTCACCTAGCATATGAATTCAAGAAGATAATGAGATTAAACACAAGAAATAGCTGAAGGATGATGAAATTGGAGCTAGAACATACATGCATGCATCAACATGAAGAGTTTCGTCATTTTGAGCATGAGGTTTGTTATTTATGTTTGAATTGAGAGTTAAATCATTCATGCATTCATAATTCAAAGAGTTTTCAAAGTGCAATTTCATGTTTTAAAAGTTTTAGAAGAAGAATTGAAACAAATTCATACATGCATAGAGGTTTGAGTTCTATTTGTAAAGAATTTATGAAGTTTTAAGCTTGAATTTTGCGGAAGCCGAGAAGAATTGAGCTAAGGGTTTGAAATTGACTACATATTCTTGTTTTTCAAGTATTTCTAAGTGTTTGGACAAGCCAAGCAATAGTTTTTGCTTTGGGATTGAGTTTGGTGCATTTTTCTTCATGTTTTAAAAACCTAGAATCCGGCCGCATCGCTCGAGCAATGAAGTCACCAATAGAGCACACAATAAGAGCTTCTAGTATTTTTGCAAAGTATTGCACATTGCTCGAGCGACCAAGAGACCGGTCAAGCGACCTCAATTTATTTTTCACATGGCTCAAGCGACCATCGAGCATAGATTTTGAGCATCCAGTACTTTTGCAGACCATGCAAACCACTCGAGGGACTAAAGGACCGCCTGAGCAAACTATCATGTTTCAGCATACTTTGAAAAGTTATATTATGTTCATGTCTTCATTCTCATATCTTTCTGAGTATTTTTAAGCATGAGTTGAGCCTCCCAAATGAATTAATGAGTTAGAATTAGACTTAACGGAATTGGATAAGTTAAGAATGATTTGATTAAGCAATGTGTTCCAATATGAGTACGTGTTTATGTATTGTGTAGGTTGATCCACAGAGACGTGTCAACAATCTAATTGCTATGAGTAATATCTTAGTAAAGATACTTTCTTATATGCTATTTTCTAAATGTTTCCAATGTGGTAAACTTTTCTAAACTTATGATTTTGTGAGTATGAATGAGCTTCTATCTGTTCGATCAATATGATATTTGTTAATGGAATTGATTAAGTATAAACGTGTTAGATATCTGATAAGGTGTTTTGTATATCTGATAAGGTGGATCCAAGGTCATTCTGATTATTTGATAAGTCGATATTTGTTATGTGTTGACCAAATGGTCATTATATAACTGTAATCAATTGGACATAAGGTCGTTCCGTTAAGTTATGTTATGTTCTGCTATGTACATCTGTTATATGTTGGACTAGAGGTCGTCCTGTCATGTATTGGATCAGAGGTTGTTCCGTTATGAAGGAATGTGCTGTGAAAACAAATATATTTATGTAACAAAACTCATTCATGTAACCCATTTACTTTGATGTTATTCATTAGGCTCTAGCTCACTCCGTTATATATGTATCTAGGTAAGCAGCAAGATGTCCAGCCCTAGTGAACTTGTGGAAGATCACCCGTGTTTTGTGAAGTTAGCCAAGGGTGCCTCTCTGATGAGGCTTTTGTCTTTTGTTTTTGTTGGTCATGCTTGACCACCTTTTGATTTCAAGAAGTTTAAGTTTTGTAAGTTTATAAATGATACTCTTATGTGATAGTCTTTAATTATGAAGTCATGAATGAATGGACGTATATTTGTACAAACGTATTTTGAGTGTGGGTTATTAACTTAAAGTATTCTGACATGTCATGTATGTACAACTCAATGGACAATTTTTATTCATAACATTATCCTACTTCCGCTTCTGGCCCGATATATATAATTATATTTCGAATTTTTGTCTGAGGCCATAGATAATTTCATGATTACTGGACAGTTATGATCCAAACCTCTAGGGATAGGTTCGGGTCGTAACAAGAGATCCATCGAGTAGCGAAGATTGTGTATTTGGAAAAATGAAAAAAACAGATTGTGTATTACTATACACACCCTTTGAAAGGGGTGAATTAATACAGCCCTAATTATGTTATTTTCTTCTTCTTCTTCTTCTTCTTCTTCTTTTCTTTTTAAAAAATAAAATAAAATTATGACACATGAGATCTTTGGTTATGCCTCATGTGATATTTAGTTATGAGATTTTTTTTAGTATTTTAGTTATGACTCAGAAAGTATAGAGTTATGTCATTTTCTTCTTTAGTTATAAAGAAGCATATGATAGACACCCTTTGAGGGGTGTGTACTATAGTCTTTCCCATAATCGTAACTTTCATTATAAAAATCATAACTTTCTTTACAAAAAATAACTTTTTTAATATGTACACCATTCAAAAAGATGCACGTTGTAGATTTCTCCTTGGTTATAGTTTTCTTTCTTTCCTTTATTATGACTTAGAAAATATAAAATTATACTATTTTTTTCTTTAGTTATAAGGTGTATATGGTACGCCTTATAACCTTGGTTGTGTGTTTTGCCATAATCAGGTTGAAACAGCGGAACATATTCTGCTTTTCTGCCCCTTTGTGTGGCTGCTTCGGTCTGACATTATACACTAGTGGGGATTGCAGTGGGTGCTGCCAGGTTCAGTGCAAGGTTTATTGCAATGGTGGTCTGGATGTAGAATGTAGATGCTGGAGAAGAAAATCTGGATGGTTATACCTTTGGCCACTCTCTGGTCCACATGGAAGCATATAAATGACTGTGTTTTTAATGGCTCTCAACCAAACTTGGAAGCTCTGTGTGAATTAGTGAAGGTTCAAGTTGCTATGTGGCTTAAAGCATCACACACTCCAGTAGACTTTTCTATTCATTATTTGGTCTCTAATTTGCCACAGGTGAAGTATTGTATCAGGAATAGAGGTTGAAAGTTATGGTTTCAGTCTGGAGCTTTGTCTGGTGGTTCCTGATCTGCTGGTTCGTGCTGTGTTTTCTATGCTCTGGTGGGTTTGCTGGTACTGATCTGCTGGTTCCTGTTGTTGCACATGGTGCTTGGATTGAATGTAGGGCTGCTGTAGTTCAAGGAAGTGTGCTTGGAATGATTGTTGGCAGTGTAGTTCAAGGTAGTGTAGATTATCTGAAGTGCTGGCTGTCTCTCTGCCTGAGTTCTGTTTTGCTGATGTGTTGCTCTTGGTGCTTGGAAGGGCTGTTGTAGTTCAAGGCTGATCTGTTTTGCTGATGTGTTGCTCTTAGCTCTGCTTTGTTTTTTGCTGATTTGTTTTTCTTTGCTCTGTTTGCTCTGTTTGTTGGTCTCTCACCAACTAGGAGGTTGGAGCTTGTTATAACTCCAAGCTCCTCTTTATTGATGCAATTTTTCATGTTTTCCATCAATAAATTCTTTTTTTTGCCGATCAAAAAAGGTGTATGTGGTACACACCTATTGAGATATGTGTACCATAGTCTTACCCATTTATTTATTATTGAACATATGTGACATGAGGATTGAAACACAAATTCTAAAATTCAGATTTCATATCATATACCCTAAGAGCTAGCCAATTAGCAAGTACATGAAAGTACATAGTGCTACCAGACAGGCTATTGATTGATTCTGAAGTACCTACACAATCAATCCTTTTTAGATAAATGAATAATTAAACAAATATATGGTGCAACGAATGCTTCTGATAACAATAAATACAACCCAAAAAAACTTGAATAAGAACGCTTCAATGGCAAGCACCGGATGCTTCCGAATGGTTCTCCACTATTCTTTAAAAGAAGATTGGTTAGAGTTTATTCAGACTCTACTAAGCACTTGTTCTTCTTCCTCTGCTTGTTCATCATTGTCAACTTGATCCATATCGCTTTCCTCAACATTGATGCACTTGTACCACTTTGCACAAAAAACATAGACCACAAGATCAGCAGCAGTTAAGGCAGCAATTAGGAAGTAAAATCGGTCCATGTGACCATTATTTAGATCCTCCGGTATCCAACCTGGTTTATCACCTCTTGCTGTTATTCCCATTACCACGTTAACAAGCATACTACTCACATAATTCCCTAGAGAAATTGATGCCATGCAAAGTGAGCTTCCAAAACTCTTTATCCCATCCGGTGCTTGCCCATTGAAGAACTCCAACTGTCCTACATACATGAATACCTCTGACGCCCCTACGAGCACATATTGAGGTATTTGCCAAAATATGCTTAAAGAGCTTGAATGGTTACCAGGGATCACATTTTTTAGCCTTGCTATCTCAGTGATACCAGCTGCAACCATGGCTAGCATTCCAATAAAAAGGCCGATCCCCATTCGCTGAAGCTCAGTTAAGCCTTTAGGGTTTCCGCTAAGTTTGCCAGCTACTGGCGCTAGGATGTGGCGGTAAATGCCGGTGCAAATAAGGACACTACAGATATCGAAAGCGGACATGCTTGCTGCTGGAAGATGGAAATTTCCAATTGTGGAATTCATTACCACGCCTTGCTCGACGAATAGTGAAGCCATTTGAGTAAAAACAACTGAGTATATGATAGTGCATAGCCAAATGGGTAACATTCTTATAATGCATTTGGATTCTTCTACTTGAGTAACTGTACATAGTCTCCATGGGTTTATTGGTTCACCCTGATCTTTCTCTGTCAAGGTTGCTGCCTTGTCAAAACACCTGACCATGCATCATCCAGGGAACATCATGTAAGCATCAAATTAATAAATCAATATGTTCCTATTAAGAAACAAGCAAACAACAAGAAATCCGACGTTTATTCTAGGCCAATGATTATTATATGATCAATGTTAACCTCTTTTATAACGAGGATAGTCCAATGCATGAGGCTCATGCAAAAGTAGAGTTTGGTGAATGAAAAATGTATGCAGTCTTATCCCTTTTTATTGAACAAGCCACCCACCAATGTTAACCTCTTTTACTACAAGATTATTATGGTAATTAATTTATATGAAGGTAGAGTGTTCCATTAAAAAATATATACATACATATATATGTGTGGGTGTGTATTAAAAATAATAAAAGAAAATAAAAAACAGCAACAACTATAATGTAATGAGAAATTTGAATACTCACCCAAATTCATCGCTGTGAAGAATCTTCCTGCTTCCTTTAATTGCAGATTTTGATCCTTGTAACTCATACAATTCATTCTTATCAGCTGGAACTACATTCCATTTCCTAGTTGCAGCAACAAATACTTGAGTGACACGAGGCAAAGGGTTGCCACATGGCTTAACATACCTATATCCCCGGGATCCCAAGAGAAATGACAGCAGGGCTACAACAGCAGATCCTGTGGATACCCAAAACCCCAGTGTCCATCTACCATTATCCTCATAATAGACCATAATGGTATTTGAGAAGAGAGAGCCAACATTTAGTGCAAAGTAGAAGTAGCAAAAGAAAGCTGCTTTTGAAACTTTTTCTTTAGGATTTTCCTCATCAAATTGATCTGCTCCAAAGGTTGCTATGGTGGGTTGATGTCCTCCATATCCAAAGGCCACTAAGTAGATAGCCAAGTAAAAGAGGGCAGTGCCTATTGAAGAAGTGGGCATGCAAATTTGTTTTCCATCACCACAACCTTCTGGTTTGAGCAAGAAAAGCCAAGAGACTAGAGACAATAGAACCAAACCCTGATTAAAGTACCTAGCTTAATTAGTTAGCAATTCCAGGATTAAAGAAATGTAAATTCAATTCTCTGGTAGTTAATAATATTACCGCCACAAAGATTAACTGAAAAATGGCACAAGTTAGGTATCGACCCCAGTAGGAATCGCTGAGGAACGCTCCGATCAATGAGCATAAATAGACAGTCCCAGTCCATTTGCTGACATTGTTGGCTGCACTGGCATTGTCTTGTCCAAGGACTCTGGTTAAGAACAATACCAAGTTCACACCAACACCAAAAAAAGCTAGTGTTGCAAGGGCTTGATTTGCTACACCACATAGGAGAAGAAAATTTTATGTTTAACTAGCACATTAACTAATAAAAAAATGCTACATATTCAATTGTCTTTTTTATAGAGAAGTTGTCAACACTACATTCATATTGGTGGAGCATCGTGTCCAGAATGAACGCAATGCTAATAGCACTGCATTATGTTACCTTTAATGGAAAAATTTTGTATCCCTAGCTATGGTTATTGTTAACTAATTTCAACTTCCACAACCAAATCAAATGAAACCAAACTAGAATCGCAAACCATATGTCCTAGTCAATTGGCGTCTGCTACATGAATAAAGGATCATTTTGAGTACCTAGTAAGACAATTGCATAGTTCCAACCTCCTATGCTTTTTCTCTTAACGCAGCCCGCATTACTAAGGGACCTGCTCATCGTCTTCTGTTCATTAATCTCACTACAGTTTGTTTCTTCATGTTCTGATGTAAGGTGAATGTCTTCTAGTCTCTCCTGTTTACAAAATGAAATCATCATTTGTAACAAGTTAAAAACAATGTATATATCATATTCTCAACTATTGTAATAGTTTCATTAGACTAAGAAGTTGGTATATAATAAATCTCTCCTAATCTAATACTAGATAGTCAACAAGTGTCTCCTTAATATTCTTCACGTGGACTCCCAAGAAAATTATCCAAATATTGCTCAGAATTTCTTTTAGTCATCCGATGAGGATCCAACTACTCGAAAAGAAACAAAAACAATAAAAACAATGTCATGGTGAGCCTGGAATATGATATTGAGGCATGTCCTTAACTTGTTCACTCATCATAATCAAGAAATAAATAATTAGTTCAGGAAAAAAAATTCAACATATTCTCTGTAACAATGAAACAAGAATAAATGGTTGAAACTATGCCCAAAATAGGAAACATGAAGGCTACTTTGGAAACTAAAAAACATTTACTAATTATTGATAAAATGCACAAATATATGAAGAACTATGCTTATGTCAGAAATTAGGAGAGAAGAAATAGTCCCAAAGTCCATTAAAAAGCACAGTTGGGGCAAAATTTAGTCAATAGGAACAAAGTAAGAGAACTAGATAGATAAAAGAGCATCCAATAGAAACAACCAAAACTATGCAGCTCCCAAATCCAGCCCCATAATTTCAGAATTTGATCCTACTAAATAATAAATTTTGCTATATCTTTTTAATTTTTTGGCTCTAAAAAAAAAATTGTTAATTTCCAACCTTTACCACGATCTCATTGGTGGTGTTAAGAGAATCCATTGGATCAGTTTGAGGTTTCCTCTGAAAAATAACAAGGAAAAAAAAATTAGTTAACAATGGAGGATGGTTACAAAGAAACATTTTATCATACGATTTTTTCAGAAAATGAAAGTTTTAAGGCCATGCTTGTGCTAAGTATATCAAAAAAATCTTTTAACTACAGTGGAAAATTGTAAAATTTAAGAGAAATCATGATTTTATACATGATGACTCCACCACATACAACAACACAACATAGACTTAGAACAACAATATAATATTGTAAAATGAAAAGATGTTGCATCCCATAATACATACTCCCAATATTTCAAAAAAAAAATAATAATAAATTGCGTGCACGAGGTCCTACTAAAGCAGGGTTTGGGGATGGCAAAATCTTCCAAACTTTACTCTCATTTATAGAGAGACTATTTTTGTAACTCGAACTCATGCAACCAACGACTTTAATGACAAGCCTTACTAAATTCATTAAAAAAAAAAAAAAAAAACACACACACAAAAAATAAGTACTGCTCACAAGAAGAGAACTCACAGGCGATTAACATTAGAAAGCTTGAAAAGTGTGGTTAAAAGAAAGTTATCAAATAGAAGATTGGGATGAATGGTGTGAGAGCAGAAGAATATATATATATGACATGTAAGGGGAGAGAGAGAGAGAGAGAGAGAGAGAGAGAGTGAGTGAGTCATTGACAAAATTACCTTTTCCATGAAAACAAATATGTATTTATCAGAGAAATATATGAAGAAAATACTGGTGGAAGGAAAGCGAAGAAAGGCTTGCATAGAAGAGTAGTATGCACCACAAACTAGATCATAAATCTATTCAATCACTCTATCTCTCTAATTGGGATTTTATTACCTCATGAAAATGATACCCTCTCTCATTCTAACAGTTTTTCTTCAACAAGTTTTGGATAAATATATTTATTGATGAAAAACTTTTTCTCAATTTCATTTCTGAATTTATGATTTCCTTGACTTTTGATTAATACACATATGTTACTAAGCATAAGAAGCAGGTATAAACAACTTTTTTCGAACAATACACACATTTTACAAACTAATTTAAATAGGTGAATGCTGTGTGTTCGTGACCTTTTTTTTTATTTATTTATTTTAATGATGAACAGAAGTGTTACAATAATGTCCTGTTTAATTTCATTTGTTGTAAGACAAAACAAGTAATACTAAGTTATTTCATAAATGCTGTGGTTGTAATTCACCTTTAATGGGATCAAATGAAAATATATTTTTGTTCTGACTGAGAACAATAGAACAAGCTTTCTTCTTATTATGTCAATTCTCATAATAGGTTGGAATTTAAAAAAAATAAAAAATATAAAATCTTGATTTTTTTTAATCTCATCAAGTTTACTTCTCCCATAAGTCATGGAAAATCAACCCATTTGCATCTTTTGGTATGTTGGGAACAAAAATCACTGAACATTTTTTATTTTTATTTGATTAGTATAAGAGTAATGTTATATACTAGATCTACAATAAAAAATACATATGAGACTTGCAATCTTTGTGTCAAGTAATAAGAAAATTAAGTTAAAAAATCTATTTATAACATTTTTCTAAAGTATAACTCACATGAAAGTATAGTTTCAAGAATCAAATACACAAAGAAACTTTTGCAAAGAACTTCCAAAACAAGGAGGCTCATGCTATTCACACTCTAGGTAATTCCATTTTCATATACCAATTTTGTTTAGTGCACACTTATTGAACACCTTTTCAGTATATACATTAAAAAAATATAACTTCTTAGTACACATCTATTTATTTCAATAATACTCTCATCATCAATTTTATTTTGCAAAGAACTTCCAAAACAAGGAGGCTCATGCTATTCACCCTCTAGGTAATTCCATTTTCATATACCAATTTTGTTTAGTGCACACTTATTGAACACCTTTTCAGTATATACATTAAAAAAATATAACTTCTTAGTACACATCTATTTATTTCAATAATACTCTCATCATCAATTTTATTTTGCAAAGAACTTCCAAAACAAGGAGGCTCATGCTATTCACCCTCTAGGTAATTCCATTTTCATATACCAATTTTGTTTAGTGCACACTTATTGAACACCTTTTCCGTATATACATTAAAAAAATATAAATTCTTAGTACACATCTATTTATTTCAATAATACTCTCATCTTCAATTTTAAAATCTTAATTTTTTTTTCCATTCACCTACCCTTCCTTCGTCGCTATTGTTAGCACTCTCAATCCTCCATCACCACCATCATTTCCACTCCCTACTTACCCCCTTCCATGGTAGACCTCTACAATCAATTTTGAAAGTGTGTTAAATCTTGTATTTTTTAGGTATTAAATATTTTAATAAGAAGTGTTGGTATTTTATTTTCAGCAATGCCAGGTATCATGAAAAATCTTTCATGAAAATAATCATGAAAGCTTTGTGACTTTTGGATTACATTTAGAATAAAGCACCACACACTAATCAAGGTAATCCAAGGATCATAAATTTTTCATGATCATTTTCATGACAAAATTTTCATAATCCTTAACTTTTCCCTTTTATTTTAGATAGCAGTTTGGTAGTAAGATTTTTAGATTAGAATCTAATTTATTTCCTTATATTTATTTTATCTATTTTATGTCCACCTCATTGTTGTTCATCTCTTTTTCAATATATATATATATATATTTTTTTTTCCATTCATCATTTTTCTTCCTCACCAAGAAAACAAAAATATCATCCTAGTTAGTAACGGAGTTTGCTCCTCTCATTATTGACCAAGATTTTAATCTCCTACTACTCAAGTGAAAGTCCGACGGTTTAAGTGGATCAGCTAGCTTCTTCCAGTTTGGCTAATAATGGTAGATCTTAAAAATCCTGCCTTGGGAGTGTTCTAAGCATCAAAATAATAATAATAAAATAAAATCTTAATCGGCCGATCATCGCTACTCCTTTCTCCATACCTATTGTGCCAACCTTCATTTCCTTCGTCTCATTTTCAATTTTTTTTTTTTAATCTTTTCTTTGGCTCCAAGTCCCTTTGCCTATAAATTGACTCATTCTCTCGGACTCTTTCATCTCCCTACTTGGGCTCTACCTTGGCCAAATTGTTGTTACAAATATTTTGATTTTAGTTTGAGAGTATTTAGAGTGAGATTTAGCAATTTTACAAAAGAGAAAAATTGTAAATTTTGTCAAATCTTACATACCTTGTGTTAGAATTTTAATTTGCCATTTTTGGGAATTGACAGAGGAAATTGGGTTGAGATAATTTGAGTGGTACGCAATATACTCTCTCTAAATTTGTTTGCAAATTTATTTATTTTTTGGTTTTAATTACTTCTAATTTGTAATCCTCTTAATTATTGTGATCATTTGATAAATTCTATAAAATCATTCTATGTTGATTCGTTTGATTATTCTGGTTATTTGATTAAACTCTCTGTAGTTACTTTGTATTTGAAATGTTGATTTGTTGACAAACTGACGTAAAAATGCTCCATATATAGATCGAGTAGATCCTGCCAATGGCTTGCACTGATATGTCTGGATAAACGATTGTACTTGAGTGAGGTGGGTGAGACCAATCACTGGTTATGTACTAAGTAGAACCGCGTATTTGTTCTTGCACAAGTTATCATATATTAGTTTACTTCTTTATACAATTTGGTTAACTGTTTGTTAATTCAATTTGAATCGTTTGTGTTATGTCATAATTGTTGGATTTCTATTGAGTATTTTCTATTCGAGCCTTAGTATTTTTGTCGTATTATATATTTCTCGAATTAATTTTTTTTTAGGTGCAAAACAATTTAGTGGCGATCAAATTGGAAGTACTAAAGAGATTATTTGAGTTAGAGTTTTTGGGCCTGCCACTATATATATATATATATTTGGAAACATTTGTGTAATTATTTCAAAGATGATTTGTATATTTGATATTATTAGTTATTGGGAATTGTAAAATTGAGGTTTATTTGATTTATTAACGGCTCAAAATTTGGGGTGTTATAGTGGGTAATTCATAGTTGGGGATTTGTGGAAGTGTATGGTTCATGGTGAAAGGTAGTCGTAGGAAAATGGAGAAAGAAGCGATAGGAGGGGATATCAAATGAGAGAGGTGGCATTGACGATGAAGGATGATTGTGGTTTTTTATAATTAAAGTTTGGGTGGAAGAATCTAAGAGTTTTTTCATATTTTTATTCTAGGACAAAATTGTTTCATTCAATGTTTGAAGTGAAAAAAAGTTGACGTGTGAAAATAGAATTACCCTCTATTTTTGTACAAATTGCATTTAATTATATAAAATTACAATAATACCCTTGAATAATTGATGTACTTTTGCACAAATGTCTATAAAATTTTATTTTAATTTTTATAATTAAAAGAAAACAAAAATAAAATTTATAGAAAACCCCATCATAATGATAAGATAATGATAATTGTGGAATAATTTTAATAGGCCTTTCAATTTCAAATAAATGGATACAAATTTACCATACCATTCTATATATACATATAAATATTTTTTTTGTGTTACTTTGATATGTTTATGCCAAAAACTAAAAAGGGACTAGGGACTAGGGACTAGGGGCATGTATCTTCTCTTATTATACGTTGTGTAGCTAGAATACAGATTGCAAACAATTTCCATGCAGCGGACGATCACAATATTGCTTTATTTGTGAGTTGTGTGTATCTATATATTTTCTATAGTCTATAATCTATACAATTGGTCTATCTTTAATTTTTTTATACATCCAAATTAAAAAGTTACTAAGATAAATAAAAGTGAAAGTTGGTATTTATTAAAATACAATCTATCTCTCTACATGACACAAACAAGGTAGGGGAAGGTTTCCAACCTTTTGTGTGAAATGAAGCCGGATTCCGGAGATGGCGAAGAACGTGTATCAATGAGAATAAGTGGCAACGTAGGCTGGAAAATCACTCGACTCACCGGAAAGCTAGAAAAGCCGGTGAAACCTATTGTCATTTATATGGTGAAGACAAAGTTATACCAAACAACTCCTCCAAAGACCCTTTTCTCTTTTCAAAGTTTTCAATCAATGTGTGTCACTGAATTTCCTTCTCTTTTCATGAAACACAAAACTCTAATATTGTTGCCTACAAGACACTCACTGCACATCACAAGAACTGATAACAAAGAACACCATGCACATTACTTGCGGATGGAGAAAGATAAAGTTTTTATGTGTTTTTGACAACAAAGTCTCTGCTCATCATTCGTAAAAGTTGTTACTCAAATCAGTTTTGTGTAACTGACTCCAGATAATGCTCCAATTCTTTCTCACATTCTAACCCAATTTTGAAGCATTTTTGTTCCACAGATTTCTTATAACTTTACTTGGATCAAAAACACGTTTTTAATTTTATTATCAATTTCAAGATAGGGACCAAGTGACCAAGAAATTCTTATTGGTTTATTTGGACCAACAATTATTTTTATTTTTATTTTTAAAGAGAAATTGGCATAAATTTATAAAATCACGTAAAATTTTATAAATTTATACAAGTTATCTTACAAAAATATACAACTCAAATCACAAATTGTATAATAAAATTGCATCCATACCTAAGAGTTTTTCAAAAGTATATATCGTAGTGCAGAATGATTGACAATGTCACGACAACCAAAAATTCAATAAGATTCCCTCAAATTTATATTATGGAATGTCTTCCCTCTAACCCGTGATTGGGTTAGAGGATACTATTAAGCTGTAGAGAGTCACCACGGGTCCCGTTTTGATAATCCGAATCGTTCAATGTGTAGAACTCGTCGAGTAATATATACTTGTAAAAAATCACGTAGATCGGATATCAATAACTATGTGATCAAATCAATTTTTTGTAAGCCGTTTATTTTTGACCGTTCATTTTTTTTTATGCAAAATTGATTTGATTATATAGCTATCGATATCCGATTAACGTAATTTTTTACAAGCATATTCGACGAATTCTACACATTGAACGGTTTGAATTATTGAAACGGAACCTGTAGTAGACTCCCACGAGCCCAACAATACTCTCCAATCCGTGATTAGACTAGAGGGAAGCCATTCCCTTCATATTAGATTATATACTGAACAACTCATTTTGATGTTTCCCGTTTTTAAAGCTATATAATTTTTTTTTCTTTATTCTATATTTGTTCAACCAACATTATTTTTTTATTGTAAGGGTAAAATTATAAATTTGATTGGACATGACTTTTTAAGGATCAAGAATGAACCGAATTTTGTTAGGCAATGTGATTTGTACAAAAAAAAAAAATCAAATTTTTTTTTTTTTTTGGGTTGAAAGCGGTGATCAAAGGGAGTTGGGAATGAGGATGACGGTAAAAGTGGCAGCGACAAAGGGGTTAGGGATGTGAAAGGGGGTTAGGGGAAGAGTTGAAGAGGGTCGAGATTGACAGGTGTGGAGATGGTTTGGTTGGTGGTTAGAGAAGGCGGAAAAGGGGTGACTGTCGACTGGAGATGTGTGGAGAGAAGGGACGAGGAAGAGAGAGAGAGAGAGGAGGAGGAAATGTGACAACATATGTGAGGAGTAATATTATAATTTTGTCAATTATTTTTTAGGGAGAATTATATTAACAGTTTCTATAGTTTGGGGCTTCTATCACTTTAGTCCATGTCCTTTTAGTTGTGATACATTTAATTTTGAATTTTAAATCTCATTCCACATAAGAACATTGTTGCTCCATTTAAAAGGCAAAGTCGTCGTACAACTTATTTTGTATTGGTTAACTTATATGTTGTTTGAAATATAGTGGCCTTTTTTTTTTAAATGAATAATGTTAGAATTTCTTTTGTTATAAAGTTCTGTTTAGTTTGGTTTTTATAATTTATTTTCAGAAATTTTTTCTAAGAAATTAAAATTTAAATTGGTGAATAAAAATTAAAAAGATATCTTTTTTATATAATTTTATCTTTTGGGAGGGTAGAAATAATTTTTTTTTGATATTTATTTCGTTAAATTAGTTTTTATTTTTTCAAAAGTCAAATATTGTAACAACTTTGATATCATTATTAAATTAATCCATTAAATCAAAAAATCAAAAACTAAAAATATTTCATATATTAAACATATCGATTGAAAGCTTAATAATCATCTATTACATAATAACTATTTAAAAATATCTGTTAATAACAAATGCAGTCATCTATTACATGATAACTATAAAAAAATATTAACAAAATCAACCACCAATTACATGATCATCTTTCAAACACATACTAAAAAATAATTTGGTAAATAAATAAATAAATAAAATAAAAATGTAAAAGATTTTTCATTTTTATATAATTTTATCTTTGATGAGTACAAATAATTTTTAAAAATTTAAAAATAATTTTTTATATTTATTTTTGTCAAACTAGTTTATATTTTATTAATTGACGGTTTTTCCCTCAAAATGGAGCAACAATGTTTTCAATTGTCCTTTTTTGGAACGAGATTCAAAATTTATGATCCAATATATCATAATTAAAAGGTCAGGGACCAAAGTGATATAAGTCCCAAACTACATGGACCATTAGTGTAATTTGCCCTATTTTTTCTTCCACCCCCCCTCCCCTCTTTTTGCCCAATTATTCTCTATTGTTTTCATTTTACTACAATTTTTCTAAAAAATAAATAATAGAAAAATGAAAATACAGCCAAACAAGAATGTTCCTCAATGTTTTATCTTGCTCATTATATATATATATATATATATTAAATTGTTATAATGCTCACTGTGCACACTACATTTTTACTAATCCTAAGATTTAGTCGTTTGTATGCTTCCCAATGATGAAAAGTGTTAAAACTTTGATTTTAGTATGTGTAGACATCTCATTTTTTACTGACCTTAAGATTTGAATGCTCTACTAAAAGCCCCCGATGAAGACACTAAAGGCCACTCCAAGCAATAAATAAGGGATTGAGAGAGAACCAAACCTTCCCTACACCTATTTTGGGCAAAACATTTTCTGAACCCTCAAACTAATTTTCAAAATGTTTCCAAGACAATTTACATATTTTCATTCATTTTGGCCCTTTTTAGCAGCGTACTTTCCAAAACATGATTGATCCGCTTTTTAGAAGAGCTAGCCTAGAAAGCTAGAATGAATGAGAAAACAGGAAAAACCTTTCAATCAACCGAATAAGTTTCGCTCGGCTGGACAATTTTTCTGCAGCACGCCAAATAATTTTGGCCTCATGGACACGTGCCAAATCTTTCTTGAGCCACTAAATATTTTCCAAGAAACGAGCCAAACAACTTTGATCCATGGAAGCATCTCTGGGTCTTTTTTTCTTTTACCGGAGCATTTTCTAAGGAAATGCATCAGATTACTTCGTTTCGGTTGAACAAGTCTTTTCCGTCGCAACTCGCTTTGACGTTAGCCAAACAACATTCTTGTGATGTGTCCCAAGGATCTTGGAATATGTCATCCAGATCCATGGGATCTAGAGGTATATTCTAAGCCCCAAATGCCGATAAAATCACCTTTCCTCTTGAGGGAAAATCCAAAATTTAATCAACATCCCTAATGCCTAATCCTCTCCAATCACTAATCAAATATACTAAAAAAGAGAGTTTGGTGAGAATCTTAGACTACTTTCTATACCTTTGCTTGGATAATTTGATGTTAGAAGACCTCAATTGATCAGATGGAGTTTGGGTTAGAGCTTGTGATCAGTTTGGGCCCTATCTCTACTCATGTAGAGGTAATCCTTACTTCCATTCTTGTATTTTCATTATGAATATATCTCTACTCTCTTTCTTGATTCTGTTTTAAAGATCTTTGGGATTGTTGATTGATTTGTTGCTAATTGTCACACCTAGATTTTTATTTTAAACAGTTTTTGGGAAAAATCTAAGTTTTTAATAGCAACGTTTGAAATATTGTTCAATTTATTGTTTTTGCTCGGACCCTTGAAAGATTTATTCGGATTCACTAGCAAACATAGAGTTTAGGTGTGTTAGGTCACCCAAAAAATAGATTTTTAATGAATCAGTACTTATATATATATATATTGTTTACCAATACGGGGTCTATTTTATTTCAATAACTCTCGTTAATGGTCTGTGTGCATCAAAGATGAGTTCAGGGTTTTCTATTAGGAGTAGGGAAGTAGTTAAGCACCCTACATCGCCCTTTCGTTACTGTTTTTCCTATATTTGCTAAAACCTATTAGAGTGCATGAGTTTTGGTTTTGCAATAATTGGTTTACTTGTTTGTTAATTTATTGCTTGTGGAGATGAGAATGTTTTAATTATGAAGTTTATTAATTTGCTAGCAAGCTTGATAGTGAATACGTGATTATTATTAATATACTTAACCCAATGTATGGATAAGAATGTGTTGATTGCAATGTTTATTAATTTACTTGTGCGTTTGATGGTGAGTGGATGGTTATTGGTATTAGTATACCTAGCCCAATATATGGGTAATATAGTATAATAATATATATAAGTTAGCAGTTAGCTTGTCAGAAGTCCAGGAAATAGTATATCTATTGTACATTGTGCTAGGGACATATATAGTGCTAAAAATGTAAATAAAAGATCGAAAAAATCTTTGCTAATGTATTTATTATACATTTGGCTAAGGGACAATATACAATAATATGTATTATTTACATATATATAGGATATTGGTATTTAAATGATTGAAATGTAAATAAAGACCGAAAAAGTCTGCGTCGGTATATTTACTATATATTTAGCTAAGGGACGGTATATAACAATAATATGTATTATTTACATATATATAGTATTGGTATTTAAATAACATAAATGTAAATAGAGATAAAAAAAGTTTGTGCTGGTGTATTTACTATATAGTTGGCTAAGGGACGGTATATAATAATATGTATTATTTACATATATAGAGTACTTGTATTTAAATGACATAAATGTAAATAAAGATCGAAAAAAGTTCGTATCGGTATATTTACTATACATTTGGCTAAGGGACGATATACAATAATATGTATTGTTTACATATATATGTGGACATCATGCCTTTTTGGGTATTAGATACATTTCCACCTCAAATGTTGTGCCAACTTACTTTATCCCACATTAATAGAGTCACAACTTAATTTTATGGAGAATTAAAAACCTTTACAATGAAACTAACTTAAGGACTTGATTTTTCATAACCAGAGATTATCTATTTGGGAGCTAAGGTACAAAAAGGAAATATCATTGACTGAAAACACCCCCATTTTACCCAATCTGAAGATTGACCTTTACTCATTTTCTATTTATGATTTTAGTGTTTAATTATTTGATACAATTCATTTTAAGCCTAAAACCCTTATTACCCTTAAACTATTTGATTTGAATAAAAGATAAGTATCATTTATTTCTAAGACACTATTAAGGCCATGTGTCCCTCATGGTCTAAGACACTATTAAGGCCATGTGTCTCTCATGGTTAGACCATGTATAAAATGCTCAATCATCATTCTCAATCTCTCATTCATGAGGCTAACTTTATGAGACAATTTTCATTTAATTCTCAAACCAAAAAACCATTTTTTTCCAACAAGTAATGCTAGGGTTCTTTATTAGAGTTATGTAACGTGCTTATGTTGTGATTATCAAACTTGTTAGGCCTGTCTATAGATGGTTCCTTGTAATGTGTCCAGATTCAACACTAAATGGAATCTGGGAATTAGCCTGCTTGAGCCCAAAACAAGACTATTAGTTGTGTTTTTTTCTTTTTGGAACGCAACATTTTACTAGAGATGTGCATTTGTTCAACAGGTACCAAGTAGTGGCTGGTGTTATTGAGCAACGAATTTTAGAACCACTGGTGCACCAACACAAGTTAATTCTAAGTGCCCTTTGCTTTGCTGTCAGAACAGGCAACACATTCTTGGGTTCATTACTGTGAGATTCTTTGCCCTTTTAACTACTAGAAACTTATTAATTTTTTAATATCGTTCCCTTTTTAGTACTTGACCTCTTAAAACTTCCAAATGCTTTTAACAGGTGGGTGGATTATGCTCGTTGGACAGGCGTTCAAAAGCCTCAAGAATCAGAATAGCAGGTTAGGGGTGCATTCTGTTGCCGCTTATCAAGTTTTCAGAACTGAATGTTTGGTTTGCTGCATTAGTCGACA
Organism: Camellia lanceoleosa; assembly: GCA_025200525.1. Lineage (NCBI taxonomy): Eukaryota > Viridiplantae > Streptophyta > Magnoliopsida > Ericales > Theaceae > Camellia > Camellia lanceoleosa. The sequence continues at coordinate 93,314,379 of CM045768.1, forward strand.
TCACAGAAAAGCAGGTCACTGGAATTTGATAGAATTTCTCTGAAGTTTAGACCTTTGTATACTTAGGTTTCTGAGATGTCTATGCATATCTGGTAGGCTCGTTGCCAAACTGACATCATGTTGAATTAATTTTTCCATTTTAGTCATTGTGAGCATAATTTTGTACATAAAGAAATGTATTTTTTTCTGATGGTATGTGAATCGAAGAAAGTGTGTTGTTTGTATAATAGTATGGGTTTCTATGGAATTGTGTGCTTGCATATGCTTGGATATGAGGTCTACTGTTGAATCTAGAGGATGTGTGCTATAAATTTGAACAAAACCGTTGTCTATCCAGTGTTCAGCATGTTTGTACTACAGCTTAATTGGATGATATGATTGGTTTTTTTTGTTTAAAATGGTGCAAAAACCAAGTGATGGCGAAGTACAGGTAGAGCATTTCGGCAGCAACTTGCAGCCTCAGTCAAAACTTTTGAAGTCTTTTGATTTAGTGAAATGCTCTTCCTGGCCATCAAAGAATGTTTACAAAATAGCATAGTCATCATTAAAAGCCCATATCGTGTTTATATTTCTAATGGTATTTTACTTTTGATCACATTCTCAAAGGTGAAATGCTCTTAACCCAAGTCTATTAGGTATGTCATTTCATGAGCATTTGAACATGACATTCACCCATCCAAATGACTTTGACATGAAAAACTTGTTAGATAATAATTTTTTGTTTTGGTTTTGTTTGGGGAGGACATGGACCCACTAAGCCTGCCCATGATTTGTAGGGTTTGAGATTATGGTTTAGGCCCATAGGGCCATGTTAGGCAAATAAATATTTTTGACCCGATTATAATATAGGCCGAGCTTGGGAAAGTAATTCAGGCGCAGCCTGGAGGGCATAAACTATATTCCACAATATATTTTTATAAATATATAAATAGGTATTTATAATTATACGGAAAATTAGGGAAAGATTCTTCTATATGTTTGTATAAGACTTTAAGAGTACCAAAAATTGACTTGATAGTTAAACTCCCTAGAAATTGAGATTTTTGAAAGGATAATGACAATTTTTTTGCATACATGGTCCAAAATGCCATATTTAACTTAGAAATCTTAAATTTTCTCTTAATTTTTTTTTTTCCATAAAGATTTTTTTCTCGGTCTCTCTTCCATTTATGATGTCTCTCTCTTTCCGATCAATGATTTCAAGTCAAGGGCACCACCATAACTGCATTAACCATCACCGCCACCATTTTTACTACCGTCTCCCTATTCGTCAGTGTCACTCAAACGTCATTCACTACGATTCTTTATACCGTCAATTGTCTTTCAATATTGTCCGCACTTCTCCGACTCAAATCTAGTTGATTTCATTATTTGTTCTTTCTCTCTCTCTCCAACACCGTCTATCTACCGCTGTTCGGATATCTTCCGTTCATATCCGATGGATCTTACCATTTAGTCTTTATCTCTTTCTACAACACCATTGTTTTTATCGCGGCGATTTATATGTTGATTTTGAAAATAGATGTGGTTGATTGATAAAGATTTGATTATTTTATTTGATTTGTGTTTTTTATTTTTTAAGTTCAATTATTTTAGATTTTTGTTGAAATTAGTTAGTGAAATTTCATTGACTTGTGCAATTGCATTGGGACACCCATTTTTGACCATCCTCAAGACTGGGCCATCATCACTAGTGCATGTGATGATTGTGTTTGCTTGTGTTCATTTTGAGCACCCGAAGTCCTCGGCGGGACGCCCTGTCTTTGAGCCTTTAGACCTTGTCCTTTCTGTGCCTTGTTTTGGATCAAAACTTGGTGCCTGGAACCTTATGATGATCTGTCGGCCACCACCAGAGGTTGTCGGCCATGGCTTGTGCTTGTCAGCTGTGGAGGAGTGGTTTTGGAATACTCTTCTGATCCTGGGGGACGCTGGAGATCCTCTTTTGGTTACCTGAAAAGGGAATAAACACTCCGGTCAGGGGTGCCGGAATTAGCACTCTGACGGGCAAGTCAGTCTCGAATATTTGAATTGCTTGTATTCTAAGTAAAGTGTAATAGTTCTCACATACCTCTTTCTGGCTGATGTTCTCTTATTTATATCCTTTCTTTCTTGGGCTTTTAGGGTCGGGCCCATCTTTAATCTGGTACTCGGCTCCTCACCCAGCCAGCGTTTTGACAGAATAGGACAGGAAGCCGAGAACATGGGTGGGAGCCGAACACTATATGATAGATCCGGCTTCCAATGTAGATATCTGAGCATACGCTTCTTGGTTATCATTTCAACTTCCCGCCCTTTCGTACACTCATTTATTATGATTTAAAATTTGGACGTCCTTTCAAATACACGCACTTTCAGATATTTGTTGCTGGCTTTCTTCTCAGACTTTTTCTGCAACTTTGTCTCACAACCTCCTTCGTTACTTGTAAGTTTTCTCCTTCTTCGCTCTGAATCCTTTTTTCTTGTTTGTTTTTGGTTTAGAATATACCCATAAACTGAAGAAAATGGCAAAACATTTGAAAGATCTTCTCTCTTCAGATTGAATTTCCGGCTTCCGACGCCATTTTCTCATTCCTGATGATGTCCATCTGTCTCTGGTGACAGACGGCACCCTCAATATGGAGAGGGCTGACGAAACGGCGATCGTTTTCCTCCTCTTGTTAATCGCAGAAGGTGGAGTCCAATTTTCCTTGAACCCGCTCCTTAGGGCTGTACTCCGCTATTGGGGTCTAATTCCTTCCCAATCCAATGTCAATTTCTTCAGAGTCGTAATGGGAATTGTAGCGCTAAACCATCGCCTTAGCATAAACCTCGGTATTTCTGCTATTCGGCATTGTTATGCCTTGGCCAAGTCATCCGGTCGGCGTGGTCATTATTTCCTTAGGGCCAAGGACACTGACCATCAACTAGTGACTATGCTTTCTAGCTCTGGGAAGCGAGTCGATGACGTTATGGTTGTCGTCCAAGGCAACTGGGAATTCAGGGAAGGCGAGGATCGCCTCGATCCTATTCCTAGACGAAGGGGAAAACCAGGTGGCTGTATAGCCTATTGCGTTTAGTTTTCTTTTGTTATATTTGTAAAGCTTTACTTTTGAGACCTAATGGTTTCGATTGCATAGTAAACGATTTGAAGAAAGTTTTGACCTTGACCGACGACGGCGTTCTTTCGGAGATAAAAGTTGCTTTGAAATACTTCGGCCGTCCAAGCCTTCAGAAACAAGGGAGGGCGGCCTATATTCTGCTTCGATACGAGCCAACGTATACGACTTTTTCAGCGGCAAAAAACATCGCGATTTCGAGGGGCGCAGAGTTCCCAACGGCCCAAATTTTGACTAACTTCAAAAACTTGCACCAAATCGGCTTCGAAGGATCAGACTCGAAATGCACAGAGGAAGTTGCCGACGAATCAAGCTAGTCCGAAGCCGAAGTAGACGAGGCTTTAAGGCTAGCATTTCAAGAAGCCATCGTTGATTCAACCGACCCTCTGTCTTGCTCAGGTCGAGGGGAAGGTTACGACGAGGTCTTTAATGGATTGGAGGATCTTCCCGGCGCGTTTCCTGAGGATATGGCAAAATTGTCACTCACGCAGCTCGCCAAAAAGGCTAACGCCGAACGAATGGCCGCGTGGCGAAAGCGCAGGCCATTCGTTTGGAGGCCAATCGATCCAAAGTGGAGCCTGTTGCAGAGGTTAAGCCGCCCCCGCCAGCTACGGAGGAGACGATTCGGACAGGAGATGCCAAGTTGAAAATGATTGTGTCGGAAGATGACTAGGCTGGACGATGCTTGGAGAAGCGTCCTATCGAGGTTCAGGCCGGATCTAAAGTAGCACCTGCTGACAAGCGACCGCGTTTGGAGGAGTCGGATACAGTTGTGCCCTTTGTGATTCAACCAAAGGTCAGAAATGTGCCAATGTCCTGTGACGCGTCAGGTATAAAAGACCCGGCCATTGCGCTCAGCTTGGCCGCTTCGCTCTCACTGCCGTCTGATAAGGCCACCTTCCGCTCGGAGCCAGACGTCTTGTCGGTAGCGTTGGCCGCTCAATCGGCCCTTCTAGTAATGATTTTGATCTTTTCAATGCATATCTTTTGTTTGGATTTAACCTCCTGCTCTTTTTTTATAGGCAGTTGGAAGGATTGTCGATCTAAGCCGTCGCCAGCGCGATACCAACAAACAAATTGGTTATCTACAAAGCGAAGTCGAAGGGCCAAGGAGTCGTGCCGAGTTTGAGGCAATGAGGGCGAAAATGGAAGCTGCCAGGGCCGAGGCCGAGTTGGAGAGGGCCAAAAATGCGGACTAACTCAGATTGGATGCTGAGAAATGGGCGGACGCGAGCGAAGCGTCGCTCAAGCTCGCCCAAGTGGCAATCGCCAAGCTTGAGGCGGACTTGGTGGAATCAAAGCGTGAAGGAGGCGGTGTTGAAGCGGCGTATGAGACAGGGGAAGGTGCTGCCCTCAAAAATTACGTGCAAGAAGTCCCCAAATTTGAGAATTGGGGATTCAAACATGGCTGGCTCAAAGCCCTTGCTGCTGCTAATGTGACATTGGCTATGCCAATTCCATATGAACAAGTGGATGTTGAGCCGTTGGTATTTGACTCCGAGGACTGATTTGGGTGACACTTGTTTTTGTTTTAGGATTTCAAATGTATTTTACCGCTTTCCGTTTTGTATTGCTACATCCATTTTCATTTCCGATGTTTTTTTTCTTCTTGTTTTTGCTAGGCATTTGTATGCGAACTCGTAGCATTTTGTTTAGTAGTTTTCATATGTAAAATGGCTACAATTTGTGCCCAATTTACTTAATGAAAATTCCTTTTGTACTTTGCTGTTAGTTGTGCTAAACTGTGTTATTAATGAATGAATGTTTTGTGACTTTGGATAAAACGCTCATTTGGATGATTAGGCGGTGTTAACTCCAAAAAGTCAAATGCTTGCAGTTGATCAATTGGCATCAAGCCTAGATTCACAAGTCTGCCTTTGTCCCAATCAATGCACGGGCTTCATTAGCCGAATAGGTGTATTTCGTGGATTGGCTGGGGCATCGATTGATCGGCTTTGGGCCTGGATTAATAAGTCTGTCGTTGCCCTAGCCAGTGCACTAGCATCATTAGCTGAATAGGTATATTTCGTGGATTGGCTAAGGCATCAATCGATCGGCATCAAGGCTAGATGCTTGGCCGATCAGATTAACAAATCTGCCCTTGCCTAGCCAATGTACGAGCTCCATTAGCCGAATAGGTGTATTTCGTGGATTGGCTGGGGCATCGATTGATCGGCTTTGGGCCTAGATTAATAAATCTGCCCTTGCCCCAGCCAGTGCACCAACTTCATTAGCCAAGTAGGTTTATTTTGTGGATTGGCTAAGGCATCAATCGATCGGCATCAAGGCTAGATGCTTGGCCGATCAGATTAACAAATCTGCCCTTGCCCTAGCCAATGTACGAGCTCCATTAGCCGAATAGGTGTATTTCGTGGATTGGCTAGGGCATCGATTGATCGGCTTTGGGCCTGGATTAATAAATCTGCCCTTGCCCCAACCAGTGCACCAGCTTCATTAGCCGAACAGGTTTATTCGGTGGATTGGTCCGGCCGGCGTCGGACCCTTTCAGGAGTGGAATTAATGACATCGCCTCGGGGTTGCTACTCACGCGAAAGATAAATGGGATAAGTTCGCGCTAGTAAGTTCACTGATTTATTGTTCAGAGTGGATTTAAACTGGCCTGGGACAAGTGCGAACGTCAAACAGGTTGCTTTTTAACAGCAGAGGGGAAGGGCGAACACTAACTGAGTTAGATGCTACAATGAATCGCAGCAGCGAGCCTATGCGCGCATCAGGGACGGCGTCCAAAGAACGGGAAAGGCGTCAGCCTTCTAGTCGTCGAAGCAGATCACCTGAAAGGAGAAACAGCAACGGGGAAGCTCCCCGTGACCTCGATCGAGAAGTAAGCGATCTGACGCCCACGGCCAGATTGAGTTTTGCGGTTTTCGTGGAGAATAAACCGATGATGGAGGCGGATTCCATCATTAAAGATCCTAGTGTAGCGGTTGAGTTTTCCCGACAGATCTTTCCATCGGAGGTCCAGCAATCGATGGTTGGGCGACAAGATTTTGACATATTTTGAGAGGGCATCCATGGTGCGGTGAAGGGGCTGTACATCGCTCATGAGATTGGCATGCGTCTGCGCACCACGCGAAGGGAAATAGAGAAGAAGGAGGAACGAGTACGTAGTTTGGAGATTCACGTGGAAAAACCCGAGCGTGAGCTTAGGGAACTTAGGAAGGCTCAAACAGTGGAGCCTCGTAGGGCAGGTCATTCTAATCCGGTCGTGGACGAAAGAGTGACCCAGCGGTTGTTAAGTCACGCGATAGCTGATAGAGAGACGGTAAGCATGTTCACCGTGGAGAATGCAAGGAACATGGGATATGAACAAGGCTTTCATACGGGCCGGAAGGTTGGGATCGACAAAACCGAGGAGCAGCTTACGGAGGAGGTCTGCCGATGCGAGAACCACGGCTTTAGGCACGGTTTGATTAGGGCACTCCAGGCCGCGGAGGCTCTCCGAGTAAGGGGTGTTGATTCGGCGCTACCGCGGTACCAACGTGATGATTTCCCCTTTTTCGCTTTTGAAGTCGAAAAAAGCGATGACGAGGGAGAAGCCGCGTAGGGGTAGACATTGTAATGCGAAATCTTATGTAATTCTCGATGGACTAAAAGAAATAAATCATTTATTTTTATTGTAATTTGAATAATAGCACATTGATTGAAATCTATATCGTGTTTAGCACTTGCATGCATGCCTTGCGTTTCAGTGTAATTGTAAACGGATTTTGATTGAAATAATAGCACTTGCATGCCTTGCATTTCAGTGTAACTGTAAACGGACTTTGTCGGCTCTAGATTCAGGCCCCGAAACGTTATTTTAACTGGCCAGTTGTACATTAAGTAGTCATTCGACTCAGGTGGGGCCCCGAATTTAGAGACCTAATCGGCCTATAGGTGACATGCACCGGTGGCACCAAATCCAAAGATTTGTTAGCCGATTTATAGTTGCCGTTTAGATAATTAGGCCATTTTGACTGCAATTAGCCGAGAATTAGTGCATGGAGTCTGTGGCCAATATCGGTCGGGGTCCGTCTCTTGGATTTTAGTGTTAATGGGATCGCGTTGGGGTGAGTGCAAGGATTTAGGAATGAATTGCCTTTAATTCTTTGGGCCAATAACCTTACTACATTCAGACTCGATTTAAACAGTTTTGTTGCACGGGGATGGATAGGTGTAAATGTTAAATGAAGTCTTCTTCAACAGTAGAGGAGAAGCTCGAACTTTGGCTGATCCTGGTACTGCAATGAATCATAGTGGAAAACCCACCCATGCGAGGGGTAAGGCGCTCAAAGAACTGGAAAAACGTCAACCTCCAAATCGAAGCAGATCATCCCGAAGGGAGAAACAACAACGGGGAAGTTTTCTGCAACCGCGATCGAGAAATGAGGCTGATGTAGCGCCGTAACTGTCGAGTCTTACTGTTTTCGTGGGGAATTCTTCTCATCTTGGATCTTGGCCTAGACGTTATCTATGGTGTCGAGGCTTTCTGCCCCGAGGGTGATTCTGTTCGATATGAATATCGCAGATTTATGCACAGGCAGATCAAAGTATTCCAAGCTGTGGATGCTCTTTCAGCAGCGGGTGTCGGTGCGGTGCTACCGTCGTACCAACGCGACCATTTCCCTTTTTTTGCCTTTTGAAGCTGAGGGTGAGGACAAAGGCGACGCCGTATGAAAACAGATGTTGTAACTGTCGAACGCGGATTGCATTTTTGTAACTACTGTTTAATCGAATAAAAAGTTATTATTTTACAAGTGTCTGTTTTACTCTGAATTTTTTATGCTCTTCATTAAGCATCTTCTTTTGCATACCGGCACGTTTTTCGTTCATGCGGTTGTGCCGCCTCAACTAACAACTGTTTTGTACTGCAAATGTATTGTAACTACTGTTTATTTGGCCTATCGTGATATCCAGGGGCGCTCCGAATTTGGAGGCATGTTCGGCCCAAAGACGTCATGCGCCGATAGGGCTCCGCATCCAGAGACTGGCCAATCGTGACATCCACGAAAGGCGCTACGAATCCGGAGGCTTATTCGGCCCAAAGACGTCATGTGCCGATGGGGCTCCCCATCCGGAGACATTTTGGCCAATCGTGATATCCACGTAGGGCGCTCCGAATCCGGAGGCTTATTCGGCCCAAAGACGTCATGCATCAATGGGGCTCCGTATCCAGAGACTTTTTGGCCAATCGTGATATCCACGAAGGGCACTCCAAATCCGGAGGCTTATTTGGCCCGAAGTTGTCATGCAACGATGGGGCTCCGCATCCGGAGGCTTTTTGGCCAATCATGATATCCACGAAGGGCGCTTCGAATCCGGAGGCTTATTCGGCCCAAAGACGTCATGCGCCGATGGGGCTCCACATCCGGAGACTTTGGCCAATCCTGATATCCACGAAGGGCGCTCCGAATCTAGAAGCTTATTCAGCCAAATGACTTCATGCGCCGATGGGGCTCTACATCCGGAGACTTTCTAGCCAATCGTGATATCCACGAAGGGCACTCCGAATCTGGAGGCTTATTCGGCCCAAAGACGTCATGAGCCGATGGGGCTCTGCATTCGGAGACTTTCTGGCCAATCGTGATATCCACGAAGGGCGCTACGAATCTGGAGGCTTATTCGGCCCAAAGACATCATGCCCCGATGGGCTCCGCATCGGGAGACTTTTTGGCCAATCGTGATATCCACAAAGGGCGCTTCGAATCCAGAGGCTTATTCGGCCCAAAGACGTCATGCGCCAATGTGGCTCCGCATCCGAAGACTTTTTGGCCAATCGTGATATCCACGAAAGGCACTCCAAATCCGGAGGCTTATTCGGCCCAAAGACGTCATGCACCGATGGGGCTCTGCATCTGGAGACTTTTTGGCCAATCGTGATATCCACGAAGGGTGCTCCAAATTCGAAGGCTTTATTCAGCCCAAAGACGTCATGCGCCGATGGGGCTCCGTATCCGGAGACTTTTTGGCCAATCGTGATATCCACGAAGGGCGCTCCAAATCCGGAGGCTTATTTTGCCCAAGGACGTCATGCGCCGATGGGGCTCCGCATCCGGAGACTTTTTGGCCAATCGTGATATCCACAAAGGGCACTTCGAATTCGGAGGCTTATTTGGCCCAAAGACGTCATGCGCCGATGGGGCTCCGCATCCGAAGACTTTTTGGCCAATCGTGATATCCACGAAGGGCGCTCTGAATTTGGAGGCTTATTCGGCCCAAAGACATCATGCCCCGATGGGCTCCGCATCTGGAGACTTTTTGGCCAATCGTGATATCCACAAAGGGCACTCCGAATCCGGAGCCAGCATCATATTGTTTCGGCCCATGTCAAAAGCTTGAGTTTTCAAGGTTTGGTGGCCAATCTCCAGGGTTATGATCGCCTGGGTTCCAAAGCACAGAGTGAACGACGTTTCCCCAGTAGATCGCTTCGGCGTAGTTCAGTGGGCCCACAATACACTTGGCAGCTCTTCGACCCATTTTCCTTTAGCATTCTCCAGCCTCTTCTTGATGCCGTTCAAGATGGATTTATTAAAGGCTTCGGCTTGACCATTGCTCTACGGGTAAGCTGGTGTAGAAAAGTAGGGCCGGATACCATACTTGCTACACAGCTCCCGGTAAGAGCTCTTGGGATGCCGAAAATCAAACTGGGTGCCGTTGTCTGAGATAAGAGCTCTTGGGATGCCGAATCACGTTATGATATTTCTCCACACAAAGCGCTTGACATCAGAACCTCGAATGTGCGTTAATGCCTCCGCTTCGACCCAATTTGTGAAGTAGTCTGTGGCGACGATCAAGTACCACTTGTTCCCTGGGGCTCTCGGCAATGGTCCTATGATGTCAAGCCCCTACTGGGCGAACGGCCAGGGACTAGTGATAAAGCTCAACTCTTTAGTAGCAGATGGGTTAGCGGGGAGAACTTCTGGCACTGGTCACACTTTTTCACATAACCTTCCCCATCGGATCTCATTGTCGGCCAATAATACCCCTGCGTTATAGCTTTATGGGCCGAGGAACGGCTGTTAGAATAGGCGCCACAACTGTCTTCATGTATTTCAGCAAGGAGCTCTTCGACTTTGTCAGGGTGCACACATTCCAAATACGGACCGGAGAGGGATTTTTCATATAGCCTTCCTTGCGAATCTAGATAGTATCGCAGGGCTTTGTTGCGGAGCTTGTGTGCTTCTTTCTTGTCCTTTGGGAGCTGTTTGGAAGACAGGAATGCAGCTATGGGATCCATCCAACTTGGTCTGGATTCTATAACATTGACCTGAACTTCCTCCGAAGGGCCAATGCTCGGCTCCGGGATGAAACCTACTTCGATGGTTCGTTTGATCTCTGAGTTAATGGCGGAGGCTAAACAGGCAAGGGCATCTGCATGTGTGTTCTGATCACATGTTATCTGGTTCAATTCATGGTGGTCGAACTTCGCCAACAAGGAGCTAGCCGTTTTCATGTAAGCTGCCATACGATCGTTTTTTGCCGCATACTCCCCCTTTAGTTGATTGATCACCAATTTTGAATCGCAGAATACTAGTAAGCCCCGAGCACCCCGAAGATGTGCGTTCCGCAAATCGGCTAAAAGCGCTTCATATTCGGCCTCGTTATTTGATGCTTCGAAGCCGAGCTTGATGGCTTGTTCAATTATTGCACCGTCTGGAGCCATGATCACAACCCCGGCTCCGCTGCCCCACTCGTTGGTTGATCCATCACAGTACAACTGCCAGATGTCCCCAACATTAATTCTCCAGTTCGGCTTATTTGGCTCAGGCAGACTTTCATCTAGCTTGAAATCAACAAGACCCTCTGTGAATTCGGCTACAAATTCGGCTACCACCTGTCCCTTGATTGAGGTTCTTGGTAGGAACTGAATGTCATACTGGCCAAGTTCAAGAGCCCACTTTGAGACACGTCCTGATGCTTCTACATTTCGTAGTACTGATCGGAGGGGATAATCTGTTAACACCCGACTACTATGTCCTTGGAAGTAATGCATCAGTTTTCTTGCTGCCATGAGCAGGGCTAGGATAAGTTTTTCTAGCGGTAGGTAGCGTGTCTCCGCGTCAACCATTGCCTTGCTCACATAGTAGACTGGCCACTGCTCGCCCCGCTCTTCCTTTATTAGTACGGCGCTGACGGCCTTGTCGGAAACTGCTAGATACAGGATGAGCGGATCGCCAGCAGCAGGTGTTGTTAAGAATGGTACTGAGCGGAGGTAAGTCTTGAGGCCATTGAAAGCGACTTCGCACTCAGCCGACCATTCAAAGGCTCTGCCCTGCCGTAGGGTATGAAGAATTATCGGCAACGATCCGTATACCTGCTTATGAATCTGTTGAGTGCGGTAGCCATCCCCATCATCTTTTGAACCTCTTTTACTGAACGAGGGGAGCTGAGTTCCAAAATTGCCGTGATTTGCCGCGGGTTGGCCTTGATTCCCCGGTGGTTGAAGATGTAACCCAAGAACTTGCCGGAGCCAATCCCGAATGCACATTTGGAAGCATTTAGCTTCATTTTTTATTTGCGTAGGATGCCAAACGTTTCTTCTAGATCGGCTAGATGGGATTGCTCTTCTTTGGATTTGACTACCATGCCATCAATGTACACTTCCATAGTGCGGCCAAGTTGCTCCTTGAACATAGCCGTGACCAGTCTTTGGTAATTTGCCCTTGCATTCTTCAACCCAAAAGGCATTACCTTATAGCAGTAGGTTTCTCTTGGGGTGAGGAATGCAGTTTTCTCTTGGTCCTCAGGATCCATGGCAATCTGATTGTAACCTCTGTAGGCATCGAGAAAACTCATACGCTTATGGCGTGCCGTTGCATCTAGAAGTTGGTCAATTCTGGGTAGGGGAAAACAATCCTTGGGGCAGGCTTTGTTCAGATCTATGAAATCGATGCACACTCGCCAAGTCCCATTTTTCTTCTTAACAACCACCGTATTGGAGAGCCATGTAGGGTAAGTCACTTCCTTGATTGCTCTGGCTTTAAGCAGCCTGTCAACCTCTTCTACGATGGAGGCAGTGTACTTTGCGGCTGACTGCCGGCTTTTCTGAGTGATCGGCTTACACTTAGGGTCAACATTCTAATGGTGCTGCGAAACAGACGGATCAATACCCGGCATCTCATATGGAGTCTACGCAAAGATATCAAGGTTGCTGAGTAGGAAAACGATTAACTGCTATTTGTCGGCCTAATTCAGGGATGCTCTGACCAAGAAGAATTTGTCCTAGCCGCCATTGATTTCAACTCAGTCTAAGTCCTCTGTGGCCTTTTCATTTGGGAGCCGTCCAATATCATCGAGGCTCTCGAGATCTGGCACCTCAATAGAATTCACCTGCAGCTCCTTGGGTGTTTGTTGAGCATGGAGATAACATGCCTGTGCCGATTTCTGGAAGCCACGGATCTGCTCGATTCCACGCTCCGTCGGGAAGTATAGCAGTTGATGATACGTACTCGGCACGGCCTGCATTGTGTGCAACCAAGTTCGTCCCATAATCAGATTGTACGGCAATGGCAGCTTGACGACCAAGAATTCAACATTCACGGTTCGGGAACCCGCTCGAACGGGTAGTGTTATTTTCCCCAACAGGTACTCTGGGTTGGAATTGAAGCCGAATAGTAGATAAAGAGCCGTCGAGAGATCTGACTCGGAGAAGCCAAGTTTGGTGAATGTCTTGTAGTACATGACCTTCGATGTGCTCCCTAGATCAATGAGCACGCGCTCAACTGTGAATCGGTTCACGTGCAACTCAATAACCAAAGGGTCAATGTGGAGCAATGTGACTCCGACCAAATCGGAATCGTCAAAAGTAATCCCCGTTGCCTCATGGGGCCGTTTTGCCGGAGTGAGTTGATCCTGAAGGTTGGGATTCGACTGAATCGTATGCACTGCAGATGACATTGGCAGGCTGTATATCATGTGGATCACGCCGAGCGGAGGTGAATCCTGTCTGAGGGCTATTGCTTTGGTTGGGTTGTTCTTTCGGACGTACTGTTGTAGTCGGCCATCTTGTACCAATTCCTCCAAGTGGTCCTTCAGTGCATAACAACTCTTAGTATCATGGCCATGGTCTTTGTGATACTCACAACATCTATCCCGTCTTCTCATGTCGGGAGGTCCTACCATTTTTGACAGCCACTTGAAGAACGAGAGATGTTGAATTTTGGACATAACTGCACAGATCGGCTCTGTCAACTCTGTATATTTCTTGTCGGCGCGCCTCGTGCGTCTGCTGTCAACTTGCAGTTGTTCACTTTCTCGGTGAGAGTAGTGGTCACTCAATCGGTGGGAGTCCTGTTTCTTATCTCGTTTTGCCCGATGCCGTGGTTCAGGGCTCTGAGGTGCTACAGAATTTATCGGTTGAGCAGTTTCAGTAGAAGCCGTCTTGTTGGGCAAATTTCTGGCCTTAACCCTCAAGGCATCATCTTTGACCTTGCAGTACTCTTCAACTTTCTTCATTAATGACCAGATTGTTTTGGGGGGCCATCTGGTCAAAGAATTGTGGAGGGCACTGTCGGGAAGCAGCCCCATTTTAAAGGCGGTGATGGGCATGGAGTCATTGCAGGCATCATCTACCAGATTAAAGCACTCCCAGTACCGCGCCGAATACGCACGAAGGGTCTCGCCCGGTCGAATCTGTATTGCCTAGAGGGAATCGACTTGCTTTGGCTGGACTTCACTAGTGATAAATCTTGCTTTGAAGGATTTTTGGAGTTGGTAGAAACTTTTGATCGAAGCCGGCTCCAGTTTGTAATACCACCTGACAGCTAGTGGTCCCAAACTGCTCGGAAATATTCGGCACATCAAAGCCTCGTCATCTGCATGCAGTGTCATGGCTTGTTTGTAATGGCGGATGTGATCGGTGGGGTCCAATTTACCGTCTTACAAGGTGAATAATGGAGCTTTGAATTTTTTGGGTAGTGCTGCCTTCGCAATCCGACGTACGAAAGGATCGTGTCGATCTTCGTCCGAACAGTTTCTTCTTCGCTTTCGCCTTATACGGGGACTCTCTTCTGAAGAACTGGAGGTGTCGGATCACCACTTCTTCTTAGGCTCTGGGGATAATGAGTCGGAGCCGCTATTAGTGTCTTTTTGTCAGGGTTGAGATCGTCGACCACCTATTCTCATCGGTCGTTCTGGGACTTGGTGTACGACTTGTTTGGACTTCGCCACCTCCAAGACCAGATCCTAACGGAGACGTTCATTCTCTTCGATCATGTTCTCTAACCGTTGTTCGTTCTGATTTGCTTGCTCCATGATCGCTTGCATTGCTTCGTGCTCTGGGATCGAGGGTGAGGCGAAGTTCAAAGCGCGTCTTATAGGGATGGTCTCTGGTCCAAGCATGCTTTCGGGAGTGAGTTCGTCTCTCTGCGTGGTTTCGTCAGTAACTATCGGAGGATCCTTGGTTACGCCCGCCATGGATGTGTTTTAGTATTCCCACAGACGGCGCCAGTTGTGGAGGAGTGGTTTTTGAATACTCTTCTGATCCTGGGGACGCTGGAGATCCTCTTCTGGTTACCTGAAAAGGGAATAAACACTCCGGTCGGGGGTACCGAAATTAGCACTCCGACGGGCAAGTCAGTCTCGAATCTCTGAATTGCTTGTATTCTAAGTAAAGTGTAATAGTTCTCACATACCTCTTTCTGGCTGATGTTCTCTTATTTATATCCTTTCTTTCCTGGGCTTTTAGGGTCAGGCCCATCTTCAATCTGGTACTCGGCTCCTCACCCAGCCGGCGTTCTGACCGAATAGGACAGGAAGCCGAGAACATGGGTGAGAGCCGAACACTATATGATAGATCCGGCTTTCCAAATCCATTCATTCGGCTTACTTTATAACCCCCCGATATTCGCCCCATGACCATTGGTGTGGCGATTAACCGATGGTGCTGCCCGATCTGTTTTGTTGATATTTGTTGATAGTTGTGCTACCTGTTAGCACAATTAGTTGCATCTCCCTACATGTGTATGGTAGGATCTTTCTAAGCTGAAGGCATGTTTTTCTATATATAGGGGGGTTCCTCCCCCATTTTGGAGCGTTAGAAAATTCAGAGCAAAAATCTCTCTATCTCTCTCTCTCTCTTAAAATTTTGTGCCTAATTGCTTGTTTTCTCTATGCTTTTGCATGTACATCCTAAATCAAATCCTCTTACCTTTGAGCTGAGGTTAGTTGGGGTCTTCTTGGAGCTCTTGAAGGTGGTTTTAGCTTGGTTTTGTGCCTCGAATTGCCCTTTGCTTCAAGAGGTAGTTTACTTGCTTTGTTTACTTTTTTTTGCAAATTTGTTTTACCATCTTTTCTCACTATTTTGGGGCTGGTTTTGAACTAAAAAAAAAAACTCTATTTTTGTGGCCTAAAAGTGCTGGCATGGGCCTCTTTTTAGTTAGGGAGTGGTTCACCCTTCATGCTTATTAGTTTGTAAAGTTTTGTGCCTTTATTCAACACTTTCAAATCAACTTTTTTGGGCCATTTAACCACTAAATTTCAGAGGTTTTTTAGTGGCAAAGAAACTTATTTTGAAGTTTGAAATTGGAGGGGTTAGCCTCCCCTCCTTGTATTGTGTTTGCATGGCTAGTTAGTTTCATATTTTAGCATGTTTTTTAGCTTAACTTAGCTCAAATATAGCATGTCTCAGCCTCTAAAATAACCTGTTTTAGCTCTATTTTGGGCTGGTTAGTTTGTTTGAGCCTTGTATGGCATGGTTGCAGCATTAATTCCTTCACTAGCTTAGTATTTTAAGGCTTTAACCCTCATGGATATGAGTTGATTGCATGTTTTACTATTTTTTCTATTTCATTTTCAGCACTTATAATCTCTGCAATCTCCCTTATTTCTTCACTTTTGATTTGCTTTGAAAGTGGTTTCAAATCACTTGTTTGCCTAAGTGTGAAATGGAGGTGCTACACCTAATGGTTTAATCCCTTAGGGGGTTCATTACCAACAGTGTAATGACTCTTTCATGCCCAAAGCAACTTGGGGTTTGAGCCCTCTTTCTATTAGAGGACACTCACCAATGGACTTAATGGATTAATGAATGAGTTGGTAATTAAAATGAGTAAACAAAATTGACAAGTAAAAGAGGCAAGATAAGCATTCTTTGTGTTGCATTGCATGTATTCAACTCGGACGTTAATTTGAACACAAGGAAAATGGGACATTTCATACTCAAAAGTGATGCAATGTGCCACTTTCATTGGTCTCCATTGTCCTTGATCATGCATGATAGGCTGATGGACATTTTGGTCTTGTTGTGCATTTATTGGACTTGTGCGATTGGTTTCACAAGCCATCATGCAATAAAATTACTTGATTGATGGTTTGTGAACCAAAGCTTGTCCCTCCTTTGATTTCCCCATGAAAAGGAGAGGCAAAGTGTGCAAACAACCCTTTAGAAATGCACTGTTTTGCTCTATTTTGTTCTCTGTTGCAGCATGGAAGTTCAAACCAGCAATGGCCGACCGGCCACCATTGGTAGCCGATTGACCCCCTATCGGCCACCAATGAAATTTTGCACAGTGCATTGGTAAGGTGAAGCAAAGGTGTTCTGGAAGTGGACAGCTTTGTTGCTATTCATATGTGCAAACAGAGGCTTTCAATAACATGGCAGTGGCTTTTAGGGTGAAGAATGGAGCCTGCATGCATCCTTCGCTTCCCGAGATTAGCTAATTGGTTTAATTAGCAATAGCTTAAGTACATGCTGTAATTAATTAGTTGTAGCTAATTAAGTGTTGTAAATAATTAGTTAGTTTAACTAGTAATTCAATTTTGGTTTGTAATAATTAGTTAATTGGAATAGTTAATTAGTTTTCAGTTTGTAATAATTAATTAGCGTAGCTAGTTGGTTAGCTTATTCATTCGGACCCTCCTTTGTGAGGACGTAATGTTGTGATAAGTGTGTGTGCGTGTGTGTATGTTTTCCAACCATATGTCTCTCTCCCTTTTATTTAATCGCTTTTGATGGTTAGATTAAGGTCATGTTTTAATCAGCATACCTTATACTTGCATCCATTCATTTGTATTGCATGCATCGAGGCTCGGGACATCATTCAAACTGCAGTGTCATTTCAATATCTTATTCGAATATGTGTTTGTAGACACCCTATTTTTGACCGCCCTTAAGACCTGGGCGCCACTGATTGTTTACTTGGTGATGAAAGATGTGCAATGCAAAGGTTTGGTTGCTTTGGCAAAAGGAGAGTCAAATGCTAACCTCACACCCCATTTTGGACCAAAGCTATTTTGAGTGGTTTTTAGACTTTAAAACCCTCTCTTTCAAAATATTTTGGAATAAAGTTCCTACGATGTTCCGAGGCTTGGATTTCGTTAAATGTTGCGCTTTTCAATAAACCGAGCAAGGACAAAGTGGAAATAATGAGAAAGAGATGAAATCTTTGAAAAATCTTTCAAAACACCTTTTTAAGGGGTTTGGAGTTGAAGAAAAGAGGAAAGGAGAGAAGAAAACTAGTTTGGGAGAAGTTCAGCATGAATTCGGGTAGGACCAAAACTAAGAGGCTCCACCAAAATAGGCATAGCTTTTTACACAGTTGTAATTTTGATGTAAGGCTGCCACCATTGGAAAGCTTACTTTCGGGGATTCAATTCGGACACAAGAATGACCTAAAAAGGAGTCTAGATGAAGGAGATATGCCCATTTGAAATTTGACCTGCAGAGTAGATTTTTGCTGTCGACCACAAAACTGGCTGTCGACCACTAGGGGTGGCCGGTCGACCAGAAATAGTGGTTGTCGACCACTAGGGCTGGCTGTCGACCACTAGGACTGGCCGGTCGACCAGAAAAAGTGGTTGTCGACCACTAGGGGTGACTGGTCGACCAAAAAAGTGGCTGACCGACCACTAAGGTCCCAAACTCAGATATTTTGCGGATCTTTCCCCTCCAGCTGTTTCCAGGTTGTGCCACCTGTCCCAATCAAATATTTCGACCCAAGGCTTGTATTTTGCTATATATTAAGGCATTTCTCTCATTTTGTAAGGGTTAGAACATTTTGAAAGGTTAACAAGTTTGGGAGCCTCTCTCTCTAGAATCCCTCTCTCTCTAGAAAATTTAGGAGCTGAAATTCTCTCTCTCTCTCTCTCTCTAGAATTCTCTCTCTCTCTATATATATATACATATTTTGTGTTTGAAAGTGAGTTTTCTTGACAATTTTGCAAAGAGACCCTTAGCCAAACACCACTACCTTGGAGCTGAGGTTCTTGAAGGATTTGTTGGGGGTCTTAAAGTTGGTTTTAGCTCAGAAAAGAGGTTGTTTTGCTGTTGTGCTTCAAGGGTAGTCTTGGAACCAGTGCAGTAGAAGGCTTCAATATCCCCAGGGTACATTGGACTTGTATTGATAGACTTTGTCAGGTTAGAGATTTAGTTCAAAGGCAACCGGTAGCAAGGCGACAAATTTTCAGGAGGAAGCCGATCGTGCATGCATGCATCCCTCGCCCTCGAGGCCTTTTAACTGCTTTGCTTAGCTAGTTAATTTATTGGCTTTGCACTTAATTAGTTAATGTGCTTAGCTAATCGTTTGTGTTGTAATAATTAGTTAACTAGAATAGTTAGTTAATTAGTTATGGTTTGTAATAAGTAGCTTAGCTTAGATTAGCTTAGCTTATTTATTCGGACCCTCCGTCGAGAGGGCATATGTTGTAATAAGTGCGCGTGCATGTGTGGATGTCTTTCAACCCCACGTCTTTCTCCCTTTTATTTACCAGCTTTTGATGGTTAGATTAGGGCATATTTCAATTAGCATACTTTATGCTTGCATGTGTGAAGCATTCATTTGTCTTGCATGCACCGGGCTCAGCGCATCATGCAAACTGCATCGTACTTCAATACCTATTTGAATACATATATCAAATCGTTGCATTCATATGCCATCTTAGATAGCCGAGCCTATTTAGTTGCATTATTGCATGCGTTGCATTATGCACTTAACATAGTTAGGATCATGCATATTTCTAACTAGCTTTTGTTTTGGCTTGGAGTACACTGTAAGTGTTTATGCTTTAGCATCTTGCATGAGTGTGAGTGTTGCCATGATAGTATGCTTGCCATGAGGCAATTTTATTAAATGCTTAATTGCATGAATGCCTATGGATGAAGGCTTGATTACTTGAATTGGAACAATTCATCAAAATGTGAGTTTTAAGCCCACTTGAGGGTGGCAAATTCAAACTATTTCGAAAACAAACATTGAATTGTTTTGTTCCAATTCAGGCGATCTAGTCTATACTTGTATGTTGTGCGCATCACATAGTAAGTTAGCTAATAATCAGAATAAGGACACATGTGTTTATAAAAACAACATATCATGCTTAGTAGAGGCCGATCCTTTGATCAGGCGAGCGAGGATGCTCATTTCAGGACCTTCCCCTTTTGTACCCAAGTTCCCGAGCCGATGCAACTTTGGTGATGACAGACACATGGGCTTTGGCACGAGTCAGGGTTTCCTAAATTTCCCCAAAACAAAACATTTAGGTGGCAACTCTAAAATCTGGCAAAGCAGTCCATGTTTGGCGCTTTTTGATTCAAAATTAATACTTCGAAACCAATTGCCGGATTTGGACCCTTTGGTGATTTATCAGTCTTACATTGCACTTTGTGAGATTAGATTCAAAACTATGACAGGAGTTCGATCTGTAGTAGCTAAGAACCCAATTTGCGACCTCGCTCGTGAAGCGAGTTCGGGGCAGCCTACAGTGTTTAAACCGCATGTTATCTGTGGGGGCCGAATAATGGAAGTCGTAAATAGGCCGAACAGTTGAACTAGGAGTCGAAATATATAGCACTCGGCGTCATCTCGCACGCTCAAATCCTACCTTGCTCGGCCATATAGCCGGTTGAGCAAGGGACCGAGTGAAAAGCGGTTTGTTACGAAAGAAGCCAGATGTCGAATTGAAAGTGTGCCCAATCCCGAGGCCCAAGAAAGAAAAGATATAAATAGAAGAACATCCGCCAGAAAGCGGTATGTGAGAACTAACATGTTAAACTTAAGATACAAGAAATCAAGAGAGTATACACTGACTTATCTGTTGGAGTGCTAATTCCGACACCCCCGACCGGAGTGTTAATTCTTTTTCAGGTGGCTAGCTAAGGATCACAAGCGTCCCCCAGGATCAGAAAAGTATTTCCAAACCACATCACCACAATTGGCGCCCTCTGTGGGAATACTCAAATGCATCCAGGGCGGGCGTAACGGAAGACCCTCCGATAGTCACCGATGAAACCACCCAGAGAGACGACCTCACTCCAACAAACATGCGTGGATCGGAGACTATCCCTGCAAGGTGCGCTTTGAACTTTGCCTCACCCTCGACTTTAGAGCATGAGGCAATGCAAGTGATCATGGAACAAGCAAAGCAAAACGAATAGAGGTTGGAGAACATGATTGCTGAGAACGAACATCTCCGTTAGGATTTGACCTTGGAAGTGGCGAAGTCCAAACAAGCTGTACGCCAAGATCTGGAACGACCTCTGAGGGAAGGTGGTCGATGACCTCGAGCCCGACAACGAGACATTGATAGCAACTTCGACTCATTATCCCCGGAGCCTAAGAAGAAGGGACGACTCGAAACTTCCAGTTCCTCTAAAGAGAGTCCACGTATATGGCACAAGCGCAGAAGAAACAGTTCAGATGAGGAAGACCAGTATCATCCCTTTGTACGACGGATCACAAGGGCGATTCTGTCCAAAAAGTTCAAAGCTCCGTCATTCACTCTCTACAAGCAGGCCATGACACTGCATGCAGACAATGAGGCCCTCATGTGCCGAATATTTCCCAGCAGTTTGGGACCATTGGCTATCAAGTGGTATTATAAACTGGAGCCAGCTTCGAACAAAAGTTTTCATCAATTACAGAAATCCTTCAGGGCCAGATTCATCACCAACGAGGTCCAGCTGAAACAAGCTGACTCTCTCTGGGCAATGCAGATCTAGCCAGGAGAAACACTAAGAGCGTATTTGGCGCACTATTGGGAGTGCTTTAATCTCATTGATGACGCTTGCAACGACTCCATGGCCATCACCGCCTTCAAAATGGGTTTGCATCCTGACAGTGCTCTCCGCAGTTCTTTGACTAGAAGACCCCCCAAAACAGTCTGGTCGTTGATGAAGAAAGTTGAGGAATACTGCAAAGTGGAGGATGACGCCTTGCGAGTTAAAGCCGGAAACGTGGCCAACAAGATAGCCCCTTCTGAAATTGCTCAGCCAATAAATTATGTACCACCTCAGAGCCCCGAACCACGGCATCGGGCTAAACGAGACAAGAGACAAGATTCCCACCAATCAAGCGACCAATGCTCCTACCGAGCAAATAAACAACTGCAAGTGGATAGTAGGATCATGAGGCGCGCCGACAAGAAATATACGGAGTTGACAGAGCCGATCAGTGTGGTTATGACCAAAGTCCAGCACCTTTCGTTCTTCAAATGGTCGTCCAAAATAGAGGGATCTCTTGACACAAGAAGACGGGATAGACGGTGCGAATATCACAAGGACCATGGCCATGATACTGAGAGTTGTTATGCATTGAAAGATCACTTGGAAGAATTGGTACAAGATGGTTGGTTACAACAATACGTCCGAAAAGGAAACTCAACCAAAGCAACAGCCTTAAGATAGGATTCCCCTCCACTCGGCGTGATCCACAAGATATACAGCCTACCAGTGTCATCCGCGGTGCATATGATTCAGTCGATCATAGAAGTCGGCACAAGCATGCTATTTCCTTGCCGGAAAGACACCAAAGGAGTCGCAAGTAAATTCTATTGAGGTGCCGGATCGGGAGAGCCTCGACGATGTTGGGCGGCTCCCAAGTGAAAAGGCCACAGAAGCCCTAGATCGAGTTGAAATCGATGGAAACCCGGACAGATTCTTCATGGTCGGCGCATCCTTGAATCAAGTCGACAGACAGTAGCTAATCTCCTTATTGCTCAGCAACCTTGATGTCTTTGCATGGACTCCATATGAGATGTCGGATATAGATCCATCTGTTTCATAGCACCGTTTGAATGTTGACCTTAAGTGCAAGCCGATCATTCAAAAAACCCGGAGGTCAACCGCAGAGCACACTGCCCCCGTCGTTGAAGAGGTTGACAGGTTGCTTGACGCCGGGGCAAACAAGGAAGTGACTTACCCTACATGGCTCTCTAATACTGTGGTTGTGAAGAAGAAAACTGGGACTTGGCGAGTGTGCGTTGATTTCGTGGGCCTAAACAAAGCCTGCCCCAAGGGTTTTTTCCCACTACCGAGAATTGACCAACTTGTAGATGTGACGGCACGCCATCAGCGTATGAGCTTCCTCGATGGTTATAGAGGCTACCATCAAATCGCCATGCATCCGAAGGACCAAGACAAGACCGCATTCCTCACCCCAAGAGCAACCTACTGCTATAAGGTTATGCCTTTTGAAATTTGAAGAATCTTGAGAACAACTACCAAAGAGTCCTTTGCCATGTTCAAGGAGCAACTCGGGCACACTATGTAAGTTTATATTGATAACATGGTGGTCAAGTCCAAAGAAGAGCAAACTCATCTAGCCGATCTAGAAGAGACATTCAAAATCTTACGCAAATACAAAATGAAGCTGAATGCTTCCAAATGTGCATTTGGGATCGGCTCTAGGAAATTCTTGGGTTACATCGTCAACCACCGAGGAATCGGAGCCAACCTGTGGCAAATCACAGCGATCTTGGAGCTCGGCTCCTCTCATTTAGTAAAAGAGGTTCAAAAGTTGTTAGGGATGGTCGTCGCACTCAACAGGTTCATCAGTCGGTCTACTGATCGTTGTCGACAATTCTTCCATACACTACGGCAGGGCAAGGCTTTTGAATGGTCCGCCGAGTGCGAAGCTTCTTTCAACGGCCTCAAAACCTACCTCCGATCAGTTCCACTCTTGACAACACCTTCGGCAAGCGACTCGCTCATTTTGTATCTGGCAATTTCCAACTGGGCCGTCAGCGCCGTACTGATAAAGGAGGAGCTGGGGAAGCAGCGGCCAGTGTATTATGTGAGCAAGGCAATGGTGGACATTGAAACACGCTACCTTCCGCTGGAAAAACTCATCCTAGCCCTAGTCATGGCGGCAAGAAAACTGATGCATTACTTCTAGGGGCATAGCATCGGGGTGCTAACAGATTACCCCCTCCGATCAGTACTATGCAATGCGGAGGCATCAGGACGCGTTTCAAAGTGGGCTCTTGAACTTGGCCAGTACGATATTCAGTTTCTACCTAGAACCTCAATCAAGGGACAGGTGCTTGCCGACTTTGTGGCCGAATTTACTAGGGGTCTTGCCGACTTCAAGTCTGATAAAGTTCAACCTAAGCCGAACTGGAGAATTTATGTTGGGGACATTTGGCAGTTGTACTGTGATGGATCATCCAATCAACGAGGCAGCGGAGCCGAAGTAGTAATCATGGCTCCCAACGGCGCAATAATTGAACAGGCCGTAAACTTGGCTTCAAAGTATCAAATAACGAGGCCGAATACGAAGCCCTTCTAGCCAGTTTGAGGAATGCACACCTTCTAGGTGCTCAACGGTTGCTGGCATTTTGAGATTCAAAATTGGTGATCAATCAGCTAAAGGGGGAGTACGCAGCTAAAAATGACCATATGGCGGCTTACATGAAATTGGCTAGCGCCTTGCTGGACAAATTTGACCATCATGAATTGAATCAGATAACACGTGATCAGAACACACATGAGCGCCTAGCTTGCCTAGCCTCCACCATTAACTCAGAGATTAAACGGACCATCGAAGTAGGTTTCATCCCGGAGCCGAGCATTGGCCCTTCGGAGGAAATCCAGGTCAATATCATAGAGTTAGGACTGAGTTGGATGGACCCCATTGCTGCATTTCTATCTTCCGAACAGCTCCTAGCTGACAAAAAAGAAGCGCACAAGCTGCGAAACAAAACCCTGCGATACTACTTGGGTTCGCAAAGAAAACTTTATAAGAAATCCCTTTCTGGTCCATACATGGAATGTGTACACCTGGACAAAGTCAAAGAGCTTCTGACTGAAATACATGAAGGCAGTTGTGGTGCCCATTCTCGTGGGCGCTCTTTGGGCCATCGAGCTATAACACAGGGGTATTATTGGCCGACAATGAGATCTGATACCGAATGCTACGTGAAAAAATATGAACAGTGCCAGAAGTTCTCCCCGTTAACCCATCTACCTGCTGAAGAGTTGAGCTCTATTACCAGTCCCTGGGCGTTCGCCTAGTGGGGACTTGATATCGTAGGGCCATGGCCGAGGGCCCTAGGGAACAAGCGATACTTGATCGTCGCGACAGATTACTTCACAAAATGGGTCGAAGTGGAGGCATTAACTCACATTCGAGATGCTAATGTTAAGCGCTTTGTATGGAGAAATATCATAACACGATTCGGCATTCCAAGAGCTCTTATCTCAGACAACGGCACCTAGTTTGATTATGGCATCTACCGAGAGCTGTGCAGCAGGTACGGTATCCGGCCTTACTTTTCCACGCCGGCTTACGCCCAAAGCGGTCAAGCCGAAGCGTCGAACAAATCTATCTTGGATGACATCAAGAAGATGCTAGAGAAAGCTAAAGGCAAATGGATCGAAGAATTACCGAGTATATTGAGAGCTCATCGAACTATGCCGAGGCGATCCACTGGAGAAATGCCGTTTGCTTTATGCTTTGGAGCTCAGGTGATCATACCCCTGGACATCAGCCACCCAACCCTAAAATTGCAAGTTTTTATATGGGCCGAAATGACATGATGTTGGCTTTGGATTTGATTCTGATCAAAGAACGAAGAGACCGTGCCCTTGCGTCCATGGCACGATACCAGCAACAGCTTGCGAAGTCGTACAATCAACACGTTCAGCTGCGCCGCTACACACCAGGAGAATTGGTCCTGAAGAAAGTACTTCCAGCTGCTAGGAAATCGGCTGATGGAAAATTGGGTCCTAATTGGGACGACCCCTATCAGGTCAATTCGATCGCAGGAGTAAGGGCATATTGGCTCAAAGACATTTCCGGAAGGAGTCTTCCACAGCCTTGGAATTCAACGCACTAGCGTAAATTCTATCATTGAACCCGACTTATGGGGAATGATACTAGTTTTGAATGGTTCACCATGTACACTCTCCACTCTTGTAATGCAAAGATCCTTGTTTACTCACTGTGAAATTAGTTCCAAAGTGTTTTGATAATGCCTCTGGATTCGGAGCGCCCTTCATGGATATCACGATTGGCCAAACAAAGTCTCCAAATTCGGAGCCCCATTGGTGCATGATGCCTTTGGGCCGATAAAGCCTCTGGATTTGGAGCACCCTTCATGGATTTCACGATTGGCCAAACAAAGTCTTCGAATTCGGAGCCCTATTGATGCATGACACCTTTGGGCCGATAAAGCCTCCGGAATCGGAGCGCCCTTCGTGGATATCACGATTGGCCAAACAAAGTCTCCAAATTCGGAGCCCCATCGGCGCATGACGCCTTTGGGCCGATAAAGCCTCCAGATTCGGAGCACCCTTGTGGACATCACGATTGGCCAAACAAAGTCTCCGAATTCGGAGCCCCATTGGCGCATGACACCTTTTGGGCCGATAAAGCCCCTGGATTCAAAGCACCCTTCGTGGATATCATGACTGGCCAGTCTCCGAATTCATCAGCACATGACACCTTTGGGCCGATAAAGCCTCTGGATTCAGAGCGCCCTTCGTGGATATCACGATTGGCCAGTCTCCGAATTCGGAGCCCCATCGGCGCATGACGCCTTTGGGCTGATAAAACCTCCAGATTCGGAGTGCCCTTCGTGGATATCACGATTGGCCAAACAAAGTCTCCGAATTCGGAGCCCCATCGGCGCATGATGCCTTTAGGTCGATAAAGCCTCCAAATTCGGAGCGCCCTTCATGGATATAACAATTGGACGTCTCCGAATTTGGAGACCCATTAGTGCGTGACATCTTACAAACGTGAAATAGGAGACGCCCTATAAATGAAGGCTGAGACATCAAAACATTCAAAATAAAATAAAACATGCTGTATAAACGCATGGCGAAAACATGCCGTATAAATACGGGCTGAAACATTTGAACGTTCAAAATAATTGAAAACACATGGAATAGAAAATGTACTATTATTCAATACGCCTATAATGTCTACTTTTATACTTTTATACGGCGTCTCCCTTATCGTCACTCTTTTCAACTTCAAAAGCAAAAAAGGGAAAATGATCATGCCGATACAGTGGTAGCATCGAATCAACACCCTTTGCTTGGAGAGCCTCCACGGCCTGAAGTGCCTCGATCCAACCGTGCCTGAAGCCCTAATTCTCGCATCGGCAGACCTCCTCTGCAAGTTTCTCTTTGGTTTTGTTGATCCCAACCTTCCGGGCCGCATGGAAGCCTTGTTCATAACCCATGGTCCTCACATTTTCTACGGCAAACATGCTTGCCGTATCTCGGTCGGCGATGGCGTGACTTAACAGCCTTTGGGTCACCCTCTCCAGATCGGGTTAGATTGACCGGCTGCACGTAGCTCGGTGGCTTGAGCCTTCCTAAGCTCCTTAAACTCATGCTCGGCCTTCTTCGTGCGAGCCTCCAAACTGCAGATTCGTTCGTCCTTCTTCTCGATTTCCCGTCGCGCGGTGCGCAAGCGCATGCTAACTTCATAGGAAGTGTACAGCCCCTTCACCGCCCCACGGATACCTTCTCGAAATACTTCAAAATCCTGTCGTCCAACCATAGATTGCTAGACTTCCGGTGGAAAGATTTGTCGAGCGAACTCGACCGCTACACCTGGATCGTTAACGATGGAATCTGCCTTCGTCGTCGGTTTATTCCCACGAAAATCGCAAAAGTCAATGGTTGTGGTGTCGCGTGTGGCTCGTTCCTCGGTCGCGGTCGTGGGGAGCTTCCCCTTTGCTGTTTTTCTTTTCGGGGTGATCTGCTTCGACGACTTAGGGGCTGACGTTTTTCCCGTTCCTTGGACGTCCTTTCTGCCGTGCGTGTAGGCTCACTGCTGCGATTCATTGCAGTGTCTAGCTCAGCGAACGTTCGTCTATCTGCTTTGCTGTTGAAGAACAGCCTATTTGACATTCGCACTTGCGCCATGCTAGTTTAAGTCGAGTCTGAATAAGAATAAGTGGAATCACTGGCGCGAACTCACCCCATTTATTCTTAATGTTTGTAGCGCCCCCGAGGCGATGTCATTAATGCCAAACGCCAAAAGCCAGATGCCAATCGGATCATTCCATGAACTAATCCTATTCGACTTATGAAGCTCATGCACTAGCTGGGGCAAGGGCAGATTTATTAATCTGATCGGCTAAGTATCTAAACCCAACACTGATCGATTTATGCCCTAGCCATTCCATGAACGAGCCATATTTGGCTTATGAAGCTCATGCCTTTGGTGGGGCAGAACAGTTATTAATCGATCGGTAGAGTATCTAAACCAGCCGTCGATTTATGCATGACCATTCCATAAACTAGTCCTATTAAACATGAAACTCACGCCTTGGGGCAAGGGCAAATTTATTAATCGATCGACCAAGTATCTAAACCAACGCCGATCGATTTATGCATGACCATTCCATGAACTAGTCCTATTCGCTTATGAAGCTCATGCCTTTGGTGGGGCAAGGCGGATTAATCTGATCGGCCAAATAAATAAACCCAACGCCAATCGATTTATGCCGCAGCCATTCCATGAACTAGTCCTATTTGGCTTATGAAGCTCATGCACTGGCTAGGGCAAGGGCAGATTTATTAATCTGATCGGCCAAGTATCTAAATCCAACGCCGATCGATTTATGCCCCAGCCATTCCATGAATGAGTCCTATTCGGCTTATGAAGCTCATGCACTAGCTAGGGCAAGGGTAGATTTATTAATCTGATTGGCCAAGTATCTAAACCCAACACCGATCGATTCATGTCGTAGCCGCTCCATAAATTATGATAGTATTGAAAACAAAATACAGCAATTTTACAATTGAAAGCAATACCAATCATCAATTACAAAATTTAGCACAAATAACAGCGATGTACAAGGAAAATTTTCATTAGTAAAATTAGGCACAAACTGTAACGATTTCACATATGAAAACTACTAGATAAAACGCTAAAACAAAAATTACATTCAAAATTCTAAAACAAAAGCTATAGCATTAAAAGCTGTAACATTACATCCAAAATCCTAAAACCAAAATTACGGTCGCCCTCATCAATCCTCAGAGTCAGACTCCAGCGGTTCAATATCCACTTGCTCATATGGAATTGACATAGCCAATGTCACATTAGCAGCAGCAAGGGCCTTGAGCCAGCCGTGTTTGAATCCCTAATTCTCGAATTTGGGGACTTCTTCCACGTAATTGGCAAGGGCAGCGCTTTGCCCAGCCTCATACACCTTCTTAGCCTCAGAGTCGGCTACCTCTTTTGCCGCATTTGATTCTCCTAAGTCCGCCTTAAGTTTGGCGATCACCTCTTGGGCTAACTTAAGCGCTGTTTCACTCGCATTCGCCCTTTGCTCGGCAGCCAACCTAAGCCCGTCTGCATTTTTGGCCATCTCCATCTCGACCTCGGCCCTTGCACCTTCCATCTTCGCCCTCAAAGCTTCGAACTCGGCCCTGCTCCTTTGGCCTTCAACTTCCATCTGTAAACGGCCAAGCTGCTCGACGACGTCATGATGGCAATGACCAATCTCGGCTATCCTTCCGACCGTTTGCAAAATAGGAAATTAAAACCAAAATGGTATTTGCATAAAATAAAAAGATAAAGTCAAGATATATACCAAAAGAGCTGATTGAGCAGCTAATGCTATCGCAACTAGATCCGCTCTGAAAAGCCGTCTTGTCGGTACAAGAGATGGGCGTAGCCATCTTGAGTCTTGACAGCGAGGATCTTTAATGACCGAAGCATCAGAGGAGATTGGCATGTTTTTTATCTTCGGCTAAATGACAAGAGGCATGATCACATCTGATTCCTCTAAACGAGGTCGTTTGTTGGCATGGTTTTCTTCTAAGCCGGCCTCGACCTCGACAGGACGTTTCTCTACCCTTTGCTCGGCCTCTTGATCGGCCTGCACAACCATAGCGGACTCGGCACTTTAGTTTTTTTCCATTTCCTCAATAACAGGCAAAGGGGGTTGAGATTTGGCAACGGGCAGGGAAGGCTGAGATTCGGTGGCAATTGGCACTTCGGATCGAATGGCCTCTGCTCTTCACTGCGCGGCCATCCTTTCCGCGTTCGCCTTCTTGGCAAGTTGTGTGAGGCTTAACCCAGCCATGTCTTCGGGGTATGCGCCGGGAAGATCCTCTAAACCTTTGAAATTGTTGTCAAATGGAAGGTACCCTTGGCCTGAAGTAGACAGAGGGTCGGCTGAATTAAAGCCGGCTTCCTCAAAGGCCAACTTCAATGCCTCGTGTACCTCCACTTCGAACTGATCTGACTTGGTGACCTCAGCTACTTCTGCCCGCTCTGAATCGGATCCCTCGAAACCAACTTGCCGCAAGTTTTTGAAATTGGTCAAAATAAGAGCGATAAGAGGCTCTTCACCCTTTGGAATTGGGATGTTTTCTGCCGCCGAGAAGGTGGTATAGGTCGGCTCGTAGTGAAGCAGAACATGGGCCGCCCTCCCCTATTTCTGGAGACTTGGACAGCCGAAATATTTGAGCGCGACTGTGATTTCTGAAAGAACAGCATCGTCGGTTGAAGTAAGGACTTTCTTCAAATCATTTCCTGCACAAGCAAAACCATGAGGTCTCAGAAATGAAGCTTTATAGATATATAACAATATATATATATATAAACACAAAAAGCTATACGGCCACCTGGTTCACCCCTCTGTCTAGGAATAGGGTTGAGGCGATCCTCGCCTTCGTCAAATTCCCAGTTGCCTTGGACAACGACCATAACATCATCGACTTGCTTCCCAGAACTGGAAAGCATAGTCACTAGCTGATGGTCGGTGTCCTTGGCCCTAAGGAAATAACGTCCGTGGCAACCAGAAGACTTAGCCAAGGCATAACAATGCCAAATAGTTGGGATGCTGAGGTTAATCCTAAGGCAACGGTTTAGCTCTATAATCCCTATTACGATTCTAAAAAAGTTGACATTGGGTTGGGAAGGGATTAAACCCCAATGGCAAAGCATAGCCCTAAGGAACGGGTGAAGGGGGAAACGGACTCCACCCTCTACGATTGATAGAAGAGGGAAGACAATCGTTGTTTCATTAGCCCTCTCCATATTGAGGGTACCGTCTATCACGAGTGATAGACGGATGTCATCAGGAATGGAGAAATGGCGTCGGAAGCCAGAAATTCAATCCGAGGAGAGGAGATCTTTTAAATGTTTTGCCATTTCTTTCAGCCTATAGGAATATGCTAGGCCAAAAACAAAGCAGGAAAAAAGATTCAAAGTAGAGAGGGAGAGAACTTACAAGAGATAGAGAGGAAGGTGAAGAAAAGGAAGTTACAGAGGTAATTCAGAAGATAGTCCAGCGACGAGCGTCTAAAAATGTGTATGTATTTGAAAAGACGTCAAGATTTTAAATCACAATAAATAGAAGTGTACGAAGGGGCAGGAAGTTGAAATGATAACTGAGAAGCGTGTGCTCAGACATCTGTGTTGGAATGAGGTCAGCTGCTGAATTTTGGATCTAACTTTTCGAGTTCAAAACCAAACACTCCAGCCAACTGTCATTAGCGAAGTGCTTAGGGGGCAATTATGGGGGCCGAATATTGGAAATCGTAAATAGGCCGAATAGTCGAACTAGGAGTCGAAATATATAACACTCGGCATTGTCTCGCACGCTCAAATCCTACCCTACTCGGCCATATAGCCGGTTGAGCAAGGGACTGAGTGAAAAGTGGTTTGTTACGAAAGAAGCTGGATGTCGAATTGAAAGTGGGCCCAATACCAAGGACCAAGAAAGAAAAGATATAAATAGAAGAACATTAGTCAGAAAGAGGTATGTGAGAACTAACATGTTAAGCTTAAGATACAAGAAATCAAGAGAGTATACACTGACTTATCCGTCGGAGTGCTAATTCCGGCACCCCTGACTGGAGTGTTAATTCTTTCTCAGGTGGCTAGCTGAGGATCACGAGCGTCCCCCAGGATAAGAAGAGTGTTTCCAAACCACATCACCACATTATCAAATCGAATCATATGCCATATTAATAGCCGAGCCTATTAAATTGCTTATTACATGTGTTGCATTAGACATCTTAACATAGTTAGGAATCATGCATTATTTTCTAACTCATATCTTCTTAGCTTGGAGCACTAGGTGAGTTTTTTATGCCTTAGCCTACTTGCATGAATGTGAATGTGAATATTGCCATGATTAGCATGCTTGCCATGCGGCTATGTGTTTAAATGCTAAACTACTTGAATGCTTATGGATGAAGGCTTGTTGTTTGAATTGGAATGATTCAATGAATGTAAGTTTTAAGCCCACTTTGTTGAGTGGCAAATCATGTTTTAAGCCCACTATGTTTGGTGGCAAATCCGCAACCTTTAAGCCCACTTGAGGTGGCAAATTCAAACAATTTTCGCAAACAAACATGAGTTGAATTATTCCAAATTGAGCAAACTAGTCTATACTTGCTTGTGCGCATCACATAGTAAAACTAGTTTAATAATCAACAAGAACACATAATGTTTATAAAAAAATCATATCATGATTAGTATAGGCCGATCTTTGATTCGGCGAGCGGGGGTGCTCAATTCATGACCTTCCCCTCTCATACCTAAGTTCCCGAGCCGAGGCAACTTTGGTGATGATGGACACATGGCTTTTGGCATGAGTCAGGGTTTCCTATATTTCCCCAAAACAAAATATTTAGGTGGCGACTTTGTATCTGACAAAGCAGTCCAATTTTGGCACTTGTTGATTCAAAATCAATTTTCCAAAACGATTTACCGGATTTGGACTCTTTGGTGTTTTTCAGTTTCAAATTGCACTTGTGAGATTAGATTCAGAACTGCGGGAGTCCGAACTGTGAGGCCTTTCTTTCAAACCTTCCGAAAAGGGGGAGCGAAAAAGGCGAGCCACAACATGCATCCATAATTCACAAATTTTAAAGTTGAATTTCATGTTTTTGAAGTCTTGGAAAAGAATTTGAAGTCAATTGATACATGTATAGAGATTTTGATTTCAAATTTGGTAATTCTCGATACTTTTGAGCTCATGATTTCAAATTGAGTACATACATATGTGTTTCCATGTATCTTCAAAGGTTTGATACAATTATGCAAGTTTTTACACTTTGAACATGAGTTTTGAAGTTTAAATTCTGTTATGGAAATTCTAGAATTCGTCCGCACTGCTCAAGCAAAGAATATATTGCTCAAGCACACATTCCATACATCCACCATTTTTGCAGAAACATTCCACATAGCTTGAGTGATCAAGTTATCACTTGAGCGCACATACCATGCATCCAACAATTTTGCATAGTTTTGCAGTCGGCTCGAGCAACCAAGTTACTACTCGAGTGACGTTAGTGTATTTGCAGGTTGGCTTGAGCGACCGTTGAGCCTAGATTCGAACCATCTAGTACTTTTGTAGACCATGTGATCCACTTAAGCGACCAATGTTGTGCTCAAGCAAAGTGTCCTATTTTAGCATATTTTGAAAAGTCATGTTTTATCCATAATGGTATTCTCATTACTTTCCAAACATTCTTAAGTATGAATTGAGTGTCCTAAACGAATCTATGAGTTGGAATGAAACTTAAAAGAATTGAATAAGTAAAAGAGCGATCTAGTTAAGCAATGTGATCCAATGTGTACATGATATGAATTGTGTAGGTTCATTCGCAAGGACGTGTCGGTAATCAAATCACTGTGAGTAATGTCTTAGTAAAGATATTTTATATAATCTATTTTTTGATTGATTCAACATGGTAAGATTTTCTGAACTTGTGATTCTGAAAGTATGAATGATGTTTCTATCTGTCCAATAAATATGATCTTTATAAATGTGTTTGATATGACTGAAAGCATATGATAGACCTAAGATCGTTATGAATAATTGAAATGGACCCAAGGTCATTTTGTATATCTGATAAGTTGGACCCGAGGTCATTCCGAATATCTGATAAATCTGAATATCTCTTATGTGAGCTGACCAAATGGTCATTATACATCTGTAAATGATTGGACCCAAGGTCGTTCCATAAATCTATGATTAGTTTTGTTAGGCATATCTGTTATATATTGGACCTGAGGTTATTCCACTATTTGTTGGACCTAAGGTCGTTCCGTTATGAATTGTATATTATATAAAAATACTTTTGTTATGTACTAGAACTCATTCATGTAAGCCCTTCACTCTGATGTTATTTATTGGGCATTAACTCACTCTATTATATATATGTATGTAGGTGAACAGTAGAAGCCCATCTTTAGTGAAGTCCAGTGTTTACCCAACTTTTGTGGAGTCTGTCAAGGAACGCCTCACGAGTGAGGCATTCGTTTTCATTTGTTCCTTTGTTTCCTTTTGATGGTCATGTTTAACCATGGTTGTACATAAGCTTTTGGATCTGTATGATGATGAACTTGTGAATGATCTTGGACGTGTACTATCTATTATATATATATGTATAAATGTGAGTTATCAACATGAAAAGTGTTTTGTTATGCCATATATGCACAACTCATTGGAAAAATTTTATTTGTCTGCTTCCGCTTCTGGTCTCATATAACTATGTATGTTTTGAATTCTGTCTGAGGTTGTAGCTAATTTCATGATTATTAGCCGATTATTATCCAAGCCTCTGGGGGCAGGTTTGGGTCATGACAGAGTGGTATCAGAACACAAGTTAATAACTCACACACTTGTCTAAATGAGCAATATGGTGTCTAGAAAAGACTTAAAGTGCATCTATCTGATAATTATATGCTTGTGTGCATTAAGAATGTGCGAATATGTGAATATGTGAGATATGAACTATTGTGCCTATGTATATATGTGCAGTTCCTGTGTGTATTATGATAGAAGTTCATATAGATAATGGTGAGAACAAGGGCTGATGAGATAGAAGAGACTTTTATTGCCCGTTTAGACAGAATGGAGAGAATGATCCAAGATATGTCTAAAGCATTAAGGCAACAACAGCAACAACCACCCCTACCTTCGCCAATGCTTGTGCCACCTCCAGTAGAAGAGCATCAGGCTGACAACCATACAAGTGCTTTGACTGAAGAACTTAAGAAGATGAAGCCACCATTATTCAAGGGTGGAGTAGATCCTCTAAAAGTTGATGAGTGGGCCCTTGGTGTAGAGAAGTTACTTGAAATATTTCCGTGCACTAATGCACACAAATTTCAGTAGGCAACATTTACTCTTGAAGGCGAGGCCCACAGATGGTGGATGCTAGTGAGAGATGAAAATGTGGGCACTTTTGTGAGAAATACTTCTCCCAATGCATTAGAGACCAAAAAGTATTTGAATTTGAAGGATTAAAGCAAGGGAACCAAACAGTAGCTGAATATAAGGAGCGGTTCACTGAGTTACCAAGGTTTACACCACACATGGTCAATACAGATTACAAAAAGGTGAGGAAGTTTGAGGGCAGACTTTGGAATGCAATCTTTGAGAAAGTAAATGTTCTGAAATTACCAAAGTACGTAGACATCCTTGATAAGGATTTAATATATGAAGCAAATTTGGCATCACATAACCGACCATTTGAATGGAGAGGAAAGAGACATGGTTCTTATTTGAATAAAAGATCACCGTCTTCGAATAAGCAAAGTCTGGAAGCATCTAGTGCCTCTAATTCGACAAGAGATTCTGTACCAACTTGTAATGAGTGTGGCAAGAAACATTGGGGAATTTGCTACCATACTTTTGGAGCGTGTTTTAGATATGGTAAGACAGAACACATGGTCAGAGATTGTCCCCAAAATGAACAAAGAAGTGGAAGGCCATCTACTAGTTTGATTGGGTCCTTTCTAATGCCAAGAAATGATGCCAGACCTATTGCTACAAGAAATATACTCAGAGAATGACGATTTTTTGCACTTGTCCCAAGTGAAACATGTAGCACCGAGGCCGTTGTCTCATGTACTCTCTCTATTTGCAACCAAGATGCTTATGTGCTAATTGATTTGGATTCGATACATTCTTTTGTATCCACTACTCTTGCATATAGATTGAATAGACCCATGGAAACACTACCTTATGTGTTATGTGTATCTGATCCTTCTGGGGAATCTGGTCTATGTTCATCTATAGATCGTGCTTGTGAAATCCTTATTAGGAATGCTATGTTGTTTGTAAACTTGTTGCCTCTTGACATTAGACATTTGGATGTGATTCTAAGAATGGACTGGCTATTTAAATATTGTGCCACTATTAATTATGTAACAAAACGAGTTTTGTTTAGACCACCTGGACATGATGAGCTTATGTTTGAGGGTAATGGCATAATAACTCCACCTTACTTAATTTCGGCAATGAAAGCATGTAAACTACTTAAGAAAGGGTGTCAGGTCTATCTACGTAGTGTCTTGACTATCCAATCTTTAAATACCATGTTAGATGCTATCTTGATAGTTAGTGAATTTCCAAATGTGTTTTCGGAAGAATTGCCAAGGGAATTAGTTGATAGAGAAATTGAATATACCATTGAGGTTATGCCTGGTACTCAACCTATTTCGAAAACCCGTATCGAATGTCAACAATTGAGATGAAAGAACTAAAGGAACAATTGCCAGATTTGCTTGACAATGGATTTATCCAACCTAGCATTTCGCCATGGGATGTGCAAGTTCTATTTGTGAAGAAGAAAGATGGAACCTTACGCTTTTGCATTGACTGCCAAGATTTACATAAGGTAATAGTCAAGACCAAGTACCTTTTACCCTACATTGATGACTTCTTTGACCAGTTACAGGGCTCACAAGTGTTTACGAAGATTGATTTGAGATCCGGGTAAAATCAATTGAAAGTGAAAGTTGAAGATGTTGAGAAAACCGCATTTCGAACAAGGTATGGTCACTATGAATTTCTAGTTATGCCATTTGGAGTGACTAATGCACCTGCAACTTTTATGGACCTTATGAACCAATTCTTTAAATCCTATTTGATGAGTTTGTTGTGGTATTCGTTGATGACATATTGATTTGCACAAAAAATAGAGAAGGACCTGAACAACATTTGAGAACTATTTTGCAAACAGTTAGGGAGAAGAAATTATTTTCCAAATTAAAGAAATGTGAATTTTGGTTGGATAAGGTTGTGTTTCTAGGGCATGTGATCAACGTGGATAGAATTTTTAGTAGACCCATACAAGATTGAAGCAATTGTGAATTGGCCTATACTAACAAATGTGATAGAAGTCCAAAGCTTCATGGGATTAGATGGGTATTACAAAAGATTTGTAAAAGAATTGTCAAAGATAGTTGCACTGCTTACTCGACTTACTCAAAAAGGGGAGCCGTTTGAATGGACAAATGAGAGGGAATCCGTATTTCAAGAATTGAAAGCAAGGCTAGACATAGCATCGGTTATGACTCTACCCTCAGGTATGGAATGCTTTGTCATTTTCAGTGATGCTTCATACAAGGGTTTGAGTTGTGTTTTGATGTAGAATGGTAGAGTGATAGCCTATGCATCTCGACAATTGAAACCTCATGAAAAGAATAAACTGACTCATGACTTAGAATTGGTGCCACTACCTGTATGGAGCAAAGTGTGAAGTCTACACCGACCATAAGAGTTTGAAGTACTTTTTCACTCAAAAGGAGTTGAATATGTGACAAAGAAGATGACTGCAATTGATTAAAGACTATGTCCTCCAAATTGATATCATCCGTAAAAGCTAACAACATGGCGATGCCTTGAGTAGAAAGTCAACGAGAATTTGGCATGTTTGATTACTGAACAAAATGAGATATTGAGGGACTTAGAAAGATCTAAGATTGAAATGGTGATTCATGAACAAAGCAGAATGTTGGCTGCAATGTCAACTCAACCGACAATTATTGAAGAGATAAAGCAAAAATAAAGGGAGAATGAATTCCTTAAGAAAGTATTTGATGAGTTTGAATTGAATCCAAAATTGGGGTTCAGTATTGGGATTGAAGTGTTAAGGTTTCAATGGAGATTATACGTTCCGAGCATTCGTGATTTGAAAAAGAGAATTTTGCCAGAGGCTCATAAGTCCAAGTTTGTAATGCATCTAGGCAACAATAAAATGTATCGAGATTTGAAGCAAAGTTACTTGTGGCCTTGCATGAAAAAGGAAATTTCATAATATGTATCTAAATGCCTCGAATGTTAGCAAGTCAAAGCCGAACATCAACGACCGGCAGGATTACTTCAGCATCTCCTTATTCTAGAATGGAAATGAGAACACATAACCATGGCCTTTATCGTTGGTCTACCTCGGACACCTAGAGTTATGAACTCTATCTGGGTTATTGTGGATATGTTAATTAAATCTGCACACTTTTTACTTGTGAGAACTGTTTACGATGCTTATAAACTTGGGACTATCTATATCGATGAGATAGTCTATTTGCATGGGGTTCCAGTATCCATTGTTTCGGCTAGGGATCCTAAATTTGTATCTAGATTTTGAAAGTCTTCAAAGAGCGATGGGAATGGAATTGAGGTTTAGTACTACTTTCCATCCACAAGCTGATGGGCAATCAGAAAGGACTATTCAAACTTTGGAAAATATGCTCCAAATTGCTTTAGATTTTCTGGGAAGTTAGGAAACTTGCTTAACATTAGTAGAGTTTGCTTATAACAACAGTTTCCACTCTAGTATTGGTATGGCATCGTATGAAGCCCTGTATGGTAGAAAATGTACGTCTCTGATCTGTTGGATAGAAGTTAGGGGCAGAGTTTTGCTTGGTCCCAAAATTGTGCAAACGACCATTGAAAATATCAAAATCATTTAGCAAAGGCTCAAAACTACACAAAGTTGATAAAAAAGCTATGCAGATCACAAAAGAAGGGTTCTTGAGTATGAAGCTGGTGATCATGTGTTCATTCGTGTGATTTCGATAAAGAGCCAATCAAGGTTCAACAAGAAAGCCAAGTTGTAATTGAATGCTAATTATGTGGTCAATATGATTCTTGGATGTATATCTGTTAGCCGTAGGAATATTTGTTGTAATTTCTATCGTAATTTGAAATTGTAGGCGTTAATGGCGTCAGAAATTGAAATTGATTAGTTTATTGAGAATGGCATAATTTATAGAGCCTAATGGGAAATTTGATCAAATTTTGATTCAGAATAAATTAATTAGATTAAACTAATCAGAATTAAGTGCAATTAGTTAATCTTAAGCCGTAATTAACACCCTAATCTAATCCTCATGTCTATATATATGATGTAATAAAGAGTTTGAACCCCTTAATCATAATTTGAGCTCAAGAAAATCTAAAGAGAGAGCTTTAGAGAGAGAGAGAGAGACTTCAATGTAGAGAGGGAGAAGGTTTAATCTTGGAGTTTTGGCTTGAAGGTTGGAGAATTAGGTAGAAGAACTCAAGAATTGGCTAATACAAGGGTAATTGATGACCGAGGTAAGCTTTTGAACCTTAATTTATGAGTTTAAGTTATCAAGATGTGAATTCAAGAAGTTTATGTGATTAAATGTAATAATTGGGCTAGGATTGTTAGAATTGAAGTCAATTCATACATGCCTGCATGATTTTAATGAGTTTTACCATTTTTGAACATGTTTTAGCTATCTAAACTTGAATTGAAATTATGTTATACATGCATCCATAATTCACAATTTTTAAAGTTGAATTTTATGTTTTTGAAGTCATGGAAAAGAATTTGAACTCAATTGATACATACATGGAGCTTTTGATTTCAAGTTTGGTAATTCTCGATACTTTTGACTTCATGATTTCAAGTTGTGTGCAAACATATGTGTTTCCATGTATCTTCAAAGGTTTGAGACAATCATGTTAGTTTTTACACTTTGAACATGAGTTTTGAAGTTTAAATTCTATTATGGAAATTCCAGAATTAGACCGCACTGCTTGAGCAAACAATATATCACTCAAGTGCACATTCCATACATCTAGCATTTTTGTAGAAACATTCCACATAGCATGAGCAACCAAGTTATCGCTCGAGCGCACATATCATGCATCAGTAGTTTTGCAGAGTTTTTCAATTAGCTCGAGCTACCAAGTTATCGCTCGAGCGAGCTCAGTGTATTTGTAGGTTGGCTCAAGCGACTGTCAAGCATAGATTTGGACTATCCAGTACTTTTGCAGACCATGTGGTTCACTCGAGCGACCAGTGCTGCGCTCGAGCGAAGTGTTCTATTTTAGCATATTTTGAAAAGTCTTGTTTTGTCCATAATGACATTCTCGTTCCTTTCTAAACATTCTTAAGCATGATTTTGAGCCTTCTAATTGAATCTATGTGTTAGAATGAGACTTGAAAGAATTAAATAAGTTAAAGAACGATCCGGTTAAGCAATGTGATCCAATGTGTACTTGTTATGAATTGTGTAGGTTCATTCAAAAGGACGTGTCAGCAACCAAATCATTGTGAGTAATATCTTAGTAAAGATATTTTACATATTCTATTTTTTGATTGTTTCAACATAGTAAGCTTTTCTAAACTTGTAATTTTGAAAGTATGAATGAGCTTTCTACTTGTTCGATAAATATAACCTTTGTAAGTGTGATTGATAAGACTGAAAGTATATGATGTACCTAAGGTCATTCTGAATAATTAAAATGGACCCAAGCTCGTTCTGTATATCTAATATGTTGAACCCTAGGTCGTTTTGAATATCTAATAAATCTGAATATCTGTTATGACCAAATGGTCATTATACAATTGTAAATGATTGGACCCATGGTCGTTCCGTAAAGCTATGATCAATTCTGTTTGACATATCTATTATATTGTAGACCCGAGGTTGTTTCGCTATCTATTGGACCCAAGGTCGTTCCGTTATGAATTGTATATGATATGGAAATACTTTTGTTATCTACTAGAACTCATTCATATAACCCCTTTACTCTAATGTTATTAATTGGGTGTTAGCTCACTCTGTTATATATATATATATATATGTATGTAGGTGAACAGTGGGATGTCCAGCCTGAGTGAAGTCTGATGTATACCCAACTTTTGTGGAGTAATTCAAGGAGTGCCTCACAAGTGAGGCTTTTGTTTTCTTTTGTTCTTTTGTTTCCTTTTGATGGTCATGTTTGACAATGCTTGTACATGAGCTTTCGGATCTATACGATGATGAACTTGTGAATGATCTTGGACATGTATTATCTACTGTATATATCTATGGATGTGAGTTATTAACGAGAAAAGTGTTTTTGTTATGCCATATATATACAACTCATTGGACAAAGTTTATTTGTTTGCTTTCGCTTCTAACCCTATATAACTTTGTATGTTTTGAATTATGTCTGAGGTCGTAGTTTGTCTCATGATTACTGTCTGGTTATGATCCAAACCTCTTGGGGCAGGTTCGGGTCATGACATTCCCCTTGCCTATCAAAGACATCCCTCCCATTCCTTTTCAGGAGGTGAAGATTTTGGAGCCATTTTGTGAACTTTAGAGAGTAAAAACACCCTCTTCTCCTCTCCTCTAGCCTTATCCACGAAATTTCTTCACCCTTACAGCAACTGTAAGCCTCTGGAAACACCTAGGGATTGAAGCTCTTGAACCCTAATTGGGAACCAAAGCTTGCGAGGAGGCTTGCAATGGAGAAAATCTTGGTTTCATTCCTGTCTCTTGGATTGCTCTTTGCTTGCAAGCATCCCTCGAGCTTGGAATCCAAGTGAGGAATGATGTGCTTCAGTCTTTAGAAGTTTTCAAAGGTCTAGAGTTGTTATGCGCAAGGTATTTTTAGAGCAAAGGTATTTTCAGAGCTAAGGCAAAGGGAGAGAAAAAGCGAGTGTTTGGTTTTCAAAAGCTCTAAAAAATGTTTCAATTCCTTAACCCCTTCAAAGAGAGGGCAAGGGGCTCTATCTATAGAGCTCAGGGAAGCTTCTAAAACCCCTCTAGGGTTTCATCACTTCCCGTTCCATTGTTCCCACCAAAATTGAGTTTCCAAAAATAAGTCTGCGATACTTAAATGTGTGCACGTACAAACTAAGTGCGCATGCACAACGATTATGTGCACATACAAACAACGTGCTCACTCACATCTGACATGTGTAAGCATATTTTGCCTTGGTCCACGTGCCATTCATGCATGCACAAGTACAGGGTTCTGTGCCTTTAGCTTGCTTGTGGTACAAGTAAGCCTGAATTGCATTCTAATTGATGTTTTTGATAAAACGGGTCACTAATTTTGGAAATACGATCAATCAAAGTACAATCGGGCTTTTTGGGATCAAGAAGTTGGTTTTTGGCTAAAAACAAGTTCAGTGGTAAAATGGTCATTTTGCAAAAAGCTTATTTTTGGCCAAAACAAGTTTACACATCAACTTTGAACACCCTTAAACATTCTAAAGATGAAGTAAGCACCATTTCATCATCAAGAGGCTTGTAAGTGCTCGAAGTCTTACGGTCAGTCAAAATAAGTTGTCTATACCCTCTCCTGGTTCAGTGGACATGCTATTGCATTGGTGGATGGGTTGGAACTAGAAAATGGGAAAAGTAACTGTGGAGATCAATTTTAATTGCTGTGTTAGGTCCCTTCTATTGTCAATTCCGTGAGCAAACACTTTTTTAGTTGTAATTTTAGTGGTTGTTTCTCCATAGACCGCTTGAGCGATGGAGTGGTTGCCCGAGCGAAGAATCCCTGCTCCCAGAAGTTTAACCTGCCAACAAATATACTGAGAGGGGTCAATGTTCACTTGAGCAAACATTGTGGTGGCTCGAGGGATGGCATTTTTGGTTCCACGCACATAAGGTCGAGCAACTATCTCATGGCTCGAGTGGTCTCCATGACCTTGTTCGCTATAAAGCTGCGCAAAAGATAGATTCTAGGGTTATGGCATCTAGATCTACATCTTGAGAGTTTTTGATTGCTTCTAGAGCTTTTTACTTGTTTCCTTTGATGCTTTTGTGAGTTTATCTCGTGAGTTAAATTGATTACATCAAAAGGGTTATTTGATTATCCTATTCATAAAGAGTTTGTTCAGTGGATTTCGAAGGTTCGAGTGTGAAGGCTTTGAAGGAGTTCAAAGCGGCTCGTCGTCGTGGATTCAACATGGGTGTTGTGGATTCAACATCACACTAATCAATTCCGAAATGAAGGTGAAGGTGAAAGAGGCACAAGTTGTGGTAGACAATTTTATAGAGTGTTGGGTAATCTTTTGTACTTTCCTTCTTCATAGTGGATTGATTAGTGGCATTTTGTCGTGATTTTTTAATCACAATTGGAGGTGCTCCAATTGTAGTTTTTTTCCACATAAAAATCGATTGTGTCGATTTATAATTGTGAAACAATAATCTAAATCACTTTTGTACGTACTAGATGATTTAGATTATTAGTTTTGATTGTTTGGAAATTGTTGCAATTCAATCTATCTCGAATCACGAATCATGTAGGTTTTTCAAGTAGTATCAGAGCGGGACACTTGTTCTTGCTTTTTATAAAAACTATAGGAGGATGATTTTGTGTGATTCATGTTAATGGATTTGATTCGCGAAGGTAACTTGACGCATAGACCTCCTTTACTTGATGGAACAAACTAAAGGGAAAGCTCGTATGAGGGCGTATTTAAAATCTATTAATGAGAAAGTTTGGCACTCTATTATCTACGGATGGAGTGAACCTATGGTTACCATTGATGGTGTTGATATTCCCCAGCTAATTGACAAATGAGATACAATTGATTATCAAAATTCGAGTTGGAACAGTAAATCGCTCAATTCTCTCTTTTGCTCCATCACACCAGAAGAGTTTCGACGTATTTGTACTTGTGAGGTAGCAAAAGAGGCTTAGGACATTGTTGAAACTATTGACGAGGGTACTACTTCTGTTAAAATATCAAAACTTCAACGTCTCACCTCCTCTTTTGAAACTCTTTTTATGCGAGAGGATAAGTCGTTTGAAGATTTTTATGCTAAACTTAGTGACATCATGAATTCTTGTTTCACACTCGGTGAAAAAATCCTTGAATCTAAAGTGTGCTTGGAAAAATTTTGAGGCCTTTACCTGATAGGTTTGCAATCAAAAGTGATAGCTATAGAGGAAGCTCATGATGTTGACAACCTCAAGCTTGATCAATTGGTTAGAAACCTGTAGACTTATGAGGCCCATCTGATTTCAAGGAAAAAAGAAAAGGATAGTGTGGTCTTTACTATAAACATGAGATTGTTAAGAACCACGAGCTATAAATTGATCTAGAGTGCGAAATGGCGGCTATGTTTACCAAACAATTCAAAAAATATTTAAAGAAAAGGAATCCCAATTTAAAGGACACTAGCTCTAAAGGTAAGGATAATGATAAACCCAAAGTTGATCAACCCAAGGCTGCTCCAAAAACTGAAAAGAAGATTGTGAGAGGACAGGGAGTCAAGTGCCATGAGTGCCAAGGGTTTGGGCATATTGCTCTTGAATGTCCTTCCAAGAAGAATCGAAACAAAGTCTACATAGTGACTTGGTATTATGAAATCAAGTCAGAGCAAGAAGCTAATGAAACCGAATATGGTGAAGATGGAGATAGTACTTTCATGGCATTCAACTCTAGCTACACTCAACCAACTCCTAGGCCAGTTGAGTTTGCATGTGGGCCTAATCTGTATCATGTTCCTACCTTTGATAGGAGTAATTATCTGTATTGAAAGTGTAGAATGAGAGTATATCTTAGAGCTTGAGATCCTGAAGGTTGGCGCACAATTAACGAGAATGTTGAAGCACCATTTGTGATCGATCCGACTACTAATCAAAAGGTCGCCAAGCCGACTGAGGAGTGGAGTACTATTGAAAGGGCTGACATGGAGAGTAGTGAAAGAGTTCTAAATACCATCTGAGAAGCACTTTTTGAAGGAGAACAACAACATATCTTTCAGTGCAAAACGGCTAAAGATGCATGGGCTATATTAATGTAATTCCGTGAAAGATCAAATTCATCTTGACAACCATCCAGCAATATCTAAATCAATGTTGTAGTTGCTTGACTGGACACTCTTGAGGAGGTAGAGAAACAAAAAGAAGATGATGAAACCTCAGAGAATAATAATGAGATAGATGGTGAAAACCTTTAACAAGCTTATAAAAAGCTATACAGGGAATCTCTAAACTTATCCAAGTTGAATGACAAACTCACTATCAAACTCAAAGCATGTGAAAGTCAGAATGTCAAGTTAAAGGAGGACATCTCTGTAGCTAGGAAGGATGTCATCAAGATTTCAAGTGATAGACAAGCTCTCTATGCAAGGCTTCTGACTGGTAAGACCGAGAGGAATGAGCTTCTGAAAATCAATGCCATATATGAAGAAAAGATTGAATCCCTCGAGATGTCTCAAATTGCCTTGGAAGAGATGGTTAGCCAGAAAGTGAAAGAACTCAAGAGTGTCAGAGCTACAATTGACATGTGGAACAAAAGATCAAGACACTGGAAGGCATTATTGGGTCTCAACAGATGGGCTGTGGCAAAAGTGGGATAGGCTATGGTGATGTTCCACTAGAAAAAGAGAAGGCCACTACATCTCATGGCAAAAGGACTCAGGCAAAGGGAATGTTGAAGATTCAATAGGATGACAAGTCTCTCCATCAACCTAAAGGCGGCATGATCAATGAAATGGAGGTAAAATCTTCATTTTATTTATTTATTTATTTTTTGTCATCATTGTGGTAGGTATGGCTACATTTGCCCTTATTGTTTTGAGTTGTTTGGTAGGGTGTCTTAAAAAGTTAGAAATTCTAATATAGCATTGGTTAGGAGACAACCTTACATGTCTAGGAGATCCTAAAGCCTTATAATAGGAACAATTTGG
This sequence comes from Camellia lanceoleosa, assembly GCA_025200525.1. NCBI lineage: Eukaryota > Viridiplantae > Streptophyta > Magnoliopsida > Ericales > Theaceae > Camellia > Camellia lanceoleosa. The sequence continues at coordinate 93,359,365 of CM045768.1, forward strand.
ATTACCAAATTAGGGCTACAGTGGGCCCACCAAGCCTCAAAATAGCTCTATGGATGGATTACTAACCGGAGAGAAAACATCACTAAAATGTAAATCTCTCTGTATCACTCACACAGGCACAGTTAAAAAAGTTAATCTCCAAATCCTAATTTGCCAAGGCTTGCATGTTTTCTTCTTTGGTTTTATAGTCCAAAAATCTGTTTGGCATGGCCTTAAAAACTAGGGGACAAAAAAGGCTTCAAAACCTACTTTTTACTAAGTTGTAGGAAACCAAACCTAACCGAGCCTTAAATCCCATCAAATGGGATTAGCTACATGCATTAGTCTTCTCCATTCAACTCTATCCAATGCTAGATCGTTAGTGAAATTAAGGAACTTCATATATTTATTTGCTACACTAGCCTACGTCAATTTAGGTATACTTCTTCACATAACACTTCCATCTGCTGTCACTATATCGCATCTCTTCTCTATTACCTCTGTTGCTCTCTGTTGTATATTCTAAACCAACTCAATCTATTCTTTCTTAACTTATCTTCTATCGGTACTACTCCTACCCATTCTCGAATATACATATTCCTTACTTTGTCTTTTCTAGTCTTGTCACACATCCACCTAAGCATCCTCATCTCAGTAACTCTCATCTTATCTACATGTTGTTTCTTAGTTGCCCAATATTCCCTAACATACAACATCGTTGGTCTAATAGTCGTTCGATTGAACTTCTCTTTTAGTCTAATGGGCATTTGTTTATCATACAATACCTAGATGCACTCCTTTACTTAAGCTACCCCGCGTTAATTCTATAGATTACATCTGCTCCAATCTCCCGAACCGTGGTGCTAATTGATCCTAAATAAAAATGGAGCAAGGAGGGTGGATTCCAGTCGTGAAGTAGAGAAGAGGGAAAGGAACATGGAGCAAGGAGCCAAGGACTGAATTATTTTCAATGTTTGTGGATAATTTTCCTTCCAGTATGGACCCAAAAACATTGCTCAAATTGTTTACAAAGTTTGGAATAGTGAAAGATGTATTTATCCTGCAGAAGAGGAGGAAGTTCACAAATACCCGGTTTGGCTTTGTCAGGTTCGACTGCTCAGTTGCAGCAAGGGTTGCAGTTTCTAAAGCTAATGGTCTATGGGTAGAGGACAGGGAGATTCAAGTTAAAATGGCAGAGTACGATAGATTTAAGGATGGAGCACAGAATAGAAACCAGACTAAAGGGAGCAAAGGTATCAATGAAGTAGGTGGAAGAAAAGTACACAATCAGCATGGGTTACAGAGGTCATATGCTGAAATACTAAAAACAAACGTTAGAGAATCTACGGGAAAAGTTGAAACTACTATTATGGTGGATGAAGCTGGTCATGGTTGGCTGCACGAGAGTGTGATGTTGAGATTCAAAGACGAGTACTCTGTACATGACATTGAGAAGATTTTTAAGGAGAAAGGAATTGAGGATGTAATGGTCAGGCGTGGAGGAGGCAGAGATGTGGTGGTCACCTTTAGATCCAAAGAAGCTAAGGATGCAAAAATATCACTGGTCAGAGAATGGTGTAGGGATTGGTGTGAGTTTGTTAAAGAGTGGGAACCAGGAGCTTGTGCAGAACAAGAGAGGTGTCTGTGGCTTAGATGCCATGGGGTTCCTCTAAGTATGTGGAATAGAAACACTTTTAGTAAGATTGGCAACATTTGGGGAAGTTTTATTCGATTGGAAGGAGACATTTGCCAACCCAAATCCTTCAGTTATGGAAGAGTCAGAATTGCAACTCAGTGTATGGACTTCATCAATAAAACCATTAATCTGGAATGCAAAGGAAGGCTATACCCTGTTATGGTGTGTGAAGAGCAACTAGTTAGCATATTTGATAATGGAAGTATGATACTTAGTGAGGTTGAGGATGTCCATAGCTCTAATGGAGCTGTTAATCAAGAACCAGTTGCTGGGTGTAGTGTAGGAAATGAAGCAGATGACATGGCTAAGGGGGATGAGGAAGAAGATGATGATTTGGAAAATTCTGATAGCGTAGTGGTAGAGACCCAATGTGGGCTGGAGCCGACCTATAAAGCTGTCCAAGTTAATACAGTGGTCGTAGAGCCTGAATGTGGCGTAGGAAACATATTGGGTTTTGAGGCATGCATGGATAGATCCTTATTGGTGATGGCAGCCGGTGAACTGCAGGGGGATAAGGTTAACCAGAGGGTTGACAAGCATCTTTTTACCCCTGGGTTTATTAAGAGTGTTAGTGGGGCAACTGGGCACAGGCCTCGTATCCATTTAGAAGTTAATTTGGGCCATATTCATGGGCCTGTTTCTCCAAATGGACTGTGTGAAGAGGGGGTGGACACATCTATATTCAACACAACTAAATCTCATTGGGCTGGCACCAGGAGAGATGGGCTCTTGGTGCAATCAAGCGAAACTACTATCAATGGAAGCTTCAACGATGTAAAGAAGGCAAAAAGGACAGGAAAAATGAAAGTGGAAGGGCCGGGTGCAGCAAAGCCTAACACAGAGGAGGTTGGGTATAAGAGGTTAGCTCGTCTGTATGGTCAAAAAGGTAACCCATCTAGCAAGTCTATCCCAAAGTCTTGTGATTTTGAAATGCTGTAAGGTAGTGTCTCTTCGACTTCAACTAAGAGTGGTTCAAGCAAAGGGAGGCATATTCTTAGTGAAGCTCAAGCTAATCTTTAGCTGGGTAAAGTTCTAGGAATTCACTACATGGTAAAGATAGTGAAGTTTTGGAGAAATTGGTGGAGCTTGAATCAATTGACAGAGGAAGAAGAAAGGAGAGGGAGATCGCATAAGGGTCTCAATGTCTCATCTAGGGGAATTTGGCGTATCATATGTTTACTGATGAATTTAATGTCATGGAATATCAGAGGATTAGGGAAATCTGTGAAGAGGGGAAGGATTAGGAAGCTCATTTGTGATAGGAGAGTTGACTTTGTTCTATTGCAGGAAACTAAGAAAGCCTTTATTTCAAAAAGTGAAGTTAGAACCTTGTGGGGAAGGAGGAACACGGAATTTATGGTAGTAGATTCAGGAGGGTTAGCAGGGGGATTACTCTGTATTTGGGATCCAAGTTTATTTCAATTGAAGGACTTTTGTTCTAATAGAAGATATGTTCTCCTGTCAGGTACTCTCTTGAATTCTTTTGATTGTGTTATACTAAATGTTTATGCCCCTAATGATGTGAGTGGTAGAGGTATGCTTTGGGATACTTTAATAAAATTAAAGTCTAATTTTCCAAATCCATGGTGCTTGGGGGGGGGGGATCTTAATGAGATCAGTTATTGAAATGAAATTTTGCTCTGGAAAGGACAAGGGGATGAAGGAACTAAATGCATTCATTGATAAATGTGAGTTGAATGATATACCATTGCTTGGTAGGAAGTACACATGGTGTAATGCTCAGGAGGGGGACAAATGGAGTAGGATTGATAGGGTCCTGTTAAATCCTAAGTGGTTGTAAAGATTTAACTTCAAGCTATGAGGTCTTCCTAGAACTTGTTCTGATCACTGCCCACTCTTGTTAATGGAAGATGAGAGGGATTGGGGGCTAAGACCCTTCAGGTTCATTAATGCATGGATTATGCACCCATGTTTCCCCTCTGTTATGGAAAAATTCTGGACTGAAAAAAGGATTACTGGGAGTGCTGGGTATATTCTTCTTCATAAGCTAAAATTGCTCAATGGAGAGCTAAAAAAATGAAACTCTGAAGTTTTTGGGAATGTAGCTACAAAATTAAAGGAGGCAGAAGAAGAGCTGCATGGCATCGACATTCTTGCGGAAAAGAGAACCTTATGCGAATCTGAAAAAACGAAGAAGGGAGGTGACAGAGGAGGTATGGAAGCTTAGTAGGATCTTTGGAAAGGATTTGGCATCGAAGTCTAGAGTAAACTGGATCTTGAATGGGGACAGGAATACTAAGTTTTTCCATGTTATGGCTAGTAGCAGAAGGAATAGAAACTCAATCAATTCTATCTCAATTGATGGAGTTGTCATTTGAAACCGACTCTTTATGCGACTTGCGATCTTCTGATACTTTAGGAAGGCGATTCACGGAAAATTTGGGCAATTAGACCAACTCTGGGAGGCACCTTTAAGTCAGTTGCAGCTAGTGACGCATTTTATGACTTGGAAGCTGCTTTCTCTGAATGTGAGGTAAGGGCAGCTATCATGGACTGTGATGGAAATAAGGCTCCAGGCCCAGATGGTTTTAATCTCCTATTTTTTTAGAAATTTTGGAAGTTATTGAAATCTGAGGTGTTGCATTTCATGAGGGATTTTCATACCACTTCCAATCTCTCATTTGGAATTAACAGTTCTTTCATCACTCTTATTCCTAAGAATGATAATCCTAATGGATTAGCTGATTTTAGACCCATTAGTTTGGTGGGGAGTATGTACAAGATTCTCTCAAAAGTCCTTGCTCATAGGCTTAAGAGAGTGCTCCCTAAAGTTATTGGGGATTCTCTGTCTGCTTTTTTAGGTGGGAGAAGTATACTTGATGGAGTTTTTATTGCAAATGAAATTGTGGATGGATGGAAAAAAGCTAGAAAGAAAGTTATTAAACTTGATTTTGAAAAAGCGTACAACTCAATTAACTGGGAATTTCTATTTTCTATGTTGGCCAATTTTGGGTTTGGGTCAAAATGGATTTCTTGGATGAGGGCGTGTGTTTCCACAGCAAGGTTGTCTGTTCTTGTAAATGGTTCACCAACAGAGGAGTTTTCTCCACAAAAGGGTCTTAGAAAAGGTGACTCTCTATCTCCTTTTTTATTTATTATAGTGGCAGAAGGGCTGAATATATTGATGTATAGAGCTCATGAACAAGGGTTCATTAAGGGGGTAAAAGTTGAGGCGAAGGAAGTGATGATTTCTCATCTCCAATTTGCGGACAATTCGATGTTGTTTTGTGAGGCTGACTTGGAACAAATAGTTCATATAAAGAAGGTCCTAAGATGTTTTGAAATACTTTCTGGAATGAGGATAAACTTTCATAAGAGTGTAGTGTGTGGTGTAGGTGTGGATGTTGAGGACTTGATATCCTATGCTGATATTCTAAATTGCAAGGTCCAAGGATTACCAATGAAATTCTTGGGCCTTCCATTAGGTGCTAACCCAGGTAGGAAATCAACCTGGGAGCCAGTGTTGGATAAGGTTAAAGCTAGGTTGGCGGGTTGGAAGAGTAGAACTCTATCTTTTGCAGGTAGGTTAACGTTGATCAAGTCTGTCCTGTCTAGTCTACCTATTTACTATCTTTTTCTATTCAGAATGCCCAATGGAGTTGTTAGAGAAATTGAAAAGCTCCATGCTGCTTTCCTGTGGGGAGGTAATGATCTGAAAAGGAAAGTCCACCTCGTAAAATGGGATGAAGTGACAAAAAGTAGGGAGCAAGGTGGACTGGGAGTTAGAAGAATCAAGGATGTCAATTCTAGCCTTCTCCTTAAATGGTGGTGGAAATTTGGGAAGGAAGTAAATGTTCTATGGAGAAGGTTGCTGTATAGCAAATATAGAATTGAGGAGGATAGTTGGATCCCATCTGCGAGTTTGTCTCATAGTCACTCTAGATTGTGGACTGATGTCATCACAGTGGCAAAGCATCATCAACAGTTAGTGGAGTTCTATGTAGAGAAGTTTCGGTTAAGGATTGGGAATGGGAAAAGGATCAAGTTTTGGCATGATTGTTGGCTTGGCAGCAGATGTTTAAAAGCTGAGTTCCCTAGACTCTTTAGTTTGTCTATTGATAAAGGGGGATCACTCTTCAGCTTCTATGATAGGACATCTATTATGGAGGAGTGGAATTTTAACTTTAGGAGAAACCTCTATGATTGGGAAAAGGATGAAGTGAATAAATTGGTTGTTGTTTTAAAGGATGCCCCTTCTTTACGCATTAATGTGGAGGACTGTGCTACATGGAATGGATCAGCTGGCTGCGTCAAGGCATCTGTTTTGTACAAGTTCAGTGACTCTCCTTTTGGCCCTCATCTGTCTTTAGGTAAGTTTGTGTGGAACACTGTTTTACCTCCTAAAGTCCAGTTTTTTGGCTGGTTAGCTTGGAGGAATAGAGTGAAAACCAGAGTTTTTCTCCATCATATTGGTATTCTTAATAGTAGTGCTTCAATACTTTTGCCTTTTGTGAAAATAAGAATGAATCTGCTGCCCATGTGTTGTTGCATTGTCCTTTTTCCTGGAAAGTTTGGACAGATTTGTTACAATGGTGAGGGTGCCTGTGGGTGGTGCCTAGATGCATTGTTGTTTGTTTCTTGGTGGCTAGGTGGCCAATTTAAGAAAAAGGTTAGGAGATTATGGAGGGCTTTACCTCTGATTGCTCTATGGTCCATTTGGAAGTTTAGAAATGATTGTGTATTTAATGGAGTGCAGCCTTGTGGAGTAGACCTTGGTGAGCTTATTAAGGTTCGATTTGCCTTATGGAGTAAGGCTTCCAGGTTAGGAAACATGTACTCTGTTAATGATTTTATCAACAACCTTGATCAGGTAAAGGCATGTGTCTGAGGGAGTTTGCAGCTGGTAGTGTCTTTCTGCTGTTTGCATCTGCTAGTCTGTATGATCTGTTTGGTCTGTTGGGTGAATGATTCTGCTATATGCATCTGCTAATCTGTTTGGAGTATGCTAGTATGTATGCTAATCTGTAGTCTGTATGATCTATTTCAAGTATGCTAGTCTGTAGTGTGATTCTGCTATGCATCTGCTAGTCTGTCTGAGGGGGTTTACAGCTGCTAGTGTTTGCTATTCTGTATCTGAGCAGCAAAGCATGCTCTGCATCTCGAGGGTATTCTTTGTTGTTCTTAGTTCGATTCTTTTTGAGAAGTCTGTCTTGAGATAGTTGGAGGGGAGTTGCAATGCTATTGTTGCTAGTGTCTTAGTTGAAACTGCTGTTATATGGTGTTGATTACTAGTTTGGTAGATGGCTGTTGTATGGTGTTGTGCAAATAGTAGGAGGGAAGTTGTATTGCTATGGCTGGTAGTGTAATGACCCCAAAATGCGTATAAGAAATCATCTTAATTTCCCTATGAAATGATGTGGTTTACTTTAATTATATCTATTAGAATTAAAGCATTATCAGTTGAGTTACGGACTTAAAATGGAAATTACCGACCTTTATGGGTTCAAAAATCAAAATTGAGTACTTGGATATGTTAATGGGAATTTTTGGAATTATTTGGGAAAATTAATTTGAAATCTAATTTGTCTGATTCGTTACTGGACGTTTGGGTGGTTAACTTTATACTGCAAATCGAAGGCCCTAGAGGCGTCAGAAACCAGAACAGGGGACATATTTATGCTTAGCACAATTTTTATAGCCATTTGGGACGTTTAATTGAAATTTGATTTTTCGTGATTCGTAAGGGCGTGTTTGGCTATTCCTATTGTTAAAAGCTTAGGTGTTGGTTATATGTATATATGGTTATGCTATGTGAGTGGTGAACTTATCATTTGGAAGTCAAATAAAACATTTGGGGGAGAGAGAAGAGAACCGTGAGAGAGAGGGAGGGAAGAAGAGGCAAGCTTCTCTAATCAACACTCATGGGGTTTTGAAGATGCATGAAGGGGGTTGAAGAAAGAAAAAGAAGATCATCCATGGGAAGCTTGGGAGAAATTGAAGATAGCTAAGAGAAAGACAATGATGGAACCAAGGTATGATCATCTATCTTGAATCCCTAGGTTTAAAGCATCCATTACATGAAATCAAGGATTGTTATGGAAGATGTGAGCTTTGAACCCCAACTATGGCTATTTGGTGCTCTTGTGTTCTTGTGTTTGGGAATTGAATAATATTTTGAGGTTATGATGTTTGATGGAGATTAAATATATGAAATTGGTCATGTATTAAAGGGTTTTGGGCTTTGATTTACATGTAATTAAGGTTTGATTTTGAAAATAAGAACTCCCAAGTTTTCAGCCATTTTTCGGACTGCAAACTGTCCAGGCCTGCGTCTTGACCTTGTTCACCACTGCAGGCGGGGACAGCTCTGTCCAGCCAACTTCGAATAGGCATATCTTTTGCATCCGGACTCCGTTTTGAGTGATTCTTGAGCCTAAAATCAAGCCCCGGAAGTCTAGTTTCCAATGGCGGTGGTCTCACTCCCAAATTATAAATAAAGAGATAGTTATGCCCAAATTAGTGACGACTGTTCACTTTCTGTCAACCGGTTTTGTACCATTTCTTCACCTAAACCATTTCCATCGATTTCTCCTATTTTAAAACATGGATTATAACCTAGGGAGGACTAATGAAGCTAGAACCACCATGGCTCTCGGTTAAAGAATAAGAAAGAAATTGGTTTTATCCTCATATACATTATGTACATTGTGTTTTGTAGGTCAAGGCGAGGACATCGTCCACCGCTATCGAGAGGCCTACCACTTGTGAGTAGTAGTACTTGATGTACCTTTAACCGTTTATCCTTATTGATGTTAATCTTCGTCGTAAGAATTATGTTGACATAAATGCTATGCATGCTATGTGAGAAACATTATGAAATTATGTAAACATCAAAAGAACTTGTGAAGATCAAACATATGTGGCCAAGGGCCGACTTGTGACTTATGAAGCTATGAGGCCAAGGGCCAAACTTGTGAAATTGTGAAACGAATAAAGTCATCTATAATCTAATGAAAATGTACTTACTTTTTGTTACTAATTATCAGCAATGTCTTGTTAACTTCGTTAATTATGTCAACTCATGGGAATGATGCAGCGATTACCATTAGGACTCTGTTAATTCAAGACAAGGCAACTATGTTAACATATGAGAATGATTAAACAAAGGTGTATGCTATTGATTAATAGGCGTGTAAAGTAAGTCATTTACCCAAAAGAATTTATGTTCATTCTTGAAGAATGGATTGAGTAAATATGAGTAGCTATGTGCATTAGATGAATTGAAGTTATTTTGCTATGTTGCTTATGAATTGGAAGTTATCTAGAATCTACGATATAAGTGCAAAGTTTAACATCATTGTGTGACCCTCATGAGAATGTGAATTAGTCTCTCATTGTTAAGCGTACGATAATGACATGATACAAAAAGAAATGCTCTAGTGTGATATGTATCATTTGACTTAATGAATGATCTTCAAGTATGTTTCAGGCATGTTTCCAGTATGTTACAAGTTCAAGTATGTTCAGGTATGTTTCAAGTATATGTTACAAGTTTAAGTCTGTTACAAGCTTATGTATGTTACAAGTTTATGTTGTTACAAGTTTATGCATGTTACAAGTTTAAGTCTATTACAAGTTCACGTATGTTACAAGTTCAAGGATGTTACAAGTTCTTTGTATCAAGGGTTTCATGCCAACTTTTCAAGGGCTTAATGCCAAACTTTTCAAGGGCTTTCATGCCATATGTTTCAAGGGCCTTAGAGCCATATGTTACAAGGGCTTTATGCCATATGTTTCAAGGGCCTTAGTGCCATATGTTACAAGGGCTTTATGCCACAAGTTTCAAGGGCTTATAGCCACCATGTGTCAAGGGCTTATAGCCACCATGTTTCAAGGGCGTATAGCCACTATGTTTATGTTGCAAAATTGACCCTAAGGCCGTTATGTACTTAGCACAGAATCAGACTAACTATGTGAACTCTATATCTTTATATGCATTGCTATGTGTTATGTTTCAAGCTAAGCATCATTTTATTTATGTATTACTATTCACTGAGCTTGGCTCACTCTGTTTAATATCTGTTTTTGTAGGTAACCAACCAGGTGGTCAGTCCTAGTCATGACACCCGTTTTCTTTTGTCAACCTTCGTGGGTTCGAGCCTTTGCAGAAGCCATTTATTTTTGTAAAGTCTATTGAAATGTTGGCTTAATTTTGATTACCCATTTAAAGTTGAAGATGTAGAACTTCAATGATTTTTGTATAAGCCCAATGATGGGGCTAGGTCTGTACGTATGTTTGTTTATCACCGATGCTACAAAATATGGTTTGGGGCTTTATCTATTTTCCATGATGAATGTGATGTATAAGAGGTCCTGGCATGTAGATGTAGCTCAATGGCATTTATATGTATAGTTATTTTCTTACTTTATGCTTCCGATGAGGCCCCGTATGTTATTTACAACAGGTTAAGTGTTCGTTTTGGAACGGGTCATGCCCAAACTTTTAGGGTCGGGTTTGGGGCGTGACAAGTGGTATTAGAGCACGAGTTGCTATCTCACACACGAGTCCATTGAGCTTTAGGGTGTCTAGAAAAGATTTAGGCATTGTGCATGACATCCTGAAAGTATATGAAAAATCGATGGCAATGTTAAGTGTACTCTGATAATGCTCACGAATATCATCCATGACTAGTGTATATTCTTTGTGTTTGTTGTGACGGATTGCTATGCAGAATGGGATTAAAACAACGAATTGCATAGCAGGCGTGGTAAGGATTTGAGCAACTGGTAAGATAATTTACATGCAAATGCTTAAATGAAATGTATATTCTTGGTTGTGAGTTATCTGTGAGAAATAATGATAATATGATTGAGTCTTTAGCATCTATTTAAATGAATTGATTAAACTCTAAGCGCGGAATATTTCTAAGACCAAAGAAAATGATGTATGTGATACTCTGACTTTTATAATACTCCTTGCCATAACAATGTTTAGACCGGTGTTCTTGAAAAGTTACTGTGTTTGACTATTTTGATAAGATGTGTTTTGTGTGATAATTGAAATTGTGTTAAGTTTGACTGGCTGTAAGAAGAAGTCATGCATATGGTGATTTTTCCTAAAATTGTAAAGGAGTCAAATGATTGTGATTTTGTTTCCTATTGACGATTCAATAGATAAGCTCTGCTAGGAAATTAGTTATTGACCCCTGTTAGAACCGTGTAATTTGTTTATGGAAACCTGTGATCTGCAATCTGTAATGTAATATGAAATTTGAAGTTGAAATTTGAAAGCTAACTCTGTTATCCGTAATCTGTTTTGTTATGTGTAAATTGTAATCCATAATCAGAATTTCTGTTAAAGAATGGTTGAACAACATGAAGGATCTTACCCACATTATGTGTCTGTTTACATGAGACTTGTAAAAAGATAGACAGTTGTGGACTACTTCGAGATCACACTAAATGATTGATAAATTGATAAGTTACTGTAAGAATTAAAAAATTCTGTTTCTGTATACTAATGACTTAAAATTGAGAAATCATTTCTGTGATATACTTCTGTGTAGATGTGCAAATGTTAGATATTGCAATTGTTAAATTAACCTTATCCTGTATTTGAAGGGTATAATGTAAACTGTTCTGCATGACCCTGTGAACTTTAGAAAAAAAAAGAAAAAAAAGAAAAAAGAAAAAAAAAAGAGAGTGGGCATGTGCAATGTGATTCCGAATTGATTTATTATATTATTAAACTGATCTGGCTAAGCGTTCTAACTCTGATACTAAGTGGTCAAATTATTTCGTTGCTAAATTGTTGAATTTCAAGGCAATATGGAATCTAGATGGATGTGAATACTATAGATTTAAAGAAATCTATGACTCTATGAATGAATCTAGTGGGATCTACGTATGTGGAGTATCTAGATGCTCTGTTATGTTAATTGACTAAGTCAGACGACTGGTCTATACTTTTTATATGGTTGTTGCTGACCACTATGATTATAAGTTGTGAATATGAAACCATGTGGTTGACCTCGTCTCTTACCGTAGGGAAGGAAATTAATTGATGTTGTAAAAAAAAAACTTATTAAGGGAAGATGTTATACCTTACGGTTATGACTGATTAATCAAGCATGATTTTGAATTTGATTTTTGACTTTGTTTTGAGTGGCCCTCTTTGCTCAAAATAATGGTTGTTATAGTTGTATCTATTGTTCATATTTGAATTTATGACGGCATGACCACGTGTCTACAATGGTATGTTTGTATGAATTGACAGAACTATATGTTATTTGCTTTGGTACAGCCATAACTATTTGATTTGGAATATGGTTCTCCTTGTATTACTGTATTTAGAAGTAATACTGTGAAGCATTAACGATATTGATTGGGATTCTTCTTCTCATTGTTCTGATCTTATTAAGAATTAGTATATATGGTTTTAAATCTAACGAAATGATTTTGTTATGTTTTCGGAAATGGAGAATACGAAGAACAATTGTGAAGCTAGTGACTACATGCCTCTGGCGACTTATTTATACTGTTGAAATGATGTACAACTTGGGTTACCAGCTTATCACTAAGAAATTTGATTTGAACTGATAATTTATAACAGATAAGACAGAAGCCACGAAGTCGTTGATTTAGAACTTATGTGTTATTCTGGATTTAATTGTTGTAAGAAGCATATGTCTTTAAAACATGGGTATGTAGTAAATGATAATTGGCGTTGTTTGTGAACCTAAAGAGTTGTGAATTACGTTTGATAACTTATGCGTCACATGTAATCGAATACTTGAAGTGAATCCGTTTTTAAATACCTTTAAGTTGTTCTAGTATTTGGAAGTTATAACTTTCAGAGCAATAAATTGAAACGTACAAGGGTTGTGAATAATGAGACGAATTACTTGTGATTTCGGGAGCAACCTCCATTGAAAGTGACTGTCTAAGGTGGGGAATGGCTAAATGATTGAGAAATGTTATGTGTCCAAGACGGAATTAGACTTGTGACAAGGAGAATCAAGTTTGGAGGGCCAAACTTCTTAAGGTGGGGAGGATGTAATGACCCCAAAATGCGTATAAGAAATCAACTTAATTTCCTTATGAAATGATGTGGTTTAATTTAATTATATCTATTAGAATTGAAGCATTATCAGTTGAGTTACGGACTTAAAATGGAAATTACCAACCTTTATGGGTTCAAAAATCAAAATTGAGTACTTGGATATGTTAATGGGAATTTTTGGAATTATTTGGGAAAATTAATTTGAAATCTAATTTGTCTGATTCGTTACTGGACGTTTGGGTGGTTAACTTTATACTGCAAATCGAAGGCCCTAGAGGCTTCAAAAACCAGAACAGGGGACAAATTTATGCTCAGCACAATTTTTATAGTCATCTGAGACGTTTAATTGAAATTTGATTTTTTGCGATTCGTAAGGGCGTGTTTGGCTATTCCTATTGTTAAGAGCTTAGGTGTTGGTTATATGTATATATGGTTATGCTATGTGGGTGGTGAACTTATCACTTGGAAGTCAAATAAAACATTTGGGGGAGAGAGAAGAGAACCATGAGAGAGAGGGAGGGAAGAAGAGGCAAGCTTCTCTAATCAACACTCATGGGGTTTTGAAGATGCTTGAAGGGGGTTGAAGAAAGAAAAAGAAGATCATCCATGGAAAGCTTGGGAGAAATTGAAGAAAGCTAAGAGAAAGACAAGGATGGAACTAAGGTATGATCATCTATCTTGAATCCTTAGGTTTAAAGCATCAATTACATGAAATCAAGGATTGTTATGGAAGATGTGAGCTTTGAACCCCAACTATGGCTATTTGGTGCTCTTGTGTTCTTGTGTTTGGGAATTGAATAATATTTTGAGGTTATGATGTTTGATGGAGATTAAATATATGAAATTGGTCTTGTATTAAAGGGTTTTGGGCTTTGATTTACATGTAATTAAGGTTTGATTTTGAAAATAAGAAGTCCCAAGTTTTCAGCCATTTTTCGGACTGCAAATTGTCCAGGCCTGCGTCTTGACCTTTGTTCACCCTGCGTCTTGAGGACAGCTCTGTCCAGCAAACTTCGAATAGGCATATCTTTTGCATCCGGACTCCGTTTTGAGTGATTCTTGAGCCTAAAATCAAGCCCCGGAAGTCTAGTTTCGAATGGCGGTGGTCTCACTCCTAAATTATAAATATAGAAATAGTTATGCCCAAATTAGTGACGACTGTTCACTTTCTGTCAACCGGTTTTGTACCATTTCTTCACCTAAACCATTTCCCATCGATTTCTCCTATTTTCTGAAACATGGATTATAACCTAGGGATGACTAATGAAGCTAGAACCACCATGGCTCTCGGTTAAAGAATAAGAAAGAAATTGGTTTTATCCTCATATTCTGTTATGTAGATTGTGTTTGTAGGTCAAGACGAGGACATCGTCCCACGCTATCGAGGCCTACCACTGTGAGTACTTGATACTTGATGTACCTTTAACCGTTTATCCTTATTGATGTTAATCTTCGTCGTAAGGATTATGTTGACATAAATGCTATGCATGCTATGTGAGAAACATTATGAAATTATGTAAACATCAAAAGAACTTGTGAAGATCAAACCTATGTGGCCAAGGGCCGACTTGTGACTTATGAAGCTATGAGGCCAAGGGCCAAACTTGTGAAATTGTGAAACGAATAAAGTCATCTATAATCTAATGAAAATGTACTTACTTTTTGTTACTAATTATCAGCAATGTCTTGTTAACTTTACGTTAATTATGTCAACTCATGGGAATGATGCAACGATTACCATTAGGACTCTGTTAATTCCAAGACAAGGCAACTATGTTAACATATGAGAATGATTAAACAAAGGTGTATGCTATTGATTAATAGAGCGTGTAAAGTAAGTCATTTACCCAAAAGAATTTATGTTCATTCTTGAAGAATGGATTCGGAGTAAATATGAGAGTAGCTATGTGCATTCCGATGAATTGAAGTTATTTTGCTATGTTACTTATGAATTGGAAGTTATCCAGAATCTACGATATAAGTGCAAAGTTTAGCATCATTGTGTGACCCTCATGAGAATGTGAATTAGTCTCTCATTGTTAAGCGTACGATAATGACATGATACAATAAAAAATGCTCTAGTGTGATATGTATCATTTGACTTAATGAATGATTTTCAAGTATGTTTCAGGCATGTTTCCAGTATGTTACAAGTTCAAATATGTTCAGGTATGTTTCAAGTATATGTTACAAGTTTAAGTCTGTTACAAGCTTATGTATGTTACAAGTTTATGTTGTTACAAGTTTATGCATGTTACAAGTTTAAGTCTATTACAAGTTCACGTATGTTACAAGTTCAAGGATGTTACAAGTTCTTTGTATCAAGGGTTTCATGCCAACTTTTCAAGGGCTTCATGCCAAACTTTTCAAGGGCTTTCATGCCATATGTTTCAAGGGCCTTAGAGCCATATGTTACAAGGGCTTTATGCCATATGTTTCAAGGGCCTTAGAGCCATATGTTACAAGGGCTTTATGCCATATGTTTCAAGGGCCTTAGTGCCATATGTTACAAGGGCTTTATGCCACAAGTTTCAAGGGCTTATAGCCACCATGTTTCAAGGGCCTCGTGCCACCATGTTTCAAGGGCATATAGCCACCATGTTTATGTTGCAAAATTGAACCTAAGGCCGTTATGTACTTAGCACAGAATCAGACTAACTGTGTGAACTCTATATCTTTATATGCATTGCTATGTGTTATGTTTCAAGCTAAGCATCGTTTTATTTATGTATTACTATTCACTAAGCTTGGCTCACTCTGTTTAATGTCTGTTTCTGTAGGTAACCAACCAGGTGGTCAGTCCTAGTCATGACACCCGTTTTCTTTTGTTAACCTTCGTGGGTTCAGGCACTGCACGAAGCCATTTATTTTTGTAAAGTCTATTGAAATGTTGGCTTAATTTTGATTACCCATTTAAAGTTGAAGATGTAGAACTTCAATGATTTTTGTATAAGCCCAATGATGGAAATTTGGAGTGCATGCGTATGTTTGTTTATCACCGATGCTACAAAATATGGTTTTGAGCTTTATCTATTTTCCATGATGAATGTGATGTATAAGAGGTCCTGGCATGTAGATGTAGCTCAATGGCATTTATATGTATAGTTATTTTCTTACTTTATGCTTCCGATGAGGCCCCGTATGTTATTTACAACAGGTTAAGTGTTCGTTTTCGAACGGGTCATGCCTAAACTTTTAGGGGCGGGTTTGGGGCGTGACTGGTAGTGTCTTGGTTGGGGTAGTCTGCTACTCGTTTGGTAGATTGTTGATGATGCTGCATTGCTGGCTTGAATGTGGTTGATTGCTGCTGCTGTTTTGGTTGAATTGGGTGTTGATGCTATGTTGGTTGTTTTGTTTGTTATTTCCTTTCTTTATCTTGTTTGTTTGTTTCTGATTGGTTTCTCGCCAATCTTGGGTGAGTGCTAGCAAATGAATGTGTTTTCTTTGCGGTGCCAACCTAGTTGGGATTGTTAAGGTTAGATATGATTCTTGGTGCACTCCCCTCTTTGTTGATGTAATTTATGTATGTTTTGTATTTTTATATCAATAAAGGTTTTTGCTGATCAAAAAAAAAAAAAAAAAATTGATCCTAAATAACGAAAATGTTCACTACTTGGTAGTGTTTGGTCCTCAGTCTTCACTTCTCCTCTGCTTCCATTGTTACTGTTATTAAAATTACACTCCATGTACTCTATATTAGTTCTGCTTATCCTAAATCCTTTATATTCAACTGCTTCTCTCTAAGTCTCTAACTTAGTGTTAACTCCTTCTCTAGTCTCATCTACTAACACGATCTCATCCGCAAAAAGTATAAACCATGGTATATCATCTTGAATATTTTTCGTCAACTCATCCATAACTAAACCAAAAAGATAAGAACTTAGGATTGATCATTGGTGTAACCCTATAGTAATTGAAAATTCACTTATCTCTCCAGTCAGCGATCTAATAGTGGTTATATCCCTAATCACATCAATGTAATCTTTTGTCACCCCTTTCTTCAGTAACACCCACCAGATTTTATCCTGATGCACTCTATCATGTTTTACAACGGTAAAATTGTAAACTTGATAAATTCAATTAGTTAATCAAACGAACTCAATGATCATTTTTATATTAATAAATAAAAAAAATTAAAAGAAAATAAAAGAAACAACCTAATGGCGTTTTCAATTAGATGAAAATGGTAAATTTTTTAAAATTAAGAGTCAAAATTGAACTAATTAAAAGTGTAACAACCAAAATAACATAAGAGATACTGGTCTAATTTGCCATAGTTTCTAAGTGGTCTAGTTTTTTTAGTCACAACTTTCACTAATTATTTTTAGAGCAAAAAATCTGATTTTCCTTTCTTTTTTTTAAAAAAAAAAGAGAATTGGACCTATATATTTCGTTAAAAGTTAACACCGATCCTACCTTATTATTGTTGGTGAAATTGACAAAGTATTTTTTGGGGTCTCCAATATTTTTGTTTTAGTCAACATGTGTGTCTTGAAACATTAGTCTCTCTCTAACCAATCTGTTTTTCAGTGAATTGCCTGTCAACATATCATTGTAAAATTTAAAGAATAACAAGAAGCAAAAAAATAAGAAAGCAAGAAAGGACAAAGTTTTCCTTACTGAAAAAAGTTTCTTTTTATTCCAAATATATCAACATCTAGAGACATATTGATTGGACATATAAGAAACCAAATAAAATACACTTGAACACCTGAGTGCAAGATGAAATCATCATAAAAGAAATTTTGAAGCATAAAGGATGTTTTAACCATCCCTTTTCTTTTTCTGGCGGTTATGTTTGAGCTCAATCCTCGCCAATATAGTACCATTTTCCTTCTTAGAGCAATTACTTTTTTCCCAGTAATCCACGATCTGCCACAAAGGGAAAAAAGAAGAAAAAACCAAATAAGAAGATGATGAGAAGAATTGGATACAAAATATCAATTTTGTTTTTCGTTTTCGGGCAGAACATAAACACATTACACTTACATGAGTCGATGACTTGTCATTTGTTTACAAAATGTGAGGAGGTGGAGGAGATTTGTAAACATAAGGTGGTGGTGGAGAGGGCGATGGTGGCGGTGGAGATTTGTAGACATAAGGTGGAGGTGGTGAAGGTGGAGGTGGTGGTGGTGATTTGTACACATAAGGTGGTGGAGGGGATTTGTAGACATAAGGTGGAGGTGGTGAAGGTGAAGGTGGTGGTGGGGAATTGTAAACATATGGTGGAGGAGGGGAAGGAGATGGTGGTGGTGGGGATTTGTAAACATAAGGTGGTGGAGGTGATGGAGATGGTGGTGGTGGGGATTGATAAACATACGGTGGAGGTGGTGAAGGTGAAGGTGGTGGTGGTGATTTGTACACATATGGAGGTGGGGGTGATGGGGATGGCGGTGGTGGGGACTTGTAAACATATGGTGGAGGCGGGAAGGAGATGGCGGTGGTGGTGACTTGTAAACATATGGTGGAGGTGGGGATGGAGATGGTGGTGGGGGAGATTGATAAACATAAGGTGGAGGTGGTGAAGGTGAAGGTGGTGGTGGTGATTTGTACACATATGGAGGTGGGGGTGACGGGGATGGCGGTGGTGGTGACTTGTAAACATATGGTGGAGGTGGGGAAGGAGATGGTGGTGGTGGAGATTTGTAAACATAAGGTGGTGGAGGTGATGGAGATGGTGGTGGGGGAGATTGATAAACATATGGTGGAGGTGGTGAAGGTGAAGGTGGTGGTGGGGATTTGGACACATATGGAGGTGGGGGTGATGGGGGTGGTGGTGGTGGGGACTTGTAAACATATGGTGGAGGCGTGGAAGGAGATGGTGGTGGTTGAGATATGTATACATACGGTGGTGGTGGTGTTGGAGACGGTGGTGTGGGTGGTTTATAAACATAAAGTGTGGGTGGTGTAGGTGAAGGTGGTGGTGGGGATTTGTACACATATGGAGGTGGGGTGGCGGGATGGGGGTGGTGGGGCCTTGTAAACATATGGTGGAGGGGGGGAAGGAGATGGTGGTGGTGGAGATTTGTAAACATATGGTGGTGGAGGTGATGGAGATGGTGGCGGGGGAGATTTATAAACATAAGGTGGAGGTGGTGAAGGTGAAGGTGGTGGTGGTGATTTGTACACATATGGAGGTGGGGTGTGGGGATGGTGGTGGTGGAGACTTGTAAACATATGGTGGAGGCGGGAAGGAGATGGTGGTGGTGGAGATTTGTAAACATAAGGTGGTGGAGGTGATGGAGCGATGGTGGGGAGATTTATAAACATAAGGTGGAGGTGGTGAAGGTGAAGGTGGTGGTGGTGATTTGTACACATACGGAGGTGGGGGTGACGGTGATGGTGGTGATGGGGACTTGTAAACATATCGGGGAGGCGGACAAGGAGATGGTGGTGGTGGAGATTTGTAAACATAAGGTGGTGGAGGTGATGTCGACGATGCAGGGGGAGATTTATACTCATAAGCTGGAGGTGGTGAAGGTGAAGGTGTAGGAGGTGATGTGTACACATATGGAGGTGGGGGTGAGGGGGAGGGTGGTGGTGGGGACTTGTAAACATATGGTGGAGGCGGGGAAGGAGATGGTGGTGGTGGAGATTTGTAAACATAAGGTGGTGGAGGTGATGGAGACAGTGGTGGGGGAGATTTATAAACATATGGTGGAGGTGGTGAAGGTGAAGGTGGTGGTGGTGATTTGTACACATATGGAGGTGGGGGTGACGGGGATGGTGGTGGTGGGGACTTGTAAACATATGGTGGAGGCGGGGAAGGAGATGGTGGTGGTGGAGATTTGTAAACATATGGTGGTGGAGGTGATGGAGACAGTGGTGGGGGAGATTTATAAACATAAGGTGGAGGTGGTGAAGGTGAAGGTGGTGGTGGTGATTTGTACACATATGGAGGTGGGGGTGACGGGGATGGTGGTGGTGGGGACTTGTAAACATATGGTGGAGGTGGGGAAGGAGATGGTGGTGGTGGAGCTGATCGAGGTGGTGGTGGTGGGGAGCTATAGACATAAGGTGGCGGAGGTGAGGGTGATGGTGGTGGTGGGGATTTGTAGATGTAAGGAGGAGGTGGTGATGGGGAAGGAGGAGGTGGGGAGTTGTAGTAGTAAGGAGGAAGAGGTGATGGAGATGGTGCTGTTGGCCATTTGTAATGGTGTGGATGATCATGTTGGTGGGGTAGCGGCATTGGGGATTCGAAATGGTGTGGGTGCTCATGCTGCTGGTGTGGTGGCTTTGGAGAGTTGTAATAGAAAGGTGATTGTGGTGGAGATGCATCAGTGTAAGGCTTGTGGTCAGCTGCTACATGTGTAGCTAAAAAACATATTGCCAAGGCACATAGTGCCATTTGCAAAGAAGTGGCCATTTTCAGAAGCACTTCTTTGGCTTTGTTTGTAATACCCAAAGATTACTACTACTTGATACTTCTGGAAAAGGAATGCAAACCCTTTTTATAGCCCTTCAATCAGTGTAGCTATTTGTTTAGTAGTTGTTTGAAACTTTCTCCCTCTTAACAAATTATATTCCTTTAACAACTGGACGTGGGTTGCCACTACCTATATATTTTGTGTACAAAGCGAATAAACACTGAATATGGGCATCTGCTACAATTGAAGAGGAGATTTGACCAGTTCTGATTAGGGGTTACATAATAAAAAAACTTGCCAATTAGTTGACATTGAGTGAGCCCTGGCTGCAGCTGTCTGAAATGCGACAGGGTAGGAAGTGATTTTAGTTTTGTAATACATGTATATATATAAAAATGATCATGATGAAGATGAGTGATTGCTAGGAAAAATGGCATTGACCTTGGGAATGGAAGCATTGTTTTTTGCAATTGACAATTGGCTCCGTGTAAATAAAAGTTTCCAGCCACCCATTTTTTTAGAGCTGCTTGATCAGCAAACAACAGTTGGCACGGAAGCTCTAATTTGGAAGAGTTGTGCAGGACACCAAGTTTGCATCTCATAAATCATGCCTTTCGATTCGATGTGGCTTGACTCTGTATTGATATCTTGGTTTTGTGTGATCTTTGAAGGATTTTGACCTATGAAGTACGAGTATGAGTATTGATATTTGTATGATACAGGTATATTGATACGGTAAAATCCAAAAAAAGTAGGATATGAGTACAGCTTTGTACGTTTCTAAAAAATATTTATTTTTAATTTAGAATAATGCAAAAATGGATTAAATAGTTTTATTTGTTAAGACTATTTTATAGATTCTGATCCAACTTAAGACTATTTTAAGACTATTTCATAGTAAATGTATTTTAAGACTATTTCATAGATTTTGATCCAACTTAAGACTATTTTAAGACTATTTCATAGATTTTGATCCAACTTAAGACTATTTTAAGACTATTTCGAGTAAGTGTATTTTAAGACTATTTTATAGATTTTGATCCAACTTAAGACTATTTTAAGACTATTTCATAGTAAAGATCCAACTTACATTTAACATTTAATGTCAAAAGTGAATGTATAAATCAAAATTAAATATCAATATATTAAATAAATTACAAATTATAGTTTAATTTTAAAATAATGCTAAGCATAAAATTATAAATAAAAAGAAGCCTAATAAAAAGAATTTTATCTCTGTAGTAGAAGAAAATATTATTTCAACTAAAATACGGTACAACTTGGTTATATATTAGGATATGTCTCGGTACGTCAAAAATTAAGAAAAAAAAAAATTTGAGTACGTATTTCGTATATCCAATACGTATACAAAATATCATATAAAATACCATACACAAATAAATAACAATACAAATACGATCTATTTTTCGACATACTCATATTTCATAGATTTTGACAGACTCAAGCAATGGATATTGCTTTTGTACGTGGTCCTGTAACCACTCTAATCGTCGTCGTCGTCGTCATTATTCAAATTGGCTCATCCCATTATTGGATTAACCTTGATGCTACACATTATAAAAAATAAAAGAAAAAATAAAGCTCTGACGTGTAAGCTGAAATTGGAAGACTAAAGGAGTAATTTTGACCGAAGAAAAAAAAAGAGAAAAACGAAAATCAACGCCTTTTCTTCTTCTTTATTTTTAATATTTGGTTGACATTTTACGAGAATACTGTTTTAAGTAATAAAACAAAACTATAATCACCTTATTTGTTCTAATTTTTCTAATTCATTTTTCTTAAAAGTGAATGTTTTATTTTTAGTGAGCTTTTTAAATATTTTAAGTTGCTTTTTTTTTTTTTTTTAAGACGTACCTAACCTAGATATACCTCAAAAGTAATATATATATATATATATATTTCTTAAAAATATTTTTAAAAAATCAATAAATACATAAAAATACAAAAATGTACTGAATTTTCATGTATATATATTTTATATTTTTGGTATTTAATGAATTTTTTAAAGATTTTTTTAACATATATTATACTTTAAAAATTTTGTTAAGGTCCTTGATATTAAAATTTTATAAGATAAATGACATATAATATTTTCATAGTAGTTAATATCTCTCAATATTTTCATAGAGAAAAATTCGATTTAGAAAAATTTTACTCGACTCAGAGAAATTTCAATTCAAAATTTCTCTGTGATTCTATTAGAGAAATTTTGAATTTTCTTTATGAAAATTGAAATTTTTCTGAGTTAAATTTTCTCTATGAAAATGATGAGTGACCTCAGCTAATAAAAAAAAAATATATCTTGGACCTCTCCTACTATATAAAGTTTGAGAGGGATGTTTCACTAATTATTTCCTTTTTTAATTGTATTTATATTAAGTGTACCTAAAAAGTAAACAAATTCTTAAAATATTAAAAAAATTCAATAAAAACAAAAAATTCAAAACATTAAAAACTCAATTTTCAAAAAATTGAATTTAGGAAATTGAAACCATTTAATAACTATTGGTGCATATTAAATATTGGGTAGATTACAAGTACGGCCCTTGACATTTTGTTTAAAATACGAATCACCCCTTGTTGTTCTGAAAATTGCATTCCACTCTCGAGATTTGTAATTTTATAACAAATGCCCCCTTTATTAATAAATCATCAACTCAATTAACAATTTTTAATAATATCATAAATATATTTTAATTAATAATTTATGCAATTTTATTATAATATAGAAAGGCAGTTACGCATTTCATTTTTCCAGTTAATTTTGTAAAATAAAAAAATCTAACAATGGCATATTTATAATTTTTTAAATTATAAGGTACAATTCATATTGTAAGCTAATTTTAAGGGATGTATTTGTAATTTACCCTTTAATATTTTATGGGCATTTATTTAGTTGCATTAGTCTCTTATCATGGTGTTTGAATGAGAAGTTACTGGGAGTAATGGGTTAGTTAGTATTTGGGAATATAAAGTATGGAAACACTGTGTACACACCCTTATGTTTTACATATTTTTGTTTTGTGTTATGTATTTTTATAATAAATGTTATATAGTTTTTTTTTAATTAATAAAAGTTACGATAATTTGTGGTTGATAAATAAAGTGACACAAGTTTGTGATAATGTTACGTATTTTGTGATATTATTGCATATTTTGTGGTTAAAAATTGTTTAAATAAGGAAAAATGTAACATTATCACAAAAATACTTAACACTATCACAAAATGCATAATTTCATTTCTCAATCATAAATTGTCGTAACTTCTACCAAAAAAATATGTAACATTGATCACAAAAATACATAACACAACACAAAAATATGTAATAAGGTGTATATGGGGTATACCTTTGGAGGAGTGTATACCACAAGATTTCCCTATAAATAATCCCATATTGATTGAGAAATCCTATGGTACACATCCTTTCAAGGGTGTAAAGCACATGCACCCTATTACAAATCGACGTAATTTTATTATAAAATTTCATAACACCTGCCACAAAATGTGTAACTTTATCATAAATTGACGTAACAAAAAATGTCGTAATCAAGCCATAAACTTTTGTGGTGAGATTACGCATTTTCATAATTAATGTAAAAACTAATTCTAATAAAATTATATCATTTGTAATAAGATGCATATGGTACGTACACTAAGATTTTCCACGTTGATGATATGAAAGAAGTTAAAGAGGTATATGTCTATCTATGTTATTGAGGTTGTATATAACTTCCAAGAAATAGATCAAACAAAGAAGTTAAGGGGCTATGTGTTTATCTATGATATTGCGGCTATATGTAACTTGCAAGAAATAGATCAAACTCATGGACACGATGATTGAATGAACAAGTGAAGGAGGTTCAACAGCAGAGCAAATAAAAATAAAATAAAAAAGAGGATGAAAGAGAAGTAAGTAGATGACTCAAAGAATGAGCTACATCCTATGAAGCACCGGTGCGGGTACGGATACGGATACGGTTACAGGTACAATATGGGTACATTGATATTGCAATTTTTTTAAAAAGTAGGGTACGGATACGGCTGCGGTATGGTAATTTTTATTTTTTTATTTTTTTTAATAAATTTATAACCAAACATCCGATATACAAATTAAATAACAATTTTTTTTTTATTGTGTCTACTACAGTCTACAGGAGTAAAAAGATGGCAAAGTTAAATAACAAAGGGGTCATTTTATATTACCTTTTTTTTTATAATTTTTTTGAAGATGATTATGGAGAAGGCTCTAAACTAGCAAGTTGCATGAAATTCCAGTGACTGTGGGGAAAAAATATTAAAAAATAATATATATATATATAAGATATATATTAGGAGGGAAAAACAAAAAGGAGAGTTCAAGAAAAAAGAAGAAGAAAAAGGATCAAAGAAAGAGAAAATCAAGGAGGGGAGAATAGAATCAAAAAAATGAAAGGGGGGGGGGGAAAGAACAAATGAATTTGTTTGCTGCGAAGAAAGAAAAATATGGAAAAAAAATGAAAGAAAGAGGAAGAAGAATTGAAGAAAAACAAAGGAAAAAAAAGAAGTTATCTTTGTTCTTCATTTGTTGCCGAAAGAGTACAAAATCTAGAGAAAAGATAAAAAGAAGATGAAAAAAAAGGAAGAAAAATCGAACAAAATCTGCGAAAAAGCAGAACAAACTAGAATCGAAGAAGAATCGAAGAATTGAAGAAACAGAACAAACAAACAAAAAAAAAAATGAAAGAAAGAGGAAGAAGAATCAAAGAAGAAGAGGGGGAAGATTCGAAGATGAACTTACTGAAATGTGGTCTTTGAAGTAGAGAATCAATCAACACCGATTAAACCTCTTCAATCGCACCTTCGAAGGAGTTCTTCGACTCTCTTAGGAGTATTTCTGAAGGAGATAATCGAATAGATCTAGAACCCTAATTTTAATTGGTTTCATGTTTTTGTTTTATTACAAAAGAACCCCATATTTATATAATTTTTTTAAATAAACGAAAAAAAATTGCTCTGGTAATCTTTAATTTGTAAAAAAATCTCGTTTTTTACCCCGAAGTACCCAAAACGCATAATACGCATCGATCGCGTACATCTATCCTTATCATCCATTATCGATTATATAAAACTTATCCAATACGTTTTTGGTGTACCTGATGCAGTCTTGTACGATAGATATCGTACCCAAGTACCGATACTTGTACGGCAACATTTTTTGAGTACTCTTGCTTCATAGGCTACATCAAAAAGTGAGAAAAAATAAATAATAGAGATGACTATAATTATCGCTCTTATAAGTTTGAAAGGAACACAACATATATATATGTATTATAATATAGTTATATAATACAATATATGGAAGCAAGCAAGATAGGGACAAGAACATATAAAATTAACAGAATAATTAGATTAATAGTAAAATTAATAATTAAATTAAATTAAAATAATAACAGCAACAATAATTAAAAGATAGAAAACTTACAATCGTAAATTATTTACTGGAAATAACTTGAAAGTTTAGCTTTCAAATACATAACTTCAAAATACAACTTGAATACAAATTTTTGAGAATAAAAGCAAGAGAGTGAAAATAGCTGGATTCTTGATTTTTTCAATTGTGTCTTCACCTTGACTAGAGAAGCTCTTTTATAGGCCAAGCATATAATTGTGAGGCTTGTGACTTCATGAGTTGGAAAGTAGAAGGCACACTGTGAGGCTTGCGACTTCCAAAAGCTAGAAAGTAGGAGGCACGTGGGTACTGTGGGCCATTTTGGTGACTGGTGAAAGCTATCTATTTTTAACTCTATTTTTTTTTAATCTCGTGACTGCACAGTTGACTGGTGGAGAATCAATAAATCATGACTGCACAGTTGACTGATGGGAAATCAATATGCCTATCAACAGCTTTTCTCAAAGTAAGAGTAGTGACTGAAGCTTATATATATATATGGAATCCAATGACTATTTTAGGCATATGGGTCCTAAGCATCTCGGAATTGTGGACCATATGAATCATGGCTAGTAGAGGCTTCGGATGAGGCTGATCCATCCGAAGCATCTTCTTCATCTTGTGACTTGGCTTGGGCCAATAGTAACTTTGCAATCTGAATAAGTTCTTCATTACTGGTCTTGGACTTGGGCTTTGACTTGAATGACTTGGATTTTGAAGGCCCAAAACTGGCTGTTGGGCTCCTAAGTCTGATTGTGGTAAGGGGAAGTGGGCTTCCTTGAGTGACTGAAGAAGTTGGGTTCTGCTGAGAAGATTTAATCATTGCAGGAGTAGGAGCATGAACATTGATTGGAAATTCTTATTGGACTTGTTCAATAATGCGTTGGACTTTGAAAGCATCCCACCATTTGACAAAATGTTGGCGACTGACTAAGTTTTTGGAAATATTGTCTTGCCATTTAAATATCCAAGGGACTTTATATTTGGACATAAAATAGAGCAATATATGGAATTAACTTTTATGTTGACTCAATTTATAAATTAAAGAGAAATAATTGACTTGTTCCATTAAATTAGTATGAATAATTTATGGGATGGCACCATGTTGAGACCACCATTTCAGAAACCATGAAAGAAATTCTGACTTGAATTTATGGTCAAAAGAGAAGAACCAGGAGTGACTGTATGACTCATTTTGGTGGAGAAGGATCTTAAACCAGGCATCCATACAATCATAATAATTATATTTTATCTTGTGATTGGGAAGGTCATGAAGGAGAAAAGGGAGACCCCATTCCTCCATGGATACAATATTGTGTATGCATAAAGAATGGTAAATGATCTTACTTGCATTGACTCGATCATCGATGGGTTTGATGACTATGGACTGGTGATGAAAGACAATGTCTTTATAAAAGGTAATTAAATTTTTTGGATGGGATGGAATGAAATGCCATCCAGAAGGGAAATAGAAGGTAACTAGTTCATTGACATTGTGAATATTTTTATGGGCTGGTTCTTTGTAGAAAAGATGGACTGGTTGGGGTTTAACAACATAATCTGTTCTTGAAGTTCTGTATGGATTATTAGGAGGCATTAGAGTAATGGACTGACAAGTAAAGGGATCTGAAGTAAGGGCAGAAGTGTAACTGGGTTTAGGAATGTTACCAAGAATTCGGTATTTGTTGACTAGATCAATTGGAGAAGCAACAATAGGTTGACTGGTTGGAACAATGGCAAGTTTAGAATGAGACTTTTGACTTGACATCTATATTTGAACAAACAGAAGTTGATTAGTATCTACTGAGGAGATCTAACTTATCAATATGGAAATTGAGCAGATTAGTATAATGGGAAATCAAATTGAGTTGACTGCGAATTTGCTGGAATTGTAAATAAGGATATTGGTCAATCATTTTTAAATAGGTTATTTTGAAGGAGCAACAACGAATCAATTTGCGATATCGGGTGACTGCTAACTTGTGTGTAAAACAATAAGGAGTAGGTATGATGCACTATCCACCCTGTAAAAATTCTCGGGTAAGAAAATCAGGGATACAATTTTGACTACTAGAAATGTATTCAATATCAAAATCAAAGATACTTAAAATAGATTGCCAACGGGCAAAAATATGTTTACTAGCAATATTTTGAACATCTTTTTGTAAAACATATTTAGCACTTTTACAATCAACATGTAATAAAAAAAAATTTATTTAAAATATTATCTTGAAATTTACTAATACATAATACAATAGATAAAATTTCTTTTTTTAATAGTACTATAATTTTTTGTACTTTGTTCCAAATACCAGAATGAAAACGAACAATTTGTTCAAATGACTTAGGAGTGACCTTCTGAAGGAGAATGCCACCATAACCAACATCAGAGGCATTAGTTTGAATAATTTGAATGAATTTTCAGTAGGAATACCAAGACAATGCAAAGTTTTGACATATTTTTTGATTTTGTTGCACAATAGTAGTATGACTGGAAGACCATGGAGGAGGATTATCCTTCAACCAATCAAAAGGGGTTGACAAGTTTTCCTAAGGTCTTGATAGAACTCAGTAATGTAATTAAGAGAGCCTAAAAATTGTTGTAACTGAGTTTTTTCTAAAATTTATCTGGAAACTTAGAGGCAAATTCAGTAGATCGATTAATTGGAAGAATAGTAATTTGATACGTATCATAACCTAAAAATCAGACTTTGGTTTGAAATAACTTAATTTTAGGAGTAGATATGACTAAAGAGTGAAGATGTTTCCAATGTTCATCTATGGACTTAGAGAAAATAAAAATGTCGTCAATGTAAATGATGGAAAATTGACTAAAGGGATTGAATATTTCATTCATGATGTTTTGAAATTCACTAGGTGCATTTTTTAAACTAAAAGGCATCACATTCCATTCGTAACGATCAAAGGTGTAGTAAAAGCAATTTTATACCAATCTTTAGGGTGAATTTGTATTTGCCAAAATCCGTTTTTAAGATCAAATTTACTAATAATGATGGCTTGATTAAGGCGTTTAATTAAATCTTTTTTTATTAGGAATTGGATAGCGTATTCATTCTAAAAATTTGTTTAAAGGTTTATAATTGATGACTAATCGTGGAACACCACGTTCAAGTTGGCATTTTTATTAACATAAAAGGCAGGACAAGACCAAGGTGACTTACTTTTACTAATGATATTATTTTTAAGTAATTCATTGATTTCTTTTTTACACATTTTGACTAATTCATTATTCATTTGAATGGGACGAGATTTAGTAGGAATTTGCCTTTCATCAAAAATTTTAACATAAGGAAGTGTAACTATATGTTTTTTTCTATGCTAGAAAGTACTAGGAAAAGTAGAACATACAATAGTTTCAAAATGAGTTTTGAATTGTTCAATTTTAGAAACAAGAATATGATTTGTTAATTAAGATTCAACTCTTTTATATTTGACTTCTTCTTTAAGAAACTTAAGTTGTTTGGTTAACCGGTAGATAGATTGAGATATGGAACATTCTTTTAATTGATTTAATTCTTCGATTTCATGAGGAGATAAGAATTTAAAGATTACTGTTTGACCAAAATCTTGTGTTGTTATTCCATAATTAGTGATAGTGAAAGGGTATAATAAAAAGATAAATGGTGTTCCTAAAATGACTTTGTCTGTCATATTTCGAACTAAAACAAATGATGTTTTAAAACAAATATTATTTTGACAAATATGTACTTTAGGTAATTATATTTAATATACATTTGACTTCCATTAGTAAAACGTAATTGTTTGCTAGTTTTATGAGAATATGTACTTTGGATTAAACCTTCTTGGATACGATTTAAATCAGCGCCGGTATCAATTAGGGCTATGACTTCTATTTCAAAATCATTCATAACTAATTTGACTTTCTAATGCCATTTTTGAATATTAATTCTATTAATAATATTTAAATGATTAATGTCATCGTGATTATCACTATTATGATGAGATTTAGTTGATCGATTATTAAAGATGACACGGTTGGGATTGTGACTACAACTAGATTTATCAGAGGAAGTATCATTATTATTTTGGAAATCATTAAGACTTTTATTGATTTTTAATATTGCAATTTCTTCTTCTAATGATTTGTCTATAGTTTTTAATTCTTTAATTGTTAATCTAATTTAGTTAATTTCTTTTTGTAAATCTTGTAAGATTACTTCTTTATGGTGAGCTTTTTTGAATCTTTCTAAAGTAGAAGTTAAACTGATAATTAGTTTATCTTCATGAGTTTTTTTTTTTTTAATAAAGATTTTAATTTATTAGTATATTTTCTTTTTAAGTCAGGATTGTCTAGTTTACTAATTAATTCAATTAATGAATCTTCTTCTTGATGGGATTTAGTAAGTACAATGATTTATTTACAGCAGGTATCATTACATCCTCGTTCAATTGGATCATCATCAGTATTATCAGTGGGAGAATAATAGTCAAAATTACTACTAGATAGATTAGGATCACTTGATGAGGTACTAGATAGATGAGGAGAGTCATTTGGGGTATTAGTTAAGTTGAAGATTTCAAATATTTGATGTTAATTTTCTTCAGTAATGTGTAATTGGTTAAGTTTGTCCTTTAGGTTAGCTTCAGCTTTACATTTGTTAGAATAGTGACCATTTTTACCACAATAGTAACGAGCAATATCTTGGGTAGATTTTGACTTCTTAAATTTTTTTAGTTTTCTTATGATATTTCTTGTTAGGTTTAGCATAATATTGATCATGTGATTTAGAGGATGAATGTTTTTTTATGATATTTCTTATATGGTTTGGGAAAAGTTTTATTTTTCTTATGTTTTTACGTGATGGAGCTATAGGGGGTAGACCATATTGTTCACAGATGTTACCTAATTCATATTTAGCCTTATATTTATCTCTAGCTGTTTTTTGACTAAGTTTCATGTCAATACACATTTTCAATCCTTCTTTCTGAATAGTACTAATGATATCACCATAAGTGAGGTTATCATATTCAATAATACCATTGGGTTGACTAAAGTCATCTCTAATTTTATTGGCAAAAAGACTAGGTAATCGATTAATAAATTTTTCTTTCCAAAATGATTTAGTACAATCATCTCTAAGCATAACTCTAGAAGTAAAGACATCTTTATACCAATGAAAATCAATTAATGTAGGGAAAGTTAAATTACTAAGTTAATCATGGATGCGAGAATGAATATTAGTAGGTGTTCCAATAAAATGTTTGATTATGGTAAATATTAAAGTGTTAATGTCATGAGGTTTACTTGTTCCTATGTCTTCATCAAATATAGGGAAGTCATTTTCATCAACTTGGACTACATTTTGAATATCTTTACGCATATCCTAAGTGAGGTATTTGTCCCACCAAGATTTAATCATACCAGTAAAACCAGAGGTAAGTAAAGAGACGATTTTAGGTTGAGTTTAGTCATGATAATTACTAAGATAACTATTAGCTACCATAGATATGTGATTAAATTTTTGAAGAATTTGATTTTCACTAGGGCCATCAATATTCCATTCATATAATTTTTGGATAGAAACAAAAAATTGATTGCTAATATTAGTTTCTTCAAATTGAAGATTAGGTGGAGTTAGTTTATTATACCAATTTTTTTATAAGAGTAGTAGGATTAACTTTCAGATATACTATTCGATTAAGATGAGTGGTTTGAAATTGTTGTGCTAATTGACTAATTTCATTAGTAGATATGTCAGAGTCACTAGTAAATTCTAAAGATGGTTGTTGTATTAAGACAGTAATTCCTTTTTCATTAGAAGGGGTAGATAATTTAGTAAATAATTGTTCAATAGCTTCAACAGTATTAGTATCTTGAGTAACTAGACTTAACCTTTTCCTAGTGCTAGAAAGATTAATAAGAGGTTTGTCTAAAGGTTTATTAGTTGATATATTGCTAGTTGAGTAATCATCAAAATGAGTTCCAATTTTATCTAATTGTTTACCGATAGTTTTTAAACATTGATTTGTATAATTATTTTGTTCAATTACCTTTTTAATTTCAGATTTATCACCAGGAAGTTTAATAGGAGAAGTATGCACAAGCGATCCTTTATGTTCAATAAGGATGGTTTCTAAAGGATGATGACTAGAAGAAACAATAGCATTAGGGGAAGTTTTCCATGTAGTTTTTGTAATAGTATTTAAGTTTTGATAATAATTTTCAAGATGGTCAAAGAAATTGACTTCGATACCAATCTCATTCATAAATTTATGCCATTTCTTAATTATTTTGGATTGTTGTTGTTTACTATAAGTATTTCGATAAATCCGTCGCTTTAATTTATTATTTTTAGATTAAAATTTAGAATAAAGTTTATTAAGATCTGGAGTAAAATGTTTACCAATAGTTAATAATTGTGGATTAGCAGGAGGAATTACTTCAAAATCAGTTTGAGTGGGTGAATCTTGAGATATATTATCTTCTTCCTGAAGATGTGTGTGTGTGTGGAATAAACATGTTTACTAATTTGAGATGTAAAGGAATTATCTATTCCTTTTAATTTAATATTAGTGGTGTGTAAAGGTTGTCCTATTAAAAGTTTTCTATCTTTTCGTGTAAATACAGGAGTACTAAAAATTTCATCGTCATTAGTAGGGATACTAGATGTACTATGCCGAGAGGATTGACAAAACGTACATGAACAGAACCATCATCATTTTGTTGGATTTGTTGGACATCATGACTATTAGATTGGTGTGGGTGAACATAATTTTCATTGACTGTGGTCCAATTATCAGGAAGAGTAATGTCTTGCTAGCAAATAGTTGTAGGAACATCTATATTGGCGTCATTAGTACTACCTTGTATGAGCAGGGTTTTATCTTTGGGACTTTTAACTAAGGCATGGACATTAAGATTAGTTTTAATACACTTGTAATAAATTCGATGTATTAAAGCAATAGAATGTGCACCTCCAAGCATTTTAGTAAAGGCACCGAAAATTTGGAGGTTTAGTGTTAAAGCTTTTAATATGTGAGGATCACGAAGACTTAAAGTAAAATCAAGAAAGCAATTAAAATAAACAGGTCCTTTGTGGAGACCGGATTCCATCATGCCCATTAAACTGTCATAATATTCAATAAACCGAGCATCTCTTAAACATAATAAAATAGAAGAATTACGGCCTTGCATAGTTAAAGGTTTGACTGTAACTTGATTAAACCGATATGAATAAAATTATGACTAGTGGATAAATGTTTTCCGAGTGATTCTTTACTTAATAATTGACATGTTTCTTGAGTTTTTGTTAAAGCATAAACTTGTTCAATGATTTTAACATGTAAATCGATATTAAAAAAGGATTTCAAAAAATTGGTTTTATATATTTCTTTTATAGGGACTTTTGGGATATTCAAACTTAAATTTATTTTTAAATCATGAAACTCATATTCTTCTTCATTTATGATTGTATCAGGTATAGGAGCTAAAGTTGTAGATCTAGAGCTGACTGAAGAGTTACTTCGGAATAATCGACTCATCATGATTCTGTAGAGTAATTCAAAATCCTAAATTCTTGGATAACATATCATGTTTTCACATACTAAGTGTTCACTCATACCCTCTTCGAGAACCCTTATATCTGTCAACTGCCTATCTTGAGGGCTTACACAAGATGTGGGATGAAAGTTGGGTGGCTAAAAGTAGAGTGGAAAACAATGAGAGATTAGAAAAATAAAGGAGGCTTGAATTAAATTACAGAGAAAGAAATGAGAGGAATTAAACAAAAATAACTAGACAGTTAACTATCATCAACCAACTTAATTTATATATATATATAAATTATAATAGAGTTATATAATACAATATATATATATGTTCGTATGTTGAAAGTTGAGATGAAAATGCAAGAAAATATAATTTTTGAAGTCAAAATATGCAGTAAAGAAATGAAAAATAATGGATAGAAGACTGTGTTACTCTGGAAAATAGAATTTCGTGATTCCAATTTATGCAAAACCCTTATTTATTTTCTTAATCGTTCACAATTTGCGTTTTGTTTTAACTTAATACAGTCATAATTTGATGCAAAATTTTGGGACAAATTGTGTATTGGTGGAAAATGAAAATGATCTTCCTCTTTTACCCTCATTTCGTAAACACATTCTTATCACATGATTGGATTCTATTAAAAATTTAAATAATGGAGTAACAAATTGGGGACATTGACATTTGTGTAAGGATAAAATGGAATTTGACCAAAAGTGTGGGAGATTGACTCTTACGATTTCATGGTAGGGGGTTGACAGTCATGACTCTATGTGTAGGGACCAAATTGGGATTTGGTGAAAGGTGTAAGATGCAAAGTGTAATTTACTCAACTTATAATTAGTGACTTTTTTTGACGCATTTTTCAAATTGTCGCTTAAAACAGACAATTAGTGATTTTTTTTTTTATTAGTGTTTGATAGAAAAAAATGTTGCTAATTATTACAAGACCTAGGGTTGTTCATAAATTCATCGAATCCAGTCAAACCAACTGACCCAACCTGACCCGGTGGCTTACGATCGATTTCTATGGCCCTTTTCGATTAGATATGGGTGTTATTCTACCAAAAAATAGAGCTTCGATTTGGATATTGAATTTCAAATATTTTACCCGATTAAAATCCGACCGATCAAATATTTATGGGGTGTTTGGGAAGTGGATTTAGGGGTGAAACTAGCCCCTAAATCGAGAAAAAAAAAAAAAAAAAAAAAAAAAAGAGCCAACGTGGCCAATCTGAGGGTTAAAGTGACATTGCAGACTGATGGAGATAGGGGGGACATGGGGCAAAATGACTTTTTTGTTCCTATTTTTGTCGGTCTTGTTTGGAAATTCCAACTATTTTTGTAGATGTATTTTTGTCATTTGGCATCTCAACATCATTTCAAACACATTAACCCAATATAAAAATTCAACAAAAAGCTCCATCTTCCCAAACACAGAAACGAAAATAGCCTACTAAATAAGTCCAAAAAAAAAAAAAAAAGGGGAAAAGTAGCCACTTCCCAAACACCCCTTTAATATTTAAAATTTGAATACTTTTTATACTTGTGTCTCCTTTGTTTACATGCCACTCTCTTTGATCATAGAGCTTTTCCTTTAATGTTTCAACTTTCCAAAACTTTCTTATCACCATTTTCAACTATCTAGTTGTCACTTTATTATTTTAACTTCCAACATTTTCTGTGATTACTTCTGTGAGAGCCCTTTCTCTCTCTTTGTTACTCTTAACAAATAAATCATCTATTTCTTCACTCTAATCAAAAGACATACAATAACTCATCTCTCTCCTCACTTTTATCAAAGGATAGAAGTTTTCTCTCTCCTCTCTCTATCTTATATTCTCTCTTAGCAATTTCTATATGTAAGAGGACAATTGTGGCAACAAGCTTAGGAAGAACAACATGGCGGAGATGGTAGTCTATAACAATCCTTATTTTCCTTATAGTGACTCTGGTTTAGAACCGACCCATTTGATGTTCTGGATCTCGGTTTCATTGTCTAATATGGTTGTTTAGGTTTTGTTTCTCCTTATTCCTCATTAAGTTTGGTTATTGGAGCGTCTTGGTTGCGTTTGGAATTGGTTGGTGGCTTACTTTTCAAAGCCGTTATTGCCCAAATTTTTGTCTCTACACACAAGTGAAACTTTCTGTGCTCAAGCAGTATTTAAAAGCCTTCAATACTTTCACAAGTCTGCAAAACTACTAGAATGGGGCATTTTTTGCTCGAGTGGTGTTGTGCTCGGGTGGTGGTCTTCTGTCTGTAAAACTTCTGGAAGTTTGTATTCTAAGCTCGAGTGGTCACTTCCTATGCTCGAGCAGAGACACTTTTTGTGTCTGGACGTTCGAACGACACTTCTTGCGCTCGAGCGGTTTGCGTGTATATAAAGTCTGTAGTTCACTAAAAAAGTCTTTTTTCCGCTTTTCTCTCTTTCTTCTCATCCTCTTTTCGCCATTTTAAGGTTTCTTCGACCTTAAAGCTTGGGTTTCATCTAGTTATACCCATTTTCTATCCCTATATCTATAGATCAAAACGTAGAGGGTCATGAGGACTTCGATTTAATCTGAGCGGATCTTGTTTTCATCGCAAGTGGATTTTTAGCTTTTATCTTCGTCACTTCAAGAGGTAGGGATTCTTGAACTTTTCCTCAATACCTTGCTATAGATAGACTTGTGGTAATTTTCATGGCATTTAAAAAGATGGTTTTATATTTAATTTTGCTAAAAAGCATATGGGTTGGCTTGGGTTAAATTGGTGGAATTGGGAGTTATGTTTATAAATTATTTTGGGTTGTAAGAGCATGTTTAGGATGTGGGTTTGGAAAGGTTTGGCATTTCATTTGCGATTTTGGAATGTTAAAGAGAAAGATTAAGATTGAATAAACAAAATTGGGTTATGTTGTGGTTGCTTATGAATATTGGGGTTTTGGTTTAATATTGGTGGATGTGGGCTCTTGTTGTGTTTATTGGGATTTGCAGCAGTAAGGCTTTGTTTTCAAAATAAAGTGGAACTAATTATCTCTTCGTAAAACATGAGAGTTTGCAATGAACGGGAATATGGAATTACCTAAGGGTGTATTCATTATTTTAATTATGTAGATGGTGTCTAGAGTTTTGTCCTTGGCCATCGGTGGAGGATGGTAGTGCTTGTTGTAGACCTAAGTTATTAGTACTATTGTACTACTGTAGAGTGAGCTAGGTGATGTAAAATGGTATGTTGTTGATTGTAAATGAACATTGTGAATAGACAATTCCATTATTGAGTTATGGATTAAGTGGTTAGAAGGAATTGGAATGCTAGTGGATATGGCCATGTTATGAGACTGTGTGTGATTGTTATGGCTTTGGTATTTAGTAATTTGTATTGTGTTTTGGAAACATTTTGAAAATGTGGAAAAACCAATGTTGAACGGTGGTGTGTGAAGCACATTTTGAAGGAAGTGAGTTAATGCATTTAAGTGTTAATAGTCGTGGCGATGACAATTGGGCTACGTGTATGTATTACACCCGTGTATTATTTTGTTGGTTTACCTGTTATGCTTTTAATGTGATATTGTTTCGGGGTCCGCTTCTTGTCGTATTGAGTCAGCAAAACGTGGCACCTTGACAGAGGTTTCCTCGTCCCTTTCGATTTGCGCCTGGTAAAGTGTGAAATGGGGTTCGTTTCCCGCCGTATCTGAGCTGGCAAAGCGTAGCGCCTTGTGATAGGTTCTTCATCCCTTCTGATTTGTGCCTGGTAAATTATGACCTGCGGGGCACCCCCGTCTGGGTAAGGCCGGTAAAGTGTTATGTGTTACCTATGTTGTGGAATCTGTCATCCGTGTTGTATGCCTGTGGAGATGAAAGTGGTCGCATGTATTATTCTCTGTTAATTATTTTTAGATATGTGTGCTATTGGTTTTTCGTGTTGTGGTTGTCTTTTGGTCCTTGGTTCTATGGCTAGGGAAGATGGTTAATGTATTGGTATGTACATGAGTATGGTGTAGTAAGATGTCGAGTTGGGTTATGACTTATATACGGGGTTGTGATTTCAGAACAGATGCTTAAGTGATGTTTCTTTATGTTAATGTGAAAAATTTTATCAAAGAAAGAATGGGTTTTTGAAATGTTATCTTTTGGAAATAATAATAAGATTGTAAAAGAAGAGAAATGGTTTCCATACTGTGTTGTGTCAAGAGGAACTTTTTGGTTAAAAGACATTTATATAAGTGTACTTTTGGATATTAGCTGTCACACTACTTATATGGTATATCATAGTGCATGCATGATCATTTTTATCTATATGTTTTGATTGGTTAGGATCTTTTGGATCTCTACTGGGCTTAGTGCTCATCCCACGAGTTGACAATTTTTTTCAAGTACAAGTTTGAAAGATTGTATGCCTTTCACTTGGTTTGCCACGGGGCCTTTTAATTGTTGACCGACAGCCTTGTATTGAATAAAGGTAAACCCCTTTTCTTTTTCTTATTCCTTTTTTTTTTGTTTTTTTGTTTTTTTTGGTTTATTGTTATTCAATGTAAGCCCAAGGACATTGTTCTATGTCTTATCTATCATCATCATTGCCGTGAGAGAATGTTACTATTTATTTTATACATGTTCTTGTATGGATGCAATCTTTTAAAATGATAATAATGTAAGGCTTTGGTAATGATTTTCAATTAATAAAAGTAGGGGCGTTACAACTTGGTATCTGAGTGAGCTGGGTACAATACTTTGGGCTTGTAGGAAGTGGTTTTACCATACTGGGTTTGCTATGCTTGGTGAGGACGTTGCATAAAACTGATTTATGTGTTAGGACTTTATATGTTGCATTTGTGTGAGCATGGGATTAATTTTCCTCAATAATGCTTGCCACCGGTGAACTTACTTTGAGGTTCTATTTGAAACATGCCTGATCAACGTGGTTTCTGATAGGAATTCCTTGAGACTCTCGGGACGAGTAGTTATCTTATGGACTTAATTCGATTATGTGATTAAGTGTTTAATTGCTTCTATGTGATCGAATTATGTGTTTCAGTCCTAAGTGTGTCTTGTAACTTAGTGGGGGTAAGTGTGTGCCTCGGGCAAGGCCGTTGTGTTGTTTACTAAGTTTGTTTAGGTTTTGGTTTTGTAGGATGTCTTCTCGAAGGAGTAGAGGGCATCGGAGAAGTAGGAGTGTCAGTAGAGGCATAGTTGTTCTGTTAGTACCTGCCCCTGTGACATCGGCTGTGGGTAAGGAAGTTGCATGCGAGATTGTGAAAGTGGTGGGAGATGCTCTTGCTCACAATTGGGGAGGGACTATGGGCATAATCTTAAGTTGACCAAAGAGTTTCTTCTCTCCAATCCACCTGTGTTTTTGGGGGAGCCTAAGTTGTTGAAGGCTGATGACTGGTTAGAGCAGATTACCAAGACTCTTGATATGCTTAGAGTCAAAGATGAAGAGTTGATGGTTGTGTTGGCTGGTTTCCAACTGAAGGGAGATACCAATTATTGGTGGAAGTCTGGGCGAGTTTTTGTGGGAACTACTTGGGTTGCTTTCACTGAGACCTTTTTGGCTAAGTATTTTCCTCCTTTTGCACGGGAAAGATTGAGGAACCAGTTTGCTCAGCTATGCTAGGAGGACACTCCTTTGGCACAGTTTGAGGTGAGGTTCACTAGTTTGTCGAGATTTGTTCCAGAGTTGGTCGCAGCAGAGGAGCAAAGTTGTTTTGAGTTTGAGCGAAGATTGTGTGACCTTATTCGGGGAATGGTTGCCGTGGTAGAGGCAGCTCACGTGGAAGCCGTTACTTGTAGTTGGCCAAGATGAGAAGGAAGAGGTCATACTAGCAAATTCGACTATTTGAAGAAGTAGTAGACCTAGTAAGAATTTGAGGTGAGCAAGATCTCAGGCACAGACACAGTTGACTCCTCAAGCTATATCTATTTCTTTAAACTCATCCTTTGGAGGGTCTAGTCAGACTTAGGCATCCTCAAGTTAGTCTCAGAATAGAGGGCTACTTATGTGTTCTAGGTGTGGTTAGATGGGCCATATTTGGCATTGTTTCCCTCTACGGGAGTGGAGCCAGTTGTAGACGCGCCCTTGGGCTTCACTCTACAGTTCGGACTCCTTTTTGTTGTCGGTTCTTAATCTGAACCAAAGAGTCCAAATCCGGCAAATCGTTTTGAGAAAAACAGATTTTTTTGAAAGAAGTGCCAAACATGGACTGCTTTGCCAAATACAGAGTCGCCACCTAAATATTTTTTAATGGGGAAAGTTAAGAAACCCTAACTCGGTGCCAAAGGCCACGTGTCCGTCATCACCAAAGCTACCTCGGCTCGGGAACTTGGGTACGATTGGGGAAGGTCAGCTATGAGCACCCCCTCTTGCCCGATCCAAAGATCGGGCTCTACTAACCGTTATATTCAATTTTGAAAATGTTTATGTGTTCTTTATTCCCGTTATTAGCCTAGAGTTACTATGTTATGCGCACAGGAAACAAGTATAGACTAGATTGCCTAACTTGGAAACAAGCATTGCATATCCGTTTGTTTTGGAAAATGCTTTGGGTTTTGCTACTCACAAGTAGGCTAAAACACGGATTTCAATGAGTTGTTCCAACTCAAACAATCCAACCTTCACCCACAGGCATTCAGGCAGTTTAACATATAAGCATCTAGTCACATGGTACGCATGTTGTCATGGCAACACTCGCACGCATGGAAGGATGCTAAAGCATAAAATACTTACAAAGTACTCCGTGCCAAAACAAGAACATATTAGCAATCAATGCATGATCCAAGTCCATGTTAAGTGCCTAATGCATCGCATACAAAATGTCACTAGAATAGGCTCGGCTAATCTAAGGATGACATGTGAAATGCAC
The DNA here is from genome assembly GCA_025200525.1 of Camellia lanceoleosa. Lineage (NCBI taxonomy): Eukaryota > Viridiplantae > Streptophyta > Magnoliopsida > Ericales > Theaceae > Camellia > Camellia lanceoleosa. The sequence goes on from CM045768.1 coordinate 93,399,250, forward strand.
AAGTAGCAGGTATTCAAATTTATTTTGAAATATAATGCAATTAGCATGATGCGCCGAGCCCGGTGCATGCAATACTGATGAATGGTGCACGATGCATAGCATAAGGTATGCTAAATTAAACATGACCTAATACTAACAATCAAAGCAGGTAAGTAAAAGGGAGAAAGAAGTGGGGGTTGGAAGACATACACACACTCACCCACACTTATTACAAATTTGCCCTCGTTCGGAGGGACCGAAAGAATAATACGGACTGAATAAATAATCAACTATTCTAGATAATTAATTATTACAGACCAACTAAATTAATTAAGCAAATTAATTAATCTAATTTAAGCAATAAACAGTCCCGAGATGAAGGCCCAATGTAGTGCACGCTCGGCTTTGCCCAAAAATCCACCGACATGCCCAAGATGCCTCTGTTTTCCTTGCTCTGCTCCTCTGAGGTCTGCCAAAGTCTCAGGGTTTGCTATATGGATGCTAGGGAACACCACCGGTTGGGGGAGAACACCACTGGCCATGTAGAATGGTCACCGGCCACAACTCTGATCCACCGGCCAAAAATGATGGCCGGCTGGCACTAAATGTGGCCGGTCGGACAAAAGTCCCTGCAGAACTCGACGGACAATGAGAGGGCAATACTTGGCATGGCAATGCATTTCAAGCAATGTATGCACCAATCACAACCCATATCATGTTTATGACTCAAAGGGACGTGAACCTTGATTCTCGAACCATCAGTTATGCATTTCCATGCATGATGGCCCAAAGAATCAAGCATGCAACTTCAATCTCAAATGTAATGCAATGCAAATAAACAAGCCAAGGGGCTCAACCTCTATCATGCTCAACTCAAGAGGTGTAGCATGCATGCCAATGCAATGTAATCCTAAGCATGTTGACTAGTATGCAACATGGGTAATGCAAGCAAGCATACAAGACATGCAAGGCATGAGATAATGCAGCCAACAAGTATGCAAGGCACAATGTGGGTGTTTAAGCATGCAAACAAGCATGTGACTTCATTCAATCATGCAATTTCAGACATGCAACAACTCACCAATATGCTACAACATACAAGGAGCATATGCAACAAACAAAGAGATGGAATTAAACATGATTTAGGCAGCCCTAACCAGACCTAAAATAGTGGCCAAGATGCTAAGGAATGAGGGCCAATTGACACACAAACATGCATGAAAACATGGACCAACATTCAAGCATAAAGAGCAACTTCTAAGCACACTTAAAAGGGGATAAACATGGATGCATGGCATGCATAGAAAGCTTTGAAATCATATTATAGAAGGCGCAAAACCAAATAAACAAGACAAGCATGGCATACAATAATGGTCCAAGTACTTAATGCTAACCAAAGAGGTGTTGAACTACACTCAATGCAACCACACATGGCATGACCTAAGTGACCAAAATTAGAGTTTTAGCATACTAAAATAAAGCCAAAAGGCCACTTAGGTAGCATCTAAATGACTTAAGTATGGATGCATGCATAAGGGCCCAAACAAGGAGCATAAGACCTAACCTCTTGAAGCATCAAAGGGGACATTAAATGCAAGCATATGGGCACATCATGAGGTCTGAAATAACATGCCAAGTAGTTCCAAATCACTGAAACAAAGCAAGGATGGCATGCTAGAAAGGCCAAAGCTTAAGGCATACAAGAGGGATTACATGGTAGCTATACAAAGCAAGGCATGAATGACTCCAATGACTTAAAACAGTCCCTTAGCACATCAAAACATGCATATAAGCTTCACAAAGCTTGGCCAAAAACATGCTAAAACAAGGGTCAACACTTAGATGCATGTTAAGGCAACAAAATGGCATTACAAGGCATGTATGCTAAGCAAGCATGGTGTACCAAAACCAACCCAAAACAGAGCTATATTATGACATAACAAGCACAAAAATCAGCTAAGGCATGGCCAACACACACTTAAGCATAGTGCTCCCTCAAGAGGCAAAAATGGTCCTTTTCAAGGACAACAAGGAGAGGGGATGGCCCTCTCCTTCCTAGGACCTCAAGGCACCATCCTCACCTCTGAAATCCCTCAAGATTTCAGTGGTGAGGAGGCCCAAACACTATGGTCCCAGAGCTCACACAAAATGGCACAAAACAAGGGCCAAACAAGGCTTAAGAGGGGTCAAACAACCCCAAAGCTTAAAACACTCTTAACAAACTATTTAGAGGCCTTAAAAATAGAACTTTTATGTATTATATGCAAAGTCAAAAAACAATTTCAAGATAGGTAAAAGTGGTCTGCAAAAATGGGAAATAAAAGGGAAAAGTGATTACCCTTGTAGACCTTCTTCACGAATGAAGCTCCAGCAGCTCTTTTAGGTTGAAACCAGCTCCAAAAATCCAAAACCAACCCTCAAGGATCTCAGCTTCAAGAAAAGGTGTGATGGTGGGTGTTTGTGTGCAAATCTAAGCTTAAACACACACAAAAGAGATAGATATGGAGGTAGGATATGAAGAAACCCTAACCCTAGAACTCAAACCCTAAAAATGTTGTCTAAAATGTCTAACCCCTCAAACAAGAGAGAAGACCTCTCTTTTATAGAGGTTTTGGTCTTGTAAAGCTTACAAGACAAGCTTCTAAAGAGAGAGATTCCTCCATACACATATGGAGGGAAGCCAAATGCAAGCTAGCTGTGTCAAAATATCTGCAAAAGCAGATGCACAGTAGTCGGCCGGCCAAAGATGCAATCGACCAAAAAAAGATAGCCGACCGGCCATCTATAGTGCCGGCCGGCCAAATATTTGGCTGGTGGCCACAAAACAAAGCCGGTGGCCTCAAGCCATGGCCGGTGATGGGTAGGGATGGTCTACAAGCCCTACCCTGCCTCTCAAAGGCAAAACACAAGTGTTTGGTGTCAAACCAAGCACAAAACAGTCGAGTCGAGAGGTCCTGAGACGAGGCACGCTGCCAAGGCTTCCGAGAACTCAAGACGAACACAAACATGGATGATCACAGAGTGTTCCAACGGTGACGACCAAGTCTTGAGGACGGCCAAAAATGGGATGTCTACACCAGTTTAAGTAGTCTAAGCGAGAACTGTAGTAAGTTGGTGACATGGAGGAGTTGTGGTGTTTTGTAATGTAATATGATGTTATCTTATTTAAGGTTGTATGCCTATGGATGTTGTTTATGCATGTGTGTACGTGGAGGTGTAATTAAGTTGTATTTATTTGTAATGCATTGAAAGAGGTTGTAAGGATCAGAAATCCTAGTTTATTATGTCATATTAATGTCTTGGGAAGCGTGTGTTGCTGCTCGTTGAGTAGCAGGGGTGTGTTTTGCATTGTGCTTAGTCTTGGGATGGCAAGAATGAAGTGGTATAGTGGTAATGTTTTGTTTTGAACTATTTGGTTGTGAGAATGGAGATTTAGTGGGTTGGTTGTATGGTATTCAAAGTTGGTTCTCGGAAATAGTTTTTGATTTGAGCAAAGGATTGTAAGGTTGAAGGGCATTTTTGGTTATACTTGGGGGCGTTGAGCCTCACTTATGAGTATTGTTTGGTTGGTTGTGAGTGTGTAGAACCTCTTAAGTTGGGGTAATGTGTTAGTGTGCCAATTTTGTGAACTCTTTTGCACCATTGAATTATGCGGATTAATATTACTAGTGTTGTATTGGTTTGGAACTTTCAGGATTTCGGAAGCTATTTGTGCTGTATTATCTCTCTTAGCACTGTGATTACTTCTTTTCATCGTTATTATAGAAATCTGGTTGTGCGTGTGGTTTTTCTCTGATGTTCGAGTGTTGGCGCTCGTTTGTTGTTTGGTTTAGTCGTTTATATCCCATCGGGTACGTGGATCAAAGAGGCAGTTGTGACTCATTTCTTGTTATGTGTTACTTGGGAGACTTTGGGGCACCGAGGTGTTGGACTGAGATCCAGGAATGTATCCCATGTATGGATCTAGTATCGGATTGGTGGGTGTTTTTCCTTTCCCGTGGTGGGCCTGGTGTATTGGCGTTCTCTCTAATTTCGGGGATGAAATTTCCTAAGGGAGGAAGGCTACAGCGACTCTGGTTTAGACCTGACCCATTTGATGTTTTGGATATGGGTTTCATTGTCTTATATGGTTGTTCATGTCTTGTTTCTCCTTATTCATCATTAAGTTTGGTTATTGGAGCGTCTTGGTTGCGTTTGAAATTGGTTGGTGACTTGCCTTTCAAAACTGTTGTTGCCCAGATTTTTGTCTCTACACACGAGCGAAACTTTTTGTGCTCGAGCAGTATTTGAAAACCCTCAGTACTTTTGCAGGTCTACAAAACTATTGGGAGGGTGCATTCTTCGCTCGAGCAGTGTTTCCTGTGCTAGAGCGGTGTTGCGCTCGAGCAGTACTTCTTGAGCTAAAGCGGTGGTCTTCTATTTGCAAAACTTCTGGGAGTTTGTATTCTACGCTCTAGTGATCACACTTTTTGTGTTTGGACGCTCAAGCGGTCTGCGTGTATATAAAGTTCGTAGTCTGCTGAAAAAGTCTTTTTTTTTTTTTTTTTCTGCTTTTCTCTATCTTATCTCTTCCTCTTTTCGCCATTTTGGGGTTTCTTTGACCTTAAATCTTGGGTTTCATCTAGTTATACCCATTTTCTACCCCTACTCTTAGAGATCAAAATGTAGAGGGTCACGAGGGCTTCGATTTAATCTGACCTGATTGTGTTTTCATCGCTGGTGGAGTTTCAGCTTTTCTCCTCCTTGCTTCAAGAGGTAGGGATTCTTGAGCTTCTCCTCAATACCTCGCTATAGATAGACTTGTCGTAATTTAAATGGCATTTAAAAAGGTGGTTTTATAGTTGATTTTGTTAAAAAGCATATGGGTTGGCTTGGGTTAAATTGGTGGAACTGGGAGTTATGTTTATAAATGATTTTGGGTTGTAAGAGCATGTTTAGGATGTGGGTTTGGAAGGGTTTCGTGTTTCATTTCTGATTTTTGAATGTTAAAGAGAAAGATTAAGATTGAATAAACAAAATTGGGTTATGTTGTGGTTGTTTATGAATATTGGGGTTTTGGATTAATATTTGTGGATGTGGGCTCTTGTTGTGTTTGTTGGGATTTGGAGCAGTGAGGTTTTGTTTTCAAAATAAAGTGGAACTAATTATCTCTTCATAAAACATGAGAGTTTGCAATGAATGGGAATATGGAATTACCTAAGAGTGTATTCATTGTTTTAATTATGTAGATGGTGTCTAGAGTTTTGTCCTTGGCCATCGGTGAAGGATGGTAGTGCTTGTTGTAGACATAAGTTATGAGTACTATTGTACTGTTGTAGAGTGAGCTAGGTGATGTAGAATGGTATGTTGTTGATTGTAAATGAACATTGTGAATAGACGATTCCATTATTGAGTTATGGATTAAGTGCTTAGAAGGAACTGGAATGCTAGTGGATGTGGCCATGTTATGAGACTGTGTGGGATTGTTATGGCTTTGGTATTTAGTAATTTGTATTGTGTTTTGGAAATAGTTTGAAAATGTGGGAAAACCCGTGCTAAACGATGGTGTGTGAAGCACATTTTAAAAGAAATGAGTTAATGCATTTAACTGCTAATAGCCGTGGTGGTGATAATTGGACTAGGTGTATGTATTACACCCGTGTATTATTTTGTTGGTTTGCTTGTTATGATTTTAATGTGATATTGTTTGGGGGTACGTTTCTCGCCGTATTGAGCTAGCAAAGCGTGGCACCCTTACAGAGGTTTCCTCATCTCTTCTGGTTTGTGCCTAGTAAAGTGTCAAAGTGGGTCCATTTCCCGCCATATCTGAGCCGGGAAAGCGTGGCGCCTTGTGATAGATTCTTCTTCCCTTTGGGTTTGCACCAGGTAAAGTATGACCTGCGGGGCACCCCTGTCCGGATGAGGTCGGTAAAGTGTTATGTGTTACCTGTGTTGTGGAATCTATCATTTGTGTTGTATGCCGGTGGAGATGAAATTGGCCGTATGTATTATTCTCGGTTATTTATTTTTAGATATGTGCATTATTTGTTTTTCGTATTGTGGTTGTCTTTTGGTCTTTGTTTTGTGGTTGTTTTTTGGTCCTTGGGCCTATAGCTAAGGAAGATGGTTGATGTATTGGTGTGTAGATGAGTCTGGTGTAGTAAGATGTGAAGTTGGGTTATGACTTGTATATGGGGTTGTGATTTTAGAACAGATGTTTAAGTGAGATTTCTTTATGCTAACGTGGAAAGTTTTATCAAAGAAAGAATGGGTTTTTGAAATGTTATCTTTTGCAAGTAATAATGAGAATGTAAAAGAATAGAAATGGTTTCCGTACTGTGTTTTGTCAAGAGGAACTTTTTGGGTAAAACACATTTATATAAGTGTACTTTTGAATATTAACTGTTATACTACTTATATGGTATATCATGGTGCATGTACGATCATTTTTATCTATATGTTGTGATTGGTTAGGATCTTTGGCATCTCTACTGGGCTTAGTGCTCATTCCACGTGTTGACAATTTTTTTCAGCTATAGGTTTGGAAGATTGTTCTGAACCAGATGCCTTTTACTTTGTTGGCCACAGGGCCTCTTAATTGTTGGCCGAGAGCCTTGTATTGTATAATGGTAAACCCCTTTTGTTTTTTTGTTTATTGTTATTCAATGCCTAAGGACATTGTACCATGTCTTATCTATCATCATTATTATTATGAGAGATGTTACTATTTATTTTATACATGTTCCTGTATGGATGCAATCTTTTAAAATGATAATAATGTAGGGATTTGGTAATGATTTTCGGTTAATAAAAGTCGGGGAGTTACATTGCCTTTGTCATATTCATGAGAATTTACATGATTTTTGTTTATTAAGCTTGCATTTTGTAAACTGTGATGTTTTGCCTAAGTGTAAGATCATATTTTGTTCTATGCTTTGTGTGTTGAACGTAGACTATCTACCTTTGCTACCACACACCAAGGTCGCACCTTTGAACCTTTCGCTCCTAGGTTGTTGAGCGATTACCTAGGGCCATCTTGGAACGATCTTGGCTGACCTCTGCCTCCACCCTCATAGCTTGGCCAAGGTATGCCTCACCTAGGAGGGATGTATCACCTAGGAATCTAAGATCTTTGATTCTTGAACCTTGCAGCCATGTTGAGCACCTTCTTGCCAAGTTATGTACCTTAGCCAACACTTAGAAATCTTATTCCATGTCTTGTATAACCTAGGCCGATGTGCGTCACACCTAGGCCAATTATTACCCCTCTTAGCCGAGGTCAGAGAGACCTTACCTGTCCAAACCCTATGTTTTCATCCAGGATCTTTGCCTTGTCAGAGGTACCTATGCCACCTTACTTGTTGTATACCCTTTAACCTACTCTTGTCCTTTCATTTTGGCACCTTTTTTAGGAGATTTGACCAGATGGTGCCACTTGTGCTAGTAGTGGGTATTAGTCAGATTAGTAGTTGAGAACCCATATCAATTGCCATATTTTTGTCTTGAAGAGAGAGAAGCTATAAGAAGAAAAAGAAGAAGAATTTCTTATTATTAGACATTGAACCATTTGATTTGTGTTTTGAGCTTCGATTCTTGATCTACTCTTGTTGTTCTTTATGATAATTTGATCACATTACATGATCTAGCATGATTCATAAGCCATGCATTGATTTAAAGTTTTGTTTTAGAGAGAGAAAGTGATGTTCTTGTGTTCTTGAAGAAAAAAAAAATTTATTGCTTTGATCCAAAACTTTGTACCAAGTTCCATGTTTTTGTGTTTGTTTTTATGAAATCTTCATGTATGGGTACCCAGGTCCATGTTTTTGAACTCATATCATGAAATTCCAGATTTTTGAATAAGAAGTTATGAGTTTATCATTTTCACGTTCTTTAAAGGAAACCTAGATTTTCAGATTTCAATATTCCCTAAGTGTGGTCACCGAGACCCACTCTTGTCTAGCCTTCACAACTAGGCCAAGCATTATATCTCACTTTGGCCTACCTTACATGATCATTTGCACCTTGGTGTACGTTGCATCCACACCCAGGCCGACCACAGCACATCTTTGTCGAACACGTAGTAACATCCCAGGTGGGTAGCCCACTTCTCAGCTAAGGAGACCACACCTCGGCCAAGAGGTGCGGAACCTCTGCCATGACCTCCTGAGTACACCCAGTTAGGCCATTTTAGCCTAGTTCATTTATGTGCTTCCATTCCTTGACCTGGTTTGTACCCCATATTCTTTTCCAAGAAGAAAAACATTGATTCAACTCCCAACACATGTTTTGCTTTGTTTTGACTTGGTTTTAGGAAGAAATGTCAAGATCTATTTCACTCATTTGAAGCTTGTTCTGAAAGTGCATTGCATAACCATATTTGAGCATCTTTTCTTGTCTTCTTGAAGTGTATTCAATGGGATTTACCATGTATTCGTAGCTTCTGGATCTTTGTCTTAATCCCGCTTGACCAAAGAGCTATTGTGAGTGGTACTTTTAATAAAGTTATGTTATAATTTTTTGGGTAAAAGTTTTTGCTTTATTTTGGAAAAGTGTTTGATCAAGCATGAATGATTATCCCTTACTTTTGTATCAAGTATTATGTTTATTTTGATGATATTCTTGAATGGTCCTTGTGTGTTAGAGGAGTTTAATACAACTAGTACCTTGTGATATATCTTTTGCCACCAATGGATGGGCTTGTCTAATCGATTTCGGGTCGATTATTCTTTTCTTTTGTCAATAAGTGTTCATCCTTTGTATTATGTAGATGTTAGTAAACATCCTTTGAAGTTTTGAAAGCCTCTGATTGATGAACTTGGTTCATGCTTTGATTTTGTTAGAAGCTATGATATGTATTGTTTTGACAAAATCTCGAATATCAATCATTCAAACCTTTATTACTTATATCATTCACTAAGTTTTCAGCTTACCCCTCTTCCTTATATATATATATATATATATAGGTGATGAACAAGAAGGCAATGTCGCACGAGCTTTGTTGGAATATGTGATTTTTTTCATATTTTTGTATCATCGTGAAGATTATGTTTTTTAGCTTTGTAAATCATTTACTTTTGCATGTTCGGCTTGAAAAGCCTTTTGATCAAGATGTAACATGATGATGTTTATGTATTTTGTTACAAGCTATGATATGTATGGTTTTGATAAAATCTCGGATATTATTCATTCAAACCTTTATTACTTGTATCATTCACTAAGTTTTCAGGTCACCCCTCCCTCATATATATATATAGGTGATGAACAAGAAGGCAATGTCGCCTAAGCTTTGTTAGAATATGTGCTTTGTTTCATATTTTTGTATCATCTTGAAGATTATGTTTTTTAGTTTTGTAAATCATTTACTTTGGCATGTTTTGGCTTAAAAAACCTTTTGATCAAGATGTAACATGAGGATGTTTATGTACAAGCTTACTATCTTTTGTATCTAAGTTGTAAAACCATGTTAATATGCATGTCATTTCATTTAATCTATGTACAACTCTTATGGACTAATTAGATTTGAATTTATTGCTACCACATAAGTATGCCCCATATTTATACTCTGTATGTGTGAATCTTTATAAGTTGGCCTTCGGTAATCTAAGATTACTGGTCATCGCGGCATCATTCCATTAGGTGCAGAATGGGGTCGTGACAGATTGGTATCAGAGCATAGGTTCCTGATAGTATGTTTATTCACATACTCTTAGTCCTAAAGAGCATTGCATCATATTGCTTGCTATTTGACAAAGTGTATATGATGTCGACATGTTTATTTTCTACTTGTCAACTTGCCTATGTGTTCATCTTTTTTAAAGTCACATTTTGCATACTCATAACATCATGAGAAGGGGAAGACCTCTAATTAGATGAGATCATTCCCAGGATAGATTGGACAGATTAGAAAGGATGGTACATGGTTTGACCCGTGAGTTAAGGTAAGCAAAGAAACAAAATACTGGTACCACCTCTACTTAGGCCGAGTAGACAAATGGCCGAAATGCAGCCCCACCTTCGTCTCTACCTCCTCTAGTACCACAAGTGCCTCCACAGATAGCATTATATAAGGAGGGTACATTTGCTTTGATCAGGGAATTTAAGAAAATAAAGCCGTCGAGGTTTGATGGAGTATAGAGCCATTGAAGGCAGAAGCATGGGTTCCTGAAATGGAGAAGTTATTTGAAATCTTTCCTAGCACAGATACCCAGAAGATGTTATTGGTAGCATTCAGACTGGACGACGACGTCCATAGGTGCTGGATGATGATCTGAGAAGGTAATCCAGGTTTGACATGGACTAGATTTTTGGAGTTATTCTATGACAAGCACTTTCCACTTAGTGTCCATGATTGTAACATAATTTTAGACTTTAACACAGGGTAACAAGACAGTAGCTGAATATGATCGTCTTTTGACTGAGTTGGCTAGGTATTCACCTCACACTGTCGATACCAACTATAGAAAAGTAAGAAAGTTTGAGAATGGGCTTCATGGACTAATACAAGATCATGTTAGTATGCTCAAAATGTTGACTTACGGCAGGGTATTGGATAGAGTCATCATGGTAAAAGCTAACTTGAACAAATATCAAAGTTCATGAGAGAGTTAGAGAAAGAGGCACAATTATGACAATCGCTGAGCACCATTTAATGTGAAGAAAAAGGTGATTGTGGGCAATTCAAATAACTCAAATCAGGAAAGTGGTACTAGGCCGACATGCACAAGTTGTGGAAAGCAACATTGGGGAGTTTGTCATCAAGCATCTAGAGCATGCTCTGGATCCAGTGAGATGGGTCATTGTGTTAAGGACTGTCCCAAGGCAAAGGCTAATGATGGTAAGAAAAATGAGAGCACCTCGGGGTTCTGTACAAAAAGGCAATACCAAAAAATGACAGATGAGATAGGGTAGAGTCTATGCATTGGTTCTAGGCGACACTTAGAGTGCTGAGACCATAGTGTTAGGCATACTTCCTATTTGTGCTCAAGATGCATATATATATTGATTGATTCGGGTTCTACACATTCATTCATATCAACTAAATTTGCTGAGAAGTTAAATAGAGAATTATAACCCCTTGGTTATTTATTATTTGTCTCTACCCCATCTAGAGGGACTATGATTGTTACATCCATTTACAGAACATGTGTCGTTATGATTGAGAATGTTGAATTATTAGCTGATTTGATGTCATTGAACATGACTCGATCCGATGTTATATTGGGAATGGATTGGTTAGTAGCAAATCATGCATCCATTGATTATATTTCTAAAAGTATCACTTTTAAACCCCCAAACCAAGCAGAGGTTACATTTGAAGGTAAATGAGTAATATCTCCACCTTACTTGATTTTATCCATGAAAGCTTATAAGTTGATCCAAAAAGGTTGCCAAGGTTATTTGTGTAGTGTACTAAGTAATCTGGATTGAAATGTTGAATTGCACAATATCCTAGTTGTTAATGAATTTCTCGATGTTTTTCTGAATGATTTGTCTGGCCATTAGGTTGATATGGAGATAGAATTTACTGTTAATGTTATACCAAGAACAGAGCCTATTTTTGAAACACCTTATAAGATGTCCCTAACCGAGCTTAAGGAGTTAAAAGTTCAATGACAAGAGTTCTTGGATAAGGGTTTTGTTAGGCCGAGCACTTCACCTTGGGGTGCACCAGTTCTATTTGTTAAGGAAATGGATGGCACACTTCGTCTTTGTATTGATTATTGAGAACTAAATAAGGTAACTATTAAGAATAAATATCCATTGCCGTGGATTGATGATTTGTTTGATCAGTTAGAGGGAGCACTAGTCTTTTCTGAAATTGATCTCAAGTTGGGTTACCATTAACTCAAGGTTAAGGCAGAGGATGTGGAGAAGACTACTTTTGGGAGAAGATATGGCTATTATAACTTTTTGGTAATGCCTTTTGGAGTAACCAATGCTCTTGCTACATTTATGAATTTAATGAACAAAGTCTTTAAGCCATACTTAAATGGGCTTGTGGTTGCTTTCATTAATGATATCTTCATCTATTCCAAGACTAGAGATGAGCATGAGGATCATTTGAGACTTGTCTTACATATTTTAGGAGACAAAAATTGCATGCTAACCTTAGGAAGTGACTTTTGGCTTTCGACCATTTTATTTTTGGGTCATGTGATTAATGAAGAGTGTAATTCTGTTGATCCTAGCAAAATTGAAGTCACTGTGAATTGGCCGAGGCCTACTAATGTGTCCAAGATTCATAGTTTTCTGAGTTTGTTAGGTTACTATAGAGAGTTTGTGAATGACTTCTCAAAGGTTGCATACCATTGACACAGTTGACTCAGAAGGGCATGAATGGACCGAGGACAGAGAATTAGCTTGCTAGAAGCTAAAGACGAGCTTAATTACAATAACAATTCTTGTACTACCATCAGGTAATGAGGAATTTTAGATTTATAGTGATGCTACACATAAGGGTTTAGGTTATGTATTGATGTAAGGGGGTAAGGTCATAGCTTATACATCTCATCAGTTGAAACCTCATGAAAAGAATTATCCCATCCATGATTTAGAATTAGCAGTCGTGGTATTTACTTTGAAAATTTGGTGTCATTATTTGTATGGAGCTTTTTGTCAGGTTTTCACAAATCACAAGAGTTTGAAGTATTTATTCACTCAAAAAGAATTGAATATAAGGCAGAGAAGATGGATTGAGTTATTGAAAGATTATGAGATGTAGATTCAGTATCACCCAGTAAAGCTAACTCAGTGGCCGATATATTGAGCAGAAAATCTGTTAGGAGTTTGGCATGTTTACTCACCGAGCAGAGGAGCATACTTCGGGATTTGCAAGACTTCGATATTAATGTTGTACTTCGCCGTGATGATGGAATTTTAGCAATGATTTTAGTAGAGCCAACTATTATTAAGGAAGTAAAAACAAGACAGATGGAGGATGAATTTTTTAGAAAGGTAGTTGATGAGATAATCACGAAGCTGAGACCGGGGTACACCATTGATAATCAAGTACTAAAGTTTGAGGTAAGATTGTACGTGGCTGACATCCTAGAGTTAAAAAGGAGAATTTTGTAAGAAACTCATAGTTCCAGATTTTTCGTTTATCTAGGAAATACCAAGAGTACCAAGATGAGAAGCAAACTTTTGGTGGCCAAATATGAAGAGAAAGATAGTTGAGTTTGTATCACAATGTTTGTATTGTCAACAAGTGAAAGAAAAACATCAAAAACCAACCGTTCAACCTTTATCAATTCCTAAGCAGAAATGGGAACACATCTCCACAGATTTCGTTGTGGGTTTTCCGAGGATGAAAAAAGGTATGGATTCTATTTGGGTTATAGTTGATAGATTATCTAAGTCAGCATACTTTTTGCCTATTAAGACTACATTTAATGTCGATCAACTTGCTTTGTTGTATATGAATGAGATTGTTAGACTTCATGGGGTGTCGATATCTATTGTTTCAAATTGAGATCTGAAATTTGTTTCTAGATTTTGGTAGAGTTTACAAAGAGCTTTGGGAACTGAGTTGAGATTTAGTATGGCTTTTCATCGTCAAACCGATGGGCAAATGGAGAGAACGATTTAGACAATTGAGGATATGCTCAGGTTATGTGTATTGGACTTCAAGGGGAGTTGGGAGTTATATTTGTCGTTAGTAGAATTTGCTTATAACAACAGTTTCCAAGCTAGCATTTGCATGGCGTCGTATGAAGCTTTGTATGGGAGAATCTATAGATCACCAATTTGTTAGACCAAAGTAGGGTATAAAACATTGATTGGTCCAGAGTTAGTTCAAATGACAACCAAGAAGATTAAGCTCATTCAACAAAGGATAAAAATCGCTCAAAGTCGACAAAAGAGTTATGTAGACCAAAGAATAGGAGAGCTAGAATATGAAGTTGGAGATAATGTATTCTTGAAAGTTTCACCAATTGAAGGAGTTTCAAGGTTCAAAAGGAAAGCTAAGTTAGCACCTTGTTACATCGAGCCATTTGAAATTCTAGTTAACCCCATTGCCTACCAACTTGTTTTGCTACCAGAATTAAGTCAAGTCCACAATGTGTTTCATGTTTTGATGTTGAGGAAGTACATTTGGGATCCGACGCACGTAATTGATCATTTCAGGATTATGGTTAATGAAGATTTAGGTTACGATGAGAAACAGATATATTATTGATAGGCAAATGAAACAATTGAGGAATAAGTCGATACCGATAGTGCAAATTGAATGGAAGGAGCATTATGGCAAAGATGCTACATAGGAAATGGAAAAGGAGATGAAAATCCAATATCCAAAGTTGTTTTCGTGGCAAGGTAACTTAAGTTTGGGGACTAAACTTCTTTAAGGGGGTTTACTATAACAATCCTCATTTTGCCTTAGTCATATTCATGAGAATTTACATGATTTTTGTTTATTAAGCTTGCATTTTGTAAACTGTGATGTTTTTCCTAAGTGTAAGATCCATGTTTTGTTCCATGCTTTAGGTGTTAAACCTAAGCTATCTACCTTTGCTACCTCACACCTAGGTCACACCTTTGAACCTCTCGCACCAAGGTTGTTAAGTAACAACACCTAGGGCCATCTTGGAACCATCTTGGCTGACCTCTACCTCCACCCTCGCACCTTGGCCGAGGTGTGCATCATCTAGGCCGAGGGGTACATTACGTAGGCATCTGATATCTTTAATCCTTGAACCTTGCAACCATGTTGGTCATCTTCTTTCTCAGTTATGCACCTTAGCCAACACTTAGCATCCATGTCTTGTATAACCTAGGCCAAGGTGTGTCACACCTAGGCCAAGTATTACCCTCCTAGCCGAGATCAGAGAGACCTTACCTGTTGTAACAACGCCCGCGGGGGGCCTCGCTACAGCTCGGACTCGATTTTGTTGCGGTTCTAAATCTCGAACCAAAGAGTCCAAATCCGGCAAATCGTTTTGAGAAAACAGATTTTTTTTGAAAGAAGTGCCAAACATGGACTGCTTTGCCAGATAACAGAGTCGCCACCTAAATATTTTAAAATGGGAAATTTAGGAAACCCTGACTCGGTGCCGAAAGGCCACGTGTCCGTCATCACCAAAGTTGGCTCGGGAACTTGGGTACGATTGGGGAAGGTCACATCGTGAGCACCCCCGCTCGCCCGGTCAAAGACCGGCCTCTACTAACCATGATATCTGTTTTTGAAAACTTTGTATGCTCTTATTCCGGTTATTAGCCTAGGTTACTACGTGATGCTCGCAGCAAACAAGTATAGACTGGGCCGTCTGAATTGGAACAAAACATTTCATGTTTGTTTGTTTGAAAATGGTTTGCTACCCGCAGGTAGGCTTAAAATGCAGATTTTGCCACAATCTAGTGGGCTTAACAAACAATTGATGAATTGCTCCAATTCAGATAACTCAACCTCCACCCACAGGCATTCAAGGCAGTTACATCACATAAGCACATAGCCTCATGGTAAGCATGCTATCATGGCAACACTCACACGCATGCAAGTATGCTAAAGCATAACAACTCACCAAGTACTCCAAGCCAAAACAAAAGCTCATTAGAAATCATGCATGATCCTAAGTATACTGAGATGCCTAATGCAACACATGCAAAATGCAACTATAGCAGGCTCGGCTATTCTAAAGATGGCATGTGAGATGCAACAGCTATCATATATTCAACTTTGGAATTGAAATACAGATGCAGTTTGTATGATGCGCCGAGCCCGGTGCGTGCAATACAGATGAATGATGCAAATATGCTGTCATACTGTATGCTAATTGAAATATGCCCTATATCTAACCATCCAAAGCGGGTAAATAAAAGGGAGAAAGAAATGGGGGTTGGAAGACATACATCACACTCACCCACCCTTATTACAACATTGCCCTCGCGCAGAGAGTCCGAATAAAATAATAATACTGATCAATAAAAGAATATACAGTCAATAAATATCTGATTTCTAATTAATTAACAAATTAATTACAGAAACGTAAAACTGGCATGCAAGCCAGGGAATGCCTCGCTTCTGATAGATGATGTATGCTGGGCTGCTTGGCGCGGAAATCCACTGGAATGCCCTGATTAGCCTCTGTTTGCAATATTTCTCGAAATGCGCTAGACTCAAAAGTTGATGATCCTCGATTTTCTTTAGAGAGCAGGAAAAGGGCATAGCAATGTATTTTCACAAATATATGCATGCCTCGATCCTCGTACCACCAATCACGCATACCGATGCATGATGGCAGAGGAACCGGATTGCACAACTCAATATGGGGATGAATGCTACAGCAAAACTTAACTCCATCATGGGTAATCCGGAGTGTCGGTGACTTGGGAATCGAGACACACCGCCGCATCTGAGTATCGTACCTCGCTTCGTGCAATATGCATGATATGCATGAAATGCGCTAACATGTGATATAGCATGCACAATGCTATGAAAATGAGATGCCTCGAAATCGTGCTGCAGACACGCAAATCGAGAAAATGCATGAATGCAATCTAAGATACAACCTAGTATGCACAACTCGGATGAAAATAAGATGAAAATAAGATGCCTCGAAAAGCGTGCACGCAGGTACGCAAACCGAGGCGATGATGGAATGAGAAAATCGGATAAGATCGAAGTGCCTCGAAACGCGTGCCCACAGGCGCGCAAATCGAGGCGACGATGAAATGGGAAAATCGGATAAAACCGAAGTGCCTCGAAACGCGTGCCCACAGGCGCGCAAATCGAGGCGATGATGAAATGATGAAAATCGGATAAAACCGAAGTGCCTCGAAACGCGTGCCCACAGGCGCGCAAATCGAGGCGATGATGAAATGGGAAAATCGGATAAAACCGAAGTGCCTCGAAACGCGTGCCCACAGGCGCGCAAACCGAGGCGATGATGAAATGATGAAAATCGGATAAAACCGAAGTGCCTCGAAACGCGTGCCCACAGGCGCGCAAACCGAGGCGATGATGAAATGGGAAAATCGGATAAAACCAAAGTGCCTCGACACGCGTGCCCACAGGCGCGCAAATCGAGGCGATGATGAAATGGAAATGGAAAATCGGAAATTCAAACGCGTTTGCTGTGCGCGTGTAAAACCGAGGCGGCGATGAATCGAGACGAGATGGCATACGGAATGCAACGATGGGCTTACACCAATATGGGAGAGCCTCACCACTCACATAGGAGGCCGCTTGATAAAACAAAGCCTCAAAACGCGTGTCCGCGGACACGCAAATCGGGGCAATGATGTAGAAGCATGTAAATGCAAATTGGGGTTATGCCAACATGAGATAGCCTCAGCCCCGCTCACATAGGGTGCCGGAATGATAAGAATGAGGTGCCTCGAAGTGCGTGCCCATTGGCGCATAACCGAGGCAATGCAAAAATGATACAAATGGCATGGGAAATGATATGCAAGCATGGCAATGGAATTTCAGCACCTAAATAAAGGGGAAAACAGCCCCAAAACAATTCGAAATGACACTCGAAGCATGCATTCATCCCGAAAGTGTGAAATTAAGCCCCGAAATGGCCTATAGCCATGCCATACATGCAAAATATGATCATGGCAGAAAGAACAGTAGCAAGGCAGTCCCAAATATGGCATTTTTCAGTAACAAACATGGCCAAAATGCAAGCATAGATAGATCAACAATAGCATGCGAAGTTAGTGGCCAAAAGAGGAGTATTGAGACAAGTGACATATGCAAACCCCAAATGGACAAACTTTCTTCTACAACATTGAAGATGAGCTAAAAATAGGCACAATTTTAGAAGATGACATCCTCAAAATCAGAATAAAATCATGCTAACAATTCCATGCAAAAATGGAGCTCAAAAGAGGCTATAACAAGAGTCATGCAAAGAAAGCACCAAATGACAAAATTTTCTTCATGAAATGTGTAAAGGGGGTCAAAATAAGACCAAAGTCAGTAGGGGTCGAAGTCCCAAAAACAAATAGAAATAGGTCAAAAGTTGCATACAAAAATGGGCACACTTGATGGAATTTGAAGGAAGTGGTAGATACAATGGCCAAATGAAGTTGAGCCCTTCTATAATGTTGTAGAGGGGCTCAAAATGAGCACAAAACCAGTATGGGTCGGACCCCTAAAAACAAAAGGAAATAGGCCTCAACTAGCATGCAAGATAATGGCATAAAAGCTAGGTATTGAAACAAGTATATCATAGAAGCCTCAAATGAAGTTGAGCCCTTCTAAAAAGTTGTAGAGGGGCTCAATATGAGCACAAAACCAGTAGGGGTCGGAGCCCCAATTCTCAACCAAATAGAGTATAGAAATGAATCAAGAAAAAGCCCTAAAAGTTGGTTTTGAAGACTTACCCTTGAAGACTTGTCTTTCTTTGATTCTTGGCTCTGATTTGTAGCTTCTCAACCTCTGAAATTCACTTCCTAGCTGCTGGAATGGTAGTAGGGAAGGTGAGGCTAGGTGTTGATGAAGAGAAGGCCTAGGGACTTAGAAGCTTTTTGAGGTTTTGAGCTATGAAAATGGAGGAATTTGGAGATGATCTCTTGAGACAATTTTTTCCAACCTTGAAGAAGGAGAGGGAGGGCCCTTTAAATAGACAAGAAATAGGGTGTAAAAGGGGAGGGAAAGCACCCAATCTTTCCCTCGAAATATCCGGATGCCGGGATATGTTGGAAAAATATCAGGACAAATTGACAATTTGGAAAGCAATGGCCGGCCGTAACTTCAGGGAGGTGGCCGCCACCACCACTGTCGGCCACCACCTACCATGGCCGGCCGGCCACCAAAAAAATGAAGTCAATATTTTGGCCGACCACCATGCCGGTGTCCTCCCAAGTGTGTAGAATAAGGCCCCATGGTGGGAATGGCAACAGGCAGAGCCACAACATAGAGCTTGAAGGAGGCTCAAAATGAAATGAAACGGAACGGCCGACCATACATTTTAAGGTCCTCCCATGTCCTCGATCACAGATATGTAACTTTGGTTGGAAGAAAATACCCCCAAGGTGTTCAACATTGGCAGGAAGTGAAAACGGGCTCGGGAGGAAACTGCTATCTGGGATAATTGCTGGCTTCTCCCCGTGATCTTCCCGATGTTGAAACAGAGGTACCGCCAAGTTTGAACAAAACTAATGAGAAATGAACGCCGGAGCTAAAACCGAGCAATTCGGGATCAAAATGAGCTGCGGTGCGGAAGTGGTATTCAGCGTGAAGTGGGTATCTGCGACCCGGTGTCGCCGGAATGACAAAACAGAGGTCCTCGCCAAAAATCGAGAAAACCGACATAAAATGAATGCTCGGGACCAAAAGCAAGGCGATTTAGGGTCCCAAACCGATTCTGAGCACCGAAAGTGGCATCTGCCACGAAGTGGGCATCGGGGCCCTGTGGTTCCTCGAAATGTTAAACAGAGGTCTCCGAAAAACCGGAAAGCGGATGCGAAATGAATGCTCGGGGCCCAAATCACGCGATTCGAGGTCGAAAATGGGTCGCCGCACCGTGGTGTTAATTGCGAAGTGGGCATCAGGCCCAGTGTTCCTCGGAACATTAAAACAGAGGTCTCCTTAAAAACCAGAGAAGTCGGAGATGGTTGGCGGTCGAGCCGAGGCACACAGCTGGCTCAAACCGGAACGGCTCGAAATGGGCGAAATGGCCTCTGACCACGAAAAAGTAGCTCACGGCCACGGGAGATAGTCTCTGAGACCCTCCCTTCCCTCGGGAAAGAAAACAGAGAAAATCGAGTCGGTTCGCGAACCGAGACAAGGTAAGGAAGAGGTTCGAAGTCCGGAGGCGGTACGCGCCGCAACTCGAGACTTGAACGAGCACAAGATGCAACATCACCGAAGCGCCAATCGGTGACGTCTGAGTCTTAAGGTCGGTCAAAAATGGGGTGTCTCTGATTGCCCCTCTTGTGAACTCGGAAGTCAAGAAGTGACGAGAGTGAATGTCAAAGCCCAGAGACGACCCATTTTTGACAAGGCCGAAGACTTAGACAATCATACAGGATAAACAGAGATATGTATGCCCGCAGGCAGGGGGCAAAATGCAAATGGTAGGCACGGAGCCAGGTGATCATGCAACTGCAGCAAGCTGTAATGAAGCAAGTATTAACAAATAAATGCAACAGTTTTAAGCAAGAATGCAAAGCAGCAAAGTAACGACTACATTTCATGCAGTTAGGAATGCGGAGAATCATTCAATTCTCGTCGCGTCTCACACGGAGAAGATACGATACTGCAAGGCGATTAAATGCAGTCGCACCCGACCTCAAATGAACCGTACATACAATATCGTGCCTGCAAAAGGGAGAAATCTAACAAGAACAATATGCTAACAACATACATTCAATGCGATTCCCATGACTCGAAGAGTTTGACACATCTGAGGTCGATGAATGAATGCAACATAACGCGAGAAAAGATAATGCGACAACGCATGTTTAAGCATAGAAGTATGGCACATCAAGGAAGCATGCATGACAATGCAAAACATTCATGAGAATGCAAATTATAAGCCAAATAACGCAAAACGAGCACAAATCAGGATGCCCAGTTGTTGCACAATAACTTGGAAACGCAAGATTCGGCGGCAATGACTCGATCATGACCTCGATTTACATTCCGGAGAGGTCACAACATGTTTAAAAAGGATACACTCCGATTTTGATGAATAATGATGAGACACATGTCAGAAATTGCAGTTAAAGTTTCAGCGGAGCAATTCGCGCCAGAAAGTGTACTTTTCTTCAACTTTTTCGGGTCCCGGGAGCTCCGATTTTCCTCAAAATTTGCAGAGAGGTAGGGGAGGGAGGGGGGAAGATGGTCGGCCAGCCCATTGCCCTAGGAGAGGCCATCGGCCAGGGCCAAAAAGTAGAGGGGCCGGCCAGCCAGGTTTGGTGGCCGGCCGGCCACCTGCCCAAAGTAGGGGCAAAATGGTCATTTTGGCATTTTCTATATATACACACCTCCCACGCCATCCGAAATCACACCCAAAGTTGTGGAATTCTCTCCTCTTGCTCTCTAAGCCATTTTCTCTTTCAGATCTGCACTTTATACGCGTCCCTCGGCTTCCCACGCAAGTTGTTTTTGCGAAATCTTTCAGATTTAAGCACTTTGAAGCGACTAAATTTCGACTTTGGGACTTCTCTTCTCATTTTCACCACTTGAGGTAATTTTGTTTCAATATTTGGAAAATTTTTCCGGGAGTTGACTTTTGGTTGACTTTTCATTTCCCGAGAGTTGACTTTTGTTGACTTTTTCCAATTTTGGCTCATTTTGCTCATTTTTGCTCCTCTTTGCAGATTTCTCGATATGGCAGGCCATTTCCCTCACTACGGAGGTTTTCTGGTGCGGAGATGATTATGATCTTATGACACTACCCCAGGGTCCGCCCTTTCCTTCGTCGTTATGCTCCAGTGGTGCATAGGCTTCCGCGAGCCACTTTTCGTCATTTTACCGCATTCAACGATCGAGCACCCGTGGATCTTCTTCTACGAGAGCCGGAGCAACACCTCTCCTACGATGCAGAGGTATTTCACTTTATTCTCTGTATTTCTCGTGCATTTCATACTCCTGTCATGTTTAGACACACAGTTTAACTCACGACATGAAACTTGCACCCTGAGCATGTAACTTAAACACTTTCATGAACACCTGACATATTTGAATAATTGTGAGCGCACAGTGCACATTAGTTAGAAATTGAACACACAGCTCAAACATTGCTTCATCGAAGACACAATCCGAAGTCGAAAATGAGCACACAGCACATACTGACTAAGAGTAGAACACACAGTCCCAAAACTCAGATTTTGAACACGCATGATTGAAGCGTTAACACGGCCCATTGATTGAGTAGAACACACGGCCCTAAACTTTGATGCAATGAACACGGCCAGTTAAAGCGAACACACTTGATTGAGTAGAACACATGACCCTAAACTTTGAAGCTTAACACATTGTGATTTGAAGTAGAACACACTGATCCCAAACTTGAGCGAACACACACCTTGATTTGAAGTAGAACACACATCCCAAACTTGAAGCGAACACACATACTTGATTTGAAGTAGAACACAGTCCAAAACTTGAAGCGAACACACATTGCTTGATTTGAAGTAGAACACACAGTCCCAAACTTGAAGCGAACACACATTAATCGATTGAAGTAGAACACAGTCCCAAACTTGAGGCGAACACATTGCCCTTGATTTGAAGTAGAACACATGGTCCCAAACTTGAAGGCGAACACACGCCCATTCGATTGAGTAGAACACACAGTCCCAAACTTGAAGGCGAACACATTGCTTGATTGAGTAGAACACACATCCCAAACTTGAAGCGAACACACGCACCTTGATTGAGTAGAACACACAGTCCCAAACTTGAAGCGAACACACCACTTGATTTTGAAACTTTGAACACATGACCCAAATGCCAAACTTCTTGAACCATGACCCATTTTCACTTTACTTGCACAGCTCATTTTCACTTCATTTGCATATAGCTCATTTTCACTTCATTTCTTTGATTTATGCATTTATTCGAATCTTGAGTTCACTCTCGCCTGTTGAGGATATGGCTCCGTCGCTGCGAGGGAGTGGTATTTCGAGCTTCGGGAAGCTGTCGGGGATTGGTGGACTTTGCGGGTTTTGGGCCATTCTGAAGGATTATCTCATTGCCTCATTAGTAGGACCTTACTCATTGCTTTGGCGGAGATGGTGGGACACCACCAATTCCTTCCATTTTTACGCTTTGGGGATATGACCATGACCATTTGGACTTTCTTGTACTTCTTGGCCTAGGCGTGGCGGTGTTTCCATTCCCTGACGAGGATATGGGTCGATTGGGAGGTTGCTGGATGCACCTCTGAGGGACACACGCTTTGTAAGACAGAGGTTGAGGGAGGTCGATACTCTTCTTTGCCTATTTCCGTGACCCACAGATGGAGCTGAAACTCTGAGGCGGAGGCAGTATGCCATGGTTTCCTCATGTACCTCCTCGGCACCACCTTGTTTGGCGATAGAGGAACATGGTAGGCTTGTACCTCTTGGCGCCTGGTGGACTTATCACGGTTGGTCGATTATGATTAGGTGGCCTTTGGCTACCTGTCTTGTTATATGGCGTGGTCTCTCGCACACGAGGGACTTACTCGGTGGCTCTTGGAGAGCACAGGAGGTACATTCCGTCCTCTTGATTTACATTTTGCTCCTCATTACTTGTCTCTGCACACACGGCGCACTTTGCATTACGATTACGCCTTTAGCACTTTGTACTCATAATGCATTGCTTTTCTCGGTGTGGGTGTATGTCTACTTTCCCATATTAGCTCCGGAGATGGAGGTGGCGGGGCCTCGGCGACTCCGTATTCATTGATGTTTGAGGCGAGCATCTGGCGAGGCCTCGAGACTCTCTCTCTGCGGCGATACTTTGATCTTGTTCGGCGTGACAGAGGTACTTAGAACTCGATTCTTTTCATTTTCATCTTTGATCGGCATTTCTAATTGATTTATACACGGTTGTCCATGAATCACTTGGCGACCTTGGGCGATCTTTGGCGGCGACCTCGAGCATCAATACCGGAGGGTTGACTAGTTCTCGATCTGATTCTGCCGAGGACGATCGGCGGGCTTGGTTCTGGGGCGTTTTTGTCGAGATATGGGGGCAATTCTCAGGAGCCTCCTGCTGTGCCTCCAGACACCATGCGGACTGCTGATAGATTATCCTCTGAGGAGGTCAGTAGTGCTATGCAAGGCAGTGATGCTTTATTACATCTTCTTGATGGGAGCTACGCCACCTACCGCCGCATATACGATGCCCCACGGCGGAATCTGGGCTCCTACGGAGGTCCACCGGCGCACCATCTTCGAGTTGCGCCCGTGCTACAAATATCCCTTCTTCTAGCAGGGCTGGCACATCCAGAGGTGGGGGCAGTTCGATTCCTCCGATCCCTCCGACTCTTGATCATCCAGGGTGGCCAGACATGCCGACCGAGTTAGCCAATTAGCGATTTGGGACGCCTTACGGTCCGATTAGAGCCTCCTCTACCTGATCGCAGATATGTTAGAGACCCTGACTCGCCCCCGGTATGTTTTTCAGCTTTGATTTATCAGTCAGATATTTGGACATTGATTCTTTTATTGATAGTTTTGCATTTGTATTCATGACCTCTGTTGAGTATCTGAGCGAACTTTCGGGATCTTGGCCACATTCGAGGGCATGATCTTACGGAGGGAGCCTTGAGATGAGCATCGTGGGTGTGGAGGTATTGTTCATTTTCCTGTACTAGCATGTTTACGATGATACTCGGTTTTGAACCTTCTGTATTAGAGCACATCGACACACACCTATTCACATACGCATTTGCGGCTTTTTATGTTTGAACTAATGCATTGCACCTTGCATTTTCAAATGCCTCGATATATGCTTCGGCCGGTGGGCCACCGGCCTTTTCGAGAGGTCAGTCTTGGGCCATCCAGGCCTTCACAGGAATTTGGGCCATCTAGGCCTTCTCGAGGAGTTCGAGGACGGGTAGATCTCTCGCCTTGAGGCACCCATCGTCGAGGATGACGAGGAGGAGATCGCAGATCATGTGTCGAGGCATTCCACGGAGAGGAGGCCACGGTCTTGGTTCAGGCGGAGCAGGCTGAGGAGGATCCGGAGGATGACAGCTCCGATCGGATGGTGATGAAGATCTGAGATTATCCATGAAGAGGATGAGAGGGCCTCCCCATTCCCATTCCCGAGGACACTGATGTTATTTCCTGCTTTATTCTACTCTCTTTTTTTTTTTTTTTTTTAGCTAGTAGTTTGTAGCACTTTGCACATTGTTAGGCAGTTTTATTTTCTGTAAAACTTGTACCCTTATTTCGTTGTAAAATATGATGGAATGAAACAGCTTTTGAAAAGATGTTGTATTTGAAATTCTTAGCATCGCATCGCATCATTTTGCATAAAATGGAATTGAATGGAAATGTGCCTTATGTATTTACCAGGTCAGGTAGTGAACTGACGCAACAAATAAAAACAAATCGTCTCACTAAGAGATAACTGATTCTTAGCAAGTTTTACAACTCGATAAACAAAATACAACAATATTAATGACTCGATCGACAAGACTTAACAAAATTTGTGTAATCAAAAGGTAATAATTCAAAACACAAAATGCGACAGCTCGACACAACTTACAACTCGATAAGCAAAACAACAACTCGATAAGCAAAATACAACACGATATACTTCGGATGGACAATCTGGATGACGGAATGCACTTTCGAGAGAAATGGAGGCCTTCGACATTCGATGCATGAAAATGCTTCAAACTTTCTTCGGCGGGCAAAATAGGACCGATCGAGGCCGAAAACATTTAAGTAGTTGGAGACCAAGAAGGTGGCGGCCTACTAGGATAGGTGGTGGCGGCCACTCCTCCACAACCACGAAATAAATTTGCGGGGAGTCCACTACTATTGCAGGTAATATTTCCCACTCAAGTTCACATGTGTATTCACTCACATCACTCGGCCCTCGGGCTCGATTTTTCTCACAAAACCCCTATCTCACTTTTCTCTCATCGCACATCTCTCTATTCTTTAATCTCTCATTTTTCATCCCATCGAGATATGGTTGATGGATAAGTTGCAAGTTGTGGACTCTTGCCTGCTTATTGACGCGGCTACTTCTTTACAACGCCTAGTCAATGCTCTGATGGGGCTGGTGGTTTGAATGGATGTGCAATTTATCGGCAGATCGCATTGCATGGCCTTGGCTCAATCTCCGGCAATGAGCTCTGACATGTTCGAGATCTCGGGATCCGTCGTCAGCTTGACTCATGTGTATTTTACTTCCCATTCCGTGATTCAGCGCCTATTTCGGCCATGATCAGTTGCCCACAGAGGATAGAGTATCGGCTACATTCGATCGAGGTGCACATCTTGCCCGGCCTATTACGGCTTGGAGGACGAGAGTTCTGGCCCCTTATCTTGATTGCACTTTATCGGAGTCTTTGGGATTGGCTCAACGAAGAAGCACAAGATGGGCTTAGGTTGGCATCAGAGACTTCAACTACCGAAAGGGCGAGGACACTGACTTGACTATGCCCAGTTTATTGCTTTATTAGTACTTTCAAGTTTTCTAGCGTGAGTGTAATAAAAAACAACTTCACTTGAATGGAAGAGCAAAAGACCTCTGATTTGAAACCAATGAAATTGAAGGTAGTCGTACTGACAATCCTCCGCTTTATGACCAAAAATGGTCTTAATTGTGAAAAGATGAATTTGAACAAAGACAACTTTTATGAAAACTTTTCAAAACTATTTTCGATATGGATCAGAACTGGACACGCCTGAGATTTGTCACTGAGATGCACAACCCGAATCTAGCAATGGAAAGTTGCCCTAGTCTGAAAAAGGGCCTCGACCATTCAATAGCAGCGGAAAGTTGCCCTAATCTGGATGACATCGGAACGCTCCATTGCAGCGGAAAGTTGCCCCTAGTTTGCATAACCTTTATCAGGAGATCACAATAGATGCTGATGAATAAAGATGACTGAGATGATCAAAAATGGACAAAGTTGATCGGGGAAAAGATTATGACTGAACTTCAAGATGAAGCTGCCTACGTATCCCAAAGATGGGAATCAAGTCTTACGTAGTTCAGGCTCAGGTTCGCTCGAGTGTTTTTTGCTCTCCTTTTGCGCTCTAACTTTTGCCAAGGCCGCCCTTTGCGGGTTTTCAACCTTGCGAGCTCAGTTTTTATAATTTCAAATTTTCTATGCTCTGAGTTTTGCCTAGGTCGCCCTTTCGGGTTTTCGGCCTAGCGAGCCTCTCAGGGATAGTATTTCTTCAACTTGTCCATATTGATCGGTTGGGAAAACTCCAAGCCATCTAGATCCATCAGAACCACAGCTCCACGGACTGATTGACTTGATGATGTAGGACCACCAATTGTCTGAACTTGCCCTTGGAGTCGTGGATGGGAGCTCGGTTGTCCTTGAGCACCAAATCTCCTTCTTTTAAATTCTCGACTTAACCTTCTTGTTAAAAGCCCGGCGATTCTGCGTTGATAACCTGAGCGTGGTACGGTGCTTTCAATCTCCTTTCATCAAAGAGCATGAGTTCTTCAAATCTATTCTCACGCTAACTGCCGCTTATCCGCACTCGGCCAATACTCTCAATGACGGGACCTCAATCTCGATAGGTAGAACGGCCTCCATCCCGTAGACTAATGAGTGCGGAGTCGCCCAAAGAGAAGTTACGATCGAAGTTCTCAGAGCCCCACAGAGCAAATGGCGGCTTATCGCCGATCCCGAGGTTTCCACCATCTTCGTAGTATGCGCTTGATGTTCTTGTTGGCGGCCTCAATTGCCCGTTGGTTTGCGGTAAGTGACGACTTATGAAAAGCCACGTTGTATTTCTCCAACAAGTCAATCACCTCCTTCTTGAAGTGGCAACCATTGTCGAAAACTATTTCATTTGGGACTCAGAGCGACAGATAATGTTGTTTCGATGAATTTTGCAACGTGAAGCTTTCAACATCGCAGAAGATTGGGCCTCAACCCACTTCGTGAAATAATCTATCGCTACGAGGATGAACTCATGCCCGCTCGACCCCTTGGCGTAATGCTCCGATCACATCAATTCCCCAGACAGAAAAAAGGCCATGGCGAAGTCATGTTATACAAATTTTGACGGCGGAATGTTCATGCGATTTGCATGAATCGACATTTGTGGCATCGCCTTGACAAACCGATACAATCCTCCTCCATGGTGGACCAATAATAACCTTGCCCTAAGGATCTTCCGCCAACATCACCCCATTCATATGTGCACCGATTCACCGTGGATGGCTTCCATCAGACGTTTGGACTCTTCAAAGATCAACACACAGTTTATGCATTCCCAGATGACCTCTTCTATACAGCTTACCCCCGCAGATGATGAACTGGACTGACATTCTTCTGATTGCCCTCTTGTCTTTGGCATTTACCCCTGGCGGGTATACTTCTTTCTTCAAAAAGTTCCAGATGTCGTAGTACCAGGGGTGTTCGTCCTGAACTTCATCTTTGGCTGCAATCGACTCATAGCGGTCTTGAATTTACGGTCGATAATGACCGGGCGCATTCGGACTCCGTGGGATGTCTATCATGGATGATAGAGTTGCTAAAGCGTCACGAACTTGTTGTTCCCTCTTAGTAGAAGGGTAAAACTTAACCTTTCAAACCGAGGAATCAGCAAATCCAAGGTTTGGTGATACATCATCATATTTTCTTCTTTTACTTTCCAGTCTCCTTTAGCTTGAGACACAACAAGATTCGACCGATGACGCCCAAATTGCCTTGCCCCTAATTCGTGGTCGCTTCCATACCAAAGAATGCACGCCAGATTGCTTCGTTATTTGAGACTTTGAAACGGAGTTTGAAGGCTAGAGGATCGGAATTGTCGGTGCTATCGGCAACACTCCTATCCCATACCCATGTTGATTTGACGCTCACAAAGTACATTGTCCAACTTTCTCGTCGATATGCGTAATTGCTTCATCTGGGAATAGGTACTCAACTGCTTCATCCCCCTCAACCGGATGGTCGGCAAGGAACTCTGCTATCGCTACGCCCTTCTTGACTTGCGTCACATATGTAAGATCAAATTCGAGAGCAACAAAGAACCAACGAGCTAGCCTACAGAAGTTACTGGTTTCTAAAAGATATTTGATGGAATCAAGTCGCGAAACCAACATTACAGAGTGAGCTAACAAGTAGTGCCGCAACTTCTGGTAGCCCATACGAGCTAAGCAAGTTTTTCCAAATGGCGATACCGGGTTTCATACTCTAGCATTTTCTTGCTCAAATAATAGATGGCTTTCTCCACCCTATCTTCTGATTCTTGTGCAAGCATGCAGCCCATCGTGGTCTCAGTCACTGACAGGTACAAAATCAACGGTTTCCCTGATTCTGGTGGTGATAAAA
The DNA here is from genome assembly GCA_025200525.1 of Camellia lanceoleosa. Classification (NCBI taxonomy): domain Eukaryota; kingdom Viridiplantae; phylum Streptophyta; class Magnoliopsida; order Ericales; family Theaceae; genus Camellia; species Camellia lanceoleosa. Next base: position 93,428,142 of record CM045768.1, read on the forward strand.
CGGGTGGGTTCTGTAGATATTCTTTAATCTGTTCAAATGCAGCTTGGCATCGGCCGTCCCATTAGAACTTCTTTCCTTTCTTCAGGAGGCCAAAAAGTGGTTCACAAGTCAAGGTTAGTTTTGAAATAAACCGTCTTATGAATTGCACTTTACCCAGAAAGCCTCGCACCTCCTTTTCAGTCCTTGGTGGTGGCATTTCTAAGATGGCCTTGATTTTGGAAGGGTCGACCTCGATGCCCCTTTGTGTAATCAGAAACCCCAGCATTTTCCCCCCTGTAACACCAAACGTACATTTCTGAGGGTTTAACCGCAACCGGAATTCACGATCCTTTGGAGAAACTTGCAAGGCGGTGTAGTGGCCCTCTTTCTTTGGACTTGACAATCATGTCGCCCACGTACACCTCAACCTCTTTGTGGATCATATCGTAATATTGTGGTCACTACCGTTGATAAGTAGCCCCATTGTTTTTTTCAACCCAAGCGGCATTACCCGATAGCGGTATGTTCCCCGGTGGTGAATGCAGTTTTTCTCGTCTCTGGTGCCATCACAACTGTTATAGCCCGAGAAGCCATCCATGAACGAGAGCGATGCATGCCCCGCAGAAAGTCCACTAGCTCATCAATGTGTGGCAGGGAAAGTCGCCTTCTGGCTCGCTTAAATCCTGAAGTCTACGCACACCGGATCTTGCCATCTTTCTTGACCGCACTATGTTGGCCAACCAAGTGGGATATTCGATACTAGCAGAAGCTGGCCTATTTGTAGTGACCTCTTCTTTGATCTTGAGAGCCCAATCAGGCGGATCCTCTGAGCTTCGCTGATAGGTCGGCCTCGAGGTCAAGGGGATCCGATGTCATAATCTCAGATCGATTCTGAGCATGTCTTCGTAGGACCACGCGAAAACATCTTTGAAATCTTTTAATAAAGCGACTAAGCACTCGCGTTCCGAAGACAACGTGGACCCGATCTGACCACGCGGGTCCTCCTCGCACTAATATTCACAGAAATGATTTCATCCGTTAAGGGTTTAACAAACCTCTCTTGCTCTTGCTCAATTAGTCGTTGCAAAACCGGAGGAACTTCGTCCTCGTCGTTTTGATCAAAATTTTGAAAGTCCTGATTTAAACAATAAATTAGGGGCACAGAAAAGTACTCGGAAACCACATTCACCTCATTCTCATTAAGTTCATCCAAATCGTCCAATTCTTCCGTTACAACAGACTCAAAAGAAAAGGAAAAAGACGACCTGGACAGGACTGTGGCATCCGGGTTGACACCCCCAGGAGTACCAGACTCAGACTCAGTCGAGCTGGAACCTGATTCCGACTCAGAAGACTCGGTGGAATCAGATTCCGGCTCACTACCTGACCCGGAACTGCTGGATAAGAATCCCTCCTCGTACTGCCAAATGAGAGAGGGTGCGATCGATGCGTCCAAAATAGCTGCTGGTTGGCCCTTGCTTTCATCTCCAATCATGGAAACCGCGACGTTATTCCCCAAGCAATCCTGGTCGATCGGAGGATCAGAGAGGAGACATGCCAGTGCTACCCCCATTTCCAATTCAGTGCCCTCAGGATCCTCTGCCGTATTCTGCTCAATCTCAGTTATTGGGTCTGTCTGCTCCGCGGCAACGTCATCCCCGAACAGTTGCAGGTCGAAGAAGATTTCGAAACCTGGTACGCGCTTCCCCTCCGCGTTCAACCATGGTTCTGGGAAGCCGCAAAATGGAAAATCTTCCCCCTCCCGGACGAAGCGTCCGTTCAGGGTACCCCAGATGGGCCTATGCATTAGATCAAAAGGCTTCCCACTGCTGCCGCCCTGCCGGCCATTTCCTTTCCTTTCGTTGCCCAGTCTTCTTTGGTGGGCAGATAACCCAATCCAAAGGTATGTGGATTATGTGGCACTTCGGCCAACGCGACTCCTTTCCTGCCGCTTCTTCCTAATCCCATCCAGGATATGTTGTAGCTTATTCATGAGGTATACGGCTTGAGCGCCGACATACAAACCCTCATTCACACCATAATGTTTTGTACCACCCTGCCTCACCAAAGTAAATCCCGATATAAACATGTCCTCCATGCCGTGTTCAATCTCCAGATGGCGTAGATACCTGAGGGGGATGGATTGATGAGTTCCCAAAAACAATGGCTACTCCTTTCCATAGGGGTATTTCACCATTTGATCACGAGTAGATGAAACGGCCTTTACAGATGCAACGGTCGCCCCAAAAGCATGTTGAAAGATCACGGGGACCTCCAAGACATGAAAATCTATTTCGTGTTGTCCAGCCCAATCTTGGTTTGATTTTCACTGTCCCCGTGACATCCTCGCTTGTATTATCATATGCTCTGACATTACTTGAGTAGTCGGTGTGAAGTCCGCAGTTTTTAACCCAATTGCATACGCCTAATTTGACAGACATTGATAGCGGACCGGTGTCAACGAGCACCACCGGAATCCATTTGTCCTTGCATTCTACTTGAGATGTAGAGAGGTCTGTTATGATCCACGCCTCAGCGGCAATTCTTGTCCGAAGGTCAATGCCGGGAACCTCCTCCGGAAGACCAAACCAACTAGTTGTTCGGCGTAGTTTGATGGAAAGTTTCGCTCTGTCCATGGCAGATAAGACTGACTGCCGGCACCTCGAAGCCATAAGCGCCCCAGATGGAGATGTCTTCAGATTTTCTTTTAGCCGCTTGAAGACCTCTTCTTCCACTTGCTTCTCTTCGCTTTCTCGCCTCCTTATCTTTCCCCGATGCCTCGTTGATCAAGGTGTGGGGCTTGAAATACCGCCCACTTCTAGTCATATGGTCCACCTCCTCGAGGTACCAGGTGCTGTCTGGTTGGCCACCTGCCCAATCTTCGTCTGTGTTGGCAAGATACAAGTCGTCATCTTCCCACCACATTCCATTAGCATCTAGCAGCATCTGCGTTTCGTAAGTTTACGCTCTCGTTTTCATTCCGCATGCCCACAAGATGTTGGGTCTTCGCCCGCGGCACTCTCAACTTCCTCGTGATTCTTTGCTTTTCGCCTCTCGTAATCCCATCTTTTTTCCTTGTTCCTCCAACAATAACTGGCGGTTTTCAAAATGTTTCGTTCTGCCTCGAAATAAATTCTTCGGCGCTCTCCGGCGATGTAATCTGATCCTCGGCCCTTCCGGCCACAAATGGTACAATATCAGGCTGATCATCCAACCACCCGACGACTTCTGCTGACTCCTCATCTTCGAACCAGTTAATCGATGCATCCCCTGATTCCTGCTCGTAGAATTGAAGGTTGGCGAAGTCCTCTTCCACCGCAGTCAAATCATCCCCCGCTGATTCAAGCTTGTCCCCCCGGATCATACACAACTCAGCCTCTTCCGGCAACCCCATACTCAGCTTAGACTGGCTCATTGACAAGATATATCCACTCGGATCATAAGCTCTGCCAGCTAAATTCTCAGATAGCTCCACCCCAGATTCAACTGTTTTGCTCTCCTCAGAAGCCTGCCCCGTTCCATCCTCGGTGGTCACCACCTTTGGCTCAGGTTGGGGTGTAGAGGTGTCCATCATGCACAAGTCCGTGCTATCAGGGAGGATCACCTCTGGCTTGGGTAGGTGGGAGGGAGTGATATAGATACTGGGATCATATGAAGCGACCCCAGTATGGATGAGGTTGACTCTTTTTGGTGGATCTTGGTTGTGTTTGGGGAGTGGGTTGTTTGTGACGTTGGGTCCTTGGGGAGGTAGAATGATGTTTTTGTCAATGAGATCTTGAATCTCATGACGCAGCCTGTAGCATTGGTCGGTGTCATGACCATGCTGTTGGTGGTATTGGCAATATTTGGCTGGGTTATGGGAAGGGGGGAGTGGATTCGGTAGAGGCCTCGGTTCCAAGGGTTTCAGGTGCCCCTTTCTGACTAGAACCCCGAGGACTTTAGACAAAGGCATATAGAGTGGGGAGAAGGTTCGTTGACCCCTGGGTTGGTATCTTGGGAGCGATTATCGCCTCCCAGAGGCATCAGAAAAAGGTGTGGCCGCTGCGGACCTTGGTTGGGGAGGGGGATTGGTGGTGACCATTCCGACCTCTGAAGTTCTTGTATTGGAAGAGCCACTCGGGCCTGCATTGGTATTCCGGTTAAATGTTCTCCGGGGTTGATCCCGATCTTGGTCGAACAGACCCTGTTTCATCGCATCCTCTATTTGCATTCCCATATCATGTAAATCTACGAAAGTGGGGAAGGGGACTACAATCATCTTCTTCATTAATGCCGGCTGGAGATTGCGCACAATCATCCGTATTTGATCTCTATCTGTTGGCCTTAAGGTCATCATCGATGCCTTCGCCCTCCACCGGGTTACAAAGTCAGAAAAAGATTCTTTGGGCTCCTGCCTCGTTGTCTCGAGATCCCGAGTGGTGATCTCGATCTGCGTGTTATATGAGTATTGCGCGATGAAGGCCTCGGCCATCTCATCCCAGTTTATTTTCACATCATCATCGAGTTTTGAGTACCAAGTGGATGCCACACCCGACAGGGTTCGACCGAACAAAGAAAGCTTTTGGCCTGTTAGGCCCATTGGTCTTAAGATGTCCGAGAATAGCCGAGGTGGACCATAGGATCCTCGCACCCATCAAAGCGATCGTCTGGGGCATTTTAAATCTGTCAGCAGAGTCACGCCACATCAATATAGCCGTCTTCAATATCCGGGATGGCCTTCACCCTTGAGACTTCTTAAAGAGCTTCCAACTTGCTCAATTTCAGAGTGTTCGTCTACCTCGAACTCAAATGGAGAGTCCGTGGATAGGGGTAATGTTTTTGGACAATAGGTAGAAGGGGCGAGCTACCTGATTGGATGACTGTGGTCCTCTTGGGTGTTTTGTGGGTTAGGAGCATTTTGTGGATTTGGGAGGGTAGCTTGGGTATTCGATTGGAGGGGCATTCTGGGATTTGGGGAGGATTCTTGAGAGATGTTTGTTCGGGCAATGGAGCCCCGGTGGAGGGACTGGTGGCAAGAAGCGTCATTGCTTGTAATCTGGCGATCAACTCGATCAAGGGCCATGACAAGCCTGTTGTTTGGAAAATTCCGCCTGGCGGATAGCATCATCTTGCATTTGCTTCATGCTTCGACCATCCGGGCGCATCATCGCCTCTATTGTTGGATTCTGTTGTTCCATCTGAAAAACTGGCAAGTGTGTCTCTATAGCAGAAACAGGAAGCTCAACCCGACTATCTGACACTATAGTAGACTGCTATTCTGGTGATCTGTGCTCTGATATACTGTGCCTTCTCGGCCTCCTTCTGATAACAGGGGGTAGTGAATGGAACACCGGATGTCCGTCAACTAGATCCTCGGATCGGTTGAGTCGGCGACCTCGTGTCCAGATTGCTTGGGGGGTATCGACGGGTTCGGAAGCAATTGTGCTACAAACTGTCCTAGCAAAAGGATAAATAAAGCGAAAAAGAAATAAATAACCAGAAATAAACGGCAAAGATAACGGCTTAAATTGAATACACCACACACACGGGTATACAACAACACATGCTTGGTAAGTGGCTATACATCGTCCTCAACATCTTGGTCAATATTCTCAGATCCGTTTCGATAAACCGAATCTGATATCCGCGGACAACTGATTCCCAAATACTGGATAATGCCCGCAGGCCTGATTCCCAAATTCAAAAATTGATGCCCGCAGGCCTGATGCCCAAACTCATATCGATACATGCATTCCTCAGAGGCACACTCTAACAAGCACATAGCAGATAAGTGAGAGCCAAAACACCCCTATGTTGGGGTAGGGTTTCCGTCCTATTTTGTCAAGAGCTAGGGTTTCACCACGCACACGCTTCAAACAACCTATAAACGGGTAAGCAACCCGTCCCTAGTTTGGAATGGTCACTATGGATCCGAATATGCACTAGGTCGAATGGTCAAAAGGGTGCCCTAAAACCGGGTTTGTGTTCTATATCGGCAGAGCCCGTGAACCGATCACCTTTATGGACATGCCTTGACAAGACAAGCCTCCCAAGAAACCGCCAGAATAGCAGATGGCAAACACGGTGTCCTAGGCGCACCAATGCAAATGCAATGCAAAGAAACACACAAATGTAGTCAAAACCAGATATCATGAGTTCGAGTCAAGTTCTCTAACTCCCCAGAAGTCGCCAGAATCAGAATAACGCTCATGGGGCCTCGCATCTACTTGGACTCGATTTTGTTATGTTCTAAATCTCAACCAAAGAGTCCAACCGCAAATCGCTTTTGAGAAAACAGATTTTTTTGAAAGAAGTGCCAAACATGGATCGCTTTTGCGATAATGTAGTCGCCACCTAAATATTTTAAAATGGGAAATTTAGGAAACCCCGACTGGTCGAAGGCCACGTGTCCGTCATCACCAAAGTTGGCTCGGGAACTTGGGTACGATTGGGGAAGGTCACATTGTGAGCACCCCCGCTCGCCCGGTCAAAGACCGGCCTCTACTAACCATGATATCTGTTTTTGAAAACTTTGTATGCTCTTATTCCGGTTATTAGCCTAGGTTACTACGTGATGCTCGCAGCAAACAAGTATAGACTGGGCCGTCTGAATTGGAACAAAACATTTCATGTTTGTTTGTTTGAAAATGGTTTGCTACCCGCAGGTAGGCTTAAAATGCAGATTTTGCCACAATCTAGTGGGCTTAACAAACAATTGATGAATTGCTCCAATTCAGATAACTCAACCTCCACCCACAGGCATTCAAGGCAGTTATATCATATAAGCACATAGCCTCATGGTAAGCATGCTATCATGGCAACACTCACACGCATGCAAGTATGCTAAAGCATAACAACTCACCAAGTACTCCAAGCCAAAACAAAAGCTCATTAGAAATCATGCATGATCCTAAGTATACTGAAATGCCTAATGCAACACATGCAAAATGCAACTATAGCAGGCTCGGCTATTCTAAAGATGGCATGTGAGATGCAACAGCTATCATATATTCAACTTGGAATTGAAATACAGATGCAGTTTGTATGATGCGCCGAGCCCGGTGCGTGCAATACAGATGAATGATGCAAACATGCTGTCATACTGTATGCTAATTGAAATATGCCCTATATCTAACCATCCAAAGCAGATAAATAAAAGGGAGAAAGAAATGGGGGTTGGAAGACATACATCACACTCACACACCCTTATTACAGCATTGCCCTCGCGCAGAGGGTCCGAATAAAATAATAATACAGACCCGGATAAAAGAATATACAGTCCGAATAAATATACAGATTTCTAATTAATTAACAAATTAATTACAGAAACGTAAAACTGGCATGCAAGCCAGGGAATGCCTCGCTTCTGATAGATGATGTATGCTGGGCTGCTTGGCGCGGAAATCCACTGGAATGCCCTGATTAGCCTCTGTTTGCAATATTTCTCGAAATGCGCGCTAGACTCCGAAAAGTTGATGATCCTCGATTTTGCTGTAACAGAGAGCAGGAAAAGGGCATAGCAATGTATTTTCACAAATATATGCATGCCTCGATCCTCGTACCACCAATCACGCATACCGATGCATGATGGCAGAGGAACCGGATTGCACAACTCAATATGGGGATGAATGCTACAACAAAACTTAACTCCATCATGGGTAATCCGGAGTGTCGGTGACTTGGGAATTGAGACACACTCCGTCGCTTCTGAGTACGTAATGTCTCGCTCGATGCAATATGCATGATATGCATGAAATGCAAACCTAATATGATATATAGCAATAATGCTATGAAAATGAGATGTTTCAACACGTGCACACCGCACGCAAAACCGAAAATGCATGAATGAAATCGGATAAGATGAAAAAGATGCCTCAAAAGCGTGGCACGCAGGCACGCCAACCGAGGCGATGATGAATGAGAAAATCGGATAAAATCGGCGATGGCAAAACGCAACGCGTGCCCGCGCGCGCAAATCGAGGCGATGATGAAATGATGAAAATCGGATAAAACCGAAGTGCAAAACGCTGCGTCTACGCGCACGCAAACCGAGGCGATGATGAAATGGGAAAATCGGATAAACCGAAGTGCCTCGAAACGCTGCGCCACGCGCCGCAAATCGAGGCGATGATGAAATGGGAAAATCGGATAAACCGGCAGCCAAACGCTGCGCCACAGCGCCGCAAATCGAGGCGATGATGAAATGGGAAAATCGGATAAACCGGAAGTGCCAAACGCGTGCCCACAGCGCGCCGCAAATCGAGGCGGCGATGAAATGGGAAAATCGGATAAACCGGCAGCTCAAACGCTGCGTGCCCAGCGCGCAAATCGAGGCGATGATGAAATGGGAAAATCGGATAAACCGGCAGCCAAACGCTGCGCCCGTGCGCGCAAAACCGAGGCGATGATGAATCGAGACGAGATGGCATACGGAATGCAACGATGGGCTTACACCAATATGGGAGAGCCTCACCACTCACATAGGAGGCCGCTTGATAAAAACAAAGTCGTTAAACGCAGGTCCGGACACGCAAATCGGGCAATGATGTAGAAGCATGAAAATGCAAATTGGGCTTATGCCAACATGAGATAGCCTCACCACGCCACATAGGCTGCGGAATGATAAGAATGAGGTGCCTCGAAGTGCGTGCCCATTGGCACGCAAACCGAGGCAATGCAAAAATGATACAAATGGCATGGGAAATGATATGCAAGCATGGCAATGGAATTTCAGCACCTAAATAAAGGGGAAAACAGCCCCCAAACAATTCGAAATGACACTCGAAGCATGCATTCATCCCGAAAGTGTGAAATTAAGCCCCGAAATGGCCTATAGCCATGCCATACATGCAAAATATGATCATGGCAGCAAGAACAGTAGCAAGGCAGTCCCAAATATGGCATTTTTCAGTAACAAACATGGCCAAAATGCAAGCATAGATAGATCAACAATAGCATGCGAAGTTAGTGGCCAAAAGAGGAGTATTGAGACAAGTGACATATGCAAACCCCAAATGGACAAACTTTCTTCTACAACATTGAAGATGAGCTAAAAATAGGCACAATTTCAGAAGATGACATCCTCAAAATCAGAATAAAATCATGCTAACAATTCCATGCAAAAATGGAGCTCAAAAGAGGCTATAACAAGAGTCATGCAAAGCAAGCACCAAATGACAAAATTTTATTCATAAAATGTGTAAAGGGGGTCAAAATAAGACCAAAGTCAGTAGGGGTCGAAGTCCCAAAAACAAATAGAAATAGGTCAAAAGTTGCATACAAAAATGGGCACACTTGATGGAATTTGAAGGAAGTGGTAGATACAATGGCCAAATGAAGTTGAGCCCTTCTACAATGTTGTAGAGGGGCTCAAAATGAGCACAAAACCAGTACGGGTCGGACCCCTAAAAACAAAAGGAAATAGGCCTAAACTAGCATGCAAGATAATGGCATAAAAGCTAGGTATTGAAACAAGTATATCATAGAAGCCTCAAATGAAGTTGAGCCCTTCTACAAAGTTGTAGAGGGGCTCAATATGAGCACAAAACCATTAGGGGTCGGAGCCCCAATTCTAAACCAAATAGAGTATAGAAATGAATCAAGAAAAAGCCCTAAAAGTTGGTTTTGAAGACTTACCCTTGAAGACTTGTCTTTCTTTGATTCTTGGCTCTGATTTGTAGCTTCTCAACCTCTGAAATTCACTTCCTAGCTGCTGGAATGGTAGTAGGGAAGGTGAGGCTAGGTGTTGATGAAGAGAAGGCCTAGGGACTTAGAAGCTTTTTGAGGTTTTGAGCTATGAAAATGGAGGAATTTGGAGATGATCTCTTGAGACAATTTTTTCCAACCTTGAAGAAGGAGAGGGAGGGCCCTTTAAATAGACAAGAAATAGGGTGTAAAAGGGGAGGGAAAGCACCCAATCTTTTCCTCCCGAAATATCCCCCGGATGCCCCGGGATATGTTGGAAAATATCCCAAACTGACACCGTGAAAGCAGGAAATCTGGCCGGCCAGTATCTGGGAGGTGGCTGGCCACCACCCCACTGTCGGCCCACCTCCACCATGGCCGCCGCCACCCCCCAAAAATGAAGTCAATATTTGCGGCCGACCACCATGCTGTGGTGTCCTCCCAAGTGTGTAGAATAAGGCCCCATGGTTAAATTGGCAACATCAAGCAGAGCCACAACATAGAGCTTGAAGGAGAGGCTCAAAATGAAACTCGAAGTTTCTGGCCGACCATACATTTTAAGGTCCTCCCATGTCCTCTCGATCACAGATATGTAACTTTGGTTGGAAGAAAATACCCTAAGGTGTTCAACATTGGCCGTGAGAAAACGGGCTCGAGGAGCGAAACTGCTATCTGGGATAATTGCTGGCTTCTCCCGCTGATCTTCCCGATGTTGAAACAGAGGTACCGCCAAGTTTGAACAAAACTAATGAGAAATGAACGCCGAGCCAAAACCGAGCAATTCGATCCCGAAAATGAGTCGCGGTGCCGGAAGTGGTATTCAAATCAAGTGGGTATTCAGGACCCAGTGTCCTGAATGACAAAACAGAGGTCCCCGCCAAAAATCGAGAAAACCGACGAAAATGAATGCTCGACCAAAACCGCAGTTTAGTCCCAAAACCGTTACATAGTAATCAAAGTGGCATACGGCCACGGCGGCATCGGGGCCCCAGTGGTTCTCGAAATGTTAAACAGAGGTCTCCGCCAAAACCGGAGAAAGCGGATGCGAATGAATGCTCGGGGCCCAAATCACGCAGCCGAGGTCCCGAAATGGGTCGCCGCACCTAAGTGGTGTTCGGCCAAGTGGGCATCAGGGGCCCCAGTGTCCCTGGGAACATGAAAACAGAGGTGTCCGCCAAAAACCGGAGAAGTCGGAGATGGTTGGGCGGTCCCGAGCCGAGGCACACACCGACGGGTTCAAAACCGGAACCGGCCCGAATGGAAATGGCCTACGGCCACGAAAAGTAGCTCACGACCACCGGGAGATAGTCTACAGGACCACTCCCTTCCCTCAGGAAAGAAAACAGAGAAAACCGAGTCTGGTTCGCGAACCGAGACAAGGTAGGGAAGAGGGTTCGGAAGTCCGGAGGCAGGGCGCACGGCCGCAACTCTGAGATTTCTGAACGAGCACAGTATGCAACATCACCGAGCGCTCAATCAGTGACGTCTGAGTCTTAAGGTCGGTCAAAAATGGGGTGTCTACACCTGTCCAAAGCCTATGTTTGGATCTAGGATCCTTGCCTTGTCAGAGGCACCCATGCCACCTTACTTGTTGTATACACTTTGACCTAATCTTGTCCTTTCATTCTGGCACCTTTTTGAAGAGATTTGACTAGATAGTGCCACGTGTCCCAGTAATGGGTATTAATCAGGTTAGTAGTTGAGAACCCATATCAATTGATATACCTTTGTCTTGAAGAGAGAGAAGCTCTAGGAAGAAGAAGAAGAAGAAGAAGAAGAAGAAGTTCTTGGAGGAAGCTAGATTTTTCAAGCTTGATTATTAGACTTTGAACCATTCAATTTTTGTTTTGAAGTTAGATTCTTGATCAACTTTTGTTACTCTGTATGATAATCTGATCACATTACATTATCTAGCATGATTCATGAGCCATGCATAGATTTAAAGTATTGTTTTAGAGAGAGAAAGTGACGTTCTTGTGTTCTCGAAGAAAAAAAAATCTTGTTTTGATCCAAAAGTTTGTATCAAGTTCCATGTTTTTGTGTTTATTTTCATAAAATCTTCATGTATGGGTACCCAGGTCTATGTTTTTGAACTCATATCATGAAATCCCAGATTTTTGAATAAGAAGTTATGATTTTAGCATTTATTTCTTCATGTTCTTCAAGGGAAACCCAGATTCCAGATTTCATTATTCCCTAAGTGTAGTTACTGAGACCCACTCTTGTCCAACCTACCAAGCATTGTGTCTCACCTTTTCCTTCCTTACATGATCACTTGCACCTTGGTCTACATTGCATGCACACTTAGGCTGACAACTGCACACCTTTGGCAAACACCTTGTAACATCCTGGGCGGGTAGCCCACTTCTCGGCCAAGGAGACCACACCTTCACCAAGAAGTGTATAACCTTGGCCATGACCTCCTGAGTTCACTCAGTTAGGCCATTTCGGGGTAGTTCATCTCTGTGCATCCATTCCTGGACCTAGTTTGTACCCGACATGCTTTTTGAGAAGAAAAACATTGATTTAACTCGAACACATGTTTTGCTTTGTTCTCGACTTGGTTTTGGAAGAAATGCGAAATCTATTTTACTCATTTGAAGCTTGTTTGGAGAGTGCATTGCATAACCATATTTGAGTATCTCTTCTTGTCTTCCTGAAGTATATTCAAAGGGATTTACCATGTATTTGTAGGTCTTGGATCTTCGCCTTAATCCTCCTTGATCGAAGAGCTATTGTGAGTGGTATTTTTAATAAGGTTATGTTATAATGTTTTGGATAAAAGTTTTGCTTTGTTTTGGAAAGTATTTGATCAAGTATGAATGATTTTGCCTTAGTTTTGTATCAAGTATTATGTTTATTTTGATGACATTCTTAAAAGGTCCATGTGCGCTAGGGGATTTTAATACAACTAGTACTTTCGTTTGAAATATCTCCTTTGCCACCGACGAGTGGGCTTGTCTAATCGATTTTAGGTCGGTTATTCCTTTGTTTTGTTAATAAATGTTCATCCTTTATATTATGTAGATGTTAGTAAACATCTTTTGAAGTTTTGAAAGCCTTTGATTGCTGAACTTGGTTCATCATTTGATTTTGTTCCAAGCTATGATATGTATTGTTTGGATAAAATCTTGGATATCATTCATTCAAACTATTATTACTTATATCTGTCACTAAGTTTTCAGCTCACCTCTCTTCCTTATATATATGTAGGTGATGAACAAAAAGGTGATTTTTGTTTCATATTTTTGTATCACCTTGAAGATTATGCTTCTTAGCTTTGTAGATTATTTACTTTTGTATGTTTTGGATTAAGAAGCCTTTTGATCAAAATGTAACGTGAGGATGTTTATGTACAAGTTTACTATCTTTTGTATCCATGTTCTAAAACCATGTTAATATGTATGTCATTTTATTTAATCTATGCACAGCTCTTATGGACTAATTAGATTTGAATTTATTACTTTTCACATAAATATGCCCCATATTTATACTCTGTCTGTGTGAATTTCTGTAAGTTGGCCTTTGATAATCTGAGATTACTGTCCATCACAACATCATTCCGGTAAGGGCAGAATGGGGTTGTGACATGGTTTCTCTCTCTCTCTCTCTCTCCTCTCTTGAAACCCTGATTTTGTCTCCCCTCTTCTGATCACCCAGCCGAAAAACTTTCATCTCCTCCACCTTACTTGTCCGATTTTCATCCACCATCAAAACCCTTATCTCCTTCTTCCTTACCTTGTGATTATGTTGAGTTGAGGAAAGATAGATGACCTGTAATACCGACCAAAGTCCGACCGATTTTATTACCTCTTGAACTTGACAGTTTCAAAGCAATGTCACCACTATGCACCATCAATAAATTCTCTTTGGCAGATCAACACACAAAAATAAATAAATAAATAAAAGAAACCATAGTTTGCATCTCATAAATTATGCCTTTTAGATTCGATGGGGCCCGACTCGTATTGATGTATCATGGTTTTGTGTGATCTTCTAAGGATTTTGACAGACTCAAGCAATAGGAATTGCTTTTGTTTTGCTGCACTATATATATACATTGGTGAATGATTTTATATATAGAGTAATGATATATAAACAAAAAATTATATAAATTTTTTATATATGATGATGTAGCTTAACGTTGATCATTCACTTTAAAACAAAATATTCATAAAGACGAAACATTATTGGATTAACAATGATGTTACATATGGTGAAAGTTAAATACAAAATAAAGCATTGAAATGTGTAAGATGAAATTGCAAGACTAATGGAGTAATTCGACCCAAAAAAAAAAACCGAAAATCAATTGCTTCTCGTTCTCATTTTTTTATTTTTTTTATTTTTTTTCTGGTTGATTTTTGAAGAAGTTAGAATAGGTAACTTGGCATTAAGATCGGTTTATGGAGGGGGTGACTTTCAGTGGATAGCGAGCAACTCCGAAGGAGCTTCTAGAGGTTTTTTAGAATTTGAGACAATGATCTTCAAGCTATTTGACAAGGTTATCACTACAGGAAATTCGAGTTTTAGTGGCGTTTTTAAAACGCCGCTAAAAGCTTAAAAAACGCCGTAAAAATTTATAGCGACGTTTAAAATTTTCGCCGTTGATACGGCCGCCGCAATAGGTTTCCAGCGTTTAATAAATGTCGCTAAAACTATTAGACTGCGTTTTTTAAAATGCCACAAAATGTTAACGTCCGCTTCTCTTACCGTCACAAACTAACGTGTGACGTGAGCATGACGTCATTTAGTGGTGTTTTTCAAAAACGCCACTTTTTTTCTTTTTCTTTTTTTTTTAAGAAAAAATTATTTATTTATTTATTATTATTATTATTTTTTCCAAAGCATACCATTTAAAAAAATATGCATTATAATGAATTTGAAAAAACAAATCTTCCACTAGACTAAGCCAAATACATTATAATGAAATCCAAAAAAACAAAATTCAAATTCACACTCTAGATACTTCAAATACCACATGAAATTAGGCAACAATCTACACAAATCATCCAATTTCAAGGCCATATTACTCATCTATGATATATACACACTTATAACTTGGTAATTATATATGCATACCAATAGTTAATAGAACTATATCTTAACAACCAATACATCAAACAGTACATAGAGAAGTAGAAGGCAAATCATTAAATGTCAGAAAGTCTTGGTAATTGTATTGAAATATCAACTTTAAAATCACAAGTTTTCATTTCAATTTTGACTAAATCTGATCACGTCTTCTTGGGTCAGCAGAATTCCTGCCGTAGAGTCAGGGAGAATCTTGCGCTTTTCTTGAATTGGACTTTATTGGTACCACAAGATTCTGAACACCTTGGAGGATGAGATCAATGGCTTCCAACAAGCTGTAAAACAACAATGAAACATAGATAATGCTTAATTTTGATTTGTATAATATATACATTTAAATTGGCTTATTTCTTGTACCATTTATTTAATTAGATAATGCTTAATTTGCTGGAACCTTATAGTGAGCAACTGGTTCAAGGTCTGTTCTCGTTCATCATTATTGACAACGCGAAATCTACCATCACTTTTTGCTACAAAGATCTATCTACACGAAAAAGAAAAAGGCACCAGATAATCCACCAAGAAGGTCCAGAGTTCAAACATGGAAAATCAACAAAAAAGTGGACCCCAAGATTTAACCTCATCTATAAATATTATTGATGGTGCCTCCTTCTTAGCTCGTGCAAAGAGATGCCAACATACAATTCTACAAACTCACTTGCAGAACAACTAATAAAAGGTACTTCACTTCCCCAAAGAATGGCCTTTGCTAAAAGAGTCTTACCTGTCCGGGAAGACCCACCAGAAGATCATGAAAGACGCTACAAATCATACATCAAACTCGCATTAAAAACAAGTTATAAGAATGCATTGGTGTCTATCCTCCGCATCATGTTCTACCAACAATAAAAGTCATTCAAGACAGGGAAGTGGGGACCATTCACTGGATTGATCTCAAAAAGAAACTTTAGTTGATCATATGAACATAACCACCAATTATATTGTAATTTAATGGTCATCGAAGATGAGAAATAGAAGAAGGAAGTTTATAGATTTAGTTTTGCCAATATATTCACATTGTATCGATGTAGGAGATTTCCCGGAGAAAAATTAAAATATTGGTCCCTCCACCTAAATTACAATTGGTAAAATGTCGCCGCTAGACAATATGCCATCTCGCCACCTTTTATCTTTCAATTTTATTAAAAAGTTGAGTTGCCTTCACATACAACCCTCCAAAACTCACCAGAGAACAACCCGAGGAGGATGAGCACCGAAGTCGTATGTAATTGCTCGATTCCTAAGAAATTCTCGACGTAAAAATGTCAAGACGTGGAGTTTCTGAATGAAGACAAATACCTTTTAAAGTAACCCATAATCTATGACCCATGGAATGTCTAACATATCACAATTTCTTCTAGCTCCTCCTTAGCCTCATCAACACCGCAACATCAAGAAATGTGATAGATTCCCTTGTTCGAGACACTTTTGCTCCACCGTAAGTCCTGCGGGTTCCTAAGTCGACCAACTATATGCTACACACATGTTAAGTGTGGGTTCAAAATCACTTTCAGAAACAAAAGTTTCAAGGAACAAGTAGTAGGATGCTTGTCCACACCGAGATAAGCTTACAAGGAAACGATGAAGAAGCCCGCAAGCACAAAGAACATAGAACAAAGCTATCCGCCGATAACAAAGAAAAACCTCCTCAAGTTTATATCTCAACTTCAATATGTTGAACTAAAAAATAACAAGAATTGCAAGATGTGAAGGAGTACTTAATTCACATTTCAAAGAGATCATAAACATTAACTGAAAGTATACTGGAAAGAAAATGAGATTACAGAGCCACAATATACACTGCTAGCAAAAGTTCAATATCATGAAAAGCATCAATCAATAATGTTACATTAGAAATTCAAAATCATAATGTTACACATGCTTGGCATCAATCAATAATGTTGACTACTGTTATGTCACCCTATTGTGATCTATTATAAATTGTATATGCACAAACACAAGAAAATATCACAATTACTGTTAATCAGATTTCTAAGTATTGCAGTAGCTTCCTAAGTTTCAAGCTAAATTAGTACTTCAATGTACTTCTAACAGCCATTTCTAAAGCATCCAAATAAGTAGCGTCAAAAAGGTGTTTTGTCCATGCGTTCGCTTTTTATCTGAATTATGTATATTGTAATTGGCTGTGTTTCATGCAGGGTTACTAGGGCACATTATTTGAACACTGAAGAGTTCATTGATGTTGTGGTCATGGATTTGAGAGCAGATTGTCCTACAAAGCGAAGTTGTAAACTACCACCCGACTTTGTTTATGCATGGCAATAATGTTTAGGTTGCCTTTTCATTCAATCCACGTTAATAATGCTATCTGATTTTATGTTTAATTGTCAATAAAATCTTTGGCATCTTTTTAGCTATGAAATAGAGTGAAAGGGTAAATGCTTTCTTTGCACTGTCTTGAATAAATTTCTATTAACCATGATTATTGGATATTTTCACTGTTACCATTTTGTTGCCTTGTATGAGGGATGTTTTCTATGTTACCATGTTGCTATTACCATGTTTGCTACATATGCTCTGCTAGTAGTGCAAAACAAAGAGGCAAGTGACAAAGGTGAAAGATGGGTTGTTCTTTCAACTGGGTGTACTTATTAAACATGGGGAATCAAGGTCGTTGATGCAGTCATTCATCAAAAAATCAAAGAAAATAACAAGGTCTGAGGCTTTGGGAACACAAAGTGAAATGCACAAAAAAAAGGAAACGGAAAAGAGAAATGAAGTAGAAGCCAAATGGTAAAAAGAAATTTGTACAACCCTGCGGCTTCCAACACGAGCCGTTTGAAGAAGACCTACATTTTCTCTGGTTTTTTTCAAAATAAAATTGTTAGCATCCATTTCCAACCAGAACAGTGTTCAAGAGCAAAGGATTGAATAGAAGAGTCTTTGTTAGTACTTACAGAGAAACTGTAGATCCTGTAATTGTCCCAAAACGTCCATTGTAAAGGATCCCAATTCCCTGTATGATGAAGTTCTATGTCAATATATTGCAACATGGATTACGAGTTAATTATTTTTCTTTTTACCAAATACCAAATACCAAATTATTTTTTATTTTTTATTTCACCAAATTTTAAGATTTGTGTAGTTTGTAGACCTGCTAACCAATACCACGGCTAAAAACACGAGCAGGAGGTGGCATGGCACTTGCTAGACGAGACGCAGCCTTAAACGCTCCAATTTACTGTCAATATGAATATTTGTGTTAATCACTAATAAAAATGTACTTGATTGATTAGAATAAAAGCATTAAAAAAAGTAATAAACCACGGCCATATTTCTAACCTTCGCTCACACTCAAGAAAAGAGACACCTAGCAAAACCCCCTTTGAGTAGACCCACAAAGCTGAAAAGCATGAAAAACATGTCACCAGTGATTCAGAAGTTGATGATTGAGTTGCTCCACTAGAAGAGTTGGATACACGAGCCGATAACTCTATGCATCTTAAAACCGACTCATTGTTATTTTCGTCAATAGGTGATCCATTATTTGTTACTTCTATGGCCTGCATGTAAATGTAACAATCAGTACAGGCAACAATAATATTCTAGATAGAAATATGTCAATACATCAAATCGGGACTAAACTGGGTGTAGTTTTTTATATAAAAATTTGTCCATACCTCTTCATAGGCAAGCAAATCATTGCGGCTTGAGAAAATTTGGTTTGAGATTATACAATTGTAATTTGGATACTTGACAATCCCCAAACCCACAAGTAAAAATGCAGACAAATCCTGTTCTCCATTCAGGAAGAAAAGCCTCTGTATGAAGCAACAAAATTCATGGGTGATTTTTTAGAAGTAAAATCATATATTGGATTCCAACTTATCACAAAGTTCTGATCAATCACCTCAGCACGCCAAATAAGGGATTCAACTGATGAAGATATCTGAATACATGTTCATGTTTTCTCCAAAATCACATTTGGTAGGACTGGGCTGCATAATTAACAAATGAAAACCAAAAATAGTAAATACAGAACTTGACGTGCCCTATCAATTCACAAACTCAATAAATCGGAAAAGAAAATCTTGTATACCATAATCCATCCACATATGAAGAAAGAAGTAATGTAATAAAATCTTGCTTTCTTGAACCAAAATTGCATTTCTGATGACTCAACAGAAGTAGGGTGGAAAAGGAAAGAAAGAGTACAAGCCAAAGAAAAGAAAAGTTCAAGACTTAACAGATGACAAACTAAAAAGTATAGTGTTTTTAAATAACACAAATTCATGACTAGAAAGTTAAAGAAAAAGAAAATTACAATTTTATCTATTGCTAAAAGTTTTTTTTTTTTTTTTTTTACTCAGGAAGTCCAGTGGCAGAGACTGGACTTGTCTTAAAGCAACATTGTTAGTCCTTCAATAAATATATGTTTGCCTAGAATGAGAACTCAATGTTATAATAGGGACAGGTACTGTAGAAACATATTTCTACAAAAATCAAATTGTACTCCACAAAAAATTTAGTCAATACACCAAAATGACAATCCGTACTGTCTGCCTAATTCTCCTATTAGCTTTGAAGGGAAACTCCTGTTTAAAATTAACTTGGTCAAAAAATAGGTGGGATGCAGGAATTTAGCAAGCACTCTAGCTAAGGTTTGCCTCATCAAGCTGCATAGAGCCTGCATCAAGCTGCATAGAGCCTGCATCAAGCTAAGGAAAGTGATACCAGTGAAGCAATTTCTCAAAAGTAGCCAGATAATTAAAAGCAGTCACAAGCATAAATCATGTCATGCTAACATATTACTATACTACTTACAAGTTTTACTTCAGATTTAAACTTTCTTTTTTATATTACTTTATCCTTAGCAACATCCCAATTCTCTGCAGCATGAGCAAAGAACAACTTTGTCTTCTTTGGAAGCTCCTCAGGTGCCTGAGACACAGAGCAAGAGAGATCGATCTGGTTCAACGATCTAATCTGATCTAATCTGAGAATGAAAAAAATTAGAGAGTTAATCAGCAGATTCGACAATGAGAAAGTAGAGCAACAGAGATCGATCTGGTTCAAACTCGAACACCGATTAAGAGAATGAAAAATGTACCTGAGATAAGAGCAATATAGATCGATCTGGTTCGAGTTTGATGAAGAACAGCTCGAGTTGGATCGATTTGGTTTGAGTTTGATGAAGAACAGCTCGAGTTTGATCGATCTGGTTCTAGTTGGATCTGCGATTTGATGAAGAACATATCGAGTTTGAGTTCAAGTTCGATGAAGAGACTGATCAAAGCCATCCAGCGACAGATCGATGAAGAATAGCTAGAGAGTTCGATGAATATACAATGCAAAATCTGCAATCGAGCGAGCTAGAGCTTCAAATCGAGAGAGCTAGAGTTAGAGCTTCAAATCGAGGGTTTTGGGAGAGAGAGAGAAAGAGAGAGAAAGAGAGAAAGACTGAGCTGTGGAAAAGACAGAAAGTGAGAGAGACGGAGGTTAGACGGTGTCAATATATACACCCAATACAACGTCGTTTCACTATGATCAAAGACAACGTTTTCAAAACGTTGTGTTCAATTAATCTCTAATGGTGTTTCCCTAAACGCCATAAACAAAACGTTGCAGTAGGCCCCGTTTCCTGTAGTGTATTCACAAGAATTTTATTGTTTTGAAAGGGTCGCTTGGTTCAGATTTTGGCTGTGCTATTGCTAATATTTACGCTCCAAACAATGATGATATAGAAAAGTAGTCTGAGAATCTCTAATTTTTCTAAAGTCCAAATTCAACATCACTCGGTGCTTCAGGCACGATTTCAATGAAGAGAGAAGAATCGGAGAAAGAACTGGTTACGTGAGAACAAGCGAATTTGTGAGGAAATTGCTGATGAAGATTCATTGGAATGTGCATTGGTGCAAGCTGGTAGAGTTATTCAATCTACAAAGGCCTTGGACATCGATTTCATGGGAAGAGAAGATGTGCTCTTTAAGGACTTCATTGATTTGGAGCTGAAAAATAAATCAAGACTTCGCAAGTTTGGACAACAGAAATGAAGGTGCTTTGGAGGATGTCCTGTCTTGTGGAGCTTTCTAAGGCTGTTATTGGTCTATCGTTTGAAGCTTTCAAATGGGATGCGCTTGTTATGATGTGGTGGCGATTTTTTCTCTTGTAATGTCCTCCATGTTGTGGCTATGGTGGTTGCTTTTCATGTTTCTTTGAGTTTTGGTGGTAGTTTATATTGAACGTATGTTTGTTTCATCTCCCCACTATTACACGTCTAACATTTCATTAAAATAAATAAAATTGAATGCAAAAATGAAAAGGCATAAAAAATATTTTTAAAAAAAAGTAGGGAAAGTTACATCGTATATAACTTTACACAAAATAACATAAGTTTTCACGAACTTATATAAGTGATTTTATAAAAATATGTAAGTTGAACACAAATTCGGATAAATTTATAAAAATTTATGTAATTTTGTGTAGGGTTACATATGGTATTGCATACCAGAATATTTCCCTCAAAGTGGAGTTGCATAATACAATGAGATAAAGAGAATGAAAGAGAGGAAACAAAAGCATGGCACAACACTTCAAGATGACGTGTGGTTATTATTTAGCTTTACACATGTCACAACACTTTTTAAGGGGTGTATATTATAAAGGGGGTGTTTGGTAAAACTTATTTGCTGCTTAAATCAACTTATAACTTAAAATAAGTCATGTTGCAGTGTTTGGTAAAAAATATGAGGGATGGATTATAGATTAACTTAAGCCATTTCAACAATAATCTGTTAAGTTGGTTCCTAACTGCTGTTGAAAACTAATTATGTGCGGAGTTGTTTGTTGAAGCTTGCAATGACTTAAATGCCCCTTAAATGTTTCAACTATTGCCAAAAATCCACTATATAAGCCTTGTTCTCAACATTGTTCAATTGGGAGAGAGAGAGAGAGAGAGAGAGATAGATAGATAGATAGATAGATAGATAGAGAGAGAGAGAGATAGATAGATAGATAGATAGATAGATAGATAGATAGATAGAGGTGATTTCCAGTGAGGGGCAATTTCTGGCTCCTCAACAATGTTCTCAGCTCTCTCTTTCTCTCTCACACACACACACAGACACACACACACACACGAACCAGAGCTCTCCCTCTATGCCTCTCTCTCTCTCTCTCTCTCTCTCTCTCCCTCACTCCTTCCCTTCCTCTCCCTCTCCCTCTCCCTCTCTCTTTCCATCACGATCTGAAACCAGAAATCATCTCTGGCATTCGCTCTCTCTCTCTCTCTCTCTCTCTCTCTCTCTCTCTCTCTCGCCTCTCGCACCTACATTGACAACTCACGTATCAATGCCATCTCATCAACACTGTTTCAGACCGGCAACTAGGGTTTCACAAACGAGATTGGGATAAAAAGGAAAAGGAGAAGAAGGGTTTTACAGAACCAGCTGGTCGTTGGTTTGAAATGGAGGAGAAGAAAGAAGAGAAGAATGGGTGGTCTGTGGCATACGAATGAAGGAGAAGAAAGCGGCTTGGGTTTTGTAATGAAAAAAAATTGATTGTTTATTAAAAAAAATTTTTTTGATTATATTAATTGACACTAATTAATAATTTCAGTATTAATTGAAAGTAATTAATGAAATCACAATTAATATGAATACATGAATATAATTAATATGTAAGAAGAGAAGAACAAGAAATAAGAGAATAAAAAACAATTAAGAAAAGAAAAAAAAACAGAGAGAGAGAGAGAGGGAGAGAGACAGAGAGAGAAAGAAGAGAAAAGAAAAGAAAATAAAATGAAGAAAATGAAAGAAAAAAGGGAGGGGGGGGGAGCAAAAAGGACATTACACAACAAAAAACTATTTTACAACTTATTCAACCAAACACTACTCTGTTGATTAAATCCATAATCTCATAGTTACACCAAACAGATTAACAGTTTATGTTTAAAGTTATAATTTATAATCTGTTAAGTCATAATTTATAATCACCTTCACACAGCTCTACCAAACGGGATCAAAATTTTCTATAGAGTGCATAACTTTACTTATACATTATATCATATATGATATAAATATAGATAGATAGATAGATATGGAGAGAGAGAGAGAGAGAGAGAGAGAAAGAGAGAGAGAGAGAGAGAACAATGATGTTGTGTGTGAAAGTAGTGAAACTAATGTATGTGGAGCAGAATCAACCTTGATAAAATAAAATAAATTTAAAAAAATAAAAATAAAAATTAGTCAAAACCTCTCCATTGGACCATTGTTTGATGAAAATGAAAACCTAATTTATTTTGTTTTATAAACCTTCTAAGGAGGATGCACATAATTAAGTAAGGATACATTTTTTGAACAATGACATGTGCGTGAAAGTAGTGAAACTAATGTACGTGGAGCATAATCAACCTTGATAAAATAAAATAAATTAAAAAAAAAAAAATTAGTCAAAACATCTCCATTGGACCATTGTTCGATGAAAATGAAAACCTAATTTATTTTGTTTCATAAACCTTCTAAGGAGGATGCACATGATTAAGTAAGGATATATATATATATATATTTTTCCTTGAACAATATTGCACATGCATATATATATATATATCTTACAAAACTCTTTTGACGAGGAATTATTTTATTTTATTTTATACAAGTTTAAAAATGTTGTGTATATATGTATTTTTGGTTGGTTCATCTAATATGTACCCAGTTTTTTATAACAGTAAAATATTACTGTGAATCAGAAACGGTATTTTTTTATTTTTTATTTTTTAGCAATTTCATAGTCGACATGGATCGTATTGGATAGATCTTAATAAGAAAATTCTAAAAATACTAATTTTTATTAAAAATCGTCATTTATATCAAAATTTATATTATTTTAAAGTTTAAAATATTAAATTACTTAATAAGTATATTTGTGTAATGGTGGTATGTGTTAGACTTGAAAAAAAAAAAAAAAAAAAAATGTTCCTCGTCCTTAATGCATCGAAGTTTTATTATGATGGGACTTTCACCAAATCTCTAAAAAAATAAAAAATAAAAAATAAAAACTTACGAATTTTGAATGTATATCATTTTACAGTTTATGATGTAGAATATTTTACTTATTTTTCAATCAACTAAACAATGGAAAATAGGCAATGTTATATGACAAAACAAACTAAGCCTTAATTTATTTATTATTTTTTTTTTTGAAATTTTATTTGATCGATAATATTTTGAAAATTGCTATTTCCAGTCTTTTTTGAACCCTTAATATTTTGCTTAGTATTGATATACAAATAGAATTTTTGTACATAATTTTTATAAAAAATGAGATAACTTTCTTGTGGTATCTTAATTTTCAATTAAAACATTTACCAGTATTTTTATAATTTTACAAAAATCATAAACACATGATTCTGGATATATATAGCTGGAGCAGTTATGTACATTTTCGATTTTCTATTAACCCATAATCTAATCTGGCTGATCCGATTATGATATTTCACACATGATCTGGCTTGATAGGCCCAATCATAATATTAAAGGATGGAATCTTATTTCAAAAAACTTCGGATCACGAGAAGAGTTGAAGACGGTGCAAGATGGAATCCTCGGACATTACAAAATGGCTCAATTTGTCAACAAAAGAGACAGTTGAGGAAAGAGATATCGGCTCTATTTTGTATGATTTATTTTCAGCTTATTTTAATTTTTAGATTAATTTAAATTATTTTGATGTGTTTGGTTTAACTTAACAATAAAGCTTATAACTTTTTGTAAGTTAAAAATTAACTTATTATTTAAGTGAGAGAGGAGAAACTTAATTTATAAGTCAAAAATCAATTTATACTCACAACTATAAGGTATAAGCTGTTAGATTATAAGTTATAATCACTTTCCCACAACTCTACCAGACAGGGCCATCCTAGTGAGAAACCAAATGGCTCAATTTTTTTTTTTTTTAAAATAAAAAAAGAATTAAAAGAATCACCAATCACATCTTCTTTGCTTGTATAAAAAGACTGATTACATAGTTGGTGGGGGTACAGGAGAACATGGGGATGCAATTGCCAGCCACCCGGACAAGAAATTTAGATGCCTTGATAATAATTGTTAATCAAAGAATATAAGTACATCATTAATTATTTGAGATTTAATCAAAATCTATTCATAATAAAACTCTAATATAGGGGTCATCAAATGCGGGCAAAAATTCCAGCATTACCCAATTCGACATATGGCTTGTCTCAGCCTATCTAACTGCCCATCCTATCCCATCCCATTGAAAATCATTTAGAATTTTAGACAAAAGTTTGAAACTCGGCCCGTACAAGGCCACATGGATAAATACAACTTGACCATTTCATTAGCCCGATTCAAACTATCTCGTCAAAAAATAGTAATAATAATATTATCTAAAAATAACACTGTTAAGTTAAATTTCAATCCATTAAAATCAATACTATTCCATTTAAAAAATATATATATTTTTGATAGCCCATATTATCCTTATAAATTGTACTTTTAAAAAAATTACAAAAAACATAATTTATTAAAATTAAATTTGACAATAACCGTGATATCTTCCTAACTCTCAACTTTTTATATATAACATTATCATAATTTGTTAATTTGGTGAATTTATACTCCCTCCATCCCAAAATAACACTTTTGGAAAATCTAACTTTTTTTAGTAGTACAATTATTATGCTTTAAAAATATTAATATTCTAAAATTACGCTTTGATAGTATATTTTTTTAGAAATATCAATTGTCATAATTGTACTTTTTGTGTTGTTAATGAATTTAAAAGAAAGGCAAATAGGAAATTCATAGTATTTTAGTCCTTAATTTTTTAAAATAGATTAATTTTTTGGGATAATGAAAAATAGAATAAAGGACTAATATTTTTGGAAGGATTGAATAATTTAATTTGATTATATGAATTATTAAAAAAAAAGAAAAAAAATAAATGTGTATAACTTAATAATATAAGCCTAATAAAAAATGTGTAATACGGTTTAGTTTGATTTTAGTCCATAAGATTTGGACATACGGATGGGATATGATTTTAATTTTTTTAAATAAGTCCGATTTGTACTAGTTCGTTGACTAGTCAAAATCTGAAAAATCCATTAATGTATAGGATGTGGACACAATACCGTCCCATTGATGACCCCTACTAATGCATTAAGGATAAGTACAAAAAAATTTCTTTAAAAAGTCTAGCACACGCCACAATTACTAAAATATCCTTAGTGAATAATTAAATATTTTAAACTTTAAAATGATATAACTTTTGATTTAGACGTCGGATTTTAATAAAATTAGAATTTTTAGAATTCTCTCATAAAGATCTATCAAACAAGATCTAGTTTGAATATGAAATTTTTTTTAAAAAAAATAAAAATAAAAATTATCATTGTAATTGACGTAAACAATAAAATGTTAGGAAAAATATGTGATTCCCCACAAGTAAATCAATCAATGGGAATAAAAACTAATGTGGAAAAATTAAATCAAAGGTAACATAAGAATTTTACGTGGTTTCCTCAATGTAAGGTACGTCCATGGGATCAAAATCCGATTCCACTATCAACCGAATAAGTTTCCAAACGATTACAAACGAGGCGCGAAGAGTCTCACAAACCACCCTTAGGTGAATTCCAAATAATCACAAATAAACAAGAGAAAAGACCTCACCAAATAGATGAATAAAAATCTTCAGAAATAGAGTTGAAGAAAGATCCAAAAAAAATTTATCCATTACAAAACAAAGTCCACCGAATTGATTAGCCCCGAAACCAATTAGCCGCTACACTATTTCCACTGAATTGAATTGCAACTGCTACTCTCTGATTTTCAAAAGCACTTAAACAATATATATTTAGATATATATATTATTGACTCTTAGGTTTTGTAATCAAATCCTAATTGAATCCAAATTGAATTGAGTCTCTTAAAATTAGATATAATAAATATAAAATATATTATACCTAAACCAAACCAAATTAAAATTCTTTTTCAAAAAACAATTGGGTCTCAAACTCCAATAAAGAGATATACCCCAACAATTCTATGGTTTCACTACGCACGCAGCGGTTTCAAACAACCTATAATCAGGTAAGCGACCTGTCCTAGTTTGCAATGGTCACTATGGATTCCAAATATGCACTAGGTCGAATGGTCAAAAGGGGTGCCCCGACAACAACCTGGGTTTGTGTTCCCACCGTGACAAAGCCCGTAATCGGTCAGCCTTATGGAACGCTTCTCAAAGTGAGCCTCCGGCAAACCATTCAGGAATAGCAGACAGCAAACACGGTGTTCTAGGCACACCAATGCAAATGCAATACAAAGAAATACATAAGTGTAATCAAAATAAGATATCATGAGTTCGAGTCAAATTCTCTAAATCCCCAGCAGAGTCGCCAGAAACTGTAGACGTCCCCGAACGCCCCGGGAGGGAAATCCCCGTTTTGTTCATTTGAGCTCATTACAGTTCGGACTCAAATGTCCCGGTTCTTAATCTGATCTCGCAAAGTGCAATGCAAGGCTAATAAATCACCAAAGAGCCCAAATCCGGCAAATTGTTTTGAAAACAGATTTTTAGAAAGAAGTGCCAAACATGGACTGCTTTGCCAGATACAGAGTCGCCACCTAAATATTTTATTTTGGAAAAATTTAGGAAACCCTGACTCGTTGCCTAAAGCTACGTGTCCGTTATCACCAAAGTTGCCTCGGCTCGGGAACTTGGGTATGATTGGGGAAGGTCACTTCGTGAGCACCCCCGCTCGCCCGATCAAAGATCGGCCTCTACTAACCATGATATCGAGTTTTGAAAACATTATACGTTCCTATTCCAATTATTAGCCTAGATTTACTATGTGATGCGAACATCATACAGGTATAGACTGGAACGCCTGAATTGGAACAAAACATTTCATGTTTGTTTTGAAAATGGTTTGTTACTTGCAAATAGGCTAAAATGCAGATTTTGCCACCCTCGAGTGGGCTTAGAAAACGCGGTTTTGCCACTTTCAGGTGAGCTTAAAACTTGCATTCAATGCATTGTTCCAATTCAAATAACCCAACCTTCACCCACAGGAACTCAGGCAGTTATATCATATAAGCAGTTAGCCTCATGGTAAGCATGCTATCATGGCAATCACTCACACACATGCAAGGATGCTAAAACATAAAAACTTATCGAGTACTCCGAGCCAAAACAGAAACTAGTTAGTAATCAAAACAGAAACTAGTTAGTAATCAATGCATGATCCTAGTTCATGTTAAAATGGCTAATGCAACACATGCAGGAATGTAACTAAGATAGGCTCAACTATTCTAAGATGGCATGTGAGATGTTACAACTAACACATATTCAACTTGGAATTGAAATGTCATGTAGTTAGTATGATGCGCCGAGCCCGGTGCATGCAATACAGATGAATGAATGTACGCATGCATAACATAAGGTATGCTAATTTAAATATGCCCTAATACTAACCATTGAAAGCAGGTAAATAAACGGAAGAAAGAAGTGAGGGTTGGAAGACATACACACACACACACTTATTACACAATTGCCCTCGCTCGGAGAGTCCGAAAGAATAATAAAGGCCAAATAATGAATCAACCATCCTAGCTAATTAATTATTACAAAATTTCTAATTAATTAACAAATTAATTACAAAAACAACCTAAATATGAAACTAAAGAGACCGCCGCAGCTCTGCCTCGGAATGCGTGGATGATGCATGCTCGATTTGCCTTGGTCGGAAACCCGTTACCATGCTACTGTTGCCTCTGTTTGCACTGTTCTGCACCTCTGAGGGATGTGAAAATTCTTGAGGCACCTCTGAACCATTCCTTGATCATTTTGGAATGCCATCGGCTTATGAAAAGCACCACCGACCATGTAAATGTGATCATCGACCATAAATTGGGTCACCGGCTGGACTCTGATGGTCAGTCGGCACTGAGAGTGGCCGGCCGGCTATTTATTCCTGAAGAATCTTGTTTTTACTGCAACAGTGGATAGATAGTGCATGGCAAGGAAACTTCAAAGCAATGTATGCATGGCCACACTCCCTATCATGTTATGGACTCGAGGAAGTGTGGCCCTTGGTCCTCGGGCCACCAATCACGCATCTTGATGCATGATGGCCAAAGGCACCAAGTTTGCCAATCAATGTAAATGAATGCAACAAAACGAATGAATGCTTCACGCCCTATCATGTTGAGATCAAGGGCATTGGCGACCGAGGATTGAGACGTGTTTCGTCACTTTAAGTACAAACAGATCTCATTCCTCATGCTTGGTTTGACACCCCAAACTAAGCAAAATGTAATGCATGTATGCAATACGGCTCAAGTATGCAACATGACTCAAATATGCAACATGAGGCTAAGTTAACAAAGCATACCAAATGCGGTGCAACCTATCCTGCAAGTATGCAATGTGCCAAACATGCAACAATACGCGATGGAATTGGCATGTGACAACACAAAATGAACCAAATATGCAACAAACATGCAACAAACATGTAATGGTGGGCTTAAACCACAAAGGGTAGACCTCAGCCTTGCCTTTAACAGCGACCAAAAGTGATGGAAATGATAGATAAATGCTCATGCAAACATGTACACCAATGGGCCTAAAGCTAAGGCACAAAAGGTAACTTTCAAGAACACTCAAAAGATGATAAACATGGACATTAGACCAACATGTTAAACTCTGAAAGTGTATAGAGAGTGATACCAAATCAACCATGTTATGCAAGTAAGACATGCAACATTGACCAAAACTTGAAGCTAACCAAGGGGTTCAAACCAAAGCTATGTCAACCAAACCCCAAAAGACCAAGATGGCTTAAAATAGTCCTAGGGAATTCTAAAACAAGATTAAAGCATGCATAGATCATGGTCAAAACATGCCAAGAAATGGATGCAAAACAAAGGGGGATTTAAGGCCACAAAGAGGGTACTCTACTACAACCACCCCAACCACACATGGCATGGACTAATCAATGCAAAATAGAGTTTTAACATGCAAAAATAAGCCCCAAAACCTACTGATATGGCAGTTAAAGGACTCAAACCAAGAGGCATGCACAATGACTCATTTCAAGGCACAAAAGAACAACTCTTCAAAGCATGAAAGGGATGATAAATGCAAGCATACAAGCATGGATTATGGACTGAAATAGCTTGAAAAGTGATTCTAAATCACTGAAACAACCCAATTAGTGCATGCTAATGATTCACACACGCAAGGCTCACAAGCCAAAATGCATGGTGGCTATACCAAACATAGCAAACATGATCAAATCAGTACCCAACAGACCTCAAGCATGATGAAATATGACCAAAAACTTCATGAAGTCAAGCTACAACAGGCAAGTATGGAGGGGCAAATGCATGGCACATGTTATGACAATAAAGGGGGTTACTAGATAAGTGTATGATGCATGTAATGGACCATCAATCTGACCAAAAACAGAGGTATAATGTGACCAAATAACACCCAAAAACCTCTGAAATGGAGCTAAGTAAAGCTAAGCATGTATGCTACCCTTATGAGCCAAAAACATGAACAAATGAGACACAAAGGGAGAGGGGTGTCCCTCCCCTATACAAGACTTCAAGACCCCTTCACCACCACTAAAAATCCACTGGATTTCAGTGGTGAGAAGGCCAATACACAAAAGGTTCCAATGCTCAACAAAGCAGGCACAAAAGGGGCCAAACATGGCCTAAAAGGGGGAGGTCGACCCCCAACACCAAAATGACCTTAATGAAACATCTTAAACATCAAAAAATAGAACTTTTATCAGTTATACACAAAGCTCAAAACAGCATACAAAGTGGGTTAAAAGCTAGTGCAAGAATGGGGAATATAAAGTAATTATGCTCACCCTTGAAGAACACTTGAAGAAGAGCAAAACTAGCTTAAAAGCTCAAAGAACAACCTCCCAACACCTCAATAACCCAAGTATGGTGTAATACTAGGTGCCTTAGTGCAAAACTAAGAATAAAACACCCTTTTAGGCCCTCTAACACACAAATGAAGAGAGAGAGAGGGAGATATAGAGAGAGAAAGTTGTATATCATATATCTCTGGTTTTTGATGAACCTCTTCAAAGGAGAGGGAAGGCTCTCTTATATAGACAAGGCAAAGGGTCAAAACTTCTAAGGGAAGCTAAATCAAAGCGGTCAAGGGGGGCAAGCTTCTAAGGGAAGCTAAGTCAAAGGTCCAAGCTTCTTGAGGAAGCTAAGACAAAGGGTCAAGCTTCCTCAAGAAGCTAGAGCAAAGGGTCTAAGCTTCTTGAGGAAGCTAAGACAAAAGGGTGCAAAGGGTGCAAATCCTCCATACACGTGTATGGAGGACAGATCTGTACACTCCAGCTGGCACAGCTCGCATGCACAATGCGTAAAAAAGGCAAAAAGGATGCTCCGGCCAGAAAAGGAGACAATCGGCCAAATAAATGGCCAACCAGCCAAATATTTGTGCCAACCGGCCAAGCAAATGGTCGATAGAAAGAAAGAAAGGTCGGTGGCTTCATGCCACGGCCGGTGGGTTTAAGGGATGGCTAACAAGCCACTTCCTTCCCTTAAAAGCAAAACCACAAGTCCTTGGTCCACAACCAAGCACAAAATAGTCAAGCCGAGAGATCCTAAGGCAAGGCGCGCAGCCGAGTCCTTCAGGATCTCAAAACGAACACGAACATGGATGATCACTGAGTGTTCAAACGATGACATCCAAGTCTTGGGGACGGTCAAAAATGGGGTGTCTATAGTTGCCCCTCTTTGACAGAAGTAAATGTCAAAGCCTAGAGACGACCCATTTTTGACAAGGCCGAAGACTTATACAAGCATACAAGCTACAAACAAAGATATGCGCCCGAAGGCGGGGGCAAAATGCAAAACAATGCACAAAGTCAAGCACAACTTATGATCATGCAGAGAAAGCTGTAACGAAGCATAACATGCGACCGTTTTAAGTTAGCACAAACCAAACTACACTACAATGTAGAGAGGGTGCAAGAGAATCGTTCAATTCTCGCTACGTTTCACGCGAAGAATATAATACCTGTGCGGCTCGTCTGGTCGTGCCAGCTTCAAATGAACCGTACATAGAATATCGTGCCTAAAAGAGAAAGAAAGCTTAACAGGTACAATATTGTTAGAAGTGCGCATGACAATGCAATTAAAAGTGCGTGACAACGCAAGTGAGGGGATGCACGACAATGCGGGTGGAAGGGGTGCATAACAATGCAACCCATGCGCGTGCATAACAATGCGATTTGCAACAAGCATAACAATGCGAGAAGTTGCATAAACACATGTAAGTAAAGCATACGTGACAACGTATGCAATGTGTATAATGAGAGAGACTTGAACACATAAGTAAAGCATATCGCGGAAACACATGCAATGTGTAAGGTAAGCAAGGCATGAACACATGCAAGTAAAGTACATGCAAAAACATGTACAATGTGTAACCACCTGGGAATATATATATACACATGTAAGTAAAGCATGCAGTAACGCAGGCAATGTATATAGGAGAAACTTGAACATATATGAGTAAGGTACACGCGACAACGCATACAATGTGTATAAAAGGAACTTGAACACATTCAAGTAAAGCAATACGCGACAACGCATGCAATGTGTATAAAAATGCAAAGAGGGGAAGAAAGGTACATAAACACATGAAGCATGGTAAATGCATGTTAATCATGATGTTGAAATGCAACCTCAAAGCAAGATGAGGCATCGCTCATAGAAGACATAGCTCAAGGTCAACACGAAGGTCTACTAGGGTTTTAAGAGTGCACTTCCTTGCACTGTCTCGAGTAATGAAGGTGCCAAACCACATAATTGACCCGAACAAGGACGTGGGAGGTGTATTTACCATAAGGGGAGACCACCAGTGTTAATCCGGACATTCTGCTGCCCTGCTCCCCTTTTGCTTTACTTATCTTTTTACTGGTAGTTTAAGCACATTGCATTGCCTTAGGCAGGTTTTACTTTCTCAAAACTACTCTTCTTTTTTTTTTTTTGCAAAAGACATGATGGTAATGAAACAACTATTTTGTCCAAAAAGGTGTTACATTTGTACTCTCCATGGATCGCATCACATTGCATTACATAACATTGTAAATGAGATTGGAATCTTTATTTGGAAAGTAAGCGTTTGCCTCGTAATAATCAGGTAGTGAGCTGACTAACGACAAAAACAACTCGATAAGCAAAACAAAGAACTCGATAAGCTAACCAAGTGTAAATACAACTCGATAAGCAAAGCAAAAACTTAAAGAATGTGAAATACAACTCGATAAGCAAATATACAACAACTCGATAAACATATAGACGTGACTTCGCAAAATCGCCACCGGAAGACATTGGGGAAGGTTCCGACCACAATTCCTCAACCTTTTTAACTTCTAAACAGCTAATAGAACAAGAGGGAAGGCCATCGGCCATAGGGAAAGGCCACCGGCCATAATAAATTTCCATCGGCCAATAGTGGTGGTCGGTCGGCACTATTTTTGGTCGGTCGGCCATAAATGGCAAGAACCACCAGAATGCTGACAGTTGTCCTCCACTCACACCTTATCCCCTACAAAATCCTCAACTTCGTAGTTCTTCTCAATTCAACACTGATTTGCTCCAAATAGAAGAGTTTCTTGCCCAAAATCTCATAGCTTGGATTGCCAACTTGGATGGCTCGGAAAGGCTAAATTTCTGGGGCTTCGGCATAAATGCACTAATCACTCTGAGTTGTACTCCGCTGCACTTTCTGTTCGTCCATGCCGTGGCAAGGTTTTGGAATCCGGTAACACACATCTTTAGCTTTGGCGGGCAAGAGGTATGTCCTACCTTCGAAGATTTCCAAGTTTTGATGGAATCCGAGCACAACGAAGAAATCTTGCCCCAACTTTTGTTCGGCGACGCCCAAGCTTTAGGGCGAATGTGTGGGCTCACAATGCATAATGCTCGATCTTCGATTGGTGACGGAATTCTGGATGTTTCGAGTTTGATT
Organism: Camellia lanceoleosa; assembly: GCA_025200525.1. Lineage (NCBI taxonomy): Eukaryota > Viridiplantae > Streptophyta > Magnoliopsida > Ericales > Theaceae > Camellia > Camellia lanceoleosa. Next base: position 93,461,880 of record CM045768.1, read on the forward strand.
TGCCGGTTTTCTGATGCCGGTGACCGTGGCGACCATCATTGGCAGGGTTTTCGGGGACACGCTCTCTATTTGTGCATGCTATCTCATTTTTTGCTTGCCTCGAGCTCCGGAGGATCTAGTGTCCGGTTGATCGAGGTTGCCCAAGGCTTGAAGGAGGGCAAGAACTGCATTGCCATGATATTGGCCGAGACATTGATGGGCTTGGATGCTTTCTATCACCGGGAGACGGCCAGATTTGCGAGGAGTCCACTATTGCTGCAGGTAATGTTTCCCACCTAATCTCACATATGTATTGCGCTCATCACTCGGCCCTCAGGCTCGGTTTCTCTCACAAAACCCTCTTCTCACTTTTCTCTCATCGTACATCTCTCTATTCTTTATTCTCTCATTTTTCATCCCTTTCCAGGTGTGGTTGATGGATAAGTTACGGGGTGTGGACTCTTGCTCAGCATACTCAACTCTCAGCTACTTTTTCCGACAACGTCTAGTTGATGCCCTTGATGAGGGATGGTGGTACGACTGGATGTGCAGTTGGTCTGTAGTCCGCATTGCTTGGCGGTGTCCTTGGCTTAACCTACCAGCAATGAGATATAGCTTGTCCCGGCAGACCAGGATTTAGTTGATTGGCTTGACTCACTGTGTGTTCTACTTCCTGTTCCGGTTCCAGTGCCAGTTCGGCCATGATCAAGCTTGCCCGGTAGAGGGGATAGAGTATCCAGCCGCATTCCCGGTTCGAGGTGCGCAGCTTGCTCGGCATGCCGCAGCACAGAGGACTAGAGAACTCTTGGCCCGCTCTTACTTTCAGTTGCACTTTGTCTAATGAGTGCATAGATTGGCTCAATGAAGAGACACAGATTGGGCCTAGCTTGGCATCAGAGGCTTTGACCAGCTCTGGGAGGGGGCGCAGGAACACCTGACTTATCTATGTCCTGGGTTTATTGCTTTATCAGTACTTTCAAGTTTTCTTTATGAATGTAATAAAAAGCAACTTCAATTTGTATGCAAGAGCAGGAGAACTCTGTATTGAAATCAATGAAATTGAAGGTTGTGGGTACTGAAAAATTTTCTGCTTTGGTCCAAAAATGATCTAAGTTGTAAAAAGATTAATTTGAACGAAGTTAACTTTTATCAAAACTTTTCAAAACCATTTTCGATATGGATCAGAACTGGACACACCTGAGATCTTCCACTGAGACGCATAACCCCGGATCCCAGCAACTGGAAAGTTGGCCCCTGGTCTGAGTAGCACTGTACCGGAGATCACAACCGAAGCTTCTTGAATGCTGAATAGACAAAGATGATCGAGATGATCAAATGGACAAAGTTGATCGGGGAAGTGTTTATGGCTGAACTTTAGGATAAAGTTTCCTACGTATCCCAAAAATGGGAATCAAGCCTTACGTAGTTCAGGCTCGGGTTCACTTGAGTATTTTCACTCTCCTTTTACGCTCTAACTTTTGGCAAGGCCGCCCTTTGCGGGTTCTCAACATTGCGACCACAGTTTTTATAGTTTCAAATTTTTCATTCTCTAACTTTTGCCAAGGCTTCCCTTTCGGGTTTTCAACCTTGCGAGCCTCTCAGGGGTAATATTTCTTCAACTTGTCCATGTTGATTGGTTGGGAGAACTCTAGGCCATCTAGGTCCATCAGAACGACAGCTCCACCCGGCCAGATAGACTTAATGATGTAAGGACCAGTCCAATTGGGTCTGAACTTGCCCCTAGGGTCGTGGATAGGAGCTCGATTGTCCTTGAGTACCATATCTCCTTCTCTCAAATTCCTGGACTTAACCTTCTTGTTGAAAGCCCTGGCAATTCTACGCTGATAACCCTGAACATGGTACAGTGCCTTCAGTCTTCTCTCATCAAAGAGCATGAGTTCCTCGAATCTGCTCTGCTGCTAATCTGCTTCAGCTATCTGACACTCAGCTAGGACTCTCAATGACGGAACCTCAATTTTGATAGGTAGAACGACCTCCATCCCATAAACCAATGAATACAGAGTCGCCCCAATAGAAGTCCTAATTGAAGTTCAGTAGCCCCACAGAGCAAACGACAACTTATCTGGCCAGTCTCGGTAGGTTTCCACCATCTTCTGCAGTATGTGTTTGATATTCTTGTTGGCGGCCTCAACCGCTCCGTTGGTTTGTGGCCGATATGTAGATGACTTATGAAAAGCCACGTTGTATTTCTCCAACAAGTCAATCACTTCCTTCTTGAAGTGGGAACCGTTATCTGAAATGATCTCGTTTGGGACTCCGTAGCACTAGATGATGTTATTCCTGATAAACTTAGCAACATGAGAAGCTTTCAATACCGCATAAGATTGGGCCTCGAGCCACTTTGTGAAATAATCTATCGCGACTAGAATAAACTCATGCCCATTTGACCCCTTCGAAGTGATGGGCCCGATCACATCAATCCCTCAGACTGAAAATGGCCATGGTAAAGTCATGTTGTATAGCTTCGACGGCGGGATGTTCATGCGGTTTGCATGGATCTGACATTTGTGGCATCGCCGAACAAAGCCGATACAATCCTCCTCCATAGTAGACCAGTAGTACCCCTGTCTGAGGATCTTCCGAGCTAACATCACCCCGTTCATGTGTGCACCACATTCCTCTCCATGGATGGCCTCCATCAGGCGTTTCGATTCTTCGGCATCAACACACAGCTTATGCATTCCCAGATGACCTCTCTTGTACAATTTACCCCCGCAGATGATGAACTGAACGGCCATTCTTCTGATTGCCCTTTTATCCTTGGCATTTACCCCTGGTGGATACACCTCTTTCTCCAAGAAGTTCCAAATATCGTAATACCAGGGATTCTCATCTTGAACCTCTTTTATGGCAGCAATTGACTCGTAGGCCGGTACAAATTTCTGGTCAATGATGACTGGACGCATCCGAACTCCAAAAGGGATGTCTATCATGGAAGATAGAATTGCTAGTGAATCTGCGAACTTGTTGTTCTCTCTTAAAAGATGAGCGAAATTTAGCTTCTCAAACCGAGGAATTAACAAGTCCAAGGTCTGGTGGTACATTATCATCTTTTCTTCTTTGACTTTCCAATCTCCTTTTGCTTGAGACACAACAAGGTTCGAGTCCCCGATGACGTCCAACCGTTTCGCCCCTAGTTCTAGGGCTGCTTCTAGACCGGCAATGCACGCCTCATATTCTGCTTCGTTGTTCAAGACTTTGAACCGGAGTTTGAAGGCTAGAGGGATACGGGAATTGTCGGGTGCTATCAGTAACACTCCTATCCCATACCCGTATTGGTTTGACGCTCTGTCAAAGTACATCGTCCAAGTTTCGTCTTCGATATGCAAAATGGCCTCATCTAGGAATAGGCACTCAACTGCTTCACCTCCTTCGACTGGATGATCGGCTAGGAATTCTGCTACTGCTCTTCCCTTGACTGACTTGCGAGTCACATATCTTAGATCGAATTCGGAAAGCAACAGCAACCAACAAGCTAGCCTACTCGTAAGTGCTGGTTTCTCAAAGAGATATTTGATGGGATCTAGTCTCAAAATCAACATTACGAAGTGAGCTAATAGGTAGTGCCGCAGTTTCCTAGTAGCCCATACCAAGGCCAGACAAGCCTTTTTCCAACGGTGTATAACGGGTCTCATACTCTAGCATCTTCTTGCTTAGATAGTAGATGGCTCTCTCTACTTTGTCCTCTGATTCTTGCGCAAGCATACAGCCCAATGTAGTCTCAGTCATTGAAAGATACAAAATCAACGGTCTCCTCGGCTCAGGCGGTGACAGCACAGGTGGGTTCTGTAAGTATTCCTTGATTTGTTCAAAAGCAGCTTGGCATCGGCTGTCCCATTGGAACTTCTTTTCTTTCTTCAGGAGACCAAAAAGTGGTTCACAAGTCAAGGTTAATTTTGAGATAAACCGTCTTATGAATTGTACTTTACCCAGAAAGCCTCGCACCTCCTTTTCAGTCTTTGGTGGTGCCATTTCTAAGATGGCCTTGATTTTGGAAGGGTCGACTTCGATACCTCTTTGTGTAATCAAGAACCCCAGCATTTTCCCTGCTGTAACACCAAACATACACTTCTGAGGATTCAACCACAACTGGAATTCTCTGATCCTTTGAAAGAACTTTTGCAAGGTAGTGTAGTGGCCCTCTCTTTCTTTGGACTTGACAATCATGTCGTCCACATACACCTCAACTTCTTTGTGAATCATGTCATGCAATATTGTGGTCGCGGCTCGTTGATACGTAGCTCTAGCATTCTTCAACCCAAACGGCATCACTCTGTAGTAGTAGGTCCCCTACGAGGTGGTGAAAGCAGTCTTCTCCCAGTCTTCAGGTGCCATCACTATCTGATTGTAGCCTGAGAAGCCATCCATGAATGAAAGCAAAGCATGCCCCGCTGTGAAATCCACCAACTCATCGATATGCGGTAAGGTAAAGTCGTCCTTCAGACTGGCTCTGTTCAAATCCCTGAAATCCACGCACACCCGGATCCTGCCATCCTTCTTCGGCACTGGAACTATGTTGGCCAACCAAAATCGATTCCAGGCATGTCTTCGTAGGACCACGCGAAAACATCTTTGAAATCTTTTAATAAAGCGACTAAGCGCTCGCGTTCCTCCGAAGACAACGTGGACCCGATCTGGACCAGCCGTGGGTCCTTCTCAGTACCAATATTCACAATAGTGATTTCATCAACTAAATGTTTAACAAATCTTTCCTGCTCTTGATCAATTAATCGTTGCAAAACCAGAGGAATTTCTTCCTCATCGTTTTTATCAAAATTTTGAAAGTCCTGATTCAAGCAATAAATCAAAGGCACAAAAAAGTACTCAGAAACCACAGCCACATCATTCTCATTAATTGCTCCCAAATCATCCGATTCTTCGGTTACAGCAAACTCAAAAGAGAAAGAAAAAGACGACCTGGACAGGACTGTGGCATCTAGGTTATTATCCCCAGGAATACCGGACTCAGACTCAGTTGAGCTGGAACCTGATTCCGACTCACAAGACTCAGTGGAATCAGATTCCGGCTCGCTACCTGACCTGGTGCTGCTTGACAAAAATCCCTCCTCGTACTGCCAAATGAAGGAGGGTGCGATAGATGCATCCAAAATGTTTGATGATAAGCACGCAGCCGTTTCATTCCCGATCATACATACTGAGCAGTTATCCCCCAAGCACTTCTGTTCGATCGGAGGATTTGAAAGTAGACAAGCCAATGTTACCCCTATTTCACTTTCAGCGTCCTCAGACTCCACTTTCTTGCTCTGCTCAACCTCAACTGTTGGGTCTGTCTGCTCTTCAACAACGTCATCCCCTGATAATTGCAGGTCAAAGAAGATCTCAAAACCTGGCACGCGCTTCCTCTCCACATTCAGCCACGACTCTGGGAAGCCACAGAATGGAAAGTCCTCCCCCTCCCGGACGAGCGTCCGTTTAGGGTACCCTGGATGGGCTGGTGCATTAACTCAAAAGGCTTCCCTGCTTGCTTTGCTTTGGCTCTCCCAGCCATCTCCTTGCCTTTCCTTACCCAATCTTCTTTGGTGGGCAGGTAACCCAAACCAAAGGTATATGGGTTGTGTGGCACTTCGGCCAATGTTGCAACGCCCTTCCAGCCACTCTTCCCCAATCCCATCCCAGGGATGTGTTGGAGCTTGTTCATGAGGTATACTGATTGAGCACTGACGTACAACCCCTCATTAATAGCCATGATGCTTTGAACGACTCGGGCCTCAACTAAGGTAAAACCCGACAAGAACACATCCTCCATACCGTGTATGATTTCCAAAACCGACATAGATACTTCAGGCGGTGGATGAATTGAGGAATTTCCAAAAACGATGGCCACCTTTTTCCCATGAGGATATTTTAGCATCTAGTGCAAGGTGGATGAAACTGCCTTTACTTGGTGCAGCCATGGCCGTCCCAAGACTAGATTGAAAGTGGCGGAAACCTCTAGGATATGAAAGTCTATCTCATGCTGTCCCGGACCAACTGGGGTATGAATTTTCACTGTCCCCATTACTTCTCTGCTCATATTGTCATATGCCCGAATCACCTGGGCTGTCGGCACAAAGTCTGCGGTCTTTAAACCGATTGCATACGCAGTCCTTGCCGGACACACATTGATGGCGGATCTGGTATCAACAAGAACCACCGGTATCCATTTGTTTCTACACTCCACAAAGATGTAGAGTGGCTTGTTATAATTCGTACCCTCAGGTGGCATTTCCTTGTCGGAAAAGTTAACATCGGGGTAGCTCCTCCTGGAAAAACTAATCCCACCAGCTGCTCCAGCGTGGTTTCTATTGAGAGCTTGGCCTTGTCCATGGCCGATAAGACAACTTGTCGATGCACTCGCGATGCCATAAGCAGTCCCCAGATGGAGATGTCTGCTTGTATCTTTTTTAACCGCTTCAACACGGCCTTGTCTTCAAGTTGCTTATCTTTCTGTTTCTCCGCCTCCCTGTCCTTCCCGAACGCCTCTGGTTGATCTAGATGTGGAGGCTTGAAATACCGCCCACTCCTAGTCATATGGTCAACTTCACCAATGTACCAAGTATCATTCAATTGATTGTTTCCCCAGTCCTCATCCGTGTGGGCAAGACATAGATCATCGTCCTTCCACCACATTACATCTGCAGCCGACAGACACCTGTCCGGCTCCAGTACAACTGTTTGTGTGCCCACAACACCTTCTGTCCATATGCTCACAGCATCCTCTGTCCTTGTGCACACAACACTTTCGGTCCCCTCATGGGCTTTAGCTTTCCTGATTCTCTCAGAATCCTCGAATCTTCCTTGTTCTAACTACGTCAGTACAACTGACTGTTCAATGATTCCTGTATTCAAACTGCTTAGATCCCAAGCGAAATTCTTGGCACCGGTGCTCTCCGGCGATGTACTCCGATTCTCGACCCTTCCGGCCACAACTGATGTCCTTGCCCCTGACGGGCCCTGTTCCAACTGAAATTCTTCAACAACGTCTGGTAGGCCATCAAGCCACCTGGTAGCCTCTACTGATTACTTGAAATCTGACCAGTTGACGGCCATGTCCCCTGGGCCTAGTTTGTTGAGAAACTAGAGGTCAGCAAAGTTCCTTTCCATAGCCGCTAAGTCATCTGATCTCTAATCAAATCCATCCCCTTGTATCACACAAAGCTCTGCCCTCTCTGGCGATTCCACACTTGGCCTATCCTGGCCTGCTGACAAAATGTAGTCACTCGGACTGTATATCTCTTCAGCAAAACTCCCAAGTTTCTCAGATTCTGACTCAACAATGCCATTCTCCTCCGAAATCTCCCTTGTTCTGTCTTCGACAGTCAATACCATTGGTCCGGGTTAGCTTCTGGAGATGTCCACCAGGCACAAGTCAGTGCTATCGGGAAGGAACACCTCCGGCTTAGGTAGGTGAGATGGGGTGATATAGATGCTGGGATCGTATGACGTGACCCCGGTCTGGATAGAGTTGATTTGTTTGGGAGGTGGAGCTTGGTTGTGTGAAGGGAGAGGGTTGGTTGTGACATTGGGTTTTTCTGGAGGCACAATCACCCCATTATCAATGAGATCTTGAATCTCATGACGTAATCGGAAGCATTGGTCGGTGTCATGACCATGCTGTTGGTGAAATGCACAATATTTGGCTGGGTTGTGGGAAGGGGGAAGTTTTTCCAACAATAGCCGTGGCTCTAGGGGCTTTAAGTGCCCTTTTCTAATTAAAACCCCCAGAGCTTTGGACTGGGCATATATAGTGGAGCGAAGGTTTTTTGGCTTTTGGGTGGATATCTGGCTGTCTGCGAACTACTACCGGATGCACCGGTGAATGGCGTAGCTGCAAGGGTTCTCGGGGTGTTGGTGGTGACCATGCTTACCTCCTGAGATCTGGGCGTCGCAAAGACTGCTCGTGATTAATCGCGGTTGTTGAAGATTCTCCTGGGCTGCTCTTTGTCATTGTCAATCAAGCCCTGCTTCAAAGCATCCTCGATTTGTACCCCCATCTTGTGCAGATCTGAAAAGATGGGAAAGGGGAGGACAATCATTTTCTGCATAAGTTTAGGCTGGAGATTACGCACAATCATCTGGATTTGATCTTTATCAGTGGGCCTTAGGGTCATCATTGAGGCCTTGGCCCTCCATCTGGTTACGAACTCAGAAAAGCTCTCCTTAGGCTCCTGCCTGGTCGTCTCGAGATCTCGGGTTGTAATCTCGATTTGTGTACTATAGGAGTACTGAGCGACAAAAGCCTCGGCCATCTCATCCCAACTCCTTTGAACATCATCTTCCAGTTTTGCGTACCAGATGGCCGCCACACCCGACAGGGTCTGACCAAATAAGGAAAGCTTCTGTAGTCTAGTGAGGCCCATTGGCCTTAGAATGTCTGAAAATAGCCGCAGGTGTACTATGGGATCCCTAGATCCATTGAATCAGTCGATATGCGGCATCTTAAATCTGTCTGGCAGCGTCACGGCTGCGTCAGTATACCTATCCTCAATGTCCAGGATGGACTTCACACCCTAAGATTTCTTGAACAGCTTTTCGAGCTTGCTCACTTTTAACGCTGTGGGATCCGTCTCGAACTCAAAAGGGGAATCCGGTAGGTTGGTGGGTGTTTTGGATAGTTGCGGTAGAATCGGGGACGGAGCCGGCCCTATTGGGATGTCTGTATCCTCCTGGACATTCTGGACATTCGCCGCCTCCCCGGGTATTGGAACTCCTGGTGGGGGAGGAGCTGGGTATGAAGCTGATGCCCCGGCTTGTTGCTGTAGTCGGGTAATTAGCTCTGCCTGTTGGGCCATGATTACGGCCTGTTGTTTGGCAAACTCCGCTTGCCGGGCAGAGTCCTGTTACATGGTTTTCATGGCCTCATGCATCTGACGCATCATTTCTTCCATTCCTGTCATTCCCGACATACTGCCCTGATCCAACTGAACTACCGGTAGGTCTATCTCTGGAGTAGCCTCGGGAATCTCAACCTGACTGTTCAAAGACCATTGACCTGGCAATCTCTGCTTGGATACACTGCGTCTTCTCAATCTCCGTCTGATAACCGGGGGTAAGAAATGAAACACTAGTTGTCCATCGACCAGATCCTCAGATCGATTGAGTCGGCGACCTCTAGTCCAGAGTGCTTGGGGAATATCTGCTTGGTTTGAATCAATTGTGCTAAACTACCCCTAGCAAAAAGATAAATAAAGCAATAATAAGGAAATAAACAAACAGACAAAAGGACAGCATAACAGCGTAAATAAACACACAACACACAGTTGGGCATCACAACACACAGTTGAGTAAGCTGAATAGACTGTTCTCAAACACTAATCATTGTTCCCAAATCACTGCCCCCAAAACTGAATCTGATACCCGCAGATAGCTGATTCCCAAAATACTGAACCGGTGCCCGCAGGCCTGGTGCGCAAACTTGCAAACTGACACATGCATTCCTATAAAGGCCAACTCTAAAAGCACGTAGCAAACAAGTGAGAGCCAAAACACCCCTATGTTGGGGTAGGGTTTTCTTGTCCTATAATCGGGTAAGCGACCTATCCTAGTTTCGAATGGTCACTATGGATTCTGAATATGCACTAGGTCAAATGGTCAAAAGGGGTGCCCCAACAACAATCGGGGTTTGTGTTCCCATTGTGGCAGAACCCGTAACCTGTCAGCCTTATGGCACGCTTCTCAAAGCGAGCCCCCGGCAAACCATTCAGGAATAGCAGACGGCAAACACGGTGTCCTAGGCGCACCAATGCAAATGCAATGCAAAGAAACACATAAGTGTAATCAAAACAAGATATCATGAGTTCGAGTCAAGTTCTCTAAATCCCCAACAGAGTCGCCAGAAACTGGAGACGTCCTCGAACGCCCTGGGAGGGAAATCCCCCGTTTTGTTCATTTGGGCTCACTAAGGTTCGGACTCAAATGTCATGGTTCATAATCTGATCTCGCAAAGTGCAATGCAAGACTGATAAATCACCAAAGAGTCCAAATTCGACAAATCATTTTGAAAACAGATTTTTAGAAAGAAGTACCAAACATGGACTGCTTTGCCAGATGCAGAGTCGCCACCTAAATATTTTATTTTGGGGAAATTTAGGAAACCCTGACTCATTGCCTACGGCCACGTATCCGTCATCACCAAAGTTGCCTCGGCTCCGGAACTTGGGTACGATTGGGGAAGGTCACTTCGTGAGCACCCCCGCTCGCCCGATCAAAGATCGGCCTCTACTAACCATGATATCGAGTTTTGAAAACATTATGCGTTCCTATTCCGGTTATTAGCCTAGATTTACTATGTGATGCGCACAACATACAAGTATAGACTGGATCGCCTGAATTGGAACAAAACATTTCATGTGTATTTTGAAAATGGTTTGCTACTTGCAAATAGGCTAAAATGCAGATTTTGCCACCCTCGAGTGGGCTTAGAAAACGCGGTTTTGCCACTTTTAGGTGGGCTTAAAACTTGCATTTATTGCATTGTTCCAATTCAAATAACCCAACCTTCACCCACAGGCACTCAGGCAGTTATATCATATAAGCAGTTAGCCTTATGGTAAGCACGCTATCATGGCAATCACTCACACACATGCAAGGATGCTAAAGCATAAAAACTTATTAAGTACTCCGAGCCAAAACAGAAACTAGTTAATACTCAATGCATGATCGTAGTTCATGTTAAAATGGCTAATTCAACACATGCAGGAATGTAACTAAGATAGGCTCAGCTATTCTAAGATGGCATGTGAGATGCTACAACTAACACGTATTCAACTTGGAATTGAAATGCCGTGCAGTTAGTATGATGCGCCGAGCCCGGTGCATGCAATACAGATGAATGAATGCACGCATGCATAGCATAAGGTATGCTAATTTAAATATGCCCTAATACTAACCATTGAAAGCAAGTAAATAAAAGGGAGAAAGAAGTGGGGGTTGGAAGACAGACACACACTCACACACATTTATTACACAATTGCCCTCGCTCGGAGGGTCCGAAAGAATAATACAGGCCAAATAATGAACCAACCATCCTAGCTAATTAATAATTACAAAACTTCTAATTAATTAACAAATTAATTACAAAAACAGCCTAAATATGAAACTAAAGAGACCGCCGCAGCTCTGCCTCGGAATGCGTGGATGATGCATGCTCGGTTTGCCTTGCTTGGAAACCAGTTACCATGCCACTGTTGCCTCTGTTTGCACTGTTCTGCACCTCTGAACCATTCCATGATCATTTTGGAATGCCACCGGCCTATGAAAAGCACCGCTGACCATGTAAATGTGATCATCCACCATAAATTGGGTCACCGGCTGGACTCTGATGGTCGGTCAGCACTGAGAGTGGCCGGCTGGCTATTTATTCCTAAAGAATCCTGTTTTTGCTGCAACAGTGGACAAACCGTGCATAGCAAGGAAACTTCAAAGCAATGTATGCATGGCCACACTCCCTATCATGTTATGGACTCGAGGGAGTGTGGCCCTTGGTCCTCGGCCCACCAATCACGCATCTCGATGCACGATGGCCAAAGGCACCAAGTTTGCCAATCAATGTAAATGAATGCAACAAAACGAATGAATGCTTCACGCCCTATCATGTTGAGATCAAGGGCATTGGCGACCGAGGATTGAGACGTGTTTCGTGACTTTAAGTACGAACACATCTCATTCCTCATGCTTTGTTGACACCCCAAACCAAGCAAAATGTAATGCATGTATGCAATACGGCTCAAGTATGCAACATGACTCAAATATGCAACATGAGGCTAAGTTAACAAAGCATGCCAAATGCGGTGCAACCTATCCTGCAAGTATGCAATGTGCCAAACATGCAACAATACGCGATGGAATTAGCATGTGACAACACACAATGAACCAAATATGCAACAAACATGCAACAAACATGTAATGGTGGGCTTAAACCACAAAGGGCAAACCTCAGCCTTGCCTTTAACAGTGGCCAAAAGTGATGGAAATGATAGATAAATGCTCATGCAAACATGTACACCAATGGGCCTAAAGCTAAGGCACAATAGGTAACTTTCAAGAACACTCAAAAGATGATAAACATGGACATTAGACCAACATGTTAAACTCTGAAAGTGTATAGAGGGTGATACCAAATCAACCATGTTATGCAAGTAAGGCATGCAACATTGACCAAAACTCGAAGCCAACCAAGGGGTTCAAACCAAAGCTATGTCAACCAAACCCCAAAAGACCAAGATGGCTTAAAACAATCCTCGGGCATTCCAAAACAAGATTAAAGCATGCATAGATCATGGTCAAAACATGCCAAGAAATGGATGCAAAACAAAGGGGGATTTAAGGCCACAAAGAGGATATTCTACTACAACCACCCCAACCACACATGGCATGGACTAATCAATGCAAAATAGAGTTTTAACATGCAAAAAGGAGCCCCAAAACCTACTGATATGGCAGTTAAAGGACTCAAACCAAGAGGCATGCACAATGACTCATTTCAAGGCACAAAAGAACAACTCTTCAAAGCATGAAAGGGATGATGAATGCAAGCATACAAGCATGGATTATGGACTGAAATAGCATGAGAAGTGATTCTAAATCACTGAAACAACCCAATTAGTGCATGCTAATGATTCACACACTCAAGGCTCACAAGCCAAAATGCATGGTGGCTATACCAAACATAGCAAACATGGTCAAATCAGTATCCAACAGACCTCAAGCATGATGAAATATGACCAAAAGCTTCATGAAGTCAAGCTAGAACATGCAAGCATGGAGGGGCAAATGCATGGCACATGTTATGACAATAAAGGGGGTTACTAGACAAGTGTATGATGCATGTAATGGACCATCAATCTGACCAAAAACAGAGGTATAATGTGACCAAATAACACCCAAAAACCTCTAAAATGGAGCTAAGTAAAGCTAAGCATGTATGCTACCCTTATGAGCCAAAAACATGAACAAATGAGACACAAAGGGAAAGGGGTGTCCCTCCCCTATACAAGACTTCAAGACCCCTTCACCACCACTGAAAATCCACTGGATTTCAGTGGTGAGAAGGCCAATACACAAAAGGTTCCAATGCTTAACAAATAAGGCACAAAAAGGGGCCAAACAAGGCCTAAAAGGGGGAGGTCGACCCCCAACACCAAAATGACCTTAATGAAACATCTTAAACATCAAAAAATAGAACTTTTATCAGTTATACACAAAGCTCAAAATAGCATACAAAGTGCGTTAAAAGCTAGTGCAAGAATGGGGAATATAAAGTAATTATGCTCACCCTTGAAGAACACTTGAAGAACAGCAACCTCAGGCCCCTTTTTTTTGATCAAAACCAACTTAAAAGCTCTAAGAACAACCTCCCAACACCTCAATAACCCAAGTATGGTGTAATACTAGGTGCCTTAGTGCAAAACTAAGAACAAAACACCCTTTTAGGCCCTCTAACACACACAAATGAAGAGAGAGAGGGAGATATAGAGAGAGAAAGTTGTATATATCATATATCTCTGGTTTTTGCTGAACCTCTTCAAAGGAGAGGGAAGGCTCTCTTATATAGACAAGGCAAAGGGTCAAAGCTTCTAAGGGAAGCTAAGTCAAAGGTCCAAGCCTCTTGAGGAAGCTAAGACAAAGGGTCAAGCTTCCTCAAGAAGCTAGAGCAAAGGGTCTAAGCTTCTTGAGGAAGCTAAGACAAAAGGGTGCAAAGGGTGCAAATCCTCCATACATGTGTATGGCGGACAAATCCGTGCACTCCAGCTGGCACAGCTGGCATGCACAATGTGTAAAAAAGGCAAAAAGGTGGCACCGGCCAAAAAAGGAGACAATCGGCCAAATAGATGGCCGACCAGCCAAATATTTGTGCCGATCGGCCAAACAAATGGTCGGTAGAAAGAAAGAAAGGCTGGTGGCTTCATGCCACGGCCGGTGGGTTTAAGGGATGGCTAACAAGCCAATTCCTACCTTAGAAGCAAAGCCACAAGTCCTTGGTCCACAACCAAGCACAAAACAGTCAAGCCAAGAGATCCTAAGGCAAGGCGCGCAGCTGAGTCCTTGAGGATCTCAAAACGAACACGAACATAGATGATCACCGAGTGTTCAAACGATGACGTCCAAGTCTTGAGGACGGTCAAAAATGGGGTGTCTACAGATGCTCTTCCTCAATTTCTAGCTCAATTTCATTAGGATTAGCATCATCCTCTACATCTTCAATAGGTGGCTGCACATCTCCCCCATTTTCATCATCAATTGAAGATGAAGGAGATGGATCTATGTCAATGAGATCACTAGTTTTTGGCTCCAGTTGATCACCTTTCCCAAAGTCTTCAATTGTTTGGTCTTCAAGAAACACAACATCACGGCTTCGAATGACTTTCTTGTTGACTGAATCCCACAATCTATACCCAAATTCATCACGGCCATAGCCAAGAAAAATACATTGTCTTGACTTACTATCAAGCTTAGACCTCTCATCTTTTGGAATGTGAACAAAAGCTCGGCAACCAAACACTCTCAAGTGCTCATAAGACACATCTTTGCCGGTCCAAACTCTTTCAGGTACATCACCATTCAAAGGATAGGAAGGAGACAAATTGATCACGTCAACTGCTGTCTTCATTGCCTCACCCCAAAAGGATCTTGGCAATTTAGCTTGTGAAAGCAAACACATTGTTCTTTCTACAATGGTGCGATTCATCCTCTCGGCAATGCCATTTTGTTGAGGAGTTTTCTTAACTGTCTTTTGGTGCCGAATACCTTGGCTGCGACAATACTCATCAAATGGCCCAATGTATTCATCACCATTGTCTGATCGGATGCACTTCAATTTCTACCCTGTTTCTCTTTCAACCATGGCCTGAAAATGCTAAAATACTTTTAGAACTTGATCTTTAGTTTTTAGTAGAAAAGCCCAAACTTTCCTTGAATAATCATCAATGAAAGTAACAAAATAAAGTGCACCACTATGTGTTCTAACTTTTAAAGGACCACAAACATCGGAATGAATCAATTCCGACATATTTTCTTTTCTAGAAGCAACATTTTTATGAAAAGAAACTCTATCTTGCTTACCTGCCAAACAATGAACACAAGTTTTAAGATGTGTACATTTCAAACCGGGTAGAAGCTCTTCCTTGAACAAAACTTGCAGCCCCTTTTCACTCATATGGCCAAGCCGCTTGTGCCACAATTCAGTAGTAGTATCATCTTCAAGTGCATTAACAACACCTTTACAAATTTTTCCTTGCATCGAATAAAGTGTATGAGTCTTCTTGTACTTAGCCACCACCAAAGAACCCTTTGTGAGCTTTTATATTCCATCACCAAATTTGTTGTTGAAGCCTTCATCATCTAGCTTCCCAATAGAGATCAAATTAAGGTGAATGTCGGGAACATGTCTCATATCTTTAAGTAACAACTTGCAGCCCAAATTTGTTTCCAAGCAAACATCACCCATGCCAATAATCTTGGACAAACCTTCATTACCCATTCGAACAGAACCATAATCTCCTATAGTGTAGGTAGTGAAGAAATCAACTCGAGAAGTCACATGAAAAGAAGCACAGGAATCAATCACCCAATTGCTCTCTTGGCCCACAAAATTGATACAATCATCTTCACAAACGACCATGAGATCATCGGTAGTAACTGCCGTTGTGTCTTCTTGCTTCTTATCCACACTTTTGTCACGCCTTTTCTTCTTATTCTTGAGCTTTCGGCATTCTCGCTTCATGTGCCCTTTCTCATGGAAATAATAGCACTCAATGTCTTTTTTTGAAAAAGAACCATCTTTTGATTTGTTACGGCTTTGATCACGACCATGAGGAGTCTTACTCCTCCCCCTTGTTTTGCTTCGGCCTCTCACAACAAATGCTTCTGAATGAGAGGAACCCGTTGATTTTCTTCTAGTTTCTTCATTCAACAAACTACTAGTGACTTGGCTCATTGTGACAACTCCATCAGGTGCCGAATTACTAACCGTCACAACCAAAGTCTCCCAACTTTCGGGTAAAGAACTAAGTAGCATCAAAGCCTACAACTCATCATCAAAAATAATTTTCATAGAGGCAAGTTGGTTAACAATACTTTTTATTTCATTCAAATGTTCTGGAATTGGGCTGCCATCTTTATATTTTAAATTAACCAACTTACGAAACAGAAAGGCTTTATTTGTGGCTGATTTTCTATCATAAAGACTCTAATTTTTTCCATAAATCATGTGCTGAAGTTTCAGTAGCAACATGATGAAACACACTGTCATCAATCCATTGACGGATAACACCAACGGCTTTTTGATTAAGCCTCTTCCATTCATCATATTTCATATCATTAGGTTTGCCACTATCACCCTCAATAGGCCCATACAAATCTTTACAAAATAATAGGTCCTCCATTTTAGTTTTCCACGTTACCCAATTGCTTCTATTGAAGCTAGACATACAACCCACATTCCCCTCCATTGATTTACACAAATAAATAGACCCAAATAAACCGTCAGCTCTGATACTAGTTGTTAGGGAAAATATGTGATTCCCCACAAGTAAATCAATCAATGGGAATAAAAACTAATGCAGAAAAATTAAATCAAAGGCAACACAAGAATTTTACGTGGTTTCCTCAATGTAAGGTACGTCCACGGGATCGAAATCCAATTCCACTATCAACCGAATAAGTTTCCAAATGATTACAAACAAGACGCGAATAGTCTCACAAACCACCCTTAGGTGAATTCCAAATAATCACAAATAAACAAGAGGAAAGACCTCACTAAATAGATGAACCAAAATATTTAGAACTAGAGTTGAAGAAAGATCCAAAAAAAAAAAATTGATGCTTCACAAAACAAAGTCCATCGAATTGATTAGCCCCGAAACCAATTAGCCACTACACTGTTTCCACCGAATTGAATTGCAGCTGCTGCTCTCTGATTTTCAAAAGCACTTAAACAATATATATTTAGATTTATATATTATTGACTCTTAGGTTTTGTAATCAAGCCATAATTGTATCCAAATTGAATTGAGTCTCTTAAAATTAGATATAATATATATAAAATATATTATACCTAAACCAAACCAAATTAAAATTCTTTTTCCAAAACCAATTGGGTCTCAAACTCCAATAAGGAGATATACCCAACATAAAATTATACTGTAGACTCTATTTCATAGTAAAATCTTACTCTAATTTACAATAAAATTGCACTATTAACGCTAGTTTCAACAGGAAAAAAAAGAATACGATTTATTTATTTATTGTTTTTTTTAAATTTCATAGCCAATATGGATCTTATTTAATAGACCTTGACGAGAGGATTCTAACTACTAACTTTATTAAAAACCAATATATACATCAAAAGTTAAATCATTTGAAGGTTGAAATATAAAAGCAGCTACTAAGAGTAAGATTGTCTATAAAAAATAAAAAAATAAAAATTGTTTGTCCTTGATAAAAAAAAAGAAAAAGAAAAAAGGGAACTTCATATCCAGGGGGCTTACAAATTAAAAAAGTTTGGATTCTGTTTTTCCTTTTAAAGCGGATCAAAGAGATACTTTTGGCCAAATATCCTTTATATAGCGGTCAGGTCAAGACCCGAGCCTTTCTATTATTTTATATTGAGTTTTATATTTGTTTTGGATTGTATTGTACTTCCTTGAGCTTTATTTGTCATAGGAAACCTTGGTCTTAAACCTAGTGACTTGGCAACAGTGTGTTGTGTTGAAGGATCACGATCGCGATATTCTAGTCACGCTCGCGAGAGATGAAGGTTGCCCGCAATGGGCCACGACAATGCCGCGACCGAAAACCACCTTTAGGTCCTTAGGCCTTGAGAAGTTGCATAGCCTGTGAGGGTAGCCGTGATTTGCTTGGTTGTGCTTGCGATATGTGTGGCCGCGGTCACGAACAAGAAAAAAAACATCGCTCGAACGAATAAGAAAAAAAAAAAAAACTAGACAACAACACTTTTGAAAAACTAACTCCTAACTTTTTCCAAACATAGGAATAACTCCCAAACAACCAAACTCAACTAGCAATAAGAAGTTATAAACAATAGTTGAAGAGATGGAATTCTGGATCTAAGAACATGAAAAGGGATGGATCTAAACCGGAACCGTTATATACACCCCTCTTTTAGAGGTTGGATGGATTCGAAGGTTTACCGAACTGTAGAGACACCCACTTTGATCTCAAAGTTTTTCGACCTTCAATTTCTCTCTCTATACATACACCTCTACTGGACCTAGGATTGAAGCTTTTAGTGCTGGAGATTCAAGGAAGATTTCAGAAGCTTGAGGGTGCGTAGAGTAGATTTTGCTAATCAAGGAGCTCTTACTCTTTACTTGAGATAAACTCTTGAACTTTCTCATCACCTTCTCTTCCATTGTCTTTTTTTTTTTCTTGTTTGTCAAACAGTCTATAATTATGATTTCTATTGCTTATAATGTGATTGGGCTTTGTGAATAGTGGAGGGGATTAGCTACCCCTCCATAGGAATTGTTAGAATTGCCTTAATTCTAGTTTTCTCTTATTTTCTCACCTGCAAACACTTTGGTAGTGTTTGGTTTAATTTTTGAATTAACTTTTGGATTGAAAAATCAAAAAATATGTTTGGTCTACTATTTTTTAACTCTCTCTCTCTCTCTCTCTCTCTCTCTCTCTCTCTCTCTCTTACACATCAATTAATCACTTTTTCTCTCTCTTCTCTTATCCTCTCACATTTTACACATCAATCAATCAATTTTTCTCTCATATCCATCTATTCAACTACCAAAAAAAAAAACCCCCTACAAATCAATTCAAAATTATTTTCAAAACCCATAAGTTTTCAACTTTCAAAACTCTTTTCAAACACTTATCTCTCAAAATACAACTCAAAACTCTTTTTAAAAACTAAACGAAACAACATTTTCTGAGTTTTACTCGCGTATTTAGATTAGATATGGACTTGTATAGAGCGTTCTAGACCTACTGTATGATTTATTTTCATAATTCTCTTGTATATTTTAATTTTCTTTTGTTTACGTCTCATGATTCAATCCTTGTTCTGCCATGACCCAAACCCTCCCCTAAAAGTTTGGGTCATAACCAGTCAGTTATCTCTTAATTACCTTCAGCCTCAAACAAACATATAGAGTAATTATAGTAATGGGGCCATAAGAGGAAGTTTACAATAAATGAAGAAGTCCATTGAGCTGTGCTAATATGAGCAAAACATAACACAATCATATCATTTACATGCCTATGAAAAAATATAAGTATCAAAGGAAATTTTATAAATGTCGATTACATAACCCGAGACCAAAATAGAAAAAACAAAAATAAAGTCATTACATAAAGGGAGTCAAAGACAAGACTCCATCTCGGAGGCATAACGCGACAGGTTCACAAAAGCTCCTGAAGTTGACTTTAACGGTGGGCTCCATGCTGCGGATCACCTACATGTGCATACATAATATTAGGTAAGCGAAGCTTAATGAGTAATAATACAGTAAAGCAGTGTAAATAGATGATCATAAGATTCTCATAATATCCATAATCATATAAACAGAACGACCTTAGGCCCATTATATAACGAAACAACCCTATGCCCAATCATATCTCCAAACGTCCTCAAGCCCAATCATATATCAAAACGGCCTCAGATCCAATCATATATCAAAATAGCCTCAAACCTAATTATATATCAAAACGGCCTATGGCCCAATCATATATCAAAATGGCCTCTGACTTAATCATCTATCAAAACAACCTTGGGTCCAATCATATATCAAAAAGGCCTCAGGCCCAATTATATACCAAAATGGCCTCGGGTCCAATCATATATCAAAACAGCTTCAGGCTCAATCATATATCAAAACAGCCTCGGGCCCAATCATATATCAAAACGACCTCAAGCCCAGTCATATATCAAAACAGTCTCGGGCCCAATCATATATCAAAATGGCCTCAGGCCCAATCATATATCAAAACGACCCCCGGCCTAATCATATATCAAAAAGGATCAGCCCCAATCATATATCAAAACGGCCTCAAGCCCAATCATATATCAAAACGGCCACAGGCCCAATCATATATCAAAACAGCCTCAGCTCCAGTCATATATCAAAACGGCCTCAGGCCCAATCATATACCAAAACGGCTTCTGGCCCAATCATATATCAAAACTGTCTCAGGCCCAATCATATATCAAAACGTCCTCGGGCCCAATCATATGTCAAAACGGCCTCGGGCCCAACATGTCATAGCTTAAACATAAACAGAATGACCTTAGGTCCACATTACACATGTCATATAATATTAATGAAGTTCCTTCATTTCGCTCAAATCAAAATGTCAACACCATTCACCATTTACAGTTTAAGGTACACAATAAATAAAATATACGTATAATATTATTACTCATAATTTGTTTGATCTCACAGCGTCTCCTCTGCCACACAACCTACACAAACATTTCATATACACATTAAATAAATCATTTATTTCTATTCGTAAACTTATATTTCATAATTCAAAACCTCCTTTAATGAGTTTCTAAGCATCATTTCACTCCCAAAAGGGTTTAAATAAGGTTGAGAATGTGTTCCAAAGGCCGGGATACCAACACGAGAAAATATGGTTTTCTTCTCTATCTGGCCACACGTGCGGCTAGTCCAACCGCTCGAGTGGTCTAGCTCTGCTTGTGTGGAAACTCGAGCTACTCAATTGCACAGAATGGTTTTGCCAAAGTTTGGCTCATGGGCCACTTGTGCGAAGCCCGTGGCAGCACGAGTGGTCTGGGCACACACAAACAGTCTGAAAATAGCACAAAAATGCAAACTTCCCAAACTCATTTCCAACCCCAACTTCATACAAAACAAACCCAAAAACACGATATACAAGCATGATACAAGTGTAATTCCACATTAAACCTATCAATCTTGCTTCAACATCAAATTTATGGTCTCATCTTTTCATAAATTCATGATTTACATGTACAAGTTCGAAATACATCAATTCATGAATGATCTTCCAACAAATCTAGTTTGTATGAACCATCTAAGGCTTATTTCATGGATCAATCACAAGAATGAACTCAAATCAAATAAAGATGAAGTGATTAGGGATCAATTTCATACATTTAGCTCTAGTCATTACATAACTCTAGACCCTAGCTCAAAATTCCCAATTCCTTCTTGATTCCGTGACAAAGATGAGCTAAAGACAAAGATTGTAAGTAAATTAACATACCTTAACTCAAATCTAAGGTTTGCCCCTTGATTTTCTTCAAAATCCCTAGCTCTTCCTCTTCCACTCTCTCTAACTCACTCTCTAGAGCTCTCAACCAAGAATGAAGAAAATAAAGGCTAAACACATATATGACCCAACTCACAAAACATGATTTAATCATTACGAATCATAATTTTTTAAAATTTCACTATAAGCTCTATAAATCATGCTAATTACAAATATGAAGCCAATTTTTGTTTATCGCGCCTCTAAGGCTTTCAATTTCAGTTTAAAATTGTAATTGCAACAGATATTTCTACGTTTAATAGATATTATTCCAGATTCACATAATTCACATATTCAAATTTGCAAATTCATATCAAACATCACATGCATAGTTAAGTGGAGTACGGGTTGGGTTATCACAGTCTTCCCCCTTTTTGGAAATTTGGTCCTCCAAACTTGTTTACCTTAAGTCGAGAACAATTATAGATATCGTTGTCTCATTTCTTCTTCTCATTCCCAAGTGGCTTTGTTTCCATGATGTTCCCTCCATTTGACTTTTACCATTGGAATAGTCTTGTTCCTTAGTTGCTTGACATGCCGATCAAGGATTTGGATAGATTTCTCCTCATAAACCATATCGTCATCTAACACAATCTGCTGATAGTCAATAATATGAGAAAGGTCCCAAAGGTAGCCTCACAACATTGATATGTGGAACGCATTGTGCACTTGCTCCATGCCCGATGGTAAAGCAATCCGATAGGTGACTAAACCCAACTTTTCTAAAATCTAAAATGGCCTTATGTACTAGGGTGACAATTTCCCTTTTTTCCCGAACCTTGTATGCCCTTTCATTTGGGTGACTTTGACAAAAACGTAATCCCTAACTTCAAATTCCAAGTCTCTCATTCTTTGATCAACATAGCTCTTCTGTTGGCTTTGAGCAGTTTTTAATCTATGTTAGATTATCTGAATCTTTTTCGTAGTAACTTGCACAATTTCAGGCCCAATCAATAACCTATCCCCAACCTCGGTCCAACAAACCAGAGTTCGACATTCTCTTCCATACAAAGCTTCATTTGGTGCCATTCCGATGCTAGAGTAGAAACTGTTGTTATATGTAAATTTTGCCAAAGGTAAATGGGTTTCCCAACTTTCACGAAAATCCAAAACACACATCTGGAGCATGTCCTCCAACGTCTATATAGTTCTTTCAGATTGTCCATCGGTTTATGGATGAAATGCGATACTGAACCTCAACTCCGTTCCCAATGCTTTTTGTAAGCTTTGCCAAAATCTTGATACAAACTTATAATCTGTATTCGACACAATAGTGCAATTGAATAATCTCAGCAATGTACACAGTAACAAGTCTATCAGCATTATAAATAGTCTTCACAAGCAAAAAGTGAGCAGTCTTAGTCAATCTATCCACAATAACCTATATATCCATACATCGGGGTGTTCGAGGTAAGCTCACAATAAAATCCATAGTTATGTGCTCCCACTTCCATTTCGGAATAGGGAGAGGTTAAAGTAACCCCGCCGGTTTTTAGTGTTCCGCTTTTACTCGCTGACATTGAAGGCATCTTGAAATGAACCCTGCAATTTCTCTCTTCATATTGGGCCACCAAAAAGCTTGCTTGAGATCATGGTACATTTTGGTATTTTCGAGATGCATAGTAAATCTGGACTTGTGAGCTTCTTCCAAGATTCTTCCTTTAATTTCGAGGACATTAGGAACACACAATCTTCCCTTGAATTTCAACACTTGAGCTTCCAAAGAAAATTCCGATCTTGGCTTTGTTTCTATCTCATCATGTACTTTCTTGAGAAATTTATCCTCCAATTGCCTTTGTTTAATTTCCTCAATAATAGCCAATCGTGCTGCCATTGCAGCTAATATTCCACCACATTCACGTAGCATAACTTCCACTTCCATTCTTTCCAAGTCAAGTAATAGTTCATTCCGCTCCATAAGCAAACATGCTAAATTTCCCATTGACTTCCTACTAAGAGCATCTGCTACTGTGTTGGCTTTGCCAGGATGGTAATGAATCTGCAAGTCAAAATCTTTGATGAGTTCTAACCACCGTCTTAGCAGTATATTAAGCTCCTTTTGAGTAAAGAAATATTTGAGGCTCTTGTGGTCAGTGTAGACTTAACATATTGCTCTATAGAGATAATGCCACCATATTTTCAATGCATACACCACTGCAGCTAATTCCAAATCATGCGCAGGGTAATTCTTCTCATGCAGCTTCAGATGCATACGCAATCACTCTCCTATTCTGCATAAGTACACACCCTAATCCCCTTTGAGAAGCATCATTATAAATAACAAACCCTTCTGTACCTGACGGTAAGGCAAGGACCGGTGTTGTTGTGAGCCATGTCTTCAATTCTTGAAAGGCGAACTCCCTCTATTCTGTCCACTTGAATGGAACACCCTTTTGAGTCAACTGGGTAAGTGGCACTGCAATCTTGCAAAATCTTTAACAAATCTTCGGTAGTAACCTGCTAAACCCATAAAGCTGTATACTTCTGTAACATTAATAGAAACAGGCCAATTCATAATAGCTTCTATCTTTTGCGGATCGACAGACACACTATCCTTGTTAATCACATGCCCTAAAAACACAACTTAATTTAACCAAAATTCACATTTCTTCAATTTAGCATATAACTTCTTGTCTCTAAGTGTTTGAAGAATCAATCTCAAGTGCTTTTATGCTCTTCCCTAGTCTTCGAATATATAGAATGTCATTGATGAATACCACCACAAACTCATCCAAATACGATTTGAAAATCCAATTCATTAAATCCATAAAAGCTGCTGGTGCATTCATAACCCCAAATTGCATGACTAAAAATTCATAATGGTCGTACCTGGTTCGGAAGGCGATCTTCTCAACATCCTTTACTTTGACTTTCAACTGATGGTACTTGAATCTCAAGTCAATTTTTGAAAACGCTTGCGCCCCCTGTAATTGGTCAAACAAATCATCAATCCATGATAAAGGATATTTATTCTTCACTATTACCTTATCAATTTCTCGGTAATTAATACACAACCGAAGGGTCCCATCCTTCTTCTTCACAAACAAAATAGGTGCGCCCCAGGTCGATGTACTTAATCTGATGAAGTAAGGTGGTGGAACTGTATTGTCAAACAATTCTTGCAACTGTATTTTCAATTCCTTCATTTTTGCCGGAGACATTTTGTACGATGCTTTTGAAATCAGTTGAGTATGCATTACAATACTAAAACAAACTCAATCTCATGGTCTATCAAGTCCCCTGGCAATTCCTCGGGAAATACATCCAGAAACTCACTAACAATTGGGTTATTTTCAACACTCACATCGGTTGACTCTACATGTAAAATGCTACACAAATAACCCTTACAACCTTTCTGAAGTAGTTTGCAAGTTTTCATAGCCGATATCAAGTAAGGTGGTGGAACTACCCAATGTCCCACAAAAGTAAACTCATCTTGACCCGGTGGGTGGAAAACAACTTGCTTGGACACACAATCGATGGTTGCATGATACTTAGCTAACCAATCCATCCCCAACATTATATCAAAGTGTACCATATCGAGAGGCATCAAATTAGCACATAATGGAATATCTCCAAGTAAAAGCTCACATGCAGGATAAATAAAAACACATAACATATAGTCCCTAAATGGGAGAGACACACACAACACATAATTCAAGGACTCCATAGATCTATTCAAATTAGGAGCAAATGTTTTTGAAACAAAGGAATGAGTGGAACCTGAATCAAGTGGCACATGAGCAGGTTGGCCATTGATGGAAAGTGTACCTGAAACCACAGCATCTGAATTCTGGACATCACCCGGAACAAGAGCAAAGACTCTCCCTTGCCTAACATTGTCTGTAGACATAGTAGGCCTTGCCGGGTTCATTGTTGCAGGAGTGGAACTGGCTGAACTAGCAATTGGCCTATTCCCTTTGTGTTGCCCAAACATAGGGCAATCTCTCATCATATGTCCTGTCTTCCCACAATTAAAGCAAGCTCGTGTTGCTCGATAGCAAACTCCTCGATGCTTCTTTCCACACTTCGGGCAAGTTGGTGCTGAATCACAGGTAGACCTCGAAGTGCTAGAAGTTCCCAAATTTTGTTTCTTCTTTTGTGAGGAGGCCGACCCTTTGTGCAGATTAGAACCCTGCCTTTTGCCCTTCCAATCCAAGTGTCGGTTGCGAGTGGCTTGGTTACCTTTCGCTATGATGGCCCTATCTAATAAATCCACATATTTTTATACCTTCAACACATTAATCTTCTCAAGAATAGAGTCTCGGAGACCTCCCACAAATTTTCTCGCCTTTTTGTAGTCTGTATCGACCATATGAGGTGCGAAACGAGCTAGCTTAGTAAACTATACTTCATACTCTGCTAAGGTTTTGTTCCCTTGCTTCAAGTTCTCAAACTTCAACACCTTCCTGTCTCAGATACTCTGTGGAAAGTACTTCTCATAAAAAATCTCCAAAAATTGAGCCCAATTCATTCCTTTATGTTCCTCTCGGATAAGCATCCACCAACGGCATTCCGCATCTTCCAGTGGAAAAGCAGCAAGCAAAACCTTCTGTGCCTTCGTGCATGGAAAGACTTTAAATAGTTTCTCTATGCCAAGCACCTATGCCTCTACCTTCAATAGGTTGATTCCTCCTTTGAACAATGGCGGTTTCATCTTCTTAAATTCCTTTCTGAGTGCAATAGTTCAGTTGTCAGCTTGGTGGTCTTGCACTATAGGTGGTGGCACAAGCATTGGTGGCGGTGGTGGTTGTTGTTGCTGCTATTGTTATTGTTGTCTAAAAGCCTCTGCCATGTCCACGATCATTGCCTTCATTCTATCAAATCATGCAGAAGTTGAATCCTTCCCATCTTCTGCCCTTGTTCTTACCATGATCTAGAGGAATAGACATCATAACTTTCACATATAATATGCACATAAGTCACATTTACAAATGCACATTCTCATGTCATACCTGATCATGAATGCATTATAGATGCAACTTAAACTTTTTCTAAACTCCTTATTATTCAAATGGACTCGTGTGTGAGATATTAACTCGTACTCTGATAACACTCTGTCATGACCCAAACCTGCCTCTAAAAGTTTGGGTTATAACCGGCCAGTAATCACTTGATTACCTTCGGTCTCAAACAAACATACAGAGTAATTATAGTAATGGATCCATAAGCGAAAGTATACAATAAATGAAGAAGTCTATTGAGCTATGCCAATATGAGCAAAATATAACACAATCACATCATTTACATGCCCATGCAAAAATATAAGTACCACAGAAAATTTTATACATGTCGATTACATAATCTGATACCAAAATAGCAAAAACAAAAATAAAGTCATTACATAAAGGGAGTCAAAGACAAGACTCCATCTCAAAGGCCTAACTCGATAGGTTCACAAAAGCTCCTGAAGTTGACTCTAAGGGTGGGCTCCATGCTACGGATCACCTACATGTCCATACATAATATTGGGTAAGCGAAGCTCAATGGGTAATAATACAGTAAAGCAGTGTAAATAGATTATCATAAGGTTCTCACAATATCCATAATCATATAAATAAAACGGCCTCAAGCACATTATCTATCAAAAGGGCCTCGAGCCCAATCATATATCCAAACGGCCTCAGGCCCAACATATATCCAAACAGCCTCAAGCCCAATCATATATCAAAACGGCCTCGGGCCCAATCATATATCAAAATGACCTCGGGCCCAATCATATATCAAAACGGCCTAGGGCCTAAGATGTCGTAGCTTAAACAAACACAAAGCGCCTTAGGTCCACATTGCACATATCATATAATATTAATGAAGTTCCTTCATTTCGATCAAATCACAATGCCGATACTATTCACCATTCACGGTTCAAGGTACACAATAAATAACATATATGTACAATAATATTACTCATAGTGTGTTTGATTTCGCGGCGTCTCCTCTGCCACACGACCTGAACAAATATTTCGCACACACATTCGATAAATCATTTGTTTCCATTCGCACACTTATCTTTCATAATTCACAACCTTCTTTAATGAATTTCTAAGCATCATTTCACTCCCAAAAGGGTTTAAATAAGGTTGACAATGCGTTTCGGAGGCCAGGGTACCAATACGAGAAAATAGGGTTTTCTCTCATGTCTGGCCGCATGTGTGGCCAGTCCAACTGCTCGAGCAGTCTAGCTCCGCCTATGTGGAAACTCAAGTTGCTCAAGTGTACATAATGGTTTTGCCTAGGTTTGGTTCATGGGCAGCTTGTGCGGAGCCCGTGCCCACACGAGCGTTCAGGGCACACACAGACAGTCCGAAAATAGCACAAACATGCAAACTTCCCGAACTCATTTCCGACCCCAACTTCATACAAAACCAACCCAAAAACATGATATACAAGCATGATACAAGTATAATTCCACATTAAACCTATCGATCTTGCTTTAACATCAAATTAATGGTCTCATATTTTCATAAATTCATGATTTACATGTACAAGTTAAAATGACATAAATTCATGAATGATCTTCCAACAAATCTTATTTCTATGAACCATCTAGGGTTTATTTCATGGATCAATCACAAGAATGAACTAAAATCAAACGAAGATTAATAGATTAGGGTTCAATTTCATATATTTAGCTCTAGCCATTACATAACTCCAAACCCTAGCTCAAAATTCCCAATTCCTTCTTGATTCTATGGGAAAGAAGAGCTAAAAACAAAGATTGTAGGTAAATTAACATACCTTAACTCAAATCTAAGATTTGCCCTTTGATTCTCTTTGAAATCCCTAGCTCTTCCTCTTCCACTCTCTCTAACTCATTGTCTAGAGCTCTCAACCAAAAATGAAGAATATAAGGGCTAAACACATATATGACCCAACTCATAAAACATGATTTAATCATTACGAATCATAATTTTTCAAAATTTCACTATAAGCTCTATAAATCATGCTAATTACAAATATGAAGTTGTTTTTTGTTTATCACGCCTCTAAGACTTTCAATTTCAGTTTAAAGTTGTAATTACAACAAATATTCCTATGTTCAACAGTTATTATTCCAAATTCACATAATTCACATATTCAAATTTGCAAATTCATATCAAACACATAATCACATGCATAATTAAGTAGAGTACGGGTTGGGTTATCACATGTTCACATATTAATGAACTATTGTTATTGTTTTATGGTGTTAATTTGGTGATCTATGAGTTTTATTGATGATTAGAGAGCTTTCTATCTTTGTTTGTTTTTTATTTTCTTTTACTTTATCTTGTTTTCCTTCTACTTTCTTGAAAGCCAAACATGGCTTCCACCTAGAAGTGATTTGTGATCTACTCTCTCCATTCATTCTTAACATGGATTTGGGTATCCATTTACTTTTTTCCATGAGAAATTATATAGATTCATATTCATTTCTTTGATTTGCTTCTTGTTTTAGTTTCATATCTCTATTTTTGCTTCTATGATCATCATTGATTTTCTATATCCTTGATGATCAAAGAAGTTCCATCTTCTCATGATTATCCCATGATGAGAAAAGTGGATTTTGCTTATCTTTTTCTTTATTTTTCATTGCTTGAATTGCTTCCATAATCATTATGTACTGATTTGTATTGCTTGATGATTGGGGAAGCCAACTCATCTTTTCTATGATCATTCTAATGATTAGAAGGGATGAGTTATATCTCTTATTTTATCATTTGCTACTCTTTCTCTTATCCTTTGGTGATTGAGATTGAGATTCTCTATCATGTTCATTATGAAGCTTCAATGGCTTGGGTGGATTCAATTCTCTCATTATTCATGATAATTGATGATGAATTCATCATGCTTAGCTTTTAGTGGCATTCTAAGAGAATTAATGCTTCTCTCTTACATTCCTATGTTTGAGAAGCATTTTGGTTCATTTTCTTTTCTATTATCTTGATTTTTAGTTTCTTTTGTTTAGTAGCTTCTCTATTTTCATTTGGCTACATTTAGCTTCCATTACTCTTGTCATTTTGCTTCTTATAGTATAGATGCTTATATGTTTCCCCTATCTATTCCTTCTCTATCTTTCTTATTTGGAGCTTTCCATGTATTGGCATTATGTTTTCATTATTCATCATTTTCCATGTTTTGCATTAATTTTTCATGCATAAGGCTTGGCTCATCTTACTTATCATCTTCATTTCTTATGTGATTATATGTGCTACCCCATGTCTTGAAATGGTTCATACATCACATATCAATAGCCAAGTCTTTAGTTGCATTCTAGTGTACGTATTGCATTAGTTTCTTTGCATATAGAATCATGCATATTTTCTAACTCTTTACACTTTGCATGGTGCGGATGAGTACTAGGTGAGTTTCTTTCGTCTTTGCATCCTGATTGTGTGTGTTTTTCTTACTATGTCTAGTATTCTACCATGTGGCTACTTGCTTATTTGATATATCTTTACTATTGCCAATGGATGGAGGTTATTGAGGTTATTTAGTTGGGATGATCTTGATTTTTATACATGTGAACTCATCTTTTTCTTTGAGTTGCACATTTTCAAACTCTTTTCTAAAACAAATGAGATCAAAGCATTCCAAAGTAAGTGATTTAGTCTATACTTGCTTGCTTCACATAATAATTTTAGCATTAATAATCGGAACATGAGCATATTTTCATTAGAAATCTCATATCATAAAAAAGTAGAGACCGATTTTTAATTGGGTGAGTAGGGGTGCTCAATTCATGAATTTTTGCCCTCATACCTAAGTTCCCAAATTGAGACACTTTGGTTATAACGGATAGTGGCCTTTAACATGAGTCATGAGTTTCCTAGTTTTCTCAAAAGATTGGATGGCGACTCTGAGCCTAGTAATATAGTTCATTTTTGACATATCTTGTGATTAGTGTATTTTCTATGGATTTGTTAAATTTGGACTCTCATTTTGTTTCACATTGCACTCATGAAATCAGGCTAGGGGTTTGGACTATCAGGCGTGCGCAGATACTCTTTTTGGAGATCTCACACTTAGCGATGACCACTGATAAATACATGTAGTTGAGAGGATTCACTAGGTCATTAACAATGAAATTGAGAAATATTGAACTAACACTATGAGAATTTACACTTTTGGCAACTAAATTTTTAGTCGCCAAAAGTCATGATTTAGTCGCCAATACTATTTAGCGACTAAATTTTTTGGTCGCAAGAGTAGTCGCTGAAGGCTTGTCGGGAAAGGTTTGGCGACTAAAATTATTTTAGTCGCCAAATGTACTGAAATTTTAGTCGCCAAATGTACTGAAATGCCGACTAATTTTTTAGTTGTCAAGAGTATTGAAAAAAATTAAATTACAGCTTTTCAGTGACTAAAATTATTTTGTCACAAAAAACCTTACTTATATCTAGCTACTAAAGATTTAGACGCCAAAATTTTTTTGGTTCCTCCTATTATTTTTTTAGCTACTAGATATATTAGTCACCTAAAGTGTGATTTTGTTTTAGCTACTAAAAGTTTAGTCACCTAAAGTCTCACATTTTTCGCTACTAAACTTTTAGTTAGCAATAGTGTTGTTGTTCATCAAAAAATTTTTGGCTACAAAATATTTCAATTGCCAAATGTCGGATTATTTTTTGCTACTAAGATTTTAGTTGCCTAAAGTGTGGTTTTCTTTTTGGCTAATAATTTTTTAGTCGCTAAAAGTCTGACTTTTTTGGCTACTAAGCTTTTAGTAGGCAAATATTTTGTGCTTTTCCTACTAAATATTTAGTCGGCAAAAGTATCAATTTTTTCACTACTAAACTTGTAGTCAGCATATTTTTTTTGTTTTTTGGCTACAAAATATTTTAGTCGCCAAATGTCTAAAACTTTTTTAAGTTTTAGTCGCTTAATGTCAACTTTTTGTTGGCACTAAGCTTTGTAGTCGCCATAATTATTTTTTGAAATTTTTATTTGGTTTTAGCTACTAACATTTTAGTCACTAAAATATGTGCTTCCTTTTTTATTACAAACTCTTTAGTCGCTAAAAAATTACTCTTATGTTTTATCACAAAATTCTAATTTCTCCACAACCTGTCTGTATTCCGTTCAACCTGTAGTATGTATATAAACAAAATAATACATATTTTATCAATCATTCCACAACATAAAATTATCAATCATTCCACAAACCATATTACTTCTAACCATCCAAAAATGAATAACTTTAAATATATATATATATATTTCATACAAACCAACTTTGTCCAAACTAAAATTATATTTCCATACAAAAATCCAATCCTCCATAAACAAAAAACATATTTACTACCATGTGATATGGCCACTTGGGATGGTACAAATTACCATCGTAATTTGTACCACGTCATAATGTGATCTATATGCCACGCCAGCAATTATCACTTGGATTACAAAAGTTATATGCATTATCGGTGCTAATCTACACAAAAGCAAAGGACGACATAGTTAGCAAGATTATACAAAAGTGTCAAGTGTCCTCCATAAACAAAAATGCAGACTATCCACAAGTCCACACCAAAAGCCATATAATAATAAAAAAAAAAAAAAAAAAACCAATTGCATCCATTACAAAATATCAATTCATTTAGACATAGGAAAAAGGTCGTAATAGCATGCATTTAAGGTAGAAAAATCTATAAAAACCTTTTTTCGAAATGCAATCATATGTATGTATCATGAAAGATTTATTCCAAACTAGATTTCAATTTACAAAAATACAATTTTAGGAGCATATCTCTTCATAAAATAAATGTTTATTGGTAGAATGTTTTGGTTGTAAATTTATTTTAACTCTTCTGTATTTCTATTTTCCTACTCAAAGTAAAATGAATGAGTAATCTACACGTGCTAATTACATTCCGTCTATTGTTACAAGTCGTATTTGTCATGGGAAAGGTGGCCGTGACATCCATACGGTGGTTCAGGGGTGATTCGCATTTTCGCCACATTAACGCCCTTTCTCGGGTAAGTTGAAAGCGTTTTGACCTCTAACTCCCAAACTGCGTGTGCTAATGACATTTCGTTTGTTGTCATAGGCCCTATATGTCACGGGTAAGCTGGCCATGACATCCATATGGTGGTTCGGGGCTGTTTCGCAATTTCACCCCCTTAACGCCCTTTTCTGGTTAAGTTTAATGCGTTTTTGGCTCTAACTTCCAACCTATACATGCCAATTACATTCCATTTGACATCCGTTTGGTGGTTCGAGGCCTAATTCGCATTTTTGCCCCCTTAATGCCCTTTTTCGATTAAGTTGAAAGCTTTTTCATCCCTAACTCCCAAACTATGTGTGCTAATGACATTTTGTCTATTGTCACAGGTCCAATATGTCACAGGTAAGTGTAGACGTCCCCGAACGCATCCCGGGGGAAGGAGTGCGAGTCCCCCCCGTTCTGGTTCGATATTGGGTCACTACAGTTCGTAGGACTAAAATGTCACGGTTCTTAATCTTGAACCGAAGAGTCCAAATCCGGCAAATCGTTTTTGAAAACAGATTTTTTGAAAGAAGTGCCAAACATGGATCGCCGCTTGAATCTGAGTCGCCACCTAAATGTTTTTTAATGGGAAATTTAGGAAACCCTGACTCGGTGCCAAAGGCCACGTGTCCGTCATCACCAAAGTTGCCTCGGCTCGGGAACTTGGGTACGATTGGGAAAGGTCACTTCGTGAGCACCCATTCGCCGCCTCAAAGACCGGCCTCTACTAACCATGATATCTGTTTTTGAAAACATTGTGCGTTCTTATTCCGGTTATTAGCCTAGGTTACTATGTGATGCTCGTAGCAAACAAGTATAGACTGAGTCACCTGAATTGGAACAAAACATTTCATGCTTGTTTGTTTGAAAATGGTTTGATGGTGCTACCCGCAGGTAGGCTAAGACGTGGATTTGCCACCCTCGGGTGGGCTTAGAAAACATGATTTTGCCACTATCTAGTGGGCTTAAAACAAACATTTGATGAATTGTCCCAATTCAAGTAACTCAACCTCCACCCACAGGCATTCAAGGCAGTTATATCATATAAGCAGTTAGCCTCATGGTAAGCATGCTATTCATGGCAGCACTCACACGCATGCAAGGATGCTAAAGCATAAAACTCACCGAGTACTCCAAGCCAAAATAGAAGCTACGTTAGAAATCCATGCATGATCCTAGATACACAAAATTGCCTAATGCGACACATGCAAAAATGCAAACTATAGCAGGCTCGGCTATTCTAAACATGGCATATGGAATGCTACAACTAACACGTATTCAACTTAGAATTGAAATACAAATGCAGTTTGTATGATGTGCCGAGCCCGGTGCGTGCAAAATAGATGAATGATGCAACATGCTGTCATACTGTATGCTAATTGAAATATGCCCTATATCTAACCATCGTAAGCGGGTAAATAAAAGGGAAGAAAGACGTGGGGTTGGAAGACATACATCACACTCACCCACACTCATTATAATTATGCCCTCGCACAGAGGGTCCGAATAAAAATAATACAGTCCCGAAATGAAAGAATAATACAGTCCGAATAATATACAAATTCCTAATTAATTATCAAATTAAATAAGAAAACTGTAAAATGGCATGCAAGCTGTGGATCGCTTGACTCGCTTGAGAATGAAATGATGCATGTTGGGCTGCCTTGCGCGGAAATCCACTAGGATGCCCCAATTAGCCTCTGTTTGCGATGTTTCTCGAAATGCGTGCCAAGTCCCGAAAAGTTGCTGATTCTTCACTTTGCTGCAACAGAGAGTAGGAAAGGGGCATAGCAATGTATTTCACAAATATATGCATGCCTCGATTCTCGCGCCACCAATCACGCATATCGATGCATGATGGCCGAGGAGTCGGATTGCACAACTCAATATAGGATGAATGCATATGAATGCTACAACAAAAACCTAACTCCATCATGGGTGATCCGGAGTGTCGGTGACTTGGGAATTGAGACTCGTCCCGTCACTCGGAGTACGGAACGTGCATCGTTTCCCGTGCCCGGGCTAACTCCTATCCCGAACACGATGCGATATGCATGATATGCATGAAATGCAACTAAGATACAATCCTAATATACACAATGCTATAAAAATGAGATGCCTCGAAATGCGTGCACGCGGGCACGCGAATCGAGGAAATGATCCTAAGGCATAAAATGGCACACGCAATGCAATTGGACTTACACTAACATGAGAGAGCCTCAGCCACACTCACATAAGAAGCCGGGAGATGAAAAAGAAGTGCCTCGAAATGCGTGCACACGGGCACGCAAACCGAGGCAATGGCATACGGAATGCAATGAGACTAAAATGACATACAGAATGCAAAATGGACTTAAACTAACATGAGTGAGCCTCAGCCACACTCACGTAAGAGGCCAAACAACAATCACAAGTATGGCAAAAATAGCATGCAAAAATAGGGGAAAAGAGGGGAACAATGAAGCAAATGGAATACGCAATGCTCAAACTGAAAAATACAGTTCTACAATACTGAAGAGGGACCAAAAATATGAACATTTACTGCTTATGACAACCCCCAAAACAGTATGTAGATATGCTCAACATAGCATGCAAAATATGAGCCAAAAGAGGGCTATAAAGAGAGGTATACCAAGAATTGACCAAACAGCCTAAGACCCTTAACAAAACATGAAGAGTGGGTCATTTTAAGACTATTTTCAGTTCTGATCATGGCCAAAAATAGAAGCAAGATAGGCCTAAAAAGCATGCAAAAATGGGGGCCAAAGAGAGATATAAAGACAAGCACAACATGGAGACCCCCAACAAGGTTGATCCCTTCTAAAATGTTGTATAGGGACACAAAATAAGCTTACTCACAGTTCATGACATGCTCCAAAACAGACCACATGTAGACCAAACAAATCATGCAAATTTACGGTAAATATGAGGGATTATGAAGCAAGTGCATGATAGAGAAGCCAAACAGGGTTGAGCCATTCTTCAATGATGAAGAGGGGATCAAAATAGGCCCACTGACAGTTTACATTATGCTCAAAAACAGATCACTCATAGCCTAGAAAAAGCATGCAAAAACAAGGGTAAAACATGGATTGAAAGCAAGTGGCATATGGAGCATGAAAACAAGGTTGAGCCCTTCTTCAATGTTGAAGAGGGGCTCAAAATAAGCACAATATCAGTTCATGAGATGCTCCAAATCAGATCACACATAAGCCAAATATTCAATGCAAAATAATGGCATATAAGAGGATATTGAAACAAGTGCAAGATGGAGGGCTCAAACAGGGTTGAGCCCTTGAACAAACATGAAGAATGGCTCAAAATAGACCTAGTTTTAGTTAAGGTCGGAGCCCAAAATAGTAAGCAAGTAGGCTTAAGAAATGAGGCAAGAAAGTGCTACAAAAGAGGGAATTTGAGACTTACCCTTGAAGACCTCTTTTTCTCTACTTCTTGGCTTGAGGAAAGTTGCTTCTAAGCCTCTGAGAAAGCTCTCCTTGCTGCTGGAAATGGAGTGATGGTAGTGGTGCTTGAAGATGATGAAGAGATGGCACCAAACTTAGGGAAAATGAGAGAGATGGAGATGGAGATGTGTATGTATGCTTGAGGGAAAATTTTCTAACCCTAGGGACAGAGCTGGGAGGTCCCTTATATGGGCAAAAAGAGGGGTGCAAAGGTGGAGGGAAATGCACCCAAGTGTTCCCCTCCAAAATATCCCGGATCTGAGATCTTTTTGGGAAGCAATTGTATGGTCAGTATGGCATGTGTTTCAGGAGCATAGCCGGTAGGCACCTTCTTTGGAGGTGGCGGTGGCTACCCCCATGGCACGAGGGCAAAATGGGAAGTTGGATTAGCTGTCCGGGCTCTACATATTGGTGTCCTCCCATGTCTCCTCTTCAAGGCCCTGTGGTTGAAAATTGGCAACTCTGAACCAGGAGAAACAACAATCCACTTCTAGGAGAGGCTCAAAAATAAAAAGAGGAATTACTGTCCGGGCATGTGTTTCGGGGTCCTCCCATGTGTGTACAACACAAATATATGGTTTTGGCTCGAAGAAAATGGCCCTAGGGTGTTCAACATTAGCCAGGAAGTGAAAACGGGCCGGGCACCGAAGGAGCATAACAGTTCTTTGAGACAATTGCTGTCCTCCACCCTCCAAAGACCTTCCTTATGATAAAAGCAGGTACCGCCAAAACCGAACAAAACCGATGCAAAACGAAGCTCGGGGGCGAACACGCATTCGGGGTCAAAACCGCCATTAAGCAAAAGTGGTGTTTGGCCGCCAAGTGGGTATCTAAGACCCAGTGTCCCTCGAAAGGAGTAAATGAGATGTATGCGAAACGGAGAAATCGGAGATGGTTGGGTGGTCCGAACCGAGGCACACTGACGGCTCAAAATGGAAGACTCGAAATGGGCAAAATGGCCTCTGACCACGAAATGTAGCCCACGGACCCGAGAGATGGTTTGGGACCTCTCCCCTAAAAAGAAAACAGAGAAAACCGAGTCTGGTTCGCAAACCGAGACAAGGCACAGAGGAGAGTTCGGGAGTCCAGAGGCAGGGCGCACGGCCGCGACTCTGAGACTTCTAAACGAGCACAGTATGCAACATCACCGAGCGCTCAACCGGTGACATCTGAGTCTTAAGGTCGGTCAAAAATGGGGTGTCTCTGATTGCCCTCTTTGTAACTTCGGAAGTCAAGTGACGGGAGTGAATGTGAAAGCCTAGAGACGACCCATTTTTGACAAGGCCGAAGACTTAGACAATCATACAAGATGAACAGAGATATGTGCCCGCAGGCAGGGGGCAAAATGCAAAGCGATATGCACGGAGCCAAATGATCATGCAAATGCAGCAAGCTGTAATGAGGCAAGTATTCGCAAATAGATGCAACAGTTTTAAGCAAGAATGCAAAACAACAACTACATTTCATGTAGTTAGGAATGCGGAGAATCATTCGATTCTCGTCGCGTCTCACACGGAGAAGATACGATACTGCTTGCGATTAGATGCAGTACTTCCGATCTCAAATGAACCGTACATACAATATCGTGCCTGCAAAAAGAGAGAAATTCAACAAGAACAATATGCTAACAACATATATTCAATGTGATTCCTGTGGTTCCAAAAGTTTGACACACGCGGAGTCGCCAAGTGAATGCATCGCAATGCGAGGAAGGAACGCGCGTGACAACGCACGCTCAAGCATAGGGGTATGGTACATCAAGAAATCATGCATGATAATGCAAAATGCTCATAAGAATGCAAGTTATATGCAAAACAATGCAAAACGGGCATAAATCAGGGCGCCCGTTTGTCGCGAAACAACGAGCTGGGAAACGCGCATTTCGGCGAAGGCAACTTGATCGCGGCCTCTGATTCACCTCCCGGAGAGGTTACAACATGTTCAAAAAGGATACACCTTGATTTTGATGAGTAATGATGAGACACATGTCAGAAATTGCGGTGAAGTTCTGGCCATTTCGCCCGAAGTGCACTTTTCTTGAACTTTTTCAGGTCCCGGGAACTCCGATCTTCCTCAAAATTTGCAGAGAGCTAGAGGGGGGTGTGGGGACCACCACCGGCCAGGTGGTTGCCCTTGGGGAGGCCACCGGCTAGGGACAAAAAAGCAAATGGCTGGCCAGCCAGAAAAGGTGGCCGACCGGCCACCTGCCCAAAAGCAGGGGCATTTTGGTCATTTTTCTCATTTCTATATATATCCACCTCCATTCACTCCGAAATCACTCCCATAGCTGCAAAAACTCCTCCCCTTGCTCCCCAAACCATTTTTTCCTTCAGATCTGCATTTTATACTCACTTTTCGACCTTCCACGCAAGTTGTTTCCGCGAAATCTTTCAGTTTTAAGCACTTTGAGCTGATTAAATTTTGATTTCGGGGCTTCTCTTCTCATTTTCACCACTTGAGGTAAGTTTGTCTCAATATTTGGAAGATTTTCTCGGGAGTTGACTTTTGTTGACTTTTTCATTTCCCGGGAGTTGACTTTTGTTGACTTTTTCCAATTTTGGCTCATTTTGCTCATTTTTGCTCCTTTTTGCAGATTTTCTGAAATGGCGGGTGATTTTCCTCACGATGGAGGTCCTCCAGGTGCTGGGGATGACTTTGACATTATGACACTGCCCCCGAGAGTCTGCCCTTTTATTCTGGGGAGATACGCCCCACCGGTACATACACTTCTGCGGGCCATTTTTCGTCGTTTCACTGGGTTCAATGACCAGGCACCCGGGGATTTACTTTTGCGAGAGCCGGAGCAGCATCTCTCTCACAACGCACGTGAGGTATTTTACTTTATTTTCTGCATTTTCGCGCATTTTGTAGCTTTGCCATGCTTGAACACACAGTTTTAGCTTATGACATAGTACTTTGCCTGTATCCTGAACGTGTTAGTTAAACACTTGAACTTCTGAACACTAGGCTCATTGACTGATTGATCGTGAACGCGCGGTACACATTAGTTAAGAAATGAACACACGGCTCAAACACTGATTTGTCGAACACACAGCCCGAATTTGAAGGAGAACACACAGCACACACTGACTAAGAGTAGAACACGCAGCCCAAACTCTGATTTTCTGAACACACAGTCCAAGTTGATGGTGAACACACAGCCCACACTGATTAAGAGTAGAACACACAGTCCCAAACTCCGATTTTCTGAACACGCAGTCCAAAACACGATGCATCTTGAATACGCACTGTGTTTGAAGTGAACACATTGACTTGATTGAGAATTGAACACGCAGCCCAAAACACAGATTTATTGAACACGTAGCCCAGATTTGAAGTGAACACGCAGCCCACTGATATAAGATTTGAACACGCAGCCCAAAACACAGATTTACTGAACACGCAGCCCAGGTTTGAAGTGAACACGCAGCCCACTGATTAGAATTTGAACACGTAGCCCAAATACCAAATTCTTGAACACGCGTTCAGATTTGAAATGAACACGACTTCATCGATTAGAATTTGAACACGAGCCCAAAACACGGATTTCTTGAACACGCAGCCAGATTTGATGTGAACAACGTCTCCAAATAAAAAAATTTATCAACACGAACCCTGTGATTTGATGTGAACACGACCCTAATCGATTTTCCTCAAATTTGAACACCTTGACCCAGTTGAAGTGAACACGATTTGATCAACATGACCCATTGATTTTCTGAAATTTGAACACGCAGCCCAAATACCAAATTTACTGAACACGTAGCCCAGATTTGATGTGAACACGTAGCCCACTGATTTTCTGAAATTTGAACACGCAGCCCAAATACCAAATTTACTGAACACGCAGCCCAGATTTGAAGTGAACACGCAGCCCACTGATTAGAATTTGAACACGCAGCCCAAAACACAGATTTATTGAACACGCAGCCCAGATTTGATGTGAACACGCAGCCCACTGATTTTCATTTGCACACAGCTTGCATTTCATGCACACAGCTACTTCATTTCATTTTGTACTGAACACATGTATCCATTCTGAATGCAGGGTGGCTCTCGGCGTCTTGATGCGGCTCCACCGCGAGGACCGGTATCTCGAGCTTCAGGCTGTCCGGGATCCGTCGATCGGCGAGGTTGAGCATCCTGCGTGGGATTATCACGTTGTCCTGCCAGCAGGACTTTGTTAGCTGCTTTGGTGGAGAGATGGTGGGACGCCACCAATTCCTTCCACTTTTCTGCCACTGGAGATATGACCATGACTCCGCTGGACTTCGCCGTACTCACCGGCCTAGACGTAGGCGGTTGGCCCATACCTTACGACGAGGATATGGGAGAGTGGGAGGCCGCCTGGACACATCTATTGGGGGCTCGCCCACACAGACAGAGCTTAGGAGAGTCCCACACACAGTTCTCTTCCTATTTTAGGAGGCCGGAGATGGAGCCTGAGTCTCCCGAGGAGGTTGAGCAGTACGCCCGTGGCTTCCTTATGTTCCTCTTTGGCACCACTCTGTTTGCCGATAGGGGGAACACTGTCGGGTTGTACCTTCTGAGTGCCCTAGTGGACCTATCACAGGTCAGCCGGTATGACTGGGGTGGCGCTGGCCTGGCTACCCTCTATTGTTACATGAGTGCAGCCTCTCGCGGGCGGGGAGACTTACTTGGTGGTTATTGGAGAGCCTGGGAGGTACGTTCTGTCCTCTTGATTTACATTTCTGCTCCTTATTACTTGTTCATTGCACACACGGCGCACTTTGCACTCTGTATTCTGCCTTTAGCACTTTGTATTCATATTCTGCACTGTTTTTCTCAGCTATGGGTGTATGTATACTTTCCCACATTAGCCCCGGAGATGGAGGTGGCAGGACTCCTTATGACTCCGTTTTCATTAGTGTTCGAGGGCGAGCACCGAGCGAGACCTCGAGAGACTCTCTTCTACTGCTGATAAGATTTTGATCTTGTCGGACGACAGAGGTATTTCAGAACTCTCAGTTCCTTTCATTTTCATCTTTGATCTGCCCTGTATATTCCTGATTTCTGATTGATTTATGCACTGGTTATCCGCAGATTACTTGGCAGCCCTGGGCGGTCTTTGGTGACGATCTCCGACATCAGTATCCCGGAGGGTCGGGCACTTCCCAGTATAGGTTCCTGCTCGAAGGACCTGTTGGTAGGGCATGGTTCCTGGGGGAACGCTTCCTGCGTCAGGTGTGGGGGTACGATTCTCAGGACCCTCCTGCTGTACCTCCAGCCACTATGCGGACTGCCGATAGACTGTCTTCCCAGGAGGTCATTAGTGATATGCAGGGCACTGATGCTTTGTTACATCTCATGGAGGGGGACTACGCCACCTATCGTCGTATATATCTGATGCCCCCCTTGACGGGAGTGCGTGCTCCGCCACGGAGGTCTACTGATGTACCATCTTCGAGTCGTGCCGGTGCTACGGATATCCCTTCCTCTAGCAGGGCTGGTGCATCTAGGGGTAGAGGTAGTTCGATTCCTCCGATCCCTCCGTCTCTTCATCATCATCCTGGGTGGCCAGACATACCGACCAAGTTGACGAGTTGGCGGTTCGGGACTCCTTACCAGGTCCCGCTAGAGCCTCCTCTTCCTGACCACAGATATGTTTGGGATCCTGATTCACCCCCGATATGTTTTACAGCTTTGATTTATCAATCAGATTACTTGGACATTCATTCCCTCACTGATAGTTTTGCATTTGTATTTGCAGCCCCCAGTTGAGTACACAGGAGAGTTGCTCGGGATACTGGCCACATTCGAGGGCATGATCCTACGGAGGGAGGCACAGATGGCCATCATGGGCATGCAGGTATTATCCATCTTCCTTGTATTTAGCATATTTCTGATGACACGCCAGTGTAGAACATCTTGCTGTATTGATAGGCTGTGTAGAGCACATCTGACACACACTCCACTCGCATACTGTACTTGCATCTGCTTTTCACATTTGAACTGATGTATTGAACTCTTCATTTTCAGATGCCTCCTGTATATGCTCAACCGCAGGCTGGGCCACCCGGGCCTTCTCAGAGAGGTCGAG
Source organism: Camellia lanceoleosa (assembly GCA_025200525.1). NCBI lineage: Eukaryota > Viridiplantae > Streptophyta > Magnoliopsida > Ericales > Theaceae > Camellia > Camellia lanceoleosa. The sequence goes on from CM045768.1 coordinate 93,503,636, forward strand.
GTACTGGACCTGTTCGAGGTACTGGGCCATCTGGGCCTTTTCGAGGAGCTGGGCCATCCAGGCCTTGTCAGGGAGCTGCGCCATCTAGGCCTTCTCGAGGAGCAGGGTCGTCTCGCAGACGCAGGGCACCCATCATTGAGGAGGAGGAGGAGGAGGTCGCAGACCGTGAGTCAGAGACATCCGCTGGGGAGGGAGGCTCTGGTCTTGGTTTCGGGAGTGGAGACGAGGCTGAGGGGGATCCGGAGGATGATAGCTCTAATCCGGATGGTGATGATGGTGCAGAGGTTATCCCGCAAAAGGGGATGAGAGGGCCTCCTCATTCCCGTTCCAGAGGATATTGATGCTATTTCCTGCTTTATTTTACTTTTTGCTAGTAGTTTGTAGCACTTTGCATTTTGTTAGGCAGTTTTTTTTTTGTAAAACTTGTACCTTTATTTTGTTGTAAAACATGAAGGAATGAAACAGCCTTTGAAAAGATGTTTGTATTTGAAATTTTTAGCATCGCAACGCATCATTTTGCACAAAAATGGAATTGAATGAAAATGTGCCTTGTGTATTTACCGAGTCAGGTAAAGAACCGACGCAACAAATCAAAAACTCGGCTCACTAAGAAATAACAGAATCTTAGCAAATTTACAACTCGATAAGCAAAGTACAACAATGTTAACAACTCAACAAACAAGACTTAACAAAATCGCGTAAACAAAAAGGTAACCACTCGAAAACACAAAATGCGACAGCTCGACAAAACTTACAACTCGATAAACAAAACAACAACTCGATAAGCAAAAATACAATAAAGCGTACTTCGGACGGACGATCTGGATGATGGAACGTATCCGAAACTTGAGAAAAATGGAGGCCTTTGGCGTTCCCGATGCGTGAAAGTGCCTCAAACTTCCTTCTAGAGGGCAAAACGGGACCAATGCCTGGCCGACCACATTTTGCATCTGGAGATTAGAGGGTGGCCGGCCTACTAGAATAGATGGCCGGCCGGCCACCTGTCCCGCAACCCCCAGAATTTTGACACGTGTCCTCTGAATAGTGTTTTACCCTCCTATAAAAGCCCCAACCTTGGAACTTATTCATTTCATCACCGTTTTGCACAAAAATGGAGTCATTTCTCGCAGAAAATCTCACATCTTGGATCTCTTCTCTGGACGGCTCAGAAAAGTTGAACTTCCGGGGTTTCGGCTTGAATGCACTATTCAGGCTGGGCCGGACTTCACTGCACCTTCCTTTCCTCTGTGCCGCGACAAGATTTTGGAACCCAGTGACGCACGTCTTCAGCTTCGGAGGGCAAAAGGTATGTCCCACTTTGGAAGATTTTAAAGTTTTGATAGAATCGGAGCGAGGTGAGAAGGTCTTGCCCCAACTCAATTTTGGCTATGCCCAAACCTTAGGGCGGATGTGCAGACTCAACGCGCACGATGCGCGATCCCTGATCTGTAACGGAATGTTGGATATTCCAGCCCGATGCATCGATTTTCGATCTTTGGTGACCGCAGCGACCATTATTGGCAAGGCTTCCGACAACATGCTCTCTGTTTGTGCCTGTTATCTCACTTTCTATTTGCCTCAAGCTTCGGAGGATCCAGCGCCCATCTGATCGAAGTTGTTCAAGGCTTGAAAGAAGGGAAAAGTTGCATTGCCATGACTCTGGCCGAGACACTAATGGGCTTGGATGCTTTCCACTGCCGGGAAACAACCAGGTTTGCAGGAAGTCCACTACTACTGCAGGTAATGTTTCCCACCCGAGCTCACATATGTATTTGCTCACATCACTCGGCCCTCGGGCTCGGTTTTTTTTCTCACAAAACCCTTATCTTACTTTTCTCTCATCGCACATCTCTCTATTCTTTATTCTCTCATTTTTCATCCCTCCCCAGATATGGTTGATGGATAAATTGCAAGTTGTGGACTCTTGCCCTGCTTACTCAGCCCGCGGTTACTTCTTTCGACAACGCCTAGTCGATGCCCTTGATGAGGGATGGTGGTTTGAATGGATGTGCAATTTGTCGGCAGATCGCATTGCGTGGCGTTGTCCTTGGCTCAATCTCCCGGCAATGAGCTACAAAGATGTCCGGTCGGCTTGACTCATCGTGCTTCCACTTGTGTATTCTATTTCCCATTCCGCATTCTGCGCCAGTTCGGCCATGATCAGACTTGCCCACCAGAGGGGATAGAGTATCCGGCTACATTTCCAATTTGAGGCGCACAGCTGGCTCGGCAGGCCGCAGCATGGAGAGTTAGAGAGCTTCTGGCCCCTGCCCCTACCTTTAGTTGCACTTTGTCTAACGAGTGCTGGGATTGGCTTAATGAAGAAGCGCAGGTTGGGCCTAAGTTGGCATCAGAGGCTTCAACTATCTCTGGAAGGGGGCGCAGGGACACCTGACTTGACTATGCCCCAGATTTATTGCTTTATTAGTACTTTCAAGTTTTCATTATGAGTGTAATAAAAAGCAACTTCAATTGTATGCAAGAGCAAGAGAACTCTGTTGTGAAATCAATGAAATTGAAGGTTGTGGTACTGAAAATTCCCCGTTTTTGGTCCAAAAAAGGTCTTAGTTGTGAAAAGATTAATTTGAACAAAGTCAACTTTTATTAAAAACTTTTCAAAACTATTTTCGATAAGCATCAGAACTGGACACGCCTGAGATCTGTCACTGAAGATGCACAACCCCAGATCCTAGCAACTGGAAAGTTGCCCCTAGTTTGAATGGTGCCGCAACACTTCATTGCAACAGAAAGTTGCCCCTAGTCTGAATAACACTGTACCGGAGATCACGATAAATGCTGATGAATAGAGATGACTGAGATGATCAAATGGACAAAGTTGATCGGGGAAAAGATTAGGGCTGAACTTCAGGATGAAGCTGCCTACGTATCCCATAGGTGGGAATCAAGCCTTACGTAGTTCAGGCTTGGGTTCGCTCGTGTATTTTTACTCTCCTTTTGTGCTCTAACTTTTGCCAAGGCCGCCTTTTGCGGGTTTTCAATCTTGCGAGCTCAGTTCTTATAATTTCAAATTTTCTATGCTCTAAATTTTGCCTAGGTCGCCCTTTCGGGTTTTCGGCCTAGCGAGCCTCTCAGGGGTAGTATTTCTTCAACTTGTCCATGTTGATCGGTTGAGAAAACTCTAAGCCATCTAGGTCCATCAGAACCACAGCTCCACCTGACCAGATTGACTTGATAATATAGGGACCAGTCCAATTGGGTCTGAACTTGCCCCTTGGGTCGTGGATGGGAGCTCGGTTGTCTTTGAGCACCAAATCTCCTTCTTTCAAATTCCTGGACTTAACCTTCTTGTTAAAAGCCCGGGCGATTCTGCGTTGATAACCTTGGATATGGTACAGTGCTTTCAGCCTTCTTTCATCGAAAAACATGAGTTCCTCAAATATGTTTTGTCGCCAATCCGCTTCGGCTATCTGGCACTCGGCCAGTACTCGTAATAACGGGACCTCAATCTCAATAGGCAGAACGGCTTCCATCCCATAAACCAATGAGTACGGAGTCACCCTGGTAGAAGTTCTGATTGAAGTCCTGTAGCCCCACAGAGCGAACGGCAGCTTGTCTGGCCAGTCCCGATTGGTTTCCACCATCTTCTGTAGTATGCGCTTGATGTTCTTGTTGGCGGCCTTAACTGCTCCGTTGGTTTGCGGCCGGTAGGTAGATGACTTATGAAAAGCCACATTTTATTTTTCCAACAAATCAATCACCTCTTTCTTGAAGTGGGAACCATTGTCCGAAACGATTTCGTTTGGGACTTCGTAGCGACAGATAATGTTGTTTCTGATAAATTTTGCTACATGCGAAGCCTTCAACACTGCATAAGATTGGGCCTCGACCCACTTTGTGAAATAATCTATTGCTACCAAGATGGACTCATGCCCATTCGACCCCTTTGGCGTAACAGCTCCAATTACATCAATTCCCCAGACAGAAAACGGCCATGGCGAAGTCATGTTGTACAGCTTTGACGGCGGGATGTTCATGCGATTTGCATGAATTTGACACTTGTGACATCGCCGGATGAAGCCAATACAATCCTCCTCCATGGTGGACCAGTAATAACCTTGTCTAAGGATCTTCCGTGCCAACATTACCCCATTCATGTGTGCACCACATTCACCCCCGTGGATGGCTTCCATCAGACGCTTTGACTCTTCAGCATCAACGCACAGTTTATGCATTCCCAGATGACCCCGTTTATACAGTTTACCCCCGCAGATGATGAACTGAACTGCCATTCTTCTGATTGCCCTCTTGTCTTTGGCATTTACCCCTGGCGGGTATGCTTCTTTCTCCAAGAAGTTCCAGATGTCGTAATACCAGGGGTGTTCGTCCTGAACTTCATCTATGGCTGCAATCGACTCATAGGCAGGTGCAAATTTCTGGTCGATGATAACTGGACGCATTCGGACTCCACACGGGATGTCTATCATAGATGATAGAGTTGCTAATGAATCTGCGAACCTGTTGTTCTCTCTTAGTAGATGAGTAAAACTTAGCTTCTCAAACCGAGGAATCAGCAAATCCAAGGTTTGGTGATACATCATCATCTTTTCCTCTTTTACTCTCCAGTCTCCTTTAGCTTGAGACACAACAAGGTTCGAATCCCCAATGGCGTCCAGTCGTTTTGCCCTTAGTTCCAGGGCTGCTTCTAGGCCAGCGATACACGCCTCATATTCTGCTTCATTGTTCGAGACTTTGAACCGGAGTTTGAAGGCTAGAGGGATACGGGAATCATCGGGTGCTATTAGCAACACTCCTATCCCATACCCATGTTGATTTGACGCTCCATCAAAGTACATCGTCCAAGTTTCATCGTCGATATGCAAGATTGATTCATCCGGGAACAAATATTCAACTGCTTCATCCCCCTCGACCGGGTGGTCGGCAAGGAACTCTGCCACTGCTCTTCCTTTCACTGACTTGCGTGTCACATACGTGAGATCAAATTCTGAGAGCAACAGCAACCAACGAGCTAGCATACCCGTAAGTGCTGGTTTCTCGAAGAGATATTTGATGGGATCAAGTCGTGAAACCAACATTACAGAGTGGGCTAACAGGTAGTACCGCAGCTTCCTGGTAGCCCATACCAGAGCCAAGCAAGCCTTTTCCAGCGGTGTATACCGGGTCTCATACTCCAGCATCTTCTTGCTGAGATAGTAGATGGCTCTTTCTGCCTTGTCTTCTGATTCTTGTGCAAGCATGCAGCCCATTGTAGTTTCGATCCTTTGGCAGATACAAAATCAACGGTTTCCACGGTTACGGTGGTGATAAAGCAGGCGGGTTACGTAGATATTCTTTAACTGTTCAAATGCAATTGACTTGACGCCGTCCCATTGGAACTTCTTTCCTTTCTTGAGGAGGCCAAAAGTGGTTCACAAGTCAAGGTTAGTTTTGAAATAAACCGTCTTATGAATTGCACTTTACCCGTAAAAGCCTCGCACCTCCTTTTCAGTCCTTGGTGGTGGCATTTCTAAGATGGCCTTGATTTTGGAAGGGTCGACCTCGATGCCCCTTTGTGTAATCAGAAACCCTAGCATTTTTCCCGCTGTAACACCAAACGTACATTTCTGAGGGTTTAGCCGTAACCGGAATTCCCTGATCCTTTGGAAAAACTTGTGCAAGGCGGTGTAGTGGCCCTCTCTTTCCTTGGACTTGACAATCATGTCGTCCACATACACCTCAACCTCTTTGTGGATCATATCATGTAGTATCGTGGTCGCGGCCCGTTGATAAGTAGCTCCAGCGTTCTTCAACCCGAACGGCATTACCCGGTAGCAATATGTTCCCCACGAGGTAGTGAATGCAGTCTTTTCTCTGTCTTCTGGAGCCATCACTATCTAGTTGTACCCTGAGAAGCCATCCATGAATGAGAGCAATGCATGCCCTGCTGTGAAATCTACCAACTCATCGATGTGCGGTAAGGGAAAGTTGTCCTTCGGACTAGCTCTGTTCAAATCCCTGAAGTCTACACACACCCGGATCCTGCAATCTTTCTTCGGCACGGGAACAATGTTGGCCAACCAAGTCGGATATTCAGATACCAGCAGGAAGCCTGCGTCGATTTGCTTGGTGACCTCTTCCTTAATTTTAAGAGCCCAATCCGGGCGGATCCTTCTGAGTTTCTGCTTGACAGGTCGGGCCTCGGGGTCAAGGGGGATCCGATGCTGTACAATCTCAGGATCGATTCCAGGCATGTCTTCGTAGGACCACGCGAAAACATCTTTGAAATCTTTTAATAAAGTGACTAAGCGCTCGCGTTCCTCCGAAGACAACGTGGACCCGATCTGGACCAGCCGCGGGTCCTCCTCAGTACCAATGTTCACGGTAATGATTTCATCCATTAATGGTTTAACAAATCTCTCTTGCTCTTGCTCAATTAAACGTTGTAAAACCGGAGGAACTTCGTCCTCGTCGTTTTGATCAAAATTTTGAAAGTCTGAATTAATGCAATAAATTAGGGGCACAGAAAAGTACTCGGAAACCACAGATAGTTCATTCTCATTAGGTACATCCAAATCGTCTAATTCATCGATTACAACAGACTCAAACGAAAAGGAAAAAACTGACACAGGGCGGAGTGGCATCGGGTTAACATCCCAGAGTACCAGACTTCAGACTTCGGTCGGTGGAACTGATTCGAACTCCACAGACTCGGTGGAGTCGATTCGGCTTACTACGACCGGTCTTCTTTGGGACGAAATCCCTCCTCGTCTTGCCAAGTGAGAGGTGCGATTGATGCATCCAAGATAGGCTTTGGTTGGCTCATGACCATTTCATCCCCAATCATGGAAACCACGAAGTTATCCCCCAAGCACTTTTGGTCGATTGGAGGATCAGAAATGAGACATGCCAGTGCTACCCCCATTTCCAATTCTGTGCCCTCAGGATCCACCGCTTTATTCTGCTCAACCTCAGTTGTTGGGTCTGTCTGCTCTGTGGCAACGTCATCCCCGGATAGTTGCAGGTCGAAGAAGATTTTGAAACTTGGTACGCGCTTCTTCTCCACGTTTAACCATGGCTCTGGGAAGCCGCAAAATGGAAAGTCTTCCCCCTCCCGGACGAAGCGTCCGTTCAGGTACTACTGGATGGGCCTGCATTAAGTCAAAAGCTTTCACGCTTGCTCGCTCTGCCGCCATTTCTTTTCCTCTCCTCACCAGTCCTCTTTGGTGGGCGAATAACCCGATCCAAAGGTATGCGGGTTGTGTGGCACTTCGCCAATCTTTGCGACTCCTTTCTGCCGCTCCTTCCTAATCCCATCCGGGAATATGTTGTAGCTTGTTCATGAGGTAGACGGATTGAGCAGCGTATACACCTTCATTCACGTACCATAATATTCGCACTACCCGGCCTCCGCCAAAGTGAACCACGATAAAAACACATCCTCCGTGCTCGATTTCCAAATGGCGTGAACACTTGGCGGATGGATGGATGAATTTTCGAAAACAATTGCAACCCCCTTCCCATGAGGGTATTTCAACATCTGGTGCAGAGTGGAAGAGACTGCTTTCACTTGGTGCAACCACGGCCGCCCCAAGAGCAAGTTGAAGGTTGCGGGAATGTCCAAGACATGAAATTCAATGTTGTGTTGTCCCGGACCAACCTGGGTCTGAACCTTAACAGTCCCCATCACTTCCCTACTGGTATTATCATAAGCTCTGATCACCTGAGTGGTGGGTATGAAGTCTGCGGGTTTTAACCCGATTGCATATGCCGTTCTGACTGGGCAGACATTGATAGCGGACCCGGTATCAACAAGTACCACCGGTATCCACTTATTTCTACACTCCACGGAGATGTAGAGTGGTTTGTTATGATTCACGCCCTCAGGCGGCAATTCCTTGTCCGAAAAGGTTAATGCCGAGGTACCTCCTCCCGGAAAAACCAGCCCAACCAGCTGCTCTGGCGTAGTTTCGATAGAGAGTTTGTCCTTGTCCATAGCAGATAGGACAGCCTGTCTGTGCACCCTTGAAGCCATAAGCAGTCCCCAGATGGAGATGTCTGCCTGTATTTTCTTTAACTGCTTGAGCACAGCTTCTTCTTCAATCTGCTTCTCTCTCTGTTTCTCGGCCTCTTTATCTTTCCCAGATGCTTCGGGTTGGTCGAGGTGCGGGGGCTTGAAGTACCGCCCACTCTTGGTCATGTGGTCCACCTCGTCGAGGTACCAAGTATCATCCGGTTGGGCACCTGCCCAATCTTCATCTGTGTGGGCAAGACAGAAGTCATCGTCTTCCCACCACATCCCACTGACATTCAACAAACACCTATCTGGTTCCGGCAGTTCGTACTCTCGGTACTTTCATCCCACATGCTCACAGCATCTCCTGCTCTTGTGCTCGCAGCACTTTCAACCTCCTCATGGTTCTTGGCTTTCCGGATTCTCTCAAAATCCCATCTCTTCTCTTGCTCCTCTTGTGTTAGTAGGGTTTATTGTTCGGTTTCCACAATATCTTGATCCCGAGCAAAATTCTTTGCACCGGCGCTCTCCGGCGGTTCATTCTGACTCTCGGCCCTTCCGGCCATCATTAATACCCCTGCCCCTGCGGGGCCTTGCTCTGGCTGAATTTCTACAACATCTGGCTGATCATCTAACCATCTGGCAACCTCTGCCGACTCCCCATATTCAAACCAATTAATTGCTGCATCCCCTGCCTCTTGATCGTTGAAGAATTGAAAATTGGCAAAATCTTCTTCCACCATTGTCAGATCATCTGCCCCTTGTTCAAGTCGGTCCCCCTGAATCATGCATAGTTCAACCTTTTCCGGCAGTCCCACACTCGGCTCAGACCGGCCCACTGGTACGATGTATCCGCTCGGATCATAGGCTCTCCCAGCTAGATTCCTAGACTGTCCTATCCCAGACTCACCAATTCTGCTCTTTTCTGAAACCTGCCCCATTCCATCTTCGGAGGTCACCACCTCTGGCTCAGATTGGGTTATGAAGGTGTCCAACATGCACAAGTCAGTGCAATCAGGAAGGATCACCTCCGGCTTGGGTAGGTGAGAGGGAGTAATATAGATACTAGGATCGTAGGAAACGACCCCAGTTTGGATGAGGTTGACTCTTTTGGGTGGTGGATCTTGGTTATGTGTGGGGAGTGGGTTAGTTGTGACGTTGGGTCTTTCGGGAGGTAGAATGATATTTTTGTCAACGAGGTCTTGAATCTTGTGACGCAGCCGGAAACATTGATCTGTATCATGGCCATGCTGCTGGTGGTACGCACAGTACTTGGCCGGGTTGTGGGAAGGGGGGAGTGGATTTGGTAGTGGCCTCGGCTCTAGGGGTTTCAGATGTCCCTTTTTGAGTAGAACGCCGAGAGCCTTGGACAAGGGCATGTATAGTGGAGTGAAGGTTCTTTGGCCTTTGGATTGGTATCTCGGGGCTTGGTTACTGCTCCCGGAGGTACTGGAAAAGGGTGTGGCTGTTGTGGGCCTTGGTTGGGAAGAGGGAGTGGTGATGACCATGCTGACCTCCGAAGTCCTTGTGTTGGCAGCGCCGCTCGGGCCTGCGTTATTATTGCGGTTGAATGTCCTTCGAGGCTGCTCTCGGTCCTGGTCGATCAGACCTTGCTTCATCGCATCCTCGATTTGCACCCCCATATCATGTAGATCTGCGAAGGTGGGGAATGGAACTACAATCATCTTCTGCATTAACTTCGGTTGGAGATTGCATACAATCATCCGGATTTGATCTTTATCTGTTGGCCTCAAGGTCATCATCGATGCCTTTGCTCTCCACCGAGTTACAAAATCAGAGAAAGACTCTTTGGGTTCCTGCCTCGTTGTTTCGAGATCACGTGTTGTAATCTCGATCTGTGTATTATATGAGTACTGTGCAACGAAGGCCTCAGCCAGCTCATCCCAGTTCCTTTTGACATCATTATCCAACTTTGCATACCAGTTGGCGGCCACTCTTGACAAGGTTCGGCCAAACAGCGAGAGTTTCTGTAGTCTAGTTAGGCCCATTGGCCTTAGGATATTTGAAAATAAACGAAGATGGACCATGGGGTCCCCGGACCCATCAAAACGGTCAATCTGTGGCATCTTAAATCTGTCTGGCAGTGTCACGGCCACGTCAGTGTAGCCGTCTTCGATGTCTGGGATGGCCTTCACCCCCTGCGATTTCTTAAAAAGCTTTTCCAGCTTACTCAGTTTCAGCGCTGTCTGATCTATCTCGAACTCAAATGGAGAGTCCGGGTGGTTGGGTGTAAGATTCTTGGACGATTCTTGGCGAAGTGGGGAGCGGCCGATTGGAAGACCTATGTCCTCTTGAGTGTTCTGGACATTGGGTAAGGTATTCTGGGTGTTCGGGAGGATATTTTGGGGATTTGGCAGGGTATTCTGACCAGTAGATGCCTGCTCAGGTAGTGGAGCCGCTGGTGGAGGAGGAATCTGATGTGAAGCAGATCTCGATTCTATTTATTGCGACCTAGTGATCACTCGCTTCTTGGGCCATATTGCGGCTTGTTGTTTGGAAAATTCCGCTTGGCGGATGGCATCATCTTGCATCTGTTTCATGCTATCGTGCATCTGGCGCATCATCGCCTCCATCCCTGATGTATTCTGCGGTTCCATCTGAATGACCGGTAAATGTACTTCTATGGCAGACACAGAAATTTCAACGATTGTTTCTTGTCAGCGACCCTCTGTCCGGTAATCCTGCTCGACACCGCGCCTCCTCGGCCTTCTTCTGATAACTGGGGGTAGAGAGTGGAACACTGGATGTCCGTCAACTAGATCCTCGGATCGGTTGAGTCGGCGACCTCGTGTCCAAAGTGCTTGGGGAGTATCTACTGGTTCGGAAGCAATCGTGCTAAAAATTGCCCTAGCAAAAAGATAATAAAGCAAAAAAAAAAAAAAAGAAAAAAAGAAATAAATGACCGAAAAAAAAAAAGATAATAATTTTAATTTAAATACACACAACACACGGTGCATACAACACGCAGTTGATAAGCTGAAAATACATTGTCCTCAATAACTGATCACTGTTCCTGTATCACTGTTCCCCAAAACTGAATCGGATATCCGCAGACAACTGATTCTCAAATAACAGGCGGATGCCCGCAGGCGTGATGCCCTATCTCAAAAAGCGATGCCCGCAGTTCGATGCCCAAACTCAATCGATACATGCATTCCTGAGAGACGACTCTAACAAGCACATAATGAGATAAGTGAGAGTGAAAACACCCTATGTTGGGGTAGGGTTTCCTATCCTATTTTGTCGAGAGCTAGGGTTTCACTACGCATGCGGTTTCAAACAACCTATAAGCGGGTAAGCAACTTTGTCCTAGTTCGGAATGGTCACTATGGATCCGAATATGCACTAGGTCGAATGGTCAAGGGTGCCGGTAAAACGGATTTGTGTTCCCATCTTTGTCGAGCCTAGAGCCGGCCTTACGGACATGACTTGACAAGACAAGCCTCCGGCAAATCGTTCGGGAATGACATATGGCAAACACGGTGTCCTAGGCGCACCAATGCAAATGCAATGCAAAGAAACACACAAGTGTAGTCAAAAACCAGATATCACGAGTTCGAGTCAAGTTCTCTAAATCCCAGTGAGTCGCCAGAATCAGAGACGTCCCCGACGCATCCGGGGAAGAGTGCGAGTCCCCGATTACGGTTCGATATTGGGTCACTACAGTTCGAAGGACTCAAATGTCACGGTTCTTAATCTTGAACTGAAGAGTCCAAATCCGGTAAATCGTTTTTGAAAACAGATTTTTTGAAAGAAGTGCCAAACATGGACTGCTTCGCCAGATACAAAGTCGCCACCTAAATGTTTTTTTAATGGGAAATTTAGGAAACCCTGACTCGGTGCCAAAGGCCACGTGTCCGTCATCACCAAAGTTGCCTCGGCTCGGGAACTTGGGTACGATTGAGGAAGGTCACTTCGTGAGCACCCCCGCTCGCCCGGTCAAAGACCGGCCTCTACTAACCATGATATCTGTTTTTGAAAACACTGTGCGTTCTTATTCCGGTTATTAGCCTAGGTTACTATGTGATGCTCGCAGCAAACAAGTATAGACTGAGTCACCTGAATTGGAACAAAACATTTCATGCTTGTTTGTTTGAAAATGGTTTGATGGTGCTACCCGCAGGTAGGCTAAGACGTGGATTTGCCACCCTCGGGTGGGCTTAGAAAACATGATTTTGCCACTATCTAGTGGGCTTAAAACAAACATTTGATGAATTGTCCCAATTCAAGTAACTCAACCTCCACCCACAGGCATTCAAGGCAGTTATATCATATAAGCAGTTAGCCTCATGGTAAGCATGCTATTCATGGCAGCACTCACACGCATGCAAGGATGCTAAAGTATAAAACTCACCGAGTACTCCAAGCCAAAATAGAAGCTACGTTAGAAATCCATGCATGATCCTAGATACACAAAATTGCCTAATGCGACACATGCAAAAATGCAAACTATAGCAGGCTCGGCTATTCTAAACATGGCATATGGAATGCTACAACTAACACGTATTCAACTTGGAATTGAAATACAAATGCAGTTTGTATGATGTGCCGAGCCCGGTGCGTGCAAAATAGATGAATGATGCAACATGCTGTCATACTGTATGCTAATTGAAATATGCCCTATATCTAACCATCGTAAGCGGGTAAATAAAAGGGAAGAAAGACGTGGGGTTGGAAGACATACATCACACTCACCCACACTCATTACAATTATGCCCTCGCACAGAGGGTCCGAATAAAAATAATACAGTCCCGAAATGAAAGAATAATACAGTCCGAATAATATACAAATTCCTAATTAATTATCAAATTAAATAAGAAAACTGTAAAATGGCATGCAAGCCAGGGACTGCCTTGACTCCGCTTCGGAGAATGAAATGATGCATGTTGGGCTGCCTTGCGCGGAAATCCACTGGGATGCCCCAATTAGCCTCTGTTTGCGATGTTTCTCGAAATGCGTGCCAAGTCCCGAAAAGTTGCTGATTCTTCATTTTGCTGCAACAGAGAGTAGGAAAGGGGCATAGCAATGTATTTCACAAATATATGCATGCCTCGATTCTCGCGCCACCAATCACGCATATCGATGCATGATGGCCGAGGAGTCGGATTGCACAACTCAATATAGGATGAATGCATATGAATGCTACAACAAAAACCTAACTCCATCATGGGTGATCCGGAGTGTCGGTGACTTGGGAATTGAGACCCGTCCCGTCACTCGGAGTACGGAACGTGCATCGTTTCCCGTGCCCGGGCTAACTCCTATCCCGAACACGATGCGATATGCATGATATGCATGAAATGCAACTAAGATACAATCCTAATATACACAATGCTATAAAAATGAGATGCCTCGAAATGCGTGCACGCGGGCACGCGAATCGAGGAAATGATCCTAAGGCATAAAATGGCACACGCAATGCAATTGGACTTACACTAACATGAGAGAGCCTCAGCCACACACACATAAGAAGCCGGGAGATGAAAAAGAAGTGCCTCGGAATGCGTGCACACGGGCGCGCAAACCGAGGCAATGGCATACGGAATGCAATGAGACTAAAATGACATACAGAATGCAAAATGGACTTACACTAACATGAGTGAGCCTCATCCACACTCACGTAAGAAGCCGTCAGATGAAAATGAAGTGCCTCGAAATGCGTGCGCACGAGCACGCAAACCGAGGCAATGGCCCTGAGGCATGAAATGGCATGCAAATGCAATGATGGGCTTACACCAACATGAGAGGGCCTCAGCCACACTCACATAGGACACCGGAGGATGAAAAATGAGATGCCTCGAAATGCGTGCCCGTGGGCACGCAAACCGAGACAATGGCCCTATGGCATGAAGCGGCATACGAAATGAGACGTGGCATATGGCATATGGAAAATGCAAATTTCAGCAGCCAAAATGATGCAAAAACAGCCCCCGAATTATAACAAAATTACACCCGATGCCCGAAATGCTATGTTGAGTACTCGAAATGACTTGGAGCTATGCCGAACATGCACAATATGGACATGAAGTGTAAATACAGATTCTAGGCAGTCCCTAAAATAGCATTTTTCCAGTACAAAGTATGGCCAAACAACAATCACAAGTATGGCAAAAATAGCATGCAAAAATGGGGGAAAAGAGGGGAACAATGAAGCAGATGGTATACGCAATGCTCAAAATGAAAAATACAGTTCTAAAATACTGAAGAGGGACAAAAAATATGAACATTTACTGCTTATGAAAACCCCCAAAACAGTATGTAGATATGCTCAACATAGCATGCAAAATATGAGCCAAAAGAGGGCTATAAAGAGAGGTATACCAAGCATTCACCAAAAAGCCTAAGACCCTTAACAAAACATGAAGAGTGGGTCATTTTAAGACTATTTTCAGTTCTGATCATGGCCAAAAACAGAATCAAGATAGGCCTAAAAAGCATGCAAAAATGGGGGCCAAAGAGAGATATAAAGAAAAGCACAACATGGAGATCCCCAACAAGGTTGATCCCTTCTACAATGTTGTATAGGGACACAAAATAAGCTTACTCACAGTTCATGACATGCTCCGAAACAGACCACATGTAGACCAAACAAACCATGCAAATTTACGGTAAATATGAGGGATTATGAAGCAAGTGCATGATAGAGAAGCGAAACAGGGTTGAGCCCTTCTTCAATGATGAAGAGGGGCTCAAAATAGGCCCACTGAAAGTTTACATTATGCTCGAAAACAGATCACTCATAGGCTAGAAAAAGCATGCAAAAACAAGGGTAAAACATGGATTCAAAGCAAGTGGCATATGGAGCATGAAAACAAGGTTGAGCCCTTCTTCAATGTTGAATAGAGGCTCAAAATAAGCACAATATCAGTTAATGAGATGCTCCAAATCAGATCACACATAGGCCAAATATTCAATGCAAAATAATGGCATATAAGAGAATATTGAAACAAGTGCAAGATGGAGGGCTCAAACAGGGTTGAGCCCTTGAACAAACATAAAGAATGGCTCAAAATAGACCTAGTTTCAGTTAAGATCGGAGCCCAAAACAGTAAGCAAGTAGGCTTAAGAAATGAGGCAAGAAAGTGCTACAAAAGAGGGAATTTGAGACTTACCCTTGAAGACCTCTTTTTCTCTACTTCTTGGCTTGAGGAAAGTTGCTTCTAAGCCTCTAAGAAAGCTCTCCTTGCTTCTGGAAATGGAGTGGTGGTAGTGGTGCTTGAAGATGATGAAGAGATGGCACCAAACTGAGGGAAAATGAGAGAGATGGAGATGGAGATGTGTATGTATGCTTGAGGGAAAATTTTCTAACCCTAGGGACAGAGCTGGGAGGTCCCTTATATGGGCAAAAAGAGGGGTGCAAAGGTGGAGGGAAATGCACCCAAGTGTTCCCCTCCAAAATATCCCCCGGATACAGATCTTTTCTGGGGGAAACAGCTGTATGGCTGTATGGCACAGGTTTCAAGGAGCATGGCCGGCTAGGCACCTTTACTGGAGGTGGCCGGCCGGCTACCCCCCATGGCCGGCCGGCCAGGGGCAAAAATGGGAAGTTGGATTAGCTGTCCGGGCTCTACATATTGGTGTCCTCCCATGTCTCCTCTTCAAGGCCCTGTGGTTGAAAATTGGCAACTCTGAACCAGGAGAAACAACAATCCACTTCTAGGAGAGGCTCAAAAATGAAAAGAGGAATTACTGTCCGGCCATGTGTTTTTAGGGTCCTCCCATGTGTGTACAACACAAATATGTGGTTTTGGCTCGAAGAAAATGGCCCTAGGGTGTTCAACATTAGCCCTAAGTGAGAAAAATGGGCGTGGGCGCCGAGGAGCATAATCGTTGCCGAGACAATTGCTGTCCTCCCACCCTCCAGTGACCTTCCTTATGATAAAACAGAGGTACCGCCAAAACCGAACAAAAACCGATGCAAAGCGAAGCTCGGGGCCGAACACGCAATGGGTCAGCGAAACCTACCGTTAAGCACCGAAAGTGGTGTTTGGCCGCGAAGTGGGTATCTAAGACCCCAGTGTCCCTCAAAAGGGAGTAAATGAGATTTATGCCAGAAACCGGAGAAATCAAAGATAGTTGGGTGGTCCCGAACCGAGGCACACGGCCTGACGGCTCCGAAAACTGGGAACCGGGCTCCGAAATGGGCAAAATGGCCTACGGCCACAAAATGTAGCCCACGGCCACTGAGAGATGGTCTACAGGACCTCTCCCCCCCCTCAGGAAAGAAAACAGAGAAAACCGAGTCTGGTTCGCAAACCGAGACAAGACACAGAGGAGAGTTCGGGAGTCCGGAGGCAAGGCGCACGGCCGCGACTCTGAGACTTCTGAACGAGCACAGTATGCAACATCACCGAGTGCTTAACCGGTGATGTCTGAGTCTTAAGGTCAGTCAAAAATGGGGTGTCTACAGTAAGCCGTGACATCCATATGATGGCTCAGGGGCTGTTTCGCAATTTTGCCCCCTTAAAGCCCTTTTTAAGTTAAATTTAAGACATTTTTGACTCCTAACTCCCAACCTAACCGTGCTAATTACATTTTGTCCGTTGTCACAGGTCCTATTTGTCATGGGAAAGGTGGCCGTGACATTCGTACAGTGGTTCGGGGGTTGTTTCTCATTTTTGCCCTCTTAATGTCCTTTTTCGATTAGGTTTAAGGCATTTTTGGCTCTAACTCCCAACCTGCACATGCTAATTACATTATGTCTATTATCATAGGTGTTATTTTTCCCAAAGAAGGTGGCCTTGATATCTATACAGTGGTTTAGGGGCTATTTCGCATTTTCACCCTCTTAACGCCTTTGTTCGATTAAGTTAAACGCATTTTTGGCTCTAACTCCCAACCTACACGTGCTAATTATATTCTGTCAATTTTCACAGATCCTATTTGTCACGGGGAAGGTGGTCGTGATATCAATACGGTGGTTCGGGGGCTATTTTGCAATTTCGCCCCCTTAACGCTCTTTTTTCGGTTAAGTTTAATGTGTTTTGGGCTCTAACTCCCAACCTACACATGCTAATTACATACCGTCTATTGTCACACGTCCTATTTGTCCCGAGAAAGGTGGCCTTGACATTCGTACAATTGTTCGGGGGCTATTTTGCATTTTCGCCCCCTTAACGCCCTTATTCGGTTAAGTTCAAGACATTTTTTGCTCTAACTCCCAACCTACACGTGCTAATTACATTCTATCTATTGTCACAGATTCTCTTTATCACTGGGAAGGTGGCCTTGACATCCATACAGTGGTTTGGGAGCTGTTTCACATTTTTGCCCCCTTAATGCCCTTTTTTTGGTTAAGTTTAATGTGTTTTGGGCTCTAACTCCCAACCTACGCATGCTAGTTACATTTTGTCTATTGTCACAGGTCCTATTTATCACAAGGAAGGTGGCCTTGACATCCATACCACGGTTCAGGGGCTGTTTCGTATTGTCGCCCCCTTAACGCCCTTTTTCGGTTAAGTTTAAGGCGTTTTCGGCTCTAACTCCCAACCTACACATGCTAATTACATTCTGTCTAGTTTCATAGGTCCTATTTGTCATGGGGAAGGTGGCCGTGACATCCATACGGTGGTTCAGGGGCTGTTTCGCATTTTCGCCCCCTTAACTCCCTTATTCAGTTAAGTTTAAGGCATTTTCGCCTCCAACTCCTAACCTACATGTGAAAATTACATTCTGTCCACTGTCATAAGTCCTACTTTTCATGAGAAAGGTGGCCATGACATCCATATGGTGGTTCGGGGGTTATTTCACATTTTCGCCCCCTTAACGCCCTTTTTGGGTAAAGTTTAAGGTGTTTTCAGCTCTAACTCCCAACCTACACATGCTAATTACATTTCATCTATTGTCACAGGTCCTATTTCTCATGGGGAAGGTAGCCTTGACATCCACATGGTGGTTCGGGGGCTGTTTCGCATTTTCACCACTTAACGCCATTTTTCGGTTAAGTTTAAAGCATTTTTGGCTCTAACTCCCAACCTACATGCGCAAATTACATTTCGTCTACTGTCACAGGTCCTATTTTTCATGGTGAAGGTGGCCGTGACATCCATATGGTGGTTCAGGGGCTGTTTCACATTTTTGTCCCATTAACGACCTTTTTCGGTTAAGTTTAATGAGTTCTTGGTGCTAACTCCCAAGCTACGTATGCTAATGACATTCCATCTATTGACACAGTTCCTATTTGTCATTGGGAAGGTGGCCTTCACATCCATAGGGTGGTTCGGGGGCTATTTCGCATTTTCGCCCCCTTAACGCCCTTTTTCGATTAAGTTTAAGGCGTTTTCGAATCTAACTCCCAACCTACACATGCTAATTACATTTCGTCTATTGTCGTAGGTCCTATTTGTCACAAAAAAGGTGGCTGTGACATCCATACAGTTGTTCGGGGGCTGTTTTGCATGCTCGCCCCCTTAACGCCCTTTTTCATTTAAGTTTATTTCGTTTTCGGCTCTAACTCCCAACCTACATGTGCTAATTACATTCCGTCTTCTTTCAGTAGTCCTATTTTTCACATGGAAGCTGGCCGTGACATCTATATGGTGGTTTAGGAGTTGTTTCACATTTTTGTCCCTTGAAGCCCTTTTTTGGTTAAGTTTAAGGCGTTTTCGTCTCTAACTTCCAAACTACACGTGCAAATTACATTCTTTCTTCTGTTACAGATCCCATTTGTCACGGGGAAGCTAGCCGTGACATCCATATGGTGGTTCGGGGACTGTTCGCATTTTTGCCCATTTAACGCCCTTTTTCAGTTAACTTTAAGGTGTTTTCGGCTCTAACTTCCAAACTACACAAGCGAAGTACATTCCATCTATTGTAATAGGTCTTATTTTTCACGGGAAAGTTGGCCGTGACATAAATATCGTGGTTCGGGGGCTGTTTCACATTTTTGCCCCTTAACACCCTTTTTCGGTTAAGTTTATGGTGTTTTTCGGCTCTAACTTCCAAACTACATGTGCGAATTACATTCCCTTTGTTGTCACAGGTCCTATTTATCACGAGAAAGCATGTCGTGACATCCATATGGTGGTTCGGGGGCTGTTTCGCATTTCGCCCCCCTAACACCCTTTTTTTCGTTAAGTTTAATGAGTTTTGGGCTTTAACTCCCAACCTACACGTGCTAATTACATTATGTCTACTATCACAGGTTTTATTTGTCACGGGGAAGGTATCCTTGACATCCATACGGTGTTTTGAGGGCTGTTTCACATTTTCGCTCCCTTAATGCCCTTTTTGGGTAAAGTTTAAGGCATTTTTGGCTCTAACTCCCATCCTACACATGCAAATTACATTTTGTCTATTGTCACAAGCCCTATTTTTCACGGGGAAGCTTTCCATGACATGTAGACAGTGGTTCGGGGACTGTTTTGCATTTTCGCCCCCCGAACACCCTTTTTCGACTAAGTTTAAGGCATTTTCGACTTTAACTCCAAACCTACATGTGCTAATTGCATCCAATCTATCCCCACAAGTCCTATTTGTCATAAGAAAGCTACCTATAACATCCATACAGTGGTTCGGGGGTTGTTTTGCTTTTTTGCCCCCTAATGGCTCATTTTTGCCTTTTTGTTCTCACATTTTTGTCTACAATTCTTTAACTGTACGTCCTATCGATGCGCCTCTTGTTCTCACAAGTTTGTTTAATGTACAGTGAGGTGCCGGTGATGGTTTTGGGTGGATTGGTAGTTGTTTTGCATTTATGCCCCTCGAGGGCTCCTTTTTGCCTTTTTTTTCTCTTTTTTTCTCTAATTCTTTAACTGTGCATCCTTTCAATACACCACTTGCTCTCACAAGTTTGTTTAATCTAGAGTGAGATGTTCATGATGGTCTTCAAGTAGATTGACAGATGCTTTTCATTTTTGCCAACCCAACAGCTCATTTTTGCCTTTTTTTCTCACATTTTTGCCTCTAATTCTCCAATCGTGCATCCTATCGACGCACCACTTGCTCTTACAAGTTTTTTTTAATCTAGGGTGAGGTGCCTGTGATGGTCTCTGGACAATGTGGTGGCTATTTTACATTTTTTCCCTAAATTTGAAAGAAATTAAAGATACTTGCCTAATAAAAGGTGATGGAACAAACTAAAACAAACAAAGAGGGAACAAACAAAACAACTATTCACATTAATGTGTTTGGGAGGGGAAAGATTGGGTACACACCTAATCATTTGATGTTTTGTCTTATAAAAGAAACCTAATAAGAAAAAAAATCCAAGTTTCCAAATTCAGTATTCTTGGCTGCTCAAAACAAAAAATAAAAATTTAGTGTTCTTGAGAGAAAGTTTTTTATTCCAAACACAAGTACTAAAATGTGGATTCATAGAAAAACTTCTATTTTATTTGTTTAGCTTCAAGACATCTATTATCTTTAGAACAACACCAAAACTCTGCATGACAAAAAAAAAAAAAAAAAAGAAAAAAAAAAAAACTCAGATATCAAAATGCCATTCTACTCACCAAGTATTTCAACATCCAAACCAACATCTAGCTATGATCTTATTATACACTCCCTATGAAATTAATCTGCTTATAAGTCAAACTCTAGAATCCATGGTACCATCATCTCAGAATTGAAGGGACAAAAGTAGTAGGATAGTTAAGAACAAAAAATCCATGTAAGACAAAATAAAAAGAACCACATGTTTGTAAAACATCACAAAAATCAATTCAAAGCATGTGCTCACTGAGTTCAATGACATTGCACAAGAGGCACATACATATATCATTTATCAAAAATCAATTCAAAGCACACTCCACACAGTACTAAGATCCATGAATTAAATGATATATGTGATTAAAGGAACAACTTGCATTAATCCAATTCAACTCCCTTTTATTGTTTGTAAAACATCACGAAAAGTACTACTCAAAGGTTCTTCGAAGGAATATAAACTTTTCATATTCCCATATGCCGACATATGGAACACAACAACAAAGAAGAGCTAACATGATTATTACATACCAGAACCACACCCAACAGAGCCTAGTACATCTCCAAAGAGACAACTTGTAGCATACAAAAGTCCCTATACCAGAGGTATTGTAACAGTTGAGCTGCAATTCATAGACTAATCCTTATTTCCTTACTCTCATACATAATGATAAAACATGTTAACTATCAAACTCTCATGTTGACACCAAGCAAACGGCAGATTAAGTTAGTCAATCTACGTTAGTTACAAGATCATAATGTAATTCCCTTTTACCTTGAGTGAGATGGGGCATATAACCCCAAGTACGAGCAGATGTAAAGCAAGATTGTCTTATTTTCAACCATCTATCTTTTCTGCCTATTTTTTTCATTTTCAAATTCATTATGTCCTTTTAACCTATTCCACCCCCACCCTACTCTTTTTGGCAAAATTCTCTTTAATTCCCTTGTAATTTTCCCTTTGAGCACTTTGTGCCATGAAATTTAAATAAATGCAAAACACTCGTGGTTTTGGCAGAACAAAGCAAACTTAAAATTTTATACCATTTCGAAGTTCTCCAGCTAAAATCATTGTTGTTTGGGTGCCACAAAGTTCTAGTAATGTGGCCAATAAATCCATCACTACATCCTCATTACAAATTACATCCAACCCCCAGGACTTTTTTCATCCAAAATAAGAGAAAAACACAATGAGTGTTTATATAAAATTAAGAAGGAAAAAAAAAATAGAAACTCTAAAAGTTAGAAACTTAAAATGAGCACCAAAACAACTCATAAAAGATCACTACTTGGTCCATAAGCATTAAACAAATACTAGGTAATTTGATGACAATGTATACGGAGCATGGGACTAAATTCGTAGGTCAAGACACACCATGTGGAAGGAATGTATATGGAGCATGGGACTAAATTCGTAGGTCAAGACACACCGTGTGGAAGGTCAAGGTGCAAAATCTAACGACCAAGAGCTAGTATTGGTTCTTAGGAAAATTGATTACAATAGCCATAGCAGTTGTAACGGCACCGTAGCAGGCACTCAACAGAGTTGTAATGCCCATTATACCTACTTGGTTATAGAAACAGCCAATTTTTAAAACCTTTGTTATGTGGAAGAGAAGATATAAGATCTTTGTACCATAATCAGCTAATGGTCGAATCAATTCTACAATAGGCTCCTCTCTCCAAATGAGTTGACTCACTGCTGCAGAACCACGAACATTTTCGTACAAATTAGTTCCAACGTTCTTCCTTAGCATCCTTAATCTATCTGCCAAATCAGTGAGAATAACTTTAGCACCCAAAAGGGTAGCACTGCAGCTGGAAAGACAACGGAAGAAAATCATAATTTAAGAGAAGTAATGACTTCCATATAAAATTAGTAAATAAATATAGAAAAATCTGAGTGAAAATTCCACTCCTCATACTACGCACTTACTAATCACATTCATAGACATTCATAGACTCTGTTTGTTCATATAGTACGGTATATAATGACAAAGATGGAACTTAAAAATAGTTGTTGTTATTACCCAGCTCATCCACAACCAGATCCCAATTCAACGACCTTCTTGCCTTGAAGAAACGCCAAGCTAATTCTACAAAGATGCTCTAAGAACTTCCCCAATACAACTCCACTGTCCCAAAGCACTGATCTTGTTACTCCAAGAGTTCCCTAAAGTTATAAAAGTAAAAACAAATTAAAAAAAAAATCAAAGATCTAAAACTAATCATAACTAGAATATAAACAAAGTGAAAAGATGGTCCAAATAGTAACTAATTTACAATATTATGAGGAAGCCGTTAGCCAAATCAACTATCCCTGCTTTAGAAAGTTCTGATAAGTACTCAACTCCATAGGTCAGTCAACCCAAATATCCTTTCACCTATTGGAAATTCGTATTTATCAGCAAATGGTACAAAAAATTGTACAGTACAAAACTACAAAATATTTGCAAAGGTGTATTTGTAATTTACCCCCAGTTGTGATTCTAATTTTATAAATCGGACAAATGCATCCATTCTATCCAAATACATTAAACATGGAGCACTTTCAAAACAGAATTACAGATACAATTTGAAAGTGCAAATATTAGCAACAAATTCATACTCAAACTAATAACAAAGAAAAGAAAAAAAAGGGGGAAATATATGAAACTAGTAAAATCAAACCATATTTCGGACATCAAACCCATACTAGTTTAGAAATCAATCCACAACAGCCAAACCCATTTCAAAAATGAATATAAAACCCTAAAGCCACAATAAGAAAAAAGGAAACAGAGGAAGGGGGGGAGAGAGAGAGAGAGAGAGAGAGAGAGAGAGGGAACCTGTGATCTGCGACTGTGCCGGTGGTGTTTTGCGGTGGTGGCCGTGGCTCTGTCCTCCGTACGGTGTGTTGCGGTGAGATATTTCTCTCTGAGGTTTGGTGTCTGTTTGTCTTTGTCTGAGATGTTTGAATGTTGTTGTGTAATAGAGAAAGGGGCGGGCATCAATAAAAGAGTTCACGCCCTAAAAAATTTCAAGCTTTAGCTACCAAAATCAATTTTTGTCGGCAAAAGGGTGCTTATTGGCGACTATCCCATTTGGTAGCCACAGGTAAATCAACGACGACTATTTTTTTGGTCGCCAAAAGTATTTGGAGACTAAATCTCCATTTGGTCGGGAAAAAATAATATTTGCCCACTAAATTCTTTAGTCGCTAAACAGTAACCATAAAAATATACCTGATTTTTGGCTACTAACATTTATTTTGTAGGCAAAAAATAATATACGACGATTAAAAAAAATTAGTAGCCTAAAATGCAGACTAAAGGCGACTAATAAATATTTTAGTCGCTAAAAGTGACATTTTTGCCAACAAAAAAATAATTTGGTCGCCAATAAATAATATTTCCCGACTAAAAATTTTTAGTAGTTACATCCTATACCAACACCAACTAATACATATTTTAGTCGCCCAAAGTGACATTTTTGGCGACCAAATTTTTTTTAGTCGCCAAAAGTGGTTGGCAAAGGTGCAAATTCTTGTGGTGTAATGAGAATGCTTGATTTTAGTCATTGAGTTTGATATAAACCTTTTGTGAAATGAGAAAATGTTGTTGAGCATATAATGCATATGTAGCATCATGACCATATACACGTATAGAAACGTATTATCTTTTGAAAGATTACCCTACTGGACTATATGTTCACCCTACAAAGCTAAAATCGTTTTAAGGTATTGATAGCGTGCCTTGACATTGAGGCGAGGTATAAGATATGTGCATGAACTGAGAGAAAGCTCTTTTGACTTGTATGTCATGGGCCATTTATTTTATTGGTTGAGTGCCATTTTTAAGGGTTGTACTCTTTGATTTGATGTAAACCTTAGAGCATCTTATTTACATATAATGTTGTTACTTTTGAATTACATACTATACATTCACTACATTTAGATATTGAATACTAGCGGTACCCCGTGCGATGCACAGAAAAATAGACTATATATATTTTGTGTGATAAATAAATCATTTTAATCTTAAATTATATCTTAATAGTGACAAGCCATAATATTAAGCCATCTAGGTAGATGTTAACAATAATTAACCCACAAAATTTTACAATAAAATTTGATATGCATAAGAAATTATTAATTATGAAAATTGTTGAGAATAATAGTATTACAATCACTTAATAACATAAATAAGTTGTATCAAACTAAACAAAACATTAAAAGAGAGAAATTCTATAAGTTCAGAAAAATTATCATAAATTTACTTGGACTTTTAAATCAGTGGTGTATATTATTATTGTAGGATCAAATTATGAATAAATATCAACTTTTAATTATAATTTATAAGTAGTTTTTAAAAAAATTTAATCTAAATTTGTTGCATTGCTTATAAAAAGAACTTCTCAAACAAATCATTAATTGATTATATTAGCAACTCTCTATCTTTGATTTCCTCTACCAATGAAACACTCATATCATATCAAAGTATAAATTATTCTCCATAGTTTGAATAATACTTGCATAGTTCCTACGTCATTTTAAAAAAATTAATCAAGATAAGAATGTTATAGTATTATAAAAATTATATAAGAGAATAGTTTTAATCCATTTTATTTATAAAAAAAATGATAAAAAATTATTTGAATTGTTCTTGAAAAAATATAACAGATGATAGCTTTAATCATTATATACCAACAAAAAAAAAAAATCATATCGGTTAC
The DNA here is from genome assembly GCA_025200525.1 of Camellia lanceoleosa. Taxonomy (NCBI): domain Eukaryota; kingdom Viridiplantae; phylum Streptophyta; class Magnoliopsida; order Ericales; family Theaceae; genus Camellia; species Camellia lanceoleosa. The sequence goes on from CM045768.1 coordinate 93,528,766, forward strand.
TCAACGAAAAAATGGTCAAATACAAATAGAGTCATGAAAATTAAATTAAATCATATGGGCTCTAAATTGATAGTATAATCTAGCAAATCAACTAATAATAACATAGAGATATTGACAAATATGTAGTACTTCCTTATCATCTTTGTATTATATTCATTAATTTCATATATTATACAAAAGTTTTATTCATCTCGATCCTTCAATAAAATAAGGATCAAGAAAACAAATTTGATAAGAAATTGATTCTAAACTTAATTATTGAAAAAACAAAAATTTCAAATAGAGAATTTAGAGATGGGATTGAAGAAATACTATAACGAATGACAGCCTTATAAAAAATTAAAAAAAAAAAAAAAACATAACAATGATCTAATGCAAATTATTTTTAATAACTAATAGAAAGAATCTCAAATTATTACCTTTTATAAATATAGTGAAAAAAAATTAATTTTGTGAGATTTTTGTGCTACCTTCTCCCACGCAGCCTTTATTATTTCATTATTAATACTATTCTCATTCAAAGCGATAATTATTTATTTATTTTTTTGTAATCTTTATTATTTGGTAGATAATAACGAATAATAAAAATTATCAAGAGAATGTTAAGAATTTAATAGGAGATAAGAAGTTATAGGTAAGAGAATTTCATAAGATAAAAAATTTAAAATAAAAAAAGATAATATGTGATAGGAGAAAAAAATGAGTAAATCAAAATAAAGATTTAGATATATATGTTTTTGATAGATATATAGATTGACAAATCATATCTTTATCTAAATTTTATTATTTTAATTTTTTGAAAATCAATTATTTAATCTTTATCTTTATCTGTAGGCCACGAAATTAATCTTTATAAATTATTTATCAATTTTTATATGTTTATTTATCTATAAGTCATGAAATTATTATTTTTAAAATTTTTATCTTTATCTATAGGTCATGAAATAAATTTTCATAAATTATTTATGAATTTTTATATGTTTATCTATAATGAAATTAATTAAAGTACGAAATGAGAGGGGGGGGAAAGAGAGTAATTTTGTTTTTTTTTTATAAAAAAAAAACAATTATTTAATCTTTACCTTTATTTGTAGGCCATGAAATTAATTTTTATAAGTTATTTATCAACTTTTATTTGTTTATTTATGGGAAGAAATTTTAAATTATCTATAAGTTATGAAATTAATTTTTTTTAAATTAATTGTTCATTTTTTATCTTTATCTGTAGATTATAAAATTAATTTTCAGTTTTTATATGTTTATCTATATGGAGGAATTTTGAAATTCAAATCTTTATCCATAAGTAATGAAATTAATTTTAATTTTCATTAATCAAACAAATAAAAAATGAAGAAAAATAGAAAACATGAAAGGCAATCAAAGAAGGTTGGGAAAGAGAGTGTTTTAAAATTATGAGAATTTAGGAATAAATATTTGGAGGCTTTTGACAAAACAATTTTCAGTTTTTATATGTTTATCTATATGGAGGAATTTTGAAATTCAAATCTTTATCCATAAGTAATGAAATTAATTTTAATTTTAATTAATCAAACAAATAAAAAATGAAGAAAAATAGAAAATATGAAAGGCAATCAAAGAAGGTTGTCACGTAGGAAAGAGAGTATTTTAAAATTATGAAAATTTAGGAATAAATATTTGGAGGCTTTTGACAAAACAACTACATTTGGTTATATATATAGTATAGATAGATAGATAGATAGGATGTTTATAATTGGACAATCTCATGTAAGGATTGACATTGATATCCATACATACATGTGAGAGAATCTCTTTGATTATGTTCATTATTGTCTTTTTCTGTTATTGTTTATGATTTATTCTCGTGGGTTAGATCTTGTAAGGGTGTGACAAATACAATGGATGATTACTAAATCCTTTAATCCGTTGATTAAAGTAAGAATTCTGAAACCAAGATTCTTTTCTAAATTCATTGGTTCATGAGGAATATCGAGCATAAAGATTTAACAGTGGTTGATTCGCAAAAGAATACCCAAAGTTAGAACAAAATAGTATAAAACTTAAAATATATAATTCTCAAAAAATTCTTTTTCCCTAAGGTTTGCAACCACTATTTATAATAAACCTAATTTCTGAAAAATAAGAAACTAATAAAATGGAAAATAAAGTAAAAACTAATAAAATAGGAAAATTGTATCATATCAAATTAGATAACTACATAACTAGATAATTCTATAATATTCTATACTAAATTAGAATATTCCTAATAAAATGTTAATTTAAAAAAAAACAACAAAATAAAATATTTGTTTTTTAAAATTCAATTTTCATCATTTTTTGTTGCTTGAGAAAACTTGTCCTTGAGTTTTCATTACTTGAATTAATTTATCATGTTTGTACTTGTCTGCACCTGCTTTATATTTGAGATTAACTTTTTCAAACCTGAATTTTTAGCGAGAATCTTTCATAATTAATGAACAATTTTCTTAATTAAAGGGATACTTACAATCTTACTAACACACTCACAAGTTTTGATAAGATCAACCATCACTAGGTATGAGACCCACATCAACTTGTGAGTATGTTAGTAAGATTTTTAGTAAGATTGTTAGTATTTTTAGCATTTTTCTTAAATTTAACCCATTTTCTTTGTAGCACAATTCTGACCAATGAAATTTCACTTCGCATCTTTGAACAATTGATCCTTAAATGGACCGTAATGAAAACTCCACGGAATGTAGTTTTGTTAGGATAAGCCCGTTCTTAACTCTACTTCAACATGTTTTATTTTTTGATCAAACCTATCTTGAAAGGAATTCTTGTCCTCTTTGCTGTATATGAACACTATGACCCCATCATTGCCTTTTTTTAATTCCTCCACTTGAGGTTCACCCCCCCCCCCTTCAATTCCGTTGCATTGCATCACTAATATGAAAAATATCAGACACAACACAGGGACCATAATTTAGAGTAGATTCACAATGTCTAAATTTATCCATGACTCTATGAATTTCAAGCCCCTCATCCATTAAATATTCATCAAATTTCGGAGGTAAATTATAATCAATTAGTTGTGATTCCACAAACAAAGTATTTATATCCGATAGTATCTCATCGAATTCTTCCTCTTTAAATATCTTTTTGAATCATAGTAATTTCTAGATCAATTTCAATTCCTTCTTCAAAATAGTCGATAAAATCTCATACGTCTCCCTTAAAATTTCTTCTGTGGCTTCTTCAGGATACTCATCATATGAGGGAGGAAAATCTCAATTAACTTGCGAGTCAGAAGAAATGAATCCAAATTCATAAATACATTTTTTTATCTTCTTAATTTTTTGATGCGTGAACTTTCCTCAATCCTTGATTATGAAAACTCAGCAAATCAAGATCATCATCAATTACCTCCTCATCTTCCACAAAAGATGGATTCTTAAATTGTAGCTGTCGTTGTTGTTGTTGCATGGGAATGCACAACGCCGTAATTTGTTCGGTTATAACATCAATTTGTCATTGCATCCTTTATTAGCCTCATAAACTTCATCTACAATACTTCTCCTTGGCAGCATGACTGCAAAATTGTAACATGGCTTTGATACCAACTGATACAATGGGAGCTGTGAAATAGTAACAATCTCAAAATCCATTGATTCGAGCAAGAATATTGGAAACAAGATTATTTTTTAAACTTGTTGATTCATGAAGAATACCATAATCAAGGCTAATGATGCAAACTGACTTTTAAAACATAAATATGTCAATTTTATTATTTATTTTGAAATTAATATTTGATTAGGAATATTCTAACTTAGTATAGAATAGTATAAAATTATTTAGTTATATAATTTCCTGATTTAATATGATGTAGTTCTTCCATTTTATTAGTTTCGATTCTATTTTTCAACTAGTTCTTTATCGAAAATTGGTGGTTTACTCTAATTTATAATTGGAATTGGAGTAATAGTATACAAGAAAATGACCAGTCATTTGTATCATCTTCTTCAATGACTCAGTTCATGTGGTGTTCATAACTGTTAGATGTATGATCTCTCCTCAGTCTTTCGCCATAAAAATTCAGTAGGCTATAATCATCATTTATTACCTCTTCCATAAGAACCTCCATAGCACTACCGCGAATCCTAGCACATGAACGGTCACAAGCTTTGATACTAAATGCATCGAGAATGAGAAATAGTAATAATCTTCGAATCTGTTGATTGAAGTAAGAATATCGAAAATAAAATTCTTCTCTAAACTCATTGATTTGCAAAGAATATCGAGAATAAAGGCTCAACAGTGATTGATTTACAAAAGAAAACCTAAAGTTGAAACAAAATAGTATAAAACTCAAAATATATTAATTCTAAAAAAAATAATTTTACCTTAAGATTTACAACCGTTATTCAAATCTCTACAAAGGTAGATATATTTAAGTCAAATAGGCATATTAATTGGAGATGTTGAGGGATGTTTATTCTCGCCCTCTAAGCACCATACCAAAAATAATAATAATAGTAATAATAATAATATCTCACATTTACAAGTCAATGAAAGCTCAATCTCTTTGTCTCTTCTTCTTCTTCTTCTTTATTTTATTTTGTTTTTTAATAATAAATAAATAAATAAACAAATAAATAAAAACGCATTATGGAAGCTCAATTTCTAGCCTTCCTTTTTCCATCAATATTTTATTTATTATTATTATTTTTGGGTTATTGCTTTTAAATTTGAGAAAATACCATTTTGCCCCCCTAAACTTTCATACATTTTTTAATTTGACCCGTAGACTTCAATTAATATCAATTTTATACCCAAACTTTCGAAATTTTGATTAATTTGGATCCTGCCATCACATTCCGTCAACAATTGGATAGAATGTGCTCATGTGGGGGGCAAATTGATTTTTAAAGTATAGTTTGGGGGGTAAATTGATTTTTAAAATATAGTTTGGGGGTAAAATAAAATTTCAAATGCACTTTTGTGACATATCATCACATTTCGTCTAATTGTAAATGTAATGTGACAATAGGGGTCAAATTGATCAAAATGTTGAAAGTTTAGGTGGAAAATTGATATTAATCGAAGTTTGGGGGTCAAATTGAAAAATGAGTGAAAGTTTAAGGTATAAAGTGATATTCCTCTTTAAAATCCATTAATTAGAATTATTGATCTGTCAATATCCTAGTTTATTTGCCTTGCTAATTTTGGGGCCAAACTTTCATATAGAGGAGGAGATTAACAATGCTAGTTGAGAAGGAGATTTGCGCCAAACAATGGGCCGAGCTACACCAACACAGAATATGTTGTTGGGCCTCAAAAGGATATCTTGGGGTGCTGTGAGGCCAAGTTGGATCCGCACTAAATATGGTGGAACGCTGGGTTGGGATTGTCCGAGATGTATTTGGCCGAGCTGAGACGGAACACGTCGTCAAACCAAGCTTGACCCACGCGGATTATGGTATTGGGCCAGACTTGGCCGAACAGGCTCACGGCGGAGCCGAGCTATAGATGATTCATACTGTGGTTGTGAAGACGGACGATCCATGAGGCCGCAATGTGAGGTCAAGATACCAAGCGGTGCACCTCATGTCTAGTCGGTTCTGATGGACCGGTTTGGTTTTGCTCAGCAGTGGCTATCCATCATGATGTTCATTTCTTACCAAGTAATAGCTTGGTTCAATATGCCACATGGACCAATAATAGAAAGAGGGAAATCCACTCCTGGTATGCGTCAATACCATTTGGCAGTTCGACAAACACTGTTTGGAGGTCTTGGTCTCTACACGTATAAGAAATGTAAAGGGGAGCACAGCCGCTTGTCTAGGAAAGGACAACGGAGGTAGTGTGTCCACAATCTCTGAGGCTGCATAGCCAGCCTTGAAAAGGAAGAGCATGCAACCGTTAGAGGTAAGCTATTTTTGATATACTCTCCTTCTCTAGAAAGTGCTCTGCCTTCTCTCTTCTTCTCCAAGAGTGTTAACTTGATCGTCGGAGGGTTTAACTAGCAGCACACTGTCGAGAAACTCACCGTCTTTCTATTCTCAAGTTGATTGACATTACACGAGGCTTGGACCAAGGAGTACAGAGAGTGACGAATATTTCCTCCCCGTACAATTGGCGCTGTCTGTGGGAAGTCATTGATAGACAAACCTTGCTCTCTAAGCTTTTTCAATCGATTTCCATGGCGAACAACGACAAAACATCGATGTCTGTCGTCGACGACATCACACCAGAGTCGGTCCGGAGGAGAGATGGCCCTCTCGCTATTCCGACCATGGCGAGCCTGGAGACTTGCTCTAGAGGGCAAACCAGGAATGCGCGAAACGAACGCGCGAGGAGCACTAATCATTCAAAGAGTCCTGAGGGTCGCTGATGATGAGGAGAATCACATACTTCGCACCTAGAGCACAAACTCAAAGACCAGGACACCCTCATTCCGAAGATGGCGGCTGAACTGGAGATGACAAATCAAAGGAAAATATGTTACTGGAGTGGGTGACCAGAGTGAGCGTACCCAACCCCATCGCTCCGACAGTCATCACCAACGGGGGACATCCTCTCTCTCTATTACCAAAAGCTACAGAGTTGGCGATTCCGACCCACTGGTGGAGAGGTCCTGCACGTGCGACGGCAGCTACCGTCTCTCGCGTCCCTCGACGATGTCGAAATACTCTTACTCTGCCCGTTCAGAGGACTTGACGGATGTGCTGAAGGAGCGAGGATGCCGCAAAGAGGCCCAAAGAGTGCTAGCATTGCAAAGGCTGAACCCCTAAATCCATTGCAGTGAGGAGGTGGCTTTAGCACCAATGGATAGAGAGCTGACAAGACTTACCGCTACCCCACTATCTCTAAAGATCAAGAGCACACCGCTCCCTGCCGGATTCCACCAACCTAAGTTCACACTGTACGACAGCAAGACGGATCCGTACATTCATGTTAGTCATTATCGGCAAGTGATGGCAGGCCATTGGCGCAACAATGCCTTGATGTGTCTTATATTCCCAGTAAGTTTTGGAGAAATAGGGCTGAAATGGTTTGAAAGGCTCCCGAAAAGAAGTATTTGGGGGTGGTAACAACTAGTGAAAGCCTTTGTCACCAGATTCAAGACCAATACTCGATCACCGAAGGAAATCGATCACCTCTTGGGTATCAAGATGGAGTCGGGCGATTCTTTGAAGGCACACAATGCCAAATATTGGGAGACCTACAATGAGATCCTCAATTGCCCCCACCAATATGGCGATCGCCCAATACAAGCGAGGTCTACTAGTCGAACATAGGCTGCGAGACTCACTCATGATGCATCAGCCCACAACTAGGGAATCCTTAATATAGTAGATCAAAGAGCACATCCTAGTTGAGGATGATGCCGCCATAGCCACCACAACCGAGAAGGAAAATCCGGTTGCGACGGACAGACGTGTGGCTGGGAAGGTTCAATCGGTGGGACATGAGGATAACTGCCCTAATAACCGAGCTAGAAAACAACATCGCGGTGCTAATTGCAACTAAAGAAACAAAGGCCGTGGGAATGACCAAGCTAATGATCCTCACAACGAAGAGAAAAATGCCAAGAGAAAGTTAAAGGCACGAACCAGAATCACCACAGTCTTTAAGATCCCAATTTATCGCATCCTCAGTGAAATCCAAGGTAAGCCATAAGTCCGTTGGTCGGAAAAATTGGGAGACACGTAGAGGGGCTTCAACTCAAGGTACCGCTACACCTTCCGTGAAAAAAGAGGGCACAGAACGGAGGACTGCGTGCCACTGAAACAACACTTGGAAGAGCTGGTTGCAGCTAGGCACATGGATCAATACTTAGATGGGACATGAGGGCCGCTCCGCAAGGACAAGCTAAATCAAATGGCCTTGTTATCTTAGATGCGACACCCTAAGTAGTCATCAACGTTATTCACAATATCATCGAGCCAGCATGGATTTGCGAACTCAGGGGGATGATCAAGAAAGCCGAGTACATGAGATAAGTGCCCTCCATTCAGCCCACCGTAAAAAAAGGGAAGACCGAGATACGAGACATCATGTCCTTTTCCAGCAAGGACTTTGAGAGAATTCAAACCCCACACAACAATGCCTTGGTGGTAATGCTTCACGTCAAGGATTTTGACATCAAGCGAACTTTGGTCGACCAGGGCAGTTCGGTCGATATCATGTACTACGACACATTCAAGCAGATGAAATTGGAGGCCACAGACTTGGCCCCCGCAACGTCTCCTTTGGTCGGTTTCAACTCTCAACCAGAATGGTCGATCGAGAAGATCATATTGCCGGGCAAGGCAGGATCAGTCATGAAGCAAGTGGAGTTTTGGGTGCTAAAGGTCTCATCGACCTACAACCTGATCTTGGGAAAGGGCTGGTTGTACACCATGCAAGCAGTAGTGTCGACTTACCACCAGGCCATGCGCTTTCCTGCTAAAGTTGGGAAAATTGAAAAATTTTGGGGGGACCAAGTGATGGTGAAGCGAGGTTGTCAAGAAGAATGGCAAATGAAATGCCGCCAAAGGCTTTGTCCAAATGATAGAAGGGCCAGAAGAAAAAGGAAGTCCTGGAGGATATGGAAAGAAAAGCTGAAGAAAAATCGGTTCAAGACTTAGTGGAGGTTCGGGTTGATGAGAATGATCTAGACAAATTCTTTCTCTTGGACTCATCACTGTCCAACGCCGAGCGGTTGGAGTACGTCAACTTTCTAGTCTCCAATATTGAGGTCTTTGCGTGGACGCCTTATGATATGCCTAGCATCGACCTAAGCTTCATTTGTCATCAGTTGAACATCTTCCCCAATGCTCAGCCAGTCATCTAGAGAACACGGCGCTCGGCTTTGCACCATGATGAAGTGGTGGTGGTTGAGGAGGTCAAAAACTTCCTGGAGACTGGGGCAATTGAAGAAGTGCATTACCCCAAATGGATTTCTAACACAGTAGTGGTGCTAAAGAAAAATGAAAAATGGCAAGTGTGCATTGATTACAAGACGGTCAATCGCACCTGTCCCAAGGATAGCTTCCCCTTCCCAAGAATCGACCAGCTGGTGGATCTTACTGTTGGCCATCAAAGGTTTAGCTTCCTGGATGCGTATCGCGGCCACCACCAAATCGCCATGTACGAACCAGACCGAGAGATCACCTTATTCACTACTCTAAGAGGCTTGTACTACTATAAGGTCATGATGTTTGGTCTTAAAAATGTTGGAGCAACTTTTCAGAGAATGGTGACCAAAATGTTCTCTCCCCTTCTTGGCCGCACTATAGAAGCCTATATTGATGATATGGTAGTAAAGTGCAAGGATAAATCCCAACACCTTACCGACCTAGCAGAGATGTTCGCTGCACTCAAACACCACAAGCTACGCTAAAATGCCTCCAAGTGTGCTTTCAGAGTTAGAACTGGAAAATTTCTAGGGTTTTTGGTCACTAATCTAGGAATCAAAGCCGACCCTTCACAGATCAAGGCAATACAAGAACTGGAGTTGTCAAACTCCACAAAGGACGTGCAACATCTCACCGAAATAGCGACCGCACTGAACAGATTTATCAGTCGGTCATCAGATCATTGCAGACACTTTTTCAAGACTTTGAAAGCCAAGTTTTTCTAGGATGCAGAGTGCGACCGCGCTCTGGCGAATCTAAAGGCATATCTCTCTTCAACTCCAATCCTAGTCACACCACGGTTAGGCAAAGAGCTCTATCTCTACTTGGAAATTTCTCAACATGTAATAAATGCGGATCTCGTCCATGCTAAAGGGATTCAACACCTCCCTGTTTTCTACGTCAGCAAGACACTGTTCCCGGCTGAATCGAGATATCTGCCACTTGAAAAATTAGCTCTAGCTCTTACAATGGCCTCCAGAAAGTTGACGCACTCATTTCATGCCTACACAATAGTAGTGCTAACTGAATTTCTACTCAAGGTGCTATTTGAGAAGGTAGATTTCACTGGCAGAATTTTGAAGTGGGCAGTAGAGCTGGGGCAATATGACATCAAGTTCCAACCGCACACAATTATTAAAGCTCAAGCCTTTGCCGACTTCATGGCGAAATTTGCCCCTACACTCACCCTGTTTGTCCTATTAATTTGGCTAGTGCAGACTTGGCATAGCCCACGGTTTCAATGACACAAAAAATGGGTGATGAACAAGCAATAGAATGACAGGATGATATCGAGCTAGCAGTGGAGGAGCCGGCCAATTTACCAAACGACAAGCTGGGTGAAAATACAGGAAAGCAAATGGTCGAACCGACCAGTGCCTCGGATTTGAGAAACTCTTAAAATCCCTTGGACTGTTGGAAATTGTTCATCGGTGAGATGGGGAAGCTCTTCATCGATGGAGTCCAACAGACATGGTGCCGAGCTGGGGGTCATGTTGACATCACCAGATGGACTGACCATTGAGCATGCTATCACGCTTGGGTTCCCAGCATCCAACAATGAAGCTGAATATAAAGCCCTCCTCGCCGAGTTAAAGAATGCTCTACGAATGAAGGCATCAGAGCTTATGGTATCCAGCGACTCCAAACTGGTGGTTAATCAGGTCTCTGGGGAATATGAGGCCAAGGATAAAATGATGGCCAAGTATCAAGTGCTGGTATGTGCCGTGGTCAAAAAGTTTGCCGTGATAAGAATGGAACAAATTAACCGCGAAGAAAATAGTCAAGCCGACGAATTGGTCGGTCTGGCGCCTATGCAAACGACCTTTCCCAATTCTTTGATCATAGAATTCTTACCCTGATTGAGCATTGAAGAACTAGAGGCGCCCGAGGTAATCTGCACTGACTTGGGGCTGTCCCGGATGGATCCAATCATCACCTTCCTAAAAGATCGAATGCTGCCCACTAAAAAGAAGGAAGCCAACAAGATCAGGGCCAAGTTAGAACGGGTTTGGCTCTCTTCATCTAGCTCCTTGTACAAAAAATCCTTTACTGGATCGTAATTGAAGTGTGTCCATCCCAGCAAGGTTGAATCTTTCCTCTTCGAGATTCATGAAGGCATCTATGGTAGCCATATTGGGAGCAGATTTCTGGCATACCAAGCAATTTTTCAAGGTTATTGGTGGCCATGTATACAAGCTGATGCGCAGAAATATGTTCACAAATGTGAAAAATACAAAAAGTTTGCTCACCAGATCCACCAGCCGGCTAGAGAGTTGCTCCCCTTAACAAGTCCATGGCCATTTGCCCTCTGGAGGCTAGATATCATTGGGTCACTCCTAACGGCTTCGGGCAATCACAAGTTTTTCATTGCTGCCACTGATTACTTCACTAAGTGAGTGGAAGTCGAGCCATTGGTCACCATCAAGGAGAAAGATATAAAGAAGTTCGTCTAGTAGAATGTCATTACTCGGTTTGGCGTCCCAAAGGCCCTTATCTCGGATAACAGCACTCAATTTGATGAAAAACTCTTCCGCAAATTTTGTGAAGAGTTAAAGATTGAGTTCTACAATTCTACGTCAGCCTACCCCTAGTCAAATGGTCAAGCCGATGCTTCAAACATGACTATCTTGGACGGGCTGAAGAAACAACTGGAAAAGGCCAAAGAGAGATGGGCTAAAGAACTCCGCAACGTGCTCTGGGTATACCGAACTACCCCAAGGTGCTCAACCGGGGAGACTCCATTCATCGTAGCTTATGGCATGGAGGAAGTCATACCCCTGGAGATCAGCATACCAACCATCCAATCTGAAAACTTTGAGCCTGACTTAAATGGTGAAGCTGTTGCCCTGGAATTGGACCTTGCTGTATCAACAAGAGCTCTCCAATAAATACAATAAGACCGTGCACCCACATCTGTTCAAAGTTGGGGACTGGATCTTGAGAAAGGTCATGGACAACACGCTAGTCCCTGGAGAAAGCAAATTAGATGCCAATTGGGAAGGGTCGTACAAGATAGTAAGCCTGGCCGACAAAGGGGCATACCATCTGGAGGATTTGGATGGCAGAGCCATACCAAGGCCATGAAATGCGGCCAACCTCAAGCTATTTTGCTTCTAACATGTAATCTTTCTTCCTTTGTATTCAAATTTGGCCTATTGGCGTTGTAAGTAATGTTTAATGCGTAATGGAAAGAACCCTGTGATTTGCCTATGTATCATTTTTCCATATATTAGAAGTATTGTATTTGAGCTGCTAGAACTAGGGGCATTTTACCTTCAGTTTTAATGGCTTGTTGTACAAGTTAGTCTTACGAAATGCCTGAGGCATGAACCTGACCTAACTTGGCTCTGCTCCAACCGAGCTGATTTTTGCCTGCTATGACAAAAAACTGGAGATATCCCTAGTTTCTCCATGTGAACCGAGTTATTTTTTGCTAACTCAGAATTTGAGACCGAATTGACTCAGCTTAATCCAGGCTAACTTTGCCTGCTGCTCAAATAGTTGGTGTTTTCCCTAACTGTGTATGCTTGTTTTGAGCTGACTTTGCTAACTTGCTCAAACAGTTGGTGTTTTGTCCTACTTGAGGTTGGAAACCTAGCTGACTTTGCTCGTTACCCCGAGATAATTTTTCTCACTGTCCAAATAGTTTGCGCTTTGTCTAAACTCAAGGAAAAAGTTGGTGTTCTGCCCAACCTATGTTTTAAATAGAGCAGATTTTGCTCACCTAAAATTGTTAGCGTCCCCCGAGCTGATTTTGCTTACCGAGGAAAAACTTGACAAGTGGACTTTACTCGTTAACCCGAGCTGACTTTGCTCGCCTTGAAATGAGTTTGCGATTTGTCCAATTCATGAGTTGTTTTTACCCTCCAACTGAGCTAAATTTTCTCACCAATGAGGCAGTTATGCTTCCCCAATTTTGAAAGGGAATTTTACATGTATTCAAATTCAAAAGTTAATCCGAACAATTTTATCTCGGCAAGACTGAAAGTCATAGTTTCAATCATTCACACAAGGCAGAAAAATTACAGAAAGCAAACAAGAGAAAGCAAATACACATGGCGAGCAAAAAGAAGCTGATATTTCATTGATGACACGATTCGATTACAATAGTGGGGCTCACAGCCCGGTTACATCAAAAACAAAAAAAAAGAAAGAAAGAAATGAGCCTAGCTGTGCTCTAGCCAACGTCTATGGCGTCTTCCGGATTGCCTACCTCCTCTTTCGCTACATTCTGCACAGTTTCAACACTAGAATCCATACCTCGTTCGACAGTTGAAGGCTCCTGGTCGCTGCTCGGCGTCATTTCTTCTGATATGGCTGGCAATGGAGTTTTGTCCGTTGGGAGCCGCTCATCTTCCGCTGGCCGCCTCTTGAGCGCCTCTATTAGCTTTTGTCAGACGGCAAAGATACACCTTCATATAGGGAGGAATGAAGATAGGTGGGGGGTTGTTGAACACCTCAGACTCCGATGTCTGACCGAGTTTCTCCACAGCTGCTTTCTAGCCACACTGAGAGAATATGTCTTTTGTCTCTGCCACTTGCCGTTCATACACCTTTTCCCCTTCGGCGTAGCCCCGATCTTCAGCGTCATCAACTTGTTTTTTTAGTTCGGCCTTATGGGCGACACGGAGCATGCGTAGCTTGGCTAGGTACCGCTCCTTTTTAACTTGCACGGCCTTCTTCTTCTTTTCCCCGACCTTCACAAGCTTCTTAGCCAGGAGATCCCACTCGGCTAGCACTGCCTCGTTTAAGGTCTTCAGCTTCTCCAACTCGGAAGTCTTGGTCTTGTTATCGTTTATTGCCTCTTGTAAACTCTGCCACACAGAGATCATGTGCTCATGGGTGAGGTAATTTTTATGCGCGGCCTGCAACGAAGAAGATGTCAGTACTTGCCAAACGATAACTTGTTAACCAGGAAGGTCGTATACGTACCAGAACAATTGATTTCGTGGTAGACCTAATGACTTTCATGTTGGAAAGCTCTTCATGCCTTTTCATGTCGGTTGGAAGAAGCAGGCTTTTGGTCATCTGGAAACCGAACGAGTAATCCTTATCAGCATACACCGAATCGGACATACTCACCGTTCAGCCCTTGTACTTTAGTTCGGTTGACTAGAATGGGAGGGCAGCAGGACATGCAGATTGCTCAGCCAAGTTTTGTTCAGTATGCTCGCCCTGATTGGCGGACGGCATCTCGGTCGAATCTTTATCGACCCAGCGTTGCTCAGTCGAACCTCGCCTATGCCTCTTCTTCGCTAGACCAGAAACTTGCTCACTGGCGAGAGCTAGCACTGGTCCCTCCTCTTGCACGACTGGCCGAGAGGATTGGCCCCCTATCGTCTCTGCCAATTGCGAGTCGCTTAGGTCACTCGTGATCATCGATTTGATGGCGCAAATTTTTGCCATCTCTTGTTCAGTAGTCAGGGAGATAAGTTTGATCCACAGAAGAGTTGGATCTAGTTCTGGAGAGGGGCCATGAAGAAAGTTGGTGACCTTATTATTGTGCGATGTTGTGTGTCTATAGCTCGGTTCGTCTCCGAGCAGCTTTTGGGCCTTTCTTTCTTCGACCGGATACCGAAGAGCAACCCTTATAGCCTTTCGGTTAGCAATGGAGTAATCGTCCACCAAGAGTTTGTAATCTGCAAAAATGAAACAATAGTTAGATCACCAAAGACAAATCAAATCCAAACAATTAAACCGTGCTATGACGCTCACCAGCGCTCCCAAAATTTTTATGTATGTACTAGCTTGGTATGGGCACTTTGGTGTCTTCTTAATTTCTAGACACCCACAAAAAGTTGTCATCGTTCATCTCTTTATCCGGGTTACGCTCTACAACCTTTGCTCCGCCCTTTCTAACCTTCAGGTACCAGCAGAAGCCACCTTTATTCTTACTAAGTGCGTATTGATGGAATATATCAGCAAGGCCGAGATTTAGACCGAGTATCTGATTTAGCGCGGCCATGCCGTTTATTATTTTGTATGTGTTGTTAGAGACTTAGGTGGGGCATAACCTAGTCTGCCTAAAAAATTCGCAGACCAAGGGTTAGGCCACACGACTGTAAAGGGGCATTTGTCCAATTCGCCCTAGGAAGTGTCTCCGTTCTTGGCCAGCTCCAGGTGGACGTCGTCTAAAATGTTGTATTCTCTACGGAACTCAGCCATTGCCCCAGGCAAGTTGACCATATAGCGGTATTTCCCTATTTATCTCGATTTTATTCTATATAGTAAATTTGATAGTAGCTCAATCAAAATTAAGCGGCTCAAGTTATTATTTGCTCAGTCTTTGAGCCTCATCGATGGTGATGTTGATGTGTGCCTGGTTGGTCCTAGTTCTGCATTATTAAAAAAAATAAATGCAAGTATTAGCACGGCATCAAGTGCACAGCTATCAAAATGCGTCTAACTCCTGCTACAAAAGTGTTTCCACCCTCTAGTCTCAACTCGGTTCAAATTTCAGCTTAGTGTTGGAGCCTAAGATGTTAGATTGGTTTTGCACCTTTATCCTAATCGTTGGACACTCATCTCAACTAAATGTTCCTACAAGTTTCCAGCACGGTCACCACCCTTTGGCAGAACCACAAACTCGTTTTAGCTCAGCCAAATAGTATTTTTGGATCTAAAAGTGGGATTTTGTTCGATTTTGTCTAGAACT
Organism: Camellia lanceoleosa; assembly: GCA_025200525.1. Lineage (NCBI taxonomy): Eukaryota > Viridiplantae > Streptophyta > Magnoliopsida > Ericales > Theaceae > Camellia > Camellia lanceoleosa. The sequence continues at coordinate 93,544,282 of CM045768.1, forward strand.
TATCCTGTTCATCCTATATATGAAGTTCATACGCTGAAACTAAGGAGAATGAGGGGCACGGTGGCCTCATCCATGTTTTTGGTTCCAGTTTGCCTAATTTCTACGAATATCTACCAGCTTTACACTAAAGAAGGGGCATCGACGACATATCAGCAGTCCCAAATGAAGAAAAGTGAAGAACATAAAGAAAAACGATGAAAGAGAAATGAAAGTGAGGAGAACTTATGAGTTTGGATGCCAAATCAAGGCCTAATCGACAGTAGCAAATCAAGACCCTCGCTGTGGCGTTCATAAGAATAGAAAATAGTGAAAATGGCCTAAATGAAAGCGATGGCAGCAACAATGATGGCAGCAGTGGCAGAAGCTCGAGGGTTTAGGGTTTTGCACAGAAGAGATGAACAGTGATAAGGGGTAAGGGCAGACCTTTCGTATATATGAATGATGGTGAAAGGGCGCCAACTTTTCAAATTTCGGAGATAGTTGGACAGTTGTAGGGTTGCACGGAATCAATCAGGGAAGGCCATATGTCATTGAAAAGATGGTTTGTCAGTACGGTTAATTGATTGATGACAAGACGACCGGCGCAAGCCTCAATGACAAACCAAATCAGATAGCTCGGTCAGAATAATAATCCCAATCACGCTCGACTCGGAAGGGATTAAGGGGCAATTGAGAGGGACATTTGCGTTGAACAATGGGCCGAGCTACACCAACACGGAATATGGTGTTGGGCCTCAAAAGAAGAGCTTGGGGTGCTGTGAGGCAGAATTGGATCCGTACTGAATATGGTGGAACGCTGGGTTAGGATTGTCCGAGATATATTTAGCCGAGCTAAGACAGAACACGATGTCAGACCGAGCTTAACCTACGCGGCTTATGGTGTTAGGCTAGACTTGGCCAAACAGGCTCACAGTAGAGCCAAGCCATATATGGTTCGGACTGCGGTTGTGAAAACAGACAATCTATGAGGCCGCGGTGTGAGGTCAAGATGCCGAGCGGCGTGCCCCGCGTCTTGTCGGTTCTGATGGACCAATTTGGTTTTGCTTGGCAGTGGCTATCCATCATAATGTTCATGTCTCACTACGTAATTGCTCAGTTCAATATGCCATATGAACCAATGATAATAAGAGGGAAATCCACTCTTGGTATACGTCAATACCGTTTGGTGGTACGACAAACACTGTTTGGAGGTCTTGGTCTCTACACGTGTAATAAATGTAGAGGGGAGCACAACCGCCTGTCCAGAGAAGGACAGCAAATATAGTGCGCTCACAATCTTTGAGGCTACATGGCCAACCTTGAAAGCAAGGAGCATGCAACCGTTAGAGGCAAGCTATTTTTTATATACTCTCTCTCTCTAGAAAGTGCTCTGCCTTCTTTCCTCTTCTAAAAGAGTGTTAACTTGATCATCGGAGGGTTTATCTGATAGCACGCCGCCGGGCACCTCACCGTCTTTTTGTTCTCAGGTTAATTGACGTTATGCGAGGCTTGGACTCAAGAGGTACAGAGAGCGACAAATATTTCCTCCCCGTACACTAGTTGAGACCAAAGTAGCTTTGTTTTTTCATGGTTTTAACATATATATATATATCTTAATTATTACTTCTAAACAAAAAATCAATCATGAGTATTTGCGTAGGCAATGATATAAAGGGTATTGACTAGTAAATCATATGAGGTTGCATTATACATATATGTCCCGTAATTTGATGTTTTATGGGCAGCCATTCAGCATATGTCACATAAGCAAATTCAATGACCCTCATAATTAAATTTCCTTTTTCGACACCGCTTCTCTAGGTCTTTCCTCAGTTTACATATGTAGTCTTCGTTCCGATTGCAATAGAAACATTGCAAACAACAATCGTTCACACAAAATTTGTAATGTCACAAACCTAAACGTCTACTTGTACCCTTATTTTCTTTCCATACCAGAACCATTTTCTAGTCTAGATCACAATAATGGGTTCTTTCGTTCCACAACTCTTTCATTTGATCTCTCTCTTCCACATCTCTCCCACTGCTAGAAAATAGATTGAGTTGGTCCAAAATCATCCCAGTAACCCTCATGGAATACCACTGGCCCTCTTCTTTTTTGAAAAATCCCAAAACTAATTAATTCATTGGGTTATACACCAGCAGCAACAACAATATATATATATAAATTAAATAGAACCCCAAAACACCACCAATAGGCATTTGTAAAAACAAACACTGATTCTCCATTTGGGTTTCTCTGAAGTGGATTTCTATTTGCAACTATAAGGGTGATGATAGGTTTCAACGGGAAGATTCTTTTTAAGTGTCGATAGCCAAGAGTTCTTCCATCTTATCAGCGTTCAATGATGACCACGGGTTTTGAAGGTTAGAGGATTCGTTCAATAGTGTGAGCAATGAGATTGAAGTGAAGAATGGTGGGATGAACTTGGTCATGAGGCAAATGGCAGTGGGAAACACCAATAGAAGAAGTGGGAGAGAGAAAAAAAGACAAAACATGGATGTCTCAATTCTATGCTTACGTGACACATTTTGTATAGGGTATCCGTAAACAACAATGATAGAGACCACTAATTTTGGAGCTCTAAAAAGACCACTAACGACATGGCACTTAATAAAAAAAGAAAAAAAATACAACATCAAGGCCAAAACATCAAATCATTCATGGTGGGGCCTACTGACACATCATTAGTGGTAGCACTAATTAGTGCTCCCACTCATTTTCCATCCGTAAAACACTAGTTAACGGCACATCCGTAAACAATTTAATCAAATCATATATCCCCAACTTATGATTCACTTCTCGTAGATATTCCTGTAATTCAAAAATTTCTATCTCGCAATAAAATCTCTTAAATAAAATATATTTGCATTTGAAAATGTAAAATGTGTATATGAATATGATATTTCAAATTAAAAATTCATGACTATCATATTAGGTACCATTATCATATTTAAGAATGACATATTTGGCAAAAAATTTATAAGATAATAGTGCACACATTACAATGATTTGGACAATCTCACATTAAAATCTCCCAAATGAAACATACCTATATTTGAAAAGCAAACATAGTATCACTCAGAAATCTTCAAGAAATATAATGAAAGGATCTCAAGGTATACTTTTCCAAATTCAATGACACTTAATTGTTTACAAGAAAATTCAAGAAACTTTCCGGTATATAGTTTTCTGATATGGAATTTCCAGGTAAATTTTCCGTCATATAACAGTCTGGATCATCTGTCGTCATTCTTTGCAGCCGTCTCTGCAGTGGTCCAAAACGATGTCGTTTTGGACCTTTTTTATTTTTTATTTTATTTTCTTATTTTACTCTTCAGCCTCATTACATCTCTCTCTCTCTCTCTCTCTCTCTCCCTCTCTTCTCTATCTGTCTTTGTCTTCTCTGTCTCTACGAGCTCAAGGTAAAAGAACGCCACGTCTAGGCCCATGAGAAGGACAAGAAAGAGACACGACTTCACAAACCTCATAATCATCACAAGAACTCAACAACACTCATCAATGTCGAGTCATGTTCTTAAGTTTTTGAGAAACTGGAAGCTCTCACAAGCCTCATATCTACCCACGATCGAGAGAGAAAGGCCAACCAGCTATTCTAAGAAATTGTCGACTACATTTTTCTTCTCAAAACCCAAGTCTTGATTTTGCAGAGACTCATCGATTTCTATGGCTCTAGTCAAACCCATAATTCCTTATAGTGAATTTCCCATTTTTATCAATCAAAAAGAACAGATATATAGTGGGTGTTTGGAAAGTTGCTATTTTAGTAGGCAATTTTAGTAGGCCAAAATTTTTGTGTTTGGGAAGATAGTTGGATTTTTTTGTAGTTGGATGTGATGTTTGTGAGAGAAAAAGTGAAATGATTATGAGTTTGATGTGATATTTTGTCTTATTGGCTATTTTAGCCTATTTTGTCTTTTTGTGGATTTTAGCCCAAAAGCCTCAAAAAAGCCCTTCCCAAACACCCCCATAATATATATATATATAGATCGATTTCTTTGTTTTTTCGGTTTTAGCTTTTGTATTGCATTGTATGGTTACTTCTTTTAACTTCAAATAATAGAATTTCCCTCATTTTTCTCGGCTTCCAAATACATTTGTTTCTTTATTTTTTTTAAATTTTTTTTTTCTACTTTTCTCATTTGTTTGTGGAAATTAGATGAAACCCTGCAAATCAACAATTTTTGTATTATCGCCAAAAAATCAAAACCTTGAATTCCCTCTTAGGTGTTAGCATTTCACATGGGCGATGACAGTGGCTAGGGAGTGGAAGCGGCCAAACCTTAGATCTAGATCGAGAAGGTGGCTTGTGGTTCATGGCGACATCGAGAGAGAGAGAGAGAGAAGGGGACTCTGGGCTATGGGTTTTGTCTATCTCTCTCTCCTTTGGTCTGTCAATTGGCTCTTAGTAAGCTTGCTTGATAACATCCAATTATGAACTCTTGATTCAAATTTTAGATTTGTTTTTTGGGTTACTTATGTTTGCCATTGAATTTTTATGTTCTAATATGAATCCTTTTTTGTTTCCTGTATTTTTTGTTTAATTTGTTTCACTGAGAACTCAATGTCATGTATTAATTTAGCACTCAAGGACCCAAATCCCATATCATGGTTAGGATTTTTTTTTTCTCCCACTATTGTTGTTTGTCTTACTACCATTGTTGGAAGTTGTAGCAATGTAACTGACACGTTTCCTTATATTGTTTGCATATAGGCTTCTTGTTGTTGTTTCCAAAGAACCCAACTTCCATGTCTACAACAGAGGCAAGACCATCATCTTCTTCAATGGTGGCGTGTTCTGTTGTTCATCTTCTTCAATGGAAACAAGGCCTTCTTGTAGCTGTAGAGTCCATGAATGTGTTCTAACTGATGTGGGTTTTGTGTTCTAACTGATGTGGGCTTTGCTTAGAGAGAGAGAGAGAGATGATGGCAGTGGTGTGTTCTGTTTTGCTATTTTTTTTTTAAAGGAAATTTTGGGGCACTACAGGAAACCCCGCATAAAAGGGTGGCAGAGGATCCGAACTCCATATAATGCCGTAAAAATCAATGAAATGAAAATTTTCTTTATTGTGTAATTGTACCATATTTTTAAATACCTATATTTTTAATATTTTGTAAAATTAAATATGGGTATTTTTTAAATTTGTATTCAAAGATCAATATCTCAAAATAGATATTTTTCGACATAACTTTTTTTTATTACTAATTAATTGTATGCGTAAAATTTAAATTTGGTGGTCTTTTTAGAATTTGAAATGTTTTATATTTTTTTTCTTAATTTTCGAATAATTATTTGATGAATTAAAAAAATGTATAGTTGTTGTAGGGTATATATGTTGGACATTGGATGGGTATTGATTCCGTGTAATGAAATAGACAATGATTCCATTTTCATAATAGATTGAAATTTTATTTACTATTTAAGAAAATTATTTTTTGAGCTAATCGTTTTAATTAAATACATTTATTCTTCTAAACTAAAGGTTTAAGAATATATATGAGACATAATACATTAATTTTTAATTTTTAATTATTTATTTATTTACATATTTTTATATTGCAATGACTAAATATCAGTTATTTGATATTCTCTCCCATTATAGAGTAAAATATAGAGCACTAAAAATATGCTTGAATTATAGAGTAAAACATGACCCAAAAACTAAAGTACACAATATTTAAGGATTTTTTTTTCATGGATTCCATAGAGTTCATTTTGTTTAAAAAACAATAAAGAAGTTCATCTTTTTTAACATTTTTTTATATAAAAAAAAAAGGATTCAAATAGTAAATGCATTAATTTAAATTTGAAATTTTACGTTGTTTATGTAGTGTGAAATTATTACGGTGTTATCTGTAATAACATTAATTTTAAAGATATTATTTCTGCCTCGGTATTTTATCACTGAAAATTAAGTTCTTTCTTTATTAAATAACATTTTAGAGATTTTGTTTAATATTATATGGAATTTAAGAATTTTGTTCAGCATTGTTAAAATATGCATTGGTCTTTCCTGATTTTTATACAAAACCTCAGCGAAAGTTAGTGAAACCTCGTTTGGGAAGCATTATTTTTAGCCAAAAAGTCAAAAAGTTACTAAATTAGCTAAAAAGCCAACAACCCATACCAAAAAGTCAAAGATTCTCTTTTCTGTCTACTTTTTGCACATCTTTTCGTAAAAAGCCAAAAAGTCATCCCAAACATACTAGTTTTTTTGAGTGACTATTTTAGCCAAATAGCCAAAAAGTTACTAAATTAGCCTGTTCCCAAACGAGGCCAGGCAACTTAGGGGCAACCTTGACATTGTTGGACTTTATAACTTATGACATCAACAAATTTGTTAACAAACGGGAATGTTGATAATAATTTCAAAATAAGGGAGGTCAATGTTGTTATTTAAACTACAGTGAAGATTCCTACAATTAGGCTAAACCTCAAGCGATAAGTGTAATTTACTATGCTAAATGATACGAGTGCTCTAACGGTACAGTATTTTAGGGAATTTACAAATAATAAATGATTGTTGGTTCTAGTCCTTTCACATTTTGAAGAACATATAGTGGCCAAAGTACACTTTAAAAGATAACGGGTTTGTTTGGTTTGTTTTTGGGAGAGTTGTTTTTGAAAAAAAATTAGGAGAGTTATTTTAAAAAAAAATTTAGTTTGTTTGGTTGTATATTTTGAGAAAATTTTTTTTTGTGGGAGTTTGGGATGATTTGATATTTTGGAAGAATTGAGTAGATATGTGTGAGAGAAAAAGTGATTGACAAAGATAGATGAGAGAGAAAAAGTGATTGATTGATGTGTAAGAGAGAGAAGTGATTTTGAAAATTGTTTGACAAAAATCTCAAACTAAACAAATTTTGAGAAATTTTTTTCTAAAATTCATTTCCCAAATTCAAACCAAACAAGCCACACTTTTCATAAAAAATAACACTTTAAAAGATTGAATGCCTTGTACTTTTTGAAAATCTTGCAAAACTTAAAAATTCAATTATTTTGTATTTAAATTTTCATTTTTAATAAAATTTATATATTTTAAATTTTCTCGTAAAGATTTATCAAATAAGACTTATGATGAACATACAATTATAAATTATAATAAAAAAAATTTATGAAATTTAATTGAGTCCATGGTATTGGATACAGTGAAATTTCACTGGTTGTCAGCCTGTCAATCTGTCACTCATTGAAATTGCCTTCGGACAATAAAATATCATTGGCACCAATTAGAATTTCATTGTCATTCATTGTCTAAGACAGTCTAAGACAATGCTCCACAAATATTAAATAATTTCTCGTTTAAGATTATAACACCTTGAATAATGCCAATTACAATAATTAATATTGATCACCTTTAAATGTTTGGAATCAAAATTAAGCCTATTTGGTTATATGGAATAATTAAATTGATGCTTGGAAAAGAATATAATTAATGAGTTGGGAATACATGAATTTCTTTGTCAAAATAATCATTAACATGAATAAAAATATTTAATTGAATTTGATTACCTTATATTATTTATGAAGTAGAATGTTGTTTAATGAAAGGAAATTAAATGGAAATCAATCCAATTAGTTGGGAATATATATGTCAAAAATTATGACGCTTACGAAAATTGGATCAATTTCAAGAACAACCTTTGAATAAATGTTAATGGATTAAAATTAGGCTAAGAAATAATTTTGAACTTGGAATTGAAACGTTTATATATCTTTGAAATATTAATTGAGAAGTTTCATAACATTGATTTGATGTGTAGAATGTTTTAGACATTTCATCTAGAAAATCAATCAAAATTAATGATTAAATAAGATTAAATTAATTTAACTAAGATTAATTAGATAATGAAAATTTCCCGAAGAAATAACACAATATAGACTCAATAACTTCCAATTACATTATCTTGTTTCCAAATCAATAACTTCCATTGCTTAATGCATACGGAAAATAAAGTCTCAACATTGACATCATCATCAAATCTCCAACATTTGTATTCATTAAACTCAAGAGATTTACAAAAAAATTTCCACATGCGGTTATACATTCAACATTCCTAGAATATGAATTTATAGTATGTGGCACAATATGTCAAGTACAATTCAATGCCCTCAAGGGCTACAATTTCAAAGACTTATGCTCAGTTACACAAAATAATGATTTTCCAACTTATACGTGTAAATCCTTTGGCTTGTCAAAATAATTACAACAAAAGGAAAATAGCCTTGTGCTCTCAAAACACCTTCCTCACCTTTAACTCGACGAGATCACCGCATCCTTTCCTACACAAAATTCCATAGGGTGAGCACAAAGCCCAGAAAGAGAATCTTAACAAAGTATATACATTTTTTACAGTCTCCTAAGATGAATGCATATACCATATCATACTCAAAAGATATCTCTATCTTTTGAAAATCTTGTGCTCAATGCAATTTGAAAAACACAACAATTCAATAACTTCAATGTAGTTCAAGGGGTGGTAAATATGACTCAAGTAATCTCTAGGTTGGTGTCTATAAGTAGGCATAACAAGCACTACTGTAGACACCCCATTTTTGACCGACCTTAAGACTCAGACGTCACCGATTGAGCGCTCGGTGATGTTGCATACTGTGCTTATTCAGAAGTCTCAGAGCCGCGGCCGCGCGCCCTGCCTCCGGACTTCCGAATTCTCTTTTATGCCTTGTCTCGGTTTGCGAACCAGGCTCGGTTTTCTCTGTTTTCTTTCCCGAGGGAAGGAAGTGGTCCCGTAGATTATCTCCCGGTGGCCGTGAGCTACTTTTCGTGCCCGTAGGCCATTTTGCCCATTTCGGAGCCCGGTTCCCGGTTTTCGGGACCGTTAGGCCGTGTCTTGACTCGGGACGCCCAACCATCTCCGAGTTCTCCGGTTTTGGGCTTGCTGCTGCTTTGTAGTTCAGGAACAACGGGGTCTCGAAACCCACGCAGCGAACACCACTAGGTGCCGTGACCCATTTTCGAGACCGGCTGGCGGTTTTGGTCGAGCTTTCGCCGCATCCGTTTCCTCCGGTTTTGGCATGCACCTGTTTTATAGTTCCGAGGAACAGGGGCCCCGATGCCGCCATGACGAACACCACTTAGGTGCCCGGCGACCCATTTCGGGACCGGCTGCGTGATTTGGGCCCGAGCATTCATTCGCATCCGCCTTCTCCGGTTTCTGGCAGAACCTCTGTTTTATCATTTCGAGGAACCACAGGGCCCCGATGCCCACTTAGGCCGTATGCCACCGATTGCTATGTACCGGTTTTGAGAACTAGCGCGATTTTGGTCGAGCATTCATTTTGCATCGGTTTTCTCGATTTTTGGCGAGGACCTCTGTTTTGTCATTCCGAGGACACTGGGTCGCAGATACCCACTTCGCTGAATACCACTTCCGCACCATGACTCATTTCGGGATCGAATTGCTCGGTTTTGGCTCCGGCGTTCATTTCTCATTAGTTTTGTTCAAACTTGGCGGTACCTCTGTTTCAACATCGGAAGATCCTTTGGAGGAGAAGCCAATTATCCCAGAATAGCAGTTTCGCTCCTCCGGAGCCCGTTTTCTCACTTCCGGTGCAATGTTGAACACCCTAGGGGTATTTTCTTCCAACCAAAGCTACATATCTGTGATCAGGGGACATGGGAGGACCCTAAAAGTTGGTGGTCGGCCAGAAAATTTGAGTTTCATTTTTGAGCCTCTCCTTCAAGCTCTATGTTGTGGCTCCTGCTTCAGTGTTGCCAATTTCCAACCCTAGAACCTTGTTCTACACATTTTGGAGGACCCTAAAGTTGGTGGTCGGCGGAAAATTTGAGTTTCATTTTGAGCCTCTCCTTCAAGCTCTATGATATAGCTCCTACTTCAGTGTTGCCAAATTCCAACCTTGGATCCTTGTTCTACACACCTTGGAGGACCCTAAAAGTTGGTGGTCGGCCACTAATTCAAAACTTCATTTTTTTCACCTGGCTGGCCGGCCATGTAGGGTGGGTGGCCGCGCATGGGGGGTGGGTGGGCGGCCCCCTTGCAAAAACTTCTGGCGGCCACTTCACCTTTCACCTGTCAGGATATTTTCCGACATATCCCGGGGCATCGGGGGGATATTTGGGGAGGGAAAGATTGGGTGCATGCCCTCCCCTTTTACACCCTATTTCTTGTCTATTTAAAGGGCCCTCCCTCTCCTTCTTCAAGGTCGGGAAAAACTGTCTCAAGAGGTCATGTTCAAATTCCTCCAGTTTCATAGCCCAAAACCTCAAGAAGCTTCTAAGTCCCTAGGTCTTCTCTTCATCAACACCTAGCCTCACCATCCCTACTACCATTCCAGCAGCAAGGAGGTGTTCTTCAGAGGTCAAGAAGCAACAAATCAGAGCCAAGAATCAAAGAAAGACAAGTCTTCAAGGGTAAGTCTTCAAAACCAACTTTTAGGGCTTTTTCTTGATTCATTTCTATACTTTATTTGGTTGAGAATTGGGGCTCCGACCCCTACTGGTTTTGTGCTCATATTGAGCCCCTCTACAACTTTGTAGAAGGGCTCAACTTCATTTGAGGCTTCTATGATATACTTGTTTCAATACCTAGCTTTTATGCCATTATCTTGCATGCTAGTTTAGGCCTATTTCCTTTTGTTTTTAGGGGTCCGACCCCTACTGGTTTTGTGCTCATTTTGAGCCCCTCTACAACATTGTAGAAGGGCTCAACTTAATTTGGCCATTGTATCCACCACTTCCTTCAAATTCCATCAAGTGTGCCTATTTTTGTATGCAACTTTTGACCTATTTCTATTTGTTTTTGGGACGTCGACCCCTACTGACTTTGGCCTTATTTTGACCCCCTTTACACATTTCATGAAGAAAATTTTGTCATTTGGTGCTTTCTTTGCATGACTCTTGTTATAGCCTCTTTTGAGCTCCATTTTTGCATGGAATTTTTAGCATGATTTTATTCTGATTTTGAGGATGTCATCTTCTGAAATTGTGCTTATTTTTAGCTCATCTTCAATGTTGTAGAAGAAAGTTTTTCCATTTGGGGTTTTCATATGTCACTTGTCTCAATACTCCTCTTTTGGCCACTAACTTCGCATGCTATTGTTGATCTATCTATGCTTGCATTTTGGCCATGTTTGTTACTGAAAAATGCCATATTTGGGACTGCCTTGCTACTGTTCTTTCTGCCATGATCATATTTTGCATGTATGGCATGGCTATAGGCCATTTCGGGGCTTAATTTCACACTTTCGGGATGAATGCACGCTTCGAGTGTCATTTCGAATTGTTTCGGGGCTGTTTTCCCCTTTATTTAGGTGCTTAAATTCCATTGCCATGCTTGCATATCATTTCCCATGCCATTTGTATCATTTTTGCATTGCCTCGGTTTGCGTGCCAATGGGCACGCACTTCGAGGCACCTCATTCTTATCATTGCGGCAGCCTATGTGGCGTGGTGAGGCTATCTCATGTTGGCATAAGCCCAATTTTCATTTTCATGCTTCTACATCATTGCCCGATTTGCGTGTCGCGGACGCGTTTCAGCGACTTTGTTTTACGGCGGCCTCCTACGTGAGTGAGCTGAGGCTCTCCCATGTTGGTGTAAGCCCATCGCGGCATTCCGTATGCCATTTCATTGCATTTCATCATCGCATCGATTTGCGCTTTGTGGGCAGCGTTTGAAACGCCGATCTTATCCGATTTTCATTCTTTCATCATCGCCTCGATTTGTGCGCCTGTGGGCACGCGTTTCGAGGCACTTCAGTTTCATCCAATTTTCATCTTCCATCATCGCCTTGATTTGCGCGCCTGTGGGCACGCATTTCGAGGCACTTCGATTTTATCCGGTTTTCTCATTTTGTCATCGCCTCGGTTTGCGCGCCTATAGGCACGCATTTCGAGGCACTTCAGTTTTATCTGTTCTCCATTTTAGCTTCGCCTCGGTTTGCGTGCCCGTGTGCACGCATTTCGAGGCACTCTGTTTTATCCGCTTGGCATTGCGTATGCCTCCGCCTCAGTTTGCGTGCCCGTGTGCACGCATTTCGAGGCACTCTGTTTTATCCGCTTGGCATTGCGTATGCCTTCGCCTCGGTTGGCGTGCCCGTGTGCACGCATTTCGAGACATTCTGTTTTATCCGCTTGGCATTGCGTATGCCTCCGCCTCGGTTTGCGTGCCCGTGTACACGCATTTCGAGGCACTCTGTTTTATCCGCTTGGCATTGCGTATGCCTTCGCCTCGGTTGGCGTGCCCGTGTGCACGCATTTCGAGACATTCTGTTTTATTCGGTTTGCATTGCGTATGCCTTCGCCTCGGTTTGCGTGCCCGTGTGCAGGTATTTCGAGGCACTCTGTTTTATCCGATTTGTATTTCATCATTGTCTCGGTTTGCGTGCCAGTGGGCACGCATTTCGAGGCACCTCATTCTTATCATTCCGGTATCCTATGTGAGTGTGGCTGAGGCCCCCTTCATGTTGGTATAAGTCCATCATTACATTTCGCGTGTCATTCCGCATCGCCTCGGTTTGCGTGCCCGTGGACACGCATTTCGAGGCATCTCATTTTCATGGCATTGTGCATGCTATATCACATCTCAGCTACATTTCATGCATATGATGCATATCGTACGGGAAACGAGGCATGTTTTGTACTCCGAGTAACGGAATGAGTCTCAATTCCCAAGTCACCACCACTCCGGATTACCCATGATGGAGTTAGGTTTTGTTGTCGCATTCATACGCATTCATCCCTATATTGAGTTGTGCAATCCGATTCCTCGGCCATCATGCATCGGTATGCGTGATTGGTGGCACGAGGATCGAGGCATGCATATATTCGTGAAATACATTGCTATGCCCTTTTCCTGCTCTCTGTTTCAGTAAAACTAAGGATCACCAACTTTTGGAGATTCGCGTATTTAGAAATACGCAAGCGAGGCTAATCGGGGCATTCGGTGGATTTCCGCCAAGCGACCCGACATACATCATCTATCGAAGCGGCGGTCCACGGCTTGCACGCGATTTTAATTCTTTTGTAATTAATTTGTTAATTAATTAGAATTTGTATTATTTGATTTGTATATTCTTTTATTGAATTGTATTATTATTTATTCGGACCCTCTGCTTGAGGCAATATTGTAATAAGGGTGTGTGAGTGTGATGTATGTCTTCCAACCCCATTTCTTTCTCCCTTTTATTTATCCGCTTTGGATGGTTAGATATAGGGCATATTTCAATTAGCATCTGATGTAATGACATGTTTGCATCATTCATCTGTTTTGCATGCGGGCTCGGCGCATCATACCCCATCTGTATTTCAATTCCAAGTTGAGTACTTGATAAATTGTAACATTTCATATACCATGCTTAGAATAGCCAAGCCGCTATAGTTGCATTTTGCATGTGTTGCATTAGGCATTTCGTATATTTTTAGGATCATGCATGATTTCTAATCACTTTTGTTTTGGCTTGAGTACTCTAAGTTTTACGCTTTAGCATCCTTGCATGCGTGTGAGTATTTCCATGATAGCATGCTTACCATGAGGCTACATGCTTATGTGATATAACTGCCTTGAATGCCTGTGGGTGGAGGTTGAGTTATCTGAATTGGAGCAATTCATCAATTGTTTGTTAAGCCCACTAGATTGTGGCAAAATCTGTATTTTAAGCCTACCTGCGGGTAGCAAACCATCTTTCACAAACAAACATGAGATGTTTAGTTCCAATTCAGGCGATTCAGTCTATACTTGTTTGCTGCGAGCATCACATAGTAACCTAGGCTAATAACCAGAATAAGAACTCACAAAGTTTTCAAAAACAGATATCATGGTTAGTAGAGGCCGGTCTTTGACCGGGCGAGAAGTGCTGACGATGCGACCTCCCCCATCCGTACCCAAGTTCCCAAGCCAACTTTGGTGATGGCGGTCACGTGGCCTACGGCATGGAGTCAGGGTTTCCTAAATTTCCCATTTTAAAAAATATTTAGGTGGCGACTACATTATCGGCAAAGCGATCCATGTTTGGCACTTCTTTCAAAAATCTGTTTTCTTCAAAAGCGATTTGCGGTTGGACTCTTTGGTTGATGAACCGTAACAAAATCGAGTCCGAATCAGAGGTCCCATGGGCGTTGTTACAACTACCAACACCCACTTTGCCGGTTGCTAATCGGAAGGCACGTAGTACCTCCTTCGCGCTTGTTTTTAGTCTTTCACCATGGATACTTAGGTCAACTTAACCAATATCAACTACACCCCCTATCCGGACTTACTAACGTATTTACCCCAAAACAAATCAAAATGATCTTATTTCATAAAACAATTTCATTCTCGAAGCAATAATTTTCGAATGCAAGATTTAAAATCAATTGCAACAATGATTAAATGGAATGGCAACGCAAAATGTAACAATGCATTAATATGGTTTCATTTTTTAAATTCTACCACACAATCCTCCATTGTGATCAAATTCCCACACCTCTTATCAATATAACATCACAACATATTTCCAAGAGATAATATACACTACAAGAAATAACACTTTTTGAGACCAACTCTTTGGTTGCTAAAAGTTCATATCTAGTCACTGATGGTTTTTTGCAACCAAAAAAGTTGGTCGCAATTTACTTGCTAAAAGCCCATCATAGAGGGTTTTTGGCGACCAAAACTAAAGTTGGTCGCTGAAAGTAAGCATTTGCGACCATATACTTTGGTCGCGAAAAGCGTTTCAATTTCTTGAAAGTTGTTCATTTTGCCACCAAAAAATTAGTCACCGAAAGGTAACAATTGCAACCACCAATTTTAGTCGTTGAAATGTGGTTTTTGGCGACCAAACTTATCTTGATCGTGAAAAGTTAATCACAATAGCTATTCCTGCAAGCTTCTCAAAGACCAATTGCGACTAAAATTTTATTGGTCACAAAAAAGCTTTCAATTTTAAACATCATTTTGGTCAATGTAATGCTAATTTTTTTTTGTAATACCTGCAATACATTTGCAATTAATGCATAATTCATGTCCATCCAATTAATTTCAACATACCAATCCATCAACAATCCAATCTACAAACAAAATAATAATTAATCTATCTAATAACTACCTCCTGTCAACATGAACACATTAATATTTGACAAAATAACCATCTATCCATCCATTTAGTTTACAAAACAACCATCCACATCCATTCATCCATCCATTTAGTGTACAAAATAACCATCCATTCATCCATTTAGTTTACATTCAATTTACCACATCAAAAATATATTTAACAAAACCATCAAAGATTTCCAAAACCATTCATATCCAAGTGCGTGTCATATTTGTCTGATGCGAAATATATCAAAAACTCCACGTATAAGTACAACTTAGAATTAATGCATCGGCAAACTCATGTCCATAAACACGCATAACTACACCTCTAGCTACATCCAATATAAAAAATAAAAAATAAAAATTGAAGAAACCTTTGCTAATAATAATATTTTTGCTTACATTTCTATTTAATTTTGTAAAATTCTATGGATCTAATTCCACTCCCAAACTAGCAATCACTACAAGAATTTTCACTTTTGGAGACTAAATTTTTAGTCGCCAAAAGTCATATTTTAGTCGCCTATAGTCTTTAGCAACTAAATTTTTTGGTCGGAAAATTAGTAGCCAACGAGTAGTCGGGAAATATAATTGCCGACTAAACCTAATTTAGTCGCAAAATGTATTCATTTGGCAACTAAATATTTAGTTGCCAATAGGTTTGAAAATTAATTAAATAAATACATTTTTGCCGACCAATTTTTTTGTCGCCAAAAGCCAATTATTTAGTGGCCGAAAAATTTTTAGCTACTAAATTTTTTAGTCACCAAAAGCAAATACTAGTGTTTTGGCTGCTAAAATTTTAGTCGCCTAAAGTCAATCTTTTTTGCCTACTAAAATTTTAGTCGCCAAATACTATTTCTTTTGGCTACTAAAAATTTAGTCGCCTAAACTACGACATTTTTGGCTACTAAATTTTTAGTCGCCAAAAGTCATATTTATTTTTCAACTTTTGTTTTTAGCTACAAAATATTTTAGTCGCCAAATGTTTGATTTTCTTTTGGCTACAAAACATTTAGTAGCCAAATGGTTGTTTTTCTTTTGCCTACAAAAAATTTAGTAGCCAAATGTTTGATTTTCTTTTGGCTACTAAACTTTTAGTAGCCAAATGTTTTTTTTTTTCCCCTTCTTATTGGCTACAAAACGTTTAGTCGGCAAAAACGTGATATTATGTTTTATTGTTAATATTATAATGTGTCCATAACCTGTCTGTATTCCATTCAACTTGTAATACGTATATAAATAAAATGATACATAAATTATCAATCATTCCACAATTTGCATCCGTATACAAAAAATAAGTTACTTTAACTGTCCAAGTACATACAAACGAACTATTGTCCAAACTAAAATAATAATTCCATACAACATATTCAATCACACAAAAAGTAAAGCTCTCCATATACAAAAATTACATTTACTATACCATGTGAAATGACCATTTGGCATGGTACAAATTACCATCGTAATCTGTACCACAACAAAAGGTGATGTATGTACCAAGCCAAAAATACATTTATGTACGACGACAAAAAATCAATTTAGTGGACGGCATCAAAATGTGATCTATCTACCATGCCAATAATTATTTATTCGCTGCCAATAGTTTTCTATATCAAGAGTAGTTAACTGCACAAAAGCTGGAGACGACAAAAGTATTATATTACTTCTATACAAAAGTACCATTTCTTCTCCATACACCAAAATATCTCTGCAAGTCCACGCAACGAAATCATCCACAAAAAACAAAAAAAAAAAAAAAAACTTTAGAATTGGACCCAAAAATGCCCAACTTCATGAATGAATTTGGGAACAAGTGACAAATAAAAATAAGTGAAAAGCAACCTTCCATGATGAATCAATTATCAGTCATTGTACAGTCTTTCTAAAGTCTTTTGTTATAAGGAACATTCTTAAATGCAGAACAATTATTACTAAATCTTTCATTTGTAACATACAGCTAATGTAACAATCTTCTATTTGTAAGCAACATATATCCAAATTCTGTGGCTAAACCAATATCAAAGCCCAATGTGAATAGAAAGTATTCTTTTTACCAACTTCATCATTATTTGTTTGCAAAAGGCACTTGAATCATTAGATTGGATATAAAATCATCGATGCTTATTAATGTATGTCAGTGCCATTTTAGAGAGGATATTAGAACATGTGATAAAAATAATAACACGCGTGTGTTAGCAAGTTTAAAGCATTCCGTTAGTTGTCACAAGTCCTATTTGTAATGGGAAAGCTGCCCGTGAGAGTCAAACGGAGGTTCGGGGGATGTTTTTGAAGTTTTGCCCCCGAAACGACCTTTTTCGACTAAGTTTTGGGCGTATTCGGCTCTAAATCCCAACCTATAGGTCCGAATAACATTCTGTCAGTTGTAACAAGTCCTATTTGGGATGGGGAAGCTGCCCGTGTTGACCACACGGAGGTTCGGGGGCTGTTTGGAATTTTCGCCCCCAAAACGCCATTTTCGACTAAGTTTTGGGCGTATTCGGCTCTAAATCCCAACCTATAGGTCCGAATAACATTCCGTCAGTTGTCACAAGTCCTATTTGGCATGGGGCAGCTGCCCGTGTCGGCCACACAGAGGTTCGGAGGCTATTTATAATTTTTGCCCCCAAAACGTCCTTTTTCGACTAAGTTTTGGGCATATTCGTCTCTAAATCCGAACCTATAGGTTTGAATGACATTCCGTTAGTTGTCACAAGTCATATTTGGCATGGGAAAACTTTTTCGTTTTTGCCACACGGAGGTTTGGGGGCTGTTTTGAATTTTCGTCCTCGAAACGCCCTTTTTCGAATAACTTTTGGGCGTATTCGGCTCTAAATACCAACCTACTGGTCCGAATAACATTCCGTCAGTTGTCACAAGTCCTATTTGGCATGGGGAAGCTGCCCGTGTCAACGATATGGAGGTTTGGGGGCTGTTTTGAATTTTCGCTCCTGAAACGCCCTTTTTCGACTAAGTTTTGGGCGTGTTCGTCTCTAAATCCCAACCTATAGGTCCGAATAACATTCCATCAGTTGTCACAAGTCAAATTTGGCATGGGGAAACTAGTCGTTTCGGCCACACAGAGGTTTGATGGCTGTTTTGAATTTTCGCCCCCAAAACGCCCTTTTTCGACTAAGTTTTGGGTGTATTCGGCTCTAAATCCCAACCTATAGGTCCGAATAACATTCCGTCAGTTGCCACAAGTCCTATTTGGCATGGGGAAGCTGCCCGTGTTGGCGACACGGAGGTTTGTAGGCTGTTTTCAATTTTCGCCCCTGAAACGCCCTTTTTCAACTAAGTTTTGGGTGTGTTCGTCTCTAAATCCTAACCTATAGGTCCGAATAACATTTCACAAGTTGTAACAAGTCATATTTGGCATGGGGAAATTGTTCGTCTTGGCCACACAGAGGTTCGGGGGCTATTTTGAATTTTTGTCCTCGAAACGCTATTTTTCTACTAAGTTTTGGGTGTATTCGGCTCTAAATCCCAACCAATAGGTTTGAATAATATTACGTCTGTTGTCACAAATTCTATTTGGCATGGGGAAGCTGCCCGTGTCAACCGCACGGTGGTTCGGGGGCTGTTTTGAATTTTTGCCCTCGAAACGCCCTTTTTTTACTAAATTTTGCGTGTATTCGGCTCTAAATCCCAACCTATAGGTCCGAATAACATTCCGTCAGTTGTCACAGGTCATATTTGGCATGGAGAAACTGTTCGTTTCGGCCGCACGGAGGTTCGGGGGCTGTTTTCAATTTTTGCCCCCGAAATGCCCTTTTTCGATTAAGTTTTGGGCGTATTCAGATCTAAATCCCAACCTATAAGGCCGTATAACATTCCGTCAGTTGTCACAAATCCTATTTGGCATGGGGAAGCTGCCTGCATTGACCACACGAAGGTTCGGGGGCTGTTTTGAATTTTCGCCCCCGAAATGCCCTTTTTCGTCTAAGTTTTGGGCGTATTCGGCTCTAAATCCCAGCTAATAGGTACGAATAACATTCCGTCAGTTGTCACAAGTCCTATTTGGCATGGGGAAGCTGCCCATGTTGGCCACACGGAGGTTCGGGGGCTGTTTTGAATTTTCGCCCCCGAAACACCCTTTTTTGACTAAGTTTTGGGCGTATTCGACTCTAAATCCCAACCAATAGGTACGAATAACATTTTGTCAGTTGTCACAAGTCCTATTTGGCATGAGGAAGCTGCCTATGTCGGCCACACGGAGGTTCGGGGGCTGTTTTGAATTTTTGCCCTCGAAACGCAGTTTTTCGACTAAGTTTTGGGCGTATTCGTCTCTACATCCCAACCTATAAGTCCGAATAACATTCTGTCAGTTGTCACAAGTCATATTTGGCATAGGAAATCTGTTCGTTTTGGTCACATGGAGGTTTGGGGGCTGTTTTGAATTTTTGCCCCCGAAATGCCCTTTTTCGACTAAGTTTTGGGCATATTCGGCTCTAAATCCCAGCCTATAGGTCCGAATAACATTCCGTCAGCTGTTAGAAGTCATGTTTGGCATGGGGAAATTGTTCGTTTCAGCCACACGAAGGTTCGAGGCCTGTTTTGAATTTTCGCCCCCAAAATGCTCTTTTTCGACTAAGTTTTGGGCGTAGTCGGCTCTAAATCCCAACCAATAGGTACAAATAACATTTTGTTAGTTGTCACAAGTCCTATTTGGCATGAGGAAGCTGCCTATGTCAGCCACACGGAGGTTCAGGGGCTGTTTTGAATTTTTGCCCTCGAAACGTCGTTTTTCAACTAAGTTTTAGGCGTATTCGTCTCGACATCCCAACCTATAAGTCCAAATAACATTCCGTCAGTTATCACAAGTCATATTTGGCATGGGAAAACTGTTTGTTTTGGTCACATGGAGGTTCGGGGGCTGTTTTGAATTTTTGCCCCCGAAATGCCCTTTTTCGACTAAGTTTTGGGCATATTCGGCTCTAAATCCCAGCCTATAGGTCCGAATAACATCCCGTCAGCTGTCACAAGTCATGTTTGGCATGGGGAAATTGTTCGTTTCAGCCACACGAAGGTTCGGGGACTGTTTTGAATTTTCGCCCCCGAAACGCCCTTTTTCGACTAAGTTTTGGGCGTATTCGGCTCTAAATCCCAATCTATAGGTCCGAATAACATTCCGTCAATTGTCACAAGTCATATTTCTTGTGGGGAAACTGTTCGTTTTGGCCACATGGAGATTCGGTAGATGTTTTGAAGTTTCGCTCTCGAAACGCCCTTTTTCGACTTAGTCGTGGACGTATTCGGCTCTAACTCTCTACCTACGAGTCTGAATTATGTTCCGTCCATTGTCACAAGTCCTATTTGTCATGGCGAAGATATCCGTGTGAGCCACACGGTCGTTCGGGGGCTGTTTTGATTTTTTGCTCCCGAAACGCCCTTTTTCGACTAAGTTTAAGACATATTCGGCTTTAACTTCTAACCTACAGGTCCGAATTACATTCCGTCAGTTGTCACAAGTCCTATTTGTCATAGGGAAGCTGTCCGTGAGAGCCACACTGTGGTTTGGAGGCTGTTTTGAATTTTAGCCCCCAAAACACCCTTTTCCAACTAAGTTTAAGGCATTTTCTGGTCTAACTCCCAACCTATGGGTCTTAATTACATTCCGTCAGCTGTCACAGGTCTTATTTGTCAAGGGGAAGCTGTCCGGGAGAGCTACACGGTGGTTTGGGGGTTGTTTTGAATTTTCACCCTCGGAACACCCTTTTTCGACTTGGTTTACACTACAACAAAAAAGGTCTATGGTGACGAAAACGCGTGACGAAAAAATATTTAGTCTCTAAATATGCATGCTTTAGTGATGAAAATAAGATTTCGCCTCCAATTATATTATTTTCAGAGACGAAAACCAAATTTCGTCACCAAATGCTTAAAATCAAATAAAACAATAGGTGACGAAAAATTTATTCGTCTCTAAATTTTATTTTTCGTCACAAAACAATTTCCCGCTCTTGGAAAATTTGGTGGAAGATTTGGCGCCATTTTGGAGACGAAATTTGTCGTCACCATTGTAAAAAATTTTAGAGAGGAAATAATTTAGATCTCCAAATGTATTATTATTTTACGAGAGGAAAACCAAATTTCGTCATCAAATGCTTAAAATCAAATAAAACAATAGGTGACGAAAATTTTATTCGTCTCTAAATTTTATTTTTTGTCACAAAACAATTTTCCGCCCTTGGAAAATTTGGTGGAAGATTTGGCGCCATTTTGGAGCGAAATGTGTAAATCACCATTGTAAAAAATTTTAGAGAGGAAATAATTTAGATCTCCAAATGTATTATTTTAGAGAGGAAAACCAAATTTCGTCACCAAATGCTTAAAATCAAATAAAACAATAGGTGACGAAAATTTTATTATCTCTAAATTTTATTTTAAATCACAAAACAATTTCCGCCCTTAAAAATTTGGTGGAAGATTTGGCGCCATTTTGGAGACGAAATTTGTCGTCACCATTGTAAAAAATTTTAGAGAGGAAATAATTTCGTCTCCAAATGTATTATTTTCTGAGAGGAAAACCAAATTTCGTCATCAAATACTTAAAATCAAATAAAACAATAGGTGACGAAAATTTTATTCGTCTCTAAATTTTATTTTTCGTCACAAAACAATTTCCCGCCCTTGGAAAATTTGGTGGAAGATTTGGCGCCATTTTGGAGACGAAATTTGTCGTCACCATTGTAAAACATTTTAGAGAGGAAATAATTTCATCTCCAAATGTATTATTTTCAAAGAGGAAAACCAAATTTCGTCACCAAATGCTTAAAATCAAATAAAACAATAGGTGACGAAAATTTTATTCGTCTCTAAATTTTGTTTTTCGTCACAAAACAATTTCCCGCCCTTGGAAAATTTGGTGGAAGATTTGGCGCCATTTTGGAGACGAAATTTGTCGTCACCATTGTAAAAAATTTTAGAGATGAAATAATTTCGTCTCCAAATGTATTATTTTTAGAGAGGAAAACCAAATTTCGTCACCAAATGCTTAAAATCAAATAAAACAATAGGTGACGAAAATTTTAGTCGTCTCTAAATTTTATTTTTCGTCACAAAACAATTTCCCGTCCTTGGAAAATTTGGTGGAAGATTTGGCATCATTTTGGAGACGAAATTTGTCGTCACCATTGTAAAAAATTTTAGAGAGGAAATAATTTCGTCTCCAAATGTATTATTTTTAGAGAGAAAAACCAAATTTCGTCACCAAATGCTCAAAATCAATAAAAAATACAAGAAATATGGGCTATTGTGACCAAAAAAAATTTGTTTTAAAATTTAACCCCAAAGATGACGAAATATTAATTTTGTCGTTTGTTTTAATTTTTCTCAAAAGTATAGGAGACGAAAACAAAATTTCGTGTGCAAAAATGAGGCGCCAATTTCATTTGCATTGGCGCGAATTATTTTAACTCATTGGAGACAAACATTTTTGTCACAAAATATAATTTTTTTTGTGACGAACTTAATTCGTTGCCAATAAATTCCATACCTATTAAACGATGTCGTTGCATATTTCCATTTATTAGGCGACAAATATATTTTTGTCTGCGAAGGATAAGTTATGGAAGACGAAAATATTTCGTCACCAATAAACACTCCATCATGCAGACAATGTCATTTCATCTTTCTATTAAATAGGCGACAAATATATTTTTGTTTCAGAAGAATAAGTTGTGGGAGACGAAAATATTTCGTCACTAATAAATTCTAATTGATTGTGTGACGAATATATTTTTCGTCTCATAAGGTTAAGTTGTGGAAGACAAAAATATTTCATCACCGATAATAAATTCTTTGTTTTGGTATTGAAGGATACAAAAATATTTTATCACTAATCATTTCTCTTTATTAAAATGCCGTGGTTTTGTGTTTCAAAGCATTGGAACTGTGACCCCAAGAGATACACTCTGATGCTTATCACTCATTTTCATGTACATGAACCTTGAAGTCGTGACCCAAGAAAACACTTTCTACAAACCCTCATTTCTCTCTTGCACTTGAGTCTACTCCTCTCTCACAAGTATTGAAGTCGTGACTCCAGAAGACACTTTGTAAACAATTTCTTCTATTTCGCGCTAAAGCATATCTCTTCTGTCTCACACTTAAGCCCTTCGTACATGCCAACATTGAAGCTATTATCCAAGAAGGCACCCTATGCAAACCCACTATTCTTTTTCACAGTGAAGGCCCCTCTTGCACGCAAGCACTTTTTCTCATTGTCTGAACCAACTCTACCCTTTCCATCTAGAACACCTATTTCAGAAAAATCGAAGGTCAAAACCTCTCTAAAAAAAAAAAAAAAAGGATAATTACTGTAGCTATTTTTTTTTGTGAGAAAAAATACAGAGAAACAAATAATAAAAAATTTTTAATTTTCAAAATTAATAGAAAATATTACCTTGTTTAGTAAATTGTTTTCAAACCGGACTGCGGTGGGCCGAATCAGTTGGACCGGGCCTAGTTCCGGTCGGGTCAACCCCCTGAAACCGGATTGGGGCCAAAACCGGGAAAACCCGGCGACCCACTGGTTGAACCGGTAAAACCGATGACCTAGTGGTCGAACCGGCCAAAACCGGTCAGTTTTTTTTTTTTTTTTTTTTCAATTTTTTTTTTTTAATTTTCTTTCTTTCTTACATATTTATATATATATATATATAAATATATATTTCAAAATTTTGACTAAAAATTCTTATTTCAAGAGTCTCTTCTCATAAGAAAGAGTCTCATTGAAAGCTTGAGAACAATATGAAAGTCTATTCCTATTTATAGGAAAAGATTTTTCAAAGAGAACCTAAAAAATTTTATGTGGGATTTAATCAAATAATTTGAAACATATTGATTGGAGGGAGAGTTGAAAATTTCATTTCCCTCCAAAATTAAATCTAGCATTCAATCAATTTATTTGGAGGGAATGTTTAAAAAATTTAATTTCTTTAAAATAAGTGACTTTTTTTTATCAATTAAGACTTTATAAAACATTATTAATAAATATTATGCAACAATTTTTATTTTTATTTGATTATTTATATATTTTTTTATTTATTTATAATTTATAATTATATTTTTTAATTATATAATATTACTTATGACGTCACGGTTGACCGCTTTGACCCGGTTGAACGGTGACCCATCCACCGGTCCCTTTTAGGTTCGCTCAGGTCGGTTTTGAAAACATTGGTTTAGTATAGAGTTTTCAATAATTAATTTTTAAAATTTGGTGATAAAATTTATTTTCGTTTTAGAATGTAACCCAAACATGACCAAATATTACTTTTGTTGTTTCTTTTAATTGTTTTCAAAACTATAGGAGCGAAAAAATAAATTTGTCGAAAAAAAAGCACCAATTTTTTTTTTCTTGTTGGCGCCAATTATTTTAGCTCATTGAGCGAACATTTTGTCACAAAATTTAAAGTTTTTGCGACAAAAGGAATTCGTCACCAATAAATTCCAAACTTATTAGGCGATGTCGTTTCATTTTTATTTATTTGGTGACAAATAAATTCTCCATGTGTCGTGGTTGCATTTTGATTGATTGTGCGTGAATATATTTTCGTCTCATAAGGTTAAGTTGAAGGAGACGAAAATATTTCATCACCAATAAATTCTCCATCTCCACACAACATTGTTTTTGTATTATTGTTGATTAGGCAACGAACATATGAGTTTGAGACGAAAATATTTTCTCACTAATTATTTCTCTTTATTAAAATGTCGTCAGAAACTACGAGACGCTCTTACCTTAATCACTTACTTTCACACACACACACAAATACTAAAGTCGTGACCTGAAAAGACACCCTCTACAAATCCTCATTTCTCTCTCGCACTTGAGTCTCCTCTCTCACAAGTATTGAAGCTGTGACTCGAGAAAACAATCTCTATAAACCATCTCTTCTATTTCGTACTGAAGTTTCTCTATTCTCTCTCACATTTAAGCCGTTTGTGCATGCAAACATTGTTATCCAAGAAGACATTTTGTGCAAAGCTACTATTCTTTGTCATAGTAAACCCCTCTCCACAAAAAGGAAAAAATAATAATAATAATTAAACAATGAAACAAAATACAAGAAATCTAGGCTATTGTGACAAAATTTGGTGACTTAAAATTTAACCCAAAGATGACAAAATATTAATTTTGTTGTTTGTTTTAATTTTTCTCAAACGTATAGGAGACGAAAAAAAATTTCGTCTACAAAATTCAGGCACCAATTTCATTTGCATTGGCGCGAATTATTTTAGCTCATTGAAGACGAACATTTTTGTCACAAAATATATTTATTTTTTATGCGAACGTAATTAAATCACCAATAAATTCTCTACCTATTAAACAATGTCGTTGCATATTTCCATTTATTAGGCGACAAATATATTTTTGTCTAGGAATGATAAGTTATGGAAGACGAAAATATTTCATCACCAATAAACACTCCATCATGTAAACGATGCCGTTTCATCTTTCTATTAAATTGGCGACAAATATATTTTTGTCTTGGAAGAATAAGTTGTGGGAGATGAAAATATTTCGTCACTAATAAATTCTGATTGATTGCGCGATGAATATATTTTTTGTCTCATAAGGTTATGTTGTGGAAGACAAAAATATTTCGTCACCAATAATAAATTATCTATTCTTGTATTTAAGGAGACAAAAATATTTTATCACTAATTATTTCTCTTTATTAAAATGCTATGGTTTTGTGTTTCAGAGCCTTGGCTGTCACCCCAAAAGACACACTCTGACCCTTATCACTCATTTTCATGTGCACGGACACTCAAGTCGTGACTCAAGAAGACACTTCCTAGAAACCCTCATTTCTCTCTCACACTTGAGCCTACTCCTCTCTCACAAGTATTGAAGTCGTGAAGCAAGAAGACACTCTGTAAACCATTTCTTTTATTTTCGCACTAAAGCCCCTCTCATATGTCTCACACTTAAGCCCTTCATGCATGCCAGTATTGAAGCTATTATCCAAGAAGGCACCCTATGCAAAACCGACTATTCTTTCTCATAGTGAAGGCGCCCCTTGCATAAGCACTTTTTCTCATTGTCTGAACCAATTCTATCCTTTCCGTCTAGAACACTCATTTTAGAAAAATCGCAGGTCAAAACCCCTCTCCACAAAAAAAAAAAAAAAAAAAGCTTTTTTTTTTTGTGAGAAAAAAAACAGAGGAAAAATTAATAATAATTTTTAATTTTCAAAATTAATAGAAAACATTACCTTGTTTAGGTTAAGTTTGGCATTTTCAAAAAAGTTAAAAAGTCAAAAAGTTACTATCCTATTTAAGTCACATCATCTTATTTAAGTTACATCACCTCTCTACCACATCATTTCAAACCCAACCCATATTCATAAAAAGTCAAAAAGTGCACTTATTTAGAACATCCCAAACAACCCCTTTCAATAATTAATTTTTAATTTTTAATCTATATTTTTTTAGTGAACATTTTTTAATATTATAATTTTTTTTTTTTACTTTTTACATCCCTTTAATTTAGATGAGGGCAAATTGCAGCAATAAAGTGTGATTATATATATATTTTAATCACACCTTCTAATTAAAGTGTGATTATATATACACTACTACTTTTTAATCACACTTTTTAAATAAGTGTGATTATATATATTTTTTAATCACACATTCTAATTAAAGTGTGATTATATGTACATTACTACTTTTTAATCACACTTTTTAAATGAATGTGATTATATATATATTTTTTAATCACACATTCTAATTAAAGTGTGATTATTTATATATTTTTTTAATCACACCTTCTAATTAAAGTGTGATTATATATACATTACTACTTTTTAATCACACTCCCTAAATAGATGTGATTGTATAAAAATATTCCAATTTGATTTTTATATAAAATATACAATTCCCATTTTTAAAAAAAAAAAAAAAAAAGCCCCAACACCAAAACACAAATTAAAAAAAAATTCAAAATACATTTAACTCTTTGGATACAGCTAAAAAGTAAAATATTTATAAAAAAAAATATAATACGTGTGAAATGTATTAAATTTTATATTTTTTTGAATTTAGTATTTTTTTTAAAAATTAAAAAAATATTTTCCTTCTAAGCATATGTAAATTTTTTCAATTTAAAATGTAAAAAAAATATTTAAAACATTTAAAAACTTACAATAACTAAAATAAAAAAAACTCAAAAACATGATTTTAAGACTTCGTTCACCACTCTCCCTCTCATTCTATCTATACATGTTTTTGCCTCAAACCCTCTCTCTCTCTCTCTCTCTCTCTCTAATTTTGCTATAATTTTTTTAGACTTATTTGGGTATATTTATAATTTTAGAAATTTTTTTTTTTAACTTATCTAAAAAATTACTAAAAAAGCTACACACATAAATATGAATTATTTTTTATCGGTGATGCACCAATTGGTATACTAACTAAGGTATCAACATACCTTATGTTATTATTACTGATCCCATTCATTATACAAATTATAAATATTCAAAATTTTTAAAATTATGCCACATCATAGCATTATTAATTTTTTATAGCATTAATTTTTTTATTTAAAAAAAACTTATTTTTAATTAATAAATTTTAATTTTATCTCACCGTTTTTTTTTCTCACATAATTTTTTTTTCCAAAGTAGATACTAAAAATAGATAAAGATCACACTTTGATACATAAAAATATCTCACTTTTATTGAAAGTGTGATAAAAAAAATTCGATTGATATTTTAATCACACTTGATTTGATTGAGTGTGATAATATTTATTTTTTATCACACTTGATTTGATTGAATGTGATAATATTTATTTTTTATCACACTTTTTAATTAAGTGTGATTATAGATATATATTTTTTAATCACACTTTTTAATTAACATGTGATATATTTATTTTTTGTCACTTTTCAATTAAGTATCATTATATATATATATATATATATATTTTTTTTTTAATCACACTTTTCAATTAAGTGTGATTATATATATAATTTTTTAACCACACTTTTTAATTAACATGTGATATATTTATTTTTTATGTCACTTTTTAATTAAGTGTCATTATATATATATTTTTAATGACACTTTCTAATTAAGTGTGATTATATATATAAAAAATATAAATGTGATTATATATATATATATATTTTTTGAATATATTTTTTTATACAAAAATATATCCCAAAATTGGTGCCTTTTCCTCTTCAACTACTCCAGCAGACACGCCTATACATTTAAAGAAGATTTAGAAGTTCCAAACATATACCAGACTCTTCCTTTTCCAATTCGGTTTGCCTCTCTTTACGATTCGTTTTCCTAATTCGGTTTGCAGCTCCAAAATCCCCATTGTTACTCACTCAAGTCTTCGTCTCTATTGAATCTTCAAACTTTTGGTGAGTTCTGTTCTCTTTTTTTTTTTTTTTTTATGCTCCTTTCGTATGTCATTCATAAGATATATTTGTATATGATTATGATTATTATTAGTGGAATTATATAAATATAGTGTTTCATTTGGGATGAGGGTTTTGGGTGGGAATGTTGATATGGTATTTGGGTTTTGTAAATTAGAGTTGGAATTTTTATTTTTTATTTTTTATACTGTATGTTGATTCAGAATTTCGTATGTTGATAGTGTATTTGTATCTGAATGTGTGGAAGATGTGGTCTAGGGTTGATGAAATGGTGGGGATTGCAGTGGGTTCATTTGAAGCTAGTTCTCTGTTTTTTGAAGTTGGTTCTCTGTTTTTCATCATTTGAAGCTGGTTCATTTGTTTGGTTTACTTCATTTTTTTTGTGCTTCTTATCTCTCAATTGTTTGGTTTTTACTGATGTATTCATATGTTTTTGGTTTACTGATTTATTTCCATGTCTTAGAATCTCTCCATCCATTCCATATAAATTCCATATATTTCCAACTGTATAGTATACATATTTTAAATTTTTGGTCCCAGATCTTACAATATACCCTCAAGCATGTTTATGTTCAAGAGTTTGCACCTAGTATTCCAACATATAAATGTAATATATAGATATATATAATTTGAGTCTGATCCATTCCCATATCTTATCACTTAATCAGCCATGGTAACATATCTCAAACAAAGACCACGCCATCTTCAAGTGATGTATACTATTAGGTGGATGTTTCAATTTAATTTGTAGGTAAGGTAATTGTACCTCATGGGTCAAAATGTTCTTCAATGAGCTTCATATGCTTTGATACAATGATATTTTTATGATGCTTCCCAGACCTTGTAATCTCTTCCCTCTATAGCCAAAGACCATCTTTCAAGCCCACTTGGGGGCTCATAGTGGCCTGGACCTATCTTCATAAAATTGTTATTTTATGTTCCTCTTTAAATTATCTCAGATTTCAATGTATATTCAGTTCTGTACCTAATTATTCCATCAAAATTACAATTTAAATTGCAATTACAGAGAAGAGTTAACACATAAAGATACACTTCATGCCGAAGACAAGAAGTAGCAAGTTTTAACCACCCAATAAACATGCATCTAATCTTCAAATGCAAAAATGCAAAAATGCAAAATATGAGTGATACTGGAATCATCATATTATTGATACAATTGGGACAAAATTATTCACAGCAATCCTAATTAAGCACACTTATGGAGCAAAAACTCGATCGAGAGAATGCAAATGAAACCGCTGCAAGAATATGATCATTAAAAGTTCAGAAAAATATAGTAACAGAGTATACCTTTGCTGTTTGTGTGTCCACAACCTTGTTCTCAACTAAATCACATTTGTTCCCAACTAGGAGCTTGCATACAGTGTCATTTGCATATCTATCAATCTCATTCAACCATTGCTTAACATTGTTGAAGCTCTCCATCTCAGTGACATCATAGACAATCTGTTGTAAATCTCAATATACATGTAAGAATTCTTTGCAGCCTCAAAAGAAGAAGAAGAAAAACGAAGCCCCAAACAATTTACATTCAGACAATTATATCTTAATACTTATCAAAGAATTCATTTATGTACTTTGCAACTTGGGCTAACCTAATTAATGTTCTACAAGCATTCATTTATATCAAGATCTGCTTCTTTTATAGCAAGAAGCTTTAGGAAAGTTCTACAGCCATTGCAAATTCCTTCCAACATTTGTCTACCTCTGCAACCAGCACTGCAGGGACATTAGAGAACTATTCCTGTAGTCAAGTAATATCAACAGCCACAAATAGCCTTCCAAGAATAGTGGCAAATCCAATTATCACAGAGAGCATTTTCTGTTTCATGGACTGCTTTAAGCAACAAAGTGTTATAAAGATTAGTTGGGCTATACCTCATCATTCCACTCCCAAATTGACATAGTTATGTAGTTAGGATTAACTACAGTTAGATTGACTTGGTTATAGAGTAGTTAGAACTGTAGTTCAATTAGATGGTTATGCAATATATGTATATAAGTTCATGTACTCTGTATGGTTGTGTTAGGAATTGACCCAAAAAATTTCGAAAGTTCCCAAAAAATTTCTAAAAGGTTCCCATTTATTAGACATTTTGCCAACAAGCTAGTCACATTCGGTAATTCGGCAATATAACAGAGCATGATACAAACATAAGACATGAAATATAGTCCATGATAATCATACATAAGTATAGTTAAGCAAAAAAAATAACATTAAAAAAGGCTTGAAACACTTAGAGACCAATCACATAGTAGAACACAAATTCCAGCACCGGTCAGTCCTGCAGGGCTAACAAGAACACTTTGGTAAAAATACTTCTAGGTCAAATTAGGGGCTGAAATTGCACAGAAATAATACTTAGCCTGTCTAGTTTCAATTCCAATTCACAGAATGTGCATAGCACCTCCAGAAATTCATCCACAAGCTATATTCAAAAACCTGTCCACATTTGTCACCCATTGGGAAAGCTAGCGTTTCTCTCAATCTACCCGATGGTTTTCACTCAAATAAAATCTATTGGAAAGAGGACTCAGAGTTCTAAATTTTGACAAAAGAAACAACACGAGATGATTTTTCTAGAATTTTATAAAATTACCAAAAGTGGACTGTTTTTCAGAGATTCAGGACCAAATTTTTTAACAAATTATCCAAGCCCTAAAAACACACAATTAGGGGCTAATAAAATTGTCACAAGCTCTAAACACACCAAATATCTTACAATAAATTCAGATTTGAGAAATAAATAGGTTTGATATTTCTTTTAAATATTAGAAATTGCAGCAGTGCATATTTTGAATAAAATTGTAAGACAATGTCACCAATTCACACCCACACATGCATACACACCAAAAACTCAGTTTACCACTAATACATAACCCAAGGGAGCATCTAGACAATAGGATGAGGGGGGTAAAACAAACAAAATTGAGAAGACAAGGGAGAGGTGTATTTTTACCTTCAAGAAGTCCTTTTTTTTTTTTTTATTCTTCTTCTTCTCACTTCTCTACTTCCCTTCCCTAGAGCCAACTCTCCATCTCTCACCCTCTCCTTGGGCTTTAGAAAAATGTGGAAGTGGATTTGGATACAAGCCCTCAATTTATATAATATAAGGTAGCTTATTGGCTAAGATAATTAAATAGCTTAATGGCTAAGATAATTAAATATCTAGATATTTATTTTTATTTTATTTTATTTATTTTTTTGTTGTTATCCACCCAACTCTTCTATCAACATATTATATATATATATACTATGTATGTATTCACCTAAATAATATTCTATTCAAATAAGTAATAAATATTCAAATAATTAATAAATAAAAGAACAACAAAAATAAAAATAAAATGTATGAATTAATTTAGAAACTAGGAGGTAAATAAATAAAACCCAAGTGTTAGGATATTTCCAAATATAAAAAAAAAATGACATTCTAGGATTTAATTATAATACAACTAGCTAAGTAACTAATATAGGGTATTGAGGCAGAACTTTAGATTTGATAGAGTTGCAAAAGA
This sequence comes from Camellia lanceoleosa, assembly GCA_025200525.1. Classification (NCBI taxonomy): domain Eukaryota; kingdom Viridiplantae; phylum Streptophyta; class Magnoliopsida; order Ericales; family Theaceae; genus Camellia; species Camellia lanceoleosa. The sequence goes on from CM045768.1 coordinate 93,576,306, forward strand.
AAGAAAGGGTTATGAGTTTGGTATCAGTAATTGTTCCATATCTTGTGAAATGTAAATGGATTTTTTCACAATCTATCTTGCCCATGCTTATATGCCCCCTATTTGTGAACGGTGTAAATTACTCATTTTTCTTTTTTCACCCAGAAAAACCATCTTATGATGAAATCTCAACAAGTCCTCAAATCTATTTTTCACAGAATTGAATGAAACTAGTGAATAATTTGAAATATCTTTTAAGTTGAAATGATATATAGGAAAATGATAGAGAGGAACAATGCAATTTCTTTATTATCAACCATTAAATTTGTTTTACTAGTGATACATTTCATTGTTATATTGGTTCATTATTCCTTACAGGAACAATCAAAAGCCAACATATTTGTCTTACTAATGATACATTTCATTGTTATATTGGTCATTCTTCCTTATAGGAACAATCAAAGGCCAACATTGCGAACAGAGAAAGGATGTATACAAAACATAGGTGTGATTCTAGGTCAATCCCTGTTAGAGTAGAACAACTGCACGTATCCTTGCACTGTCAGAATTATATTAGATTCTTAGCTTTATTTATTGAATATTTGGTCTATCGAATTAGGCACGAGAAAAGAAGATGCTACCTGATCTAGCAGAGTTGTACAAGGAAACTCGCTATAATGAGAAAACACATGAGTGGATCTCATCTCAAGCTCAGTGTAATTATGTGAGTATATATTGCAATTTTTATTAACAAAATTTTAGAATACTATTTCTTATAATCTTATTTTTCCAATAATTATTTAATTTTTTTTTATATTTGATAGGAAAATATGATAATCTGAGACAGTGATCACCTCTCAATGGGATCAACCCCTTTGACTGCAGAAGAGCTATCAATCAAAGTCCTAAAGCCAAGGTCTGGCTATGTGAAGGGACTTGGCATGAGACCTTCATCCTCTATTAGGAGAGCCACTACCATATATGCTGAAACAAATGATTATGTGAAGCGCCTTGAGATGCAAATAGAGACACAAAACGAACAAATACAAATGTAGAACAATAAAATAGAAGATCTTGAAGAGGGTAAGAAGAAGCAAGGGGAGATAATGGCTGATGTTGTCAACTTTTTGAGGACCAAAGGATTCACTGGACACTTTGGAAGTGGAGGGGACTCATCCACAAGTGGACATACTTCTTGGTAAAGTATATTAACTTTAATATAACAAATTTTATAAAAGAATACATGTTTGAAGAATTAGGAAGTAATGGAAACATGCATATGACATCCAATTTGCACAGGTGCACATGATGTATAAATTGTGAATTAGTCTAAAAAATATATTTTTTTCTCTATACTTAAAGCTTGAAAAAAGGCCGTCGAAATGCTAAATTATCACACAATTACAGATTTGTACAAGAACCAATAGAAACACCTTAGGAGGGACCAATATAAGTTGTATGAACTTACGGCACATTAATGGGATGCACCATTTGTGAATTAGCCTTAAAATTAATTTTTTGTTCTCATAATCTAAAAAAAAGTTTGTTACAGGGATAAATTGTATAATTGGTCTAATTGCAAATTGATGAGTTACTAATGTTTTTTATCTTTTGTATAATTGATTAATTACTAAACTTTTAATTTATTTTTTTGCAGATTGGATTGGGGTGGCATTTTTGACGTGCAACAATGATATAATTTGTTTGAATGTTCATTTTTGTTTGATAAGGATACACATACTTTTTGGAGTTACACTAGTTATTGTTGGATTTTTGGTGGAATTGAACAAGTTATAACTTTTGGATATTTTGTGGATATTTCACTATTTTATTATATCAGGATGGAATTATTTGTAATGATGAATGGATATTTTCATTTTGTTAATTCGTAAATGTGTTGATAACAGGTTAGGTTAAGTTGTGATGGAATTGTTATATTCAACAGGTTTCAACATGAACAGGGTCATATTTGTTGAACTAAAATTTAGATTTTGATAAAATAGGTATATAATGTGGAAAAAAATATTATGAAATTTTGACAAAATTTTCCATCCCTAAAGAAGGTTTTTTTGTCTCTTATTTGGCTTAGGTGGATGATTAATTTTGTCATAAATTCTTTATTTCGTCGCTAAATGAATTTGTTATGACAAAAAATAGTCACATTTTGTCACTATTACCCTCAATGTGTGACGAATTTTTTTTGACATTATTTCATCATTTTTAATGATGAATTTGTTTTTATCTCTATTGGTAGCTTCTTTGACAAAATTTTTTTGTCTTCGTTTATATTAAACGTGACAAAATTATTTTGTCTCCATTTCTTATATTTATGACAAAATACTTTTGTCTCTAATTTCTCCTTTAATGACAAAATATTTTGTCGCTAATTACTTATAAGATATTCCCAACAGAGTGTATTGGAGACAAAAAAAATTCGTCACAAATTTATCATTTTTAATGATGAATTTGTTTTTGTCTCTATTGGTAGCTTCTTTGACAATTTTTTTTTGTCTTCGTTTATATTAAACGTGACAAAATTATTTCGTCTCTATTTCTTATATTTATGACAAAATACTTTTGTCTCTAATTTCTTCTTTAATGACAAAATATTTTGTCGCTAATTACTTGCAAGTATGTTCCCAACAGAGTATATTGAAGACAAAAAAATTCGTCACAAATTTATCATTTTTAATGATGAATTTGTTTTTGTCTCTATTGGTAGCTTCTTTGACAAAAAAATTTCGTCTTCGTTTATATTAAACGTGACAAAATTATTTCGTCTCTATTTCTTATATTTATGACGAAATACTTTTGTCTCTAATTTCTTCCTTAATGACAAAATATTTTGTCACTAATTACTTACAAGTATGTTCCCAACAAAGTGTATTGGAGACAAAAAAATTCGTCACAAATTTATCATTTTCAATGACGAATTTTTTTTTCAGTCTCTAAGACCCTTTAGCGACGACCCTTTGGAGACGAAACGGGTGATGAAAAATTTTCGTCGTAATTAGTTTGGGTGACGAAATATATACATTTTGGGACAAATTTGTTTCGTCTTTAAATCCCAAATTTGTTGTAGTGTTAGCTCATATTCGGCTCTAACTCCAAACCTATGGGTCCGAATTACATTTCGTTAGTTGTCACAAATCCTATTTGTCATGGGGAAGCTCTCCATGAGAGTCACATGGTGGTTTGTGGGCTGTTTTGAATTTTTGCCCCCGAAACGCCCTTTTTCAACTACACAAATCCAATTTATTTTCCTTTTAAGGCAGCAACTAAAAGGTATAATTGGGAAAACAGAAAGAAAAAGAAAACTAAATCTATCAAGTGAAATAAAAATAACAATAAAAAAAGAAACATAATATCAATCATGGCTAAATAAATTAGAGCCTAACAAACAATTTGAACAATGGCATGATGAGGCATGATGAGGTTGTCAATCGAAAGAAAAATGTTGATTCAATCGATGTCATAGCCTCTCCTCTGCAGTCTGTACATATTCCAAGAACTTCAGTCCTAAGATCATTCTATTAACAACTCTTCTGTACTCATAAGTATACCAATGCCAAGGTGAGTATTCATGCTCTTGCAGTACCCGTCAAGTTCTTATTTTCTATGCATTTTATATGATGAAGTCATATTTAAAGAGAGAATAAGATGGTAATAGTTATTTATTTAGCTATACTAAATCCAATCAGGGTAATAATTAACGAACCCAAGGTGGAGGAGGAAGAAAGCCAAGTAAATCAGGATAATTAGACATATCATATCAGGTAGGTTCTGAGCTAATGCAATATCAAACCCTTCCAATACGAAAGCCAGAAAAATGATGAAAACAAGTGACAAGGGATGAAAGAAAAAAAAGTGCAATCCAAAACCTAATTTGAACGCCTCCCTAAACCCATAAGGAAATTGTCTAGCTTAATATCTCGATGCAAGAATGACTTGGAATGAACAAATTCAACCTGGTTGATCTGAAAATATTATGATTTCCAGATAACAATTAAACAAAGTTTGTTCATTGTTATTATAACACATTGGATGCAATGAAAAAATTGTTACCATCTGATCCACAAGCATAAGAACAGTTTTTAGAGACATCTTCCTACTACAAAAGTTAAACAAGTCTTCAAGACTTGGCCCTAGTAAATCCATCACAAGGACATTATAGTCTCCTTCAACACCAAACCATCTCACATTTGGAATTCCAGCTGCCAAAATTTCGGGAAAATACCAACTTATAAGGATCCCGAATAAAGGAGTAATATGGGCGCTTTTTTTTGTGTGTGTGTATGCGTGGGAGAGGGGGTGCAAAGGAATTGGAAACTGAGAAAATAGAAAAGTTCATTACTTCCTCCCTGTAGAATTTGATAGAGTACTAAAATATGGGTGCATAACATTTGTCTTCAATGTGCGCCAAAAAAATATAAAAAAAAAAAAAAAAAAAACTTGCACACAAGCACACACAAAAACAAGCTCCCATCGATGCCCAACAAAGTAAGTGAGTGGTAGCACCATTCACACTTTCCCTTTTTATTACAACAAATGCCTCAATATTTCAACTAAGTATGATGGTATCAAAATAATTGCATATAAGATCTTGATAACTAGAAAACCATCAAGAATTTCCTAAACCAAACTAAAGTAGATGTTATGTCGACAACTACAAATGCAGACACTTAGATTCTCATCTGAATATAAAATGATTTCATTTGGATTGGAGTACACCAACTAGGTATCAAAAAGCAATGCTAAAAAATTTAGATGTCATTGAACTGGGTCACATGCACCCCAAACACACACACAACAACAACAACAATAATAACAACAACAACAACAACAACAACAACAACAACAACAACAACAGTAGCAGCTATGTTGCCTACATCACATTGCCAAAACACACAAAACACCATCCACTGATCAAGAAACATCTAATTTCCTCAAAGCTTGGTACTTGTGCAATTGACCACCAAAAAACCCAGGTTTCACAGTAATCCTAGTGGCCAACTAAACAATTCCTGTTATAAGCAAGCTAGCTTTCAACAAACCAAATTCTGTACTCACACAACTACTTGGCATGTTCATCAGAAAATTACTTGGTATGTTCATCAGAAAACTGCAATTCTGTACTCACACAACTATTCTCCTTATCTGTCAAGCTTTTTGAATTCAAGAAACTTCACTTAGAGATTAATAAATCATGGACTCATGATGCTATCATTAAGATGTTGGAAAAATGGCATGCTATGTTATTAGCTGCATACCTTTAAGTAATATTCTATGCTCAAATCAAAGGAACTAATGTTTCTTCTCTTCCCTTTTTTTTCTTCTCTTCATTTGTAATACTTTGTGGAGAATAGTTCCATAAAAATAAAACTGTCAACTATCAGTTTGTTTTCTTCCTGACTGCCTCTCAACATTCATCCTCTCTCCCAAAAAAAAAAAATTTAAAAATAATAAGAACTCCATCCCTACCAAACTTTAGTAATTGGATATTTGAAATGTACCCTCAAATGATACAAAGATTATACACATTTAAAAAGTATTGGATTTTTTGAAAAAATAAATATTAACATGGCTTCAAAAAGAGGGAACACCATATTTTTGTTCTCTCTTTCTATATTACTATAGATATATAATCAAAATACTTTTAGAAAAACGGCAGGTCACTTAAAATATTATAGTCAATAAAATACTAAGACAAGCTACCAAACAAGGTATAACCCACATGAATAGCTTTTAACACTAGTGGAAGAGCAAGAGTTAGTTTTTGTGGAAAGGGATGGAACGAAAACATCTTGTGTCATGGAACAAAAGAAAAGGTATTCCCTTTTTTAGGAAACACACATTCAATCACAAAGAAAAAAAAAAGGGGGATGGGTATCTTTACCAAACCTTTCTTTGAATTAATAATCACTTGTATTAATTCAAGTTTTATAGATAGAAATAAAAGATATATAGATAGCTCAGTGGCCAAACAACTTTTTTAGCCATGATTTGATCACTGAAGTTAATGTCACTCCCACATTATATAAGTGGCCATGAGAGCTTTCTATATGAGCTGTCAAATTGTGAAAGATATAGATAGCCTTCTTTTCATTAACCAAATTAGCCTTAATTTAGCTAACTTGTCATTTGTTTGGCAAAAATAATAATAAAAAACAAAAATTAATGCAAAAATATTTCATATGTTCAATGAAAAAAAAATCATTTGAATGAAAATAATGTACACCTGTAGGCAACATTAGAATAAATTGGTTTTCGAGAAAAATATGCTACACCTGTAGGCAACACCATTTCATTTAAGGAAAAATAGAAATAACTGACAGTTTATACAGTATATGCACACAGGGACACTACTTCCGACAAGGTTTCTAAAGTAACTATCACAACCCAGATAACATCAATGGAAGCTTACTAGAAACAAATAAACAAATGAGATTCATTGCACACACCCAATCCTTACTAGACAAACTAATTTTGACCACACAGGCTATTTAGTTAAACTCGTGACCATCTCCAGTGAGAGTCACACTTGGATCGGGGCTACTAACACCCGCCCAAGCTACCCAAGTACAATTGTATAATTTAAATGCTCATTCCCCCAGTACAGTAGATTTTAGGTTGGATGTCTCTAAAAATCTAACACCCACAATTAGAAACATCTAAGTCCCATTTCTCAAGAGTAAACTCAAAAAAAAAAAAAAAAAAAACAAAACAAAACAAAACAAAACAAAAACAAAAAAAACAAAAAAAAAATTTCTTTTTTTTAATCCCAAGTCTAGCAAATATCCTTGAAGAGGTATGAACAATTGAAAAGAATTTGGTTATTGCAAGATGATATGTAACAAAGGGCACAATCATAAGCATAAATAGGAATATGCCAAAAATAAATTATATCAGTGCACAAACAAAATATAAACACAAGCCAATACCCTTTATCACATTTTCCAATCTTTGGTTCTCTGTTTCTTATCTAACGCACCATTGAGTACATGAAGGATTTCCAATAAAATATACAAAGAATATTCACCATTGAAACCATACTGAGAACAACTACAGCCAAAGTGATTTTCTTTTTCTTAGGGTTTACCACTTGATCTTTTTACAATTCAGTCTAAAATAATAAAAAGCTATTGCATGACTAAACAAGACACTTGTTTGTTTATAGAAAGAGCACAAAAATTACCTTTAGCATCTACTGAAGAATCAAGATGATATAATTCTTGGAGTAGGCCCGAAAAGTTACTACCATAGGCTTGCCTAGCATAAGAAAGGGGCAGAAGCAAACAGTTAGTGTTATGACCAACCAACATAGCGGCTAATTCTTTTACATCATTTTTACATAGGATACTTTGATGAGGGATGGAGAATGGGGTTAATAGACTCCTACCAACGGACACTGTACCAAGTAGTGCTTAAGAGTTGCCTCTAGCAGTTGTAATGGGGGATGAGGCAAAAAGAAATAAGAAAATGATATATCCAAGCTAAGAGGACAAGTAACATGTATATTCCCAAACAAGTCTTAAATTGTGTAACGCCCTCAAAATAAACCCACAATATACACAATATTGACATGCATTGATATAAGAAAACAAAACATTATTCCATTCATCAGAGTATTCTTATTGAAAAACATCACATGTAACATCAAAAGTAAATTCCCTATGGGCTTACAGCTTTCCAAGCCAACACTTGGACACAAAATGTGAGTACTAACTCAACTACAAATTAAGCCCTTGGCTTGAGTTTACATGTAATATCAAATAATAACTAACTAAAACAAGTCTTCAAATCCAAATCCTTCCAAGCTAAGTCCTTGGAGGTAGCATATCACCTGGAACTGAAAATGATGTTCCTGTATAGGGTGAGCCACACCCCAACAGAAATATACTAAACCAAATATAAGAATTGACTAAAACAATAGCATTCAATAGATGGTTAACAATATTAAATTCATTATATCACTATACAATTTCATGACAGTAATGTCCATAACATGTTTCACTTTACGTTATTATTCAACTTTCCAATTATACAAACATGGCTCAGAACCTGGCCAAACTATAAAATGAGACTACATCTCACATCAACATTACTTCCAATATCAATAATTCAAATGAGACTAAGGCTCATACTAAAGCACTTCCATAAGTCAATAAGTACACATATTTGCTGTACGAAAACACTTCCAAGAATCAATAAGTACACACATTTGCTGTACTAGTGGAGTCCATCCCCTTTTTCTTCCTAAACAGGTTTGAAAGTCCATCCCCTATCTTCCCTCAAACTATGGAGTACATCCCCTATCTCCTCCCAAACAATATTCAATCAATACACGTATTTGCTGTATTAATTCAACTGTCATATTCAATGACTCATTCAATGTGATTAGTTTTAGTTTTCCCTAATCAGCATGCAATGTCTACAACAACCACGACTATCTTCCACCGATAGCCCAAAACAGTTATTTCTAAACAGGAAATAAATGTATCAACAAATATAAACTCAACATTTTCATAGGTGAGTGATTAAACTATCCAACTACACCATTTAATCTCATAATTCCCCAATTTCAAGAATTAAACTTAATTCCACATTTTTCTCTAAATTAATTATGCAAATTAATTTATTACAATAATTAGGGCTTTTCCCCCTTTCCTCAAAATTAACCCTAAGGTTCAATTTTCTCAATTTAATACTATCAATGTCATTTTTCATGACTTCCAAACACATGAAGTTTAATATATAAAAATTCCCTTTTTCTCTTATTATAAATCAAACCCTAAAAAATTACCAAACGACACCAACATATCAAAATGACCAAAACTTAGGACAAAACCTATAATATGGAGTAGGGTATCCCTACTTCGAAGTGAAGAACTCAAATGGAGATGATGACCCAAAATCCAAAGTGCTCCAAACTGCCAAACTCTCAGATTAAAACAAAGCTCTCGTGACCCTCTATCTTTTTAACAAAGAACCTAGGGTAGAATCACCCTAAAAATAGATGAAACTTAAGAGAGAAGGTGTGTAGAGGGAGAGAGAACACAGACCTAGGGTTTTGAAACCAAAAGAGGATAAAAAAATGAATTTTTCCCCGTTGCTGCATATTTAAATATAACAGCCTCGCTCGAGCGAAGACTTGGTCGCTCGAGTGACCACACACAAAGAATACTCGCTCAAGCGTAGAAAGACTCGCTCAAGCCAACAATACCATGCTTCAGTGTCCGCGAGAAGCACGCCGGCGACAGAATGTTCGCCGAGCGAAGAACTCAAAACATACATTTCGCTTCGCCGAGCGAAGGAAATCTCGCCGAGCTAAGAAATGCAACCTCGTGTCTAAACTCAGACGAGCCGCCGCTCGAGTGAAGAAACCCTGGCTCGAGCGAAGGACCAAAAACAAAGATCTCGCTCGAGCGACAAAATTCTCGCTCGAGCGAAGGACCAAAATTCTGGGCAGCAACCCTTTGTTTCCAAACACTCCCAACCTGTAAAAAACCTGCCCAATACATCCCAAAATCTCAAAAATAAGGAATTAAAGGACGACAACAACAAATATATAGTAACAGGATCCACGGAACCTAAGTCCAGATACAATAACCAAATAAGGAAAGACCGGAGTCGCTATAACCTCCCCCCCCTTAAAGAATTTCGTCCCCGAAATTAAGTGCAAGTTTTCAAAAATAGGTTTTTCTTAATTTCCAATAATATAACATTTCAATATTCAATAACTTGACCCATAACTGGTCATTCCATCTCTTACCAAGAGGCATTTCACAATATGTAAAACAACATATATCTCAACTTGCACTATCATTATGCAATTTCCTTTCAATTTCAACAGTTTTCAATATACATGATTCCCATTTCCATATCATATTTAATTTCATGATATAACTCCATTTCTATAACATATTAAACGTATGCAATGTTATAACAAACTTCCAATTCTAGGCAAGTTTCAAGATTCTTCCATCAAACCAAAACATTCTTAAGGTTTTACAACTCAAGACATATATAATCCTCTTAAAGTTAAATAATATGACAAAATCTCAATACGTGATTACACATCAACAAATATGTCCGGATATTTCTCACGGACTTCCAACTCACGTTCCCAAGTGGCTTCCTCCACTCCGTGATGTTTCCACATAACTTTTACCAAGGGAATGGTCTTGCCTCGCAAGACTTGATCCCGCTATCCAACACTCGAACCGGCCTCTCCTCATACGAGGCATCCTCATCAACCTCTAAGTCGGTCCAATCCAACACGTGCAATGGATTCGGCTCATACTTCCGAAGCATACTCACATGAAACACGTCATGAACTCTGGACAACTGTGGCGGCAAAGTTAAACGATAGGCAACCTCGCCGATCCTCTCAAGGATCTCAAAAGGGCCAATAAACTGAGGGGACAACTTCCCACTCTTCCCGAACCTCATCAATCCCCGCCTAGGTGATATCTTTAGAAAGACATGATCACCCACCTCAAATATCAAAGGCCTCCTCCTATGGTCGGCATATGATTTCTGACGACTCTGGGCTGTAACAAGCCTCCTACGGATAAGCTCAACTTTCTCCGTCGTTCCCCTCACCAACTCTGGACCCAACAAAGGTGCATCAGCCACCTCGGCCCAACAAACAGGAGCTCTACACAGTCGGCCATACAACGCCTCAAACAGTGCCATACCGATACTAGATTGGAAACTGTTGTTGTAGGCAAACTCCACCAAAGGCAAGTGCCTCTCCCACGACCCACTAAAATCAAGAACACAACTCCGAAGCATATCCTCAAGGATCTGAATAGTACGCTCAGACTGCCAGTCAGTCTGAGGATGATAAGCCGTGCTAAAGGTCAACTTAGTGCCCAAGGCACTTTGCAAACTCTGCCACAATCTAGCAGTAAAACGAGGATCTCTATCTGAGACGATTGTCACTGGGACCCCGTGCAATCTCATTATGCCCCGGATATATAAGTCGGCAAGATGATCTACCGAATCTCTCACGGGCATAGGGATAAAGTGCGCCGTTTTAGTCAACCGGTCTACAACCACCCAAATAGCATCACTACCCCGCTAAGTCCTCGGAAGACCTACAACGAAGTCCATAGTGACATGCTCCCACTTCCACTCGGCAATAGGCAAGGGTTGTAACAAACCCGCTGGCCTCTGATGCTCAACCTTCACTTGCTGACAAGTAAGGCACTTAGTCACGAAAATTGCCATATCTCTCTTCATACCCTACCACCAAAACCGGCGACCCAAATCACGATACATCTTAGTGCCTCCCGGATGCACCGCAAGACGTGAATGATGAAACTCTCGAAGTACCTCCTCTCGGCAAGACTCCAGAACGAATAGACGATCTCCGTATCACACACTCAGGTCAAGATACACAGACAAACCCTTCTCAACCTTCCCATTAGAGATCTTCTCTCGGAGGGATTCTACCTCAAGGTCACCTCTCTGTGCCTCTAACACTCTAGTCACAAGTGTAGGCTGCACAACAACAGAAAACAAGGCCGCAGCCTCAACGGATTCGCCCAAAGACAAGTCAAACTCGCCAAGTGCACCCAACATCTTCCACTCCCGGATGGCTATACAAGCTACATCACTAATGGATTTCCTGCTAAGGGCATCGGCCACAACATTGGCCTTCCCTGGATGATAATGCAACTCGAAGTCATAATCCTCAATGAACTCCATCCACCTCCTCTGCCTCAAGTTCAAGTCTTTCTGTGTAAACAGATATTTCAGACTCTTATGATCCGAGAACACCTCGAATTTCTCACCATACAGATAGTGCCTCCAAATCTTCAAGGCAAAAATCACGGCTGCTAACTCTAGGTCATGTGTAGGGTAATTCTTCTCGTGTATTTTCAACTGATGTGATCCATAAGCTACCACTTTCCCCTCTTGCATCAACACAAAACCCAAACCCTCTCGTGAGGCATCACAATAGATTGCATAACCCAACCCTCTCTCCAGAATAATCAAGACCGGAGCGGTGGTCAATCTAACTTTCAGCTCTTGGAACGACTTTTCACAAGTCTCACTCCATACAAATTTGACTCCCTTCCGAGTCAGTCTAGTCAACGGCGAAGCTAACCTGGAGAAATCTTTCACAAACCATTGGTAGTACCCAGCTAATCCCAGAAAACTGCGGATCTCAAACACAATCTTAGGCTGTGCCCAATCTTGCACTGCCTCAATCTTGGATGTATCAACAGACACCCCTTCCCCAGAAACCACATGGCCTAAGAACTTGACTTCTCCTAGCCAAAACTCACACTTCCCAAACTTGGCATAAAGCTTATGCGCTCTAAGTAACTCAAGCACCACTCTCAAGTGCTCCTTGTGCTCTTCCTAATAGATAAGAATGTCGTCCACAAAAACGACCACAAAACGATCCAAGAATTCCCGGAAGATTTGGTTCATCAAGTCCATAAAGACTGCCGGTGCATTGGTGAGCCCAAATGGCATCACTAGAAACTCATAATGGTCATACCGCGTACGGAATGCTGTCTTCGGAATATCCTCCTCCCTGACACTCAACTGGTGGTAACCCGATCTCAAGTCTATCTTAAAGAAACAACGGGAACCCTTCAACTGGTCAAACAAATCATCTATACGGGGCATAGGGTACTTATTCTTGACCGTAGCCCGATTCAACTTCTGGTAATCAATGCAAAGTCTCAAGGCACCGTCTTTCTTTTTAGCAAAGAGGGCCGGTGCTCCCCACGGTGAAACACTAAGGTGAATGAAGCCCTTATCTAGCAACTCCTGGAGTTGAATCTTCAACTCGCTCAACTCGGCTGGGGCAAAACGGTAAGGTACCATAGAAATTGGCGCCGTGCCGGGCACTAGATCAATAAAGAACTCGATCTCTCGATGGGGTGGCAAACTGACAAGATCCTCGAGAAAGACGTCCGAGTACTCACAACCCACACTCGGCAATACGGTCTGGGTCTCATCACACTCACTACTCATAAAGCTAGCAAGTAGACCACTAAGCTCGTTCCACCCTTGCGGACCATACACCGGTGGCAACACACTACCAACCTGATCCCCCAGAAAATGAAAACACTTCCCGCTCAAGGTACAAACTGTGACCCTCTGGCAGTGGCAATCAATAACAGCTCGATATGACGATAACCAGTCCATACCCAAAATAACATCAAAACCCGACATAGGCATAACCACAAAAGGAAATGGAAGTCAGCAGTCGGCAACCTCTATATCACAACCCCGACATCCTTGTCTCAAAATCAATTCACCCCTAACAGGTGATATAACACAAATAGGAGATGCTAACTGTGCCAACTCCAACCCCAAAACAGATGCAAATGCAGCAGAGATAAAAGAATGAGATGCACCCTTATCAATCAATACACTAGCAACCGAGTTGCAAAACAAGAAGGTACCTCTCACGACAGATGGAGCAGGCACAAGATATCTTGCAGAATAAAGATATACGCTTTGACGGTCTCTGATCTACCTGCTCACCCCTAGGAGCATAGGATCGCTGTGGCAGATCGACGATGAAGCCGCTGATTGGCCTCGAGGCTCGAATCGACCGAGGCCGAAAACTCGCCCGCCCAGATGCACCAGATGTGCCACTCAACTACGGGCAAAACCTCTTCAGGTGCCCCGCCTGACCACACTGATAACAAGACAGTGGCTGACCTCTGCCCTGACTCTAGCTCTACGGTCTAGCTGAAGATGAAGCAGCTCTCGACTGCTCCTTCTGGCAAACCGGAGACTTGTGACCTGGGCCACACATTTAAAAAGTCACGTCTCCTAGTTGCCTTTTCCCAGACAAGACTCTAAGACTGGAAAAGTCGATCTAGTCACACTACCCTAAGACTGCTGAGGGGTAAAACCTCTCTGTCTCCTGCCATCATTCTGACTATCCTGACTCCTTTTGGAGCCCCTCTGCCTCTCCTCCTCCTCTTGCATCATGATCTCCATATGGGCTGCAACATCCACCAGACGCCCATACTGTCACGACCCGAACCCGCCTCTATGGGTTAAGGCCATAACCGGCCAATAATCGTGTGATTACCTACGGCCTCAATTCAAATAAATCAAGACTCATCAGAGATAAAGGGGCCAAACGGAAGCAATTCAAAAACTTTGTCCATAGAGCCGTACTTAAATGCACACCATAACATTCCAAACATTTATATATTAATAACTCACATCAAAATATTTACTAACACAAAACGCTGTATATACAGGATCATACAGATTTAAGTCAGTCAAAGCCAAGTCTTATATACAAAAGTAGACCAACGTATTCGCCAATATAACAAAACTATAAACAAGATCAAAGGCGAAGACAGTCTCGTGCGTGAGACGTTCGGGCTGACTCCTCAAAACTTAAACTATTTCTCACAAGTTCACTGGGGTTGGTTCTGAACGTCCCTTCGCTCACCTACATGTACATGAATGAGCGTGAGCGAATGCCCAGTGAATAATATCAAATGAGGAAAATATATAAGTAATCATTGAAACAGTACAGTAAACAGCCTTCGGCCCAATCATTTATATCAATCAGCCTTTGGCCCAATCATCTATATCCATCATTCGTATCCATCGGCCTTCGGCCCAATCATTCATGTCAATCATTCGTATCCATCGGCCTTCGGCCCAATCATTCATGTCAATCGTTCGTATCCATCGGCCTTTGGCCCAATCGTTCATGTCAATCGGCCTTCGGCCCAATCATTCGTGTCAATTGACCTTTGGCCCAATTAATTATATCAATCGGCCTTTGGCCCAATTATTTATATCAATCGTTGTCCGCCATTTAAACTAATGAACTCATAAAAGTTACATAAGTGTAAACAATTGGACAACAGTATAATTCAAATATCTTGTTAAGATATTACTCACAGTGATCGGCTTGTGGATTTGCCCCGGAGCTTGACCCTACACGTTTCATGAACACAAAAGGGTCACCAACAATTCAATCCGTTCATTAATTCACATATTCCTCTTTAGGCTTCATTCTTATCTCTCTAACTCAATTGCAATGCTCAATGTATGCCTAAGAGTGCTTAGAAGTGAAAGAGAACGGAAAACAGAACATAGAATGCATTTTCAGATTTTTAGAAAACAGAGTCCCCGCTCGAGCGGACCCTTAAGGCCTGCAAAAGTACTGGTTGCATGAAAAACACGCTTGATCGTGCATTCTGGCGCTCGAGCGGAAGGCCTGTCAATAAAGCTCCCCTACTCGAGCGTGAAATACTCCGCTCGATCGGACATTAAGTCTGCAAAAAGTGCTGGGAGCACGAAATTCACGCTCGAGCGGCGGTTTCCCCGCTCGAGCGGCATTCAAACTTTCTGGAAATTCCAGAACTGTTCTTGGAGTTCAAATTCGATGTTCAAAGGTCTCAATTCATGATTTTTGGCTCAAACTTCATATATTTATGTACTAACATGGTGCAAAGGCCAAAACATATCATCATGGAGCTTAATTTCAAGAATTAAACAGATGCATGTTTCAAATTAGCACTAAACTCCCTTCCATCATACACATTCATGCATTCAAAGCTCTTATCCTCATGGATTGTACATGCATGTGATGTCTAGCTGCCATTCTCAACTTAGATGACACTAATGGTGATTATACATGAGTTTTAACTACAAATTTACATAGATTTCAAGCTCAATTATGCAAGTTCCAAACAATTTCATACATGCATGCATATATGGTCCTCCAATTCAACAAAATAAACTCAAAACATGCTCTTGACCATCAATTAGCTTTGGACATACAAAATTATAACTTAAACTCATGAATTCAAGACCAAATGCTTACCTAGAGGCTCAATCTTCCAAACTATGGCAATTTCTTGAGGTTAATCCTCCAATTCTTCACAAATTTGAGCCAAACACCCAACTCTCCTCTTTTTCCTCTCTCTAGCCGACTCCCCTCTCTATCTCTTGAGTTTTATTCAGCCAAGAGGAATAACAAGGAGGGTATATTTTTGAGTGTATAGTGCCCCACTAAGTCATAATATAATAATATAGAATAATTGGGCACTAATTCATTAATTTAATCAACTTAATCTGGTCCAAATCAATTTTCCAATTAAACTTCACCGTAGGCTCTAAAAATTACGCTAATTACAATAACGCAATCAATTTTGGGTTCTGTGGCCGATAAGGCCCCCAATTTAATTTCCACAGCAAATTATTCAAACAGATATTCCTACGGTGAACAGATGGAACCTCAAAATCACATGTATTCACAAAATGGCACATAAAATCATGCTAAACACATAATCATACACAAGTTAAGGACCAATTAGCATACTACGGAACAGGGGTATCACACATACTCTCGGGTCATAGAACCCCCAACTCTCATCTTGAGGCCATGTCTCAACTTCTTCTCGAACTCTAAACAACGGCGTTCCTCAGACACCACAAGCTCAGGTGCAAACCTGGACAAATTGGTAAATGCGGCCTCAAACTCGGCCACAGAAGAACTCAGCTACTTAAGCTGGCAGAATTGCTCCCTCAACCTCTCCTTAACAGCTGGAGACAGGAACTTCTCTGGAAAGCGTCAACAAAGGCCTCCCAAGTCCCTCATATACGGCCTCTCGTGAATTTCCACCACTGACCCGC
This sequence comes from Camellia lanceoleosa, assembly GCA_025200525.1. Taxonomy (NCBI): domain Eukaryota; kingdom Viridiplantae; phylum Streptophyta; class Magnoliopsida; order Ericales; family Theaceae; genus Camellia; species Camellia lanceoleosa. The sequence goes on from CM045768.1 coordinate 93,592,932, forward strand.
ATCCCCTTTAAGCTGGAAAGATGTCAAGGTTACCTTCAGAACCCCGTCCTCAATGCCAAGCATCTCAAACGTCTTCGTTGTCTGTTCGAGCCATTCATCTGCCTTAAGTGGCTCTTTTGGATCACCCACAAACTCGTCCGGATTAGACCGGAAGAACTCTCTCTTCAGAAATACAGGCCCTGCATCTACAACATGAACCTGGGCTTGATTCTTAGCCCTGAGAATGGCCACGGACTCCCTGAATGCCCCTACTATCTCGCGGGCTAAGGCACCCATAGCCTGCTGACCCGCTGGCTCAGCCACATTGGCTTGACCAACACCCTCCTGCTGCTCCAGAATCTTATCTGGTATGGGCATCTCCTGCCTACCACGCCTACCACGTCCTCGTCCTCGTCCTGAGATCCTAATAAAGGTAACAAAGACGATTAATATGTTAGCACATTAATAAATGTGCCGAAGCTATAACACTCGCGCCCTAATGCATTGGACAACAGTAATTCACTCCACGTAAGCACATAATCACATAAGCACCTACGAATTTCATTCCTAGATAATGATAGTCCTAAGGCGTTGCTGGAGTTCCGGTTGGAAACAACATTGATCAAGTGCTTTTCCAACAAGACTCATAGAAACTCAAGGATCCAATCAACATCCTAGAAATCAAATCCCATACCGAAATAGTCATATAAGCATGTTATCAAATAAACACATACTATCATACATAAGTCTCTAACAAGCGAGACAAACCCATTGTGATACTAATCACTTCCCACGTACCCAAAGTATTCAAACCCGGTACGCACTGATACCAAGTTGTAACGCCCTCAAAATAAACCCACAATATACACAATATTGACATGCATTGATATAAGAAAACAAAACATTATGCATTCATCAGAGTATTCTTATTGAAAAACATCACATGTAACATCAAAAGTAAATGCCCTACGGGCTTACAGCTTTCCAAACCAACACTTGGACACAAAATGTGAGTACTAACTCAACTACAAATTAAGCCCTTGGCTTGAGTTTACATGTAATATCAAATAATAACTAACTAAAACAAATCTTCAAATCCAAATCCTTCCAAGCTAAGTCCTTGGAGGTAGCATATCACCTGGAACTGAAAATGATGTTCCCGACAGCCCAGCAGAAATATGCTAAACCAAATATAAGAATTGACTAAAGCAATAGCATTCGATAGATGGTTAACACTATTAAATCCATTATATCACTATACAGTTTCATGACAGTAATGTCCATGACATGTTTCACTTTACGTTATTATTCAACTTTCCAATTATACAAACATGGCTCAGAACCTGGCCAAACTATAAAATGAGACTACATCTCACATCAACATTACTTCCAATATCAATAATTCAAATGAGACTAAGGCTCATACTAAAGCACTTCCATAAGTCAATAAGTACACATATTTGCTGTACTAAAACACTTCCAAGAATCAATAAGTACACACATTTGCTGTACTAGTGGAGTCCATCCCCTTTCTCCTCCTAAACAGGTTTGAGAGTCCATCCCCTATCTTCCCTCAAACCATGGAGAACATCCCCTATCTCCTCCCAAACAATATTCAATCAATACACGTATTTGCTGTATTAATTCAACTGTCATATTCAATGACTCATTCAATGTGATTAGTTTTAGTTTTCCCTAATCAGCATGCAATGTCTACAACAACCACAACTATCCTCCACCGATAGCCCAAAACAGTTTTTTTTAAACAAGAAATAAATGTATCAACAAATATAAACTCAACATTTTCATAAGTGAGTGATTAAACTATCCAACTGCACCATTTAATCTCATAATTCCCCAATTTCAAGAATTAAACTTAATTCCACATTTTTCTCTAAATTAATTATGCAAATTAATTTATTACAACAATTAGGGCTTTTCCCCTTTTCCTCAAAATTAACCCTAAGGTTCAATTTTCTCAATTTAATACTATCAATGTCATTTTTCATGACTTCCAAACACATGAAGTTTAATATATAAAAATTCCCTTTTTCTCAAATTATAAATCAAACCCTAAAAAATTACCAAACGACACCAACATATCAAAATGACCAAAACTTAGGACAAAACCTATAATATGGAGTAGGGTATCCCTACCTCGAAGTAAAGAACTCAAATGGAGATGATGACCCAAAATCCAAAGTGCTCCAAACTGGCAAACTCTCAGATTAAAACAAAGCCCTCGCGACCCTCTATCTTTTTAACAAAGAACCTAGGGTAGAAACATGCTAAAAATAGATGAAACCTAAGAGAGAAGGTGTGTAGAGGGAGAGAACATGGACCTAGGGTTTTGAAACCAAAAGAGGATAAAAAAATGAATTTTTCCTCGCTGCTGCGTATTTAAATATAACAGGCTTGCTCGAGCGAAGACTTGGTCGCTCGAGCGGCCAGACACAAAGAATACTCGCTCCAACGTAGAAAGACTCGCTCGAGCCAACAATACCATGCTTCAGGTCTGCAACCCAGAAGCACGCTCGAGCGACAGAATGGTCGCTCGAGCGAAGAACTCGAAAACATACACCTCGCTCGCTCGAGCGAAGGAAATCTCGCTCGAGCCAAGAAATGCAACCCTCAGGTCTAAACCCAGACGCAGTCGCTCGCTCGAGCGAAGAAACCCTAGCTCGAGCGAAGGACCAAAAACAAAGATCTCGCTCGAGCGACAAACTTCTTGCTCGAGCGAAGGACCAAAATTCTGTGCAGCAACCCTTTGTTCCCAAACACTCCCAACCTGTAACAAACCTGCCCAATACATCCCAAAATCTCAAAAATAAGGAATTAAAGGACGACAACAACAAATATATAGTAATAGGATCCACGGAACCTAAGTTCGGATACAACAACCAAATGGGGAAAGGCCGGAGTCGCTATAAATTGATTCCATACCAGGGAACGGGTTTTAAGTTTGGAATATTCAGAACTTATAAAGCACTATTTATAGCTTCTAAATCACAATCAACAATTCTTCCTTTACCCTTACTGAAAGAGAGATATAGAGAGAGAGAGGTACAACCAAATATTACAACAACTATCCTTCTTGATGGAAACCAGCAAAGTTGTTTGGGAGAGAAACCAAATATATATATTGGTTGTACAAAATTATGAAAGAAATTATTCAGAGGATATAAACATATTTACAATTATTATACCTATCAATATACATCTAGAGAATGGGAAAGTTGTGAGCATAAAAAGATCATGAAGCATAGCCCTGTCTTTAGTTATTAAAGAATCCAACTCAGAACCAGGATTCTTATCAAACAAAATTGTTTTAAGCAAGGAATCCAAATGTGGATTTTCAATAACCTCTTCAATATGAACTCACACAAGAGCTTTGACCATTATGAATGAAGTTAAAATCAAGAAACCATGTGATGTTTTGCTTTTTGTCAACTAGTTAGTACTTTGTTGAGTCAATGTAACTGTTTTTGTTCTTAAATACTCACCTGAAATTCTTCTACATATATGCAAGACTTTCTAGCCGCAATTAAAGTAAGAACTATGTCATCACTAATCAATGCAAATTTCAAGAGATATTGGCATGAAATTAGAACATAGTGACAAAAGAATGACCATGAAAAGACGAAAAAAAAATAAATAAATAAAAAGAAGAAAACAAAGAAAGTGATGGCAACATCACTCAGATTTTACATCTTGTGGATTGTTAGAATATTCTATGCTTATTACTTCTCATATATGGAAGAAATTACATCTTGTGGACTGTTAGGATCTTCATTTCCATGGATTTTTTAACTCCTTACAAAGAATCTAACCTATTCATTAGAACAACAATAACACTAGGAATACAAATCTATGTATTCCCTAAAATGAGTATGGGAATGCAAACATTAGGTTCATTATAACATTTTTATTCCAATTTCAAATGCAAGACTAGTTTTCTTGTTAACTAATAGAATAGGGGTTCTAACAGTGCCCTTAAGGTGCAACTCTCTCAAATACTACACCCGATTTTCATTTGTGACACACACACACACACAGGCGTCCTTCAATATTAATTGAATCAGATTACACTCAGCTGACATTTTTCTTGAAAAACAACAAAAAACTACAATGCTATGAGCATAAAAATGTAAGTATTGAACATATTAAAGACCTTGGATAATGGATGGTAACTAAAACACAGTGGTAGATAACTATAAATGTAAGAAATAAGAACATTCCAAATTGTACAGTCCGAGCAAACATTGACAATCTATATCCCGAAGGATAGTAACATGGGTCCCATTGGAGATGGTAACGTACCCGCTCAAGAAAGCAAAGTGTACAGAGCCCTCCTAATTGATTGAAGGAGATATCCACCACAATATTCTGAACAATTCATTTAACAAGATTAACCTGCTATCAGAGAATCCAATATCTAAAAATATAAGTATGCATTACTAATAAGAAAATATATGTATACAAGTATGCACTACCAAAGGGTGGCTTGGCCCATATATAAGTATGCATACCAAACCACAAAACCCTTACCATTTGGCATAAGAGAAAAAAATAAAAATAAAGTCAAAAAAAATAAGAACAAGATGAGTACAAGTAGAGAAACATAATGATAACAATAAGCACCTCAATTGGTTAGGGAGGATGAGTTGTACACAAGACTACATTGAAAATATCTGAACTCAATAATCAAAACCACAAAATCCCAACTTAAAAAGGTATATTACCTTAAATGAGAATTCCATAACTTTGTGAACCCAAAAGAGGAATGGGATAGCATAGTATATTGGTGCACAATTATGTGCCAGTTCAAGCATAGACATGGCATTTATGAATGCCCAAAACCTTTTGGGGAAAAAAAAAACCTGTAGATTAAGAGATTTTAAGATAAGTACAAGTAGTGTTGAATACATGGGACCATTTGTTCCCAAGACGAGACAATACGGTATTGTTAAACCATGAGACAATTGGCATCAAGACAAGGAATCCTAAGAGTAAATGTACCTAGTCCTACATTTGTTTGGTTTAGGAATAGAATAAAGGAGCATTAAAGAATGATTTTGTGTGTGTGTGTGTGTTTAGGGGGGGGGGGGTTGAGGCTAAATTCCAAGTATTGTATGCATCTTATGCTTTTCGAGTTGTTAAACCCCATCTCTTTTGTTGTTAAAAAAAATTAAATTAAAATACCCAATCAAAAGAATTCACAATTCTAGCATTCAATCAATTTAAATTCCCAAACAAAATTTTCAATTATTCAATGTAGACCAATTTATATGAATAATCAAAAGAAAATAAAATGCCAAAGACAATTTTTTTATTCCCAATAAAAAGAATTCAATTCAAACTCCCAAACAAAAGTTCCAATTGTTCAATCCAAACCAATTTCTATCAATAATCAAAAGAAAATTAAACACCCAATAAATTTTAGTAATTTCATTCAAAATACACAATCAAAAGAAATTACATCATTCACACACATTAAATAGAATTGATTTCAGAAATAAGGGAAACAGAGAAAGGGGGAGACAAAGAGAGAGAAAGAGATGGAGAGAGACAGAGAAAGACAGATACATAGATAGACTGTGTCAGAGAGCTCGAGCGAGAGAGCGAGAGACGCACAGATAGACTAAGAAGCAGAGCACGAGAGAGAGAGAGAGAGAGAGAGAGAGAGAGAGAGAGAGAGAGAGAGAGAGAGAGAGAGAACCTGTGATTAAAGGGCTGCGACGGTGGTGATTGGCGCCGCTGGCGGTGGCGGTGGTCGTCGCAATGTCGCCCGTATAGTAGAATATGGTGAGGGAGGCTGAGTTCTGTGAGATTTGGTGAGGTGTGTGTGGTACACCATTGTTCACTTGTGTGTGATACTGTTGTCTATAGATAAATGCGCGGGTCCGAATTAATGAAGTTGCGCGTGAGTTGAAATTTCAACCTTTACTGACTAATTTTCTACTTAGTCGGGAAAGAAATGAATTATCACTCAACAGCGATGAAAGTTTTGGTTGCTAAAAGTCATATTTCGCGACTAAGTACTATTTTAGTCTGGAAAAATAAATATTACAGGTTAAAATATTTTTTTTTTAGCCTAAATTGTATACTAACAGCGGCTAAATTATTTTTAGTAGGGAAATGAATGCATGATTAGCCTTTAGCGATGAAAGTTTTGGTTGGTAAAGCCAATTTAGCGACTAATCAGTATTTTAGTCGGGAAAAAGTGTATATTACAGATTTAATTTTAATTTTTTAGCCTAAATTGTACACCAACAGTGACTAATATACTATTTAGTCGCTGAAAAGACTAATTTTTGCCGACTAATTTAAAATTTAGTCGCTAATTGAAAATATTTGCCGACTAAAAGATTTTAGTAGGTAAATACGGAACCAATGCCGACCAAAATCAATTTTAGTCGCCAAAAAATATACTTTTGGTGACTAAAAATGTTTTAGTCGCCAAAATTAGTCGGCAAAGGTGCTTTTTTTTGTAGTGAATCACACAGAACCTTATTAGCAATCACACAGGGCTTTTTAAACTTCATGATCACATCTTAACATATTGTATTAAGATGATGAGTTTAACATAATTGATTTCACTTAACATATATTGAGTTTTCTCCCCATGATTCAAACTCATTAAAAATTTAAGGATTTGGATCCTGATTGGAAAATTAAAGATCCAATGAATCTCTTTTAAACATAATCACATCTTTGGACCACTATTAGTGAACCTTATAATTGAAGGGGACCACAAATAAAAATGAAAGCTTAATATATTTAAACCACAAAAGGGACATTAATCCTTAGTTCTATTAAGTATGCCCATAATTGTAGGGGACCATGCATATATACATAAAACAAATACTTAACATTCTTTAAGACTAACAAAACACATAAAAAAAAAAAAAAAATACAATTTTGACTTTTTTGCAGTACTAGTTCTATATACAGTGGAGATAATCAAGTTGATCCAAAGCCACTTCATTGATTCTAAGCATAGAGGCAGGTTCTAAGCATTCTTTCATTGATTCTCATGTTGCAACCAAAGGCAAAACTATACACCCCACCCTTTACATTATTATGATGATGACAATGATGATAATGGTGGTGGTGGTGGGCTTTAATGATAATGAACAAGTGTTTTCTTTGCAAATCTTCAAACAAATCCTCCATCAATCTAGATTTAAATATCTTTAATGAAACAAATATTAACAGTCACTTCAACAACAGGCATAAAGGGAACAAGTGAAATTGGTTAGTTATAAAAAATTACTATTTTAAAAACACTAATATATGTAATAAAATTTAAAGTACTTACTCATCAAAAGAGTCGTATCCACTATGTTCGCCCTACATTTGTCTCATAAAGTGTTGAAACTGCTCAAAGCATCCTTCATATGATTGAATTATCTCTTTTAATGATGCTACCTCTTCTTTAAGGCCCTTAACCTCTTCATCATGTGCTTGTAACCTAGCTGTAGACTTGAAAGCGAAAGACGACTTTGGACCAACCCCAAAACCTTTCACATACCCTAACCTCTTCTCAAGGACTTGAACAAAAATTTGCTCCTGTGTCATCAGGGTTGCTGCAGGCTGTGAAGCTTCCTCACGAAGTTGGTCCATCTTCTCTTGTCAATTTTAAAAAAAAAAGTTCAGACTGTTTAATGAGTTGGCCTATTCTAAGGCACACAATTCCATCCAAGTGTTATACCATCTATGTGTGTGAAGAAAACTTCAACTCATTATATCAATTACTGATAACATGCTTTTTCAAAAAAAAAAAAAAAAAGTTTTTGAAACTGTTTAACGATTATATCAATTAAGGTGATTCAAAAAGTGTGTGATGTCAATCAGCCACAAAATTGATTTTTTCACAAAGGAATTATTTTATTGAGATCTTAATGGAGCTACTATTGGTGTGGTGGAAAAGTGTAGCAGTGGGCACAAGATGGACTGACAAGTTGATTGGTTTTATCAGGAATTATTGTTGGGTGTGGATGTTGAATTGTTGGTGAAGCTATGGAGAAGGGAAAGAAAGCAAAATAGAAAGTGATGAAATGGCAGAGGCAAGTGCAACATTAATTGGCATTACATGTCCTGGATTGATTCTGTTAGCTATGATATCGAGGTCTTAAAGGTAAATCTCTACAATCCATTATTATTAGGCTGGCCTTCCTTTGTACTACATACCATATTTGGATTGAAATGAATAATAGAATCTTTAGTAAGAAACAAAAACTGAAGAGATTGTTATTAAGACTGTCATCCAAACGGTAAAAGGTAGGATCATTTCTTTAACTAATGTGACTAGATCTGCAGGTGATATATCAATGCCCAATTAACAAGCACATGGTTAACAACTAAGCAACACGCATTGTTATAGATAACTGATTAGGTTAGTTTTGCTTTTTACTCCAAATCACAAGGACGTTATGTATATATTTTTATACTTTCAGGTGGGTAAAGTGCCTTTGAGTAAAACTATGAGGAGTTAAAGTGTAATTAATCCCCCCTCCCCCCCCTCCCCCTCCAAAAAAAAAAAAAAAATGAAGAAGAAGAAAAACAAGTAGTTAGTATATTTTACAAGTACACTAACTAGTTAAGCATTAAATAGGAATATGTATAACAAATGTAGTGAAGGTATACTTACATATAACACCCCACAAACTGGTTCAATCCAATCATTCTTTTTCTTACTCCAGTGTGAGGTCTTGTAAAAATCTACAATGTGAGGCTCCTTGGGATTTTAAATTCCCTGCATTAAAAATATAAATTGTAATCTAAGAAATATTATTAATTAAGATAAATGCAGCATTAACTAATTGTTTTAAAACAAAAAAAATATGTTACCTCAATTGAGATTGCTGTTGAAAAATGACCTCGAAGCCATGGTTTGATTATAGGGTAACCTTTTTCTGTTGTCTTATGTTTCTTTTTGACTGTTTCTACAATGCAATACAAATATTATTGTATTTATCAGTATCCATGCTTGTTTCTAACAAGAAATGAAGATTTCATTTTCATTGAATTATTCACATTGTCATTACAATCTAAGGCGATTTAATTGTAGGAATTTAATCAACTCCGCTCTAGTCTTCGAGCTAAGAAAGAGCATGCTTCACTAGTTAAGGATTTTAGGGAGTTCGATATGACAAGACTAGATCTGGAAGGTGGTGGTGGATCTTATGAACATGCTCTCCTTAAGGAGCATGCATCCATCAGCATAAGTACAGGATAGGTACCTCGAAGAAAGATTTATTTGTCTTTTTCTACTTGACAAATTCCTTCTTTTTTTTTTTCCGTTGGATTCATGATGTCTTAAATAGATTAGTAAAGTACAGTATTTAAGATTTCACACCATGTGTAATTTAGCCACTAGGCCTAATACTCTTCTTGCTGAAATAATGAATGAAGGATTGTACATATTAGTGGACTTGTTATTTTGATTATCCACATCCTGATTTTATCCTTACAGAGAGATAGATCATTAGAGTTGTGATAGCCCTCTCATATGCTACTCAAACAAGAGTTATATTTTTTAGTGAAGATATTTTTAGTTTCTTGGTTTTAAAATTACCACTCATGAGTGTGTGAAGTGGTTAGATTATCCAAAATACTTTGTAAACTAAACAAGTTAACTTCAGTGAAGTTAAATAATGCTAATGTAATGTAGTCCTAGGGTTTCACAAGCCTTAGTGAGCCTCATGTGAAATATCCCAAACAATTGGCAAATAGATTTGCAATTCCATCAAAGTCAATATACACATTAATCTACTAGCGAACTAAATTCTGCCACAAAGCTTGAGATAATTTTAGTAATCCACCAGATGTTGTAAAACTTGACAAGGGTACTCAGTTACTAGATGTAAGCAAGGGAAAACAAAGTCAGCTTCCTCTCTCTTTCCCTCTCTCTCTCTCTCTCTCTCTCTCTCTCTCTCTATAATTTCCTTACTTTATAGCACACACATTCATTCCTTGTATATATACATGCATATATAATTGTATGTATCAACAACTATTCTTTCAATTTCATAGAAACTTGGAAACTTTGAGTTATAGGAAATTTAAACATCTATGGATTTGTAGTGCAATTAGAATATGGTATAATGGTGATTTGTGGTGCAATTAAAATAAACTGTCACGCCCCAAACTTGCCCCTAAAAGTTTGCGCATGACCTATTCAGAACCAGACACTTAACCTGACATACAAAATATATAGGGCTTGAACGGAAGCATTTAACAACATAAATTAACATAAATAAAAGAACTACATCCATTGAGCGACCACTATCATGCCAGGATCACAACAGAACATAAGGCAGATAAACATACAGTGACGTGCATCAGAGAATTTAGTTATGTACATAAATATATACAAACCCAGCCCTCAAGATTGGGCGTATAACAAAACATTGAAAAGTAAAAGGGATTTTATACACTTCATCCATAGACGGACAATTAGGGTACAAAAGCAAAAGCTTAGCAAACCCCATACAGTGAGCTGCCTTCATATAAGTGCCTGGATCCTCCGAGGTTGACAAAAGAGGAATGGATGCCATGGGTTAAGACTGACCTCCAGGTGGAGTGCCTACAGAACCAAGCATAACATAAAGTGAGCCAAGCTCAGTGAATAGTAGTACGAAAAAAATTAAACAATTAACTTGAATTACAATGTACATGTATCAATGCAGAGAGCATATTGTTAACTTTATCTTGTAATTATTTCCAAAATGGCCTTAGGCCCAAACTTTAAACAAAATGGCTTCAAGCCCTTGATCAGAGTGGCATTAAGCCATTTTCATGCATGTATGAACTCAAGAGGTGTCTCGCACGGATTCTAGAGGTGGCTCACCCTGTGGCACTTAGTTCCGTATAGCACTTTGTTTCATACCAGAAATATAGAATGGCTTCTGGCCTAACAGATTATACAAAATGGCCATAGGCCCAGATTGGCTTTAAGCCTAGTTCATAGATGTATGGATTCAAGAGGTGTCTCGCATTGCAGCACTTTGTTCCATACCCGAAATTATTAGGTCTTAAAGACCGATCAATCCATATCATGTCGTAACATAGCGTAAGCTGAACGGATAACAGAAACCAATTCATACTTATTCTTAATTATGCTTGAATCATAAATAGAAATCAGAGTTCATTCTTGATTATACATGGTACATCCAATAGCGCTAACAAATCAATATAGAGCATACTATTTAGTTCCATGAAGGGACCTCCGGTACCAGGAACTTGTAACATACTTGAGCCACGGTATTATTACCCCCGGGCAAGGGCCATAAGACCACGGTATTATTACCCCCAGGTAAGGGCCTTGTGCTAAGGATGCCCTGAATACTTTTACATATATGGTCCATCACTCATTGATTCAAAACGTAACATATCAGAAAATAGAGCATTTCTTGTCATATCATGTCATTACGGCACACTTAACAAAGATAGAACAATTCACATTCTAACGTGGGTCACATAATGACGTTAAACCTTTGTATTCATGTCATAGGTTTTGAACGACCTCGAGTCCATACGTAACACAACAGAATAATTTTAGATTCACACAAATACCATTGCTCAGGGATGAACGTAAGTTCCATTTATTCTTTAAGAAGCAACGTGGTATACTGATAAATAATAGAGGGTTAATATTCGTTATTGACAGAACAGAACGATTCCAAAGTCATACCAATGTACGCAAATCTTTCAACGTTCACATTGATTTCTAATCGTCATGTTTGTGTAACACTTACGAGGAACAAAGCGTTAGTAACAATAATTATCAATGGTAAATAAAATGTACTTTTCCGTACTATTACTCACAGTGCTGCAGCGAAGTGTTTGCTCCTCCTGGTTTATGACCTACACACAGGCACAACTTATACATTAATTCTTTTTCCTTCTTAATTCATTCTCGGACTCACTTTGCTTTAATGAATTCATCAATATGAAAAATGCATCAAATACATATTTTAACAATAGTAGAGGGTCAAGCATGTAAAACGGAGCACATAATATTTTAACAATATTAAAATAGGTTCTTTAATTGATGGAACATGGTTCAAAAATCATGTACAAAGATATCTCAAACATCCAACAATCTCAATATGAATTGATTCCTCAATTCCTGACAATTCATAAATATAAATTAAACACTTTAAATCCCTACCATATAGTTCCCAAACATATATAGAATCAACCAAATCCCTAAATGAGTTCAAATATGTGAAGATAAGGAATAGAATGGAATTCTTCTCCATATAGCATGGCTTAACCCCAAATCAATTCCATGATAACATATCTTTTTAATTTAACCAATACACACCTTAATTCACATGATTATCAAAGAAAATCTCACTCAACTTCAAGAGAGGATTTAATTCAAGCCAAAAATACATACCTTATGCTTTAACCCTACCATTCTTCTCTATTTCCCAATCTTTCTTCTTGATGAACTTAACCTCTTCCTCTCAAAACTTTCTTCTCCTCTCATTCCTCTCTCAGGAAAATATCTTGAGTAATGGCTTTTTAAGTCAAAATAAATCAACTATACAAGAAACATAGATATATATCTAAAGGTGAGTAAAGACAAAACTTAATCAGTTTAATCATTCCAAATTGAATTTCACAGAAACGCTTATTATTACCTAAAAAATTATGTTGATCTCAAATATAAGATTAATTTCGGATTATTGATCTCCTAAGGCTTTCAATTCCTGATCCAAACATTTTAATTGTGATAGATATGTTTTCTCATTAAACAGATATGGATCTATAATCATAAGGTTCACTTAATTAAACTTAATTTCTCATGAAATTTCACAATAAGCATTTAAATGCGCAGAATAAAGGGATTGAAAGTATATCAAGAAACATGTATGAGGGTCGGGTTATTACAAAAACATTCATGAGTGTTAAGTTAATTACCTTGTGTGTGTCGCCAAGTAACACATGATCAATCATGTACCTCCAATCTTCTTTGCTAAAAACAATTTGGTCCTCTAAAAACAATAGGTACATTTATCTGGCCAGTAGACATGTAATTTGATTTTGCAGTAGAATTAATGATGTGGACAAAATGAAGATTGAGATCACTTGGAGACATTAGCTGTGAAACAAAGGTGCCCAACAAATTATAAAGAGAAACTCATATGCAACAAGAACTGAGATACAAGATTTTAAATTAATTAGCTATTAGTTAAAGCTCAAAAGTAAGTTTGACCATCACAACCAAGTAAAACAAACATAAATAGAATATTAGAAATTTTCTCTTTGCAAGGTATTAGGGATGACCAAAATATAAAACAACTCTGACCTGCATTGAAACATTAAACATCATAAACTCCACAACTGGCCTAAGACCGTAATAAGCAACACCTACTCTAATGCCTGCAAATCCAGCCTGTAAAACAAGCATTTATATATGAGACAAAAGAATTATGGAAAAACAAAAAGCATATGTATATACACACAAAAAAGTCGATCATCATTGTAGAAATTCAGGATTTCAAATTAGCAAGTTCACCTAAGAAGAGAGAATGAAAATAATTTGGTAAATTAAGCATGGAAATTAACAAAAGGAGCAAACCATAACAAGTCTAATAATAGGTCCCACCTTTGTGGTTGGAGTGTTAACAACCCTGTCGGGTCTATACTTCTCCAAGAGCCCTTTGGAAATCTATACAAAGGTAGTATAAATTGACGGTTATATGGCCATGGACATCATCTATATTCTTAATAGAGAGAGAGAGAGAGAGAGAGAGAGAGAGAGAGAGAGAGAGAGAGAGAGAGAGAGAGGGGTCTAACCTTGAATGCACCTTGATACTCCCCAACCTGCAATAAGAAAAGGGCACATAAGGAAAGAACAAAGTGAAATCTTATTTAAAAGTCAAAAAATTTGAGATGCTACTAAAATAGCATACTTTTTATCTTTTTATATTCTTTGGGTCACATCACCTCTCTACTTTTTCTGCACATCTTTTCATAAAAAGTCAAAAAGTTACTAAAATAGTATATTTCCAAACAATCCCCAATCACGATTCCTTACCTCTTCACCCATTAAAAAAACTCTAAGATCAGCAGACATTTCTTTATTAAGAGCAGAGTTTAGAGCATCTCACACAGTCATCTGTTTAAGTAATTTCCAGAATGTAAATATTAGTGTTTCTATGAAAGAAAAACAACACAACTGCAAGCACGAATATAGAAAGGAAAAAGAAACAAATTTGTAGATTACTTCTATAAATTGAATTAGTAACACTACAATATGAACTAACTATCTATATGACTAGATTTTGCTTTCCTTCTTGTTTTATTTTTGGGTAAGACATTTGGTACCCCTTTTAGTATTTCATATTTAGCAAAGCATCTGAAGTGATCAATTCTAACTCGACTAGTGTCATGCTTAGTGCTTAATCTTTTATATAGAGCCAGTCCCAGGCCTTGAAAAAATGAGGCAGGTTGTGTGTCAGGTAGCCTAAGCAAAAATCCACTAGATCGATTATTATGGACATAAACCCTAATATGAATTCTGACACACAACCTTCTGCCTCGTGTATCAAGTAGCCTAACAACCAATATGTAAAAATCCACTAGATCGATTATTATGGACATAAATCCTAATATGAATTCTGACCCCACTTGATTGGAACACAAGGCTAAATTTGGTTTGGCATATGCAGTAATCAATTCCAGCACATCCAAGTCTATATCTACACAAATTGTAACTTATAAAAAGGGAACCTAGCCGAAAAATATAAAAAAATGAACAATGGCGCTCACATGCATTCACAAGATCAAACCAAAAATTTATAAATATGGTTCACATGCAAAAACAACAACCTCAAGTCTAATGTCGATTCCCTCAAAACCCCCAAGTGCAAACCCTTTAAGCCAAATCATTTGTGGCTCAAAAACAAAGTCCACAAGCAACAACATAATAAAGTACATATAGAGCAATTTCCAAAACACCAACAATTTGAAGCTTTAAAAAGCTCCAAATTAAAGCCTACTTCACAGAAAGTACAATCACCAACTACTACACCTTAACTTGTGATGGAATAAGCAGAAATCACAGAACACAATAGAGACCCTTGAACCAATCATAGCTCTATAATTTTTGGGGGTTTTTTTTTTAGACCTAAAAAGGTCAGTTGTTTTTCACAAAATGGCAATAGTATGGTGGGTTTTCGAAATGTGATAAAAAAAAAAAGAAGTCAAAATGGTCGAAAAGTAAGAGAGAAAACGTGAAATAGAGGAGCAAAAAAAGATCAGAGAACACTCGGTCCACCTAAATTAGAGGTAAGCGACCCATTTCAATCATTAAATCTCAGATCTCTCTCTCTCTCTCTCTCTCTCTCTCTCTCTCTGTAAATACACTTTCACATGAACTTGACGGTTGGCTTCTTTCTCGAAAACTATAGAAGATGGTTATCATAGATATATATATATAGAGTAACCTGGTAAGGAGATACAATGATGAAGAGAGTCTAAGGTGAAGAGGCAGCAAAATAGGGGATGAAGTAAATGGAGATGGTGGCTAGGGTTTCGTTACTGATTGGAAGTGTAGAGAGTGAAGAGATACAATGATGAAGAGAGCAATCAATCTGACTATAGGGAGTCGAATGAAGAGAGGGCCAATGAAAAGGAAGCTCAATCGATTTAGGAAGTCATTTTTAATTTAGGTAATTTTGATAAAAAAAAATATTGCCCTTTTTCTTTTTGTGACCACAATAAGTTAGTCACCAAAGGTTTTGACATCCTACTTTTTTATTTCCCTCTCCCACCATTACTTTCTGCAACCATATTATATTCTTTGGTCGCAAAAAATTACCTATTAGCCACCAAAAAGTTGTTGGTCACGAAAACATAACCTATCAATAACCAAAAAAATGTTAGTCACAGAAAATGAACTATCTGCAACCAACTCAAAAAAGGTGGTCCCCAAAAGTGTTTTTTCTTGTAATGATAACAATATCAGCATACATGTATTCTCCATTTGTAAATCATCATGTTCTAAACTTGGTTTTCCAAGACAAACCAATAATAAGCTTCATGATCCATAATTCTCATTTCTCCATGAAATTTCCTCATTTGATACAACTATAGAAACTTCTCCATTATTTCTTCACATAACAATCCATCAAGCATAAATTTCACAATATCTCAACATTTTCCTAAAATCCCCAAGTTCTAGGTTTCCACCAAAACTAGGTTTTTGTTCCATTTTTGAAAAGATTTTTCCAAAACAACACCCACACTTTAGAACATAGCTCATACTTTCAAAAGCTTTGGGGAAAAAAATAGAGAAAATCCACTTTTTGTATCATCTAGGGTTCATCAACCAAAAATCATGATCCAAACATGTATAAAATACCCCAAACAAGCATAGACTTGCAAAAACATATATATAACTCAAAGATTATCCCTACCTCAGCTTGGAAGGGGAAGGAGATGAAAACCCAAAACTCAACGATGATGAAAACTCAATTCAATCAGTGTAAAGGTAGCTCTCGTCGCCCTCTTCGATTTGGTGTAAAAAGCCCTTTAAATTCTTGAAGATTTTTGCTAACTCTTAGAGAGAAGTTTGGATTTGGGAGCATTTATAGAGAGAATGAAGAGAAAAGATAAATATATATACAGAAGTGAAATAGTGGGTCAAACACATTTTTGGCATTAGCTTTGAGGAAAAAAGCACAAAATTTGAGACAGACTCGCCGAAATCTGCATGAGTAGTTTGAATTTTGCACGAGTAGAATCCCAATTTGCATGAGCAGATTCTGATGCCTCCATAGGTAGTTTGCTCTAGAGAAGAACCTAAAATTTTTTCCAAAATCCATTGGAGTGGAATACAGAATCTACACGAGCGGTTTTCTACCCAGAAAACCCAAAAATGCCTATGTGAATCCGCTCGATCGGTTGCCAAATCCACACAAGCGGTTTTGCCCAAAAAACTCAGAAATTGATTTCCCATCCCAAAACAAGTTCCAATGCTCAAAAATCAAAATTTTTAACCGGAAAAGTTAAGAGAGGTAAGTAAGAGTATAAAAGAAACCTCAATGACCCAAAACAATAAACAAAACGCCGAAAGTAATGCACACTATCTTACTACTTACTACCAGTTAAGTCCAAGATCCGGGACATCACAATCTTTCCTCCGTAGGAAATTTCGCCCCTGAAATTTTGTTACACCTCTCACCAACCACCTCTAAAGAACAAAGTCAATTCAATAATAAAAGGCTCCGAGTGATAACAACCATACAATGACAATGATGAATCCATAATAACAACAATTGAACTATAGCATGGAGATCTCAATCTCAACAACCTTCTACTACAGTCATCAAAATTTTCCATTGGCCAAGGCCACAATACCGACAATCACTAACACCATAATCATAAGCATAAGTTCAACAACAATTGTAACAATCCTACAACAGTTCTTATGCTTAAAAGACAACAACAATCATAACAACAAGTGGTTTACAATTTCAATGATTTATTCTCAAACACAAGAGAAAATTACACTTTAGACCAAACTAAGCATTCTCAAATTAATCTGGATACTTGGAGCAGACTTCTGCCTCATGTTCCCAAGTTGCTTCCTCAACCCCATGGTGTCTCCACAACATATTCACTAACGGTATAGTCTTGCCCTTCAATACTTGTTCTCAAACATCTAAAATTTGAACTGGCCACTGTTCATATGAGGCATCCTCGTCTACCTCTAAGTCAACCTAATCAAGTACATATGAAGGGTCGGGTTTGTGCTTCCTAGGCGTAGATACACGGAACACGTTATGAACCTTAGAAAGCTGTGGCAGTAAGGTGAAATGGTAAGCCACTTCCCCAATTCAATCTAAAATCTCAAAAGGTCCAATAAACCTTAGAGACAACTTCCCATTCTTACCAAATCCCATCAAACCCTGTCTTGCTGAGATTTTAAGAAATACATGGTCACCAACCTCGATGGATAGAGGTCGCCTTCTCTTATCGGCATAACTCTTCTGTCGGCTTTGAGTTGTAGCTAACCCCTTCCGAACTAGAGTAACATTCTCAATCGTCTCTTGAACAACCTCCAGACCCAATATCAGTGCATCACCCACCTCGGCCCAACAAACTGGTTGCCTACAAGGTCGGCTATACAAGGTCTTGGATGGTGCCATCTGGATACTAGCTTGATAACTATTGTTATAGGTGAACTCAATCAATCAATGGTAGGTGCCTCTCCCAAGACCCTTTGAAGTCAAGGACAAAAGCTCTAAGTATGTCCTCCAAAATCTTGATAGTATGCCTTGACTACCCATCAGTTTGAGGATGATAAGCTGTGCTAAGGGTCAACTTAGTTCTCAATGCCTTTTGAAGGCTTTGCCACAATTAGACAGTGAAGCGAGGATCTTTATCCTAGACAATGGTCACAAGTACCCCATGAAGTCAAACTGTCTCTCTAATGTACAACTTTGCCAAATAATCAACTGAGTTGCTGGTGCACATCAGAATGAAGTGCATAGACTTAGTTAACCTATCAACAATCACTCAAATGTCATCATTACCCCGTTATGTTCTAGGAAGCCCAACAACAAAATCCATGGTAACATGCTTCCATTTCCACTTGGCTATAGGTAAGGGTTGTAGCAAACCCGCTAGCTTTTAGTGCTCAGCCTTCAGTTGTTGACAAGTAAGGCATTTCAAAACAAATAAGGCAACATCTCGTTTCATACCCCTCCACCAAAGCCAATGACTAAGATCATGATACATTTTAGTGCCTCCCAGATGTACCGTAAGGCGTGAGTGATGAAATTCTCGGAGTACCTCCTCTCTACAAGATTCCGGCACAAACAAACGGTCTAGATACCTCACACTAAAATATGAGTGGATGTTTAAACCCTTCTCTTCTTTCCCATTGGAGATCCTATCACGGATGGCCTCCACCTCAAAGTCACCCTATTGTGTCTCTGTGACTCTAGTAATCAAGGTAGGTTAAGCAATTAAAGTAAATAAGGTAGCACCCTTGCTAGACTTGCCCAGCTACAAAGCAAACTCACTGATATCACGTAGCATATCCCATTCCCAGTTGGCCACACTTGCCACACTACTCATAGATTGTTGACTTAAGGCATCGGCCACAACATTGGTATTCCCTAGATGATAATCCAACTCAAAGTCATAATCCTCCATAAATTCCATCCATCTAGATAAATCTAAAAATCCCCGAGATGTTTATTTGTGATTATGTATCAATATTAACCAGTAAATAACAATCCCAATCAACCAATCAAAGATGAATGGACACAACAATTTAACATGAAAAAAAACATAATTGGAGTGCCTCCAATTGTGATAAAAAAAAAAATCACAAGACAAAACCACAAAACAATCCACTAAGTAGACAAAAAGGAATTACACAAGTGTACTCTTAATTACCTAGCGAATCCACGCACAAATTGAATCGACCCTAATGTGCCTCTTCCACCACTGTCTTCATCTCGGAATTGTCTTGCCCAACGTTGAATCCACGACAATGATATTGAATCCATGATGATGAACCACTCCAAAATTCGCCAAAGCTTCAGGACCAAATTCCACAGAATCCACCGAAGAACAACTCTATCTTTTTTTAATAAAACAAAATAAACAAATCCTTTGATATGATGCACTCAATTCATGATATAAACTCTCACATATATCAAATAAAACAAGCAAAGAAGCTTCAGATGAAGACCCTAATACCCAAGAAGAAGATCTGGAAGCTGTACCCTAGAAATTGATTTAATCGCAGCTTTATACTAGGCCGAATCGCGATCTCCGCTTGAGCGCAAGAATGGCCACTCGAGCGATGTGACTTAAATGCTTATTTCTGAGCAAGTGCCTTCACTCGAGCGATGGAAAGTTCGCTTAAGCATAAAATCTCAATTCCCAGTACTTTTCCAAGCGAGTAAAACTTTTGAGTGGATTACATCTTCGATCGAGCGTAAAATCGACCGCTCGAGCAGTCAAACAACTTCGACTGATCGAGTAGCTCGATTCCCGACATAATCAATGAAGTGGCAAACATGATAGGATTAAGATCACAAGCTCCTCTGCATAGGCACAATTCGGGTTGGATTCACATCTAAATACTCATAGCCTCACTGAAATAAAAGATCGAATAAAATTACAACTGAAAGGAGTTTTTTCAAACGGGATTGCCAATTACAAAAACCTAACACATCTCTGTTGGCGTAAATTCAAATCTTTTTTGAGAAAACAAGTATTTTAGACTCTTATGATCAAAGAAAACATCAAACTTTTTACCATACAAATAATGCCTCCAAATCTTCAAAGCAAATATTACCGCCACTAGCTCTAAATCATGGGTGGGGTAATCCTTCTTATGAGTTTTCAATTGTCATGAACCATAGGCCACAACCTTCTCTTCTTGCATCAATACACAACCAAGACCATTTTGAGATGCATCACAATAAACGGTATAACCCAAGCCTCTTTCCGGAATTATCGAAACCGGTGTAGTGGTCAACCTAGTTTTAAGTTCTTGGAATGTCTTTTCACAAGTTTCGTTCTATACAAATTTGAAACCCTTCCTTGTCAACCTAGTCAATGGTGCGGCTAGTCTAGAGAAGTCCCTTACGAAATGAAGATAATACCTGGCTAACACTAGGAAACTTCGGATTTCAAAAACATTTTTAAGTTGTTCCCAATCTTGCACGACAACTATCTTAAAAGAATCTACAGTCACTCCTTCTCCCAACACAACATGTTCTAAAAACTTCACTTCAGTCAACCAAAACTTGCATTTCGCAAATTTAGCATACAATTGGTGCACCCTAAGCAAGTCAAGCACTATCCGCAAGTGTTCCTCATGTTCCTCCTCGGAGGTTGAATAGATCAAGATATTGTCTACAAAGACGACCATGAAACGGTCTAAAAATTCTCAGACAACTATATTCATCAAGTCCATAAAGGAGACAAGTGCATTGGTTAAACCGAAAGGCATTACTAGGAATTCATAGTGACCATAACGCATGTGAAAAGCTGTTTCTAGATATCCTCCTCCTTAACTCTCAATTAATGGTACCCCAATCTCAAGTCTATCTTCGAAAAGTAACAAGACCCTCTAAGTTGGTCAAATAAGTCCTCTATTCTAGGTAGAGGATACTTGTTCTTAACGGTAACTCGATTCAATTTGTGGTAATCACTACACAACCGCAATGACCTATCATTTTTCTTCGCAAAGAGAGCCGGCACTCCCCAAGGTGATGTACTAGGGTACATGAAGCCCTTGTCTAAAAGTTCTTGGAGTTGAATCATCAACTTATGTAACTTTGCAAATGCTAATCTATACGATGCCATGGAAATCAGTGTCGTGCCACGCACTAAGTCAATGGAGAACTCAATCTCCCGGTGGGGTGGCAAACTAGTAAGATTGTCAGGAAAGACATCTGGGTATTCACAAACTATCTTTGACAATTCAACTCGGAGCCCGTCCTTCTCACTACCCAAGAGTGTTGCAAGAAGACAACTAAGCTCACTCCTGCCACGAGGGTCATAAACTGGCAATAAGACTTTATCAGCTTGGTCTCCTAGAAAATAAAAATAGTCACCACTCAAGATGCACACCATAACCCTCTGACAGTAGCAATCAATAACAGCACGATATGAAGACAACTAGTTGATGCCTAAAATGACATCAAAACCCGATATGTCTAACAACACAAATGCAAAAGGAAGTCGGTACTTGGCAACCTCTATCTCACAACCATGACATCCCCGATCCAAGCCAAACTTACCCCTAATTGGTGACTCTACCCTGAGCAGAGATGCTAACTGGGCCACCTCTAACCTCAATGTAGAAGTAAAAGCAGAAGACATAAATGAATGTGAAGCACCCGTATCAATCTACACATTAGCCAAAGAATTGAACACAATAAAAATATCTCTCACAATAGAGGATCCTGGCGACTGCTCTGGCGCTGTAACAACATACATGTGCCCCTATAGCCTCTGATCAACTTGCTCATCTCTCAGAGCATAGGCCTACTATCACGACCCAAGCCCGCCCCTATAGATTTAGTATCGTAACCGGCCAGTAATCCTAAGATTACCAAAGGCCTTTGAGATGGATTAGCAAAATAAGGGGCTAGCGGAAGAAAATATCAAAAAACAAAGTCCATAAAGTCCGTGCACTTATATGAGATGTAAAATTTATACTTATATTTACATATATTATGACGTCAGCCTTACATCTTCACAAAACAAATAAGTCCAAAGGGACTTTGCCCTACTTATAGAAGAAATGTAAACTTGTCCAAAGAAAATAAAATAAAATAAAACTTAGACTTGTTCACAAAACTTGATCACAAAATACTTTCAGAACCTTCTTGGGAGGCGCACTGGTTGGCTGACAAAACATATCCAGATTGGAAGTCTCAAGTTTGGTCATGCTTCTAATCACCTACATACATAATATAAATAATGAGCTAGAGCCTAGCGAATAACAACATAGTAAAGGTTTTATGAATGTTCATCGTCTTAGTTTAAAGAACTAGTATCTAAATATGTGTTGATCTTGTTGGATTGAAGAAAATGTAAGGGTTTGGGCGTATTTTAGAGATAAGAGGGAGATAAATGGGTGTAGAGAGAGAAAGTATGGAAAACTGAGGAAAAATGAAGGGTTGAATCAAATTTAGAGTGTTTCAACACAAAAATAGAGATAAAAACACATAATGCCACACATGTGGGAAACCCCTGCAACATGTGCGATTTGCTGTAGTATGATTTGGCTTGAAGTTCAACTCTGCCGCATGTGTGAGCCCACACACTACACGTGCGGAACCTAACCCAGAATCCCAATTTTCTCTTTGCACAATACCGCACATGTGAGCTCCCCCTTCTATACATGCGAAAATGCCTGATGGTCCAAAATTTTCCCCAAGGCATTTTAACACTTCTTCATTTTGTCCTTATGCCTAAAACTCAAAATTTCTAACTTGAGAAACATTCAAGAAGGTTAAATAAGGTTAAATTCGCAAACATCAACATGTCGTAACTCTACGCACTGAAAGTAAAGTGATGAGTCCGAATATACAAGTTCAAGTCAAGTCCAAGACCTGGGACATCATAGTGATCCTCTCCATTGCATATTTGTAATAGAGAGATTCCATTACATCATCCAATTGTAAGTATAATAATCTTTGAAATTTAAAATAATTATAAATTTGCATTCTTATTTCATAGTCATTAGATATGTCATGAAAATCCTCCATTACATACATGAAATAGATGAGGATCAAAGTCCTCTCATACATAAGCTATATATAGCTAAACATGACAATTTAAAAACATTAAATGCAGATACAACAAGCCAATTTCCATTTAAATATTTCAACCTCCATGCCATCCATTCTTAAACCCATATTTATAGCATTCCTGCTCCTATTCCTAGCTCGGCTAGTGCAACAAGGCTTATTCACAATGGCATTCACTACTCGAATGAATACTTCATTACTTGAGCGTTCAGCACTTTGTCAATTTTTTATGTTCAATCCTTATACAATTTATTTTTCATTTCCTCTGGAAGTCCTTTTCAAGTGGTTACAAGGCTGTGGAGTAGCATTGCTCCATTGAAAGTTAATATATTTGGGTGGTTAGCTTTGGCACAATATAACCTCTACTACTTGTGATGAGTTGTCTTTGATTGAGGCTGAATTTTATAGCATTGAGGCCAATAATTAGGATCCCTTAACCTTACTTGTCAGTCAAATTGTATATTTTATGTCTATTTAATGCCAATCAGGTTGGATGCAGTTGGAGCACTAAATTAGCAAAACACAAAGCATTTTTGTCACACCCCAACTCCAAGCATGACCGGCCATGGCCCACAGGGACTTAGCCCAAAGCACACGTAAGCCTAAACATGAACCCAAAATCACAAAGAATAAATGTGATGATAGCCCAGTAATAAATAAATCAAAACCCTAACCAGTGACAAGTCACAAGTATAAATGGTAAAACAAGCCATAACCAACTTCCAAAAATATATATTAAATAGAATACAAACCGCCCCCAAAATAAAATAATTCTAAGTAAAATCCAACCACAATGTATGTACAAAACCGACATAACAAGCTAAAACAAACTAATAAATGACCTATAGGGTCATGCAATTGAGTCCCGCTATGCCATGAGTCTACTCTAAGTCCTTCTAACACCTAGAAGTGATAAAAAAAAAAAAAAAAAAAACTAAGTCAACTGATAGCACAATGAGTAGCAACATGGATAGTAAATACAATTTTGAAAACAAGGTTCAACTCCAAAATAAAATATATATCACAGAAACTAGATTGGCAAATAGTTTTGATAAAGATAATCTGTTTAAAAAAGAAGGTTTCATAGTTCAACAGTTAAAATACTCATGTTCCTCAAGACCATTACAAATGACATTCTCTATTTAAAACAGATTACAACATGATCATCAATAATTTTCTGGGTACCAAGAATAACAAGTAACATGCCACACAGTTCTCAAGGCAATAAGCCCGTTGGATCCAATATCACCAAGAGTCATCCTTGGGGTGGCAACCTGGGCCTTTTCTCTAAGACGATCCGATTGAAGGTCACCTAGCCTAGCCAAGGTATTTTCCTTTCAATCATTGAGCACTAGAGTCATCACGG
The DNA here is from genome assembly GCA_025200525.1 of Camellia lanceoleosa. Taxonomy (NCBI): domain Eukaryota; kingdom Viridiplantae; phylum Streptophyta; class Magnoliopsida; order Ericales; family Theaceae; genus Camellia; species Camellia lanceoleosa. The sequence goes on from CM045768.1 coordinate 93,617,589, forward strand.
CCCAACCTGCATTTGTTCCCTAGTGGCCAGAGTCACCACACACAGTGGAATAATTTTCCTAGACTTTTATATACAGATGGTCCAAATAATCAATACAATTCAGTTTCGCAAAACATAGTAGTTCACCATTATAAACATGAGACCATAACAAATAGTTTACAGTATGCTTAGTTTACACATGTTTCAGAAATCATTTAATTCCATTGATAATATAATAATTTTTTTAAAATAGTCTAGTCTTGAAACAACAATTTAATTTTCCAACAGTTCAGGGTAGGGAACATTTATAAAAATATGTAGCATGCAACTACTCACCTGAAAACAGAATAATGTAATCCTCGAATAGAGTATGAAAGTCCAACTAGTGTTCTGAACCAAGTATGAAAACTACACGTCACCACTAATTTAAAAATACTAAAGAATAAGAAACTAAGTAACCCCAAACTAAAGCACACTACCCAACTCACCGTTACTCTTAAATATTACCTAAGTTCATGTTCTTCAAGGTCTAAAATTACCCAAGACATGGGTTCAGATCAAAACTTAATTAAAAGTAACTTTAAGATAAAACGGAATTTTAAACAAGCATTCCCAATCTATTCGCTAACTTTTGAAAATTACAAAACCCACTCCACGCTGTTTGAAATTTTCCAAAACCCTCCATATATCAACTAATATATCCTAAGTTTCAACCCAATTGGTTTTACTCAATTTGCTTATCAAAACAATTATTTACAATCAATTACACCCAAATAGATTCATTTCTGTAGCACTTTAAAGAAATAAATGGTTCTTTTAGCATACAAGAGCAATTAATGCAGAGCCAAATATTTAAGAAACTAAACACGTAATCGGTTCTAATGACATTGATTTGAAAATTTTTGGATTTATACCCAAAGAGAACGACACTTTCGAAGTTACTGTTTTGCACCAATTTTCTGGACAGATTTGTACGCTCCAGTTGATATAGATTTTGACTCCCAAAGATTATGAAAACATTCTGATATGCAATTCAATATCTAATTAATCTACCATAAAAATTTAAGTTCAAAATTCATCCATTTGACATGATGCCTCGATTTTAAAAGTTTGTGGTTTTGTGTAGAATTTTTGAACTCAGAATTACACTTATTCTTTATACATGAATTTAACTCCTCAGATTTTTTAACAGTATATATACACAAAATACATTCACCTACAACCTCTCCATCAATGAATTAAATCGTAAAATAGAATAAGGATAAAGAATAAAAATAAAAGAAAGAACAAAGTTAGAAACCTACCATACACCCAAAAGTTCTTCTTTGATTGCAACTTCTTTCTTCTTCTTTTTTCTCTCTCTCTATCTCTCTCTCAATCTCTCTCATGTGGTAGTGTCGTTGTTGCTGCTATATGTGGTGAACAAATAAGAGAGTAGGGCCTGTGTTTATTTTATTTTATACTAGTGGTGGGCACACATAATGCGTGTGCAAGTCAAATAAATAGATAAATGTACCAATTATATATAAGTTCTATGCAAATCAAATGTTAAGAGCCTTATTTATTAATTTTGTGGTCTAGAGTTTAAGTCACACCCTCTTCTCTATTTTTTTTTTTTAAAAAAAAGAATAAATCTTGCCCTAAATTAAAGACTTTCATCACAAATTTGTTTCAGGTTTAAAATTAATTAAAAGACCTTCTAAATATTTAATTTACACTTTAGGATTCACCATCAAAATATTTAAGATTGTAAAATTATTATTATTTAATTATTTACTTTATTTTTATATTCGGGTTCTCTCCATTTTAGCCAGAAAAGGACTTGCTGCACGTGTGGAGTACCACTCCTGCACGTGCGGCCCAACCAAATAAGTCAAACAGCTACTGCAAAAATTGCACGTGGGGAGTATGTTTTCCATACGTGCAAAACTAACTCTGCACAAGTGGTGGTATTTCCTGCACGTTCGGCCGTGCCTTGAAAAGTGTGCCCGATGTTTTGAACCTGTTTGGAAAGGCTAGAGATACAAAAGGCAGAAGAAAAGGCACGATTAGGGTTTGGGAAAATTCAAAAAAGAGAGTAGGGGCTAGGGTTTGGAAAATGGGTATTCTCAAGCTTGAAGATCAATTTTCATGGGGGTTTCTACTTCTTTTATTTCTTCCCAGTCCTCCATGAGTGCCTAGGCACCTATTTCTGGGGTTTTGATGAAACCATAGCCATGTAAATGGGGTTTTCTTTTTAGTTTTCATTTATGTAATGGTTTGAACAATTGTATAGTTCTCAAGAAGTTTTCAAATATAATTTTCTATTATTTCTTCAAGTAGTCTTCTTTCTGTGATTGTGAATGCTTCCCATGCAATGGTTTTCTGTGCTTTCATATTCAAGGTATGAAGCGAATCATACTACGTGGAACGAGTTGTTTTGCTACCGTAGTTTAGAGCGAATGCCTTGTACTACTTGAGATGGTTCGTGCCCATATATTGAATGTGATAATTTTCTTGATCAATGCTTTGAACTTGTAGTAGCGAAGTATTATTTAGTTCGAACCATAACATAATTAGTTTTCAAATTGAAATCCTATTTATATAAGTAGTGGTGAATTCATTACCCTAGATTTTTTTCAAAATCAGTAACTTCATATTTAATTATAATTGCTAGTTTATTCGCTTTATTTAATTTAATTATCATTAGGTTATGATCAACCATCTCATTCATCAAAATTAATTTAGGAATTTAACAATTAAATTAGTTTAATTTCCCATTTGTCCCTATGGATCAATACATGGACTTACCATTATTCTAAGGAATTTGGTACAGTTTAGTGTTTATTTTTGGTGCATAAAACGACCCATCAAATTTTGGAGTCATTGCTAGGAACTTCTGGCGAAATTAATTAATTTCAAGTCACATTCTTATTTTAATTTTTAGTTTAGGACTTTATATTTTTGTATTGCTAAGTGTGCAGAGTTTTTGCAAGAGAAGCTATCATTGAAGTGCAAGCGGAGTGCAATCAAGTTTTAAAAACAAACTGTAGCACTAAAGTGCTAACAAATATTTAAAAAAAAATGCAAATACTTTCAAGCAAAGCGCTAAAGTGCCAAAAATAGAGAGCTCAAGTAGAGATTTGAGACAATGGTCTACATGTCAAGCATCCGCAAGACGAGTAAAGCGTTTTCATTAAACCGCTGTGAGTATTTTTCCCTTTAGTATTTTTCTTTCATAACTTAGTGCACAAGAGTTGAAACTTTGTGTGTGTATATGTGTGTGTGTGAGTGGTGTATGTAGGTGTAGACGTCCCCGAACGTCCCGGGAGGGAAATCCCGTTTTGTTCATTTGGGCTCACTACAGTTCGGGACTCAATGTCACAGTCCTGTATCTAATCTCGCAGAGTGCAATGCAAGATCGATGAATCATCAAAGAGTCCAAATCCGGCAAATCGTTTTTGAAAATAGATTTTTTTGAAAGAAGTGCCAAACATGGACTGCTTTGCCAGATACAGAGTCGCCACCTAAATATTTTATTTTGGGAGAAATTTAGGAAACCCTGACTCGTTGACTAAGGCCACGTGTTCGTCATCACCAAAGTTGCCTCGGCTCGGGAACTTGGGTACGATTGGGGAAGGTCACTTCGTGAGCACCTCTACTCGCCCGATCAAAGATCGGCCTCTACTAACCATGATATCAAGTTTTGAAAACATTATGCGTTCTTATTCCGGTTATTAACCTAGATTTACTATGTGATGCGCACAGCATACAAGTATAGACTGGATCGCCTGAATTGGAACAAAACATTTCATGTTTGTTTAGAAAGTGGTTTACTACTCGCAAGTAGGCTAAAAATGCAGATTTTGCCACCCTTGGGTAGGCTTAGAAAAGATGGTTTTGCCACTATCTAGTGGGCTTAAAACTCACAGTTGATGATGTGTTCCAATCCAAATAACCTAACCTTCACCCACAGGCATTCAGGCAGATATATCACATAAGCATATAGCCTCATGGTAAGCATGCTATCATGGCAGTCACTCACACGCGTGCAAGGATGCAAAAGCATAAAACTTACCGAGTACTCCAAGCCAAAACAGAAGCTATGTTAGAAATCATGCATGATCCTAACTATGCAGAAATGCCTAATGCAACACATGCAAAAATGCAACTATAGCAGGCTCGGCTATTCTAAAGATGACATGTGAAATGCTACAACTAACAAGTATTCAACTCGGAATTGAAATACAATGCAGTTAGTATGATGCGCCGAACCTGCTGCATGCAAAACAGATGAATGAATCCAAGCATGCTATCATACTGTATGCTAATTGAAATATGCCCTAATCTAACCATCATAAGCTGGTAAATAAAAGGGAGAAAGACGTAGGGTTGGAAGACATACATCACACGCACGCACACTTATTACAATTGTGCCCTCACTCGGAGGGTCCAAATAAATAATATACAGTCCCAAGTAAATAATACAGTCCGAATAAGTACAAAACCCTAATTAATGAATCAAATTAACTAGGAAAGCAGTAAACTAGCACGTAAATCTATGGACCGCCTCAGCTCTGTTCCGAATGATGAATGATGCATGCTTGAGTTGCCTTGCGCGGAAATCCATTGCGATGCCCCAATTAGCCTCTGTTTACAATTAAGCCCGGAATATTGCGCGAAGCTCCAAAAGACTGACGGTTTCTGATTTGCTGCAACAGAGAGCAAGAAAGGGGCATGGCAAAGTATTTTCACATATGTATGCATACCTCGATCCTCGTGCCACCAATCACGCATCTCGATGCATGATGGCCGAGGAGTCGAATTGCACGACTCAATATGAAATGAATGCACATATAAACATAACAAAACCAAGACTCCATCATGGTTAATCCGGAGTGTCGGCGACTGGGAATTGAGACACGTTCCGTCACTCGAAGTATGAAACGTCCCTCGTTTCCCGTGCTTGGGCTAACTCCTATCCCAAACACAATGCAATATGAATGACATGCATGAATGCAATCCTAACATGCAACCTGGCATACACAATGCTATGAAATGGCATACACAATGCTCGATGTAATATGGCATACACAATGCTCTAACATATAACCTAGCATACATAACGCTATAGACTAAGATGGCATACACAATGCAATATGGGCTTACACCAATATGAGTGGACCTCAGCCACACCCACATCAGCAGCCATAAGATGAAAATGAGACTACCGAAATGCGTGCACACATGCACGCAAATCGAGGACCGAACCTAAGGCACAACATGCAACACTAACAAGGCATGGCAAGGATGAAGCATGGCATTCAAACATGTAAATTCCAGCACTGAAACATGATGCTAAAAGGTCCCGAAGCATGGAAACATGGCACCCGATGCATGAGATGAGCCCCGAAACTCAAAACTAGGCACATGTATTGGCTTATAGCTATACAAAGCATGCATTATTTGACTATGAAGCACAAAGACAGAGCCAAGGCAGTCCCAAAACATAAACATTTCTAGTTCAAAGCATGACCAAAAGATGCTAGCATGATAGACTAAAATAGCATGCAACTTTGACTAGCAAACATGGTTTACATGGCATGTATATGAAGCATATGAGAACTCATCAAACCAGCCAAAAACAGTGAATAAAACATGTCAAAATATGCCCAAGTAACCTCTGAAATGTAGCCAATGCATACAAAAATGATGAGCTCCTTTGGAGGGCCACGCAAGAGGTTACTCAACACATACAAGATAGACACTTAGCATGGAAAAACCAACTTTGTAAATGGATTATGACAGCCCTAAAACTCACCAAATAGGCCCTGGAATTGGTCTAAGAAACATGCAAATGGAAGGCCCTTTGAAAGGCCTTGAATAGGATTGCTCTATACATGCATCATAGACATAAAATATGACCAAAGGGGCACCGAAAAGAGTCAAGGCAGACCTCAAAACCCTCAGAACAAGGCCTGAAACATGACTTCAAAGCATGCAAGATGGAGCCTCTTTTGAAGGCCAATAAGGCCAACAAACAAATCAAGGAGAGAGGGGGTCACCCCCCTCTAATTTGGGCTCTCAAAACAGCGTCTAAGCCACTGAAAATCCTCTAGATTTCAGTGGCTAAGAGGTCAAACCAAGCATGCAACAAAAGCTTAGATACAAGGCTCAAAACAAAAGGCAATCAAGCATACAAGGAAGCATATGACCTCAAACAGAAAAATGACCTTAAAAAAACATCAAGAGGGGCTCAAAATAAGGCTTTTTCCAGTTTATAGAAAATCTCAAAAATGTTCACAAATAAGGCTAAAATAGGATGCAAAAATAGCCCTAAAAGAGAGATTGAACAAACAAGGAAATAGATGACTTCAAACAGCAAAGTGTCCTTAATCAAAGTTGAAGAGGGGCTGAAAATAAGACACTTTAAAGTTTGGGTCAGAGCCCAAAAATGCTTGCAAATAGGGCTAACCAATGGAGCAAAAAAATACAAGTTTAAGGGAAATAGGTACTTACCCTTGAAGAGCAGCAAAGCAGGAGCTTTTGGACCAAGTTGGTGAACCTTCAACCTCTGTAAATCAGTCACAAGGTGCTGGAATGGATGGTGGAGGTGGTAGGCTATGAGGTGTAGTGTAAATGACCAAGAACAAGGGTGTTTTGAGCTTAGATGAGAGAGATATAGAGGGTTGTATCTATATGCTCCAGCTGGTTTTTTTTCTAACCCTTGCAAATGGAGGTTGAGGGTTGTTTATATAGAGGGAAAGAGATGAGGCTTCTTGGAGAAGCCAAGAGAGGGGGCTCAAAGCTTCTAAAGGAAGCTTGACCAAAAGAGGTCAAGCTTCTTGGAGAAGCTAAACCAAAAGGGTCAAGCTTCCTCAAGAAGCTTGACCAAAGGGGCCAAACCACCTTGAAACCAAGCAAAGGGGGTAAAAACCATCTAAAATGGACCAAAAACAAGGACAAACCATCGGGCAGTGGATCTCATGCAAAACAGCTGGCACAGTTGGAATACACCTGAAGAGACAAACCCGGCCGACCAGGTTCAAAAGGCCAAGGTGGCCGGCTAGCCAACTCCCCTGGTCGGCCGACCAGGGGTCAAAAGGGTCAACAAGAATTGCTGGTCGGCCACCCCAGAAAGGTGGCCTCCCAGGTGAGTGCAACACAACTGTATGGAGAAAAACCAGAAAATGTGGTTCAGGAGAGAGAAAAACTAGCTTTTTAGAGGGGTTCAAAAGGGTCAGGAAGAATTACTGGTCAGCCTACCCATATTGGTGGCCTCTCAGGTGTGTACAACACAATGGTGTGGTGGAAAGTCAGAAAAAAGTGGCCCGGGAATAGGAAAAACCAGCTTTCTAGTAAGAAAAACGGGCGACGAAGAGCAATGAAGAGAAAATCTGGTCTTTCAAAAAAATTGCTAGTCTCCCACCCTCCTACAACCTTCCTAACAATGAAAATAAGGTCTCTGCCAAAAATGAATCAAGACGGATGCAAAACGGAGGTTCGGAGACTGAAACGCACGGCCCGAGGCCCCGAAAACAGGCTGTTGGGCACAGGAAGTGGCGTTCGACAACGAAGGTGGTCTCCCGGGCCACAGTGTCTCTCAAAAGAGAGGAGACAAGGTGTGTTCCAAAAACTAGAGCAAACGGAGGTAGTTAAGCAGTCCCGAACCGAGGCGCACGGCCGACGGCTCCGAAAATCGGGAACTTGGCTCCAAACGGGAAAAATGGCCTACGACCACGAAACGTAGCCTACGGCCACTGAGAGACGGTCTACGAGACCTCTCCCTCCCTTCGGGAAGAGAAAATAGAGAAAACAAGGCCTGGTTCGCAAACCGAAGCAAAGCACAAAAGAGTCTGGAAGTCCGGAGGCAAGGCACGCAGCCGAAACTCCGCAACCTCAAAATGAGCACAATGTGCAACATCACCAAGTGCTCAATCGGTGACGTCTGAGTCTTAAGGTCGGTCAAAAATGGAGTGTCTACAGCAGGGGTACCGTTCTTGCCGCCCTGATTTGTGGAGTTTGGACCTTGAACTAGAAAGTACTCTTAGGAACCTTAGAGCCTCTTCCCATGTTTCTAGGCTTGAATATCCGTATCCATACTTCGAACCATTAGAGATGGCGAACCCGAATGTGCCAAATGGGCCCAACCGGACCCTTAAGGATTACTTCACACCCACTACATATACATCACCATCATGCATTCAGTTACTCGACACCCCCGCAACTCATTATGAGCTTAAGTCCAACACCATCCAAATGCTCCCATCATTCCATGAACTAGCTCATGATGACCCTTACAAACATCTGCATGAATTTCTAGAAATTTGCTCTGCAGTGAGGATTCAGAATTTCACCAATGAGGCCATAATGTTGCGACTGTTACCATTTTCACTAAAGGACAAAACCAAACATTGGTTGAACTCTTTACCTGCTAATTCTGTCACAACTTAGGCCAATTATAGTAAAAATTTTTGGAGAAGTACTTTCCCATTGGTAAGACCAACCAACTCAGACGAGCCATCACCAATTTTTCTCAAATTGATAGCGAGCAATTTCATGAAACATATGAAAGACTTTGGGACCTTCTCTAACAGTGCCTCCACCACCAAGTGCCCCCACCACTAAGTACCTGATTGGCAACTTGTTCAGACCTTTTACTATGGCTTAACTGAGCCTTATCGCCAAATGGTGGATTCTTCTTGTGGTGGGACATTCATGTCGAAAAATGACACCAAGGCATGGCAATTATTTTAGGACCTAAGTGATAATTCCCTTCGCCATGCCTCCGCAACCCAGCAAGTCCGACAACCTGTAGTTGGAGCCCTGAAAAGAGGAGGCATTTACGAGGTAGTGCAAAACCTAGAGTTAGCCCAACAAGTAGAGGCATTGTCCTACACAATGGACCAATTATTAGCTTCGGGACATGCCCCTATACAGCAAGTTCAGCCTTAATTTCACGAGGCATGTGCTATTTGTGTGAGCCATGTTCATGACTTGAGTAAGTGCCCTTCGACATCACAATTTTTAGAATTAGTCCAAGAGCATATGAATGCGGCTCAAGGATTCTGCAAATCGGGTAATGACCCATATTCCAACACATATAACCCGGATGAAGAAATCACCCTAATTTTTCATGAAGACCTCCTTCACAAGGCACTTCTTAAAATCCTCCACCACCAAGGCAGAATTTTAATAATTTTGCCAACCAATCTTCCTACTGACCACCACAACCCCGCATGTTCCTCAAGGTAACTCGACCTTTGAGACTCAAGTGTTGGAAGTTCTTTTAAAGCTTAAGGGGTTAGCACTAGTAGTTCACTCCCATACTCACTCCCTTGCCAAGAAAGAGCCCAATTAGGTCAAGTGGCTAACAACATGAATAGGAGGGAGGAGGGAAAATTACCGAGTCAGGCTGTGACCAACCCAAAGAGTCAATATGGGGTAGAGGGGTCGAGTGGGAATGGAAAGAACCATGAACAGGTGCAAGCGGTGATCACTATGAGAAGTGGGAAGGAGTTAGAGTGACCAGTTGCATATGATATAACTAGGGCTAAGAAGGGTGACCACGGTGGTAAACCCAATGAGAGCAAGGGTGAAGGAGAAAGGGGATGACTTAATCCCTACTGTTTCACATGATTCTAAGGCACCATATGTGCCTAAGGAACCCTTTTCCCAATGCTGTGATACACTATCCCCTTTTAATAAGAAGGTAGCATCCATGGAAGTAATGATGGAGGTTTTTAAACAAGTAAAAATCAACATCTCCCTATTGAAGGTGATTAAGCAAGTACTCTCGTATGCCAAATTTTTTAAGGACCTTTGTACACAAAAGTGCAAATCTAGGGCACACATGTCTGAAAAGGTTACACTCACAGAGCAAGTGAGCTCCATCTTATTGAGTGACACACCCCCTAAGCTTAAAGACCCGGGTGCCTCAAGCATTGCATGCATTACAGGGGATCATTTCGTTGATATGGCCTTGTCAGATTTAGAGGCTAGTGTCAATTTGTTGTCATACTCAGTGTACGTGGAATTTGGGCTTGGCGAGTTGAAGCCCACTACTATTACACTCTAGTTAGCTGACCAGTCCCTCAAAGTGCCACATGGCATGATTGAGGATGTGCTAGAAAAGGTTGATAGGTTTTATTTTCCTATTGACTTTGTGGTTTTAGATATGAAACTAGTAGCTAGCTCTCAAAAACAAATCCTGGTGATCTTAGGTCAACCTTTCTTGGCTACGGCTAATGCATGTATTAATTGTTGTATTGGGGTTATGGATATTTCATTTGGGAATATGCAAGTGAAACTCAATGTTTTCCAAGCATCCCAACAACCCTATGAAAAAGAGGAGTGCTTATTTGTGGATGTTGTGGGCAAGATAGAAGAGAAGCCTTTACCCTTCATTCTTGTAGAAGACCCTTTAGAGGCTTGTTTAGCTCATTTTAGGTTTGAGGATTTTTAATATTGACAGGTTAGTTGAGGAAGTGAATGCTTTACTTGATTCTTCTCCTACACCAAATTTTCCTTCATGGAAAGCCTAGTTTGAGCCCCTTCCTCGTATGTCTAAGGAGCCTGCCACACCATCTCTAGTCACACCATGTATGCTTGAGTAGAAGCCACTCTTGGCCACACTCAAGTATGCATTTTAAGATCCTTGGGATACTTTACTAGTCATAATTGCATCTAACTTAACTGCAGAGCAGAAAAATCAATTAATGAGTGTTCTCATGGCATATTAGAGTGCTATAGGGTGGTCAGTGGTTGATTTAAGAGGGATAGATCCCTCCATGTGCATGCATCATATACATCTAGAGGAGGAAACCAAACCTTCTCGTGAAATGCAACAGAGGCTTAATCCCAATATGAAACATGTAGTAAAAAAAGAGGTGTTGAAGTTGTTGGATATGGGTATTATATACCTCATCTCAGATAGCAAGTGAGTGAGTCCCACATAAGTGGTGCCCAAGAAATTGGGTATCATCGTTGTTGAGAATAAACAAGAAGAGTTAGTCCCCACACAAACCACCACTGGGTGGCTAGTGTGCATTGATTATAGGAGACTAAATTCCATGGCTAGAAAGGACCATTTTCCATTGTCATTTATTGATCAAATTCTTGAAAGGTTAGTGGAGCAAGGTTTTTATTGTTTTCTTGATGGTTACTCGAGGTATAATCAAGTTCCGGTGTACCCCGCTGACTAAGAAAATACCACATTCATTTGCCCTTTTGGCACTTTTGCTTATAGGCTCATGCCCTTTGGGCTATGCAATGCACCGACGACTTTTCAACGTGGTGGAGAAATTTTTAGAGGTTTTCATGGATTATTTCTCGGTATTTGGACCATCTTTTGAGGAATGCCTTAGAAATTTGACAAGAGTCTTGGATTGATGTACTGAGGCAAACTTGATCTTGAGTTGGGAGAAGAGCCATTCTACGGTTCGTGAGGGTATAGTGCTGGGACACATTGTGTCCCCTCGAGGTATAGAGGTAGACAAAGCTAAGGTTGACCTTATTGCTAGCCTTCCTCCACCCACTTCTTTGCGTCAAGTTCGATCTTTCCTAGGGTATGCAGGTTTTTATCGCCGGTTCATCAAAGACTTTAGCAAAATATCCTGTCATTTGTATAGTTTACTTGATAAGGATGCACCTTTTATCTTTGATGATGCATGTTTGAAAGCTTTTGAAACACTTCGAGCAGCCCTTACTACTGCCCCAATCATGAAATCACCAGATTGGTCACTCTCATTTGAAATCATCTGTGATGCCTTGGACTATGCTGTCGGGGCTGTGTTAGGCCAAAGGGTGAATAAAGCACCCTATGCTATTTATTATACTAGTCACACTCTCTCAGATACGCAATTGAATTACACTAAGACCGGGAAAGAGTTGCTAGCCGTGGTGTTTGCCTTAGATAAATTTCAATCCTATCTCCTAGGTTTCAAGGTCATAGTCTTCACTAATCATGTCGCTTTGCGGTATTTACTATCAAAGAAAGACACCAAACCTAGGTGTCTCAACGTGATATGATGCAAATGTCCCCTATTCTTATGGTATAAATTTTTTATGTTTGGGGTATTGATTTTATGGTCCCTTTCTTGTCATCATTTGGGTTTGAGTACATTCTCTTGGCAGTAGATTATGTCACTAAATAGGTGGAGGCGATAGCTACTAGAACAAACGACCATAAAGTAGTGATAAAGTTTTTGCATGAAAACATCTTTAGTCGTTTTGGGTTTCCTAGGGCCATAATAAGTTATCAAGGTACACAATTGAGACTTTTTCTGGATAAGCTTAGATCAAGATGAGATGGCCCTTTTGTGGTCGTCAAGGCATTTATTCATGGCGCCGTTGAGGTGCAAGATCCACGAAATGACCACACCTTTAAAGTAAATTGCCAAATATTGAAACCGTAAATTGAGGGGATTGGAAATGGTGGTATGATTGAGTTCATTGCTTTGATGGACCCATTTTATTCTGATTGATACTTGGATTTCTTATTCTCTTTTCTTTCTTTGCTATTCCGTACTTAATGTCTAGGAGACTTTAAATCCTCTAAAGGTGTAATTCCTTTAGTGTTAGCCATGCCCGAATGACATCTGACGGTCTAGTATAGCCACCTAACTATGTTTGTAGTAAGTTCCTAGGATACCAAATGAGACGGTGGAAACTAGAGTTCGAATTACAAAGCTTAGAACACAACGGTTTGGGTTTTTCGAGACTAAATTCTGTTTTAAATACCCAGGGGTATGAAGATTGCTTCAAAATCACCTTGGCTTGAACTCTGTATGGCAGCCCCATAGGTCGAGTTAGCTTTATGCGCCTCCATTCTGGATACTAAATCAACCTAGTCTGTCACCCTGTTGAAGAATAAGGAAAGTTACAAACATTGTTAGAGAGAAAAGTAGTACCTGTGGTTTGCGTGTGAAGATTATACCTTTGTTGAGCATTTAGATGTTTTCGAAGTGCTATTTTTATTTCAGATGTGCAATGAAGGTAGAAATGGTTTGCAATGTCTTTGGGTTGTACTTGGGTTAAGAAAACAAAAAATAAAATATAAAAAAATAAAATAAAATAATCCTACACGTGCGGCACAACCCACCGCACGTGCGGCAAAATTCCAGTCCACAAGTTCGCTATTGTTTTAAATGCAAGTGCGCCAAATGGTGTGGCATAGTTGCCGCACATACGACCTGGGTTCCCTTACATGCGAGATAATTCCTGACACAAAATCCATCTCCTGCTTTATATGCACGAGGGAGGACTAGTGCGAGGGTGTTGTCGCACGTGCGGCGTGCACTCCTGCACGTTTAGTGCATTGAAATTTAAAAAAAATAATTAAAAAAAGGATTCTTTATTACAATTTTTTTTTCTTTTTTTTTATGTATTTTATTTATTTACTTATTTTTTCCTTATAAAAAAATTGATTTCATTATCCAACCCTAGCCCACTCCCATCACTCTCACAGATTCTCTCTCTCTACCTTTCATTCTCTCTCTCTCTCTCTCTCTCTCTCTCTCTCTCTCTACCTTATCATCTTCCTGCCTTTCTCTTCCACTCAAACCACACCACCACCAACTTTCTTCATTTTTCTTTCCACTATCAGCAACCTTCAACCAACCTCTTCTCACCACCACTCTACTACCGGAGCCTTACCGCCGGCACCCTACCTTGTAGTTGAGTTTATTTTAGTTTAATGGAGCTTTTCTTTTTGTTGTCCCTGCCATTGTTCAAGGCTCATATTTATATTAAATAAATAAATAAAAACTGGAAAACAATTCTGGGCGAAGCACCAGCTGATCCCGTCGGTGCACGGCGTATCTGTAAAAAAATTTTGTTTAGCATATCCAATTCTTTATTTTATTATTTAATAGGTTGTGCCTTTTATTCTTTTTATTATTTTGATTGCTTAAAATAGTTTAGTTCATTACCTGTTTCGTTCAGTTAGTTTTAATTATTTGGTCATTAGTAACTTAAATAAAATAATACTGTGTCTAGCCACATCATTGTTAAGTAGTTAGTTTAATGTACATGTCTATGATTAGTTGTGGTATACTAACTTAGTTCTATATTTATCAGAGTTGTTTCTTTTACTTTTATTTTTATTTTTATTTTATTTATTTATTTGTTAAAAAAATTGTTATTGCAATTTTTTTTAATGTATGTTATTCATTTTATTTCTTTATTATTGCTCTTCCTAAAAATAAAAAAAATAAAAAAATAATGATGTGAATCGCATGTGGTGAAATAAGTGAGCAGCCTTGTGGTTTGATATTCTTATTCTCATGCTGATTCCATGAGTATGTATATATTTGCTTTTAGTGTGTGCAAGACATGAGTAGACAGCTATCCACCTGGGCCACCAAAAAGGCCAGAGGTTCATCCTCTTCGGCACCACTGCTGCCACCGTCACCCCCATTCTCGCCACCACCACTGGTTGAGTTGCCACGACCAGAGTGGGCTTCTCACCCGTTTCATAAGCTCACTCAATTCAACATCCCATATTTTTAGAATGACCTGCTCACTTCTTGGCCCGTTGAGCAGCTTCAACTCCAGCAACAGTTATGCATTTGCACTGTTACGATGCCAACTTATCCTCGTCTGGTCCAACTCTTCTACCAGAACATGTTCCAGGAGCCCATAGTGTCCTCTCCCGCCCTTCTGTCCACCATTGATGGCCATAGCATTAATTAGTATCATATAACCTATGATTGCCCGGGTGTTAGGTTTCTATGATGAACGTGATGGTCAGCCATTCCTTAAAGTTGAGGGTCATCAACCCATACCCCGCATCATCCAAGAATTTTTCCCTGGGGCCCATGGTGACCCTAACTTCATGTTCCTGTACTGGAGGAAACTGGCTAGCCGCTTATTATTTCTTGACTCGGTGTTGTATAAGAATTCCATTCCACTTGGGCACAAAGCTGAGTGCCGAAAAGAGTTTGTACAGGTCCTACATTGTTACCACTATGGTTATCGGGTACACCTTTAGCACGTGATCTGGGTGCACATGCGAAAATTTATGTGGGAGGCCGTTTAGCCTCAACCTATGTAGAACACGACTTGACCCGTACCCTTTTCCAACCTACTCATGCTAATCTTCTAGCTGAACGGCCTTTCGATGGATTCGGCTGAAGTGATCGACACTGCCTACTCTATTTTCGGCTAGCAAGAATGGCAGCATAGCTTATCCCAGATACCACTACAGGGTGGTGTCCTAGTTGCTAAGGTTGATGATCCCATACATGGCCCACCTCCTCCTGGCCCTCCCGTGCCTCTCTTAGGCGAGCCCATGTACATGACTCAAGAAGAGTATATGCATCTTCAACACTCTATGGACCAGGTCCACATTACTATTCAAGATCACCACCAGCTTCTCATGGGATTGCGCACAGGCTTTCAGACGCATAGGGATTATTCTCAAGCTGTATTAGACCACCTTAACACCCGCTAGCTCGACTATCAGCAGTCAGTTGCATCCTTGCAAATTGACTTGTATACATATCAAGAGTCGAGCCAGTAGCTTTTTGACTAGCTCGACGCTCGAGTTCATGACGAAGGGTTCGAGACGCAATCATTGATGCACACCTTGTTTGAGCAGTATTTCCCACCACCGCCATCGTCAGATTCTCAGTAGTCACCTACTATCTTTTGCTTTGTTTTCTTCATTTATTTGTTTATTTTTATTTCTATTTCTTATTTTTCTTTTTTTCTTTTTTAAATGTGTTCATATCTGCCTAGTTGGAAAGGTGTACCTACATTGTGTGCTAATATTCTCTCTGTTTCTAATTTACTTCGCATTTGTTTCCATTGTGGACAATGTCATGTACAAGTTGGGGGATGAGGGTATTTTCTTCTGTATACTTCTACTTGGCTCCTAATTCATAATTCATGTTTATACTTGCTTCACTTAATTACACTACTTCACTTGATGTTGACTTGTTGCTAATAACGTCGTTTTATAAGCATATGTTAATTGGGCAACATTTATTGGATAAACACTCGTATGTGATGTTTGCACTAAGATAGCTGCTTGTGGTTATGGTATTAAGTACACTTATCATAAGTATGCCTCGATTCACATGAGCACGCTATCATAGCGGTGACCTCCCTATTATAATCCCTAGTTTACATCATTGATGTTTGCACTAAGATAGTTGCTTGTGGTTGCAGAAAAGAATAAATGAGTAGCCTTGAGTCTCCTCTTTCCCCTCCCAAAAAAAAAAAAAAAAAAAAAAAAAGACTTGTTTGGGTTCATAGCCTTTTTAACTCGAGTTATTAAGCCCGTATGAGTGTCTCTACGCCTAGTACCCTTAAGCTGTCTAGTTTCGGAGTCATTGGCTCAATGCTTGCTTCATAGGGTAATTAGAAAGCTTAAAAGACCTAGACATTGCACGGTTAAGAAAAAATACGAAAAATGACTTGTTCGGATTCGTAGCCTTTTCAGCTCGAGTTATTAAGCCTGTAGGGGTGTCTTCACACCTAATGTCCTAAAACTGTCTAATTTGGGAGTCATTGGCCCAATGCTTGTCACATGGGTTGACTAGAAAGCTTAATAGATCAGGACCTTGCACAGTCTTTCCCGAAAAATAAATAAATAAATAAATTTGAGAATCTTGGTTGCAAAAGTTTAGTTTTTCTGTATATGTTAGGTGTTATTGTGAGTTACACTGAGCTATTATAGTGGACAGTTAACTAGTTATGAGGATTGCACTTTACACCGAGGGTACTGATGATGTGTCTACTAGCATTCACAAGTACATGGAACTTAATTTTGGTAATACAGAATTGCGATCTTTGCTTGATAGATTCCTTCATACTTGTCTACTATGCCTTCAATGACTCATCATGTCTTAATATTGCACTGTAGTAGCACAAAAGTTAATTCTTAAGTTGAGAAGATATGAATATTTTAATGCTTATGGATATCATTTCTGGAAACCCTCACGAGGCTATACTCGTCCACTTGAGATAACTTTGTGGTTTAAAGTTTTGTTGCATATGCTAAATGCAATCGTTCTTCCTACGAAAGAGGAGGTAGCTAGATTTTTTTTTTTTTTCTTGAGTACTAGCAAGTTATATGTTAGGGGATGTGATCAAGGCCGAATTGCAGCATTAAGGCCGGTAATTAGGATCCCTTAACCTTACTTTCCAGTCACATTGTATATTTTATGTCTGTTTAATGCCAATTAGGTTGGATGTAGTTCAAGCACGAAACGAGAAAAAACACAACATTTTAGCTAGAAAAGGACTTGCCGCAAGTGTGGAGGACCATTCCCGCACGTGTGACCCAACCAAATAAGCTAAATAGCTACTGCAAAAATTGCACGTGTGGAGGGCTTCTTCCGCACGTGTGAAACCCGTTTCCGTACATGCATTGGTATTTCCCACACATGCGGCCATGCCTTGAAAAGTGTGATTGATGTTTTGAACTTGTTAAGAAAGACTGAAGATATAAAAGGCAGAAGAAAAGGCTGAATTAGGGTTCTGAAAATTTCCAAAAAGAGAGGAGGGGCTAGGATTTGGAAAAGGGGATTCTCAAGCTTGAAGATCAATTTTCATGGAGGTTTTTGCTTCTTCTATCTCTTTCTACTCCTCCATGAGTAGCTAGACTCCTATTTCTAGGGTTTTGATGAAACCCTAACCAAGTAAATAGGGTTTTCCTTTTGGTTTTCTTTTATGTAATGGTTTGAACAGTTTTATGGTTCTCAAGAAGTTTGCAAACATAATTTTCCATTATTTCTTCAAGTATTCTTTTTTATGTGATTGTTGAATTCTTCCCATGCAATAATTTTCTGTTCTTTCATATTCAATGTATGAGACAAGTCATACTATGAGGGACGAGTCGTTTTGCTACCATAGTTTAGAGCAAACGCCTCGTACTACTTGAGATGGTTCTTGCCCATACATTGAACATGATAATTTTCTTAATCAATGCTTTGAACTTGTAGTTGCGAAATATTATTTTATTCGAACCATAACATAATTGATTTTCAAATTAAAATCTTATTTATGTAACTAGTGGTGAATTCATTACCCTAGGTTTTTTCTAAAATCAGTAACTTCATCTTTAATTATAATTGCTAGTTTATTTGCTTTGTTTAATTTAATTATCATTTAGGTTATAAACAACCATCTCTTTCATCAAAATTAATTTAGGAATTTAACAATTAAATTAGTTTAGTTTAGTCTTTCATCAAAATTAATCTATGGATCGATACCTGAACTTACTATTATTCTAGGAAATTTGGTACAGTTTAGTGTTTATTTTTGGTATATAAAACGACCCATCAGTCTTCAATGAATACTCTCGCCTTTAGATGTCTCTGGTTTGTTGAAACAATTGATCATTTACTATTATTGTGTTGAAAAGCTTGGGAAGTATGGTCCGGGTGTATGTTATCTTGCGGTTTGATTTGGGTCAATCCTTATTCAGTGCATGATTTGTTTGAATGGTGGTTTGGGTTCAATTTTTACCTATGGTAGTAGATGGGTGGACTCTATGAGTTCCAACTTGTCTTTATACTCTGTGTATGATTTTCTTTTTAATTTGGATGGGGTCAATAGATTGAAATATTGAGATTCAAATTTTTGGAACTCGTGATCATTGTTATTGTTGCTTTGAGTACCAATTGACGTGCAAATTGTTCTTCTAAGCTCTAATGATTTTGAAGGATATGTCTTCAACTTTGAGGTACTCTAAAGATGAGATTTTGACAGTTATAGAAGGGATCTTGCATGTAAAAGAGTTACTATACTTGCTTTCTTAGCACCAATTTTGAAGATTTGCAGTGACTTCTAAGGCCTTTCAGAGTTTGTTAATTATGGAATTTTCTCCTTTCACAGAATGGGAGATTTGGCATGTTGTTTGTTTTAATTACCGTGTTGCAATATTGAAAGGTTGTTCATTTTTTTTTTCTTTGTGATTCCTAATGTTGAATCTTCAAGGCTTATGCGTTTATCAAACAATACTCCTATGGATTTTTCAAATTGTTTAATTATTAAGGCTGATGGGGTTCATATTCTTCTATATATATATATAGTTAATCAATGTAATGTAGTGAGATTCCAATATATTTAGTAGGCTTATGCTCATTAGATTTTATCACAATTATCTCTTTCTCACTAGAGTGCCAACTAAACTAAACTCATTTTACATTGTATTGCTCTTCAATTGATCAATATATGATACAAAGATAGAAGACATGGAAAAAAATAACAAAAGTATGTGGTTTTACTTCTTTGTGCATAAAGTTGGTTTTTATTATCTCAAATGTATCAACATCTAGACATACATTGATTGAACATATAAGAAAACACATAAAGTGTATCTAAATACATGATTCCAACATGAAATTTTCATAAAAGCAAAATTTGAAGCATATGGATTGTTTGAGCCCTCTTTATTCTCCAGACGCATGTCATGGTTAAGTTCAATGAACCCCAACATAGTATCCTTTTCCTTCTTATAGCAATTACATTTTCCATTAACCTATGACCTGAAAAATAAATGAACAAATAAGAAGATGATGAGAATAAGTGAATAAGAGGCATCATTACTTTTCTACTTATTAGTTACAAAACATAGACGCATTATACATACATGAGTCGATCACTTGTAGTGACTTGTTTAGTATGGAGGTGGTGGTGATGGAGATGGAGGAGGTGGTGACTTATAGTAATAAGGAGGTGGCGGCGAGGGAGACGGAGGTGGAGGAGACTTATAATAGTATGGAGGTGGAGGAGATGGTGAAGGTGGAGGAGGTGATTTGTAGTAGTAAGGAGGAGGAGGTGATGGAGATGGTGGGGGTGGTGACTTATAGTAATAAGGAAGTGGCAGCGATGGAGATGGAGGTAGAGGGGACTTATAATAGTATGGAGGTGGTGGAGATGGTGAGGGGGGAGGAGGGGATTTGTAGTGGTATGGAGGTGGTGGTGACTTATAGTAATAAGGAAGGTGTAGCGAGGGAGATGGAGGTGGAGGGGACTTATAATAGTATGGAGGTGGTGGAGATGGTGAAGGGGGAGGAGGGGATTTGTAGTAGTATGGAGATGGAGGAGGTGGTGACTTATAGTAATAAGGAAGTGGCAGCGAGGGAGATGGAGGTGGAGGGGACTTATAATAGTATGGAGGTGGTGGAGATGGTGAAGGGGGAGGAGGGGATTTGTAGTAGTATGGAGGTGGTGGTGATGGAGATGGAGGAGGTGGTGATTTGTAGTAGTAAGGAGGAGGTGGAGGTGGGGACGATGGCGGTGGTGGTGACTTATAATAGTAAGGTGATGGTGGCGGCGGGGACATGTATAAATAAGGCGGCGGTGGTGGAGAAGCATAAATGTAAGGCTTGTAGTCAGCCGCTACATGTGTAGCTAACAAACATATTGCCGAGGCACATAGTGCCATTAGAAAAGAAGAGGCCATTTCCAGAAGCACTTTTAGGTTTTGTTTGTAATACCCACAGACTACTACTATTTGATGTTTTCAGAAAGGGGAGGGATGCCCTTTATATAGTGATCTCTTCAATCAGTATGGGCATTTTTTTAATAGTTGTTGGATACTTCCTCCCTCTAACAAATCTCTTATTTTTTAAACACAAAATAATCTCCCATTTTCATTCAAAGGCTGGTTGTGAAGGGCGAAGATTGACCAGGTCTGATCTGGTTGCATAGGAAATTTTATAATTTGTTCATCTGGTTATGACATTGGTTTTGATTTCATTTTACAGTTTTATAGGTAAGCTGTCTAATTCAATAAAAAAAAACATTCCACCTATACAAGTATTTTAAAATTTTCATAGTCCTACTGAAATTTTTTAAAATATTCTTCAAATTAACTTTTTTAAAATATGTAACAACTAAACAAATTATGCATATTATATAGTAATTGCTATAAAAATCCAATAAATCGTATAAATAGTAAAGAAAAGAAACTATAAACATTTTTATACCCAAAAAAAAATACACTTTGCGAGAATGAAGTCTCATTGACATCAAAATGAGATTGGGGTTTGAAGAATTGAATGAGAAGAAAAATAAGTATCTTGTATAACCAATACACATATTAAAATTAATAAAAACATCAAATGATTCGGTTCAGTTTTGTTTGGCTCCTTTGAGCCTTAATTTGTTAGTCGAACCATAATTAACAGTTTTTAATTTTTCAGTACTGGAACTAAACCGTCCTCTAAATGTTGGATTGGTTCAGATTAGTTTATTGATTACTAATATATATATATATATATTTATATTTAACTCCCCTAGTTAAGAAATAATATGTTCAGTGATGACATCCAAAAAAAACTTAACCGAATCATTTGATGTATTAATTAATTTTAATACGTATATTGTATTGTAAAAGATACTTATTTTTCTTTTCATTCAATTCTTCAAACCCCAATCTCATTTTGACGTCAATGAAATTTTCATTCTCACAAAATATTTTTTAATTCCACTAGTTAAAATTTCTATATCTCGATATTTTCAAGCAAATCAACAATTACGAGTGTTACTAAACAACAGGACAATATGATTTGAAAAAATAATAAAAATAAAAATCCGTCGGTGGCCACATTTAGTTATAAGAGGATCACCTTTTCATTTTATTTATTTATTTTTTGGTAAAATTCACACCATAGTTAGCAATAACACCTTATGATGATAAGGAATAGCAAAGAAAAATGGCATTGACCATGGCAATGAAGTCATTGTTTCTACACTTGATAATTGGTTGCATTGCATGTAAGCCACCAACACCAACCACTCCTTCAAGTTGTTTAAAATCCAATTTTAACAGCTGTTTGATTTTGTCTTGGATTTGAATATATGTGGCTTGCAACTAATAATATTGATATCAAAGTTGAATATGGTTTATTATTATTGTGATCTACAAAGCACTTTCCTATAATAGCTCTGTAATCATGATGGACTGCAATTACACTCATTAATTACCTACTTGTTAAAATTTTCAGCTAGATATGATTGGTTAGAAATCATCACTTCAATTTAGTCATCAAACACTCTTACATTGTTAATACCGCTGTTGCGAGTATACATTTAGAACTAATGGTCATATTAGTTTGGTCTTACTACGATAAATACTAATATAATACATCTTAAAATTATAATCTTGTGTCGTATATATCATTGTGTCAGATTTTATACTGAAAAATTATGATCAGTCAAAATTAAAAAAGTGGGTATGGCGTTCCACTTTTGTACATACATTATTGAGGAAATGGATATAATTAATTGAGACCTAAAATCTCACTTTTATTTATGTAATCAATAACTAATTTAGATTAAAATTGACATGTTAGTCCGGATTCTCATTTCAGTGCTCGACAAATCCTTATTATTAATAGACAATTTCATGAGAAGATTACACCTTAGATGACATGCAAGTTTGACGTCTTCAACTCATTTTTTGGACAATTTATATTAGCTTTTTGTCAAAAAAAATCACCAAAAAAGTTAAAAAGTCAAAAAGTCAGTTTTTTACCAACTTTCCAAAACACTCCATATATGAATAAGCAACTAATAAACTAAATGCAATTTATATTTTCTTAATTAATTTGTGAAGAAGAAAAATGTGTAATTAGCTAAGAAAGATTCAAAGATACTGTGTATATTATTCTTATTTTATTAAAAAAATATGCATTTTAATATAATTAATCCAAGTTGTTAAGAAAGATTCAAATGTTATAAGTTCTTTAAAAAATTATGGGAATAAGAGTGATTAAAACTAATAAAATAAGAAACAAAAGTACTCAAAATATGAAGCTAATTTGTCATTGCCTGTCTACAGCACAGATTCAGAGTTGAATTAGTTTTACCCCCCCCTAAGCTGACTATGAATTTGATATAATAATTGAAATGATAATGTTTTGATTCATACGAAGACATTTGTTTCTTAGCCAATTGGCATCACTCGAAGTCACTTTCCGTGGCTTTAATTCAAGTGTTTGTGATGTTGAACACGTGCTAGTAGTGAAGTTCTTCGACCAATTAGATGGACAAAAGTTCAAGAAAATGTGGATTTAAGTGAGGCTTGAATTTTGAATTTTAGTAGGACTTTAGAAATGGAAAGAAAATATATAAATGAAATGTGAATAAAATATAAATTATTATTATTATTTTTATTTCAATTTCTCTTTCCTTTTACAAATAAACATTTGGGTAATAAGTTTAATTTCAAAACTTTTGGGACAATTCCCCCAAATTCTATTCTTTTGGAGTCAAAAGGACAAAAATAATCTGAAAAATCATATTATCTCTATCTATCTGTTCACGTCACTAATTTGTCTACCTATCTATTCAAGTATCATTTATATGTTGTCCATGCGCCATTCCATTTTTTTATGGAAAATGCGGCATACACCCAGTGATTGGGCACTTTCACCCAAAGCCACTTAAGATCATGATTGGAAGAAAAAAAAATAAAAAAAATGGGCCAATTATCAAGGCCACCTCATGGGGTCGATTCAAGGTGTAGGTAGCAGTGTTGATTTTTTATTTACATGTCACCAATCTGTCCATTTAATTTAGCTATATGTCCATAATACCATCAATCACAACTACCATCAAGCCACCTCCTAACCATTTTTTCATCACCAATGACTTGACCAATGGCGTCTGGAAGCAGTGGGATAAATAAAAATAAATAAATAAAAATATATATATCTTCAAAATTATAGTTTATCATTTTCATCAACAATTTTATTAATCATGTCATTATTACTAAAAGATTAATGTTATATCCCATAGAAATGGACTTATCACTAGTAAATTCATTTTAAATTCCTATCATAATCCATAATCCAACTACTGTATTAATATTTGAAGGTAAAAGGATAATTTTGACATATGATTCAAATTTTGTAGTCTTATTGGAAAAAGTCAGCATTGTGTTTTTATTTTAATTTTTTGGATAAGTATGTCCGCGTTGTTATTACCTCTCAATTATTATTTTTGTCATTTCTGAAAATTTTTAATTTGTTATAATTTTGTTCAAGTATATCCTTTTTCAGTGTTTTTTTTTTTTTTTTTTTTTTTTTAATGACACATTTCTTAAAACTTTTTGTATTTAAATTTGGAGGGACTCAAATTTATTTTTTTGTATTTCTAATAAAGATAAAATACACTTATGGTTCTTAAAGTATGTATTTTGTGCCACTTTGGTCATTCAATATTCAATTTTGTCAATTTGGTTTTTAAAGTTTTTAATTTGAGTCAAATTGATCAAATTCTAAACAACCATTTAAATTTTTAAAAGAACAATTATAAATTTTAACTATAGTTCCTAAAGTGTACATTTAGGCCTCGTTTGGGGACTAAATGTTTTAGTTAAAAAGTCAAAAAGTCAGTATAACTTATCATATCATTCTCTCTATTTTTATACGCATTTTAATAATAAAAAAAAAATCAAAACATTATTAAAATATTATATTCCTGAACGAGATCTTAATGTCATTTTGATTTCTAAAATTTCAATTGAACGACTTATTATCTTACGTAAATAAATAAATAAATAATATATAAAAGCCCTATAGTTTATATTGTGAATTTAGATTAATTGTATTGGCCCTAATTTTTTAGCCGATTAATACGTTTTTTTTTTAGTCTACTAATACTGGAAGAATTAAATAAGTTAAAGAGTCCATAAATTTTATTAAAATTTTAGAATCCATGATAGCCTTGTCCCTTGCATGAGCGCCGGTCATGCTAGGTCGTCGAAAATTAATGACTATCTAAAGGACTCTCAGTAACTTCCATTAACGTATAAAAATTATATTAAAATAAGTAAAACATATAAAAATATGTAATAATCTACGCACAAAAAGTAAGGATTATATTAGGAGCAATGCTATAGACCACTAATTTGTCATCACTAATCCTACCACTAGTGAGGTGGCAATTAAAAAAAAAAAAAAAAAAAGACTGTGGCAGTGGGTAACCTACTGCCACATCATTAGAGTCACCACTAATTAGTGATTTAAAGCATTTCTCTTATGTTAGAGATTCCAAAAGATTTACTAAATTTTTTTATCAAATCTCTCACATGGGTGTGGGACCCACATGTGAGTTTGTGTGCGTCCCACACCCATTTAGTAGAAAATTTGGTAAATATCAATAGCATTTTTAAAAAATAATAATAATAACAAAATACATTCACCTTATATGGTTTTGATTACTTTTTTTTTGAAAATTATGTTTTTTATTTTTCGCATTATTTTTATTTTTAGTGATTTTTTTTAATATTTTAAGTAATTTTTTTTTCTTTCTAGATGCACATAACTTAAATATACCTAAAAATAAAACATTTATGAAAAATATTTTAAAAATTAAATAAGTACACAAGAATATAAAAATGTATTGAATTTTTATATTTTTATATTTTTTTATACGATAAATTTTTTAAATATTTTTCATAAATATTATACTTTTTAAATATATCCTGGTTACGTGCATCTAAATTTATTTATTTTTTTTTTAAAAAATCTTAAATTATTAAAATTTTTGACTAAAAGAACACGAATTTTTTTTTTGAAAAATGGGCTTAATTTTCTGAAACCAAACAACACGATTAGTATTCAATTTTTATTTTTAATTTTATGTTTACATTTTCTTCTTTATTGATATAGTTCATTAGACTAAGGTAGTGTTTGATAATTTGATTCAGCGCTTAAAATTGAATGTATTAAGTGAAGATCAATTAAGTTCATTTGATAATTATAAATGATATCATTTAAAAATTTAAGTAGTCTTAAAATGTAATTTAAAAATTTTAAAAAAAAATTAAGTGATTGAAAACTTGCATAATTTTAACTTAATGTATAAACACTTAATACATAAGTATCAACATACATCGTTCTAACCTCATAACCTCTACTATCGCCATTGCCATTGCCGCGTCCACTACCGCTGTCACCACTACCACCCTTCTAAGACCACCACTTTCATTACCATTGCTATTATTACCATAAAATCATTTCACTACAACTACCACAGCCAGCCACCACTGTCATTACCACCACCACTACAACAATTATTACAACCTTTCACCTCCACAACTATTATCACCATCGTAATAACCACCATTATCACTCCACCATCACAATAACCACCATTATTACATCACCACTACTATCTCTTTTTATTACCACTACGTTATCCCTCCACCATCACCACACCACACCACTATCTCTCTATTTGTAACATGAATGGCATTGACGATATATGTGCTATTGTTGTCTACCACTACCACCATCACCACCAACTAACTTAGTATCCACCATCACCACACCACACCACACCACTATCTCTCTATTTGTAACATGAATGGCATTGACGATATATGTGCTATTGTTGTCTACCACTACCACCATCACCACCAACTAACTTAGTATCCACCATCACCACACCACACCACACCACTATCTCTCTATTTGTAACATGAATGGCATTGACGATATATGCACTATTGTTGTCTACAACCACCACCACCACCACCACCATCACCACCACCGCCACTAACTAACTTATTATCACAATATAAAATTTAAAAATAAGAAATTTTAAATTTACTATTATACATATTAATCAACTTGTTTTAGTTCAGTACTTAATTTTTTAACTTAAAAAATTCATCATTCAATTAGTAGTATTTAATTTTTAGTTTTTAATTTTATTAAATAACATAGCTTCTTTTTTTTTTTTAAAGATTTATTTGTTTGGACAAATTAAATTAGTGAATAAAAGGAAAATAAATAATCCTACGGATGAGTAGCCCATATATACTATGAAACTATTTTAGTAGGGTAGAATAAAAGATAGGATAAGATTTGAAAGTTTTTTTAATTATTAGATGGTAGAGAAAACACAATTCAAAGAGGAAACTATTGGAAATTGAGTCAAATTTAGAATCCAAATCTAATTAGGTCGTCCATGGTAGCATGACCAGGTTAGGAGACATTTGTAGTATTTTGAAGATTTTCTTGATTGCTTGAGCGATTGATTGGTCGCTTACGCAGTCAGGCATATCATCTAGTACTTTTGTAGGTCTATGTTTCTAGTTGTTACTGATGTTCGCTTGAGTGCAAGTTTGGTGGCTCGAGCGGTCTGTTCCAATTCAGCATCTTTAAAAAACCATTTTTGTTCACTTTTTCCTATTCTTTTCTCTCTCCTCTCCTTCTCTTCCACCATTTTTAAGAGTTTCAAGCTTTCTAACTTGGTTTTCATCTATTTCTACTCATTTTCTACCCATTGTTCTTCAGATCAAAACGTAAAGGGTCGCAAGGATTTCATTTTAATCGAAGATGTTCATGTCATGAATTTTTGGCTTTCTCCATGTTGCTTCAAGAGGTAGGGATTTCTTTGTTTCTTTTCAATACTTCGTCTATAGATAGACATGTGATAAATTTTATTGCATAAAAATCATATCCATTATGGATTTAAAATCATGAAAGGGGATCTAGAGTTTGAATGCTTGGAGTTGAATTGTTAAATTGAATATTGTTTGGGTCAATTGGAGAGTAGTTGAACATGTTTATGTTGAGATAGAGAAAAATCCCTAATTTAATATTTTGACTTAGTGAATTAAAAATGGATAAAATTGAATAATGTTTGTGCGTACCGAATTCCGCACTAGATGAAAGTGGATCGGGGCTCCGCTCTCAGTTGGACTATCCAGGGACTGAGGTACCTACCACAGGAAGCACAGTTAGAGCTGCCCGGCCGGGGTTGGCTGGATAACCCCTCCGGTATGGGAATTAGCAGTCGGAAAAGTTGTGTGTAGAGGGTTTGTTTTGTATATAAGTGCTGTTTAGCTTGGAATAGTTCAGTTACTTTCAATGTGAAGTTTATGTTGTATATATAGTGTTCCTTGCTTGCTTCTCAAGGTGGATTCATGGAGCTTGGATGCTGCCATGTGTCCTTTTGACATTACTCATGGTGGGGGACCACCTATTAGTTGCCAATAAATGCATATACTCATTGTAGGCATACTGATAACAAACCACATTCCTTTGGATCAACAACTTCCGTGATTCTAGGTGTGGGAGACAAACTGAGATGGCAACCTACACATGCTTGCACTCACAGCTCCCACGTTTCCTTGAGAGGTTTCTCCAGCTCGGTACTAGTGTACTCCAGTTCGATACTGATGTGCCTCGGCTTGGCCTTTTCTGGGATCATTCATGGAGATGGGCTGGCCCATTATCTGTTCGGACCACAGATTCCGTCTCACAGCTCGGCCCAGACCAGCACTACGGCTGGGCTAGCCTTTCCACTGTGGGTTGGGCCCAAGTGCTTGAGGACTTGGGTAGACTATTGATCATGAAGTTGGGCTCAACTGGTTTGTCCATATACTCATCTGACCCATTTGGATTCGGACTTTGTCGAGTTGGGCCGGCCCAAGGCTTGGACCTGACCCATTTCACATTTAGCCCCTTCATTTGCCCCCTAGCTCGCGCTAAGGTTCCCCTTGGTGGGAGCTATTGTTCTGTTTTCCAAGCATCGCATCGTTTTGGTTCTCCCCCAGTTCAGCCTTGGTGAAGGTTCAATCCTGACACACAATTCCTGCATGCATCCTTTCATGTAACACGTGGCGACGTGTGGTAGGTGTGCAGAGATAATGCGTCGACTCCATACCGAAGGTCGTGATTCGTGTTTCTGCGCACCGACTGGTGTAATAAATGCTCAGGCCATCAATTCAAATCCTTTGATTTACTTTTCTCATTCCTCTAGTGAGTTCCAAGAAGAGAGAAAGAGTTTCTTCCCATTCCTCTGGACCGATCTCGCTGGTACTCTGTTTGGGCTTCTTCGCCGCTGATCCTGCTTCGCTATCACCGTTGTGATCTCTGTAAGTCCTCTCATGACTCTTCTTCTCTTTCCCCTTTCTATTTTAATCATCTTGCTTGGCCCACTTGCTATCCGTGTCCTATACTCTGTTATCTGAATCCTACTTCTGTCCCATTAGGTTGGTCGAATGGGGAAGTTTCGTTCCTTGGTTGATACCACCAAGGCCATGGCTATGTTCCCTCTGGATTACAATATTCCCCATGACGTTACTCTTTCGCTGGCGAAAGTAGACGCCAAACGTATGGGTACGAGGAACACCGTTGCCTTTCCTATCGCGGCGATAGTCGAGGGAGGGGTTCGGTTTCCTCTTGACCCGTTAGTGCGCCATTTTCTGCATCAAGTCCAGTTAACCCCAATGCAAGTATCTGTGAACCTTTTTCGTGTTGTTTGCGGCATATCTGCCCTCAATAGACGACTGGGCCTGAACCTTGACATATGGGATATCTTGGGATGTTACACCCTTTCTCATAACAAAGATCATAGTACATATTACCTGCGTGTTCGCTCGGCTGATTGTCACTTAGTTACTGGAGTACCTGATTCGGATAAACACAATGACGATTTCCTACAAGTTGGTGGAAATAGGGAGTTCCCTGCCAGAACCGAGTTTCAGCCTGAACGGATGCCACAGAAAGACGGCTACCCAGGTCCGGGCCTCTCCTTTGAATGCCTTTGGTATTTCTTACTATATTTTGAATATTGCTCTGATGGGTTGCTTTCTTTTTGCAGAGTCCTCCTGTTTCCAACGAAGGCCAAACTGAGAGAATGCTGAAGCCATCAAGGCTGCCTTGAGGTATAAAAAGAGATCTGCACCTGAGTTATTGGACTACCAATCAACTTACCGTTCTGTTATTCCAAAGAAGGCAAGGCTCGTTGCTGCCCTTCTGGACTCTGATACCGAGACTGACACGTCCCTCATCCCTCTGGTCTCGAGCCGTCGCAGGAGTCAAGATGCATTTTCTGAGAGAGTGCCCTCCCCTGCCCCCAGTTTCGCAGGGAGCGGGTTTATGGCGAAGAGAAGGGTGTTGGTGGATTTAGAGGCCGAGGCCTTCGGAGCCTCTGGCGCTTTGCAAACCCCCCTGGAGAAGACCAAGGTGAAGACCCTCATGGAGGTAAAGATGGAAGTTGGAGCTTCTAGGACCCTTGTGATCGCCGAGCCCTCACTTCAATCCGATAAGCAAAAAGAGGAGAAGGAACTGCAAAGCAAGAGGGGAAGCTTCAGATCTTGCTGAGGATGATGCTTTTGAGAAATGAGAGCCACCAATATGGCATGAGGGCAGGCCCATTTCTATCTCTGATTCAGTTGTCGCTTCACAAGATTTTGCCTTTGATTTAACCAAGTTTTTGTTTATGCCAGTTGATATGGCCGACCATAATGGGCCTCGTGACATTCCCATCTTGAAGGGGACCCTTCAAATGATGACTGCTGTAAGTGTTTTCTTCGCTTTACTTAACTTCACTGTTGCCTTGCTATCTTCATTTTTCCTAAGTTCTTTGTCGTCCTTTGCAGTGTATCCAGAGAATGCACCTGTCCATTACCCGTGCTGAAGAGCTGGAAAGGGCCGTGCTGGAGGCTGCAATGAACGTAGAGAGACTGACGGTAAACTTGGAGTCAGAGAAGGAAGGACGCCGAACCGCTGAGAGGGAAGCCTTTCGTTTGAACAAGATTGTCGCTTCTGCTGAACAATCGAAGGAGGCTGCCATTGGGACACAGGCTCAACTCGAGGGGAAGGTGGCCGAACTGGAGGCCGTTATTGCTGTGATGGCTGCCGAGCGTACTGCGCTGGAGGCCAAGCACTGGCAACAAGGCTGGGATGAAGCTGGGGCGGCGTACAAGGAGGAGGTTCTAGTGCTGCGAGACAAGCTCTTTGTGAAGGGTTGGACGAGTGCCTTAGCCGCTGCGATGGTTCCTGAAGGCTCTTCCCTGTATCATGATGTCCCTGTTCCTTCGAAATCCTTGGGTTTGAAGACTATTCCTACCCCTGCTGTTCTGCCAGACGATGTTTCCCCAGAAGATGATTCTGTAAGCAAGACCCAGAGCATGAATGTTGCCGCTGAAACGGTGGACATTGAAGGGGTTGAAGCCCTAGAGACCGAAGTCATGGAAGATGTGGTTAAGGTGGCTCCTACTTCTCAGGAAGTTAGAGCTTCCTCTACTTTTCCTCCCGCAGATGGCCTGGACAAAATTGCTGATACTGCTCTTGAGTTGCCCACTGTTGATGAAAATTGATGTTGAAAGGATTTGAACTTTTGCTTTTCTGTTTTGGTGAAGACATTTTTTTTTTTTTTTTTTTTTGTGTTGTTGTGCTGGTTGTGAGGCCTTCTGTGCCTTTTGCTGGATGATATAATTTTCTCTTTGAACTTGCAATTTGATGCTATTTGGCTTTTATGTCTGAATGTGTTCTATACTGCTTGCCCCCATCCAAGCTCTGTTGGGACCTTCGGGCCGAATAGGTGCTCGGTCTGACTCTATACAGTCCTTAAATAGATGTTCTGTCTGACTTCTGTACTGCTTGCCCCCGGCCGAGCTCTGTTGGGACCTTCGGGCCGGACTGATGCTCGGCGTGACACTAAACTATTTATCCCTGGCCGAGCATTGTTAGGACCTCGGGGCCGAACTAGTGGTCGGCATGGCTAACGGATATGTGATATGGCTGTGCTTTGAGTTCGTAAGTGGGTCTTACTTAGGTCTAGGTTGGTTTCGAAAGAAAACAATTGTTTGCCCCCACCTAGAGCTTAGTAAGATCGATATTGAAGAGTTGTCCCTTGTATAGAACTGCTCGAGTCTGTTTCAACTTTGATAGTACAAGTGAGAGAAATGCAAAAAGAGATGTCTTACTCAGGTCTAGGCAGGTTTCGAAAGGAAACAATTGTCTGCCCCCGGCTGAAGCTGAGTAAGGCTGATGCTAGAAGTTTGCTCTTGACGTAGCTCAGTTGAGTTTGTTCCAACTCTGCTTGTTTGAATCAATACTGAAGTGTTGATGTGCTGATACTTAAGAAGTTCTGTAGGTGCAAAGATGTGTGCTTAAGATATGTCAGTGCAGTTTTCACTAAGCAATTCCACTTGGCTAAATAGAGATATTTTACTTAAGATACATTAGTGTGGTTTCCATCAAGCAATTCCACTTGGCTGAATAGAGATGTTTACTTAAGATACATTAGTGCGGTTTCCACCAAGCAATTCCACTTGGCTAAATTCCAATTTAGTTGCCAAACATTTTTCCACCAAGCTATACCACTTGGCATGTTTGAGTGCTAACCAAATTTAAATTCCGTTCAGTCGTTCTGAAACTGAGCCATTTGGGTTAAAACCAAAGTTAATTCCATTTGACAAATATCAAAGCTAATTCCGTTTGGTAAAGACCAAAGCTAATTCCGTTTCGTAAGAACCAAAGCTAATTCCATTTGGTAAGAACCAAAGCTAATTCCGTTTGGTGGGAGCCAAAGCTAATTCCGTTTGGTGGGAGCCAAAACTTATTCCATTTGATAAACATCAAAGGTAATTACAAGAATTAGATAAATCTGAGAGGAGTGGGAAAACATTTGTGTTGGTCAACAAATAACTGCCTTTACATCCTGATAGAGAAGTTAGGGAAAGATTCTATTGGTAGTATTTCTTGAGATTTGCTATGTTCCAGGGCCGAGGTATTGCTTTGCCATTTAGAACCTCTAGGTAGCAAGCTCCATTTCCAACAACGGCTGTGATTTATAGGGACCTTCCCAGTTCGGCCCAAGTTTGCCCTCACCAGGCACCCGTTTGTGATTCATGACTTTCCTCAAAACCAATTCTCCTGGTATAAATTGCCTTGGGAAAACTTTTTGGTTGAAACTTCTGATGAGTTGCTGCTGATATGCTTCAAGTCTGATCAGCGCTGCCTCTTTTCGGCCCTCTGCCATATCCAGTGCTTGCGCAATAGCTTCCTCATTACTAGAGCTTTCAAACAATTCAGACCGAAGGGTTAGGAGACCTACTTCGAGTGGGATGATGGCCTCCATTCGATAGGTTAAAGAGTAAGGTGTTTCTCC
The DNA here is from genome assembly GCA_025200525.1 of Camellia lanceoleosa. Lineage (NCBI taxonomy): Eukaryota > Viridiplantae > Streptophyta > Magnoliopsida > Ericales > Theaceae > Camellia > Camellia lanceoleosa. The sequence goes on from CM045768.1 coordinate 93,650,427, forward strand.
TGTGGGGCGTCGTGCTTTAGTTCGGTAGGCCCATAATACGTGAGGTAACTCTTCAACCCATTTGCCTTTGGCATGTTCAAGCCGCTTTTTCACTCCGTTGATGATGGTTTTGTTCGACGCTTCTGCCGACCATTGCTCTACGGATACCCTGGAGAAGAATTCCTATACTCAATTTTGAGGTCGGCACAAAATTTTTTGAAGATCTTACCATCAAACTGTGTTCCGTTGTCCGCAATCAGTACCCGCGGAATGCCGAAACGCACTACCACATTTCTCAAAACAAACCGCTTTGTGTCTGCCTCCTTGATGCTTGCTAGTGCCTCAACTTCAACCCACTTGGTGAAGTAGTCGGTTGCAGCGATGAAGAATCGCCTGTTCCCAATGCCTTGCGCCAGTGGTCCAACAATATCCAGGCCCCATTGCGCAAAGGGCCATGGGCTGGTGAGTGGAGTGAGAGTTTTAGCTGGCTGATGAATGAGTGGAGCAAACCTCTGACATTTGTCGCACCTTTGTACGTACTACTATGCATCTTGTTACATTTGTGGCCACCAGTACCCGTGAGTTAGGGCTCGGTGCGCCAGTGACCTTCCACCAACGTGGCATCCATAAATCGCATCGTGAATTTCGTAGAGAACATTCTCGACAAGATTTGGATGCACACATAGGAGGTAGGGGCCAAGGTAGGAATGTCTGTAAAGCTTCGCAGACGGTGAGATCCAGAATCGAGCTGATTTATGCCTGATCTTGTTGGCTTCCCTTCTGTCTTCGGGGAGTTTACCAGATTTCAGAAAGACCAATATTGGATCCACCCAGCTCGGCTCTAAGTTGTTGCAGAGGACTGGAGATGCAATACTTGGTTCTGGTACGAACTCAACCCAAACTCTTCTAGCATCCTTTGTATCCACTGATGAGCCGAGGCATGCCAGGGCATCTGCGTGGCTATTTTTGTCCCGACTGATTTGGTCCACTCGTATGGATTGAAATTTTCTAAGTAGGTCTCTGGCCTTGCCTACGTACATAGCCATTCTTTCATCTCGAATTTCATTAACCCTAGAAAGCTGGTTTACCACTAGTTGTGAGTCGCTGAAAACAAGAAGTTGTTCTGCACTAAAGTGTTCAGCGCTACGCAAGCCGGCCAATAACGCTTCGTACTCGGCCTCGTTGTTTGAAGCCTTCTAGCCTAGCCTTCCAGCCTGCTCCCAGATGAATCCTTGTAGAGAAATAAGAACTACTCCTGCCCCCGAGCCTCGGTTATTGGATGAACCATCGACATAGAGTTGCCAGATGTTTCCAATAAAGAGTTTCCATGCTTCTGAAGCGCTGGGATTTCCTTTTTCGGTGGCGCATGGCACCTGTATCGAACTCAAATTCCCCGGTTCGGTACTCTGGGTGGGAGTAAATTCTGCGACAAAATCTGCCAAGACCTGGGCCTTGATTGCTGTCCTGGGTTGATACCGAATGTCAAACTCACCAAGTTCTACAGCCCACTTTGTTGTTTAGCCAGAGAAGTCGGCTCGGCTAAATACAGATCTGATGGGGAATTCAGTGAGGACGTTAATGGTATGCCCCTAGAAGTAATGTTGCAACTTTCTTGAGGCAATAAGCAGCGCGTAAGCCAACTTTTCCAGTGGTAGATACCGTGTCTCGGCATCTAGTAAAGTCTTGCTAACATAATACACTGGTCTCTGTTCCTTGTCAACTTCTCGAATTAATACCGCGCTCACGGCGTGATCTGAGACTGCTAGATAGAGGTACAGCTCCTCTCCTAGTTTTGGAGTGGACAATAAAGGGGGTGTACTGAGGTATCTTTTGAGACTCTGCAGTGCTTCGGTACATTTGCTATTCCATTCAAATGCTGCCTTTTTCCTCAAAAGCTGGAAGAAGGGCTTCATTCGATCTGAGGATTTACTAATAAACTGATTCAGTGCGGCCGCCATTCCGGCTAGTTTTTGCAGTTCCTTACACTTTGTTGGCACTTCGAGATCCTCTATTGCCCTGATTTGATCCGGATTCCATTCAATTCCTCTGTGAGTGACCATGTATCCCAAGAACTTCCTTGTTCCTACCACGAAGGCACATTTCGAGGCATTGAGGTGAAGCTGGTGGTTTTTCAGGATGTTAAAAACTTCTCTCAAGTCTGTGAGGTGGTTTGTAGCGAGCTTGCTTTTTACTACCATATCGTCTATATAGGCTTCCATGGTTTTCCCCAATTGGTCTTTGAACATCCGAGTGATCATTCGCTGGTAGGTTGCCCCGGCGTTCTTGAGGCCGAACGACATTACTCTGTAGCAGTAAGTCCCTCTCGGAGTGATAAACGCTGTCTTTTCTTGATCCGGACCAAACAGTGGTATTTGATGATAACCGCTATAAGCATCCAGAAAGCTCATGCGTTCATGCCCTGCTGTTGAGTTTACTAATTGATCAATGCGAGGCAGCGGAAAACTATCTTTAGGGCAGGCTTTGTTCAAGAAAGTGAAATCGACACAAACTCTCCATTTTCCGTTCTTCTTCTTGACTACAACTGTGTTAGACAGCCATTGTGGGTACTGAACTTCTCTGATTGCTCCCGAGGCCAGGAGTTTTTCAACTTCGGTAATTACTGCTTCGGTGTGCTCAACTGAGGATATCTGACTTTTCTGTACGATGGGCCGAGCTGAAGGATTGATGTTGAGCTTGTGGCAAGCAAATTCTGGGTCCAACCCTAAAGTATCATATGCTGACCATGCGAATACCTCCATATTTTCCCTCAGCAGTTCCAGCAGCTGAAGTTTCTCATCAGCGCCTAGCGAGGTACCGACGAGGAAGTACTTTTCTGGGTCATCTTCTCTTATCAAGACTTTCTCCAAATCCTCTACCATCTTTTCCTCTGGAGTTCCCCCCACATCTTCCAAAACTGGCTATCCAGCCACTTCTACCGTTTGTACCCGATTGCAGAGCTGCTTTGCCTTTAATGCTGCCATGAAACAATGTTTGGATGCAACTTGATCCCCTGAGATCTGCTCTACTCCGTGTTCCATTGGGAAACGGATGAGCTGGTGATAGGTCGAAGGGACTGCTTCCACTCGATGAATCCACGGACGACCAAGTATGGCGTTATAAGGGGATGGTGTATTAATAACCAAGAACTCTATCTGGAGGGTTTTTGTCCCCGCTACGACTGGCAATACTATTCTACCGAGCGGCCATTCCGGCTGTGAATTGAAACCGACCAACGGGGTAGCCACTGGGGTGAGATGCTGCTCGGAGAGGCCGAGCTTTCTGAACAAATCATTATACAAGATGTTCACCAGACCGCCTCGATCTACTAGGACTCGTTTTACATCAAATCGTTTCCCAATCCCAACAGTTATAATCAATGCATCAGTATGTGGGTGCTGTATGCCTCCTAAATCTTTGCTAGTAAATGAAACAGTGCACAAGGGGGATTTAGGTACGGTACGCACCTTTTTCGATGCCGGCTCCACTGACATGATTCGCTGAATTTGCGCAACCTTAACGATCTCTTCCTTCAGTGCCTCCTCAGATTCCTGAGCCACTGTCCCATGGATCACATTTATTATCAGCCGGGGTGGATACTCAATATTTGCTTCTGGAGGTGGGTTCCCTAGCTCGGCCACTTCCTTATCCTGATCAATGTATTCCCTTAGGTGCCTAGTTGCCACCAGGTCTTCCAAGTGTTGCTTCAGTGCCCTGTAGTTCTGAGTCATGTGTCCCCTGTCTTGGTGGTAGGTGCATCTGAGCTTCTGATTGCGCCGAGCTGGATCTCCCAACATTTTCGGCGGCCAAACAAAGAAGGGTTCTCACTTGATCTTTTCCAGGATTCGATAGATTGGCTCTTTGAACACAGTCACAACGGCTTCATGAGATTTGGACTTATCCACCTCATTCACTGCAATCCCTCGGTGTTCTCCTCGATCCGTTCTCTTCTTCTGCCGGGCTACTTGTTTTGCTGACACTACCTCGATGGGGATCTGATCATCTTCGAGACGGGCATACTGTTTAATCTTGGTGCCCAAGTCTTTCAAAGCTGTGGCTGGGCGCTTGGTAAGTGATTGTCTCAACTTACTTTCCAGGCGCAGACCATGTTTGAAGGACATGACGCCCATCTGCTCGCTGCACACATTTTCTTCCAGATCATTATACTCTTCCCAGTATCTCCTAGCATAATTGCGCAGCATTTCCTCTTGCTCCTTCTTGAAGCCGAACAGTGTTTCTGGCTCTTTTGGGATCCTAGTATTGGAGACAAACCTGGCTAGGAACTCTTCGGAGAGCTGCTTCCAGCCATGAATCGATTCAACGGGGAGTCGATCGAACCATCGGAGTCTGGTTTCTCCCAAGCTAGATGGGAAGACTTTGCACATCAATGCCTCATCTCGGCTCCATAGGGACATCATCTGTCTAAAATGGCTGATATGTGTCAGAGGGTCCGATTTCCCATCGTACGAAGTGAACTTTGGTGGGGTGAACTTCTTTGGAGGTCTCATAGTCTCAATCTCCGGAGAGAATGGTGAAGAGACGAGCCTGTCCAGCGCTCGATGTTCTCTCTGGTGGACAGTACGGTCCAGATGATCTCGATGTTGCTCGTTCTGCCTATTGCCAATCAGCCAAGTGCGAAGGTCCTGAGGAGGGTATTCAGTTTGTTGACTATCCGTCTTCTGCCTCTTGGCCCTCCTTCGACGTGACCCACGAGTGTGGCTACTCACCGTTTCACTCTATGCTAGGACAGGTTGGCTTCGTTGCCCGGAGTCATTCCTGGGGAATTTTTTCACCGGTAGTTCTCTAGACGAGCTCCTTCGTTGCAAACGAGAGGGCTCTGCTTCCGTCCTCTTTTCCGTCGGATCACCCAACACCTTCTTAAGTTGGGCTTTCAATTCCTGTATCTCCATTCCCATGGAATCTATAATTCGATCTCTATAATCCTTTTCCAGAAGGAAATGATGAGAAGAACCTCCGATGAAGGGCAGTCGATGCTCGACGGATTTGGGGGTTTGATTATTGTTTCCAGTTTGCTCCTCCAGAACTGTTAAGAGTGCCAAACCTTTGTCCTTCGTCTTCTCCGTCTGTGGAGTATGTGCTGAAGGCGAAGCGTCCTCCATCCCCATTGCCGGAACTGAATGCAGAGCTCAGAGATAAAGTGATCCACGCTCACCGCACCAATTGTGCGTATCGGATTCCGTACTAGATAAAAGTGGATCGGGGCTCTGCTCTCAGTTGGACTATCCAGGGACTGACGTACCTGCCACAGGAAGCACCGTTAGAGCTGCCCGGACGTGGTTGGCCGGATAACCCCTTCGGTGTGGGAATTAGCAGTCGGAGAAGTTGTGTGTAGAGGGTTTGTTTTGTATATAAGTGCTGTTCAGCTTGGAATAGTTTAGTTACCTTCAATGTGAAGTTTATGTTGTATATATAGTGTTCCTTGCTTGCTTCTCAAGGTGGATTCATGGAGCTTGGATGCTGCCATGTGTCCTTTTGACATTACTCATGGTGAGGGCCACCTGTTAGTTGCCAATAAATGCATATACTCATTATAGGCATACTGATAACAAACCACATTCCTTTGGATCAACAACTTCCGTGATTCTAGGTGTGGGGGACCAGCTGAGGTGGCAACCTACACATGCTTGCACTCACAGCTCCCACGTTTCCTTGAGAGGTTTCTCCAGCTTGGTACTAATGTATTCCAGTTCGATACTGATGTGCCTCAGCTCGGCCTTTTCTGGGATCATTCATGGAGATGGGCTGGCCCATTATCTGTTCGGACCACAGATTCCGTCTCGCAGCTCGGCCCAAACTAGCACTACGGCTGGGCTAGCCTTTCCACTGCGGGTTGGGCCCAAGTGCTTGAGGACTTGGGTGGACTATTGATCATGAAGTTGGGCTCAACTGGTTTGTCCATATACTCATCTGACCCATTTGGATTCGGACTTTGTCAGGTTGGGCCGGCCCAAGGCTTGGACCTGACCCATTTCACATTTAGCCCCTTCAATGTTTATATTTTGTTAATATGGATTTCGTAATTGTGTTAACAAAAAAATGGGACAATTAACAATTGTATTGAAATTATTTTGGATTAATCATGTTAAGTTGAGTTGGATTGTGGCTTGATATCCATAGATTTAATTTTGTGAAATGAAGAGAATGGGTCTGGGAGAAAGGTTGAGGTACGTCAATCTGGAAAATAAGAAAATTGATTTTTGAAAAGAGAAAGAAATCATAATGTTTTGTAAAATTCATAAATGAGCTTGAGATTGGATTTTGAATATTTTATTTACTATTGTTGTTGTTGGAGTTAAAGTCTTATGAGAATTGAATTATTCTATCACGGGTATTAAGTACATATGTTAGAGGTTTGTCCTTGGTCATCGGTGGAGAATGACACTTTTGTGAAATAAATTATGTGTATGCATTACACTAGTGTTATTGTGCTCCTAGCATGTTGTGATGGTTAGCACTGTACACTACGCTGATAATCTGAGGTACCATTGTAGACACCCCATTTTTGACCGACCTTAAGACTCAGACGTCACCAGTTGAGCGCTTGGTGATGTTGCATGTTGTGCTCGTCCAGAAGTTTCAGAGTCGCGGCTACGAGCCTTGCCTCCGGACTTCCGGGCTTTTCTATACTCTGCCTCGATTTGCAAACTAGGCTCGGTTTTCTCTGTTTTTCTTCCTGAGGGGAGGGAGAGGTCTCGTAGATCGTCTCTCAATGGCCGTAGGCTATATTTCGTGGTCGCAGGCCATTTTTCCCATTTCGGAGCCTGGTTCCCGGTTTTCGGAGCCGTCAGGCCGTGTGCTTCGGTTCGGGACTGCCTAACTACCTCCGTTTGCTCCGGTTTTTGGTATGCATCTTATTTGCTCCATTTTTAGGGACACTGTGGTCAGAGAGACCCGCTTCATGGTCAAACACCACTCCCGGTGCCTAACAGTCAGTTTTCGGGGCCTCGGACTGCGCGTTTCAGCCCCGGAACCTTCATTTTGCATCGGTTTTCGTTCGTTGTTAGCAGGTACCTTTGTTTCATCACCAGGGAGGTCATAGAAGGGTGGGAGGCCAGTAATTGTTCCAGCAACCAGTTATATTCCATCATCGCCCTCCGATGCCGTTTTTCTCACTTCCAAGCCAATGTTGACCACCCTATGGCCACTTTCTTCAATTCCAAACCACATATTTGTGTTGTAGACACCTGGGAGGACACCAATATTACATGGCCGGCCAGTAATTGTCATTGACCCTTTTGAACCCCTCCTAAAAATGGCCTATTCTCTCTCCTGTTTTACAGTTGCTAGTTTTGAACCACAGGGTTGTGTTGAGGGCACCTGGGAGGACACCTTTTTGTAATGGTCGGCCAGAAATTCAACTTGACCATTTTGACCCTTGGCTGGCCGGCCATGGGGGGTGGCCGGCCGGCCACCTGCAACTCCAATAGTTGGCCGGCCTTGGTCCTTATAGGGAGTACATTATAGCTGTGCATCTTTTTTCCCTCCAAAACCTGTATCCGGGGGGAACTTTTTTGGAGGGAAACTTGGAGTGATTTCCCTCCCTTTTTTCCCTCCTTTTCTCCCCCTCTCTTGGCCATATAACCAGCTGCCCAGCTCTGGTTTTAGGGTTACAAAAAATTGGCTTGAAGCTTGCATACACACCCCTCCATTTTCCTTCCATTTCAAGACCAAAATCATCCAAGTTCCTACCCCTGTCTATACCACCACCTAGCACCACCACCACCACTCCATTTCCAGCAGCTTGGGGAGTTTTTCAGAGGCAAAGAGGCACCATTTCTCAGTCCAAGAAGCAACCAAAGATTGGTCTACAAGGGTGAGTACCATTTCCCTCTTTTCTAGCTCAATTTTGCAACATTTCTTAGGCCTTTTGGCTTGCTGTTTTGAGCTCTGTCCATAACTGAAAATGTCATTTTTTTGAGCTCCTTTTCATCTTCCATTAAGGGTCCTTCACTGTTTGGGACCCCCTTGTTGCACTTGCTTCATTACCCCTTTGTATGCCATATTTTTGCATGATATTTTTGGCCTATGTGTAATATGTTTTGGGGCATGAGGTAAACTGTAGATAGGCTTATTTTGAGCCCTTATTCAACATTGAAGAAGGGCTCACCACTGTTTGGGATCTCCATGTATCACTTTCCATTGTACCCCTCTTTGGTCCCCATTTTTGCATGATTTATTAGCTTATTGAGCTTCTGTTTTTGGACCTTTTTCCAAACTGAAAATGGCCCTAAAATGACCTCCTATTCATGTTTCATTAAGGGTCTAGGGCTGTTTGAAGCATCCTTGGTATACTTCATGTTATAGCCCTCTTGGTGGCCTCATCTTGCATCATACTTTGAGCATGCTTTTGTTCTGTTTTGGGTCTGATCATAAGCTTTAAACAGCCATATTTTGGGCCCCTCTTCAACATTGTTGAAGGGCCCTAACCTGTTTGGGGCCATCGTGCACCACTTGCTTCTTTGCCCCTTTGTTGGCCCATTTCTTGCATGTTAATTTGGCCATACTTGTATATGTTTTTGGGGGTTGTCATAAACTATAAAACATCATATTTTTTCCCCTCTTCAACATTGTAGAAGGAGGCTTCTATGTTTGAGATCAGCAGCTATGACTTGCTTCATTACCTCTCTTGGCTCCCCCATTTTTGCATGCTAATTTTGCCCTATTTGTACCCACTGTTTGGCCATGATTCGAACTGTAAAAATGCTTGTTTTGGGGCTTCCTAGCTTCTTTCTTCACACTTCATGTACGAATCATGCTTGCATTGCATATCTATAGGCCATTTCATGTGCTTAATTCCATGTTTCGGGACTCGCTCCTTGCATCGGGTTTCATTTTGCCATGTTTCGGGGCTGTTTTGCATGTCATTTTGCCTCTGAAATTTGCATGTTTTCATATCATATTCTATGTCTTGCCATGTCTCATTAGAGTGGCATTCCGTGCCGTAGGTTCGGTCCTCGGTTTGCGTGCATGCGTGCACGTATTTCGAGTTGTCTCATTTTCATCTAATGGCCTCTTATGTGAGTGTGGCTGAGGCTCTCTCATGTTGGTGTAAGCCTATATTTCATTGCGTATGCCATTTCATCCATAGCATTGTGTATGCTCGGTTGTGTATCACCTCGTGTAACGTGTATGCCATTCCATAACATTGTGTATGTTAGGATTGTATCTTAGTTGCATTTCACGCATGTCATGCATATTGCATTGTGTTTGGGATAGGAGTTAGCCCGAGCACAGGAAACGAGGTACGTTTCGTACTTCGAGTGACGGAACGTATCTCAATTCCCCATTCACCGACACTCCGAATTACCCGTGATGGAGTTAGGTTTTAGTTGAGTTTTCATGTGTATTCATTATATGTTGAGTTGTGCAATTCGGCTCCTCAGCCATCATGCATCGATATGCGTGATTGGTGGCACGAGGATCGAGGCATGCATATATTTGTGAAAATACATTGCTGTGCCCCTTTCCTGCTCTCTGTTGAGTTGTGCAATTCGACTCCTCAGCCATCATGCATCGATATGCGTGATTGGTGGCACGAGGATCGAGGCATGCATATATTTGTGAAAATACATTCTTTGTCTTTCACTCTCTGTTGCAGCAAAATGAAGAATTAGCAACTTTTCGAAGTTTGGAACGCATTTCAAGAACAGGTGCAAACAGAGGCTAATCGGGGCATCCCAGTGGATTTCCGCGCAAAGGCAACCCAAGCATGCATCATTCAAAGATCCTGAGTGAATCATAGATCCACGGCTTGCATGCCAGTTTTATTATTTTCTTAGTTAATTTGTAAATTAATTAGGAATTTGTACATATTTGGACTGTATTATTTGGACTGTACTATTCTTTTATTCGGGACTGTATATTTATTCGGACCCCCTGCGCGAGGGCATAATTGTAATAAGTGTGGGTGAGTGTGATGTATGTCTTCCAACCCCACGTCTTTCTCCCTTTTATTTACCAGCTTTTGATGGTTAGATTAGGGCATGTTTCAATTAGCATACAGTATGATAGCATGTTTGCATTCATTCATCTGTCTTGCATACACCGGGCTCGGCGCATCATACTAACTGCATCTGTATTTCAATTCCAAATTAAATACTTGATAGCTGTTGCATCTCATATGCCATGTTTAGAATAGCCGAGCCTGCTATAGTTGCATTTTTGCATGTGTTGCATTAGGCATTTCAGCATATTTAGGATCATGCATGATTTCTAATGAGCTTCTGTTTTGGCTTGGAGTACTCGGTGAGTTTTATGCTTTAGCATCCTTGCATGCATGTGAGTGACTGCCATGATAGCATGCTTACCATGAGGCTAACTACTTATGTGATATACCTGCTTGGATGCCTGTGGGTGAAGGTTGGGTTATTTGAATGGGAACAATGCATTGATTGTTTGTTTTAAGCCCACTAGATTGTGGCAAAACCATGTTTTCTAAGCCCACCTGAGGGTGGCAAAATCTGTATTTTAAGCCTACCTACGGGTAGCCAACCATCTTTCATAAACAAACATGAAATGTTTTGTTCCAATTCAGGCGATCCAATCTATACTTGTATGCTGTACGCATCACGTAGTAATCCTAGGCTAATAACCGGAATAAGAACACACAATATTTTCAAAACTAGATATCACGGTTAGTAGAGGCCGGTCTTTGACCGGGCAAGCGGGGGTGCTCACGAAGTGACCTTCCCCAATCGTATCCAAGTTCCCGAGCCGAGGCAACTTTGGTGATGACGGACACGTGGCCTTTGGCACTGAGTCAGGGTTTCCTAAATTTTCCCAAAAATAAAATATTTAGGTGGCGACTCTGTATCTGGCAAAGCAGTCCATGTTTGGCACTTCTTTCAAAAATCTGTTTTCTTAAAACGATTTGCCGAATTTGGACTCTTTGGTTCAAGATTTAGAACCGTGACAATCGAGTCCTTTGAACTGTAGTGAACCCAAATGAACAGAACGGGACTTAACCCTTCCCGGGGCGTTCGGGGACGTCTACAACCATTAACTTCTACCTAGCATCTGGAGAATTTGGTTGCGCTTAGAATTAGAGATACCATTCCCTTCCAGCTAGTGCCTGGAGAATTGGTTCCGCTAAGAATCAGAGGTACCATTCCCTTCCAGCTAGGGCCTGGAGAATTGGATGCGATGATTATCAGAGGTGCCATTCCCTTCCAACTAGGGCCTGGAGAATTGGATGTGCTGAGAATCAGATGTTCCATTCCCTTCTAACTAGCGCCTGGTAAATTGGCATTCTGTTATGGAAAGTTGTATCCTTAGCTTACTATGCTTGAGGCAGGTAGAGGAGAATTGTGTTTATCATATTTTTTTCAGTGTATCTGTATATATCATGTGTTATGATGGTTATGTTTCAGGAAGGCCGAGTTGTTTTATATGTTGAGTAAGTAGTTGTAGGGTGTTTGTTGTACTCATCTCTTTGTTAGATGTTTATGTGTATTGTGAGTGTATCAAACTAATTTTTGAAAGTATTTCTTTAACTTGGGCTAAAGGCCAGAAAATGTGATGAAACGTGTTGGAATTGAACTTAGGTTACGTATTGAGTTTGTAAATGATATAAAGGAATTGGATTTTGTGAAGATATTTCGAAAGCAAACGGTTGTTACACTATATACTCTTTTTTGAAAAATGAGAAGGAAATGTGAACCGTCTGTATTGTTAAACGAATTGGATGATTTTGGGAAAAGTATTTATGTAAATATACTTTGGTACAAATCATTATATTATTTATATAGTATGAGTTGGAGCATTCATGATCATAGCTATCAGTAAGTTATTATTGTTTACGATCATGTTGGGATCCCTACTAGACTTCATGTTCATCCCACCTTGCTAATTCGTTTTCAGGTGAATGTCGAGAAGTGGTTCAAGATCGATGATCTTCTTTATATGTTGGTCACGGGGCCTTTTATTTGTTGGCAGAATGCCATTTGTGTAAGAGGGTTGAACCCTTCCTTTTATATATAATGATGTAAGCTTCTGGGCAACTTATTTAATTGTGCCTCTTATTGCATTCATTATGTATCTAAAAGAGAGAATCTTCATCAACTTATCATTGTTACTGTATAGAACTTTCATTCGTTATCTCTAAAATTGTATTATGATAATGATTTTGGTAATGTTATTCGTGAAATAAAAAGTGGGACATTACAACTTGGTATTAGAGCGAGCTAGGTTTGAATACCTTGGGCTCGTGGGGAGTGGTTTTTACCACAACGGGTCTGCTATGCTTGGTGAGGACATTTGCATATAGTTATGATAAGTATTAGGACCTTATGTGTTGCATTTATGTGGGCATGGGGTCAAGTTTTCTGGATAGTGCTTGTAACTGGTGAACTTACTTTGAGGTCTTATTGGAAAAACGTCTAATCAACGTGGTTTCTGATAGGAATTCCTTGAGAGTTCTAAGATGAGTAGTTATCTTGTGAACTTCATTCGATTAAGTGTTTAATTGTTTATGTGTAATAGAATTACGTACTTGGCGGCTAAGTGTGTCTTGTAGCCTAGTAATGGTGAGCGTGTGCCCCAAGGAAGGTTGTTGTGTAGTGCACTAAGTTTGGTTTTGTTTTTAGGTTTTATAGGATGTCTACACAAGGGAATAGAGGACAAATTAGGAGTAGGAGTGCCGATAGGGGCACAACGGTTCCTTTAGCACATGCTATCGACGAGGAAGTTGCACACGAGATTGTAAGAGTAGTGCATGAAGTTCTAACTCATAACGAGGAGGACAACAGGCGTACCCTCAAACTCACTAAAGAGTTTCTTCGCTCCGATCCATTGGAGTTTTTGGGGAAGGCTAAACCACTGGAAGCGTAAGATTGGTCGGGACAGATTACCAAGACTCTTGAGGGGTTGAGTATCTCTTTGGCGAATTTTCAATTGAAGGGAGATGCGGGTTATTGGTGGAAGTATACTAAGGTCACTGTAGGTAACACGTGGGCTACTTTTACCGAGGCCTTCTTGGCCAAGTATTTCTCTCCTTCTGCTCGGGAAAGATTGAGGGAACAATTTGTAAAGTTTCGCCAGGATGCTACTCCTTTGGCACAGTTTGAGATGAAGTTTACTAGTTTGTCGAGATTTCCTCCAGAGTTGGTGGCAATGAAGGCGCGTCGTTGTTATGAGTTTAAGAGATAGTTGTGCGATGATATCTAAGAAAAGGTAGTGCGATCTAGGTGGAAGAATTACTATGCTCTAGTTGAGGCGGTGGCCTATGTAGAAGCCATGGTTATGCATGTTGGTCAGGATAGGGAGAAGGCCACTTTGGCAATTCTTACGGTTCATAAACACTCTAGGCTCAGTAAAAGGTGAAGGTGAGCGCATGCTCAATCTATGGCTCAGTCCTTGCCATCGTCAGGGGTTTGGGACTTGTCTATTGGAAGGCCTAGTGAAGCTCAGGCTTCAAGCCAGTCTCAGAGTAGGGAGTCTGCTGCTTGTTTTGATTATAGTCATCTAGGCCATGTTAGACGTTTGTGCCCTTTGCTTGTGAATTCTTCGGGTATTTCAAAAACTAGTCAGACTCAGTCTCTTCAGCCCAATTGGGGGTGGTATCGATATTAAATAGGAGGCCAGGCTTCAAGAGCTTCACGAGGGTTGAACTTTTAGCCAAATCAACTAGACAGAGCCACAACATCCTTTCAATTCTGCTAGCGTTGGGCACCAAGCCCAATAGAGATATCTTCACAAAGTATATATGTTTAAAAGCAATCTCATACAGTTATATGAATGTAGTGCTATTCCATATTCAATTATCGAAGTTTTGCATCTCTTTTGAAATCCATGCAAGTCATTTCAAAGTTCATATTCTTCAATAAAACAAAGACTTTAAACAATGGGATAGTAAATACGACTCAGGTAGTGTATGCAAGTAGGCATATCAAGCACTACCAAAATCCTACCTTACCAGCAACTAACCGGAGGGCTTAGGCACCCACATGCGTGTGCTTTTTGTCTTACACCAAGGACACTCAAACCAACTTAATTTTCAATCTACGCCCCCTAACCGGACTTACCAAATGTATTTACCCCAAAATGTTTTCATCAATAACAATCGTCTTTCTCAAAATCAAGAATTTATATCAAAGTTAAGATTTGCAGGTAAACGAAATTTAAAGTAATACAGATGAGTCAATGAGAATAGACCACACATAATTATCTCTTTTGTACAACATTGCCAACATCTTTCACATTTGTTCAAATATAATTTCCACGATTCAAAACCTTCCAAAATCAAAGCAAAAAATAGAAATCCATGTGACATATGAGATTCTCACATATTCATAATCTATATTCATCATTAAATTTCCAAAGTGGCAACATGCACATCCCATGTTTTCATGATTGTTCAATTAAAATTTTCATTTCCTTTCATACATGCCTCAACAGTATAATGTCCCAGAAAGTTTTCTTCATACACTCAAGAGATTTATCATTAATTTCATAAATATCACCTCAATTTCACCTTTTCCAAAATTTCCCCAAAATCTAGGGTTTTTATCAAAAATGGGGTTTTTGCATTTATTTTCAAAACACTACAAGCAAACATCCCCCAAATAGTTCATAGCCCACCCAAAACAATTTATCTTGGACCAAGTCATGAGAAAGAATAAATTTCTCAAATATTTTTCTAAATTCAACTTCCAAAATCAATCTAGTGTAGCTTAATTAAAAAGGAAAGGCATGCTAGAAAACATATATATAACTCAAAGAATATCCCTACCTTAAGAACTTGAGAAGAAAGAATGAAAAGTTCTGAAACCAATGGTGTAAAAATCCAATATCCATCGTACACCATGTAGCCCTTGACAAGCTTTCCAAAATTAAAGAAGGCACTAAAGTTGAAATATGAATAAATAGTGAGGGATCAAGTAATAAATAAAGTGGGTTAGAGGGTTTCTAGAGAGAGATGAGAGAAAAGAAAGTGAAGGTTAATATAAAGAGAGAGTGTAAAGTGAAAAGTGATAGGAAAGTGAGTAAGACTCAACTTTTGAAGTGATTTGATTCAATTTTCGGAACTGATAGTCGACAGATTGCTTGAGTGACCAATAGTGCGCTCAAGCGAACAGTTTAATTTTTGATAGACTGCTCGAGCGATGAAACTTGTGCTCGAGCTAAAAACACCCACTCCCAAAATCTCCACACCCCTCTGTAAAAGACTGCTCGAGCAAAAAATTCATGCTCCTAGAAGTTCAGTCTGTAAACCAAAGTACTGGGAGGTCGGACTCACCACTCGAGCGACCAAAAGACCACTTGAGCGGTCCCATCTAGAAAGTGAGACCAAGAACTAACAGAACAACAACCAACATTCCCAATTCCTCTCCAACACCTAAAGTTGCAAGATAACATCTCGAAATTCACAAGAATGTACTTAACGTGACAATCCCAAGGGAGAATAAATAACAACACCACTTCAAAGAGTTAAATAATGAAGAAGACACACACAAAGAGACAGATGTTACCAATAATATACTCAATAGCTTTAAAGGAGTCGGGACATCATAACCTCTCCCACCTTAGAAAATTTCGTGCTTGAAATTAAATCAATCTCTTCTGCAAGGACAAGTTCTAACCCAACAATACCATGCAAGATTAAGGTCATAACTAACAATATGATCACTTAGTACATTTTTTTTTAAACAACGTGATGATTTCATTAACATTCAATGAGTTTAATCAAAACTATGCTTTTCCAAACCACATAGAGTTTAAAAGGTTGTAATTAGCATTGAAAACTTTCAATTCTCATAATAACATCAAAACACGCAAGACCACAAACCAACTAAACATTGTTATTTAAACATATCCAGGTATTTGGAGCGACTTCCGCTTCTTGTTCCTAAGTTACTTCCTCAACACTATGATGTCTCCACAACACCTTCACCAAGGGTATGGTTTTACTCCTCAACCCCTGTTCTCGAGTATCTAGTATTTGAACTGGTCACTCCTCACAAGAAGCATCCTCCTCTATTTCTAAATCAACCCAATCAAGCACATACGAAAAGTCACGTTCATACTTTCTAAGCATGGAAACATAAAATACATCGTGAACTCCAAGAAGTTGTGGCGGTAAGGCCAAACAGTGCGCTACCTCTCTGATCCGCTCTAAGATCTCGAATGGCCGAATAAACCTTAGAGATAGTTTCCCACTCTTCCCAAAACTCATCAAACTCTGCCTCGGTGAAATCTTAAGAAACACGTGGTCACCGATCTCAAAAGATAAAGGTTGCCTTCTCTTGTTGACATAACTCTTCTATCGGCTTTGAGCCGTAATCAATCTCTTTCGTATAAGAGCGACTTTTTCAGTCATCTCTCGAACTGGTTCTAGGCCTAGCTATAGCTTGCTTTTCATCCTTTCGGATACGATAGCCCTACAGTTCGGACTTTCGTGATTCTAAATCTAATTTCACAAGTGCAATGTGAAATAGATAAACATAAAAAAGAGTCTAAATCTGCAAATCTTTTGGAAAATCATTTTGAATCAAAATGCCAAAAATGGACTGCTTCGCCAAATTGCAAAGTCGCCATCTAAATATTTTTGAAAAATTTAGGAAACCCGAGACTCGTGCCAAATTCCACGTGTCCATCATCACCAAAGTGTCTCAGCTCGAGAACTTAGGTACGAGAGGGGAAGGTCATGAATTGAGCACTCCACTCGCCCGATCAAAGATCTTCCTCTACTAATCATGATGTGATTCTTATTGTACATTATATGCACTTGTTTCGATTTTTATTGCTAATTTTTACTATGTGTTGCACACAAGTATAGACCAATTCGCAAAATTTGGAAGGCATTGATTTCATGTTTATTTTGAAAAAGTGTTTTGAATACATGTCACTTAAAAAGTGGGCTTATATTGACATTTAATCAAATTATTTCAAGTTAAGTAAAAAGACCTTCATTCACCAGCATTCAAACAGGTATATCACTTAAGCACTTGGCCTCATGGGATATGCTTGATATGACAACAATCACACACAATACAACATGCTAAAGCAATAAGTGCTCACCTAGTACTCCAAGCCAAACGAAGCAAAATAATTAGAAAATATGCATGCTCCTAAATAATGCAACATGACTAATGTGACACATATAATCATGCAAATAACAAGTTCGACTACTAGCATGGAATTTGATTCAATTCAAGACATAGGATAAAACATGTATTCGAGCAAAGAATTTGATCTTGACATTAGTTAGAATGATGAGGCGAACCCTTATGTATGCAAAACGAGTGGATGCAAGTCATGGAACAATGCTAAGGAAACATGACGCTCTATGCTACCATTGTAAGCGGATAAATAAAAGGGAGAAAGAAATGGAGGTTGGAAGACATACACCATATTATTACAATTTGCCCTCGTGCAAGAGGGTCAGAATGTCCAAGTGTCCAAATTAAAACTAGCTATTACAATATTGAATGAATAATGAATAGCTAACTGACTATTTAATTTATTACAACAATTATAATTCACAAAGATCACATGTGCGCTAATGAAGACAATGTTAAGAAACTACTCTGTCTGCCCAGATTTGCTCTGTTCCACCCTCAGCCACTGCCTTCTGCTTCTGCCAAAATCCTCTGTTTGCCAAACATTGGAGCCTGGCCAGCCCCCAATAAAGCCCTGTCGAGTCTAAATAAGGCCGATCGTGCCCTAATTTCATGCAAAAAACTGCTTTTGTGCTCTGAGGTGAAAATAGTGCAGACATAGCCTTTCTAAGCCCTGTTTGTCCCTTCTTCTCTTCTCTATCATGTGGGACTTCAGGAGAAGAACACATTCGGTTCCAATATCATCACCAAGCACATTGATGGCTTGATGAGTTTGAACATGATTTGGACAAAAATCAATAAATGCAATGAAAGGTGACCATCCCTCCATCTTATCATGAATTTAGCTCCAAGAGGCAGGTAGACATGCCTCAAATTTCATCAAAATATCATGGATTGATAAGTGACAATTCTTGAAGTGATGGACTAGGCATAACGTCTAGCCGAATCTAACCAATTCTAAACATTTTTTTTTTATGTTGGTTGAGTTGGTTTTAAACCAATTTTATTAATC
This sequence comes from Camellia lanceoleosa, assembly GCA_025200525.1. Taxonomy (NCBI): domain Eukaryota; kingdom Viridiplantae; phylum Streptophyta; class Magnoliopsida; order Ericales; family Theaceae; genus Camellia; species Camellia lanceoleosa. The sequence goes on from CM045768.1 coordinate 93,668,493, forward strand.
CTTTTTTATTTACCTTTCCATTACTTAATCAATTTGTCTAAAGTGATGGGTAAGCCCACTAAATGGGAAGAAATGTCAATGAGAAGTGATTCATAACATAAATTAAGACTATGCCTTGACGTTGAATCTCCGTAGAGATTAAGCCATTGAGCATAGGTCTTTTTCTCATGCCTTGAATAACAATCAATCACTTGAAATAACCCTCAAACAAAGAAAAAACCAAGAAAGGAGGGAGAGTGCAAAAATGATTATGCGAGATTGATTATTTACATAAAAGGAAGGTAAAGAAGGCTATCAACTCGAATGACTCGATGTTTAAGGCCTAAACAACCGAAGCCATGAGGATTTACAACACAACAAGCAAAGTAGTCAAAGCATGAACTAATTAAATGAATTAAAACAACCCTAAATAGCCCCTAATATGTAAAAAAAAATAGTTGCTAAAAATTATGTGAAATAACACAAAAAGATAGGAAATAACAAAGAATCACAAGACTAGTGAACAAGAGCAAGGAGAGGTGGCTAACCCCTCCATTTTTGGGACTTATAAACCATATTTTTCAGCCCTTTTAAACTTTGAAAATCAATTTGAAAGCCAAGAAAAATAGTGGTAAAACTAAGAAGATGAGCTTTGAAATAAGGTGCAAGAAAGGATGTTAACCCTCTCTACCTTTGGTGGCTATTCAACCCCAAGTTCCAACACTTGAAATGGATTCAAAACAACACAAAGACACAATAAATAGATAGAAAGAGACGAAAATGAAAGCAAGAGAAAAGGTGACAAGCTTATACCTCTTGAAGAGAGCAAGCTTTGGTCGTAATCTAACCTTGGTCCTAGTACACTCTCAAGGTTGAATTATGATTCACAAGTCCCAACCAAGGCCCTAAGGTTCAGCTCTAAGGGTGTATATGATGCATAGATATAGTTCAAGGATGATATAATATCTCAAAGCTAACTTGCAAAGGAAAAAAGAGCTCCCAAAGGAGTTTTTTCTTTTTTGAAATTTTTCTAACCCTCAACACAGTGGGATCAGTTCGTATTTATAGAATTTGAGCAAAATAGGTCATAAATATCTTCAAAAATAAATAGCTGGTTGATTCCCAGCTAGAACAGTGTTTCTTGCCAAAAAGGCACGGCCGGCCACAAATGGCCACGATGGACTCCTAATAAGGCACGGATGGACCCCAATGTGCTCCCCTATTTCTCTGTTTTAGGCTTAGTGTAGGGTGGCACAATGTTCAAAAAGGGACCTCTAAGGTAAAAATAGTGTAAATATGAAGGTTTTGGGATTGTTTCAGAACTTGAGCCTAAATTCCTCCATTGAGAATTCGAATCATACACAATGTAACTTTCATCATCGAGTACACAGGACAAAGCGCCCAAGTCTTGCGGGCAGTCAAAAATGGGGTATCTTCACTAGCATCGGTGCATCTCCTACTTTGGCCCAACAAACCGATGATCTGCAAGGTTGGCCATACAAGGCCTCAAACGGTGCCATTCCTATACTCGCTTGATAACTGTTGTTGTAGGCAAACTCAACCAACAATAAGTGTCTCCCACATGACCCCTTGAAATCTAAAACACAAGCTCTAAGTATATCTTACAAAAATTTTATAGTATGCTCGGATTGCCGATCAGTTTGGTGATGATAGGCCGTGCTAAAAGTCGACTTAGTTCCTAAGGCTTCTTAAAGACTCTGCCACAACCGAGCAGTGAAACGCGGGTCTCTATCTGATACAATGGTCACTGGAACCCCATAAAGTCGAACTATGTCTCTAATGTATAACTCTACCAAATAATCGACTTAGTCGCCTAAGCGCATAGGAATGAAGTGTGCAGAATTAGTCAACCTATTAACAACCACCCAAAACAGTATCGCTACCCCGTTGTGTCCTCAGAAATCCAACCACGAAGTCTATAGTGACATGTTCCCACTTCCATTCGGCTCTGGGTAGGGGTTGTAACAAACCCGCTGGCCTTTGGTGTTCGGTTTTTACTTGTTAACAAGTGAGGCATTTCGATACAAATGAAGCAACATCCCGTTTCATGCCCCTCCACCAAAACTGTTAACTCAGATCCCAGTACATTTTTGTGCCTCCTGGATGTACCGCAAGGCGTAAATAATGAAACTCCCCAAGTACCTCCTCTGTACAAGGTTTTGGTACGAATAGACGATCTAAATATCTCACACTGAGATCCGAATAGATGTTCAAACCCTTCTCTTCCTTACCATTTGAGACTCTCTCACGGATTGCCTCCACCTCATGGTCATGCTATTGTGCTTCCATGATTTTGCTAATCAATATGGGTTGTGCAGTCAGAGTAAACAATGTAACACCTTCACTAGACTCACTAAGAGGCAAGTCATACTCAACAATATCACCCAACATAATCCATCCCTGAACGACCACACTCGCCATGGTACTCATAGACTTTCAGCTAAGGGCATCGACTACAACATTGGCATTTCCCAGATGATAATGTAACTCAAAATCATAGTCTTCTATATACTCTATCCACCTACGTTGGCACAAATTCAAGTCTTTTTGAGAAAACAAGTACTTTAAGCTCTTATGGTCAAAATAAACGTCAAAGTTATCAACGTACAAATAATGTCTCCAAATTTTCAATGCAAAAATCACTACTACTAGCTCTAAATCATGAGTGAGGTAGTTCTTCTCATGGTTTTTCAAATGTCGTGACCCTAAAGCTACAACCTTTCCCCCTAGTATCAACACACAACCAAACCCATCCTGGGATGCATCACGATACACGATATAGCCGAAGCCCCTTTCTAGAATTATCAAAACTGGAGTGGTAGTTAATCTAACGTTAAGCTCTTTAAAAGACTTTTCACAAGTCTCGTTCCATACATATTTGACACCCTTTCCGGTCAACTTGGTTAACGATGCAACTAATCTAGATAAGTCCCTTACGAAACGACGGTAATACCCGGCTAATCCTAAGAAACTTTGAATTTCAAAAGCGTTCTTAGGCTGTTCCTACTCTTGTACGACATCAATCTTGGAGGAATCAACGGTTACCCCCTCTCCTAACACAACATGCTCCAAAAATTTAACCACCTTTAACCAAAACTCACACTTCTTAGATTTGGCAAACAACTTATGCGTTATAACTAAATCAAGAACTGTACGCAAACTGTACGCAAATGCTTCTCATGTTCTTCAGAGGATGAATATATTAAAATGTCATCCACAAAGACAACTACGAATAGATCTAAGAATTCCCAGAAGACTCAATTCATCAAGTCCCCGACCGATGCCAGGGCATTAGCTAACCCGAATGGCATAACGAGAAACTCATAATGGCCATAACGTATGCGAAAGGAAGTCTACTAAATATCTCCTTCCTTAACCCTTAACTGATGGTATCCAGATCTCAAGTCTATCTTTGAAAAGCAACAAAACCCCTTAAGTTGGTCAAATAAGTCATCTATTCTAGGTAGAGGGTACTTGTTCTTAACGGTAACTCAATTCAACTTGCAGTAATCGATGCACAACCATAATGACACCCATCCTTCTTCTTAGCAAAGAGAGGTGGTACTCCCTAAGGTGACATACTAGGGTGAATAAAACCCTTATCTAAAAGGTCTTTGTCACGACTCAAACCCACCCCTATAGGTTTAGCGTTGTAACCGGCCAATAATCATGGGATTACCAAAGGCCTCAAAATAGATTAATACATAGTAAGGGGCTGTAGAAGTAGATATATAAAACATACATAATCCATTGAGCTGTACAGAAAATACATGGGACAGGAATTAAAAACTTTATCTTCGCACATACGTGACGCCATATTTACATTAGTCTTGCGTCACACACACATGTACAGGTAAACAAAGTTGGGACTTAGCCAAATGTAGACATCCCATTTTTGACCGACCTTAAGACTCAGACATCACCGATTGAGTGCTCGGTGATGTTGCGTATTGTGCTCGTTCAGAAGTCTCAGAGTCGCGGCCGTGAGCCCTGCCTCCGGACTTTCGAACCCTCTTTTGTACCTTGTCTCGGTTTGCGAACCAGACTCGGTTTTCTCTGTTTCTTTTCCTGAGGGGAGGGAGAGGTCCCGTAGACCATCTCTTAGTGGCCCTGGGCTACATTTTGTGGTCGCAGGCCATTTTTCCCATTTCGGAGCCCGGTTCCCGATTTTCGGAGCCGTCAGGCCGTGTGCCTCGGTTCGGGACCGCCTAACTACCTCCGTTTGCTCTGGTTTTTAGCACGCATCTTATTTAATCCCTTTTGAGGGACACTGGGGTCCGAGAGACCAACTTCGTGGTCGAACACCACTCCCGGCGCCATGATCGATTTGAGATCGAGCTGAGCGTTTGACCCCGAACCTTCATTTCGCATCGGTTTGGGCTCATTTTTGGTGGAGGCCTTATTTTCATTATTAGGAAGCTTTTAGGAGGGTGGGAGGCCAGCAATTGCTCTGACAACCAACTTTTTGTTTGGTCAAAAGTGGTTCAGCATGAATCCGGGAAGGAGAAAGTCTGCGCGGCTTCACCGAAACGGGCATAACTCTTTGTACAAGAGGAATTAAGATATGAGGCCACCACCATTGGAAATATTACTCCAGGGGCTTCATTTTTCACTCAAGAATATCCTAAATTCAATTCCGGACGGGGGAGATATGGTTGATTGAAGTAGGGCATCACTCCGGTTGGACCGAAATCTGTGCGGCTTTACGGAAACTGGCATAACGTTTTCCACAGGAGGAATTTTGATGCAAGGTTTGTGCCATTGGAAAGCTAACTTCTGGGGTTTCAATTTGGACACTTGAATGGCCACCATTGGACTTCCCAATCACCCACCGGCCACTTTTCTTTCCGGAAACACATTTTTTTGCCCAGAAAGTAGCTGGCCGGCCAGAAAATCTAGCCGGCCGGCCACCTGTTTTGTGAAATGAATTTTTTGCCCTTTATAACTAGCCGGCCATAACCCCCTCCCCAGGTGTGTCCTAAAAGTGAATTTTGTTTTGCACTTCACCCATGCCCGAAGGTTTGGCATTTTTTGAGGGAAACTTGGTGCATTTTCCCTCCATTTTTTCCCCCCCTTTTTCCACCCATTTTGCCTATATAACCAGCTTCTCAAACCTGGTTTTAGGGTTACAAAATTTACCCCAAGCCTCTTGCATTGAAGCTCTCCATCTCTCTCTCTCAAGCTCCAAAATTCCTAAGTTCTACACCTCATTTCTTCATCACCACCAAGCACCACCACCACTACTCCATCTCAGCAGCTTGGAGGAGTTTTTTAGAGGCCAAGGGAGCTGCAATTTGGTCCAAGAATCAACAAAAGGGTTGGTCTACAAGGGTAAGTCCATTTTCCCTCATTTCTAGCTCTATTTTGCCTCATTTTTTTAGCCATCTTGCTTACTGTTTTGGGCTCCGACCCTAACTGAAAGGGTCATTTTTTTGAGTCATTCTTCATGTTTGTTTAAGGGCTCAACCCTGTTTGAGCCCCCCATTGTGCACTTGTTTCAATACCCTCTTGTATGCCATTATTTTGCATGGTATTTTTAGCATGTGTGTAATCTGTTTTTGGGCATGATGTAAACTGTAGTTAGGCCTATTTTGAGCCCCTCTTCAACATTGGAGAAGGGCTCAACCTTTTTTCTGATGTCCATGTATCACTTCCTTCATCACCCCTCTTTAGTCCCTATTTTTGCATGCTTTGTTAGCTCACCTTTCTTCTGTTTTTAGGCCATGATCAGAACTGAAAGTGGCCATATTTTGACCTTCTTGGAATGTTTCATTAAGGGTCTTTGGCTGTTTGAGGAATTTTTTGTATACTTCATGTTATACCCCTTTGTTGGCCTATATCTTGCATTGCATTTTGAGCATGTTTGTATACTGATTTGGGGCTTGTAATCTACTGTAAATGTTCATATTTTTTGTCCATCTTCAGTTTTGTAGAAGGGTATTTTCCTGTTTGGGCTTTTCATCTACCACTTGCTTCATTGCCTCCCTTGCAGAGCCATTTTTGTATGCCATTTTAGCCCTACTTGCGCTTACTTTTTGGCCATATTTTGTACTGTAAAAATGCTTATTTTGGGGCTTCCTTGCTTCTTATATTTCATTTCATGCCCAAATTTTGCATGCATTGCATAGCTATAGGCCATTTCATGTGCTTAATTCAATGTTCCGGGACTCATTCCTTGCATCGGGTTTCATTTCGCCATGTTTTGGGGCTGTTTTACCCCCTCATTTTGCTACTGATTTTTGCATGTTTGCATATCATATTCCATGTCTTTGCCATGTCTCATTAGAGTGGCATTTCGGTGCCTGAGGGTCCGTCCTCGGTTTGCGTGCCCGCGGGCACGCATTTCGAGTTGTCTTGTTTTCATCCGATGGCCTCTTATGTGAGTGTGGCTGAGGCTCTCTCATGTTGGTGTAAGCCCATATTGCATTGCGTATGCCATTTCATCCATAACATTGTGTATGCTCGGTTGTGTATCACCTTGTGTAGCGTATATGCCATTCCATAACATTGTGTATGTTAGGATTGTATCTTAGTTGCATTTCATGCATATCATGCATATTGCATCGTGTTCGGGATAGGAGTTAGCCTGGGCACGGGAAACGAGGTACGTTCCGTACTCCGAGTGATGGAACGTGTCTCAATTCCCAAGTCACCGACACTCCGGATTATCCATGATGGAGTTAGGTTTTGTTGTAGTGTTCATATGCATTCATTTCATATTGAGTTGTGCAATTCGGCTCCTCGACCATCATGCATCGATATGCGTGATTGGTGGTACGAGGATCGAGGCATGCATACATTTGTGAAAATACATTGCTATGCCCCTTTCCTGCTCTCTGTTGCAGCATATCAAGAATCAGCGGTCTTCCGAGGCTTGGCGTGCTTTTCAAGAATCATTGGAAAACAGAGGCTAATTGGGGCATTCCAGTGGATTTCCGCGCAAAGCAGCCCAAACATGCATCATTCCATTATCCGAAGCAGAATCAAGGCAGTCTCTGGCTTGCATGCCAGCTTTACAGCTTTCTTAGTTAATTTGTAAATTAATTAGGATATTTGTACATTATTTGGACTTTATTATTTGGACTGTACTATTCTTTCATTCGAGACTGTATATTTATTCGGACCCTCTGCACGAGGGCATAATTGTAATAAGTGTGGGTGAGTGTGATGTATGTCTTCCAACCCCACGTCTTTCTTCCCTTTTATTTACCTGCTTATGATGGTTAGATTAGGGCATATTTCAATTAGCATACAGTATGACAGCATGTTTGCATCATTCATCTGTTTTGCATGCACCGGGCTTGGTGCATCATACAAACTGCATTTGTATTTCAATTCCAAATTGAATACGTGTTAGTTGTAGCATTCCACATGCCATGTTTAGAATAGCCGAGCCTGCCATAGTTGCATCTTTGCATGTGTTGCATTAGGCAATTCTGTGTATCTAGGATCATGCATGGATTTCTAATGAGTTTTTGTTTTGGCTTGGAGTACTCGGTGAGTTTTACGCTTTAGCATCCTTGCATGCGTGTGAGTGTTGCCATGAATAGCATGCTTACCATGAGGCTACGTGCTTATGTGATATAACTGCCTTGAATGCCGGTGGGTGGAGGTTGGGTTACTTGGATTGGACAATTCATCAAATGTTTGTTTTAAGCCCAGTAGATAGTGGCAAAATCACGTTTTTCTAAGCCCACCCGAGGGTGGCAAATCCACGTCTTAGCCTACCTGCGGGTAGCACCATCAAACCATTTTCAAACAAACAAACATGAAATGTTTAGTTCCAATTCAGGCGACTCAGTCTATACTTGTTTGCTGCGAGCATCACATAGTAACCTAGGCTAATAACCGGAATAAGAGCACACAATGTTTTCAAAGTAAGATATCACGGTTAGTAGAGGCCGGTCTTTGACCGGGCGAGCGGGGGTGCTCACGAGGTGACCTTCCCCAATCGTACCCAAGTTCCCGAGCCGAGGCAACTTTGGTGATGACGGACACGTGGCCTTTGGCACCGAGTCAGGGTTTCCTAAATTTCCCATTAAAAAAACATTTAGGTGGCGACTCTGTATCTGGCAAAGCAGTCCTTGTTTGGCACTTCTTTTCAAAAAATTTGTTTTCAAAATCGATTTGCCGGATTTGGACTCTTTGGTTCAAGATTAAGAACCGTGACATTTGAGTCCTTGAACTGTAGTGACCGCAAAACGAACGGAACGGGACTTAACCCTCCTGGGGCGTTCGGGGACGTCTACACCCAATATACAGATAAACAGAAACTTGTTTAGATTTCGATAAAAGAAGATCGAGTCTTAAACTTAATTCACAAAACTCAACCACATAACCTTTTCTAGAACCTCCTTGGGAGGCACAAGAGTTGGTCGACAAAACAAAATTCCAGTCAATCATCATTGAGCATGGTCGCGTGCCTGATCACCTACATACATAAATAATACAGTGAGTTAGAGCCCGGTGAATAATAATAGAGTAAAAGGGTTTAAATGAATGACGTCCCATATCAGATTCGGAAAGTAGATTCATGTTTATCTCAAAAACAGAAGCAGATCCATATTCATATTCTTATTCAAAACATATATAGAAATCAGAGTTCATGCTTAATCATGCGTGGTACATCCATTAGCGCTAGCAGAACAGATGCAGAATAGATACAGAACAGATGGTGGTTATGAGTAACCAGTTCCATGAAGGAACAATCGAATCTAGGTAACAAATAATAGATATGCCGAGCTTCATGATGGAGCCTCCGGTACGGGCAACAGAATACAGATATACTAAGTTCTATAATGGAACCTCCGATACCGGGTAACAGTTAACAGATATGCTAAGGATGCCACGAATAAATTTCAAAAATTGGACAATCATTTATTGCACAGAACATAACATTTCAGAATACATATCTTGTTTCACCATATAGAAAATAAATAAAGTTCGACATAGATTTACTAAGTTATTACTCACATATGGCTCCAAAAGCAGACAGATAGAATAGACAGATCGAATAGCTTACAATATGTTACCTATACAAACAGATAACAATGCATACTAAAACACATGCTCGAAAAATACTTAACTCATTACGTTTCGTTCTTAGTGTGTTTCTAAGTCTTATCCTCAGTATTATATCTCAATTAGGGCTTAAGAATGCTTAGGATGTAATGAGGATGCTAAAATGTGCTTTGGAGCACTTAGCCAAAATTTTGAAAACAATGTAGTCTGCTCGAGCGCAACTTTTGTCACTTGAGCGGTCTGCAAAGTCTACAAAAGTACTGATTGCATAATTTTTCCGCTCAACGGATGCTCAACAGTCATTCAAGCCCAAGACTGAGTAAAAAGGGTCTCTGCTCGAGCGCAACTTCTTACGCTATAGCGATCTACAAAAGTCTGTAAAACTTCTGGGAGCTCTCATTTTACACTCAAGTGTAATTTCAGTCGCTCGAGTAAAGGGTCAAAAATAAGGGTGATCGCCTGAGCTCAAGTTTTGCCACTTGAGCCAACCCCCAAACTCTGTAAAAGTACTTGGAGCTCGCATTCTTCGCTCGAGCGCAGATTTCACAACTCGAGCAGAGGGTGTAAATTCTAGAATTTCTAGATTGCAGTTCTAAGTTCAAACTCAAGTTCAAGACTTCAAAACATATCCTTTTGGGCCCAAAACTCGAGGAAACATGTGTAAACTTGTAAAACATTGTGAATTAAAAATCATTTCACAAAATCAAAGCCCAAAAGCATGCCAATTGTGCAAAACCAAACTTGGAACTTAAAGAACATAACATGAAGATAACATGCATGAATTGTCTTGGCTTCAAAGCTTTCAAAACATGATCAGATGAGGTGTTTAACTCAAAAACATGTTGAATTCTTAGAACAAAACCAAAATGAGGACATACAAGAGGAAATTCTTTGAAAACATATCCAGAACACAATGAAATGAGCATGCATGCATGTCCTAAGCTTTCATCCTATAATATGAGCTTAATGCTTGCCTTATTCTTGAATTTCTTTTGAATTCATGTATTAGCTAACGTAATTACATAATCAAAGGCTTGAATTCTCACCCAAACTTCCTAATTGAGCTTCAAGTAATCAAATTCTTGAGTATCCAAGCTAATTCTCCTTAGTTCCTCTCATGTTTCTTCCTTTTGATCTCAAATCTCTTCTCCTCTCTTTCTTCTCACGTTTATGTCTCAATATTGAAGGAATAAGAGTGTTTAATGAGTGTAAAGTCATATGCAAGCCTTGTATAGGCTAATTAAGGGGCTTAATTAAACTTAGCTTAAGACTAATTAATTACAAGTACTTTATTCTAATTATTTTGTTCCGAATCGAATTTCAAATCAACCTACCATAAAGTTCTAAAAATCCCAAATAACACATAATCTCAGTCAATTTCATAATTTGTGGCCATTAAGGCCTTAAATTCACAGAAACAAACAGAATTCTGAACAGATATTTCTATAACAGACAGATAGACTCATAAATATCACAATTCACATGCATTTAACCTAGAATTTTATCTTAATTACGCATTAGGCATTCTTAATTATGCTAAATCAGTTAATTACAGATCGGGGTTGTTACAGTCTTAGAGTTGGATCTTTAATTCGTACAACTCAGTAGATGCAAATCTATATCGTGCCATGGAAATCGGTGGCGTGCCTGGCACTAAATTGATAGAAAAATTGATCTCCTGGTAGGGTAAAAAACCTATGAGATCTTTATGGAAAACATCCGGGTATTCACAAACTACTCTTAGCAAGTCACCACGCTTCGCGCTATCTTCATTGGCTATAGAAAGGGCAAAAACAAGACTAAGCCCTCCCCGACCCTTAAGATCATACAATGGTGCAAAAGAGTTATCACCCTGATCACATATGAAATAAAAGCTATTCCAGTAGGTGTGCATACAAACACTCGGCGACTCTAACAATTTATTGTGGCCCAGAAATATGACAACCAGTCCATACCCAGGATAACATCAAAAGTTTGCTTGTCTAAGATGATAAAATCAAAAGAGTCGACAATCCGCGACCTCAGTCTCACAAGAGTATCACACTCACCCTAATGTCACTCTACCCCCAGTCGATGACTCAACCTACAAAGAAGATTCTAGCTAATCAAACTCTAGTCCTAAAGCAAAAGCAAAAGTAGTAGATATAAATGAATGCAACACACCCGTATTAGTCATTGAACACAACAAAATTACCTCTCATAATAGAGGTTCCTAACAACTGCTCTAGCATTGTAACAGCGAACACGCGCCCTTGTGGCCTCTGATCCACCTGCTCCTCTCTCAGAGAATAGGCCTACTGTACTAACAGAGCCGAAGTGGCTCCCTGGATAGCTCGTGAGGCCTGAATTGAATGGGCCTACTGGTGGCTCTTTGTTTGTCTCGACCCTGATGCGCCAGATTCGCCTCCCAACTGTGGGCATGCCTTTTTCATATGCCCCGACTAACTGCACTGAAAGCAAGTAGCTGTCTCCTACTCTAGGACTGACTTTGAGATCGGTTAGGCAGTGGTGGTGGTGGCATTTACTTTTTAACCCAACTAGCCACACTTGAAATAGGTGAATCCACCCTAAATGTTCTTCCCCGTGCCGGTGCCAAGCAAAGGAAAGGTAGATCTGGTCTGTTGCAAGTAAGACTAGGATGGAATGAAGCCCCTATGCCCCTTACTAGTCGTGGAGTTCCCCTGCGATTCTTGCCCTCTAAATCTTGAACCCCAAGTCCTCTCCTTCTTGGCTTCCACTGTGATTTCCACATATGCCATCGCTTCCACTAAACGATCATAGTTCTGAATCATGTTCCCAAGAACCTTGAACAAAATCTTGGTTTTAAGCCTCTTCTCAAATTCAAGGCAATAGTATTCTTTCATCGCCACCAACTCTGGTACAAACCGGGACAAACTGGTAAAGGCCGCTTCGAATTCGGCCACCGAGGTGTTCAACTATTTAAGGTCTAAAAACTCTTGCCTCAATCTCTCCTTAGCAATGAGAGGTGGGAACTTATCTTGGAAAGCAATGACAAAGGCCTTCCATGTTAGCTCAACCCTACCTTTGGCATATTTCCACCATTAGCCCGCATCCCCTTTCAAATAATAGCTCTCTAGAGTCACCCTGAGCTCAGCATCCTCAATATGGAGCATTTCAAACGTCTTCACTATTTTCTCCAACCATTCATCTGCCTTTTTGGGCTTTGGACCACCATGGAACTCATCTAGCTTTACCTACAAAAATTCCCGAGTAAGAAAAGCCGCTCTAGTTTTTACGACATTTTCTCGAGCTTGATTCTTCACCCTAAACATGTTCATCGACTCCCTCAAAGCCTCTTCCATCTCTCTAGCCAAGACACCTATAACCGCTTGACCTGCTTATTTCGAGACTCCTGCTTGTCCCACTTGGTTGGTCTTATTATCTTGGGCCGCTTGCTCGGCGACATTAGATTGGCCAAGCCCTTCTCTTGCACCAGAACCTCATGAATTGATACCTTGTGCAAGGTTTACCCCACCTCCCACCTCTACCACCGCAAGCCTGTCTTTGTCCAGACATACTAAGTTGGGACAAAAATGAATAACTCAGCATACGGTCACATAGTGCTCACAACCGAGACTCATGCGCCCCACCAAAGCAATTATAACTGTAGACACCCCATTTTTGACCGACCTTAAGACTCAGACGTCACCGATTGAGCGCTCGGTGATGTTGCATATTGTGCTCGTTCAGAAGTCTCAGAGTCGCGGCCGTATGCCCTACCTCTTCACTTCCGAACTCTCTTCTGTGCCTTGCCTCGGTTTGTGAACCAGACTCGGTTTTCTCTGTTTTCTTTCCTGAGGGAAGGGAGAGGTCCCGTAGACCATCTCTCAGTGGCCGTGGGCTACATTTCGTGCCCGTAGGCCATTTTGCCTGCCCGTTGGAGCTTGTTCCAGAGTCAGAGCCGTCGGGCCTTGCCTCGGGACCACCCAACCATCTCCGATTCCTCTAGTTTTTGGCATGCATCTCATTTACTCCTTTGAGGGACACTGGGTCTTAGATACCACTTGGCCAAACACCACTTTCGTGCTTAACGGCGGTTTTGGTACCCCAATGCTGGTTTTGGCCCCGAGCATTCGCTTTTGCATCGGTTTTGTTCATTTTGGCAGTACCTGCTTTTATCACCAGAAGATCACTTGAAGGGTGGGAGGCCAGCAATTGTCTCAAAGAACCAGTTATGCTCCTCGGCGCCCGTTTTTCTCACTTCCGAGCTAATGTTGAACACCCTAGAGCCATTTTCTTCGAGCCAAAACCACATATTTGTGTTGTACACATATGGAAGGACCCTAAAAAAACATGGCCGGCCAGTAATTCTTCTTTTCATTTTTAAACTCCTCCTAAAAGTGGCTTGTTGTCTCTCCTGTTTCAGAGTTGCCAATTTCCAACCATAGGGTCTTGTTGTACACATATGGGAGGACACCAATCTTTGGTGGCCGGCCAGAAATTCTCAAATGACCATTTTGCCCCTAGCCGGCCGGCCATGGGGGGTGGCCGGCCGGCCACCCGCAGCAAAAGTGCCTAGCCAGCCGTGCTCCCCTCAGTGCATACTTTACAGCTGTATAGTTGTTTCCCCTAGAAAATATCTGTATCCAGGGGATATTTTGGGAGGGAAAGCTTGGGTGCATTTCCCTCCACTTTTACACCCCTCCTTTTGTCCATATAAGGAGCCTCCCAGCTCTGTCCCTAGGGTTGAAAAAATTATTTTAGAGGATATCTCTCTCCATCTCTCTCAAATTCTCAAGTTTTGGTGCCATTTCTTCATCATCTTCAAGCTCTACCATCACAACTCCATTCCAGCAGCTAGGAGAGCTTTCCAGCAGCTAAGAGGCTCCCATTCTTCAAGCAAAAGGCAGCCAAGACTTGTCTACAAGGGTAAGTCTCACTTTCCCTCTTTTGTAGCCCATTTTTGCCTCATTTCTTAAGCCTATTTGCTTATTGTTTTGAGCTCCGACCTTAACTGAAACTAGGTCTATTTTGAGCTATTATTCATGTTTGTTCAAGGGCTCAACCCTGTTTGAGCCCTCCATCTTGCACTTGTTTCAATATCCTCTTATATGCCATTATTTTTCATTGAATATTTGGCCTATGTGTGATCTGTTTCTGAGCATAATGTAAACTGTAAGAGGGCCTATTTTGAGCCCCTCTTAAACATTGAAGAAGGGCTCAACCCTGTTTGGGTCATCTATCTTGTACTTTCTTCACAATCTCTCCTATTTACCGTAAACTTGCATGATTTGTTTGGCCTATTTTTAAATTGTTTTGGAGCATGTCATGAACTGTGAGTAAGCTTATTTTGTATCCCTATACAACATTGTATAAGGGATCAACCTTTTTGGGGGTCTCCATGTTATACTTGTCATTATACCCCTCTTTGACCCCCATTTTTGCATGCTTTTTTAAGTTTATCTAGCTTCTGTTTTCGGCCATCATCCGAACTATAAAGAGTCATATTTTGATCTTCTTGACATATTTCATTAAGGGTCTTTTCTGGTTTGATGAATGTTTGGGGTACCTCATGTTGTAGCCTTATGTATCCTAGTTCTTGCATGACATTTTTAGCATGTTTTCATACTGATTTGGGGGATGTCATCTACTGTAAATGTGCATATTTTTAGTCCCTCATCAGTGTTGTAGAAGGGTATTTTTCCATTTGGGCATCGTATGTATCACTTGCTTCAATACCCCTCTTGCGGAGCCATTTTCGCATACTTGCCTAATCCTATGTGTGCTTGCTGTTTAGCCCTTTTTATGACTGAAAAATGCTTGTCTTGGGGCTGCCTTGCTACTGTATTTTCATTCCATGTCTATATTGTGCATGTTTGGTATAGCTGTACGCCATTTCGGGTGCCTAAATTCATGTTTCGGGACCATTTCATGCTTCGGGTGCACTTTGACCATGTTTCGGGACTGTTTTCCCCCACATTTCAGTGCTGAAATTCATTTGCATGTTTGCATATCATTTCCTTGCCATTTCATGCCTTAGGGCCATTGCCTCGGTTATGTCTGCAGTGCACGCATTTCGAGGCACTTCATTTTCATCTCACTCTTATGTGAGTGTGGTGAGGCTCACCCATGTTGGTGTAAGTCCATTTTGCATTCTCAGATGCCATTTTAGTCTCATCGCATCGTATGCCATTACCTCGCTTATGCTACCAGTAGGCACGCATTTCGAGACATCTCATTTTAGTCTCATTGTATGTCATATTTCAGGCCGTTTCGTGCCTTTATGCCATTGCCTCGGTTTGCGCGCCCGTGTGCACGTATTTTGAGGCACTTCCTTTTCATCTCCCGGCCTCCTGTGTGAGTGTGGCTGAGGCTCGCTCATGTTGGTGTAAGCCCATATTGCATCGCATATCTCATTTTAGTCCTGTTGCATTCCGTATGCCATTCTCTCGGTTTGCGTGTCCATGGGCACGCATTTCGAGACATCTCATTTTAGTCTCATTGTATGTCATATTTTAGTCCGTTTCATGCCTTTATGTCATTGTCTCGGTTTGCGTGCTGCAGTGCACGCATTGAGGCACTTCATTTTCATTCGACGGCCTCTTATGTGAGTGTGGCTAAGGTCCACTCATGTTAGTGTAAGTCCAATTGCATTGCGTATGTCATTTTATGCCTTAGGATCATTTCCTCGGTTTGCGTGCCCGTGTGCATGCATTCCGAGACATCTCATTTTCATAGCGTTGTGTATGTTAGGATTGTATCTTAGTTGCATTTCATGCATATCATGCATATTGCATCGTGTTCGGGATAGGAGTTAGCTTGGGCACGGGAAACGAGGCACGTTTCGTACTCCGAGCGACGGAATGGGTCTCAATTCCCAAGTCACCGATACTCCGGATTACCCATGATGGAGTTAGGTTTTGTTATATCATTCATCTGCATTCATTCCTATATTGAGTTGTGGAATTCGATTCCTCGGCCATCATGCATCGATATGCGTGATTGGTGGCACGAGGATCGAGGCATGCATATATTTATGAAATACATTGCTATGCCCCTTTCCTGCTCTCTATTGCAGCAAAATGAAGAATCGGCAACTTTTCGGGACTTGGCACGCATTTCAAGAAAAGGTGTAAACAGAGGCTAATCGGGGCATCCCATTGGATTTCCGCGCAAGGCAGCTCAGCATATATCATTCATCAAAATCGAGGCAGCCCCTGGCTTGCATGCTAGTTTTACAGCTATCTTAGTTAATTCGTTAATTAATTAGGATTTGTATATTATTCGGACTGTATATGTTGGACTGTACTATTCTTTTATTCGGGACTGTATTATTTTATTCGGACCCTCTGCGCGAGGGCATAATTGTAATAAGTGTGGGTGAGTGCGAGGTATGTCTTCCAACCCCCACTTCTTTCTCCCTTTTATTTACCTGCTTATGATGGTTAGATACAGGGCATATTTCAATTAGCATACAGTATGACAGCATGATTGCATCATTCATCTATTTTGCATGCACCGGGCTCAGCGCATCATACAAACTGCATTTGTATTTCAATTCCAAGTTGAATACTTGTTAGTTGTAGCATTTCATATGCCATGTTTAGAATAGCCGAGCCTGCTATAATTCGCATCTTTGCATGTGTTGCATTAGGCATTTCTGTATATTTAGGAACCATGCATGATTTCTAATAAGTTTCTGTTTTGGCTTGGAGTACTCGGTGAGTTTTATGCTTTAGCATCCTTGCATGTGTGTGAGTGACTGCCATGAGTAGCATGCTTGCCATAAGGCTATGTGCTTATGTGATATAACTGCCTGAATGCCTGTGGGTGAAGGTTGGGTTATTTGGATTGGAACAATTCATCAAACGCTTGTTTTAAGCCCACTAGATAGTGGCAAAATCGTATTTTTCTAAGCCCACCCGAGGGTGGCGAATCCACGTCTTAGCCTACTTGCGAGTAGCACCATCAAACCATTTTCAAACAAACAGACATGAAATGTTTTGTTCCAATTTAGGCGGCTTAGTCTATACTTGTATTGTGATACCCCTGTTCTGAAATATGCTAATTGGTCCTTAATTTGAATATGATTATGTGTTTAACATGATTTAGTGTGCTATTATGTTAATATGTGTGTGGTTCTGAGTTTTTATCTGTTCACTATAGGAATATCTGTTTGAATGATCCGCTTCGAAAATTTAATTGAGGGCCTTATCGGCCACAGAACCCGAAATTGATC
Organism: Camellia lanceoleosa; assembly: GCA_025200525.1. Lineage (NCBI taxonomy): Eukaryota > Viridiplantae > Streptophyta > Magnoliopsida > Ericales > Theaceae > Camellia > Camellia lanceoleosa. The sequence continues at coordinate 93,685,714 of CM045768.1, forward strand.
ACGCTACTGTGATCGACATAATTTTCAGAGCCTACGGTGAAATTTAATTAGAAATTGATTCTAGTCAGATTAAACTGATTAAATTGTTGAATTAGTGCCAATTATCCCTTATTATTATATTGAGTTAGTGGGAATTGGTGTATAATAGCACTACACCTCTTATTCTTTCCTCATGACCTCATTTGGCTGATGAACTCAAAGAGAAAATAAGAGAAGGCCGGCCAAAGTGAGAGAGGAAGCTCAACAATTGAAATTGATCATTTAAGGTTGAATACTTGAAGGCCAACTCTAGATTTGACCATAAATTGGAAGAATTGAGCCTCTAGGTAAGCATTGATCTTGAATTGATGAGTTTAACATTGTAATTTTATGAATTTAAAGTTGCATGGTGATCAAGAACAAGAATTGTGTTGTGTTTTATGAATTTAAAGTCATGGAATGCATGCATGTGTATAATTGCCATAAATTTGTATAGTTGAGCATGAAAAATATGATCCATGTAAGATATTAGCTAGAATTCATGCTTGTGATCACCATTTGCACCATTTGAGTTGGAAATGGAGGTTATATCCCACATGCATGTACAATTCATGGGACTATGAGCATGAATGCATGAATTTGTTATGTTAGAGTGAGTTTGAGTTAAATTGAGGCATGCATGTGATTAAATTTGTGAAATTGAGCTTCATTGTGTTATAATTGGGTGTATATGTCATATTAGACTATGAATATGTGAGATTTGTGTCATAGCATGCAAGAAAAATGGGTTGAATGTCGAAAATGAACTCAGGGAACCATTCTGGAAAACCCAGAATTTATGGTGTCCCCTCGAGCGGGGGACCCGCCGCTCGAGCGGGGAATTCATGCTCCCAACATATTTTGCAGACATGGTGCCCGCTCGAGCGGGGAAGTTTACGCTCGAGCAGGGAGCTATGTAGACAGGCCTTCCGCTCGAGCGGCCAAGTTCACGCTCGAGCGTATATTTGATGTAACCAGTACTTTTGCAGACCTGAGGGTCCGCTCGAGCGGGGAAGTCCACGCTCGAGCGGGGACCCTATTTTCTGGAATCTTGTTTTGGCATTCTGTGTTTCGTTTTCTTCATCGTTCACCCTTTCCATCGTAGAGGGTGAACGATGGTGCCTTGAACTTTTTGGAAAGCACAGCCCTTGCAATACGACACACGAAAGGGTCATGTTTATCTTCCTTATCAGAATCATCGCTTCTCCCTCGTTTATGCCATACATCTGGACTTCCTTCAGATGAGCTGGATACATCAGCGCGTCCTTTCTTTCTGGGTTCAGGGGATGGTGAGTTTGAATCACTGTCATTATTGCGTTTCTGAAGTCGACGTCGTCGATCTTCTCTCTTTCTCGAAGGTCGAACTTGGTCTTGGTATGCAGCTTGTTGGGATTTCGCCACCTCCAAGGCCAAATCCTTGCGCAAGCGCTCATTTTCAGCCATCATGTTCTCAAGCCATTGTTCATTTTGCTTTGCTTGATCCATAATTGCCTGCATTGTCTCTTGCATTGAAGTCGAGGGTGAGGTCTGAGCTACTGAATCAAAGTTCAACGCATGTTGCACGGCGATATTCTCCAATCCCAGCATGTTTCTTGGAGTGAGGTCGTCTCTTGGTGTAGTTTCATCAGCGACTATCGGAGGATCTTCTGTGACACTCGCCATAAATATGCTTGAGTATTCCCACAGACGGCGCCAATTGTGGAGAAGGTAAGTTTGAAAATACTCTTGTATCCTGATGGACGTTCTTGATCCTCTGATTGACACCTGAAAAAAGGGGATTAACACTCCGGTCGGGGGTGCCGAAATTAGCACTCCGACGGATAAGTTAGTGTATGTCTCAAGTTTGCTTGTAACTTAAGTTTTTTAGGTCTGTTCTCACGTACCTTTCTTTGGTTGATGTTTCTCTATTTATATTTTCTTTTGGGCCTCAAGGTCGGGCCCACTCTTAATCCATTGCACGTTTATTTATTCGGCTTTTATTTAACTGGTTCTACGGCCGATTAATCTATTCGGCTTTGGGACCGTCCAGGATGGTACCGAATACAATATTTATCCTGATTATCCTCAGACATGTATTCGGCTTTCTTGTATGTACATCAACATTATCCGGCTCCCACAGTTTGTTACATTTGTCCTATAGCTGTATGTATGTGACAACTCCTTTTACGCATGCGAGTAAATAGTAGTAGTGAGTAAAGGTATTTTGTGGTCTAGTGTTGATGAATCAAAATCCTCTCCTTCATCTCTCTCCTTAATTTCCTTCTTATTAGGCCATTGGGCCTACTTTTGGATCCAATTTTGATGATCCGAACCATTCACATTTTAAGATTTGTTGAGTATATCATACCTGTAAAAATTAAGTTGATCGGATATTAAAAAGTATGTGTTCGGAAAAATGTTTATTATTTTTTTAAAAAAAAAATGGTTTGTTGTTTGATTATCCGAACATGTAGTTTCTGATATCCAATCAACTTGATTTTTTTATAGGTATGATACACTCAACAAATCTTAAAATGTGAACGGTTCGGATGATTGAAATTGCACCCAAAAGTAGGCCTAATAACCTAATAAGAAAGGAGTTAAGGAAAGAGATAAAGAGAGGATCTTAATTCAGCGTCGATGGCCAAATCACACCATGTGATCCTTGTACAGATATAGTACGTGTATTTGTCTTAAGATGCTCCCTTTTATTCATATAAGGAGCTCTTATATTATAATTTTAAACTACCTCGTTTGGCAAGTGACTTTTTTAGTTAAAAAGTCAAAAAGTTATTAAAAAAAATCAAAAAACCAACAACTTATACTAAAAAGTCAAAGATTCCATTTTCTCTCTACTTTTTGCACATCTTTTCGTAAAAATTCAAAAAGTCATCCAAACATATTAGTTTTTTTACATCATATTGTAGCCAAACAGTAAAAAAATTACTAAAAAAGTCTGTTCCTAAACGGGGTCTAAATCTGACTAATCAAGTATTGTGTTTAATATATAAGCATTCATTTGATTGTATCTTCTTTACTATCTAAAAGGTTTTAGGTTATGTTTGAACAATAGATTTTGAAAAGGAATTTAAATTCATATTTCACTCTTTTTTTTTTTCTTTTTCTTTTTAAATTCATATCCAAACACCGTCTATGTAACTTTCAATGAGTCATGCTCATTTTTGTCATGTTTCCATATATTTTAAATCCTCACATTTCAATTATACATGCCACCAAATTAGAGCGTACATCGAACATCTTGAGTTATGCTAACTCCAAATGAATATTCTTAAGTATGATTTATTAAATGAATAGGTTCAAATTTTAGTTTAACCAAATTTTTTGGGTGAATAGTTTAACCAATTTTTAGGAATTAAATATTGATCAACATAATAACGCAATTTTTAGGAGTTAAATATTGATCAAATATAAATTGATAAATAAAATAAGGGTAATTCTATTTATACAACAAAAACATCGCATTACACTGTTAATTTTTTGAATTTTTTTAAAAAAAGTCTAATTTAAGGAGAGTATAAGGCATTAGGTCCAATTGATATTTTTTAATAGTGAAAAAGTCCACATTTTTTTAAAATAGTTTGGTGAGAAGTCATTTTTTTTTATTTTGAAGAACATTTTGTTTTCAATTTTACCGCTTATCTATCTATTAACTTTGTTTTTACTATTTGTTCAAATTTATTTTCTATCTGTTTAAATTTATATCTATCTATTCAAATTATTTTCTATTTGTTCAAATTTATATCTATCTGTTCAAGTATTTTTTTATCTGTTTAATTTTTTTTATCTGTTAAATTTTTATAATTTATTTTTTTGTGAGGCCCCTGAGTTCTCAAATTTAACCCTAGAACCGAAGACGCGTCGCGAACGAACCCGTAGAAAACCTAATCGACCCCAATAGCTTAGTAATTGTTTGTACATTGTAATATTGATTATTTAACTATGAGGCCCCTGACTTTTGTAATTTATTTTTAGATCCTTACTTTTGAGTTATTTCAATAAAGACCCTCGATGATTTCAATTTTAACTCTAGAGTTGAAAACGCGCGCCAACCAAAAAATCGAAAACCCTAATTGAACCTGGGAACTCAGGAATCATTTCCAAAGCCCTAATAATAATTAATTAACCCCCTAATTATAAATTTACTACTCAAAATCCTTGGTTTCTAGTTTTCAATCTAATTTACCGTTTAATTCGAAACGAAAAACTTTAACCGAATTGAATTCTCAAATCCTAATTTAACTAAATACTACACTTAAATAAATGTTCCAATTCATAAATTAAGTCCTTAGCCCTCACATTTTACTTGAATTAAAAACTGACCCCAAGTTAGTACCATTATGTATATGTATGCTTGTACCTTTCAACTTATTTAACGAATTGTACAATATATTTTCAAATAAATATCAAATTGTACACATAATCTTCATAAGATCACAATCATGGTTGGCCACCCCTCCTTAGGCTACAAATAGGGTGTACAAATGAAACACAATCCCTAAAATCATGAAAAAAGATTTGTACAAATGGTACTAATTGAATATATTGATTGTGGAGAAGTGGCTTGGAAATACTCTTTAGATCCTGGGGGACGCTCGTGATCCTCAATTAGCCACCTGAAAAGGAATCAACACCCCGGTCGGGGGTGCTGGAATTAGCACTCCGACGGGCAAGTCAGTCTCTACTCTTTGGATTACTTGTATTTTAAGTTAAGTGTAATAGTTCTCACATATCTTTCTTCGTCTGTTGCTCCTTTATTTATACTCGTTTCCTGGGCCTCGGGGACTAGCCCACTTTTCACTCATTATTCTCTTATTTACTCGGCTTCATAGTTCAATAGATACTTGGCCTATCTAATGTATTCGGCCTACTGATCGTGCAGGATGGAGCCGAGTAGTATCTATCTTGTAGAGTGCGCTTCTGATTCTGCCATTTATTCGGCTCCCACAATTGCCCCCTAAACTCCCCATTGACGGTAGTTATTGGGCGCATTTGGTTTCGAATTGTGAAAAGTCAAGAGAACCAAACGTTAGGCGACTTCACCTATCCCAATGTGAATGTCAGAACGCACACGCCTTTCGGTCATCATTATACTTTCCCGCCTCGTTCGTGTATCTCTCGCATTTATTACGATTTGAAACTCCAGTTCCTTCGAATGCATGCTCTTTCAAATATTTGAGCCTCCTGGATTGCCAGTCGATATCCCTTCTCTAACTTGCGTCTTCTGCAACCTCTTCCCCTCTCTCCTTGTCTCCTTTGCCTCTTGTAAGTTTTCTTCTCTTCTCTTTGTAATCCTATTTTCCGTGTTTATTTTAGATTTGGCATACCTTGAGTCCTCACTAGAATGACTAAGCACTTGAAAGACCTCTTTTCCGAGGGTCGTATTTTGGGGTTTCGACGACATTTTTCTATCCCTGATGATGTCCACCTATCTCTAGTGATGGACAATACTCTTGATATGGAGGGGGAAGATCAAAATACAATCGTCTTTCCACTCCTATCCATTGCGGAGGGCGGAGTCCGTTTTCCCCAACACCCATTCCTTAGGGCCGTCCTCCGCCATTGGGGTCTGATTCCTTCCCAACCCAATATGAATTTTTTTCAACTCATCATGGGAATTGTAGAGTTGAACCGACCCCTTAGGATCAACCTTGGCATTCCGGCCGTTCGGCACTACTATGCTTTAGCCAAATCCTCCGGTCGGCACGGGCGCTACTTTCTCAGGGCCAAGGACACTGACCACCACTTGGTAACCATGTTTGCCAGCTCTGGCAAACGAGTTAATGATGTGATGGTCAATGTCCGAGGCAACTGGGAATTCGGTGAAGGCAAAGATCGCCTAGACCCTATACCTTGACGAAGGGGTGAACCAGGTTGCCGTGTAACTCCTCGTTTTTATTGATCTTTCTTTTATTCGGCCTTTTCCACCAGCCTAATCCTTTATTTATGCAGGCAATAAGTTGAAGAAGATTTTGACTTTGGCCGACGAGGCGGTCCTTGCTGAAATTAAGACTGCACTCAAGTATTTTGGCCATCCAAACGTACCGAAGCAAGGGAGAGCCACCTACATACTCCTGCGATACGAGCATACTTATACTATGTTCTCGGCAGTGGACGACATTCCGATCTCAACCGGCGAACAACATCTTGCGGCTCCTGTCTTCCCCAGCTTCAAGACCCTTCGGCAAATTGGTTTTGAAGCATCTGATTCGGAGCAAGAGGTAGAGCCAGTGGTCGAGGTAGTTGCCGAATGAACGAGAGAGTTTGTTGCGGAGGCAGAGGAGGTCGACGAGGCTCTAAAATCAGCATTTAAAGCGGCCGGTCTTAATCAGCCTAACTCGCCGTCCACTTCGGGTCGGGGGGAGTTTTCTTTTGGAGATATTTTTACTGGCTTAGAAGATCTGCCTGGCTCTTATTCCGACGGTATGGCGAAGGAATCTCTTTCTCAGTTGGGACGAAAAAAGAATGCTGAGCATTTGGCCGCCCGTCAAAAGGCCGAGGCCATTACTTCCAAAGCTGCCCTCCTTGAATCATCCAAGAAGGTTGTCATTGTTGAAACGAATCAAGTTGTTTCTGTTGAGACGGAACGGTCAGTTGAAAGTCTGACTCCAGAGGCCGATAAGGGTAGGGAAAAGCGACCCGCCGATTTTGAGGCCGTTTTTGAAGAAATTCTAGTCGAAAAAAGGCCGCGCTTTGGGGGAGTCGGACGTGGTTGTTCTTTTTGTGGTTTAGCCAAAGATAAAAAATGTGCCGATCTCCTCTGACGCATCAGCTGTGAAAGACCCAACCGTGGCGTTGACCCTGGCTTCATCGGTCTCGTTGTCGACTGACAAGGTGGCTTTCCGCTCAAAGCTGGACGTGTTAGCAATTGCATTGGTATGTATCTTGATCTTATCTTTTGTGTTTCTGTGTATATTTGTTTTGGTTTTAACATTCTGTTTTATAGACAGTCGGCAGGATAGCCGAGATAGGGCGGCGTCAGCACGAAGCCGTCGAAGAAATAGGCCGTTTAAGGTCGGAGGTGGAGGGCAAAAGGAGTAGGGCCAACTTTGAGGTGGCAAGGGCGGCGATGAAGAGTGCAAGGGTGGAGGTCGAAATGGAGAGAGTGAAAAATGATGAAGAGCAGAGATTGGTCGCCGAGCAGAGGGCAAGCATGAGCGATGAAGCGCTCAAGTCAGCCCAAGAGGTGGTTGCCAGGCTGGAGAACGAATTGGAAGAATTGTAGAAGGCAAAAGAAAAAGCTGACTCCGAGACTTCCAAGGCGTACAAGGCTGGGCAAGACGCCGCCCTTGAAAGCTATGCGGAGGAAGCTCCTAAATTTGAAAACCGGGGATTCAAGCGCGGCTGGCTCAAAGCTCTTGTTGCTGCAAATGTGACATTGGCAATGCCAATTCCATATGAGCAAGTGGACATCGAGCCGTTGGAGTCTGACCCCGAGGACCCTTAGGATGCCACACTGGTTGTTTTTACCTAGGAATTTCAATGTATTTTCTTTTATTTTATTTTTACTCAGGGTGATCTTCATGTATAAAGTGATACTCTGTCTGTATTCAGTTTATCAATGAAATTTTCCCTTGTTTTGTGTTATTCAATGAAATTTTTCCTTGTTTTGTGTTATTCTTGTACTTAGTTGAATGAATAGACAATTATTCTATTAAAAAGATGGATGATTCAAAAGTTGGGAGATATTCATGATTCAGATTTAAGGAATCTACCCTTGCCTTAGATATGAACTTGTCCGCCGAATGAGTCCGGTTTGTGAAATGGTTGAGGTACAATCCTTTCGGCATTGGGTTTAAATACTTGGCCGATTAGATTAATAAATCTGCCCTTGCCCCAGCCAGTGCATTAGCTTCATATGTCGAATAAGACTCGTTCATGGAATCGCTGTGGCATAAATCGATTGGTATTCTGTTTAAATAATTGGCCAATTAGATTAATAAATCTGCCTTTGCCCTAGCTAGTGCATTAGCTTCATATGCCGAATAAGACTCGTTCATGGAATGCCTATGGTATGATCCGTTCGGCTTAAGGCCAAGGGATTTGCCCTGGTCGGGGGTGAAGCTGGAAAGCCGAGAGTCGGCGGCTTACGAAATGTGTGCATTAATGAGGTCGCCTCGGGAACGCGGTGTGCCCATGAATTATTTATAGAGGGGGTTGTGTCCAAACAAAACTCAACCCTGTATGAGGAACTAAACAAAACTCAACCCTGCAGCGAAGAGTGAATGTCTAACAGATTATTCTTCAATAACAAAGGGGAAGGCAAGACATTGGCGGAGCTCGACTCGATGAATCGAGGTGGCGAACTTCCCCAAACAGGGGCCAGAGCATCTGCTGAGCATGAGAGGCGTCATTCTCCTCATCGACGAAGCAGGTCACCTGGAAGGAAGAAACGCCTACGGGACAGTTCCCCTCGGTCGAGCAGCGAAGCCAGTGGGCCAGAACGCCCATTGAGCTTTGCAGTTTTTGTCAATAACAAACCGATGACGAAGGCGGATTCAATCATCCGAGATCCAAATGTGGCCGTAGAATTTGCGTGGCAGATTTTTTCGCCAGAAGTTCAGTAGTCGATGGTTGGTCGATGACACTTCGAAGTGTTCTGAGAGGGCATTCATGGGGCGGTGAAGGGGCTGTACACCTCCTATGAAATCGGTATGCGTCTTCGTGCTGCTCGACGGGAGATAGAGCAGAGGGACGAACGCATTCGAAGCCTAGAAGCTTGCTTGGAGAAGGCCGAGCTTGAGCTGAGAAAGGTCAAGGCTGGTGGGGAGCAGTCGGCCGAAAAGTCTAACCTGATCGTGGAAAAAAGGGTGACACAACAGCTAATAAGCCATGCGATCGCTGATCGGGATACGGCTAGCATGTTTGCGATTGAGTCCGCCAAGACTAGGGCTTACGAAAAAGGCTTCCATGATGGCCAGAAGGTCGGGATAGAAAAAACCAGGGAAAAAATCGCTGAGGAGGTCTACTGATGCGAAAATCGGGGATTTCAGCATGGGTGGATCAAGGCACTGAACGTCACGGAAACCCTCCGTGTAGCAGGTGTTCAGTCGGCTTCACCATTATATCATCGCTGCAATCTTCCCTTTGACGCGTACGAGATAGAGAAGAGTGACGATGAAGGTGGCGTCGCATAGACTTTTATGTAAAAATAAATACATTTTGTATTTATTTGTTTGTTCAATTAATAATGTATTCGAAAGCAGATTAATGACGACATATATTTTTTAGAATGTTTTTGTTGTTGTACCAACTGTTTTATGAGTGGACTTAATTATGATATCATGATCTTTTTATTCCAACTATGATAGTATGAAATTATTCTTGTTGATAAAATGACCATGACCATGAAAATATACATAGTTGGCCGAAACATAAATTGCGCAAGGTGCCACAAATTCAGTCCAATCAGCTGGACACGGCTCTTGGAATTCGGCACCTCATTCGGCCCAGGCTCGATTGTGTCATGCACCAATGGGGCTCCGAATCTGGTGACTTGTGCTTCGAATCCGGAGTCTTGGTCGGCCCAAAGGTGTCATGCACCGATGGGGCTCCAAATCTGGAGACTTGGCCAATCGTGACATCCATGAAGGGCACTCCGAATCCGGGGTCTTAATCGGCTCAAAGTTGTCATGCACCGATGGGGCTTCGAATCCGGAGACTCGCCTTGGCCAATCGTGACATCCACAAAAGGCGCTCCGAATCCGGAGTCTTAATCGGCCCAAAGGTGTCACACACCCATGGCGCTCCGAATCCGAAGGCTGGCTAATCGTGACATCCACGAAGGGCGCTACGAATCTGGAGTCTTAATCGGCCCAGAGGTGTCGTGCACCGATAGGGCTCCGAATCCGGAGACTTGCCTTGGCCAATCGTGACATCCACGAAGGGCGCTCCGAATCCGGAGTCTTAATCGGCCCAAAGGTGTCATGCACCCATAAGGCTCCGAATCTGGAGGCTTGCCTTGGCCAATCGTGACATCCACGATGGGTGCTCCAAATCCGGAGTCTTAATCGGCCCAAAGGTGTCATGCACCGATGGGGCTCCGAATCCGAAGACTTGTCGTGGCCAATCATGACATCCAGGAAGGGCACTCCGAATCCGGAGACGTGTTTTATCGGAACACTTTTGAACTGGATGGAACAATGAATAAACAAGGATCTTTTCATTACAAAAGTGGAGCATGTACATGTTGAACCATTCAGAACTAGTATCATTCCCCACAAGTTGGGTTTAATGATAGAATTTTCGTAAGTGCGTTGAATTCCAAGGTCGTGGAAGACTCCGTCCAGACATGTCTTTTAGCCGATATTCCCCTACTCCCGCGATCGAGTCGACCTAATAGGGGCCGTCCCAATTAGGACCCAACTTTCCATCGGCTGGATTTCTAGCAACGGGAAGTACCTTCTTCAGGACCAACTCTCCTGGTGTGTAGCGGCGCAGCTGAACACGTTGATTATACAACTTAGCAAGCTACTGCTGATACCGCGCCACGGATGCAAGGGCATGGTCTCTTCGTTCTTCAATCAGAACTAAATCCAAGGCAAGCATCATGTCGTTTTGGCCCATATCAAAAACCGTCGATTTCAAAGTTGGGAGGCCAATTTTCAGGGGTATGATCGCCTGGGTTCCAAAGCATAGAGCAAACAGCGTTTCCCCAGTGGATCGCCTCGGCATAGTTTGATGAGCCCACAACACACTCGGCAATTCTTCGACCCATTTGCCTTTAGCTTTCTCTAACCTCTTCTTGATGCCCTCCAAGATGGATTTGTTAGAGGCTTCAGCTTGACCATTGCTTTGGGGGTAAGCCGGCGTGGAAAAGTAGGGCCGGATACCATACTTGCTGCACAGCTCTCGGTAGATGCCACAATCAAACTGGGTGCTATTGTCTAAGATGGGAGCTCTCGGAATGCCGAATCGTGTAATGATATTTCTCCATACAAAGCGCTTGACATTGACATCTCGAATGTGCGTTAATGCCTCCACTTTAACCCATTTCGTGAAGTAATCTGTGGTGACGGTCAAGTATCACTTGTTTCCTAGGGCCCTCGGCAATGGTCCTACGATATCTAGCCCTCACTGGGCAAATGGTCAGGGATTGGTAATAGAGCTTAACTCTTCAGCAAGCAGATGGGTCAACGGGGAGAACTTCTGGCACTGCTCACATTTTTTGGCATAGCATTCGGCGTCAAATCTCATTATTGACCAATAATACCCCTGTGTTATAGCTCGATGGGCGAAGGAGCACCCGCCAAAGTGTGCGCCACAGCTGCCTTCATGTATTTCAGTCAGAAGCTCTTCGACTTTGTCCAGATGCACGCATTCTAGGTATGGACCAGAAAGGGACTTTTTATAAAGCTTTCCTTGTAGATCCAAGTAGTAACGTAGGGCTTTGTTTCGCAGCTTGTGCACTTCTTTCTTGGTCTCTGGGAGCTATTTGGAAGATAGGAATGCGGCAATGAGATCCATCCAACTCGGTCCAGATTCTATGACATTGACCTGGACTTTATCCGAAAGACCAATGCTTGGCTTCGGGATGAAACCCACCTCGATGGTCCGTTTGATCTCTGAGTTAATGGCGGAGGCTAGGCAAGCAAGGGCGTCTGCATGCGTGTTCTGATCGCACGTTATCTGATTCAATTCATGATGGTCAAATTTTGCCAGCAAGGAGTTAGTCGTTTTCATGTAAGCCGCCATACGGTCATTTGTTGCCGTGTGCTCCCCCTTCAACAGATTAATCACCAGTTGAATCACAAAATACAAGCAGACGCCGAGCACCCAGAAGATGTGCATTCTGCAAACCAGTCAGAAGGCCTTCATATTCGGCTTCGTTATTTGATACTTCGAAGCCGAGTTTGACGGCCTGCTCAATTACTACGCCGTCAGGAGCCATGATTACTACTCCGACTCCACTACCCTGTTGATTGGATGACCCATCACAGAACAACTGCCAAATGTCCCCAACATAAATTCTCTAGCTCGGCTTAGGTCGAAATTCATCAGACTTGAAGTTCGCAAGACCCCCGGTAAATTCAGCCACAAAGTTGGCAAGCACCTGCCCCTTGATTGAGGTTCTAGGTAGAAACTGAATGTCGTACTAGCCCAGTTCAAGAGCCCACTTTGAAACGCGTCCTGATGCTTCGGCATTACGCAGTACTGATCGGAGGGGGTAATCTGTTAGCACCCTGATGCTGTGCCCCTGGAAGTAATGCATCAGCTTCCTTGCCGCCATGACTAGGGCCAGGATGAGTTTTTCTAGTGGCAAGTAGTGTGTTTCAGCGTCGACCATTGCCTTTCTTACATAATACACTGGCCACTGCTCCCCCAGCTCTTCCTTTATCAGTATGGCGCTAACGGTCCAGTCGGAAACTGCCAGATACAAGATGAGCGGGTCGCTTGCGGAAGGTGTTGTCAGAAGAGGAACTGGTCGGAGGTAGGTTTTCAGATCGTTAAAAGCGGCTTTGCACTCGGCGGACCATTCGAAAGCCTTGCCCTGCCGTAGTGTATGGAAGAATTGTCGCCAGCGGTCCATGGAACGACTGATGAACCTATTGAGTGCGGCTGCCATCCCCATTAACTTCTGTACTTCATTGACCGATCGAGGGGAGCCGAGTTCTAGGATTGCTGTGATTTTCCTTGTGTTGGCTTCGATTCCTCGGTGGTTGACAATGTAACCCAAGAATTTGCCAAAGTCGATCCCAAATGCACATTTGGAAGCGTTTAGCTTCATTCCATATTTACGTAGAATGCCGAATGTCTCTTTCAGATCGGCTATGTGATTCTGCTCTTCCTTGGACTTGACCACCATATCGTCAATGTACACTTCCATAATGTGGTCGAGTTGCTCTTTGAACATGGTAGTGACCAATCTTTGGTAGGTTGCGCCTGCGTTCTTCAGCCCAAAAGGCATGACCTTGTAGCAGTAGGTTCCTCTTGGGGTGAGGAATGCAGTTTTCTCTTCGTCCTTTGGAGACATGGCGATTTGATGGTAGCCGTTATAAGCATCGAGAAAGCTCATACGTTGATGGCGTGCCACCGCATCTACAAGTTGGTCAATTCTGGGTAGGGGAAAACAATCCATGGGGAAGGCTTTGCTTAGGTCCATGAAATCAACGCACACTCGCCAAGTCCCATTTTTCTTCTTCACAACCACTGTATTAGAGAGCCATGTAGGGTAGGTCACTTCCCTGATTGCCCCGTGTCAAGCAGCTTGTCAACCTCCTCAATAACGGCGGCAGTATGCTCTGCGGCTGACCGCCAACTTTTCTGAATGATCGGCTTGCACTTAGGGTCAACATTCAAACGGTGCTGTGAAACAGACGGATCTATGCCTGGCATCTCATAAGGAGTCCATGCAAAGATGTCAAGGTTGCTGAGTAGGAAGGAAATTAGCTACTATCTGTTGGCTTGATTCAGGGAGGCGCCGACCATGAAGAACCTGTCTGGGTTTCCGTCAATTTTGACTCGATCTAGGGCTTCCGTGGCCTTTTCACTCGGGAGTCGTCCAACATCATCGAGGCTCTCCCAATCCGGTACCTCATTAGAGTTCACTTACAACTCTTTCGGCGTCTTTTTAGCAAGGATATAGCATACTTGTGCTGACTTTTGTGAACCACGGATTTGCTCAATGCCGCGTGCTGTCGAGAAGTGAAGCAGCTGATGATAAGTGCTTGGCATTGCCTACATAGTATGCAACCAAGTCCACCCCATGATGAGATTATACGGCGATGGCAGCTTCACGACCAAGAACTCCACATCCACTATTCGGGAGCCCGCTTGAACGGGTAGTGTGATTTTTCCCAATGGGTACTCTGGATTTGCGTTGAAGCCAAATAGTGGATAAGGGGCCGGGGAGAGATCCGATTCGAAGAAGCCGAGTTTAGTGAATGTCTTGTGGTACATAACCTCCGATGTGCTCCCCGGATCAATGAGTACACACTCAACTGTGAATCGGTTTACGCGTAACCCAATTACCAAGGGATCGGTGTGGGGAAGTGTCACTCCGGCCAAATCTGAATCATCAAAAGTAATGCTTGCAGCTTCATAGGGCCGTTTAGCCGGAGTGAGTTGATTTTGAGGATCGGGATTCGATTGAATCGTATGCACCGCGGATGAAATTGGTAGGCTGTATATCATGTGGGTCACAACGAGTGGAGGGGAATCCGGTCTTAAGGCTATTGCTTTGGTTGAGCTGCCCTTTCGGGCGTACTGTTGCAGCCGACCATCATGTACGAGTTCCTCCAGGTGATCCTTCAAAGAATAACAACTCTCGGTGTCATGGCCATGATCCTTGTGGTACTCGCACTGCCTATCCCGTCTTCGCGTGTCGACAGGTCCCACCATTTTTTACGGCCATTTGAAGAACGGAAGATGTTTGATTTTGGACAAAACCATGTATATTGGCTCTGACAGCTCAGTATATTTCTTTTCGGCGCACCTTGTGCGCCTGCTATCGACTTGCAGCTGATCACTTGCTTGGTGGGAGCATTGGTCGCCCGATCGGCGAGAATCCCGTCTCTTATCTCATCTTGCCCGATGCCATGGTTTAGGGCTCTGAGGTGCTATAGAATTTAACGGCTGAGCAATTTCAGCAGGAGCTGTCTTGTTGGTGACATTTCCGGCCTCAACCGACAAGGCATCATCTTCCACTTTACAATATTCTTCAACTTTCTTCATCAACGACCAAATTGTTTTGGGGGGCCGTCTGGTCAAAGAGCTGAGGAGGGCACTGTCAGAATGCAGCCCCATCTTGAAGGCGGTGATGGCTATCGAGTCATTGTAAGCATCGTCTACCAGATTAAAACATTCCCAATACCGTGCCGAATACGTACGAAGGGTTTCCCCTGGTTGAATTTGCATTGCCCAGAGGGAGTCGGCTTGCTTTGGCTGGACCTAATTAGTGATAAACCTTGCCCTGAAGGACTTTTGGAGTTGGTGGAAGCTTTTAATCGAAGCCGGCTCCAGTTTATAATACCACCTGACAGCTAGTGGTCCCAAACTGCTCGGGAATATTCTGCACATGAGAGCCTCATCGTCTGCATGCAGCGTCATGGCCTGCTTATAGTGGCGGATGTGATCGGTGGGTCTGATTTACCGTTGTATAAGGTGAATGATGGTGCTTTGAATTTCTTGGGTAGCACTGCCTTTGCAATCCGTCGTACAAAGGGATCCTGCTGGTCTTCTTCATCTGAACTGTTTCTTCCTCGCTTATACCTTATACAGGGACTCTCTTCAGAAGAACTGGTAGTTTCAGGTCGCCCCTTCTTCTTGGGCTCCGGGGATAATGAGTCGGAGTCACTATCAATGTCGACTTGACGGGCTCGAGGTCGTCGACCACCTGTCCTCGGAGGTCGTTCGGGATCTAGGCGTACAGCTTGTTTGGACTTCACCACCTCCAAGGCCAGATCTTGATGGAGACGCTCGTTCTCAGCGATCATGTTCTCCAAACTCTGTTCATTTTGCTTTGCTTGTTCCATGATCGCCTGCATTGTCTCACGCTCCGAAGTTGAGGGTGAGGCAAAGTTCAAGGCATGTCTTGCGGCGATGGTCTCCAGTCCAAGCATGGTTGTTGGAGGGAGGTTGTCTCTCTGCGTGGTTTCATTAGTGACTATCGGAGGGTCTTCTGTTACGCCCACCATGGATGTATTTGAGTATTCCTCAGACGGCGCCAATTGTGGAGAAGTGGCTTGGAAATACTCTTCAGATCTTGGGGGACGCTCATGATCCTCAGTTAGCCACCTGAAAAGGAATCAAGACTCCGGTCGGGGGTGCCAGAATTAGCACTCCGACGGGCAAGTCAGTCTTTACTCTCTGCATTACTTGTATTTTAAGTTAAGTGTAATAGTTCTCACACATTTTTTTTCATCTGTTGCTCCTTTATTTATACTCGTTTCCTGGGCCTCGAGGACTGGCCCACTTTTCACTCATTATTCTCTTATTTACTCGGCTTCATAGTTCAATAGCTACTCAGCCTATCTAATGTATTCGCCTCTTGATCGTACAGGATGGAGCCGAGTAGTATCTATCTTGCGGAGTGTGCTTCTGATTCTGCCATTTATTCGGCTCCCACATTGATATATATATATATATATATATATCTGCATGCACATGTAACTAGAGTGAATTAAATTATATCTAAGCCTAACTAGCTCCTAATCATCCCTCATTACATTATATTCAAACTAAATTGAAGAACTATTCATTTGAATTGGAACCAAGGACAAAATAATCTTGTTATCTCTTTTTTACTTTTATTTTTTTTTATAAATATA
This sequence comes from Camellia lanceoleosa, assembly GCA_025200525.1. Lineage (NCBI taxonomy): Eukaryota > Viridiplantae > Streptophyta > Magnoliopsida > Ericales > Theaceae > Camellia > Camellia lanceoleosa. Next base: position 93,701,997 of record CM045768.1, read on the forward strand.
CCAATCATCTCTACTTGTTGAACACATATACACACTCACATACTCATCATACGTCTGAGAGGAGAAAAAGAAAGAAAGAAAGAAAGAGCTTGGTGATGGACGAGAGATATAATGGCCCAGGGTTAGAAAACCAGACCCAGTTTGTTTTTGGATGGGACATGTGTTGTCCTGGTTGACTTTGACAATATCTTGCTGAGTTAGACCTTGGGATAGCTCGGGTTGGCTTCTTGAAGCAACCTAGAATCTTCTACGTTAGCATGGCCGCAACCACGACTTGTGTGGCCGCACCCGCAAGTTGGTAGAGTGGAGGTCTCGTCTGCGATTGGCCATGACTAGGCTGCGACCAAATGTAGCCTTCAGGTATGTTCAGTAGGGTGAGTTGGTTGCCCGCGAGGGACTGTGACGTCAGGCCGTGAATAAAGGGATCACACCCGCAAGGGAGTTGGTCCCGTCTGTGACCTGGTATGTTAGTTGGTTGCGTTTGTGGTGTGCTTCATCACGCCCGCGACGGTGAGATTATATAAGTCATCAGTGCGTTGAAAAAGTCATTGTTTTTATATCTTTTCTCCCCTTTCTCGCTCTCATCCACCATGGTCAAACTACTAAGCTCTTTGGCCTTGAGTTTCATCTATTTTGAGTGATCTCCTACCCCTAGTTCCATAGACCAAAATGTAGAGGGTCATGATGGCTTCGATTTAATTTAAGTGGATCGTGATTCCATTGCTTGTGATCTTTGCATGGTATTACCGTCGCTTCAAGGGATAGGGATTCCATAGATGTGTGGTACTTTTTATTGCATTAGAAGTAGAGTATCCATGTTTGATTTTATTAAAGTATGTGGGTTGGTTTGGGTTTAAACTTGTGGGTTTTTGTTTTATGTTTATGGTTGATTTTGGGTTGTAGGAGCATATTTAGGATGTGGAGTTGGAAGGCATGGTATTTAATTTAAGAATTTTGTATTGTTAAAAGAAATGGTTGATGTTGTGTGGCTTTGAGTTATATTCGATTATGTACAAATTGGGGGTTCATGATTAATGATATTGGATGTTGGAAAGTGTTCTGTATGTTGGGGATTTGGAATAGTGATGACTGGTTTTCAAAACGAAGTGTGATTGATTACCTCTTTTATAAGAGTGGGAATGGATTGGTACGTAGGAGATGCACATTTTTATCTTTATGCTTTTGGATTATGTTATCGGCATCTTAGAGTTCTGTCCTTAGAAATCGGTGGAGAATGGTATTTTTTGTTTCTTAGTAGATGATATGCTTAAGTGTTATGTATTGGATTGTCTAATGTAAGATGATTGGGTTGTTGATAGTTAAGTTTATCTATCTGTTGCGAGTTGGTTGTTGGTAGTAGATGTTATCTATCTAATTATGAGTATTGTGTTGTTGAGATGAGATTGGGGAATAAATAGAGAATTGGGATTTGTTGTGCATATAATTCGATTTATTATATTGATGTTGAGTAAGTAGTAACTGTTAGAGAGAATTGTGTTGTAATTGTAATAACTCACGTCATATTACTTTGAAATGTCTTGATGAGGATTGAAAACCCTTTGTTGAACAGAGGTGCATGGAGCACATTTCGTAACTGTTGGTTAATGCATTTGGTGCATTCGATGTGATTAAAAATGACTTAGTTTTAATTGAACGGTTAGGGCGAATCAGGGTCTTGTATGGTTATGTTGGGTTGGTGTTGGTTAGGTGGTGCTTAGCAATGGTCACTGGCAGAGTTTATCTTCTTATAATGCACTAGTTTGTAGTAGTACTCATATTGACCACGGGATTGATGGCACTCAACAATGGCCACAGGATTTGGTGATGCTTAGCGATGGTCACAATGATGCTCAGCGATGGTCACGGGTTATGTGGTGCTTAGCGATGGCCACGGGTTTTGGTGATGCTTGGCGATGGTCACTAGTTTAGGTGGTGCTCAGTAATGACCACTAGTAGGTACATGGACATGAGAGGATTCATAAGGTTGTAGTGTCGGTAGATTGGTAATAGTTTAAAACTAATAAACCTGTGTTATGTGAGCTGTTTGGTACCTGACTTGACCACAGGTTATGTATGAGTTAAGAGGTCTTGGTGTTTGTGTATGTATTTTGAGGACGGTGTTGGGTTTGAATTGAGAGTTATGGTTAGTGGTTGTCTAAATCTTTGGTTCTTAAGAGAAGAAGTTAATGTTTCTAAAATGAACAAAGTGGGATTTTTAAAGGAAACTGTACTTATGTAAGTATATCTTTGATATAAAACATCACATTATATATATATTAATGTGGAGCATGCATAATCATTTTTAGCTATATGTTATTATTGTTTAGGATCTTTGGGATCTTTACTAGGCTTTGTACTCATTCAACGTGTTGAAAAAAATTTAGGTACATGACTGAGAGATTGTTCGAGACTTGAAGTCTTTCATTATGTTGGCCACGAGGCCTTTTATTTGTTGGCTAAATGCCATGTATTGTATAATGGCAAATCCGTTTTATTTATTTTTATTCAATGTAAACATAAAGGCATTGTATCAGATTTTATTTATATACCATCAACACTTTCATGAGAGAATGTTATCATTTATTTATTGTTTGTGTTGGCCCGCTGCAGCTCGACTTTTTCGCGCCCCCTTTCGGAAACTCGAATTGGTCTTACAATTTAGACTCCCGCAGTTCTGAATCTAGTCTCACAAGTGCAATATGAAATCGATAAACACCAAAGAGTCTAATCCGGCAAATCTTTTTGGAAAATTGATTTTAAATCAAATAATGTCAAAATTGGACTGTTTTGCCAGATTATAAAGTCGCCACTTAAATATTTTGTTTTTGTGGAATTTAGGAAACCCTAACTCATGCCAAAGGCCACGTGTCCGTCATCACCAGTGTTGCCTCGGCTCGGGAACTTAGGTATGAGAGGAGAAGGTCATGAATTGAGCACCCCCCGCTTGCCCGATCAGAAATCGGCCTCCACTAATTATGATATGTGATTTTATAAGCATTATGTGTTCGTATTCCGGTTATTAGCTAACATTACTGTGTGACGTGCACAAGCAAGTATAGACTAAAATCGCAAGAATTAGAACAACTCAACTTATGTTTATTTTCGAAAATGGTTTGAATTTGCCACCCTCAAGTGGGCTTAAAAGTTTGCGGATTTGCCACCTCAAGTGGGCTTAAAACTCACATTTATTGAATCATTCAAATTCAAAAAATCAAGCCTTCATCCACAGGCATTCATGCAGTTTATCAAGTAAGCACATAACCTTATGGCAAGCATGCTAAACATGGCAACATGGCAATCACACTCATGCAAGTATGCTAAAGTGCAAAACTTACCGAGGACTCCAAGCAAAACAAAAACAAAAAAACTAATTAGAAAAATGCATGATCCTAACTATATAATATGCCTAATGCAACACATGCAATAATGCAATTAATAGGCTTGGCTACTAATATGGCATTTGAATCGATTCAATTTGATAACATGCTTTTAAACACGTATTCAAAAAAGATATTGAAATACATTGTAGTTTGAATGATGCGCCAAGCCTCAGTGCATGCAAGACAAATGAATGGATGCAAACATGCGAGCATAACGTATGCTAATTGAAACATGACCCTAAACTGACCATCGAAAGCGGTTAAATAAAAGGGAGAAAGACGTGGGGTTGGAAGACATACACACATGTACGCACACTTATTACAACATTGCACCTTCGCGAAGGAAGGTCCAAATGAATAAGATACCTAGTTAAGCTAATTAAGCTAATTATTATAACACAAAACTAATTAAATGTTCTAGTTAACTAATTATTACAACAATTGAAATAAAGTAACTAACTATTCTAACCTAGCTAAATATTACAAACCGAAATTGAAGAATTAGTTACACTAACTAATTAAGTACGACGTTTGAATTAACTAGCTATACTAAGCTAACTAAAGCACTTAAATGGCCTTGAGGGCGAGGGATGCATGCGTGCTTGGTTGCTCCACTAGAAAATGCCATTGCTTTGCCATCAGATGCCTCTATTTGCACTCATTTGATCACTGAAAATTGTTGCAACTCACAGAATGCCTCTGCTCCAACTCAGGAGCACACTTGTGCAAAAATTCATTGGTGGCCAGTCAGCTACAAAAAGTGGCCGTCGACTACTATAACTAGCCGGTCGGCCACTACTTGTGGCCCGCCGGCCACCTCTTCCCTAGACTTCTTCTTTTGCTACAACAGAGAGCAAACAGAGGCAAAGCAATGTATTTTCAAGGAATGTGTGTACTGTTGCCCTCCTTATCATCACACAAACTCAAAGGAGGGTAACTCTTGGTCTTCGAACCATCAACCAAGCATTTTCAATGCATGATGGGTAGACAGCCAAGTTTGTACAAGCTTAATGAGTGCACAAACAAGACCAAAACAACCACCACCCTATCATGCATGATCAAGGGTGATGGTGACCAAGAAAAGTAGCACGTTTCATCACTTTGAGTATGAAACGTCCCATTTTTCTCGTGTTCGGATTAACGTCCGATTCGGACACATCCAATGCAACACAAAGATGCTTAATCTTGCCTCTTTTACTTTGTTCGTTTTTGTTTACCAATTTTAGATTACCAACCCATTCTTTAATTGATTAGTCCGAAAGGTGAATGTCCTCTAATTGAAAGTAGGCTTAAACCATAAGTACCATGAGCATGAAAGAGGCCTCATGCTGTTGGTAATGAACTCTCGAAGGAATTAAACCATTGGGCATGAGGTTCTCAATTCCACACTCAAGCCAACAAGGAGTTCAAAGCCACTTTCAAAACAAATGAAAGACTGAAGAATAGGGGGAGATTGCGAAGATTTAAAGTGCTGAAATTATGTGTAAAACAACACTAAAGCATGCAACCAAGACAAGCAAGTGGTATCTAAGGCCTTAAAACACCAAACTAGTGAAGATCATTGCACCATAGGCATGCAATACAAAGCTCAAATGGTATAAACACTTCAAAACAGTCCTGAAACAGCATAAAAGGAGTTCTAAAACATGTTCGAAGTAAGCTAAAAATAGCTAGAATAAGAGGCCAAAACATAGCACAAGCTAAACTATTAAGCACAATTGCACTGCAAGCATATAAAGCAAGCCTCAACTGCTCCAAGCAGCCTAAAACAGAGCTGAAACATGCCAAAATAAAGCCTATAACATGCTTGAATTAAGCTAGGTTAAGCTAGAAAATCATGTTAACATGTGAAGTAACCTAGGCATGGAGGCAAGACACAAGGAGGTGAGGCTAACCCCTCCAATTTTAGACTTCAGAACAAAGTTTTTACAACTGAAATAACTCTGAATTTCAGTGGTTTAAAGGCCCAAAAAGTTTGATGTGAATATATTAAAAGATGGTGCAAAAGCTTACACAATTAGACAACAAGAAGGGTGGACTACCCCTTTACACAAAATGACCTCAAACCATCATGTTAAGCCTCAAAAATCAGAGTTTTTTGTAGTTGAAAATTAGGCCAAAAATAGTATAAAAAGATGGAAAAACAAGTAGTCAAAAGAAAGCCTATAACGTAAATATTATACCTCTTGAAGCACAGCACAAAATAGCCACACTTTTAGGCTCAAACCTCCTTCCAAAAGCTCAAACTAGGCTCCAAGGGATCTCAGCTCCAAGGTGGTCAAGTTTGGTTAAGGGTTAGTGTGTAAAGGTGTAGAGAAAACTAACTGCCAAGCACAAAACAAGAAAATTCTAGAGAGAGAGAGAGAGAATTTTGATCCAAAATGTCTAACCCCTCCAAATGGGTGAGAGCACCCCCTATATATAGAAAACCAAGATTAAGGCTTGTATTCATCCCTCCATACATGTGTATAGAGATGCACTTCAGTGAACAACAGCTGGCAAACAAATATCTAAAAAATGAGACAAATGGCCATCGTCCACTTGAAGTGGCCGTCGACTACTCTAAGTAGCCGACCGACCACTTCAAGTGGTCGACAAGAACAAAAGGTGGCCGACTAGGTCCCTTCCCTTTCTAGGTAAGAGGCAACAAGGTTTGGCCCAAAAACAAGCACAAAACAAATAGGTTTAGAGGCTCAAAGACAAGGGGTTCCGCCGAGGACTTCGGCCACTCAAAATGAGCACAAACAATCACAATCATCGAGTGCCCAAATGATGACGTCCAAGTCTTACGGTCGGTCAAAAAAGGGTGTCTACAGTTGCCCCTCTTTGACAGAACTCAGAAGTCATGAAATGATGGGAGTGAATGTCAAAGCCCAGAGACGACCCATTTTTGACAATGCCGATGACTCAGACAAATAGACGAGCAAAGCAAAGAATGGTTGCGCCCACAGGCTGCCTACGTATCCCTTTGCAAGGAATCAAACCAGCATAGTTCTGGGGCAAGATGCAAATGATATGCACAATGTGAGAATATAACTTATGATCATGCAATAAGGCTGTAATGAAACATCTAGATGCAAGTGTTATGCAAAGAAATGCTACATTTGAACAAACCAAAACAAGGTACAGCAAACTCAAACATGAACAAAAGTAAGTAAACAAGCACTAAACCACATTTCACGCAGAAAGGATGTAAGAAAATTATGCAATCTTAACTACGCATCACGCACGAAAGGCAAAGAACAACACAAACGTCGGACGCACCTGAGGTACCAAACAAGATTCCAACGTGTCGTTGTAGACACCCCATTTTTTACCGCCTTTAAGACTTGGGTGCCACTAATTGTTTACTTGATGGTGAAAGTTGTGCAGTGCAAATGTTCGATTTCCTTGGCAAGAGGAGCTTCAAATCCTAACCTCACACCTCATTTTTGGACCAAAACCATTTTGACCAAAAATATTTTAGACCTTAAAACCCTCTCTTTCAAAATATTTTTGAAAAAGTTCCTACAATGTTCCGACGCTTGCATTTTGTTAAATGTTGCACTTTTTGGTAAACTTAGCAAGGACAAAGTGGAAATGAATGAAAGAGAGGTCAAATCTCTTAAAAATATTTCAAAACACCTTATTTAGGGGTTTGGAGTTGAAGAAAATGGGAGAGGATAGAAGAAACCAAGTTGGAGAAGAAGTTGGGCATGAATCCGGGTAGGATCGAAACTGAGCAGTCTTCACTAAAAGAGGCATCACTTTTTGCACACTTGGAATTTTGAAGTGAGGCTGCCACCATTGGAAAGAAGACTCCCAGGGCTACAATTTAGGCTCAATAATGACTTGCAAAGGAGTCTATATGAAGGAGGTATGTCCATTTGAAGTTGGGCCCAAAAAGCATATTTTTTTTGGCCAACCAAAGGTGGAGGTTGATGGTCATGAATGGGATTTTCTAGCCATGTGCCGGCCATGAATGGCCATTGTCAACCCCTTGCCATCCAAGAGTGACCATTTCCAGCCATGGATGATGAAGTGCCGGCCATCAATGATGGCCTGCCGGCCATTGATGCAGAAAGTTAGATTTTTGGCAGATATTTGTGTTCTAGTTGTTCCAACTGTCCCTTTTGAGATATTTTCGACCTGAGCTTGCATTTGTCTATATATAGAGAGCTTTCTCTATGGTTTTCATGGTTAGAAACATTTGAGGAAGAAAATTTTGGGAGCCTCTCTCTCTACAACTCTCTCTCTACATATCTCTTTCTCTTGAACCTTTGTGCATAAGTGCATACAAGTGTAGATACACTTCTCCTTTGCCTATACATCCTTAACCAAAGTGGTTCATCTTTGAGATGAGGTTCTAGAAGGTCTTCTTGGAGCTCTTGAAAGTGATTTTGCTAGGTTTTGTTGCCTAAAAGTATGTTGTGCTTCAAGAGGTATTACTCTCTCCCTTTAAGCTTGATTTCCATACTTGTTTTGCCATCTTTTTCCACCATTTCAAGGCTGGTTTTGGCATGTAAAAAGTTATATTTTTCAGTCCTAAAAGTGGTGGTTTGAGCCTTTGTGAGTTAGGGGTTGTCCCCCTCCCCCCCTCCCTTTTTGCCTTTAGCTTGTTAAGCTTTTTGCACCATTTCTCATCACCTTCAAATCAAAATTTTGGACCTTTTTACCACTAAAACTCAGAGGTTTTTCAGTGACAAAAACCATTTTTTGATGTCCAAAATAGGAGGGGTTGGCCTCCTCTTCTTGTGTCTTGTTTGCATGAGTAGATAGCCTAACATGTGAGCATGTTTTTCTACCATTTTGTGACATGATCTCAGCATGTTTTTGCTATTATTTTTACTTGATTTAGCTCTGTTTTGAGCTGGTTTAGCCACTTGAGGCTTGCTTTGCATGCTTGTTGTGCAATGGTGATTAATAGTCTAGTTTGTGCTATGTGTTGGCCTCTCATTCTAGCTATTTTTTTAGCTTACTTCAAGCATGTTTTAGAACTTCTTTTAAGTTGTTTTAGGACTATTTTGGACTGTTTGTCCCTTTTGAGCTTTGTATTGCATAGCTATAGTGTAATGCTTTTCACTAGCTTAATGAGTTAGGCTTTTAAACATGTTGTGCATGAGTTGATTGCATGTTGTAGCATCATTTTACACGTGATTTTAGTGCATATAGCTCTGTCACACTCTCACTTATTTCACTCTTTCATTGCTTTTGAGAGTTGTGTTTTGAGCCTTGCTTGTGAGCTAACAAATGAGCATGTTTTCCTTGCCATTTATGCTTCTATCTCAGCATGTTTTAGCCACTGTTCTGGCATGTATTAGCTCTGTCCAGAGCTGGTTTGGTCATTTAAGCTTGATATTACATGCCTCTAGTGTAGTGCTTTTCACTAGTTTAATGTCTTTGGCTCTTAACATGTTGTGCATGTGTTGCTTGCATGTTGTTGTATTATTTTTCATTCCATTTCAGCATTGAAATATCTGCAACCTCTCTCATTTCTTCACTTTTAATTTGCTTTAAGGTTTGGTTAGCCTTAGGGTTGTGTTTAAGCTTGAGATAGAGCTTGTGCTCAATGGCTTTAACCCTCTTTCGAGGGTTCCTCCTAGCCAAAGGGATGATCTCTCTCATGTCTTAAATCAACATTTGGTTGACCCCTCTTGCATTAGAGGACTTTCACATTGGACTTAATCAGTTAAAGGATTAGCCGGTAATGTGAAATGTGTAAACAACAATTGAGCAAAGTAAAACTTGTGCAAGATAAGCATTTATGTTGCATTGCATGTGTTTGAATCAGATGTTAATCCAGACACAAGAATTGCGAGACGTTTCATACTCATAGTGATGAAACGTGCCACGCTTCTTGGTCGCCAACACCCTTGATCATGCATGATAGGGTGGAGGCTCTTTGAGTCTTATTTGTGCATTTATTGAATGTGTACAAGTTTGATCCTTGGCTATCATGCATTGAAAATGCTTGATTGGTGGTTTTGGATCCAATAGTGCCACTCCTTTGATGTTTTGAGATGATAAGGAGGGGCACAGTACAAACATACCCTTGGCAGACTCTCCATTTTCTTCTGTTTGTACTCTATTGCAGAATGGTGATTCAGCACACCAATGGCCAGCAGTGCCTCACTGATGGCCGGCAAGGCTTCATCCTTGGTCGGCAGTGCCTCTCCTTGGCCGGTAGGTGGCCGACAGCAACCAATCATGGCCAGCAGGCCATTGGTGCATTCCTCAGCATTGGTTTAGTAAGGTGGAGCAGAAAGTTCTTAGAATGACCCTGCAAACAGAGCCTCTCAAGAGCAAACCGGTGGGCTTTTCGGGGCAAAAATTGAGTGCATGCATATTTAACTTCTTAAAGCAAAGTTGAGGCAATATAGTTTAATGCTTTACTTGTTAGTTAGCATTAATTTGTAATTTAATTAATTAATTTGTTAGTTAGTTAAAGTGTTGTAATAATTAAGTAGATTAGCTTAGCTATTTCTTTATTTTGTTGTGTAATAATTAGTCTAATTAGTTTAATTAGATTAGTTGATTAGCTTAGCTTAGATTAGCTTAGCTTATCCATTCGAACCCTCCTTCGCGAGGGCACAATGTTGTAATAAGTGTGCATGTGTGTGTGCATGTCTTCCAATCACACGCATTTCTCCATTTTACTTAACCGCTTTCAATGGTTTGTTTAGGGACATTTTCAATTAGCATGCCTTATACTTGCATGTTTGCATCATTCATTTGCTTGCATGCACCGGGCTCGACACATCATTCAAATTGCATTGTCGTTTCAATATACTTATTTGAATACGTGTTCAAAAGCATGTTATCAAAGTGTTGCAAATACCATGATTAGGTAGCCAAGCCTATCAATTGCATATTGCATGTGTTGTATTAGGCATCTTGTATAGTTTGGATCATGCATGGTTTCTAACTAGTTTTCTGTTTTGGCATGGAGTACACTGTAAGTTTTTATGCTTTAACATACTTGCATGAGTGTGAGTGTTGCCATGACAGCATGCTTGCCATGAGGCTGTTTACTTAAATGCTAAACTACATTAATGCCTGTAGATGAAGGCTTTATTACTTGAATTGAGACAATTCATCAAATGTGAGCTTTAAGCCCACTTTGCGAAGTGGCAAATCATGTCTTAACCCAACTTGAGGGTGGCAAATCCGTGCTTTAGCCCACTTGAGGGTGGCATTTTCGAGCCATTTTCGAAAACAAACATGAGTCATTTTGTTCCAATTCTTGTGATTTAGTCTATACTTGTATGTTGTGCGCATCACGTAGTAAAGTTAGCTAATAACCGAATAAGAACACATATGTTTATCAAATAACATATCATGCTTAGTAGAGGCCGATCCTTTGATCGGGCGGGGCGGGGGTGCTCATTTCACGACCTTCCCCCCTCGTACCCAAGTTCTCGAGCCGAGGCAACTTTGGTGATGACAGACACGTGGCCCTTGGCCAAGTCAGGGTTTCCTAAATTTGCCCGAAATAAAATATTTGGCTGGCGACTTTGTAATCTGGCGAAACAGTCCATTTTTGGCATTATTTGATTGAAAATCGATTTTCCAAAACGTTTGCCAGATTTGGACTGTTTGGTGATTTATCAGTTTTCACATTGCACTTTGTGAGACTAGATTCAGAACCGTGACAAGAGTCTGAACTGTAGGACCTATTCGAGCCTCTTTGAGAGGGGAGGCACGAAGAAAGTCGAGCGCTACAGTTTCTAGCGACTCTGCTGGGGATTTAGAGAACTTGACTTGAGCTCATGATATGTTGTTTTATTTACATTTATGTGTTTCTTTGCATTGCATTTGCATTGGTGAGCCTAAGTCACAGTGTTTGCCATCTGCTATTCTTGAGCGGTTTACCGGAGGCTTGCTTGGAAAAGCGTACCATAAGGCTGATCGGTTACGGGCTCTACCATGACGGGAACACAAACCTTGGATTTGGACTACCGCTATACCATTTGATCCTCCTTTCACTTCTCAGTGTTAGAAGTGAGAGGTATATTAGGTAGTCTTGCTGAGGCACCTTTCTTCACCATTAGACCTAGTTGTATATCGGAAGCCTTAGAGACTGTTCCAAACTAGGATAGGTTACTCCCCTGAATGCACGATTATGTGAAGCCACTTGTTATGCATAGTGAAACCCTAGCTCCTGACAAAACTAGGACAGGTTAACCTTATCCCCTTATAGGGGTGTTTTAGCTCTCATTTAACTGGTATGTGCTTTAAAGTGAAACTGTACAGGGATGTGCATATCATTTGCCAAGTTGGTATCTGTTTTGGGGCAGAATTCAGTAAAGAGCACAGTCATTCAGCTGTGATCATATCTGTTCTAGTGAAATTGGGCTGAGATGCTATCTGTTTTCTCTTTTGCAAGGTAGTCCTGGAACCATAGTTTTAGAAGGCTCCAATATCCCCCGGGTACTCTGGACTTGTATCGATAGACTTTGTTAGGTCGGAATTGGTTCAGAAGCAACCTGTGTTTACCTCACCTCCACCGGTAACAAGGCGAAGGAGGTTCAGGCAGAATTCACCAATACAATTTCTACAGCAATCACCCCTTCGTTCACCCGGGTCTAGTCTGGTCTGGGAATAGTTGTCTGCATTCAGCTCAGCACAAGATCAATCACCCATTCCTATGGCTCAGTATCCCCCAGCCAGTGTGGAAGAACAGATACAACATCTGCAACAAACAATCGAGGCACTGCAGTAGGATGTAGTCTGTAAGGCTAAAGTCACGGCTCGTCAGGCTGAAGTGATAACTAGGCTATAACAATAACAACCACAACCGGCCGCGGCTTCTGCATCTCATATATCTCCCACGACTAACCCGACAGCCGGAGCCACTGCCCATACTGCTAATGTCTAAAAGACTCAGGGCAATCTGGCGGATCCAATCCCAACACAGGCCTCTAAAGCTCATGTCTATCAAACCGAAGCTTCGTTTGAGTTTGAGGTTCACCTAACTGAACTTAAGGTCAATAAACTGGAGAAGTTATTCAAACGAGCACAAGGAGTGAACTCCATCCCGAATTTAGAAGACGGGTATACAAAATCTGCAGTTACTTTACCGGAGCAGTTTAAAATGCCACATATCGACCGCTTCGATGGCTCTAGAGACCCAATGGTGCATCTCCGCCTGTTTTCTGATATCCTAAGGCCAATGGGTTTGACCCCAGCCCAGAAGTTGCCTCTCTTCGGCCGAACCATGTCTAGGATAGCCGTAATCTTGTATGCTAAGTTGGAGAACTCTGTGAAACAGAACTGGGAAGAGATAGCTGAGGCCTTTATTGCTCAATACTCCTACAACACATAGATCGAGGTCACAACTCGTGATCTCGAAGTCACCCGCCAAGAGCCAAAGGAGGGTTTCTCTGAGTTCGTGATGAGATGGAGAGCAAAGGCCTCGATGGTGACTACAAGGCCTTCCGACAAAGATTAGATCAGGATGATTGTTCGGAATCTGCATGGCAAGTTGCTGCAGAGGATGATTGTTCTACATCTGTTTACCTTTCCAGACCTTCATGAAATGAGGGTTCAAATCGAGGATGCCATCAGACAAGGGATTTTTCCAGACCTTCGTGTCTCTAAACAAAGCGTCCTAACGCGCCGCATGCGAGAGGAGAAAGAGCAACGAGAACACCAGGACGCGCTTGCATGTCTCTAAATAAAGCGTCCTAACGCGTCACACGAGAGAGGAGAAAGAGCAATGAGAACAATGGGACGCGCCCGCGTGTCTCTAAACAAAGCATCCTGATGCGTCGCACGCGAGAGGAGAAAGAGCAATGAGAACACCGGGATGTGCCCACGTGTCTCTAAACAAAGCGTCCTAATGCATCACATGCGAGAGGAGAAAGAGCAACGAGAACACCGAGACACACCCGCATGTCTCTAAACAAAGCGAATGGTGTAAGCACTAGGGTATACCCGAATGCTTTTAACCAAAACAAGGTGTTAAAGGGGGCAGGAATGATCTTACCTGGAATCCCTCTAAATGAACCATACATACAATATCGTCTGGTTACACCAGCTTTGAATGAACCGTACATACAATATCATGCCTGCATAAGAAAGAAACTTAACAGGTACAATACAATAAGAATGCATGTTCTATTCAAGATGAGTAACCGTGACACAATGTTAGAGGCATGTTTTATACACAACATGCAAGAAACAAAGCATAAGCATATTCTACGCAACGAAAATTGGAGCATGTTCTACGCAACACCAAAATGCAAGTTCAATACAACAATAACAAACGCATGGTCGATGGAACAGGTATGAACATTTTCTATGTGAATGTAAGGGCATGTACAATGCAATACAACACAACATGCATATTCTATGCAAACATGAGAGCATGTGTAATGCAATGTAATGCAACGCAACATGCATATCCTATGCAAAATAACAACGATGCATATTCATTACAACATCAATAGCAAGTTCAATGCAAAACACCAAATCTATGCGAATGGGAAACTGAGGCATTCCATGCAAGATCTCATGTGAAAGGGACGTTCCATGTAACGACAAAGAGATGCACATTCTATGCGACAAGAAAAGTGTGCTTGATAAAAATGATTCAATTGCAACTTCCGATTTACCTCTTGAAAGAAGCGCAATATGTTTCAAAAGGATACACCTCGTTCATGTTGACTAGTGGTGGGTCACGCATCGAGGACGTGGTTCGAAACCTCCACGGAGACACTTAGAGCTAAAAAGTGAACTTTTCTTGCACTTTCTTGAGAACCAAGGACACAAAATAGCATAAACACACATAGGGAGAACACCGGAAGCCTGTCGGCCACCCTGAAGAAGTGTCGGCCACCTGGGAATTCTGTTGGCCACTTGAGGTGGTCGTTAGCCACTTGTGGCAATTCGGGCCATTTTGGTCTTTTTGCATGGAGATCTTTAAGTACACATCTCCAAACCACATTTGCTCACACCTACATTGCCAAAATTGCTTCCTCTTCCTCCCTAGACACTTTTTCCTCCTAGATCTGTGCTTTATACACATTTTCCAACGCCCCATGCGAAGTTGATTCGTTAAAACCTCTTGATTTCCTCCATTTTGAACCAATTAAAATTTGTTTTCGGCGGTTTTTTCTCTATTTTCGCCACTTGAGGTTTGTTTCCCTCAAGTTTGTCTTGAGTTTGTCTCTTTTTCCCCGGATTTGACTTTTTCTCCCATTTTGTCTCTTTGAGAGTTGACTTTTGTTGACTTTTGGTATTTTCCACTCATTTTGCTCATTTTCACCTTCTTTCCAGATGGCAGACGACATTCCTCACGACAGAGGTTCTCCAGGGATGGAGGGAGATCTTGAGCATATACCATTACCGTCTAGAGTCTGACCTTTCGACCCAGAGAGATACCATCTTGAGACCCATGTACTACCGCCCGATGCAGTCCGTCATTTCAGCGGATTTACATGAGGCGCACCAGCAGATCTCTTGCTACGAGAGCCGGAGTCTCACTTATCTCATGGCACCTCCGAGGTGTACACTGTATTCTTACATTTTCTGCGATGTACTTTACATTTCTTGCATAGCTCACACTTTTGCACCACATTTCATCAGCTTATTTTGAACACATTCACACACTGTCTTGTTACACTGCCTTCCCTCTACTTACTTTGAACACGTTCACGCACTGTATTTCTTTTCCTCATTCTGAGCACAGGTAGACTCTCGTTTTACTCGTGGATATGGGTCCACATCGGTGAGGTAGTGGTATATAGACCTCCCCGTCGGTGTGCGCCAGATCGTCGACAAGGCGGAGTTTGGTTTATTCTGCATGGGGCTGTCGCACCTCATGGCAAGCAGGTCCCTCCTGGGTGCGCTGGGAGAGAGATGGTGGGATACCACCAACTTTTTCCATTTCTCTACCGTGGAAGATATGACGATGACCTCGTATGATTTTGCCATGCTGACGGGCATCGAGGTAGGAGGCCGGCTGATCCCATATGATACTAACATGGGCGAGTAGGAGGCCACATGGATCTATTTACTGGGGGCACGCCTACCTATCTTCCAATCAGGGATGGTTCGGTACAGCTGGTTCGCAGACCAATTCAGAGGGACAACTCCAGAGACTGTAGAGGAGATCGAGCAATATGCCCGATGCTTCTTGATGTTCCTCTTTGGCACTACCTTATTCACTGACAGGGTGAAAACAGTCGGACTATATCTTTTGAGCGCCTTGGGGGACTTATCTCAGGTCTGGCATTACAACTGGAGCGGCGCTGGCCTCGTTACCCTGTTCTGCTAGATGAGCTCGATATCTCGTAGGAGCGGGAACAGGGTTGGCGGCTATTGGAGAGCCTGGAGGTATGCTTTACTTTTCTGCTTTACATTCTCCGCCATGCTTTCTGCTTTGCACTTTCTGTACACTATACCCACATAGTCTGATCTCTGTTATACATTTGCACTTTCTGTACGATGTACTACACACCTTGCTTTTTGCATTTTCTCTGTATTCTGTATTCTCTGGATTCTGCATATACTCTGCTTTCCATATTATCTGTGTTTATTTGTTGTATACTCACTGTTTCCCTCTTATTTTTTTACATCTATGGGTGTATGCCTATCTTCCAACACTTGCCCCAGAGTCAGAGGATGAGATGCCTCTTGGGGTGCCATACTCTCACCGGTATGACGGGAGATGTCAGCCGAGGACCCGAGAGACCCTTTCATTTTTTCGCCGGTATTTCGATACAGTGAGGGCAGCAGAGGTAACTCAAAACTCACAGTTCTTTCTACTTTCAGCCTCAATTCATATTGCATATCTAATGGCAACTAACAACCTATGCATTTGCTATCTACAGATCACGTGTGCTAGAGGGTGTCAGATATGAGTTCGTCGGCGCTTGAGGCACTTCTCGCTATCGGCTTGTGCTTGAGGGACCAGTAGGCCAAAGCCTGGTTCCTATGCGAGCGATTCCCGCGCCAGACGTTGGGTTTACTATTACAGTCGGTACCCATACCGCCCCCGCCATCCATGCGAGCCACAAAGAGTCTCTCCTCTCAGGAGGTCATTGACTTTATGCGAGGCGTGGAGGTAGACTTTTTTCTTGAGGAGGGGGACTATACGACTTACATCCAGACTCACCTTATGCCGCCTTTGACGGGTGTTCGTGCTCATACAGGGAGGGCAGCTGATGCCCCTTCGACGAGTGGGGCCCGAGCACCGAGAGGCAGCGCTAGAGGGACACCCCCCGCTAGGCAGAGTTTTGGATGGCCAGAGCTTCTGACCGAGCTGACAGGTTGGCGGTACTCCGGAGAGCCTTATCAAATTCCGATTGAGCCTTCTTTGGTTGCTCATAGATATGTCAGGACACCTAATTCACGTCCGGTATGTACTGCAGCTTTCATTTTTTCGATTCTCTCTCAGATACTCAGACATTCATTCATTCCAGATACTGATTATTAGAACTTGCATTTGCAGGCCTCCACAGGGTACGTCAAGGGGTTACTTGAGATGTTGGCCTCATTCGAGGGCATGATCTTGAGGAGGGAGGCGCTACTCGGCTCCCACGATATTCAGGTAATTTTTCAGTTTTCTTGCATTTCGGTCATCATATTTCTGCTGATATACTGAAACTGACATTTCAACTAAACACTTCTTCACCCTACATTGATACATTGCATGTATAGATCACATCTGACACACTACATTCATACATTGTATTCATACACTATATGTACTCATTTCGGCACGCGGTCAAGGGAGACATCGAGAGCCTATCATGCGCAATGACGATGAGACCAACGAGATCAAGGAGGCTAGAGATCAGCATGCAGAGCCATCCGAGAGCGGAGATGAGGATGTTGGCTCAGATTCCACTAGTGGAGATGAGGCTGAGCCAAGCTCTGATGAAGAGGATGACGACGACGCCAGTTCTGGTTCTGATTCAGCATCAGGTTCAGACAATGGCGCGGATGGAGATAGCCCTACAGAGTCCACTCCGCTGAAGAAGAGGATGAAGAGAGCCTCTAGAGCTTGAGCTAGTCGGCACTGATTCATATGTTTTTCTTTGTTTCTTTTTTCTAGTAGTGTTCACACATTGTACAGCTTTAGACAATTTTATTTTCTTTAAAAACTTGTACTCTTTGTAAAAAGAAACCATGATGGAATGAACATCTTTTTGATGAAAATGTGTTGCATTTTACATTCTGAGCATCGCATTGCACCACACAGCATTAAAACAAGAGCGCCTACTGGGCAGCACCTGTTGACCAGTAGGCCAATTTTCATTGGTTGGCCTTCCCCTTTTATGGCCAACCGGCCATGTTTCCCAACAGATAGATATTTGCTGCGAGTTGTCCCCCTCATGTACATGCGCTGCACAAATGGCTCAATACAGATATTTCTAACAGAGGAACCTATTTTTCTATATATACTTGACCATCCCTCATGGTTTTAGGTTAGAAAAATTTGCCAAGAGCTCAAAGCTTGCCAAACACTCTCTCTCTATCTTGCAATATACATACACTATACATACACTTCCTAAACCCAAAATTTGAGGTATCTTACTGAGATTATTAAGCCAAAATTTTAGCTCTTGAGAATGAACACTTTGTGGTTGGTGAACCAAAGAACATCCTCTTTTCAAGAGGTATAATTTTTGCCATCTTCTCCCTTACTTGCACTACTCTTTTCATCTCTTTTTTATACTATTTTGGACTGGTTTTAAGTGCCAAAACTTTTGATTTAAAAGCTACCAAAGGTGGAGGGGTTGACCACCCTTTCTTGAACCTTATTTCATAGCTTGTATCCTTGTTTTTCCGCACTTGTTTCTCAACCTTTAGCTACTGATTTTCAGAGTTTTTAGGGGCAAAAACATGTGATTTTAAGGTCCAAAAAGTGGAGGGGTTAGCCACCCTTTCTTAGGCTTGCTTACTAGCTTTGTTTTCCTCTTCTTTTACTTATTTTTTCTAGCTTTTCAAACTAATTTTTCAGCACTATTTTGTGAGTTTTGGGACTATTTTAATGTGTTTATTTAGTTTATGCTTTAAATACTTTGCTTGTGTTGTTGTAAGCCCTCATAGATTTGGGGGTTTAGGCCTTAGACACCAATCTATTTGAGTTGATACCCTTTTATTACTTATTTTTCATGTAAAGAGTCTCAATTTAATAATCACCTTCGTATAATCATTTCTGCAACTTTCCTCCCTTCTTTGTTTATTTTGGTTAAAGAGTTGTATTTAACAAAAGATTGTTGTCCAGGCATGAGAAAGAGACTCTCCATGCTTAATGGTTTAATCTCTTGGGAGGTTCATTACCAAGGCATTACATCTCTCTCATGCTAAGCACAATCACTTGCTTAAACGCTTCTCTTTATCACCGGTTTATTACTTCTAGGGGACTAACTTTCTAGTTAAGCCCTTGGAAATCATAATGGAAGGTTACATTATAGCTTGTTACCAGGTTTGGATTTCGAGTGATTATCACCTTCTCTCGGGTTTGACTCCGAATCCCTTATCACTCGTAAATGAGTTTGACACCTCCTTTGTAATATACCCCGAAGAAAAGGGCTTGAAACGCTTATTTCTTGGGTTAAGTTGATGCTTGATACCTTTTATCACTTTTGCACTTAGTGGACCTAACTCTCACTTTTTGGAAAAAAATGATTAAGTAACGAAAAGGTAATGTTAAAAGAGACTTATAAATTTGGAGTGAAAGAGGTAAAAAGATAATAAAATCGAGTCAGGTTCAATAAGACGTTATATTGAACCTAATGTGTCTTGATTCATTGCATACCCTTTAGTGACGTTCAATGGTTCAAGAAGTAATGTCCACCCCTTTCCTCCGTGATAGGAAGAGGTGTTGTTGGTCTTTCATGTCCATTTATTGACCTTTTGTCCTATCGATTCATAGATCATCACACAACAACTTTGCGACCACTGATGGTTTGTGAATTGAGTCTACTCCTCCCTTGATCAGTTTCATGATAGGGAGAGAGGCATAGAGGATAAACATCCTCTGGAAACACTGTATTTTTGCTCTGTTTCATTTTTGTGGCAGTAGGGCAGTACCCAAAAATAGTGGCCGGTTGACCACCGTTCTATCCGGCTGACCACTTTCGAAGGCCAGCTGGCCACTCCATTTTATGTAAGCAATGTCTTTTTATGGTAGAACAGAGTAGAAGCTGGGGCAAAATAGAAAATTTTTCTCTCTGCAAACAGAACAGTTTCTGGCAGCAAAATAGAGAGGTTTTTGGGCGGATGTTATCGTTCATGCATGTGCGACTCTTCACTTCTCCTTAGCTCGTTAAATTAATGCTTTGATAGTAGTATGTTTAAGTAACTAGATTCGTTCGAATTTGTAATAGCTAGTTAAGTTTAGTTATTGTCATAGCTAGTTAAACTAGTTAATTTGGCGTTGTAATAATTAGCTTAACATTATGATATTCGGGCCCTCTCGTGTGAGGGCATTCTTCCAACCCCCATTTCTTTCTCCCTTTTTATTTATACGCTTAAAATGGTAGCATCATGTTTTACATTCCTATTTCATTGCCATGCTTAATATCCATTTTGTCATGCATTGGGTTTGGTTCATCATTCTAACCTTGTAGTCGTTTTCTACTTACTTGAATGCGTGTAGCATGCTTTGAGTTGGATATGTATGAAATGTTAAAATAAGTCGAACCTAGTAGTTTTATTTTGTATGTGTTGCATTAGTCACTTTCATATTAGAGCATGCATTCTTCTAATTGTTTTCTTCTCTTTGGCTTGCCTCGGTTGAGTACTAGTTGAGCATTTTTGCTTTAGCATATTGCATTGGTGTTTGTATTTCCATATCAAGCATATTACCATGAGGCTCAGTGCTTATGTGAAATATCTCTTTGAATGCTAGTGGATGCAGGCTATTTTGCTTAAATTGGGACGATTTGATTAACATACGTATGAGCTCACTTTTTCAAGTAGCACATATTCAAAACAATTTTATTTTTTATTTTTTAAACAAACACGAAATCAAAGCATTCCAAAGTGAGTGAAATAGTCTATACTTGTGTACCTCACATAGTAAAGTTAGCATAATAATCGGAACATGAGCATATACTGTATAAAAATCACATCGTGATTAGTAAAGGCCGATCTTTGATCGGGTGAGTGGGGTGCTTAATTCAAAACATTTCCCTCTCATACCTAAGTTCCCGAGCCGAGACACTTTGGTTATGATGGACAAGTGGCATTTGGCACGAGTCACGGGTTTCCTAAATTTTCCAAAAATATTTAGGTGGCGACTCTGAAATTTGGCAATGCAGTCCATTTTCGACATTTTCAAAGATAAATGGATTTTCTAAAGATTTGCCAGAGTTGGACTCATTTGTGTTTATTGATTTCACATTACATTCGTGAAACCAGATTCAGAACCATGAGAGTCTGAACTGTAGGGCTATCGTATTCGAAGAAACTAAACCCCTCCGAGGAGCATAAAAAGTAAGCGATAGTTTCTGGCAATTCTGCTAGGGATTTAGAGAACTTGGCTTAAGCTTCACAATGTGACATTTTATTTATAGATATATGTTCATTGCATTGCATTTGCATTGGTGCTTTAAGTCACTGTGTTTTCCATTTGCTATTCCTAGACGGCTTGCCTAAAAAGCTTGCCTAAAGGCTGGCCGATCGTGGGCTGTGCCATGTTGGAAACACAACTCTTGGATCTAGATTACCATTGTACCGCTTGATCCACTTCTTGGTGTTTGGTGTGAGAGGTATATTAGGTAATCTTGCCGAGGTACCCCTTATGACCATGTGGCCTATCTACATATAATAAAGTCATAGTGACTGTTCCAACATAGCACATGATGCTCAACCATATACAAGATTTTGTGAAACTGATTGCTTGAAGTAGTAAAACCCTAGATCATGCCAAAATCTAAGACAAGGTAAGCCTACGCCCTCATAGGGTTGTTTTTGGCTCTCTTTTACCTGGTATATGCTATACAGTGAAACTGTACAGGAATGCTTCATATCAGTGGTACGGTCGATATCAGTTTGTGGGGGCAGAATTCAGTGGGAAATGCAGTCCTTTAGCTATGATCATATTTGCTACAAGTTAGGCCGAAGTGCTATCTAATTTTTGCTTACTGTCTTCATTTTCTTTATTTCTTTTGTTAGGTAGTCTTGCAATCATAGCTTTAGAGAGACCTAATATCCCCCAAGTTTTGTGGACTCGTTCTGGTAGGCTTTGCAAAACCCGAGATCTTGTTGACGGTCATCCAGTGTTAGTCTCTCTCCCACTAGTTGTTTGATGGAGAAGAAACACGCAGTTATTGTCACGCCCCAAACCCGCCCCTAAAAGTTTGGGCATGACCCATTCGAAAACAGACACTAAACCTGTTATAATAGATCATACGGGGCCTGAACGGAAGCCTTTAATAATATAAAATACATAAAACATCATCCATTGAGCTACTACTACCATGCCAGGACCGCACACATTGCATCAAATAAATATTATACAGATAGTTTACACACATAAGACCCGACTCAGCCCCCTAAATAGGCACATAACAAAAATATAAATGAAGAAGAAATTATACAATCAACCCAAAAATATACATCGAATGCATAAGTCGGAACTCGGCAGAACTTTACAAAATGAACAACCTCGGTGGTGCTCGACGCCTCAAGGTTAACAAGAGAAATACAAGCCTTAAAGGTTGGGATGAACTCCCGATTGGTTACCTACGTAAATGCATGCACAAAATATAGAATGAGCAAACTCAGTGAATAATAGTACATAAACAATATAATGTTTAACTTGAATAATCAAACACAGAACTGCAGATATATTTGATTAATTACATTCCATAATTATTTCCAAAAGTCATGGGTCCTACTTTACGTATGAGAATAGCATTAAACTCGGTCTATCTGAGATGTCACAAGCCTCTGACAGATGCGACGCACCAAAGGTCCAGATATATCAGAACGCCCCCGCCCATAAATAACAGAAGTAGTAAGGATAACGGAAATAATGCATGTAATGCGAATAACATATAAATATGACGAATAAAGAATATCGTAAATAATGAGCGATATGTAACAAGAATATCGAAATAACGCATCGCATAAAAGCGTAAGTAGCGGGGACATATAGCGTGGTAATGAAATAACAGATGTATGGACTCAAGAGGTGGCTCAGACGATTCCGGAGGTGGCTCCCACCAAAGTGTAGCACTTCGTCTGACAAAGACTTTGCTCCATACGAACATATTAGAATGACCTAACGGTCGTAATATCAGAAATATAATCTTGTCAGAAACAGAGTCTTATGCATTTCCAGATTCCAAACCATTTTCATAATCATTTCCATAATCATTTCCATATTCAGATTTTGCATAAGCTTATATGTGGTACACCCATAGTCCATCAGAACAGGTAGGTCCGAAGACCACAACAGGTAGGTCCGAAGACCACAACAGGTAGGTCCGAAGACCACATCAGGTAGGTCCGAAGACCACAACAGGTAGGTCCGAAGACCACAGCCACGGTATTGTTACCCCCGGGCGAGGGCCATCCGGACTAAGGGTGCCACAAATACTTTTTAGACAACTGAACATTCGTTCGTTTATTCCCAACATATCATAGCTTTTCATAATCAGTCATTTCGTTTCATAGTATACTGAAAATACCTAACATAAGTTTAATAGAACGTTGCTGATATTTATTAGCAAATGTTGAACATATGTCACAGATCGAACACTTTCAGAAATACGAAGGTACCATGGTTCTATACTTTAAATCAATAGATCTCGGGATACATAAGCATCATTGTTCTATTTACTCACCAATCTACGGATAACAGAATGTTAATAATGTTTCTTAAAGGTAAATCAAACACAATACTATATAACTATAGTACAATACCGATAACCATTAATCGTGGACGGGATACAGAATAGTTTCAGAGCCATCTCAATAGTTGCCAAATCCTTCTATGTTCGCACCAATTCTCATATACCGACATGTTAGCATCATTGTCATGGAAAACAGAATATGCACAAACATAATAAGAGTGATGTATATATGTAGTACCATTACACGCAGAGTTACAATGGAGCGCTTGACCTTCCCGGAGGCCGTTCGGCACACAAACATAACTTTCAAATTAACTCCTTTTCCTTTTTAAATCATTAAGAATTCTTTCTGAGCTATTACATTTGCATGAATTTATAATCATCTTAAGGTCATCAAAATATTATTCTAAAAATACCAGAGGATCGAGCATTCAAATCGAAAGCAACCAATAATTTTTCCTGAAAAAATGGGTTCCTCGGCGCCACTTTACGCTCGAGCGGATCTAAAAATACAAAACCTCTTTGGGAGGTCGATTTTCCGCCGGCGGGACTTCTCCGCCGAGCGTCGCAAATTTCGAAAAAACTGGATTTCCAATTTGAGTTCCAACTTTACATTCAAACCTTCAATCTTACTTTTTCAAAACAACATAATTCAACATAAATCTACATGCAATCTACATCCCTTCAACATTTCAATCATCAATTTCATACTTAAAACATCCATAATCTTTCAAAATCCCCATTGTTCAAACCCTTAATCCCAAAATCCACAATTTCTTCTATACACTCCAAATAAATGGAATTTACACAAATAAGCAATGGAAGCAACTCAAATCTGTTTATGGATGCAAATATTAAAGAGTTTACAAACCCTTACCTCGAAATCAAGCAAAGAGGTGGGTTTGAGAAGGAGCCTTCACACTTCCAAGTTCTAATCGGGTAAAGATGTTGATCCTCCCTTATTCTCCCTCCTTGATGCCAAAAATCATGGTGGAGCATGATCAAAGTAAAGGAATTCAAGAGTTTAGGGCTAGGGTTTCGGACTAGGGAGAAAAGGAAAGAAGAAGGGGAAAGAAAATATCAAAAAGTGATCCAAAATCACGATTTAAAAGCTGCTGTCCCGAAAACTCCGCTCGAGCGCACCTTTTCCCGCTCGAGCGGACCTACTCACAGCACAGATTCCAAAACTTCAAACAGGTGTAACTTTCCCATCCGGACTCCGTTTTAGGTCGTTCTTGTGTCCAAATTGAAGCCCCGGAAATAAGCTTTCCAATGGTTCTAACCTCACATCCAAATTCAAAATGTGGACAAAGAAAAGGGCAAAAGAGTGGCAGCTGTTCGTAAAATAACTATCCGAATCAAATTCTTTGGTTCAATCTTACCCTACCATCATATTGCCACCTCAATCAAAATCCCCAAATCCAAAAATAACACATGAGAGTCTCCACAAACATTCACCGAACCTTTAATAACTTTACGTGCACCTAGCTTCAATTCCAAAAGATATAATTGAATCAACGCGTATTGGGGTCGTTACATTCTCCCCACCTTAAAAAGTTTGGTCCTCCAAACTTGATTTACTTGGTTAAGTTGAGTTCCGTCCTGAACATATAACAGTTCTCGATTATTTCATAAACTATCAAACATAAATCCAACTTAGTAAGTTCGCAAGTAACTCCCATTAGCACAATTCCTCAAAGGTATAAATGCTTATAACAATTAGATCCATAAGTGCCAAATCAACGACTTTGGCGCTCCAATTCATCATATGCATCAGACTTATCGGTTCAAATCAAATTTCTAACAGGCTTAATTTAAAGCCAATACCGGGTTAACTCAAAGTCAACATTTTGACACTACTCACATCATACATCGTTCAGAGGTTCAGACTTTTCAAAAATATGAAATAATGGGGTAATTCCCAATAGTACTTAAATTGATGTAAACTTTGACAGAATAATCTCCAAACCAACTTTCAACAGATAACACAGATAAAATAGGATAGCCCAAAGCTCAATATAGCGCCGTTATCGATTATCAATTGATGGACTTATTCATATATAGCAAAGTAGTTCTGTCAGAAAACTTGTTATCTTGGGAAAATTATCCAGAAAACTTGTCATACCATAAACTTGTCGAAAGTTCGTAACATTTTTGTCACTCAGACAATACTTATCATATCGAATATTTTGTAACCTGAAACATGGATTTCCTTAAACATTGAGTAACATAGTTATAGTTAAAATCATTTATATCAAATCAATTCATCAGTTGTAACAATATCAAAATTGGCATTATATACTCTGCGTGAAACATAAAATACAAAACTGAAGAAGCATATGATTGATTACATTTTGTAACTATTTTCTTCTTTTTTTTTTTTTTTTTTTTACAGCCAGGGATCCAATTTTCATAGCAAAGTGAGTTTAACTCAACATGTACCAAGCAACCATAAATCCACAGATACAAAACGGCCATAAGCCCAAAATATAACCAATTTACTTATATATCTATATACATGCAACTGCAGAACTCAAAAAGTTATTCCAATACCATTGTATTTTTAAAACGGCCTTAGGCCCGGAAATAACAGAACGGCCCTTGGCCAGAATGTTACAGAATAAGTCACTAGATATACACAAGCTTATATCTCGGAACATGATTTCTCAATTTCAAATTCTTTATTGACAGAGGCAGGATTCTAATTCTTGCAGTACTTTAGTAGAGTACCACTCATTCTGGTTTAATGTGATATTAATCAATAATTATCTATCGTTTTGCAAATGTCATATGGACAAATATGCATCATAGGCGGGGTCCTAATCACAAATTACTGATTGGCCATATCTGAGCATTTCAGATTACGGACTTTAGATTTCAAATTGCAGATCACAAAGGTCAGAATACGGAGGACCGTACAGAGTACAGATTCCCACAGTCAAATCTTAATTACGTATAAACTATACTCATTAAATCATATAGTACTACAACTGTTGGTAATTTTCGTAGTTCCTTAAATCATATTACTTATATACAGTCTCAAGGTCAATAACCAATTTCTTATACATAGCTCATTTTCGGAACGGCTTTTGGTCTAGTATTACATTTTACTACAGAACGGCCTATTGGCCCGAATAATCGAACGACCTTTCGTCGAGAATAGCCTTCGCCCGAATAACTTTTCTACCAAAGACACATAACTTCACAACCTCTTTCAATGTTTCCATAATTTCATAATTCACAAGTTGGCTCTTAGTCTTATAAATTCATCATTCACAAGTTGGCTTTCTGCCTCATAGATTTACATTTCATAAATTCCTTAGATCCCAATTAATATGAACGTCCATAACATAACTGACAGAAACAGAATATCATTAACAGTCATTAGCATGTTCAAACAATTCATCTAAACAAATGTTACACAGAATGTTACTGAATGTCACAAAATGGCCCTCGGCCCAGAATGTTACACAGAATGGCCCTTGGCCTTATAACTTCATAAATTCAGAAATGATCCTTGATCTAAGCATTGTTACAGAAAGGGAGTCTTCACAAATCATCAGGTAACACATATATATATATTATGTGCTTTGATCTTAGATATATCCGATACTTAACATTTAATCAAGTCACTCAAATAGGTGTAAAACAACACAATTATATCGCCATCATTTCCCACAAATAATGATCAAACGACAACACACATTACATCCAACCATTTATGTATAAACTGGCTTACCGAGCAATTCAAATTCTTACCACACCTCTGCAGTGCAATATTGTTAACTTGATCCCATCTGCACGTCTTGCTTTATGCACCAATCTATAGAAGATAAACAGAGGCAACAAAAGAATACGCAATGCATATAGGTTATAATCATCGAGTTAACAATGCATGCGATTAACGTTGCAATCATTCTTTTCTTTTCATGTACTTGTAGGATATCATGCATGATGCTTAAATCTTTCTAGACATCCTAAAGCTCAATGGATTCGTGTGTGAGATGGCAACTCGTGCTCTGATACCACTTGTCACGCCCCAAACCCGCCCCTAAAAGTTTGGGCATGACCCATTCGAAAACAGACACTAAACCTGTTATAATAGATCATACGGGGCCTGAACGGAAGCCTTTAATAATATAAAATACATAAAACATCATCCATTGAGCTACTACTACCATGCCAGGACCGCACACATTGCATCAAATAAATATTATACAGATAGTTTACACACATAAGACCCGACTCAGCCCCCTAAATAGGCACATAACAAAAATATAAATGAAGAAGAAATTATACAATCAACCCAAAAATATACATCGAATGCTTAAGTCCGTACTCGGCAGAACTTTACAAAATGAAACGACCTCGGTGGTGCTGGGCGCCTCAAGGTTAACAAGAGAAATACAAGCCTTAAAGGTTGGGACTGAACTCCGATTGGTTACCTCTGACATGTAAATGCAGACAAAACATAGAATGAGCAAACTCAGTGAATAATAGTACATAAACAATATAATGTTTAACTTGAATAATCACACACAGAACTGTAGATATAACTGATTAATTACATTCCATAATTATTTCCAAAAGTCATGGGTCATACTTTCGTAACAGAATAGCGTTAAACTCAGTCTATACAGGACTATCACAAGCCTACAGATGCAGTACGACCAAAGGTCCAGATATATCAGAACGGCCACCGGCCCATAAATAACAGGAGTAGTAAGGATAGCGGAAATAATGAGCGAGCGTAATATGCGAAATAATGACGAGCGAATATCGAAATAATGCATGTAATAATATCGAAATAATGCACCGCATAAAGCGCCAAGTAGCGGGGCGCATATAAGCGTGGTAACAGAAATAACGATGTATGGACTCAAGAGGTGGCTCGACGGATTCAGAGGTGGCTCCCACCAAAGTGTAGCACCGTTCGTCTGACACTTTGCTCCATACCGAGAACATTACAGCATGACCTAACGGTCGAGAATATCAGAAATATAATCTTGTCGTAAATGTAGTCTTATGCATTTCCGCATTCCAAACCATTTTCATAATCATTTCCATAATCATTTCCATATTGATTTTGCATAAGCTTATATGTGGTACACCCATAGTCCATCGTAAGCAGGTAGGTCCAAGACCACAAATGTAGGTCAAGACCACAATGTAGGTCAAGAAGACCACATCGTAGGTCAGAAGACCACAATGTAGGTCCGAAGACCACAGCAATGTAGGTCAAGACCCTGACCACGGTATTGTTACCCGGGCGAGGGCCATCCGGACTAAGGGTGCCACAAATACTTTTTAGACAATGAACATTCGCTCGTTTATTCCCAACATATCATAGCTTTTCATAATCATTTTCGTTTCATAGTATCTTGAAAATACCTAACATAAGTTTAATAGAACGTTCTCGATATTTATTAGCAAATGTTGAACATATGTCACAGATCGAACACTTTCAGAAATACGAAGGTAGCATGGTTCTATACTTTAAATCAATAGATCTCGGGATACATAAGCATCATTGTTCTATTTTCTCACCAATCTACGGATAATGAATGTTAATAATGTTTCTTAAAGGTAAATCAAACACAATACTATATAACTATAGTACAATACCGATAACCATTAATCGTGGACGGGATACAGAATAGTTTCAGAGCCATCCCAATAGTTGCCAAATCCTTCTATGTTCGCACCAATTCTCAAATACAACCATGTTAGCATAATTGCCATGGAAAACAGAATATGCATAATCATAATAAGATTGATGTATATATGTAGTACTATTACTCACAGAGTTACAATGGAGCGCTTGTCCCTCCCGGAGTGCATTCTGTACACAAACATAACTTACAAATTAACTCCCTTTTCCTTTTTAAATCATTAAGGAATTCTTTCCTGAGCTATTACATTTGCATGAATTTATAATCATCTTAAGGTCATCAAAATATTATTCTAAAAATACCAGAGGACTGAGCATTCAAAACTGAGCAACCAATAATTTTTCCTGAAAAAATGGGTTCCCCGCTCGAGCAACCAATAATTTTTCCTGAAAAAATGGGTTTGAGAAGGAGCCTTCACACTTCCAAGTTCTAATCGGGTAAAGATGTTGATCCTCCCTTATTCTCCCTCCTTGATGCCAAAAATCATGGTGGAGCATGATCAAAGTAAAGGAATTCAAGAGTTTAGGGCTAGGGTTTCGGACTAGGGAGAAAAGGAAAGAAGAAGGAAAGAAAATATCAAAAGTGATCCAAAATCACGATTTAAAAGCTGCTGTCGAAAACTCCGCTCGGCGACATTTTCCCGCTCGAGCGGACCTACTCACAAAGCAGATTCCAAAACTTCAAACAGGTGTAACTTTCCCATCCGGACTCCGTTTTAGGTCGTTCTTGTGTCCAAATTGAAGCCCCGGAAATAAGCTTTCCAATGGTTCTAACCTCACATCCAAATTCAAAATGTGGACAAAGAAAAGGGCAAAAGAGTGGCAGCTGTTCGTAAAATAACTATCCGAATCAAATTCTTTGGTTCAATCTTACCCTACCATCATATTGCCACCTCAATCAAAATCCCCAAATCCAAAAATAACACATGAGAGTCTCCACAAACATTCACCGAACCTTTAATAACTTTACGTGCACCTAGCTTCAATTCCAAAAGATATAATTGAATCAACGCGTATTGGGGTCGTTACAGTTATCATCACCAGCATAGATCACTCAGCAATCACTTGTCTGTTCTCACCCACTCAACTCATCAATAGCTAACTCTCTCAGACCCGAAATGGCACAAAGTGCAGAAGAGGTTGCTGCTATGATAACAGCTTTTCAAAGAACCGCGGACACACTGAATCGAAGAATTGCCGCTCAAAATGTGACTATTGCTGAAATGCGGGGCCCGTCTGGGGTATTAGCATCCACTGTACATCCGGTCCTGGCAGCCCAGCCAAACCCTGTGTAGTTCGACCTCTTCGCGCCCCCTTTCGAAGGTTTGAAAGAAGCCCTACAGTTCTGACACCAACGATTCTGAATCTAATCTCACAAGTGCAATGTGAAATTGATAAACACCAAAGAGTCCAAATCTGGAAAATCATTTTTGGAAATTGATTTTTAATCAAAAATGCCAAAATTGGATTGCTTTGCCAGATACAAAGTTGCCACCTAAATGTTTTTGAGAAATTTAGGAAACCCATGACTTGTGCCAAAGGCCACATGTCCGTCATCACCAAAGTTGCCTCGACTTTAGAACTTAGGTACGAGATGGGAAGGTCATGAATTGAGCGCCCCTGCTCCCCCCGATCAAAGATCGACCTCTACTAATCATGATACGATTTTTATCAACATTATATGCTCTTGTTCCGGTTATTAGGCTAACATTACTATGTGATGTACACAAGCAAGTCTAGACTAGTTTTCCCGAATTGGAACTATTCAATTTCATGTCTGTTTTTTTGAAAAGGGTTTGATTTTGCCACTTAACAAAATGAGCTTAAATTTGTGAATTTGCCACTTGACAAGTGGGCTTAAATGTACATTCATTGAATTATTCCAATTCAAGCAAGAAGCCTTCATCCACAAGCATTCAAGCAGTTCAACAAGTAAGCATTTAGCCTCATAGCAAGCATGCTAGTCATGGCAGTCATTGACACTCATGCAAGTATGCTAAAGCTCTAAAAACTTACCTAATACTCCATGCCAAGATAAAACAAAAGTGTTATAAAAATATGCATGATTCTAACTATGTGTGATGACTAATGCAATACATACAATATGCAACTAATAGGCTCGGCTACTAATATGGCATATGGATCAATTAAAACAGCATGTGGTCTAAACACATATTCATCGAAGTATTGAAATGACAATGCAGTTTGAATAATGCGACGAGCCTTAATGCAAGCAACACAAGATGAATGGATGCAAGCATAAGGATGCTAATTGAAACGTGTCCCTAATCTAACCATCAAAAGCGGATAAATAAAAGGGAGAAGGACGTGGGTTTGGAAGACATACACGTTATCACAACATTACGCTCTCACGAAGGAGAGTCCGAATGAATAAACTAGCTAAGCTAAACTACTTCACTAATTATTACAAAACTTGAATAAATAATTAACTACCTCAAAGCTAATTAAATTACATTAACTACTTAACTAATTAAAGAATTACAACAAAATTGCAATCAATGATAAGTAATTAATCTAAATAAATAACTACTCCGTCTCGGGAAGCGAGGGATGTTCATGGGCATTCTCGGTTTCCACCCGAAAAGGTTGTCGTCTTGCTTCTAGATGCCTCTGTATGCACAGTTGAACATTTCTAGAACCATTTGCTCCACCTTACCAACTCTCTGTTGAGACTTGCATCAATGGCACACTAGCCACTGGTAAAGCTTGCTGGCCACCTGCCAGCCATGGATGGTGATCTGTCAGGCACTTGCCGGCCATGGAAAGTGGCCTGCCGGCCACTGATGCACTAGTTCATCTTGCTGCAATAGAGGACAAACAGAGCATATACAAGGTATTTTCAAGGGTTGTTTGCACAACTCACTCCTCCTTTTTATGAACAATCCAAGGAGTGGTGAACTTAACCCACAAACCACCAACTGAAGTAATTTCATTACATGATGGCTTATGACTCAAGATGTGCAATTTCAATAAATGCAGTGAAAATGAAACTCTCAAAAACCACCTCCCTATCATGAAAAATCAAGGGAAGTGATGACCTTTGGA
Source organism: Camellia lanceoleosa (assembly GCA_025200525.1). Taxonomy (NCBI): domain Eukaryota; kingdom Viridiplantae; phylum Streptophyta; class Magnoliopsida; order Ericales; family Theaceae; genus Camellia; species Camellia lanceoleosa. The sequence goes on from CM045768.1 coordinate 93,733,913, forward strand.
GACTTGAATCATTTCATCACTAGCAAGTATGAAATGGTCCAAGTTCCATGTGTTCAATTAACGTCCGATTGAACAAAACCAAATTATTATCTTGCACCTTTTTATTCCCAAGTTTTAATTACTCCATTTCAACTTTACCAACCATCCTTTAATTCATTAAGTCCAAATGGTGAATTTAAGTCTTCTAATGGAGTGAAGTACCAAACCAAGATTTAACTTAAGACATGAAAGAGATGTCATGCCATTTATAATGAACCCCTAAAAGGGATTAAACCATTAAGCATGACAACCTCAATCTCATGCTTAAAAGAACAAGAGGCTTGAAACAACTCTAAAAAAAACAAAAGCTAAGAAATGAGGGAGGTTATAGAGATTATTAGTGCTGGAAATAAGTGATAAAAGCATAAAACAAATGCTATCAACTCAAATAAGTGATGTCTAAGACCTAAAACACCAAAGATTATGAGGACAATTACACTACAAGTATGCAAAACAAGACTCAAATGAAACTAACAAATAAGAATAGTCCTAAAATAGGTCTAAAACAGCCCTAAAATATGCTAGAATTGAGCTAACAAAAGCTATAATAATAGTCTAAAACATAGAGCATGCTAGGCTAGTGGCTAGTAAGCAAAACACAAGGAGGGGAGGCTACCCCCTCCAAATTTAGACTTCAAAACAAGATTTTGGCCACTAAAAAAGCTCTGAAAATTAGTGTTTAAAAGTTTGGAAAAAGGTAGTCAAACGGCGGGAAACGCACGGGTAAAGACCTTGAAAGTAAGGTGTAAAGAAGGGCGAACCACCCCTCAATCCTTATTGGCCTTAAACCATAAGTTTTAGCCAAAAAATACAAAGTTTATACAGCCCAAAAACAGTACAAAAAATGTGCTAGAATGAAGAAAAAAATATGGAGCAATTCAAGCAAGTAAACAAGCCAAAGGAGGGGTGGCTAACGCCTCCATTTTTGGGACTTCAAAACCACTTTTTTAGCCTTTGAAAACCTCTGAAAATCAGCGGCAAAAAGCTCAAAAAAATTTTTTGATGAAAAGATGGGAAACACAAGTGGAAAGGCTTAGATAACAAGCTTCAAAGAAGGGTGATTAACTCCTCTACCTTTAATGTCCTTAAAACACAAGCTTCAGCCCATAAAAATAGTTGAAAAACACTTCAAAATCAGCAAGAAAATATAGAAAAGACGTAGTGCAAAGATGGTACAAAAGCAAGAGAATGTATACCTCTTCAAGAGGAATGAACCCTTAAGTCACAAACCACCAATTTCACACTCTCAAGTGCTTCAAGAGCTCAGATTCAAGCTCAAATCATCTCAGCAAGAAGTCCTCTAGGTTTGGTTTGGTGTGTTTGGGCATAGGCTATGCAAGTTGCAAAAGAGAGAGAATTATAGAGAGAGGATTTTTTCGAAAATATTTTCACTCCTAAATGTTTTTCTAACCTTGAAAGCAAGAAGAGAGGTCTTCTATATATAGAAAAAATGAGCCTTAGGATGAAAATATCTAAAAAGGGACAGCTGGAGCATTGTGGAAACAGTTGGAGAAATTATCTGGTTTTTACAGTGATGGCTGGAAGGCTAGTAGTGGTGGCCGACAGGCAAAAAATGGTGGTTTGCCGGCCACAAATGGTGGCTGCCGGCCATGCTTCCAGGCCTGACTATAAATGGGCATATCTCCTTCATCCGGACTCGGTTTTAGGTCATTCTTGAGTCTAAATTGAAGCCCCGGAAGTCTACTTTCCAATCGTGGCAGCTCACATCTAAATTCTAAGTGTGCAAATAGATATGCCTATTTTAGTGAAGGTTGCTCAGTTTTGGCTTAATCGGATTGATGCCTAACTTTAAACAACCATATCTCCCTCATCCGAACTCGGCTTTAGGAGATTCTTGGGTCTAAAATGAAGCCTCGGAAGTCCACTTACCAGTTTCATGCTCAAGTTCTTCCCCAACTAGTTTTCTTCCCTCCCCTCCTATTTTCTTTAACTCCAAACCTATAAATAAGAGGTTTAAAAGATTTTTCAATGATTTCACCTATTTTCCATTTATTTCCACTTTGCCCTTACTTGGTTTACCAAAAAGTGCAATTTTTAACGAAATGCGAGCCCCGAATCATCGTAGAAAATTTTTCAAAAATATTTTGAAAGAGAGGGTTTTAAGGTCTAAAATAGTTTTGGTCGAAAATGGGGTGTAAGGTTCGGATTTAGAGCTCTCCTTGCTGAAGAAATCGAACATTTGCATAGCACAACTTTCATTATCGAGTGATCAATCAGTGGTGCCCAAGTCTTAAGGGTGGTCAAAAATGGGCTGTTTGTAATTGCCCCTTTTTGACAAAGCTCGAAGTCGTGAAATGACGTGAGTGAATGTCAAAACCCGAAGATTACCCATTTTGACAAGGCCGTAAGACTTGTGCAAGAAAACAAAATGCAGATGCAGTTGGTTGAAGCCGAGGGTTCCCTACGTATCCCTTTGCAATGAATCAAACTAGCATAGTTCAGGGACAGGATGCAAATGATACACAATATAACGAAACAATGTAATGATATACAATGGAATAATTAAACGACAAGCAGTGTAAAATCACACAAATACTATAAAAGAATGGAGATGCAAAACAAACTACGTTTAACACAGAAAAGAAGTGGGCACAGCCAAACGACGCCTAACACAGGGTAAGTGCCTACATCCTCAATACTGGCCTCAGCGCAGCATGGATGCTTACACATAACAAAACCATGTTTCAACGTGAAAGGGTGCGAGCACATGCAAAACTATGCGTTTTGTAGAAAGAGAAAGAGTACAAGTAATTGGGTGTGATGATATAAGTGAGAAATGTTCTGCTAGGGAAAGATAATGATCCTAAATGCGGAATGCAACAAGACAAAGTACAATGCAATGAATGTAATGGATGTAGTGAATAGAAGGTGCAGGCCGAACTACATCTTACTTAGAAAAGGTATGGACACAAAACAGACCATGTCTAACACAGAAAATGTGTAGACACTCTCAATATTGGCCTCAGTGCAACATGGGTACTTATATATGACAGAACTATGTTTTAACGACGGAAAGGTATGAGCACATGCCAAACTAAGCTTAACATGGAAAGGGTGCAGGCGATAAAATGGTATGATGTAGTAAATGCATGCGATAAATTCTATATGTAATGCGATAGAAGTAATAGATTATAATGGATATGATGATGCAGCTAGGAAGTGATGCTTTAGAAAGTACCTTACAAGGGCAATCGGCAATGAGTCACCTTATGCTATTGGGGATCTTCCTCTTTTGCATCTTGCGCTTCCAAACCACAGGTGCTACTTTTCTCCCTGACTATGTTTGCAACTTTCCCTATTCTCCAACAAGGTGACATACTAGGTTGGTTCAATATCCAGAATTGAGGTGCATACAAGCTACCTCAACCTATGGGGCTGCCATACAGATTTTAAGCCAAGGATACACCCCTGGGTATTTAAACCAGACTTTAGTCTTAGAAATCCCGAACCTTTGCATTCTAGGCCTCGGCCATTCGAACTCTAGTTTCCACCGTCTTAGTTAATCTCCTAGGAACTCACTACAAACACAAGCATGTGGCTATACCTGACAGCCGAAAGTCGTTCGGGCACGACGAACACCAAAGGAATTGCAGCTTTAGAGGATTTAAGGTCTCCTAGACCAAGTGAGTGCACAAGACAGTGCGATACGGGGTGCACAAGACAGTGCGATGCAAAGATACAAGGTGCATAAGACAGTGCAAGTGAGGGTGAATGAAGGCACAAAATAGTGCTATACAAAATGCAATGCCCAAAATAGTGCGTCGTAAGATGAAATGCAGAAGATAGTGCGATGAATTGCACAAAATACTGCTATGCAATGCACAAGATAGTGCGATGTAAGATGAAATGCACAAGATAGTGCGATGTAATGTGAAATGCAGAAGACAGTGTTATGCAATGCACAAGATAGTGCGATGTAAGATGAAATGCACAAGACAGTGCTATGCAATGCACAAGATAATGCTATACAAGACACAAAATAGTGCGTTGTAAGATGAAATGCACAAGACAGTGCTATGCAATGCACAAGATAGTGCGATGTAAGATGAAATGCATAAGATAGTGCAATGAAATGTGAAATGCATAAGACAGTGCTATGTGTAGACACCCCATTTTTGACCGTCCTCAAGACTTGGACATCATCATTTGAACACTCGATGATCATCCATGTTCGTGTTCGTTTCAAGCACCAGAAGTTCTTAGCAGAGTGCCTTGCCTTTAGACCTCTCAACTTGTCTGCTTGGTGCTTGGTTGTGGACCAAGAGCTTGTAGCTTTGCTTCTGGGGAAGAGGGTGATCTATCAGCCAGCTCTACAACCCATCGGCCAGGGCTTATGCCCATCAGCTATCAGTGGTGGCTGATCAGCTTCATTGATGGCCGGTCGGCCACTAATAATGCCTAGCGGCCATTTTTCTACTTTTTCAGCTATTTTATGTGCCAGCTGTGCCAGCTATTGGTCACTGAATGCATCCTCCATACACGTGTATGGAGGGATAAAAACAAGCTTTGAGCTTGTTTTCCTCTATAAGGGGACGTCCCTCCCCCTTTTTGAGGGTTTAGAAATTTGAGGAGCAAAAATTTCACTCTCTCTCTCTCTCTCTATATATATATTGTGCTTGAAAGTGAATTTGCTTTGCATTTTTGCACCAGCACCCTTAGCCAAACACCTTCATGTTGGAGCTGAGGTCTTCTGAAGCTTAGTTTGAGGTCTCAAAGTTGGTTTTATCTCAAGAAAGTTGCTAATTTGTTGCTGTGCTTCAAGGGTAAGGAGTTACCCCTTTTAAGCTTGTTTTTGTACATTGGTTTGGCCACCTTTGCATGCTATTTTTGGCCTAGCTTTCAACTAGAAAAACCTCTATTTTTAAGTGTTAAAAATAGTAGTTTGAGGCCCTTTTGGAGTTAGGGATGTCTCACCCTCTTTTGTAGCTTATTTGCTAAACTTTGAGCCATCTTTTAAAGCCTTTAAAAGACTTTTTTCTTGGCCTTTTAACCACTGAATTCTTGAGGAATTTCAGTGGTAGAAACTTGGTTTTGAAGTCCAAAATAGGAGGGGGTAGCCTCTCCTCCTTGTGTTTTGTTTGCATGTGTTGATAGCCTAACATATGAGCATGTGTTTCTACCTATTTGTGGCTTAGTTCAAGCATATTTTTGTGACTTTTTTGATGTACTTCAACTCTGTTTTTGGCTGGTTGGGTCACTTGTTGCTTGTTTTTTGTACTTGTAGTACAATCATGCTTACTAGCTTAATATACTTGATGCTTTAGCCTATTATTCAAGCTTATTTTGGCCACACTCCAGCATGTTCTTGCTCATGTTTTAGCATGCTTTAACTCTATTTTGAGTGTTTTGGGTCATATGGGACTTGTTATGCATGGTTGTAATGCAAAGGCCCTTACTAGCTTTGAGTTTTAAGGCCTCTAACATGTTGTGCATGTGTTGTTTGCATGTTTTGGCATCATTTGGCATGTGATTTTAGTGCTTATAACTCTGCCACACTTCCACATATTTCACTCTTTAAGTGCTTCTGAGAGTTGGGCTTTATGTCTTGTTTGTGAGCCAATACATGAACATCATTTTCTTGCTTTTCATGCTATCATCTCAGCACATATTAGCCTCTTTTTTGGCATGTTTAAGGTCTGCCCATAGCGGGTGTAGTCATTTGAGCATTGTATTGCATGACTCTAGTGTTGTGTCCTTCACTAGTTTTAAGGCTTAAGTTTCTTAACATGTTATACATGAGTTGTTTGCATGTTAGAGCCTTGTGTTTCTTGCCATATCGGCACTTAAATATCTGCCACCTCCCTCATTTCTTCATTTTTCAATTTGCTTTGAGGGTTGTTCGGCCTTGAGGTTGTGTTTTAACATGAGGTAGGGTTTATGCTCAAATGGCTTTAACCCTCTTTTGAGGATTCCTCCTAGTCAAAGCCATGATCCCTCTCATGTCCTAAACCACCCTTTTGGTTGATCCCTCTCTTTAGAGGACTTTCACATTGGACTTAACCAACTAAAGAATGGTTTGGTAATCTAAAATGTGTAAACAAGAATTGAACCAAGTAAAACATGCAAGGTAAGCATATTTGTGTTGCATTGCATGTGTTTGGATCGGACGTTAATCCAAACACAAGAAATGTGAGACGTTTCATACTCATAGTGATGAAACGTGTTACATTTCTTGGTCGTCGACACCCTTGATCATGGATGATAGGGTGAAGGCGCTTTGAGTCTTATGTGTGCATTCATGAAGCTTGTATAAGCTTGGTTCTTTGGCAATCATGCATTGAAAATGCTTGGTTGGTGGTTTGAGAGCCAAGTGTTATACTCCTTTGAGCTCGAGATATGATAAGGAGAGTGATAGTACATGCATTTTCTTGCAAATACACTGCCATGCATCTGTTTGCCCTCTGTTGCAGCAAAAGGAGGAATTCCAGGGAAGCAATGGCCAACCGGCCACATGTCCTAGCCGACCGGCCACCCAAGCCAGCCGACCGGCCTCCAGTACTTGCCGATGGCCACCAACCATGGTTGATCAACCATCAGTGTGTTCCTGAGATCAAACAGAAGCAGTCTGGAGGTTGGCACAATTTTCAGAGGTCCAAAGATCTGCAAACAGAGGTATCTAGAGGCAAGGTGGTGGATTTTTGGGAGGACGCAATCGAGCATGCATATCTTCCTCGCTTTCCGGGGCCTCTCATTTGAATTGCTTAGATGAATAGTTCATTAGCCTAGTCATTTTGTAATTAATTAGTTAAGTGTTTAATTAATTAATTCAGTTTGTAATTCATTAGCTTAGATTAGCTAGTTATTCAATTTGGTTTGTAATAATTAATTAGCTAGAATAGTTAATTAGTCGGTTTGTAATAGTTAACTTAATTAGCATAGCAAGTTAGCTTATTGTTCGGACCCTTCTTCGCGAGGGCATATGTTGTAATAAGTGTGCGTGCGTGTGTGCATATCTTCCAACCCCACGTCTTTCTCCCTTTTATTTAACTGCTTTCGATGGTTAGTTTTAGGGCACATTTTGATTAGCATGCCTTATGCTAGCATGTTTGCATCATTCATTTGTCTTGCATGCACCAGGCTCGACGTATCATACAAACTGCATCGCAATTTCAATACACTTACTTGAATACGAGTTTCAAAACATGTTATCAAGTGTTGCATTCATATGCCATCTTAGATAGCCGAGCCTATTCATTGCATACTGTGTGTGTTGCATTAGGCATTCTTGTATGGTTAGGATCATGCATTTATTCCTAACTAGCTTTTGTTTTGGCTCTGTGTACACAGTAAGTTTTATGCTTTAGCATACTTGCATGAGTGTGAGTGTTACCATGATAGCATGCTTGCCATGAGGCTATTTGCTTAAGTGCTTAACTGCATGAATGCTTGTGGATGAAGGCTTTATTACTTGAATTGGGACAATTCATCAAATGTGAGTTTTAAGCCCACTTTGCGAAGTGGCAAATCATCATGTTTTAAGCCCACTTGCGGGTGGCAAATCCGCGCTTAAGCCCACTTGAGAGTGGCACTTTCAAACCATTTTCAAAAAAACAAACATGAATTGTTTTGTTTCACTTCTCGCGATTCAGTCTATACTTGTATGCTGTACGCATCACATAGTAAAGTTAGCTAAAAAATGGAATAAGAACACATGTGTTTATAAAATAGCATATCACGCTTAGTAGAGGCCGATCCTTTGATCGGGCGAGCGGGGGTGCTCATTTCAGGACCTTCCCCTCTCATACCCAAGTTCCCGAGCCGAGGCAACTTTGGTGATGACGGATACGTGGCCTTTGGCACAAGTCAGGGTTTCCTAAATTTCCCAAAAATAAAATATTTAGGTGGCGACTCTGTAATCTGGCAAAACAATCCATGTTTGGCGTTTTTTAATTCAAAATCGATTTTCCAAAACAAGTTCCCGGATTTGGACTCTTTGGTGTTTATCAGTCTTACATTGCACTTTATGAGATGAGATTTAGAACCGTGACAGAAGTCTGAACTGTAGGAGACCAATTCAAGCTCTTCGAAAGGGGGCACGAAGAAAGTCGGGTCTACACTATGCAATGCACAAGATAATGCTATGCAATGCACAAAATAGTGCGATGTAAGATGAAATGGACAAGACAATGCTATGCAATGCACAAGATAGTACGATGTAAGATGAAACGCACAAGATAGTGCGATGAAGTGAAATGCACAGGACAGTGCTATCAATGCACAAGATAGTGCGATGTAAGATGAAATGCACAAAACAGTGCGATGTAAAGCACAAAATAGTGTAATGTAGGGTAAAATGCACAAGACAGTGCGATGCAATGCACAAAATAGTGCGATGTAGGATGAAATGCACAAGACAGTGCGATATAAGATGAAATACACAAGACAGTGCGATGGAAGATGAAATGCACATGACAGTGCGATGCAACACGAAATGTAAGATGAATGCACAAAATAGTGCTATATGGGTGCACAAAATAGCGTGATGCAGGTGCCCAAAATAGTGCGATACAATTTGAAAGGTATGCAGAATGGATGCATGACAATTTGCCACAACTCATTGAAATGTAACACAAAGAGAAACAACTCGACAAAACTCTGTTAAGTGCAGAACAAAGTCGAGCAAGAGCAACCAATCACGCAGTTTAACCCAACCAGAGTTTATAAGCATGCATGCATAATCCAAAGCACACGTATTAATCAGAGGGAAGATGGTAATCCCCAAAGAGTCTTGAAATGGTCGAAGACAACTTTCGAAAGATGAATCATATCAGAATCATCATGGGGGTGAGCCCACCCTAATCCAGGGGAAAGTGCCTAACAAATGGCTCTGAGCGGATGGAGAGAAAGGTTAGGTTCATGCCCCTTTGTTCAATTGATGGCCAAATCAGATACACTAAAAATTGCCCCTAGTGTCCAGTCATTAGTCACCGATTGGGTTCATGCCCCTTGTTCGATGGATGGCCCGGTCAGATGTACTGACAATTGCCCCTTGTCTCTAGCCATTGGCCACTGTTTTTAAGATTATGCAGGCACGTGCGATGGGGACCATCAGATCCTAGAATAGTTGTCAACCCATCAAACTCATGCTTCTCTTCTGCTCCAACAAGTTGAGAACTTTCTCCAGTCCTCTTCGAAGTAGTAACAGATTCCTCATATACACCAATCACGAATGCTTTGCCCCTTGTATGGGCATTCTTAGTTTATTTATGAATTCCACACATGGACTTGTTTTCGAGTTTGGAGCGAACATTCGTGTATGGACTTTTGACCATGCCACTCTATTGAACTTTGAGCAACATACGTGCTATAGTGACTCAATAAAGAGCACTTTTGACAGACACACATGCTATGGTGACTCGATGAATAACGTTTTTGAGCGACAGACACATTATGTTGACTTGATGAAGAGCGCTGATTGAAACAAATACCAGGCACGACATAACTAAATTCACAACTGACCCAAAAGCATAAAAAGACTCAAGGAAACTGATCATTCATAGTGCCCCTAGTTTTACTTATGTTTCCTTTTAGAAATCAATTTCGCAAAAACTCGAGTTTCGATTCCTTTTTTTTGTGCCCAAAATAGAGATTCTATTGATAAGTTCAAGTATTGAAAATTTCTCCACTTGTTGATTCAAGCTAGTTCTTTCTTACCTAACGCAAGTATGTGACATGCACAGCAGTCGATGTAGCTTATGGATTGATGCAAAGCTGAGGACGTGAACTGGGCATGATCAGGTTGAGGTGAATAAGATGAATATAATTAAGACCAAACTTCAGGATGAAGTTGCCTATGTATCCCAAGAATGGGAATCAGGTCAACGTAGTTCATGGCTTCGGTTCATTCGAGTGTGAACACTCTCCTTTTGCACTCTAACTTTTTCCAAAGTCGCCCTTCGGGGTTTTCAACCATGCGAGCACTATTTTTTTTCTTTTTTAATTTCTCATTTTTCATGCTCCAACTCTTGCCTAGGTCACCCTTTTCGGTTTTTGGCCTAGCGAGCCTCTCAAGGTTAGCGTTATAACACTTGCGGTGAATTTGATAAACTGTCATTCTTGCCCTAACACTGGAACTGGCTTCACCTTGATTTGAGCTTGGTTCTCCATTCTATTATGCATGCCTTCTTCCTTTCTTTTCGCTCCATTTTCAGAATTGGTTCTTCTCACAATGTGGTACCTTCGTATCGGCTTCCTCCAATTCAGATAGAAGTTTCCTTCCCCATAGTTGATTGGATTTCATTCCAATGGATCATAGTTTATTGGATTTCATTCCAATGAATGCCCTTGGCTTGATGGTTAACTTCTTTTCCCTTTTCTTTTCTTTTCTTTTCTTTTTCTTTTCTTCTTTTTTCTTTCTTTTTTTTCTTCTTTTTCTTTTTTGACATTCTTTTTTTTTTCTTTTGGTTTCTTCTTTTCTTTCTCTTTGAAATAATGGAAACACCAAAGGAGAAATTCTATGATTTGTGAGGTCAGAAAGTCGCCTTGTACTTGTAGGTCAGAAAGTCGCCTTGTGCTTGCCAAAATGATCACCTAACGATGAAAAGAATCCCCAGGACAATGTAGAATACCACACACAATTCTGAACCTATCTTCGCAAGTTTTGCAAAAGAAACAACTTAAAATATTTGAAATCATGAATGACTTTGTGCTGACAAGTCATAATTCACTTAAACTATTCAGAGGATCCTTCTCAACACTCGAGCTTATTAACAGAATCTCATTACGAAAAGAAAATAAAAATTCAAAGTCTTTTTCTATTTGTAAAAGGTCACACATGCATCACTATAGGCACAATAAAATGATCAGAAACTAAAAGGAAAAGACTCAACTGATGCAACAACGCAAGCGAAGACAAAGAAAATAAAACTCACAACATATATTTACAAGACACAAGTCAAAACAAAATAAGCATTTCTAAGACAAAAGGAGGTTTTCCTTCTCCAAGTCCATCTGTAGAATTTCAATAACAACTTCAAGTAGCCCACGGGAAAATCCAGACTTGCCTAACATCCACACCCAGCGGGATTGATTTCAAACTTTTAAACTGAGTTCAGAAGGCTCTTCCCAAGTGCTTTCAACAATTGCCCTAGCTGAGACTGAAATTCATCATTTCAACCACCTGTGCTGGCATTACTGCTTCATCAAGCTTGAACTCGCAAGAGCGAGTAAACTTTCCATCTCCTCAAAGATCTTGTTCCTATTGGTCAGATTGGGCTCCAAAGGTTTAGGGATGAACTCAATGGGTTTGGGCTCATTGGCGGATATGACGTGTTGGCGAGGGTAATGGTTGGTTGTTGGCAACCTATGTATGGGTTTTATGTCATGGAGTGGCCACCTATTGTGGTTAGGGAGGGAGTTATTGACGGCTTTGGGATATTCAGGTAGGGTGATGACCTTTTTGTTAATCAGGTCTTGAATTGCATGGTGAAGGCAAAAGCAACGATCAGTATGGTGACCGTACTGCTAATGAAATGTGCAATATTGGGTAGGGTCATGTGTAGGTAGAAGAGGATTAGGGAGAGGTCGAGGATTGAGTGGTTTGAGATACCCTTTCTCCATTAGTATCTTCCATGCACAGGTTAGGCTCATATGGAGTTGGGTGAAGGTTCCTTTTCGAGAGGAGAAAGCACTACGTTTAGAAACATTGGCAATTAGGTCGGTGGGTGTTGATCGAGTATTCATGAGCTTGGGACTAGAATTAGGATGGGTATTTCTGGTAAAGCATCCCTTTTCATTGTTTGCTCCGTAATTCAAAATGCTCTCACCCTGAGTGACAAAAGTGTTATCTACAGTCTTTGCAACAACTTCAAGCACTTGTTGCTTGTTCAACCCTTTGATCTTCAAAGTCTTGATAGCCCACCGAAGTTGTAAATGGGGATCAATACTTGTCACGGCTTTGTTCTTGCCACTTGCTTTTGTTTTGCCAAGGGATTAGGTGGCTATATTGAAGGGAGACCCATTTGTTGTTGATCTATCATTACCCAGACTTGAGATAGTTTCAAGTTGGCCCTTTTCAACTACAGCTAGCCCCTAAGATTGGGGAGCTTTTTGACAGGATCGAAAACCCAAATGTTAAATCTGTCACCGTTCCTTGAAGGTTTTCAATCATTCCCAACATCTCAGCAGTAGTGGGTTCGACCCTTTGGCACCCTTGGCGTACCTGAACTGGATTGGGTGCATCCATCATACACAAATCAGTACTTTTTGGAATGAACACCTCAGGCTTGGGTAAATGGGCCGGGGTGATGTATATACTGGGGTTGAAAGTAGATGGGAGTATATGGATGATGTTAAGGTGGGCAGGAGATATTCGGTCATGGATGGAAAGTGGGTTGGTGGTAACATTGGGGTCTTGAGGTGGAGCTATGTTCTGGTTGTCAATGAGATTCTAAACCTCATGACGAAGGCAGTAGCAACAATCAGTGCCATGGCCGCGTTGCTGATGATACACGCAGTATTTGGTGGGATTATGTCTAGCAAGGAGTGTGTCAAGAAGAGGTTGGGGATCAAGGTTTTTGAGATACCCTTTTTCCATCAGGATTTTTAGTGCATTGGTTAAGCTCATATAGAGGGAGTGAAAGTTCTACCTTGAGCTCGGGTTGGGTTGGCCGTTTATGGGCTTGGATTGGAAAACGGGTCATTAGTTTTGGTAGTGGCGACAACGGTATTGATTTCAGTTGGTTTGGGAATAGCATTGGTACTCCAGAAAACACCCTCTTTGTTGGTTCACTTGTTCTGGGAATAATCCCTCTATTAAATGCACTCTCAATCTGAACCCCTAATTCATGCAAAGTTTTGAAAGTGAATAGTGGAGAAACTATTAACTTCTGCAACATATTAGGTTCAAGGTTGTGTACCATTATCCGCACTTGATCCCTCTTAGAAGGTCGATCTGTCATTTGTGCTGCCTTTGCTCTCCACCTTGCAACAAATTCCACAAAAGGCTCTTTAGGATTCTGGTGGGTTGCTTCAAGGTCTTGAGTGGTTATTTCAAGCTGGGTATTGTAGGAGTATTGATTGACAAATGCCTCAGCCAATTCTTCCCAGTTCTGCTTCACTGTATCCTTCAACTTGGCATACCAGGTGGCTGCTATACCCGATAGGGTTCTTCCATAGAGAGAGATAAAGAGTTTCTGAGGCTTAGTCAGACCCATTGGTTTCAGGACATCCAAGAAAAGCTAGATATGTACCATAGGATCTCTAAACCCATCGAAACGGTCAATGTGTGGCATTTTGAATCTATTTGGGAGCCTTATGACAGCCTCGGTGTATCCATCCTCAATATCAGGATTGGAGTTCAATCCCTATGCCTTTTTGAAATGCTTCTCCAGGTTAGCAATTTTTAATGAGGTCGGGTCGAGATCAATAACATCAAGGGGATAAAGCCTCTTATTACGCTGCACCAGGGGTCTGAAAACTCGAACTTGAGCCAACTCTTCTTGAGGATCTGGGCCTTACAAATCTTTAGCTGGCGGAGGTGCGTCAAAGCTCGATTGGGACCTAAGACGGGATGTGTAGTAGATGCCCTAGATGGGCATTGGATTCTAGCAAGGTTCTCATCCTGCATTCCCTGGTTTAGGGTCGTTCTCATGGCCATAACTTCTTCTGGACTCTATGCCATCACATGTCGACTGAGTTGGCAATGGATGGGTGCAAGTTGAGAGCTGACTAACAAGGATTTCAACCCGGTTATATTTGATGGATTTGAACTAGCTTGGTCCAGACAGGTTTGACTAGATTGGGCATTTTAAGAGTGGGTCTTTTGGCGTTGGCTGGATCTTTACTGAATAGGTTTTGTTTTTCTTTTTTTGGGAATTGGATGGATTGTGGTGGGTCAAGGCTTTCTGGGTTGGATTGGGCTTTGGCCTTTGCTGAGTTGGGTACTGCTCTTTCTCTGGTTCAGACAAACTTGGCATTAAAAATAGAATGCCCCATTAGATCAGGATACCGGGTATGCTGGTCAAAACAAAGCAAGATACAATTTTGGCCTTGGTTCTGGTTCTGGCTCCAGTATGTTTTCATCAAATCAAACACAAACCCCTGAATTTTGACCCAAACTTTGTTTCTGATATGGCCCTTCGGAAGGAATTGCCTTAAGCTTAAGACTCTCCCAGGATTGTATCATATATTCCCAAAGAGTTCACATTTTGTACAAAAGCATTCAAAATACCCCTATGAGAGGTTAGGGTTTTCCTGTCCTAATTTCGTCAGTAACTAGGATTCACTATTCAAACAAAGCGGTTTAACCACAATCCTTCATTCGGGTAAGCATCCTGTCCTAGTTTGGAACAGTCTCTATGGCTTTCGATATTGTCACATCCCAAACCCGCCCCTAAAAGTTTGGGCATGACCCATTCGAAAACAGACACTAAACCTGTTATACATATATCATACGGGGCCTGAACGGAAGCCTTTAATAATATAAAATACATACAACATCATCCATTGAGCTACTATTACCATGCCAGGACCGCACACATTGCACTAAATAAATATTATACAGACAGTTTACACACATAAGACTCGACTCAGCCTCATAAATAGGCACATAACAAAAATATAAATGAAGAAGAAATTATACAATCAACCCAAAAATATACATCATATGCATAACTCGGAACTCGGCAGAACTTTACAAAATGAACAGTCTCCGGTGGTGCCTGGACGCCTCAAGGTTAACAAGAGAAATACAAGCCTTAAAGGTTGGGACTGAACTCCCGATTGGTTACCTATGTAAATGCAGACAAAATATAGAATGAGCGAACTCATGAATAATAGTACATAAACAATATAATGTTTAACTTGAATAATCACATAGAATCGCAGATATATTCGATTAATTACATTCCATAATTATTTCCAACAATCATGGATCCTACATCCGTAATGTAATAGCGTTAAACTCGCCTATACAGATCACAAGCCTACAGATGCAAGACGCACCAAAGGTCCAGATATATCGAACGCCACCGCCCATAAATAATGTATAGTAAGGATAACGAAAATGCATGCATCAAGAATAATGTAAAATAATGCATGTAATAAAGAATAATGTAAATAATGCATGAAAGAATATCGAAATAATGCATCGCATAAAGCGTAAGTAGCAGTGACGCATATAGCGTAACAGAAATAATGATGTATGGACTCAAGAGGTGGCTCAGACGATTCCAGAGGTGGCTCCCACCAAAGTGTAGCACTTCGTCTGCACAAAGACTTTGCTCCATACCGTAACATTACAGAATGACCTAACGGTCCAGAATATCAGAAATATAATCTTGTCAGAAACAGAGTCTTATGCATTTCCAGATTCCAAACCATTTTCATAATCATTTCTATATTCAGATTTTGTATAAGATTATATGTGGTACACCCATAGTCCATCAGAACAGGTAGGTCCGAAGACCACAACAGGTAGGTCCAAAGACCACATCAGGTAGGTCCGAAGACCACAACAGGTAGGTCCGAAGACCACAGCCACGGTATTGTTACCCCCGGGCGAGGGCCATCCGGACTAAGGGTGCCACAAATACTTTTTAGACAACTGAACATTCGTTCGTTTATTCCCAACATATCATAGCTTTTCATAAATCAATCATTTCGTTTCATAGTATACTGAAAATATATAACCTAAGTTTAATAGAACGTTGCTGATATTTATTAGCAAATGTTGAACATATGTCACAGATTGAACACTTTCAGAAATACGAGGGTACCATGGTTCTATACTTTAAATCAATAGATCTCGGGATACATAAGCATCATTGTTCTATTTACTCACCAATCTACGGATAATGTAATGTTAATAATGTTTCTTAATAGTAAATTAAACACAATACTATATAAACTATAATACAATACCGATAACCATTAATCGTGGACGGATACGAATAGTTTCAGAGCCATCTCAATAGATGCCAAATCCTTCTATGTTCACACCAATTCTCAAATACAACCATGTTAGCATAATTGCCATGGAAAATGTAATATGCATAATCATAATAAGATTGATGTACATGTGTAGTACTATTACTCACAGAGTTACAAGTGGAGCGCTTTGTCCCTCCCGAGTGCATTCTCAGACACAAACATAACTTACAAATTAACTCCCTTTTCCTTTTTAAATCATTAAGAATTCTTTCTCGAGCTATTACATTTGCATGAATTTATAATCATCTTAAGGTCATCAAAATAACATTCTAAAAATACCAGAGGATCGAACATTCAAAATCGAGCAATTAATAATTTTGCCTGAAAAATGGGTTCGCCGAAGCGCCACTTTGACGCTTCGAGCGGACTGCACAAAAAATACAAAATTACTGGGAGGTCGATTTTCCCGCCGAAGCGGTCCTTCCTCCGCCGAGCGACCAAGCAAAATTTCAAAACTGATTTCCAATCTTTCTAAATCTTTCCAATCTTTAACAATACAAACAAAGCTTCAAACTAGACAAACTTAATATCAAATTAAGGTGCTAAATCACCCAATAAACCAACCACAACCCTCCTCAAGCCTTCAATCATACAATCCATCAATTTCATGTAAAATAACCATAACTTCCCAAAATCCTCCTTATTCAAACCCAAACTTCCCAAAAATCTCATAATTCTTCTATACACTTCAAATATATAGAAATCACATAATTCAACAATAGAAATAACTCAAATCTGACTATGATTGTAAATATTGATGTGGATTCAACCCTTACCTCAATAATCAAACAAAAAGGTGAGCTAGAGATGGAGCCTTCACAATTCCAAGTTCCAATCGGTTGAAAGTGTTGATCTTCCCTTAATCTCCTCCTTGATGCCAAAAATCATGGTGGATCATGATCAAAGTAAAAGAATTCAAGAGTTTAGGGCTAGGGTTTTCGGACTAGGGAGAAAAGGAAAGAAGAAGGGAAGAAAATATCAAAAGTGATCCAAAATCACGATTTAAAAGCTGCTGTCCCGAAAACTCAGCTCGAGCGCACCATTTCCGCTCGAGCGGACCTACTCACAAAGACAGATTCCAAAACTTCAAACAGGTGTAACTTTCCCATCCGGACTCCGTTTTAGGTCGTTCTTGTGTCCAAATTGAAGCCCCGGAAATAAGCTTTCCAATGGTTTTAACCTCATATCCAAATTCAAAATGTGGACAAAGAAAAGGGCAAAAGAGTGGCAGCTGTTCGTAAAATAACTATCCAAATCAAATTCTTTGGTTCAATCTTACCCTACCATCATATTGCCACCTCAATCAAAATCCCCAAATCCAAAAATAACACATGAAAGTCTCCACAAACATTCACCGAACCTTTAATAACTTTACGTGCACCTAGCTTCAATTCCAACAAATATAGTTGAATCAACGCGTATTGGGGTCGTTACAGATATGCAACTTGGCCAAATGGTAAGAAAGGTGTACCACAGCAAGACTACACAATATACCTCTCACACCTAAGACCAAGAAGTGAAAGGAGGATCAAACAGTACATCGGTAGTCCAGATCCAAGGGTTGCGTTGCCATCGTGGCAGAGCCCGCAACCGGTCAGCCTTTTGGCAAGCTTTTAGGCAAGCCTCCAGCAAACTGTCCAGGAATAGTAGATGGCAAACACAGTGGCTTAAGTGCACCAATGCAAATGCAATGCAAAGAAACATATAAGCGTACACAAAATTTCATGTCATGAATTTCAAGTCAAGTTCTCTAAATCCCCAGCAGAGTCGCCGCTCGGCTTTGTCACACCCCCTTTCGGATGCTTGAAATAAGCCCTATAGTTTGGACTCCCACGGTTCTGAATCTAATCTCACAAGTGCAATTTGAAATTGATGAATACCAAAGAGTCCAAATTTGGCAAATCGTTTTGGAAAATTGACTTTGAATCAAAAAATGCCAAAATTAGACTGCTTTGCCAGATACAGAGTCACTACCTAAATATTTTTGGAAAATTTAGGAAACCCATGACTCGAGCCAAAGGCCACGTGTTTGTCATCACCAAAGTTGCCTCGGCACGGGAACATAAGTACAAGAGGGGAAGGTCATGAATTGAACACCCCCGCTCGCCTGATCATAGATCGGCCTCTACTAATCATGATACGATTTTTATCAACATTATATGCTCTTGTTCCGATCATTAGGTTAGCATTACTATGTGATGCGCACAAGAAAGTATAGACTAGTTTGCCCAAATTGGAAATATTCAATTTCATGTTTGTTTTTTCGAAAAGGGTTTGATTTTGCCACTTGACAAAGTGAGCTTAAATGTACATTCATTGAATTATTCCAATTCAAGCAAGAAGCCTTCAACCACAAGCATTCAAGCAATTCAATAAGTAAGCATTTAGCCTCATGGCAAGCATACTAGTCATGGCAGTCAGCCACACTCATGCAAGTATACTAAAGCTCTAAAAACTTACCTAGTACTCCAAGCTAAGATAAAACAAAAGTATTAGAAAAATATGCATGATTCTAACTATGTGTGATGACTAATGCAACACATACAATATGCAACTAATAGGCTCGGCTACTAATATGGCATATGGATCAATTTAAATAGCATGCAGTCTAAGCACGTATTCATCAAAGTATTGAAATCACAATGCAGTTTGAATGATGCGCCGAGCCTCGATGCATACAATACAAGATGAATGGATGCAAGCATAAGGTATGCTAATTGAAATGTGTCCCTAATCTAACCATTGAAAGCGGATAAATAAAAGGGAGAAAGACATGGGTTTGGAAGACATACATGCTATTACAACATTACGCTCTCATGAAGGAGAGTCCGAATGAATAAACTAGCTAAGCTAAACTACTTAATTAATTATTACAAAACTTGAATAAATAATTAACTACCTCCAAGCTAATTAAACTACGTAAACTACTTAACTAATTAAAGAATTACAGCACAATTGCAATTAATGATAAGTAATTAATCTAAATAATTAACTACTACGGCTCATGAAACGAGGGATGTTCATGAGCATACTCGGTTTCTAGCCGAAAAGGCTAGCGTCTTGCTTCTTGATGCCTTTGTTTGCACAATTGAACATTTCTAGAACCATTTTACAACACCTTACCAACACTCTGCTGAGACTTGCATTAGTGGCCAACTGGCCACTGGTAAAGCTTGCCGACCACCTGCCAACCATGGATGGTGATTTGCCAACCACTTGCCGGCCATGAAAAGTGGCCTGCCGGCCACTGATGCACTGGCTCATCTTGCTATAATAGAGGACCAACAAAGCATATACAGGGTATTTTCAAGGGTTGTCTGCACAACTCACCCCTCCTTTTCATGAACAAATCCAAGGAGTGCTGAACTTAACCTACAAACCACCAACTCAAGTAATTTCATTGCATGATGGCTTGTGACTCAAGATGTGCAATTTCAATAAATGCAATGAAAATGAGACTCTCAAAAACCACCTTCTTTTCCTAAAAAATGAAGGGAAGTGATGACCTTTGGAGACTTGAATAATTTTAACACTAGCAAGTATGAAATGGTCCAAGTTGCATGTGTTCAATTAACGTTCGATTGAACAAAACCAAATTATTATCTTGCACCTTTTTAGTCCCAAGTTTTAATTACTCCATTTTAACTTTACCAACCATCCTTTAATTCATTAAGTCCAAATGGTGAATTTAAGTCCTCTAATGGAGTGAAGTACCAAACTGAGAGTTAGCTTAAGACATAAAAGAGATGTCATGCCGTTGATAATGAACCCCTAAAAGGGATTAAACCATTAAGCATGACAACCTCAATCTCATACTTAAAAGAACAAGAGGCTTGAAACAACTCTCAAAGAAAAACAAAAGCAAAGAAAGGAGGGAGGTTGCAGAGATTATTAGTGCTGGAAATAAGTGATAAAAGCCATCATGCAATGAAATTACTTGAGTCAGAAACCACCAATTTCAAGAGAAGGTATACCTCTTGAAGAGGAATGAACCCTTAAGTCACAAACCACCAATTTCACACTCTCAAGTGCTTCAAGAGCTCAAATTCAAGCTCAAATCATCTCCGCAAGAAGTCCTCTAGGTTTGGTTTGGTGTGTTTGGGCATAAGCTGTGCAAGTTGCAAAAGAGAGAGAGAATTGTAGAGAGAGAAGATTTTTTCAAAAATATTTTCACTCCTAAATGTTTTTCTAACCTTGAAAACAAGAAGAGAGGTCTTCTATATATAGAAAAAATGAGCCTTAGGTTGAAAAAATATAAAAAGGGACAGTTGGAGTATTGTGGAAACAGCTGGAGAAATTATTTGGTTTTTACACTGATGGCTGGCAAGCTAGTAGTGGTGGCCTGCCGGCCATCACTAGTGGTTGACAGGCAAAAAATGGTGGTTTGTCGGCCACAAATGGTGGCTGCAATCCACCTGCCGGCCATGCTTCCAAGTCTTACTACAACTGGGCATATCTCCTTCATCCAGACTCGGTTTTAGGTCATTCTTGAGTCTAAATTGAAGCCCTAGAAGTCTACTATGCAATGGTGGTAGTCTCACATCTAAATTGTAAGTGTGTAAAGAGATATGCCTATTTTAGTGAAGGTTGCTCAGTTTTGGCTTAATCGGATTGATGCCTAACTTCAAACAACCATATCTCTCTTATCCGGACTCGACTTTAGGAGATTCTTGGGTCTAAAATGAAGCCCCAAAAGTCTACTTTCTAATGGTGATGGCCTCATAACTAAAGTCCAAGTGTACAAAAGGATAGGCCTGATTTAGTGAGACTGCCTAGTTCTCTCTTACCAGTTTCATGCTCAAGTTCATTCCCAACTAGTTTTCTTCCCTCCCCTCCTATTTTCTTCAACTCCAAACCTATAAATAAGAGGTTTAAAATATTTTTCGATGATTTCACCTATCTTCCATTTATTTCCACTTTGTCCTTACTTGGTTTACCGAAAAGTATAATTTTTAACGAAATGTGAGTCTCGAAACATCGTAGAAAAAATTTCAAAAATATTTTGAAAGAGAGGGTTTTAAGGTCTAAAATAGTTTTTGTCAAAAATGGGGTGTAAGCTTGGGATTTAGAGCTCTCCTTGCTAAAGAAATCGAACGTTTGCACAACATAACTTTCATCATCGAGTGATCAATTAATGGCGCCCAAGTCTTAAGGGTGGTCAAAAATGAGGTGTCTACACCCTGATCCACCTCCACCAGTGGAAAACCCCCAAGTCCTGGTTCCCTTAGAGATGTTAGCATCGGCTCAAGCTTTCACGCCTCCGGCATTGCCCTATGGGGGACTCATTGCTTTCGACATCAACGACATTGATCCGGCTATGATAAAGATTGCCAGACTAGAGAAGGTGCTCAAAAAATCCCATGGCTTCAATTCCATTCCGGATATTGAAGACGGTTATATCGAGGTTTCAGTCAGATTGCCAAAAAAGTTCAAGATGCCTTACATCGATAGATTTGATGGTAGCGGAGATTTTATTGTTCAAGTTCATCTTTTCTTGGATGTTTTTAGACCAATGGGCCTGAATCGGGCTCAGAAACTGTCATTGTTTGAAAGAACTTTATTAGACGTGGCAGCTATCTAGTATGCCAAACTGGAGAACCCAACTAAACGGAACTAGGATGAACTATCTGAGAGATTTGCCAATCAATATTCATATAATACTCAGATAGAAGTGACCATCAGAATCCCAAGGAACCCATTATTGACTTTGTTACAAAATGGAGGGCAAAGCTAGCCAGAATGATGAACAGGCCCTCAGAAAGGGAACAAGTCCGATTGTAGTTCAAAATCTCAAATCGAATATGTTATAAAGGATGATAGTTACACCACTATCTACATTTGCTACTTTGAACTAGTTGCGGGTTCAAATTAAAAGCATGTTCAAGAAAGGAATCATTCAGAGAACCAACGAACCTGCAAAGAGGTCGTTTTCCAAGAGTACCAATGTTAGAAGTAGCACTATTCCTCGGCTTGTAGAGATCAGTACTATCGCCATAGTGGCCAAGATGACTGATCTATTTTCCAGTGCAACCTCACAACCTACAGGTCCAGCCTGAAACCAATATAGAACCTTTACCCCCTTCATATGAGCATGGCTCGTGCTCTTAAACTCCTGATGGAGATAGGGCACCTTAAGCCCCTCGAACCTCGACCTCTCCTTGATTTACTCTCCTCCAAACATAACCCCACCCAGAATTGCGTCTTTCACTAACAACATGGTTACCCCACTATCGTTGTTATTGCCTACATCATGAGATCCAGGATCTCATCGACAATAAAATCATAGCTCTACCCTCAAAACCAAATGTGACCACCAAGTCCACAACCAAGTTCCCTAACCCAAAAATGTTAATCTTATCCATACACTGCTGCTCACCTTTAACCCTAGTATATACATTACCCCATCCCATCTTCCTAAGCCTGCGGTGGTTATTCCTAAAAGCACGAATAGGTGCATGATGGATATAACACCCAAAGCCCAATCAAGGCCTGTGGTGGCAAAAGTGGAAGGGAAGAGGAATTCATTAGAGGAAGGGATGTCTGACACCTAAGTTGTGGAGAAGAGGTCCTCGCTCACAGAAGAATATGACCCTAGCTGGTAAATTGTGGCTTCTGATCAACCAAAGCCTGCAATCATACTGGAAAACTCATTTAGCTTCAACGCCATTGGAGAAAATGAGTCTGGGCAAAGTCTGAATAACTGGCCTGAACAAGGTCTTGATGGCCTAGCAGAAATAAAGGAAGACCAGAAAAACCTCTACTTCTTTAGAGAAGAACATGTGGGTAGTGTTTAGATCAGTTAGTGGGATCCTAGCCAGCCTAAGTCCAGCAACGGGTGGTTAAGTAGCGAAGGGGAATCCGAAGTGGAAGAAGAGATGAAGAGGAATCGAAAAGTGGAGGAAATCGGTGAGAATAGCAAATCTAGGGACATGACCACCACCGACGACATGACCCTTACTAAAAAGGAGTGAGTGTTGGAACAATTCCAATGAGAGAGTATAGAGGAAATATGAAGGAAAATAGTCTGGGAGCAGGAGAAAGGGAAGAGAAAAGAAGAGGCCGAGTCAAAAGTGGATGATGTCCAAACCATGGAAAAGCCTAATTGGGAATCTAGTGACAGGGAAAGGATGCCAAGGAAACTCAGACAATATCGAGAGACATAGATTGAATTAGCTGCAAAAGAGGAGTGGCGTGCCGACGGATGACCGGATGTGAATATGATTTGGGTGGAACCCGATAACGGCCCAGCAATGGCCATCGGGGAATGGTGAGAGGACAGTGACTTAAGCCTTGCATACACCGATGAAGGGTGGAGGGCCAGTACTCCTAACAACACATGGTACGTGGATGAGATTAACCATATGACCAGAAGTGGTCGTTATTTCAAACTCGCATCCCTAGATCAAGCAGAACCCTCTGGGAAAGAGGCTGAGAAGTTGAAGGAGAACGACATAGAAGAAGACCCAACCTTAAAAAACCTTAAAAAGATCCAAGCAGATATATTGATTTGGGCACAGGCAGGCATTGCTAGAGGCATTGAACAAAACCAAGCTGCCTATAGATGTCACGGTTGACCAACTAGTGTCTTTGGTCATGTCCAAGGATGTTACTCTAGTGTTGTCTTTTACGGACAAAGAACTATCACCTAAAGGGGCCAACCACAACAAACCCCTATACGTGACTTTAGAGAACCAAAAGAAATGGATCCTGGTAGTGCTAGTGGACACTGGCTCAGTAATTAACGTTTGTCCAGCAAGGACCGCTTATGCCATAGGCTTGAAGCCAGCTGACATCACACCTACAACTCAAGCTATTCAAACTTGCGACAACACCAGTCGTGATGTCATGGGGACTTTCAAGAGCCAAATGCTGATTGGCGCATCTGAGCATGAGGTTCAATTCCATGTGATGGACGTGCCATCAACTTCCAATCTACTTTTGGAAAGCCCTTGGTTGCACCAAATGAGGACAGTTTCGTCAACAGTGCACCAACTGGTGAAATATCTATTCAAGGGAGGGATTGCTACTGTTTATGGCAATTGTTCGATCCACCCTCTCCTAGGAACCACCATCCCTTGTTAGAAATACTCCATGGAGAAGAGGATGTGTTTCTCTCTAGCTTCACCTTGGCAGAGGCTCGATTGGTGCAATCTATCATGGCAGAAGATAAGGGAAACTATGTGAGCACTCAATCAATTTCATGATGAACAAGCAAGGACACCTTCTTAGATCAACACTGGGCAGAAGCGGAGGGCAAGGGAATACTGTTGCCAGATAAGTGAGCCATAACCCTCATGGTTTTGGTCTGGGGTACAAACCAACTGCAGAAGATTGGAAGAGAAAGGGAGATGAATTGAGGGAAAGAGTTATAGTAAAAAGGGCCGGGACGCAATTAGAACTAGTCCACAAACCAATCAGAGGAGCCCTAAACGGAAGCTTTGTCCACCAAGGAGAAGATTCCCCTTTTTGTGGATTGCTGGAGCCATGGGTCCACCAAGAAACCAAGATGAGGTACCCCAGGATTTGAGATTTTCTTTGATCACCAGTTGTCAAACAATGGGGAGAAAGAGGAGTAGATTGACCCAAGTGCCAGAATAGAGCAAGACAGGAATACAAGCTTGGACGTAGATGAAAAGGAGCTGTTGGAGATAGCACTGGCTGATCTTCTGACAGGTTCTAGTGCCAAGACTGAGCTGGTTAACTTGGGGGATAGTGTTACTATCTCTGTGATCAGGGATGAACCAATGACATATTTCACCGATCTCATTGTGGACACAGTTGAGGCTCTATGTCTAGTCTGGCAATTTGAGAAGGGCACCATTGGCAGTTCTGAATCGGATGACGAAAAGCTAGAATATGACTTCATCGAGTCTGTTGAGTTCGAGGTCAAATTCGAGTCAGTCTGAGGAGCGTGAGTCTGGTACTTTTGGGAGTGGTAACCCGGTTGCGAAAGTCCTGTCTAGGTCTTCTTTTAGTTTTTCTTCTGAGTCGACTATAACAGAGGACCCTGACTTCATGAATGGGAGTGCAGTAGATTTCACTTACTTCTCTGTGCCTTTAGTTTGTTGCATTGACATTGATTTTCAAAATTTCAACTTAAATGAAGAGAAAGAAATTCCTCGGGGTTTAAAAGATTTGGTTAACCGGGAAGAGGAAAGGTGTGTGTGGAGAAGTGGTTTGGAAATACTCTTCTGATCCTGGGGGATGCTCGTGATCCTCTGCTAGTCACCTGAAAAGGAATAAACACTCCGGTCGGGGGTGCTAGAATTAGCACTCCGACGGGCAAGTCAGTTTCTACCCTTAAGATTACTTGTATTCTAAGTTAAATATAGTAGTTCTCACATACCTTCCTTTGACTGATGATCTTGTATTTATATTACTCTCCTTCTTGGGCCTCAGGGATGAGCCCACTGTCAGTTTGCTATGTAATTGTCTATTCGGCTTGGTTCACAGTAAATCGTTTCTCATTCGACTCCATACTCAATCGGCTATACGGTCGAATAGGGCAGGATTTAAACTGCGGGACGAGGCCGAATAAAATATATGCTTCGACCCGGGTCTGAATATTCAGCCTCTCTATGAGTCCCAAGATTCGGCCCCCACAATTGCCCCCCAAGCACTTCACTTACGATAGTTTAGTTGGAGTGTTTGGTTTTGAACTTCAAAAGGTCAGAGCCGAAATTTGGTGGTTAACCTCATTTCAACGCGGTTGTCAGAGCACGCGCTTCTCGGTTATCATTTCAACTTTCCGCCCCTTCGTACGCCTCCATTTTCTTCTCCATCTCTTGTAAGTCTCCTTCCTCCCTGCTCTCTCTTTGCTTGGAGTCTTTTTTCCTGGTTTGCCCCTAATTTGGCACATTCCTATAAGCTGATTGAAATGGCAAAGCATTTTAAAGATCTTCTCTCTGCAGATCGAATTTCTGACTTTCGACGCCATTTTTCTATCCCTAATGATGTCTATCTGTCACTTGTGACAGACGGCACTCTCGACATGGAGAGGGACGACCAAAGCACGATTGTTTTCCCTCTCTTGTCGATTGCGAAGGGTCGAGTCCATTTCCCGCTTCATCCACTCCTTAGGGCTGTCTTTCGCTATTGGAGTCTTATCCCCTCTGAACCCAATGTCAATTTTTTTAGAATCGTAATGGGGATTATAGAGCTAAACCATCGCCTTAGGATTAGCCTCAGCATTCCTTCTATTCGGCACTGCTACGCCTTGGCGAAGCCTTCTGGTCGGCATGGACGCTATTTCCTTAGGGCTAAGGACACTGACCATCAACTAGTCACTATGCTTCCCAACTCTGGAAAGCGAGTTGATGATGTTATGGTTGTTGTCCAAGGCAATTGGGAATTTGGCGAAGGCGAGGATCGCCTTGATCCTATTCCTATACGGAGGGGCGAACCAGGTGGCCGTATAGCTTCTTGTGCCTATTTTTTGTTGTGTTTATAAAACTTTATTTTTGAGACCTCATGGTTTTTGCTTATGCAGGAAACAATTTGAAGAAATTCCTGACCTCAACCGACGAAGCCGTTCTCTCGAAAATCAAAGTCGCGCTCAAATATTCCGGCCGTCCAATTCTCCAGAGATAGGGAAGGGTGGCCCACGTGCTTCTTCGCTACGAGCCAACCTATACGACCTTTTCGGCGGCAGAAAATATCCCAATACCGAAGGGTGAAAAGTCTCTTACCGCTCTTATTTTGACCGACTTCAAAAACTTGCGGCAAGTCAGTTTAGAGGGATCCGATTCGGAGCGGGTGGAAGTAACTAAGATCGCCGAGTCAGATCAATCTAAAGCGGAAGTAGACAAGGCATTGAAGTTGGCCTTTAAGGAAGCCAGCCTTAATTTAGCCGACCCTCCTTCTACTTCGGGCCGAGGGAACCTTCCATTTGAAGACGTTTTTAACGGTTTAGAGGATCTTCCCGGTACATACCCTAAAGAGATGGCTGGGTTAAGCCTCACACAACTTGCCAAAAAGGCGAATGCGGAAAGGATGGCCGCGCGGCGAAGAGCAGAGGCCATTCGATCTCAAGTTCCCACTGCCGCCGAATCCCAGCCTTCCCTACCCATTGTTGAATCCCAACCTCCCTTGCCTGTTGAAGAGATGGTAAAAAACCAAAGCGTCGAGTCCGCAATGGTTGTGCAGGCCGATCGAGAGGCCGAGCAAAGCGTAGAGAAGCGTCCTGCCGAGGTCGAGCCCGACTCAGAAGACTGACCCGACAAACGGCCTCGTGTAGAGGAACCGGATGTGATCGTGACCTTTGTCATTCAACCGAAGATAAAGAACTCGTCGGTCTCCTCTGATTCTTCGATCATTAAAGATCCTACCGTCGCGCTCAACTTGGCTACGTCAGTTTCATTGCCGGCTAACAAGGCGGCTTTCCGGTCGGAGCTAGATCTGGTTGCGATAACATTAACCGCTCAATCGGCTCTTTTGGTACACAACTTGACTTCCTCTTTTCATTTTATGCAAATACCATTTTGGTTCTAATTTCTTGTTTTGCAGACGGTCGGTAGGATAGCGGAGATGGGCCATCACCATCATGATGTCGTCGAACAACTTGGCCATTTACAAGCGGAAGTTGAAGGCTAAAGGAGTAGAGCCGAGTTCGAGGCTATGAGGGCGAAGATAGAGGGAGCGAGGGCCAAGGCCGAGATGGAGAGGGCCAAAAATGCAGATGAGCTCAGGTTGGGTGCTGAGCAGAGGGCGAATACAAGTGAGGCTACGCTCAAGTCAGCCCAAGAGGCGATCGCCAAACTTGAGGCGGATTTGGCAGAATCAAAGGTGGCGAAGGAATTAGCTGATTCTGAAGCTTCCAAGGCGTATGAGGCTGGGAAGAGCGCCACCCTCGACGATTACGTGGAGCAAGTCCCCAAATTCGAGAATCGGGGATTCAAACACTGTTGGCTCAAAGCCCTTGCAGCTACTGATGTGACATTGGCTATGTCGATTCCATACGAGCAAGTGGATGTTGCGCCGCTAGAGTCTGACTCCAAGGACTAATTTGGGCGACGTTTTTGTTTTAGGATTTCGTTTGTATTTTTACAACTTTTCGTTTGGTAATTTTCATCTTTTGCTACAGCCATAGTTGTTTTGCTATGCATTTTCAGGAGAACTTGTAGCTTTTTGTTTAGTAATTTTTGTATGTAAAATGGCTACAATTTGTGCCCAATTTACTAATGAAAATTTCCTTTTTTACCTTGCTATTATTTGTGCTAAATTTTGTTGTTGATGAATGGTATTGTTTTGAATTGTGAAATGGCAACATTTTCTTTTCAGTTCCAAGTGCATGAGCTTCATAAGCCGGATAGGACTAGCTCATGGAGTGGCTGAGGCATAAATCGATTAGCGTTGGGTTTAAATACTTGGCCGATCAGATTAATGAATCTGCCCTTGCCCCAGCCAATCCATGAGCTTCATAAGCCGAATAGGATGAGCTCATGGAGTGGCTGCGGCATAAATCGATCGGTGTTAGGCTTAAATGCTTGGCCGATCAGATTAATGAATCCGCCCTTGCGCCAGCCAGTCCACGAGCTTCATAAGCCGGATAGGACTAGCTCATGGAGTGGCTGCGACATAAATCAATCGGCGTTGGGTTTAAATACTTGGCCGATCAAATTAATGAATCTACCCTTGCCCCAGCTAGTCCATGAGCTTCATAAGCCGAATAGGACTAGCTCATGGAGTGGCTATGGCATAAATTGATCGGCGTTGGGTTTAAATGCTTAGCCAATCAGATTAATGAATCCGTCTTGCCCCAGCCAGTCCGTGAGCTTCATAAGCTGGATAGGACTAGCTCATGGATTGGCTGCGGCATAAATCGATTGGCATTGGGTTTAAATACTTGGCCGATCAGATTAATGAATCTGCCCTTAAACCAGCTAGTCCATGAGCTTCATAAGCCAAATAGGACTAGCTCATGGAGTGGCTGAGGCATAAATCGATTGGCGTTGGGCTTAAATACTTTGCCGATCAAATTAATGAATCCGCCCTTGCCCCAGGCAGTCCATGAACTTCATAAGCTGGATAGGACTAGCTCATGGAATGGCCGGATTGGCGTCTGGCTTTTGGCATTTGGCATTAATGACGTCGCCTCGGGGGTGCTGCATACACTAGGAATAAATGGGGTGAGTTCACACCAGTGATTCAACTTATTCTTATTCAAACTCGATTTAAACTAGCTTGGGGCAAGTGCGAATGTCAAACAGATTGTTCTTCAATAGCAGAGGAGAAGGACGAACATTGGCTGAGCTAGATAGTGCAATGAATCGCAGCAACGAGCCTATACGCACAGGAGGAAGGACGTCCAGGGAACGGGAGAAGCGTCAGCCCCCAAGTCATTGAAGCAGATCTCCTCGAAAAGAAAAACAGCAACGGGGAAGCTCCCCGCGACCGCGACCGCGACCGCGACCGAGGAATGAATCAGACGTGACGCCACGACCATTGAGTTTTGCGATTTTCATAGGGAATAAACTGATGACCGAGGCGGATTCCATCGATAACGATCCGGGTGTAGCGGTCAAGTTCGCTCGACAGATCTTTCCACCGGAGGTCCAGCAATCAATGGTTGGACGACAAGATTTTGAAGTATTTGGAGAAGGTATCCATGGGGCAGTAAAGGGGTTGTACACCGCCTATGAAGTCGACAAGCGCCTGCGCGCCGTGCGACAGGAAATAGAGAAGAAGGATGAATGAATCCGCAGTTTGGAGGCTCATGCGAAAAAGGCCGAGCGTAAGCTTAAGGAACTTAGGAAGGCTTAAGCCACTGAGCCGCGTACGGCGGGTCAATCTAACCCGATTATGGAGGAGAGGGTGACCCAACGGCTGTTAAGTCATGCCATCACCGACCGAGATACGGCAACCATATTTGTCGTAGAAAATGCGAGGAGCATGGGTTATGAACAAGGCTTCCATGCAGGCCTGAAGGTCGGGATCGACAAAACCAAGGAGAAGCTTGTGGAGGAGGTCTGCCAATGTGAGAACCGAGGATTTCGGCATGGTTGGATCGAGGCACTGCAGGCCACGGAGGCTCTCCGAGCAAAGGGTGTTGATTCGGCGCTGCCGCTGTACCAGCGTGATCATTTCCCCTTTCCCGCTTTTGAAATCGAAAAGAGTGATGATGAGGGAGATGCCATAAAAAAGTAGACATTGTAGGCATTGTAATGAAAAATTCATGTAATTTTCAGTTAATTGAATAATAGTACATTTTTTTATCTCATGTGTTTTCAATTATTTTGAACGTTCACATGTTTCAGCCTGGAGATGCTGTATAAAAGTTGACACTATAGGCATTGTAATGAAAAGTTCATGTAATTTTCAGTTAATTGAATAATAGTGCATTTTTTATCTCATCTGTTTTCAATTATTTTGAATGTTCACATGCTTCAGCCTGCATTTATACGGCATGTTTTATCTTACTTTGAATGTTGTGATGTCTCGGCCCTCATTTAAAGGACGAATCATAAATTCAGAGTGTTTATTTGAATTGGGAGTCTCTATTTGGATTCGGAGTCATTATTTAGCGAATCGTAATATCCACAAAGGGCGTCATGCGCTATAGGACTCCGAATCTGGAGGCTTTGTCGGCCCAAAGGCGTCATGCGCCGATGGAGCTCCGAATCCGAAGTCTAGCCAGTCGTGATATCCACGAGGGGCACTCTAAATCCAGAGGCTTTGTCGGCCCAATGGCATCATGCGCCGCTGGGGCTTCGAATTCGGAGTCTTTTTGGCCAATCGTGATATCCACGAAGGGCGCTCTATATTCGAAGGCTTTGTCGGTCCAAAGGCGTCATGCGCCAATGGGGCTCTGAATTCGGAGTCTTTATTTGGCCAATCATGATATCCACGAAGGGCGCTCCGAATCCGGAGGCTTTGTCGGCCCAAAGGCGTCATGTGCCGATGGGGCTTCGAATCCGGAGTCTTTTTGGCCAATCGTGATATCCACGAAGGGCGCTCCGAATCTGGAGGCTTTGTCGGCCCAAAGGCGTCATGCGCCGATGGGGCTCCGAATCTGGAGTCTTCTTGGCCAGTCGTGATATCCACGAGGGGCGCTCCGAATCCAGAGGCTTTGTCAGCCCAAAGGCGTCATGCGCTGATGGGGCTCCGAATCTGGAGTCTTTTTGGCCAATCGTGATATCCATGAAGGGCGCTCCGAATCTGGAGGCTTTGTCGACCTGAAGGCATCATGCGCCGATGGGGCTTCGAATCCGAAGTCTTCTTGGCCAGTCGTGATATCCACGAGGGGTGCTCCGAATCCAGAGGCTTTTATCAAAAATCTTTTGAACTAGATTGCACAGTGAGTAAACAGGAATCTTTGAATTACAAAAGTAGAATGTGTACATGGTGAGCCATTCAGAACCAATATCATTCCCCACAGGTCGGGTTTAATGATAGAATTTGCACAAGTGCGTTGAATTCCAGGGCCGTGGCAGACTCCTTCCAGATATGTCTTTGAGCCGATATGCCCCCACTCCTACGATCGAATCAATCTGATAGGGGCCGTCCCAGTTTGGACCCAATTTTCCATCCACCGGTTTCTTGGCAGCTAGGAGTACCTTCTTCAGGACCAACTCTTCTGGTATGTAGTGGCACAGCTAAACACATTGATTATATGACTTAGCCAGCTGTTGTTGATACCGCGCCATGGATGCAAGGGCACGGTCTGTGCGTTCTTCAATCAGAATCAAATCCAGGGCCAACATCATGTCGTTTTGGCCCATATTAAAAACTTTTGATTTTAAGGTTGGGAGGCCGATCTCTAGGGATATGATTGCCTGGGTTCTATAGCATAGAGCAAACGGTGTTTCCCCAGTAGATTGTCTCGACGTAGTTCGATGAGCCCACAACACACTCGGCAATTCTTCGACCCATTTGCCCTTAGCATTCTCCAGCCTTTTCTTGATGCCGTCTAAGATGGATTTGTTAGAGGCTTCAGCTTGGCCGTTGCTTTGAGGATAGGCCGGCATGGAGAAATAAGGCCGGATACCATATTTGCTGCACAATTCTCGGTAGATGCCACAATCGAACTGGGTGCCGTTGTCTGAGATAGCTGCTCTTGGAATGCCGAATCGCGTTATGATGTTTCTCCAAACAAAATGCTTCACATCGGAATCTTGGATATGCGTTAGTGCCTCCGCTTCTACCCATTTTGTAAAATAATCTATTGCGACAATCAAAAATCGCTTGTTACCCGGGGCACGAGGTAATGGTCCGACGATGTCAAGCCCCATTGGGCGAACGGCCAAGGACTGGTTATGGAGCTTAGCTCTTCTGCAGGCAGGTGGGTCAAAGAAGAGAACTTCTGGCACTATTTGCACTTTTTCACATAGTATTTGGCATCAGCTCTTATTGTCAGCCAGTAATACCCTTGTGTTATAGCTCGATGGGCCAAAGAACGCCCGCTAGAATAGCCTCCACAACTGCCCTTATGTATTTCAGTTAGAAGCTTTTCGATTTTGTCCTGGTGTACACATTCCAGGTATGGACCAGAAAGGGATTTTTTGTAATGCTTTGCTTGCGGATCCAAGTAGCATCGCAAGGCTTTGTTTCACAGCTTGTGTGCTTCTTTTTTGTCCGCTGGGAGCTGTTCGGAAGACAAGAATACAGCAATGGGGTCCATCCAACTCGGTCCTGACTCTATGACATTGACCTGGATTTTGTCCGAAGGGCCAATGCTCAGCTATGAGATGAAACCTACTTCGATGGTCCATTTAATCTCTGAGTTAATGGTGGAGGCTAGGCAAGCAAGGGCATCTGCATTTGTGTTCTGATCACGTGTTATCTGGTTCAATTCATGATGGTCAAATTTTTCCAGGAAGGCATTGGCCATTTTCATGTAAGTCGCCATACGGTCGTTTCTTGCCGCGTACTCATCCTTTAGCTGATTGATCACCGTTTTGAATCGCAAAATACAAGCAAATGCCGAGCACTCAGAAGATGTGCATTCCACAAACCGGCTGAAAGGGCTTCGTATTCGACTTCATTATTTGACGCTTCAAAGCCGAGCTTGACGGCCTGCTCAATTATTGTGCCGTCAGGAGTCATGATTACAACTCCGGCTCCGCTGCCCCGCTGATTGGATAATCCATCACAGTACAACTACCAGATGTCCCCAACATAAATTCTCCAGTTCGGCTCCAGTCGAATTTCATCGGTCTTGAAATCGGCAAGACCCCCAGTGAATTCGGCAACAAAGTCGGCAAGCACCTGTCCGTTGATTGAGGTTTTAGGTAGAAACTGAATGTCGTACTGGCCGAGTTCAAGAGCGCACTTTGAAACACGTCTTGATGCTTCTGCACTTTGTAGTACTGATTGGAGGGGATAATCTATTAGCACCCCAATGCTATGTCCTTGGAAGTAATGCATCAGTTTTCTTGCCGCCATGGCTAGGGCTAGGATGAGTTTTTCCAGCGGAAGGTAGCGTGTTTCGGCATCAAGCATTGCCTTGCTCACATAATACACTGGCCGCTGCTCCCCCAACTCTTCCTTTATCAGTACGGCGCTGATGGCCCTATCAGAGACTGCCAGAAACAAAATGAGCGGGTCACCAGGAGCAGGTGTTGTCAAGAGTAGTACTGAGTGGAGGTAGGTCTTGAGGCCGTTGAAAGCGGCTTCACATTCGGCGGTCCATTCAAAAGCCTTGCCCTGCCACAGTGTATGAAAGAATTGTCGGTAGCGATCTGTGGACCGATTGATGAACCTGTTGAGTGCAGCGGCCATCCCCATTAACTTCTGAACTTTCTTGACCAATCGAGGGGAGCTGAGTTCTAGGATTGCTGAGATTTGCCTTGGGTTGGCTTCGATTCTTCGGTGGTTGACAATGTATCCTAAGAATTTGCCAGAGCCGATCCCAAACGCACATCTGGAAGCATTCAGCTTCATTCTAAATTTGCGCAGAATGCCAAATGTCTCTTCCAGATCGGCTATATGATTCTGCTCTTCCTTGGATTTGACCACCATATCGTCAATGTACACTTCCATAGTGCGGCTGAGTTGCTCCTTGAACATGGCGGTGACCAGTCCTTGGTAGGTTGCCCCTGCATTCTTCAGCCCAAAAGGCATGACCTTGTAGCAGTAGGTTCCTCTTGGGGTGATGAATGCAGTTTTGTCCTAGTCCTCTGGATGCATGGCGATTTGATGGTAGCCTCTGTAAGCATCAAGGAAGGTCATATGTTGATGGCGTACCGTCACATCTACAAGTTGGTCAATTTTGCGTAAGGGAAAACAATCCTTGGGGCAGGCTTTGTTTAGGTCTGTGAAATCGACGCACACTCGCCAAGTCCCATTTTTCTTCTTTACCACCATTGTATTAGAGAGCCATGTAAGGTAGGTCAGTTCCCTAATTGCCCCGGTGTCAAGCAGCCTGTCAACCTCCTCAACAATGGCGTCAGTGTGCTCTGCAACTGACCGCTGGCTTTTCTGAATGATCGGCTTGCACTTAGGATCAACATTCAAACAGTGATGTGAAATGGACAGATCTATACCCGGCATCTCATATGGAGTCCACGCAAAGACATCGAGGTTGCTGAGTAAGAAAGAGATTAGCTGCTGTCTGTCGGCCTGACTCAGGGAGGCGTCGACCATGAAGAATTTGTCTGGGCTTCCATCGATTTCAACTCGATCTATGCCTTCCGTGGCCTTTTCATTTGGGAGCCGCCCAACATCGTCAAGGTTCTCTTGATCCGGCACCTCAATGGAATTCACCTGCAGCTCCTTTGGAGTTTTTTTTGGCAAGGAGATTACATGCTTGTGCCGATTTCTGAGAGCCACGGATTTGCTCAATACCGCGTTCTGTCGGGAAACGTAGCAGCTGATGGTAGGTGCTCGGCATGGCCTGCATAGTATGCAACCAAGATTGCCCCATGATGAGATTATATGGCGACGGCAGCTTGACGACCAAGAATTCCACGTCCACTGTTCGGGAGCCTGCTCGAACAGGTAGTGTGATTTTCCCCAATGGGTACTCTGGATTGGTGTTGAAGCCGAATAGTGGATAAGGGGCCGGAGAGAGATCCGATTTGGAGAATCCGAGTTTGGTAAATGTCTTATAGTACATAACCTCTGATGTGCTCCCCAGATCAATGAGTACGCGCTCAATTGTGAATCGGTTTACATGCAACTCAATTACCAAGGGATCAATGTGGGGCAGTCTTACTCCGGCCAAATCTGAATCATCAAAAGTAATGCCCGTGGCTTCATGGGGCCGTTTAGCCGGAGTGAGTTGATTTTGAGGGTCGGAGTTCGACTGGATTGTATGCACCGCCGATGACAATGGTAGGCTGTATATCATGTGGATCACGTCGAGCGGAGGTGAATCCTGTCGTAAGGCTATTGCGTTGGTTGGGTTGCCTTTTCGGATATACTGTTGTAGTCGGCCATCTTGTACCAATTTCTCTAGGTGATCCTTCAGTGCATAACAACTCCCAGTATCATGGCCATAGTCCTTGTGATACTCACACCGTCTATCCCGTCTTCTCGTGTCAGGAGGTCCCACCATTTTTGACGGCCATTTGAAGAATGGAAGGTGTTGGATATTGGACATGACTGCACTGATTGGCTCTGTCAACTCCGTATATTTCTTGTCGGCGCGCCTCATACGCCTACTGTCAACTTGCAGTTGTTCATTTTCTAGGTGGGAGCAGTGGTCGCTTGATCGGTGGGAATCCCGTCTCTTGTCTCGTTTGGCCCGATGTCGTGGTTCACGGCTTTGAGGTGGTACTTAATTTATTGGCTGAGCAATTTCAGAAGGAGCCGTCTTGTTGGCCATGTTTCCGGCTTTAACCTGCAAAGCGTCATCTTCGACTTTGCAGTATTCTTGAACTTTCTTCATCAACAACCAGACTGTTTTGGGGGGTCTTCTAGTCAAAGAACTGCGAAGAGAACTATCATGATGCAAACCCATTTTGAAGGCGGTAATGGCCATGGAGTCGTTGCAAGCGTCATCAACAAGATTAAAGCACTCCCAATAGCACGCCGAACACGCTCTTAGTGTTTCTCCTAGCTGGATCTGGATTGCCCATAGAGAGTCGGCTTGTTTCGGCTAGACCTCGTTAGTGATGAATCTGGCCCTGAAGGATTTCTGTAACTAATGAAAGCTTTTGATCAAAGCCAGCTCCAGTTTATAATACCACCTGACAGCCAATGGTCTCAAACTGCTGGGAAATATTCGGCACATAAGGGCCTCGTCGTCTACATGCAATGTCATGGCTTGCTTGTAGTGACGGATGTGATCGGTGGGGTCTGATTTTCCATCATAGAGAGTGAATGACGGAGCTTTGAACTTTTTGGGCAGAACTGCCCTGGCGATCCATCATACAAAGGGATCATGCTGGTCTTCTTTATCTGAGCTATTTCTTCTGCGTTTATGCCTTCTACGTGGACTCTCCTCAGAGGAACTGGAGGTTTTAGATCGTCCCTTCTTCTTAGGCTCCGGGGATAGCGAGTCGGAGTCGCTGTCAGTGTCTTGTTGTCGGGTTCGAGGTTGTCAACCACCTGCCTTCAGAGGTCGTTCCAGATCTTGGTGGACGGCTTGTTTGAACTTCGCCGCTTCCAAAGCCAAGTCCTGACGGAGACGTTCATTTTCAGCGATCATGTTCTCCAACCTCTATTTGTTTTGCTTTGATTTTTCCATGATTGCTTGCATTGCCTCATGCTCTGAAGTCGAGGGTAAGGAGAAGTTCAGAGCACGTCTTACGGGGATAGTCTCTGGTCCAAGCATGTTTGTTCGAGTGAGGTCGTTTCTCTGTGTGGTTTCATCAGTGACTATCAGAGGGTCTTCCGTTACGCCCGCCATGGATGTATTTGAGTATTCCCACAGATGGCGCCAATTGTGGAGAAGTGGTTTGGAAATACTCTTCTAATCCTGGGGGACGCTCGTGATCCTCTGCTAGTCACCTGAAAAGGAATAAACACTCCGGTCGGGGGTACCAGAATTAGCACTCCGATGGGCAAGTCAGTTTCTACCCTCAAGATTACTTGTATTCTAAGTTAAATATAGTAGGTCTCACATACCTCCCTCTTACTGATGATCTTGTATTTATATTACTCTTCTTCTTAGGCCTCGAGGATGAGCCCACTGTCAATTTGCTGTGTTATTGTCTATTCGGCTTGGTTCACAGCAAACCATTTCTCATTCGGCCCCATACTCAATCGGCTATACGGCCGAATAGGACAGGATTTCAATTACGGAACGGGGCCGAATAAAATATATGCTTCGACCTAGGTCCGAATATTCGGCGTTGCCATGAGTCCCAAGATTCGGCCCCCACAGCGTGCTAAGCCTTGCATAGATGAGATCATTGTAATTAATGTGGGTATCGAAGAGGATCTCCGCTTGGTCCAGATCGGGTCCACATTGTCTTCGGAGGAACGCGAGCGTTTGATTACTTTACTAAAAGATTTCAAAGATATTTTTGCATGGTCCTACGAAGACATGCCTAAAATTGATCTTGAGATTGCATAGCATAGGATCCCTCTTGACCCCGAGGCCCGACTAGTCAAACAGAAGCTCCGTAGAGTCTATCTGGATTGAGTACTGACAATCAAGGAAGAGGTTACCAAGCATATTGATGCGGGATTCTTGATGGTGTCTGAGTATCCAACTTAGTTAGTGTAGACAACCCATTTTTGACCGTCCTCAAGAGTTGGACGTCATAGTTTGAACACTCAATGATCATCCATGTTTGTGTTCGTTTCGAGTTCCCATAGGTCTCGGCCACGCGCCTTGCCTCAAGATCTCTCAACTTGTCTGTTTTGTGCTTGGTTATGGACCGAGGACTTGTGTTTTTGCTTTTGAGGGAAGAGGGTGGCTTGTTGGCCATCCCCTCGGCCCATCGGCCAAGGCATAAAGCCATCGGCCTTGTTTTATTGCCATCGGCCAAGAGTGTTGGCTGATCGGCACTTTTTTTGGTCGATCGCCACTTGTGTTGGTCGATTGGCCATATTTTCTGGCCGAACCCTGTTCATCTACTTTATGCAGATATTTTATGCCAGCTGTCACAGCTGGCATGTACGATTCACGCCCTCCATGCACGTGTATGGAGGGATTTCCTTGAACCTTAGCTTCCTCAAGAAGCTTTTTTTTTGTTCTCTATAAGAGAGAACCATCTCCTTCCTCCTCAAGGGTTTAGAAAATTGAGTCTTTAGAGATAGATATAGTTTTGTATCTATATTCCTTTGTTTAATCCTATTTTGTGCTATAAAGTGTAGTATTGTCTTACTATTGAACACAAACACCTAGTAGAACACCATCCACTTGGAGCTGAGGTCCCTTGAGGTTGATTTCAAAGTTCTTGGATTGGTTTGGGTCAAAGGAGACTGCTGGAGTGGTGTTCATGAAGGTGGTCTTCAAAGGTGACCTCCTTGCTTTTAAACCCCCATTCTTGCTTAAGCTTTTAGACCTTTTTTCTTATTGTTTTAAGCATAACTCTTAACTGATAAAAGTTCTAATTTTACAAGCTTTAGACCTTTGTTTAAGGTCACTTTTTGGTTTGGGGTTGTTTACGCCCTCTTAGGCCTTGTTTGGCCTTATTCTTGTGCCTTCTTTTTAAGCCATCACCATGTTTTGGCCTTCCCACTACTGAAATCCAAAGGGATTTCAGTGGTGGGGATGGTGTTTTAAGGTTCCAAAAAGGAGAGGGTCATCCCCTCTCCTTGTGTTTTCAATGTTTGCCTCTATATGCCTCATGTGTGAGCATGTTTGTTAAGTTCATGTTGGCCATATTTTAGCATGTATTTGTGGCTATTTTGCTGAGGCACACCACTATTTTTTCTTGTCTTGGTCATTCCATACATGGTTTATACACTTGTAGTGTAAATCACACACACTAGCTTTGTATGCTTCATGAAGTAGCATGTCATTCTAGCCTATGTTGTGTCCATTTCAGCATGTTCTTGGGCTTGTTTTACCATGTCATACCTTTGTTAGGGTTTGGTTTAATAGCTTCTTGCATGCTCCATGCACTTGTAGTGCATTTCCATGAAATAGCCTAATATGCATCATGTTGTAACATGTCATTCTAGCATGCTTTTGGCTCAACTCCATGAAGCTTTTAGCCTTGTTGTAGCATCCTTAAGCTCTTATTTGAGTTGCTTCCATGCTTAGGTCAGTTGGATGCCACCTAGGTGGGTTTTTGGGTTCATTTTAACATGCCATAACTCTGTTTTTCATTGGTTAAGTCATGCCATGTTTGGTTTTCATAGGTGTAGTGTAACACCCCTTTTGTAGCCTTGCATGCCTCATGTTTTTGGCATTGTGTTCTAGCCTGTGTTGGCTAGTTTCGAGCATGTTTTTGGTCTTGTTTGGACCTACCTTGGGACTGTTTTAGGTCCCCTTGGCCCTTTGGGGCATGTCTTGCATGGCCTTGGTTTGAACCCCTTGGCGAGCCTTAAGCCTTGAGCCTTCTGGCACGATTTGCTTGATTTGTTTGGTTGGTTTGACACCTTTCCATGCATGATTTCAGAGCTTACAATGTTTGTCACAAGTCTATATTTGCCCCCTTTTAAGTGTTCTTGAAGGTTACCCTCCTATGCCTAAGTGATAGGGCAATTGGCATGCATGTTTGTACGTATCTTTGTCTTCATTTTCATAGCATTTTGGCCACTGACTTGGGCATGTTTGAGAGTAGCCCATTTTGGTTTAAGTCCATCTTACCATGTTGTTACATGGTTGTTTCATTTTGCATGTTGTTGCATGCTATGCATGTTTGCATATTTAGGTTGTATGCCTATTGCATGTTAGTTGCATTGCATAATCTTGTTGCATGCTTGAGTTGCTTGCATGCTTAAGTTGCATGGCATTATGTGTGCATTCCCTTGCCTCTTGATCAAGCATGATAAAGGTTGGGGCCCCCTTATGTGTTTTGTGCATTTCATTTGACATTAAATTGCAAACTTGGCTTCTTCGGCCATTATGCATAGGAATGCGTGATTGATGGCCCGGGGGTCGAGAACTACACTCCTTTGAGTCTCAAACATGATATCGGGTGTACTTGCAAACATTGGCCCCGTTTGGTAGAGCTGTGGGAAAGTGATTATAACTTATAACCTAACAGCTTATAGCTTATAATTGTGAACATAAGCTGATTTTTGACTTATAAATTAAGCTTCTCTTCCCCCACTCAAAGAATAAGTTGATTTTTGACTTACAAAAAGCTATAAACTGTATTATTAAGCTGAACCAAACACATCAAAATAGCTTAAATTAAGCTAAAAGTTGAAATAAGCTGGAAATAAGCCCTACCAAACAGGGCCATTGTCTTGCAAATGTATTGCCATGCTCTGTCTGTCCTCTGTTGCAGCAAAAGGAGCATTTTACAGGAAGAGATGGCCGATCGGCTATCTTAAGTGCCGGTCCGCTACAAACATTTGGCCGAGAGCCTTAGTTTTGGTCGATGACCAGTTTCCCTTGGCCGATGGCTCTATATTTTGGCCGATCGCCTCTCAGCGTGGCCACAAGGTGGTTCGGAAATGTCACAGAAGTTGGCATAGTTTCCAGAGGCACAAAGCAGTGCAAACAGAGGCAACATGAAGCATGGCAATAGATTTCCGAGCGAAGTCGACCGAGCATGCATTTGTCCCTCTTCCCGAGGCTGCTTTACTATTTTTTTTATATCTTAATTAATTTGTTTAAATTAGTTAAGAGTTGTGTAATAATTAATTAGCTTTTTAGTTAGTTAATTAGTTAATTTGTATTATTCTTTTGGTCCCTCCGTCGAGAGGGCATAATTTTGTAGTAAGCGTGCGTGTATGTGATGCATGTCTTCCAATCCCACTTCTTTCTCCCTTTTACTTAACCGCTTACGATGGTTAGTTTTAGGGCATATTCCATTTAGCATCCTTATGCTATGCATGTTTGCATCATTCATCTATATTGCATGCACCGGGCTCGGCGCATCATACTAACTGCATTGTATTTCAATTCCAAGTTGAATGCATGTATCGAATTATAACATCTCATATGCCATCTTAGATTAGCCGAGCCTATTTCTTGTTGCATTTTGCATGTGTTGCATTAGCCATCTTAACATGAGCTAGGATCATACATGATTACTAACTAGTTTTTTGTTTTGGCTCGGAGTACACTGTGAGTGTTTATGCTTTAGCATCTTGCATGTGTGTGAGTGTTAACATGACAACATGCTTGCCATGAGGCTAATTGCTTATGTGATATAACTGGCTGAATGCCTGTGGGTGAAGGTTGGATTACTTGAATTGGAACAATTCATCAAATCTGCATTTTAGCCTACTTGTGAGTAGCAAACTTCAAATCATTTTCCAAACAAAAGGATATGCAATGCTTTGTTCCAAATTAGGCGATCTAGTCTATACTTGTGTGTTGTGCGCATCACTTAGTAATACTAGCTAAATAATCGGAATAAGAACGCATGTGTTTTCAAAAACAAGATATCATGTTTAGTAGTGGCCGATCTTCGATCGGGCGAGTGGGGGTGCTTATAGATGACCTTCCCCAATCGTACCCAAGTTCCCAAGCCGAGGAAACTTTGGTGATGATGGACACATGGCCTTAGGCATGAGTTAGGGTTTCCTAAATTCCCCCAAAACAAAATATTTAGGTGGCGACTCTGTATCTGGCAAAGTCATCCATGTTTGGCACTTCTTTACAAAAATCAGTTTTCCAAAACGATTTACCGGATTTGGACTCTTTGGTGATTTATCAATCTCACATCGCACATTGTGAGATCAGATTAAGAATCGTGACATTGGAGTCTGAACTGTAGCATGAAGCCCAAGGGCGCGTCTACAGTTTCTGGCGACTCTGCTGGGGAATTAGAGAACTTGACTCGAACTCATGATATCTTGTTTTGATTACACTTCTGTGTTTCTTTGCATTGCATTTGCATTGGTGCGCCTAGGACACTGTGTTTGCCGTATGCTATTCCTGAACGGTTTGCCGGAGGCCCGCTTTGAGAAGCGTGCCATAAGGCTGACCGGTTGCGGGCTTTGCCACGACGGGAACACAAACCCTAGTTTTTATTGGGGCACCCTTTTTTACTATTCGACCTAGTGCATATCGGAATCTATAGTGACTATTCCAAACTAGGACAGGTTGCTTATCCGATTGTAGGTTGTTTGAAACCGCTACGTGCGTAGTGAAACCCTAGCTCCTGACAAAATAGGACAGGGAAACCCTACCACAACATAGGAGTGTTTTGGCTCTCAATTACTTGCTATGTGCTTTTAGAGTGCGTCTCTACAGGAATGTATATATCAGTTTGCAAGTCTGGGTATCAGGCCCGCGGGCATCAGTATTTTGAGAATCAGTTATATCTACGGGTATCAGATTCAGATTTAGGGCAATAATGTGGGGAACAGTGATCAGTGATAGAATACAGTTATTCAGCTATGTTCATGTCTGTATTGGTGAAATTGGGCTGAGATGCTGCATGTTTTCTCTTTTGCAAGGTAGTCTTGGAACTATAGCTTCAGAAGGCTCCGATATCCTCCAGGTGCATTGGATTTGTGCTGATAGACTTTGTCCAGTCAGAGACTTAGTTCAGAGTAGCCAGTGTTTTCCTTTGCTGAGGCAAGGCAAAGAAAGGCTAGTCAAGGCTCACCGGTTCATCTGATCCATCAATCACCAGTCATATCACCTTTGTTCAATTCAGCAGACTCATGACGACACAGAATTCAAAAGAAATTGTGGTCATGGAAGCAGCATTGAACCAGGGAATCATCATGCAGGGTGAGACCGGTGTTGAAATGCAGCACCCACCTAGGTCACCCGCTGCACATCCAATTTGGGAACCCCAACCATTTCAAATCTGTGAACCCACCACTTTTGAGCTGATGGGAATGATCGGTGATCTTTAGAGATCTGTGGCTGATCTAGCCTATGGAATGTCGGCTCTGCCACCAACCACCTCATACACCGGGAACTTCATACCAGAAGAGCCTCCACTACTGGGGCGAATTATAATTGAACTCAGTCAATCT
Source organism: Camellia lanceoleosa (assembly GCA_025200525.1). Classification (NCBI taxonomy): domain Eukaryota; kingdom Viridiplantae; phylum Streptophyta; class Magnoliopsida; order Ericales; family Theaceae; genus Camellia; species Camellia lanceoleosa. The sequence goes on from CM045768.1 coordinate 93,776,855, forward strand.
GAAGCCATCTCAAGCATGGGTAATGACATGCCGACAACAACAGGACTTCGCACCGATGTGGCAATCCAAACCTTCGACCACACTGAGGCGAGAGGAAAGAACAAGGTGGAGGCAGACACTGATCCCTATGAACAACTTCTGTAGGCTGTTGAGGCTTTGAAAACCGGGGGACTGAACAAACAGCAAGTGCTCGCAGTTGCTACAAAAACTGTTGATGACACTTTCGCCACTCAGAACGAGGGTAGTTCAAGCCAAAGGAAAAATCGGGAGAGGGGCCGTCGTACCAGAAACGATCCTCTGAGCTCTAATCTTGTACTCGGAAAAGATCAGCAGGCCAAGCCAACACCTGCTGACCCCTTTGCTGATGCGCCTAGCGAAAATCCGCAAACCTCGAAGTATTTACCTCGAGGTCGCAGGGTCTTCCACGCCCTCTACATGCCTTTGTCCAAGGCTCTTCAAATCCTTGCCGAAAAGGGGCATCTCAAACCCCTTGAGCCTCGGCCTCTCCCTAGCCGCCTTCCATCTGGTTATGACGCTATCCAGTACTGTGCGCACCATCAACAAACTGGTCATAGCACCGACAACTGCTTCCATCTTCGCCACGAAGTACAGGATTTGATTGACAACGAGGTCATCCTCCCACCAAGCTTAGCAAAGTCTATTGTCACTGGATCAGTGAACTTGGAGGATAGTACGAGTATGTGATCGGGGATGAACCACCTGGGGGCGGTACTCAGTTTACTCCGGATGTGGCGTTTGGCACGCACTATTTTGAGCATTTGTGAATGCTCGTTTTTGTACTCTCCAACTTGGGTGTTGAGTCAGTTCTCTGGTTTTGTTTTGAGTCTGTCTCATTGTCTTGAGTCAGTCTTTTGATTAGGGTCTGTCTTGTTGTATCGAGTCAGTCCTATTGTACAGAAGTTAGGTGATTCCGGGGGTGTTACCTTGGGCATCACCATTTCGTTTTGTGTTTTTCTTTTCTTTTTTCTTTTTTTGCTTTCTTCTGAGTCTGTTTCTGCTGTGGAGCCAGTTACACCAGAAGATCTGAATGAAACAGTTGTGGTTTTCATATTTTTGTGCTTGTTTCTGCCTTGCGCCAGTTGTGCCAGAAGTTTGAATGAAGCAGCAATGCATTTCACCTGCTCTTTTGTGCCTTGAAGTCATTGCATTGACCCAAGTTTTTCAAAACTTTTTTAACACTGTGGTGAAAACGAAGAGGGCGGAATTCCTCGGGATTTGCAAAAATTTGATCATTTGAGAGAAAGAGAGGCGTGCTAAGCCCTTAATGAATGAGATCATGCATGTTAGTGTGAGTTCTGAGAAGGATCCTGACCTGATCCAGATTGGTTCTACATTGTCTTCAGCGCGAGCAATTTGTCACTTTCTTAAAAGATTTCAAAAAATGTTTTGCGCGATCTTGCAAAGACCTGTGTGGAATCGCTCTTGAGATTTTGCAGCCTAGGATCACTCTCAGCCTCAAGACTCAACCCCTTTGTTTTCAAACCTTGGACTTAAATTCAGAATGTTCAATGGTCAACCATCAAAGGAGGCCTGTGTGGCCAGATTTGAAGCAGCCCATGAATTAGCGGCAAGAAAGTCAGATCAAGAAGATCAGATGTCATCAAAAGAAGCTTGCAAAGCTAAATCAAAAGTACCCCTGGAACTAGGGGCAAAAATGTCCGTTGCGGTCGAAGAGCCGAAGATGGATCATTCCACAAATCAATGAAGATCGGTAAGAATGCCAATTCCCAGAAGGGAGGAAAGAAGAAAGTTTTGTTGAAGAACAACCGAGTTCCTATCCACAACACTAGGGGCAAATTCAGCCCCCATTGGATAGACTCCAATATCATCAGCGAACAACAGCCACTCTCCTGGATTCAGATGACTTCAGGATCTCAAAACCACTTGACATGGACACAGCTACACTTTTACCCTTGAGAGGCTCGCTGGGCCTAAAAACGGGAAGGGCAAACCAGGCAAAAGTTAGAGCAAATGAGAAAAAAGGAAAAGAACAAGAAAAAAAGAAGAAGAAAAAGAAAAATGAAGAAAATGAAAAATTCTGAACAAAGAAAAGAAGAAAAGAAATGAATAGAAAAGAAAAACAAAGCTCACAAGGTTGAAAACACGAAAGGGCGGCCTTGGCAAAAGTTAGAGCGCAAAAGGTGAGGGTTAATACACGAGTGTACCTTAACTTGAACTACGTAAGGCTTGATTCCCATGTTTGGGATACGTAGGCAACTTCGCCCTGAAGTCCAGCCACAAACACTTCCAAATTGATTGTGCCCATGTAGTGGTTTTGATCATCTTTGCCTTCTCTGCATCCAAGAGTTTGGTTGTGTTCGTCACTCTGAGGACTGATTACAATGCGCTGCGGTGCCATTTGGACAAGGGGCAACTCTCTGTTGCCATACAATGTGCTGCGGTGCTATTTAAACAAGGGGCAACTTTTCGTTGCCATGCAGTGTCCTTCAGATAAGGGGCAGTTTTTCCATTGTTTTGGATCCAAGGTTGCGTATCTCGAGAGTAGGTTTCGTGTTCGTTGAGCAGTGGCCGTTTGTAAAAATAGTTTTTTAGAATTTTTACTAAAGTTGACTAATTTTCTCAAAAATGATTCCATCTTTTTCAAAACTGGACCATTTCTTGGACCCAAAAAGGAAAAATTTTAGTGCTCATAACCTGACTTGCATGATTTCAAATCAAAAAGTTGAACAAGTATGTTGATTTAACTCTCATATTGGTCAAAATTGTTTTAGTAGAAAGCCAAAACAAAAAAATGGTCAAAATGATGGACTAGGGGCACAGTTAAGTCAGGTGTTCTGTCTTTTCGCCGTTGCCAACATACTTGCCAAGAAGGGCACTCTATTCGCCACAAAGGGCACCACTAAGGTTAATAACAAAAGGGCAAAAAGCTCTCTCACCCTCCGAGCAGCGAGGTATCAAGCCAAGTGCGAAGCACGAATCGGAATGGATCAAGATACTCCACTCCCTCATCCGGGGCATCGACTAAACGTCACCGGAGGAAATAGCCGCGAGCTAATAATGTTGGGTATGAGCCCACAACTTCTTGTTTATCCATCAACCACCCAGGAGAGGGATAAAAAATGAGAGATTGAAGAATAAAGAGATGTGCATGGAGAGAAAAAGTTAGGAAAAGAGCTTTTTCAGAAAAACAGAGCCTGAGGGCCGAGTGATGTGAGAATCACAAATGAGAAAGGGTGGGAAACAACACCCAGAGAAACAGGCTCCCTTTGCACGTCTGAGTGTCGTGTCTTTTGTTTTGTCTCGATTCTTGTTTTGAGTCGTTTCGAGTGTTTCTCGTTGTGTTTCGGTTGTTTACCTTTTGTTTTTCTTTGCTGAGTCGTAGTGCGCTATGCTCAATCGTAGGCTCAATACCCCGTTGAGAACCCTTTTCTCATTTCAATTTCAAAAAAGATTGTTTTGTGCTCAGAGTGTTGTGCCATTCTCTACATTTGTGAAAAACAGGATTTGTTCCTTCATAAAACTGCAGGTTTCAACCCAGGTCATGTGAGAACAAAAGAACCAAGACCTCTCTGAAGCTATATGGGTTCCGAACTACGAAGTAAAAGAAAAGACGAAAATTTTGGAGCATCTGTGGGTGTTTCAACTTCTGCAAGTTTCATCTTTGCATCCCGTATGTTCAGATTGAACTATTTGTTCAAAATGAGCCGTGTGAAAAGTAAATCAAGTACAGTGTTATGAGCCGTGTGTTCAGAGTAAGCAGTGCATTATATGAGCTGTGTGCCGAATAAACCAAGCATTGTGTTATAAGCCGTGTGTTCAGAATGAGCAGCGTGTTGTATGAGCTGTGTGTGGAATAAACAGAATACTGTGTTATGGGCTGTGTGTTCAGAATAAGTAGTGTGCTGTATGAGCTGTGTGTTCAGAGTGAATAAAATACTGTGCCGACTATTTTCATGCCAGAATGGCGATCAGAAATGCTCTCACGGAGTACCAATCCCTTCCAGAGGGTATCTTGGTTGTGTTTGCGATGAGTTCCTAGGAGATCAATCGTGATGGTGAAAACTAGAGTTCGAATGGTTGTTGCCTAGGACGTAAAGGTTTGGAATTTCCAAGACTAAAGTCTGGTTTGAATACCTAGGGGTGTATCCCCGGCTTGAAATCTGTATGGAACCCCATAGGTTGAGTTATCAAGCATGCATGCACCTCAATTCCGGATACCGATCCAACCTAGTTTGTCACCCCGTTGAAGAATAGAGAAAGTTCTGAGTATGATTAGGAGGAAAAGCGGCATCCGTGGTTTCCCCAGCAAATGTTTCTTCTTGCCAACAATTCAAAACCTTTGAACTGTGAGTTGAGGGTTGGTGTTCGGGGAACACAAGGAGGATCCCCATCGTAGTAGAGCGGTTCACTGCTACTCACCTCGTGAGGTGCTTTCCAAAAACGCCGCTTAGTCTGTTTATTGCATTCCTTTAACGTCATGCATTGTATTGCATCGTTATACCTATCTTGTTTCTTTCTCATTTATACACAGTATTATATGTACTGTTCATTTAGAGTAGTTCCGATTCAGTTTTGACTGTTACCTTTCTTCTCTCGCATTTAGGCATGCATGTGGACCTACCCTTCTCCTCTTGCGTTTGATATGCGTTTGGATGACTGCGCTTTCTTGCACAGTCTTTTCCTCCCTCGCATTTGATACGCCGAGGGGTTTTCTCTTTCCTCTCTCGTTTTTGATACGCTGAGAGGTTTTCCTTTTTGTGCCGAAACACGGGAATGTATCCCTATGTTTCTCCTTTTCTGGTTTAGAGCATTTGGAATACGTTCCAATGCTCATACCATTTTGAAACACTCGGATATGTCCCTGTGTTTCTTCTTCTTTGGTTAAGAGCACTTGGAATACGTTCCAGTGTTTATACCACTCCTTTCTCTCTCTCGCATGTGATACGCTAAGAGATGTCCTTTACCTCACACGATTTTTGCGTGCTTGGAATTTATCTCAAGTTGCGTTGTATACGCGGGCCTGGGCGGGTTGTTTTGGACCTCCTCTCACGATTTCAGCGTGGTTTGAGTGTCCCGTTCCTTACGCGATGTCAGCGTGTTTGGAATTTATCTTAGGACGCGTGATGCGCAGGCCTGGGCGGGTTTTATCTCAGGTTGCATTGTATATATGCTTGGGCAGGTTGTTTTGGACCTCCTCTCACGATTTCAATGTGGTTTGAGTGTCCCATTCCTTACGCGATTTCAGCGTATTTGGAATTTATCTTAGGACGCATGATACGAGGGCCTGGGCGGGTTTTATCTCAAGTTGCGTTGTATACATGCCTGGGCAGGTTGTTTTGGACCTCCTCTCACGATTTCAGCGTGGTTTGAGTGTCCCGTTTCTTACGCAATTTCAGCATGTTTGAAATTTATCTCAAGACACGTGATGCGCGGGCCTGGGCGGGTTTTATCTCAGGTTGCGTTTGGTATATGCCTGGGCGGTTTGTTTTTGGACCTCCTCTCACGATTTTAGCGTCGTTTGAGTGTCCCATTCCTTACGCGATTTTAGCGTGTTTGAAATTTATCTCAGAACGTGTGATGCGCGGGCCTGGGCGGGTTTTATCTCAGGTTATGTTTGGTACACGCCTGGGCGGGTTGTATTTGGATCTCCTCTAACTATTTCAGCGTGGTTTGAGTGTCCCATTCCTTACGCGATTTCAGCGTGTTTGGAATTTATCTCAGGACGCGTGATGCGCGGGCCTGGGCGGGCTTTATCTCAGGTTGTGTTTGGTACACGCCTGGGCGGTTTGTTTTTGGACCTCCTCTCACGATTTCAGAGTGGTTTGAGTATCCCGTTCCTTACGCGATTTCAGCGTGTCTGGAATTTATCTCAGGACGAGTGATGCGCGGGCCTGGGCGGGTTTTATCTCAGGTTGCGTTGTATACGCGGGCCTGGGCGGGTTGTTTTGGACCTCCTCTCATGATTTCAGCGTGGTTTGAGTGTCCCCATTCCTCACACGTTTTCGGTGTGTTTGGGATTTGTTTTTCCTCCTCTCGTGATTCCAGCATAGTTGGAGTTTGCCACCCTTAGCATCTACTCTATCATTTCATCGCACTGTTTCGTGCACCTTACTTGAATTAGGCATGCATTTCATTCGGGCTATTTTGCACATTGCGCTATCTTGCGCACCTCACGTGCACCTGTTAGTGCATTGCATTGCATTTTGCATTTCATTCACACTATTTTGCGCACCTCGTATGCACCTGTTAGTGCATTGCATTTCATTCATGCTATTTTGCTTATCGCGCCATCTTGCGCACCTCACATGCACCTGTTAGTGCATTGCATTTCATTCGCGCTATTTTGTGCATCGCGCTATCTTGCCCACCTCATATGCACCTGTTAGTGCATTGTATTTCATTCGTGCTATTTTGCGCATCGCGATATCTTGCGCACCTCATCTGCACATGTTAGTGCATTGCTTTTCATTCGCGTTATTTTGTGTATTGCGCTATCTTGCGCACCTCACACGCACCTGTTAGTGCATTACATTGCATTTTGCATTTCATTCGCGCTATTTTTCACATCGCGCTATCTTGCGCACCTCATATGCACCTGTTGGTGCATTGCATTTCATTTCGCGTTATTTTGTGCATCGTGCTATCTTGCGCGCCTCATATGCACCTGTTAGTGCATTGCATTGCATTTTGCATTTCAATCGCGCTATCTTGCGCACCTTACCTGCACCTGTTAGTGCATTGCATAGTATCATTCATGCTATCTTGTGCATTTCATCTGCAGTTGTTAGTGCATTGCATTGTTATGAACACTTCACTTGCATTGTTTTGCTTGTTTTCACCGCATTGTTATGTGTCACACTTAGGTTGCATTGTCTTGCACCCTTCCAACCGCATTGTTATGCGTCACACTTAGGTTGCATTGTCTTGCATCCTTCCATCGGCATTGCCTCGCACCCTCAGGATTGCATTGTCATGCACCTCACACTTCACTCGCGTTGTCACGCAGTTTTAAATTGCATTGTTATGCATGTTTCTAACGATATTGTACCTGTTAAGTTTCTTTCTTTTGCAGGCACGATATTGTATGTACGGTTCATTTGAAGCTGGCGAGACCAGACGAACCAAACGGTATTGTGTTCTCCGCGTGAGACGTAGCGAGAATTGTATGATTCTCTTATATCTTTTCTGCATGTAATGTAGTTGGATTTGTATTCGCTTGCTTAAAACTGTTGCATGTTATGCTTCATTACAGCTTTCTTTGCATGATCATGAGTTATGTTCAGCACCGTGCATGTCCTTTGCATTTTTCCCCCGCCCACGGGCACATATCTTGCTATCTTGTATGCTTGTCTAAGTCTTCAGCCTTGCCAAAAATGGGTCGTCTCTGGGCTTTGACATTCACTCCCGTCATCTTTATGACTTTCAAGTTATGTCAAAAAGGGGCAACTGTAGACACCCCATTTTTAACCGTCCTCAAGACTTGGACGTCATCGTTTGAACACTCGATGATCATCCATGTTTGTGTTCGTTTTGCGTTCCCGGAGGTCTCGACCACGCGCCTTGCCTCAAGATCTCTCAACTTGTCTGTTTTGTGCTTGGTTGTGGACCAAGGACTTGTGTTTTTGCTTCTGAGGGAAGAGGGTGGCTTGTTGGCCATCCCCTCAGCCCATCGACCAAGGCATGAAGCCATCGGCCTTGTTTTATTGCCATCGGCCAAGAGTGTTGGCCGATCGGCACTTTTTTTGGTCGATCAGCACTTGTGTTGGCCGATCGGCCATATTTTCTGGCCGAACCCCGTTCATCTGCTTTATGCAAATATTTTGTGCCAACTATCACAACTGGCATGCACAATTCACGCCCTCCATACACGTGTATGGAGGGATTGCCTTGAACCTTAGCTTCCTCAAGAAGCTTTGTTTTTGGTTCTCTATAAGAGAGAACCATCTCCTCCCTCCTCAAGGGTTCAGAAAATTGGGTCTTGAGAGATAGATATAGTTTTGTATCTATATTCCTTTGTTTAATAATATTTTGTGCTCTAAAGTATAGTATTGTCTTACTATTGCACACAAACACCTAGTAGAACACCATCCTGTTGGTGCTGAGGTCCCATGAGGTTGATTTCAGAGTTCTTGGACTAGTTTTGGTCAGAGGAGGCTGCTGGAGTAGTGCTCTTGAAGGTGGTCTTCAAAGGTGAGCTCCTTGCTTTTAAATCCCCATTCTTGCTTAAGCTTTTAGACCTTTTTGCTTATTGTTTTAAGCTTTACTCTTTACTAATAAAAGTTCTGATTTTACAAGCTTTAGACCTTTATTTAAGGTCACTTTTTGGTTTGGGGTTGTTTACCCCCTCTTAGGCCTTGTTTGGCCTTATTCTTGTGCCTTCTTTTTAAGCCTTGGGATCACCTTGTTTTGGCCTGCCCACCACTGAAATCCAAAGGGATTTCAGTGGCAGGGATGGTGTTTTAAGGTCCCAAAAAGGAGAGGGTCATCCCCTCTCCTTGTGTTTTCAATGTTTGCCTCTATATGCCTCATGTGTGAGCATGTTTGTTAAGTTCATGTTGGCCATATTTTAGCATGTATTTGTAGCTATTTTGCTGAGGCTCACCACTATTTTTGCTTGTCTTGGTCATTCCATACATGGTTTATACACTTGTAGTGTAAATCACACACACTAGCTTTGTATGCTTCATGAAGTAGCATGTCATTCTAGCCTATGTTGTGTCCATTTCAGCATGTTCTTGGGCTTGTTTTACCATGTCATACCTCTGTTAGGGTTTGGTTTAATAGCCTGTTGCATGCTCCATGCACTTGTAGTGCATTTCCATGAAATAGCCTAATATGCATCATGTTGTAACGTGTCATTCTAGCATGCTTTTGGCACAACTCCATGAAGCTTTTAGCCTTGTTGTAGCATGCTTGAGCTCTGATTTGAGTTGTTTTGACCATATATGCCATGCTTTGTATAGCCATAAGGCTTCTAGCTTGTTAGCTTTAAGTGTCCAAGTCACTAGCATGCTTTACTTGGACCATTTCAATGATTTGGCATCATTTGTTATACTATTTCAGTCCATGTTTCATGCTTGAACACTTGTATTTATCACTCCTTTAATGTTTTAAAGAGTTGATGTTTTATGCCCCTTGAATGGATCATTGTGTGTGCTTCTATGCTTAGGTCATTTGGATGCCATCTAGGTGGGTTTTGGGGCTCATTTTAACATGCCATAACTCTATTTTTCATTGGTTAAGTCATGCCATGTTTGGTTTTCATAGGTGTAGTGTAACACCCCTTTTGTAGCCTTGCATGCCTCATGTTTTTGGCATTGTGTTCTAGCCTGTGTTGGCTAGTTTCGAGCATGTTTTTGGTCTTTTTTGGACCTGCCTTGGGACTATTTTAGGTCCCCTTGGCCCTTTGGGGCTTGTCTTGCATGGCCTTGGTTTGAACCCCTTAGCAAGCCTTAAGCCTTGAGCCTTCTTGCATGATTTGCTTGTTTTTTTCGTTGGTTTGGCACCTTTCCATGCATGATTTCAAAGCTTACCATGTTTGTCACATGTCCATATTTGTCCCCTTTTAAGTGTTCTTGAAGGTTGCCCTCCTATGCCTAGGTGATTGGCCAATTGGCATGCATGTTTGTATGTACCTCTGTCTTCATTCCCATGGCATTTTGGCCACTGACTTGGGCATGTTTGAGAGTAGCCCATTTTGGTTTAAGTCTCTCTTACCATGTTGTTGCATGCTTGTTTCATTTTTCATGTTGTTGCATGCTATGCATGTTTGCATATTTAGGTTGTATGCCTATTGCACGTTAGTTGCATTGCATAATCTTGTTGCATGCTTGAGTTGCTTGCATGCTTGCTTGCATGCTTAGGTTGCATGGCATTATGTGTGCATTCCATTGCCTCTTGATCAAGCATGATAGAGGTTGGGGCCCCCTTATGTGTTTTGTGCATTTCATTTGACATTAAATTGCAAACTTGGCTTCTTCGGCCATTATGCATAGGAATGCGTGATTGATGGCCCGAGGGTTGAGAACTACACTCCTTTGAGTCTCAAACATGATAAGGGGTGTAGTTGCAAACATTGTTTTGCAAATGTATTGCCATGCTCTGTCTGTCCTCTGTTGCAGCAAAAGGAGCATTTTACAGAAAGAGATGGCCGATCGGCTATATTAAATGCCGGTCTGCTACAAACATTTGGCCGAGAGCCCTAGTTTTGGTCGATGACCAGTTTCCCTTGGCCGATGGCTCTATATTTTGGCCGATGGCCTCTCAGCATGCCTCCAAGGTGGTTCAAAAGTGTCACAGAAGTTGGCACAGTTTCCAGAGGTACCGAGCAGTGCAAATAGAGGCAACATGAAGTATGGCAATGGATTTCCGAGCGACGCCGACCGAGCATGCATTTGTCCCTCTTCCCGAGGCTGCTTTACTTTTTTTTATAGCTTAATTAATTTGTTTAAATTAGTTAAGAGTTGTGTAATAATTAATTAGCTTGTTAGTTAGTTAATTAGTTAATTTGTATTATTCTTTTGGTCCCTCCGTCGAGAGGGCACAATTTTGTAATAAGCGTGCGTATGTGTGATGCATGTCTTCCAATCCCACTTCTTTCTCCCTTTTACTTAACCGCTTACGATGGTTAGTTTTAGGGCATATTCCATTTAGCATCCTTATGCTATACATGTTTGCATCATTCATCTATATTGCATGCACCGGCCTCGGCGCATCATACTAACTGCATTGTATTTCAATTCCAAGTTGAATACATGTATCGAATTATCACATCTCATATGCCATCTTAGATTAGCCGAGCCTATTTCTAGTTGCATTTTGCATGTGTTGCATTAGTCATCTTAACATGAGCTAGGATCATACATGATTACTAACTAGTTCTTTGTTTTGGCTCGGAGTACACTGTGAGTGTTTATGCTTTAGCAACTTGCATGTGTGTGAGTGTTAACATGACAGCATGCCTGCCATGAGGCTAATTGCTTATGTGATATAACTACCTAAATGCTTGTGGGTGAAGGTTGGATTACTTGAATTGGAACAATTCATCAAATCCGCATTTTAGCCTACTTGCGAGTAGCAAACTTCAAATCATTTTCCAAACAAACGGATATGCAATACTTTGTTCCAAATTAGGCGATCTAGTCTATACTTGTGTGTTGTGTGCATCACTTAGTAATACTAGTTAAATTACCGGAATAAGAACGCATGTGTTTTCAAAAACAAGATATCATGTTTAGTAGTGGCCGATCTTCGATCGGGCGAGTGGGGGTGCTCATAGATGACCTTTCCCAATCGTACCCAAGTTCCAAAGCTGAGGCAACTTTGGTGATGACGGACACGTGGCCTTAGGCACGAGTCAAGGTTTCTTAAATTCCCCGAAAACAAAATATTTAGGTGGCGACTCTGTATCTGGCAAAACAGTCCATGTTTGGCACTTCTTTACAAAAATCAGTTTTCCAAAACGATTTGTCAGATTTGGACTCTTTGGTAATTTATCAATCTCACATCGCACATTGTGAGATCAAATTAAGAACCGTGACATTTGTGTCCGAACTGTAGCATGAAGCCCCAGGGCGCGTCTACAATTAGCCAATATCGTACCGGTTCTGAAGAAGGATGATAGAATCAGGGTTTGTGTTGACTTCTAGGATCTGAATAGAGCTAGTCCAAAAGACGACTTCCCATGGCCACACAACGACAAACTAGTAGACTTCACCGCCAGCCATGCTATGTTATCTTTCATGGATGGAACAGCCAGATCGTGATGGCACTTGAGGACATAGAGAAGACTGCATTTACCATGTTATGGGGTACCTACTAATACAAAGTCATGCCTTTTGGGTTTAAAAACACTAGAGCTACTTATCAGAGGGCTACGACCACAATCTTGCACCACATGATCCATGAGGAAGTTGAGGTGTACGTGGACCACATGATTGTAAAGTCCAAAGAGTGGGATAGCCACTACATTGCACTAGAAAAATTCTTTGAAAGGATCAGGGAGTGCAGACTGAAATTGAATCCACAGAAATGCACCTTTGGGGTGACTGCAGGAAAAATGCTAGGATTTGTAATTACACAGAGGGGGATTGAAGTAGATCCATCCAAAATTAAGGCCATGTTAGAAGTCTCCACCAAGGACTGAAAATGAGGTACACGACTTTCTGGGCAAAATGCAATTCATAAGACGCTATATCTCAAAATTAACCTTGACTTGTGAACCACTGTTTGGTCTCTTGAAGAAGGGGAGGAAATTCTCAAGGGATGATCGATGTCAATTTGCCTTCGAGCAGGTCAAGTAGTACCTTTAGAACCCACTCGTATTGTTGCGGCTAAAGCCGAGGAAGCCACTAATCATGCATCTATCAGTGACAAAATCAACCATGGGGTGGATGTTGGTGCAAGAATTAGAAGCTAAGGTGGAGAAGGCCATCTATTATCTGAGCAAGAAGATGTTGGATTATGAGACCCGTTACACTTCCTTGGAGAAAGCTTGCTTAGCTTTGGTATGTGTTACTAGGAAGTTGAGGCACTATCTATTAGCTCACTCTATAATTCTGGTTTCGAGATTAGATCCCATCAAATGTCGCTTTGAGAAATCGGTGCTTACAGGTAGGCTAGCTCGTTAGTTACTTCTTCTCTCCAAGTTTGACCTCAAGTATGTCACGCGCAAGTCAGTCAAAAGGAGAGCGGTAGCGGAATTTCTGGCGGACCACCTAGTGAAGGAGATGAGGCATTGGAGTATTTATTCCCAGATGAAGACTGCAATAACCTGACCCTCTTATATGATTTAAGTCTTCAATTATATGTGTGATTACATGCTTGATGTGAAATTCCTTGTGCACTTGTGTTTAATTATGTGAATTATATGACCATGAAATTGAATCTGTCGGTTATAAGAAAATCTGTTGAAATTGTGACCTTTCGACTAGAAATTGAAAGCCTTAGAGGTGCGATACCCCAAAATTGACTTTACGATTATGATTAGCATGATTTTTAGAACATTATATGAAGTTTTGTTTAATTTAGACCCATAACTCAAGTCTTGATAGATATAAGGGCCACTTATATGAGCCTTAGAAGAATTAGCCTCACCAAAACACTAAACATATCTCCTGGAGAGTTTCTAGAGAAGAAAAGAGGAGGAAAGAGAGAGTGGAAGAGGAGATCAACCAAGGGCTTGAAGAGTGAAGAAATTGGAAGGGGATTTAGAGAATAAAGTTCAAGGTGAGTGCAAATAAACTAAAATACCCTAAACCTCTTTTCAATTGTGTGCATCAAGCCTTAAAATGAAGTTTTTACACTTATATAACTTAGGGTTTTGAAATAATAATCTTGCTTGAGTAAAAATCCATGGAAGTCATAAAGATTCATTGTATTTGTTTGTTTGAGAGTTGATCCATGTATGTTGAGTTTATCTTGAGTTAGCTTGAGAGGAATTACCTTCTAATCTTTAATTTTTGCATGCTTTGAACTCCTATATGTATATATGTTTGTATATATTTTGATTAACCATGAAAAGATGAAGGAATGCAAGAAATGTGGTAATTGGAGTTGTATATGTCCTATTAAAATGAGTTATGATCTCATTGAGCTTGAGAATCATGTTTAATATGTTCACATGGCATGATGTTGAAGTAAATTTGCTTGTATTCCACCTTAGAAATGCATTTGGGAAGTTTGATCTTTGATGAATTTCGAACTGCACAACGGAGCCCAAGATTGCACGTGCGGGGCTCATAGCCACACGTGCGAAAAATAGGGGAAGCATATGGAGTAATCTAAAATAAAAGCACGTGCGGGCCATACGTGCATCACACCTCTCCGTACATATGGTGGGGGACTTCTGCACGTGCGGCCAATGGAGAAAAATTCTATCAGTTTTTGTTAATCTTTTTGACCCTCTGAATCTGTTAATGTGTGCATTTGATCCTTCTACAATGTTTACAATTGAATAGGAATTAATCGAATCGGACAAATGATTAAAGAGAAAGGGCTAAGGAAAAGTGAATTACTTACAAGTTATGTGCCATGTGTAGGTCACGTACAGGAAGGGACTGTTGCACGACCACATCACTGTTAGTAATAGTAGTGTAACAGTATGTCTTATTTATGTATTGTGATTATGATTTATATATTGTTGCTTGTGAATGGCATATGTTATTTGAGTTGTGTTTTGATTGGATAATTGGTATGATTGAACAATGGCATATAAAATGGACCCGAGGTCGTTTTGTTTCTATTATGCATGATGGGCCCAAGGCCGTTATGATACGGATTGTTTATAACTCATGGCCCTAAGGCTAAGGGAGATGGAGACATGCCGATTTTCCATCGACCTTGTAATGATATGGATTGTTTATGACTCATGGCCTACGACTAAGGGAGGTGGAGCCATACCGATGTTCCATCTACCCTGTAATGTTCCAAATAGATGTTGATATGTTGGGCCCAAGGCTGTTCTATATTATTTTCAGCCTAAGGTCGTTCTATATTATATTGGGCCGAAGGCCGTTCTATCTTATATTAGGTCCAAGGCCATTCTGTCTTATGTCGGCCCGAGGCCGATCTGGAATGAGCTTAAGAATGAGCCAAACATATGACTTTTGTGTATATATTCTCCAAGGCATATTCTCATTCACATGAACCTCCTTACAATATTATTATTCACCAAGCCTTGCTCACTTCGTATTTATGTATATTTATGTAGGTGACCAACTCGGAGGCGAGCCCTAGGTCAGCTCCAAGAGCCTTTTGTCGGACCTATTTTGTCGAGCCTCCCAAAGTGGAAGCTTTTGCCTTTTTGTGGGGTTCCTTTTTATGTCACATGTCATTAAGTCATTAGTGTTTTTGTTTGGACAGTTTGTTAACATGTACAACTTTTAGCTTATCAACCCTTTGTATATATTTACATAAATTGGACTTGGACTTGGACCTGGACTTGTACGTATGTGAATTGTATATGTGATGCAATTTGTTTGGAATCTTGGCATTTAAGCGCTGCTTCATGGACGTTTTATTATTTATTTGCTTCTACTTTAGGCCTCATTATTGAATAAAACTTGATAACATTTTGATTTGAGTCCTAAGTACTGGTTGGTCAAGATCCAAACTTTTAGGGGCGGGTTTGGGTCGTGACAAAGACATTCTATAAGTCGAAGAAGAGATGTGGACAATGTACTTTGACGAAGCGGCTAATCAATATGGTTATGGGATAGGTGTGTTGCTCGTAGCACCCGATGATTCCCACTTAGCCCTAGTTTTTAAACTCCGTTTCAAATTGTCTAACAATGAAGCAGAATACAAGGCGTGTATCGCTGGATTTGAAGCGGCCCTAGAACTAGGAGAATAAGATTGGACGTCATCAGAGACTCAAACCTGGTTATTTCTCAAGCCAACGGAGACTGGAAAGTGAAGGAAGAGAGAATAAAGGTTTATCATCAGACCCTGGACGTTCTTATTCTGAGGTTTGAAAAACTGACATTTACATATCTGGTAAGAGAGAACAACCAGTTCACTGATGCATTGGCAACTCTAGTTTCCTTGGTAGACATCCAGCATGGAGTCAAGATGCACCCGATTATCATTAAACAGAATTATGCGCCTACTTATGTGAGACTTTCAATAGCCGCGATAGATCAAGTTTAGGAAAAGAACCCCTGGTATTATGACATTTGGAACTTCCTAGAAAAGGACATGTACCTATAAGGGGCAAATGCCAAAGATAAACGGGGAATACGGCGTTTGGCTATCCAGTCCATCATCTGCAAAAACAAGTTGTATAAAAGAGGGCATCTGGGAATGCATAAGCTCTGCATCGAGGAAGAAGAGTCAAAACGTCTTATGGAGGCCATCCACGAAGGGGAATGTGGAGCACACATGAATGGTGTGATGCTAGCCTAGAAAATCCTCAGACAAGGCTATTATTGGTCAACTATTAAGGAGGATTGTATAAACTTTGTTTGGCGATGCCACAAATGTCAAATTCATGCTAATCACATGAATATCCCACTGTAGACACTCCATTTTTGACCATCCTCAAGACTTGGACGTCATCGTTTGAACACTCGATGATCATCCATGCCCGTGTTCGTTTTGAGTTCCTGAAGGTCTCGACTGCGCGCCATGCCTTAAGATCTCTCAACTTGTTTGTTTTGTGCTTGGTTGTGGACCAAGGACTTGTGGTCTTGCTCCTGAGGGAAGAGGGTGGCTTGTTGGCCATCCCTACAGCACATCGGCTAAGGCCTTGTGCCATCAGCCTTATGTTCTTACTATCGGCCATCAGTGTTGGCCGATCGACACTCTTTTTGGTCGATCGGCACTCTTTTTGGTCGATCGGCCATATTTCTTGGGTGAGACCTTTCCACCTGCATTTGCAGATATTTTTGTGCCAGCTGTGACAACTGGTGAGCACAATTCTCATTGAATCAAGACTCAAGTTTGTTCAACAAGCTTGAGAATTGATTTTCTATAAGAAGGGAGGCCCCTCTCCCTTTCCGGAGGTTCTGAAAAGTTGATATACAAAAAATATATCACTCTCTCTCTATATTTTACCTCTCTCTTCACATTTGCTCTTGTTTGTGCTCAAAAGTGTAAATTCTTCACACCTTTACACTAAAGCACCGACTAGAACACCATCCTTTTGTTGTTGAGGCTTCTTGAAGTTGGTTTTAGTGTTTTTGGACTGGTTTTGGTCAGAAAAGAGTGCTAGAGTTGTGTTCTTGAAGGTGTTCTTCAAGGGTGAGTCAACTAGCTTTTAAACCTTTGTTTTGGCTTAAGCTTTTGGACCTATTTGCATGCTGATTTAAGCTTAACTTTCTACTATAAAAAGTACTAATTTTTCAAGATTGTAATGTTTGTTTAAGGTCACTTTTGTGTTGGGGGTAGTCTACCCTCTTTTAGGCCATGTTTGGCCTTGTTTTTTGCCTTCCTTTTTGAGCTATTGGGACTACCTTGTTTTGGCCTTCTCATCACTGAAATCCAGAGGATTTTCAGTGGTGGAAATGGTGTTTTGAGGTCCCAAATAGGAGAGGGTCATTCCCTCTCCTTATGTCTCATATGTTTGTATTGATGGCTCATAAAAGTAACATGTTTGTTAAGCTTGTTTTGGCTCCATCTTAGCATGTATTAGACCTTATTTCAGCATGATACACCTCTGTCTAAGGTTGGTTTGATAGCCTCTTGCATGCACCATGCACTTGTAGTACAATCCTCTCTATTGCCTTAACATGCATCTTGTGTTTGGATCATCATTCTTGCATGTTTTGGCTCAACTCAAAGAAGCTTTCCCTTATGTTTTACCATGAGCTCTGTTTGATGTTGTTTTAGTCATGCATGCATTGCTCTGTATAGCCATAGTGCATTCTAGCTTGTTAGCTTTGAGTGTCCAAGTCATTAGCATGCATTTCTTAGACCTTTTTCATGATTTGGCATCACTTCATATGTGATTTCAGTCCATATAGTGTGGTCATGCATTCACATTTGTCACCTTCTCCATGTATTGGGAGGTTTGTGTTTTAAGCCTTGAACATGAGCCAGTATGCATGTCTTATTGCTTAAGCTTTTGGGATGCCATCTCAGTGGGTTTTTGGGCTTATTTTGACATGCCATAACTCTAATTTTTATTGGTTAAGTCATGCCATGCTTGGTCTTAGTAGGTGTAGTGTAACCCTCTTTCTTGACCTTGCATGCATCATGCCTTATGCCCTTCATGTTGTCTTGTTTTAGCTTTGACCCATGCATGTTTTAGACTCATTTTGGCATGATCTAGGACTGTTTTGGTTGTCCTTGGCCCTTTAGGGTCTAATTCATATGGCTTTGGTACAAGTTCCTACGCTAGCCTTAAGCTTTGAACCTCTTGCATGCCATACTTGTATTGTTTGGTTGATTTGGCATCATTCCATGCATGATTTTAGAGTTTATGGTGTTATTGCACATCCATGCTTGTCACTCTCTAGGTGTTCTTGAGGGTTGTCCTCTTATGCCTTAATTCTTGAGCCAATTGGCATGCATGCTTATCTTGCATTTCATGTCTTCACTTCAACATTTTGGCCACTATTTTGGGCATAGCTAAGGTCTGTCCATATCTGGTTTAAGTCCATCTTGCATCCTTGCTTCCATTACATGTTGTTTGCATACCTTTTGTTTGCATGGTTGTTGGCATGCTCATGTTGCATTTGCTTTGTTTGCATACTTAGGATGCATTGCATTAAGTTGGCATGCCTTTGGCTTTGATAAGTCAATCATGCTGCATTACATTGTTCACATGCCATTAGTATTACTAAGTCAATCATGTTGCATTACATAGTACTTGCATGATCATGTTGCATTAGCCTCGTTTGCATGTCATTAGCTTTGTTAAGTTGTGCATGCATTGCATTGTGTTTGGTTTGGGTGTTAAGCCAAACACGAGGAACGAGAGACGTTTCATACTTAAAGTGATGAAACGTGCCTCAATTCTCGCTCGCCGACCCTCTTGATCTTGCATGATAGAGGTTAAGGCATTTATGTGTTTTTGTGCATTTCATCCACATTGAATTGTGCAACTCAGCCTCTTTGCCATCATGCATCGTAATGCGTGGTTGATGGCTCGAGAGCCGAGCACTACACACCTTTGAGCCTTAGACATGATATGGGGTGTAGTTGCACAACATTGTCTTGCAAATGTATTGCCATGCCTCTGTTTGTACTCGGTTACAGCAAAAGGAGCAATTTGCAGGAAGACATGGCCGATCGGCTATATAGTGTGCCAATCGGCTAACAATATTTGGCCGATAGTCTCCAAATTGGCTGATGACCATTATCCATTGGCCGATGGCCACCCCTCTTGGCTGATGACCTCTCAGAGTGTCCATGAGGTAGGTCACAAGCATCACAGAAGTTGGCATAATTTTCAGAGGTGCAGAACAGTGCAAACAGAGGCAAGATGTAGCATGGCAACGGATTTCCGAGCGAAGTCGATCGAGCATGCATATGCCCCTCTTCTCGAGGCCATTTTAACTGCTTTGTATAGTTAGTTAATTCGTAATAAATTAGTTAATGTGTTAGCTAATTTAATTCATCATTGTAAATTCTTAATTAGCTTAACTTAGCTAAATTCAATTTGATTATGTAATAATCATTCTAATTAGATTAGTTAGAATAGCTTAGCGTAGCTAGCTTGTATTATTCATTCGGACCCTCTGTCGAGAGGACAAATTTTGTAATAAGTGTACGTGCGTGTGTGAATGTCTTCCAACCTCACGTCTTTCTCCCTTTTACTTAACCACTTACAATGGTTAGTTCTATGTCATATTTTGATTAGCATCCTTATGCTATGCATGTTTGCATCATTCATTCAGGAGTATTGCATGCATCTTTCAGAATAAGCCTGCTGGGGACCTCGCATACTCGAACTCGATTTGTGTCACGGTTCTTAATCTGAACCAAAGAGTCCAAATCCGGCAAATCGTTTTGAGAAAACAAATTTTTGAAAGAAGTGCCAAACATGGACTGCTTTGCCAGATACAGAGTCGCCACCTAAATATTTTATTTTTGGAAAATTTAGGAAACCCTGACTCGTTGTCTAAGGCCACGTGTCCGTCATCACCAAAGTTTCCTCGGCTCGGGAACTTGGGTACGATTGGGGAAGGTCACTTTGTGAGCACCCCCGCTCGCCCGATCAAAGATCGGCCTCTACTAACCATGATATCTAGTTTTGAAAACATTGTGTGCTCTTATTCCGGTTATTAGCCTAGATTTACTATGTGATGCGCACAGCATACAAGTATAGACGGGGTCGCCTAAATTGGAACAAAACATTTTATGTTTGTTGTTTTTTTTTTAAACGGTTTGCTACTCGCAAGTAGGCTTAAAATGCAGATTTTGCCACCCTTAGGTGGGCTTAGAAAAGATGGTTTTGCCACTATCTAGTGGGCTTAAAACTCACAGTCAATGATTTGTTCCAATCCAAATAACCCAACCTTCACCCACAAGCATTCAGGCAAATATATCACATAAGCACATAGCCTCATGGTAAGCATGCTATCATGGCAGTCACTCACACGCATGCAAGGATGCTAAAGCATAAAACTTACCGAGTACTCCAAGCCAAAACAGAAGCTAATTAGAAATCCATGCATGATCCTAACTACACAGAAGTGCCTAATGCAACACATGCAAAAATGCAACTATAGCAGGCTCGGCTATTCTAAACATGGCATATGAGATGCAACAGTTAACAAGTATTCAATTTGGAATTGAAATACAGATGCAGTTAGTATGGTGCGCCGAGCTCGGTGCATGCAAGACAGATGAATGAATGCAAACATGCTATCATACTGTATGCTAATTGAAACATGCCCTAATCTAACCATCATAAGCTGGTAAATAAAAGGGAGAAAGACGTGGGGTTGGAAGACATACATCACACGCACGCACACTTATTACAACATTGCCCTCGCGCAGAGGGTCCGAATAAATAATATACAGTCCCAAATAAATAGTTACAGTCCGAATAAATACAAAATCCTAATTAATTTACAAATTAATCTAAGAAAGCGGTAAACTAGCATGCAAGCTAGGGACTGCCTCGACTCTGCTCCGGATGATGAATGATGCATGTTCGGGCTGCTTGGCACGAAAATCTATCGCGATGCCCCAGTTAGTCTCTGTTTGCAATTGATGCCGAAATGCTGTGCAAGGCTTTTGAAAGCTGTTGATTTCTGATTTGCTGCAACAGAGAGCAGGAAAGGGGCATAGCAATGTATTTTCACGTATGTATGCATGCCTCGATCCTCGTGCCACCAATCACGCATCTCGATGCATGATGACCGAGGAGTCAAATTGCACAACTCAATATGGGATGAATGCACGTATAAACACAACAAGACCGAGACTCCATCATGAGTAATCTGGAGTGTCGGTGACTGGGAATTGAGACACGTTCTGTCACTCGGAGTACGAAACATACCTCGTTTCCCGTGCTCAGGCTAACTCCTATCCCAAACACAATGCAATATGCATGACATGCATGAATGCAACTAAGATACAACCTAACATGCACAATGCTATGAAATGGCATACACGATGCACGAGGTAACATGGCATTCACAATGTGCTAACATACAACCTAGCATACACAATGCTATGAAATGAAATGGCATACACAATGCATAATGGACTTACACCAACACAAGTGGACCTCGGCCACACTCACATAGGAGGCCATTAGATGAAAATGAGACACTCGAGATGCGTGCACGCAAATCGAGGACCGAACCTAAGGCATAAAATGCCACTCTAACAAGGCATGGCAAGGCATGGAATATGGCATACAAGCATGCAAATTTCAGTACCAAAATATTATGCAAAACAGCCCCGAAACATGGAATCATGGCACCCGATGCATGAAATGAGACCCGAAACTCGAAACTAGGCACATGGAATGACTTATAGCTATACAAAGCATGCATTATTTGAACATGAAGCATAAAGATAGAATCAAGGAAGTCCCAAAACATGCATATTTCCAGTTTTAAGCAAGGCCAAAAGGTGAACACAAGTAGGGCTAAGCTAACATGCAAAAATGGCCTCGAAAGAGAGATAAAGAAGTAAGTAACATCTGCTGGCCATAAATGGCAAAGAGCCCTTCAACAAAGTTGAAGATGGGCTCAAAATGAAGTACTTTACAGTTTACAACAAGCCACGAAAACAAATACAAGTATGGCTAAACTATCATGTAAGAAAAAGGCCAAAAGAAGGACAAAGAAGCAAGTGATGGCTGCTGGCCTCAAACAGAGGAGGGCCCTTCAACAATGTTGAAGAGGGGCCCAAAACATGGTGTTATACATTTTATGACCAACCCCAAAACAGTGCACAAATAAGCTTAAACTATTATGCAAAAATAGGCCTAAAAGGAGGTTTAAACACAAAGAGCAAAAAGGGAGCCTCAAACAACAAAAAGACCCTTGATCAAACATGAAGAGGGTGTCAAAATAAGGCTATTTACAGTTTGGACCAGAGCCCAAAAATACAAGCACAAGGAGCTAACAAAACATGCAAAAATAGGGCCAAAAGAGGGATAAAGAGGCAAGTGACAGATGGAAGCCTCAAACAGTGAAGAGCCCTTCAACAATGTTGAAGAAGGGCTCAAAAAAAGCCACTTTACAGTTTATAACCAAGCTCAAAACAGTTTACAAATAGGCCTAAAATACTATGCAAAAATAGGCCTAAAAGAGGGTTTAAACACAAAGGGTAAGAAGGAAGCCTCAAACAGGAAAAGGCCCTTAATCAAACATGAAAAGGAGGTAAAAATATGACTATTTCTAGTTAGGGTTGGAGCCCAAAAATGTAAGCACAAGGAGCTAGAATATAGATCAAAATAATGCACAAAAGAGGGAAAATGGGACTCACCCTTGTAGAACCAATCTTTAGCAACCTTTGGACCAAGTTTGGGAGCTTTTAACCTCTGGAAGACAGCCTCAAGCTTCTAGAATGGATGTTGGAGGTATTGTGCTATGGCTTGTAGAGTAAAGGGTGTAGGAAGCTTAAGGTTTTGAAGTGTGGAAGAGAGGGAGAGGGAGAGTCAATGCAAGAGGCTTAGACCAATTTTTTGTAACCCTTAAAACTGAAGGGGAGGGGCTGGTTTTATAGGCAAAGGAGAGGAAAAAAAGGGGGGGAGATTCAAATTTAAGTTTCCCCCCCGAAAGGCCAAACCCGCGGACATAGGTGAAGTGCAAAACAAAATACATGGCTGGAACACACTTGGGACAAGGATCATGGCTGGCCAGCTCAAAAGGGCAAAAAAGGCCATTCACCAAATAGGTGGCCGGCCTGCTACTTTTCAGAACAAAAAATAGTTCTACCGGAAAGAAAGGTGGCCTCCCAGTGATTGGGAAGTCCAATGGTGGCCATTCAAGTGACCAAATTGAAGCCCCGGAAGTTAGCTTTCCAATGGCACAAACCTTTCATCAAAATTCCTCCTGTGGAAAAAGTTATGCCCTTTTTGGTAAAGTCGCGCAGATTTCGGTCCAACCGGAGTGATGCCCTACTTCAATCAACTATATCTCCCCCGTCCGGAATTGGATTTAGGAGATTCTTGAGTGCAAAATGAAGCGCAGGAAGTGTTATTTCCAACGGTGGTGGCCTCATAGCTTGATTCCAAGTATGCAAATGAATAGGCCCGATTTGGCGAGGGCTACTCGACTCTTTCTTAACGGTTCATGGCCATTTTCTCCCCCAACTGGATTTCATCCCTTTTCTCCTCTTTTCTTCAACTCCAAACCCCTAAGTAAGGTGTTTTGAAAGATTTTTCAAAGATTTCATCTCTCTTTCATTCATTTCTACTTTGTCCTTGCTCGGTTTACCGAAAAGCGCAACATTTAACAAAATGCGAGCCTCGGAACATCGTAAAAACTTTATTCTAAAAACATTTTGAAAGAGAGGGTTTTAAGGTCTAAAATCTTTTGATCAAGATCATTTTGGTCCAAAAGGGGGTATGAAGTTGAGCTTTGACTCTCTCTCTTTGCCGAAGAAATTGAACCTTTGCCCTGCACATCTTCCAAAACCATCAGTCGCGTCCAAGTCTTAAAGGTGGTAAAAAATAGGGTGTCTACAGTTGCCCCTCTTTGACAGAACTCGGAAGTCAAGAAGTGACGGGAGTGAATGTCAAAACCCAGAGACGACCCATTTTTGACAAGGCCGAAGACTTGGACAAACAAACAAAATATAGATAAATAAATGGTTGTGCCCGCAGGCTACCTACATATCCTTTTTGCGAGGAATCAAACCAGCGTAGTTCAGGGGCAGGATGCAAAATGATATGCAGGAAGATTTTGGATAATTGGACTTATACGCTACGCGAAGCCGGTTTGAAAATTGGACTTATACGCTACGCGAAGCCGGATATCACTCATGATCATGCAAAGAGAGCTGTAATGAAGCAATTTATGCAAAATAAATGCAACATTTTAAGCGAATGCTAGGCAAGCAAGTAAACTCGAACCAAACTATACCTCATGTAGAAAGGATGTAAGAAAATTATGGAATCTTCACGAACATGTGCGATAGATACACAAAGGTGAACAAAGTGTGTGATTGATGCATGAAGCGAGCGTGTGTGATAGATACACAAAGCGAACGTGTGATAGATACACAAAGTGAAGTGAGTGTGATGGATACACTATATGAAGCAAAGTGTGACGGATACACTAGGTGAGTGTGTGATAGATACACAAAGCGAACGTGTGATAGATACACAAAGTGAAGCGAGTGCGATGGATACACTAAAGGTGAACACAAAGTGTGATAGATGCACTTAGTGAACAAGTATGATTGATATACTGAAGGTGAACACGAAGTGTGATAGATGCACTTGGTGAACAAGTAGGATGGATATACTGAAGGTGAACACAAAGTGTGATAGATGCACTTAGTGAACAAAGTATGATTGATATACTAAACGGTGAACACGAAGTGTGATAGATGCACTTAGTGAACAAAGTGTGATGGATACACTAAAAGCGAACACAAAGTGTGATAGATGCACTAAGTGAATAGAGTGTGATTGATACACTAAAAGTGAACACAAAGTGTGATAGATGCACTATGTGAACAGAGTATGATAGATATACTGAATGTGAACACGAAGTGTGATAGATGCACGTAGTGAACAATTATGATTGATATACTAAAGGTGAACACAAAGTGTGATAGATGCACTATGTGAACAGAGTGTGATTGATACACTAAAGGCGAACACAAAGTGTGATAGATGCACTAAGTGAATAGAGTGTGATTGATACACTAAAAGTGAACACAAAGTGTGATAGATGCACTAAGTGAACAAGTGTGATAGATACACTAAAAGTGAACACAAAGTGTGATAGATACACTAAGTGAACAGAGTATGATTGATATACTAAACGGTGAACACGAAGTGTGATAGATGCACTTAGTGAACAAAGTATGATTGATATACTAAACGGTGAACACGAAGTGTGATAGATGCACTAAGTGAATAGAGTGTGATTGATACACTAAAAGCGAACACAAAGTGTGATAGATGCACTAAGTGAACAAGTGTGATGGATACACTAAAAGTGAACACAAAGTGTGATAGATGCACTAAGTGAACAGAGTGTGATTAATACACTAAAAGTGAACACAAAGTGTGATAGATGCACTATGTGAACAGAGTATGATAGATATACTGAATGTGAACACGAAGTGTGATAGATGCACTTAATGAACAAGTATGATTGATATACTAAAGGTGAACACAAAGTGTGATAGATGCACTAGGTGAACAGAGTGTGATTGATACACTAAAGGCGAACACAAAGTGTGATAGATGCACTATGTGAACAGAGTATAATAGATATACTGAATGAATGAAGTGTGATTGATACACTAACTAAATGAAGTGTGATTGATACACTAAAGTGAATATATGCGTGATAGATACACAAAAGGATAATGTGTGTGATAGATACACAGAATGAATGAAGTGTGATTGATACACTAAAGTGAAGAGAGTGTGATTGATACACAAAATGAGAATGTGTGTGATTGATACACTAAAGCGAGCGTGTGTGATTGATACACAAAGTAGGCATAGTGTGATAGATACAAAGCGAGTGTGTGTGATTGATACACAATATGAACAAAGCGTGATTGATACACTGAATGAATGATCTTAAACGGAACTTCTTTGAATGAACCGTACATACAATATCGTGCATGACTGAGAAAGAAACTTGATAGGTACAATGCATTACAATGCATGATGCTTACGGAAAGCAATAAATGGACAAAGCGGCGCTTTAGAAAGCACCTCATGAGGTGAGTGGCGGTGAACCGCTCTTCTCCGATGGGGATCTCCCCTTGTGCTCTTCGAACACTTTACCTTCAACTCACAGTACAAAGGCTCTGGAATGCTAGCAAGGGTTCTACATGTAGAACACTTTGGATGCTACCATTCTTCCTGATCATATTCACAACTTTCTCTATTCTCCAACGGGGTGACAGACTAGGTTGGTTCAGTATCCAGAATTGAGGTGCATACACGCTATCTCAACCTATAGGGCTTCCATACAGATTTCAAGCCGAGGACACGCCTCTGGGTATTTAAACTAGGCTTTAGTCTCAGAAATCCTGAACCTTTGCATTCTAGGCCACGGCCATTCGAACTCTAGTTTCCACCGTCGCAGTTGGTCTCCTAGGAACTCATTGCAAACACAGCCAAGATGTCCCTGGCACGAAACGGTACTCGAGGAGAGCACTTCTGATCGCCATTCTGGCTTGAGGCAGACTTGATCTTGAGCTTGAGGTAGAGGCACACTCATACTTCGGAGCATTGGCAAGGCCTGAAGAGGTACACACGGGATGCAATCTCAGAACTTACTGAAGTTGGAACAAACTCAGATGCCCGACATTTTCCTCTTTTGCTTTTGCTTTGTAGTCCGGAACCATTATAGCTTCAGATAGGTCCTGGTTCTACTGTTCTCTCATGACCTGGGTTGAACCCTGCGGTTTTGTGAAAGAACAAATTCTGTTTTGCACAAATGTAGAGAACGGCACAGCACTCGGAGCACAAAACGATTTTATTTTTGAAATTGATAGACGAGTTTTTCGACTGTGTATTGAGCCTACGAACAACAAAGAAAACGACTCAACAAGGAAATAAAAGGCACACAACCTAGACACATCGAGTAACACTCGAAACAACTCAAAACAAGAATCGAGATAAAAAAAAAAAGACACGACACTCAGACGTGCACAGGGAGCCTGTTTCACCAGGTAGTGTTTCCCACCCTTTCTCATTTGTGATTCTCACATCACTCTGGCACTCAAGCTCTTGTTTTCTGAAAAAGCCCTTTTCTCACTTTTTCTCTCATTGCACATCTCTCTATTCTTCAATCTCTCATTTTTCAATCCCTCTCCTGGGTGGTTGATGGATAAACAGGAAGTTGCAGGCTCTTGCCCCTAGCATGCTGCTAGATTCTCTTTCTTCCGTTCACAGCTAGTGAATTCCCCCTATAGAAGGGTTGCGCTACAACTAGGTGTGTAGCAAATTTGCAGCTAATATCGGTTGATGATACTTTGCTGGGGAGTTTGGACGTGATAAGATCTGTCCAGATGATGGAGTGGAATATCTTGCCCCATTCCAGTTCGTGCTTCGCACTTGGCTTGATACCTCGTTGCTTGGAGAGTGAGAGAGCTTTCGGCCCTTTGTTGTGCCCTCTTCTGGCAGGTAGAGTGTCCTCCTTGGCAAGTATGTTGACAATGGGGAAAGACAGGAAGCCTGACTCAACTGTGCCCTTAGTTTCATCAGTTTGACCATTTTTTGTTTTGATTTTTCCACTAAAACAATTTTGACCAATATGAGAGTTAGATTAACACGCTTGTTCAATTTTTGATTTGAAATCATGCAAGTCAGGCCATGAGCACTGAAAATTTTCCTTTTTTGGGTCCAAGAAAATGGTCCAGTTTTGAAAAAAAATGGAATAGTTTTTGAGAGAAAATCAGTCAGCCTCAGTAAAAATTCTCAAGAATTGTTTTTGCAATCGACCACTGCTCAACGAGCATAGAACCCACTCTCGAGATGCACAACCTCAGATCCAAAAGAAAATTGCCCCTTGCTTGAAGAGAGCTGCATGGCAACGGAAAGTTGCCCCTTGTTTGAATGACACCGCAGCATACTGAATGGCAACAGAAAGTTGCCCCTTGTTTGGATAGCACTGCGGCGCATTGTAGCCAGTCCTCAGAGTGACGAACACAACCAAATTCTCGGATTCAGAGAAAGCAAAGATGATCAAAACCATTACATGGACACAGTCGAATTAAAGTGTTTTACGGCTGGACTTCAAGATGAAGTTGCCTACATATCCCAAAGATGGGAATCAAGCCTTACGTAGTTCGGGGTTAAGGTACACTCGTGTATTTAACCTCTCCTTTTTAGGCTCTAACTTTTGCCAAGGCACCCGTCGCGGGTTTTCGACCTTGCGAGCTTTGTTCTTCTTTCTTTCTTTTTTTTCATATTCTTTTCATTCCTTTTTCTTCTTCTTTTTTTTTTTTTTTTTGCATTTTTCTTTTTCTTTTCTTTTTGCATTTTTTGTATATTTTTTTTTTCTCTAACTTTTGCCTGGGTCGCCCTTCTGGGTTTTTGACCCAGCGAGCCTCTCAAAGGGTAAAAGTGTAGCTTGGTCCATGCCAAATGGTTATAGGGTTTTGAAGTCATCCGTATCCAGAAGAGTGGCTGTTGATTTGCAAGAGGACTCATCTTCAGCTCTTCGAGCACATCTGACATCTTTGCCCCTAGTTCGAAGGGTGCTTCCGACCTAGCTTCGCAAGTTGTGTTTGGTGACATCTGGTCATCTTGATCTGGTTTCCTTGCCGCTAATTCATAGGCTGCTTCGAATCTGGCCACTCAGGCCTCACATTGTAGTTGACCGTTGAACGTTCTGAATTCAAGTTCAAGGTTCGAAAGTGAGGGGTTAAGTCTCGGGGCTGAGAGCGATCCTAAGCTGCACAATCTCAAAAGTGATTCCACACATGTCCTCGCAGGACCGTGCAAAACATTTTTTGAAATCTTTTAAGAAAGCGACTAATCGCTCGCGCGGAAAACAATGTAGAACCAATCTGGATCAAGCCAGGATCCTTCTCAGTACTCACATTAACAAACATGATTTCAATCATTAAGGGCTTAGCATGCCTCTCTTTCTCTCAATTGATCAAATTTTTGCAAATCCCAAGGAATTCCTTCCTCTTTGTTTTCACCGCAGTGTTCAAAAGGTTTTGAAAAACTTAGGTCGTTACAATGACTTCAAGGCACAGAAAAGACAAAGTTCTTAGTCAAATATTGCCATCTCATTCAGAACTTCCTAAGATAATGGACAAGGCGGTTAAACGCGAGAGCGTGAAAGTCACTGCTGTTTCATTCAAAATCGGGCACAACCGCTCCTCGCGTAAACAGACTCAAAACAAAACAAAAAGACAAACGCAAAACAAAATGGTGACGCCCGAGGTAACACCCCCGGCATCACCCGACTCCTATACAACAGGACTGACTCGATATAACAAGACAGACCCGAAACAAAAAGACCGACTCAAAACAGACTCAAAACAACAAGACTGACCCAATACCCAAGTCAGAAAGCACAAAACCAGCATTCACAAATGCTCAAAACAGTGCGTGCCATACGCCATATCTGGAGTAAATCGAGTGCCATCCGCAGGTGGTTCATCTCCCGATCACATAGTCACATTATCCCCCACAGGTTCACTGGTCGAGTGCCGATAGACTTTGCTAGACTGGCGCGGGGATGACCCTGTTGTCAAACAGATCTTGTACATCATGGTGCAGACAAAAGCAACTGTCAGTGTCATGACCGGTTTGTTGATGGTACGCACAGTACCTAGTATGCTCATGCTTTGGAGGGAGAAGATCAGGTAAAGGCCGTTGTTCCAATGGTTTCAGATGTCCTTTCCGGATTAAGGCCTCTAGAGCCTTTGACAAAGGCATATAAAGTGGGGTGAAAACCCTCTTGACTCGGGGTGGATATTTGGCCAACTGTGAGCTACTTCCGGACGCACCGGTGAATGGGGTAGCTTTTTTTGATGTGGTGGTGGTGACCATGCCCACTTCAGAAGATCTTACAGCTGCATCACCACTGGTGGTCGCATTCGAACTGCGGGAAAACGCCCGCCTAGGCTGCTCCTTCTCCTGGTCAATGAGGCCCTGCTTCATGGCATCCTCGATCTGTACTCCCATCTCATGCAAATCTGAAAAGGTAGGAAAGGGGAGCACGATTATTTTCTGCATTAGCTTAGGCTAGAGGTATAATGGTATGCTTGTGGAATATTTGTGAACATTGAAGACTGTGAAACTAATGGATATATCTACTTAAACGGCTCCTTTGTAACGGTTCAAAATGAATTATACATATTTAGGTAGGGCCCTACTGGGCGAACTTTGGTGTCTGATTGAATTATACATAATCCGACTTGACTCTAACCACGTAATCGTATAAAAAAACAAAACAAGATAAATAACTAAATAAAAATAGATAATGTTGTGGTTGGAATTAAGGTATGTTATAGAAATTTGATTTACGTGACTTATGTGTTGAAGGTAACGATATCTATTATTTCTTGTATTTGGAAGTTGTATGCTTTTAACTATGAGAATTACTTGTAACTTGCATCAACCTTATGGATAGAAAAATACGGTGATTTGATACCCTACCCAGTGGAGATTATATGTCTATAATGCCCTGTTATGGAATCGTGTAATCTTGTCTTGCGTTATTTAATTTATACATGCCCAATACACATTAAATCGATTGGTTAAATAAAATAGTAAGATACTGATTGTGGTAACACCTCTTGAATGACTATAGTAAGGACCAGGGTAATCTGTGAATTGTTTGAACTGCAGTATTATGTCAACCCTTATAAGAAGAAGAGACACTAAAGTGAGACTACGATGTCTACTTTGTTATACGTTGGAACAAGTTTGGAGGACCAAACTTATTTAAGGGGGGGAGAGTGTAATAACCCGACCCTCATACATGTTTTCTGATATATTTTTAGTCCTTGATGTGAGCAATTGAATGTTTACTGTGAAATTCCGTAGAAAATTAAAGTGATGTAAGTGAAATCCATGTTTAAGGAAGTCTATCTGTTGAACAAGGAACATATCTGTTCCTCTAGAATGTTTAGAGCAGAAATTGGAGGCCTTAACGACTTAATTAACTGAAATTGATTATATACCTGTGTACAGCATAATTTTCTGGTAATATTAGGCATGTTTACGAAATTTTAATTTTGGAATGATAAAACGATTGGTTTTTGTCTTATATACCTCTTGATATTTTTATATAAATCTAAGTCTTTTGACTTAAGATCAAAAACGTGGGCATCTCTTGGGAGAGGAAAATAAGAGAGAGTTGAGAGGAAGAATTGGAGGGAGAAGTAATTCAACAAGGTAGCTTGGTAAAATTGTTAGAGTTGTGGGATCTAAATCAAGGTAAGCTCAAGTTCATCTTGTTATGGCAACTTAAAGTTTGTAAATCATGTTTATGTTTGATTCATGTATGATTTATGGTTGCTTTATGAGGGTTTCTCATCGATTAGTTATTTTGGCACCTAATCTAAGTGTTGTATGAAATTATACTTCAATCCTTGATTCTATGTCATCACCTCATGGAGTTATGTTTATATCATGTATTATATTGATGAACATAAGGAACTTGAACCCAAGAATGGAATTTAAGGGAGAGATGGTTTGTTGAAGCTTCTAATCCGGTTTAATTTGTCATGTTTAAGGTAGAGCTCATGTTATGGTAAAGTTAGGTTGAATTATTGCATTATTCTAACCTTGGATTGCATGAAAAATGGAGTGGTGTTGCTGAATTTTGGGTTGAAATCGAACTGCCCCAAAACAGATTTTGCTTGGTTCGCTCGAGCGGCGGGAAGCCCGCTCGAGCGGGAAAATCGACCTTCCAGCAGTTTTGTAATTTGTGCAGTACGCTCGAGCGGCCAAAGTGGCGCTCGAGCGGGGAGGCTTATTTTAGACAAAAATAAATGTTGTTCAGTTTTGCATGCTTATGCCTCTGGTATTGTTAAAATATTTTTCTGATACTTTTAAGGTGATTATAAACTCGTATGAAGTGTAATGACTCAGACAATGGTTCCTCAATGATTTAAGAGAAAAAGGAATTAATTTACAAGTTATGCTTGTGTGCAGGCTACACTCTGGAAGGAATTAGCACGCTATTACAACACTGTGAGTAATAATACGAAGATGTACGGTTAAATTATTATAATTACTAATGTTCTGTTTCGTGTAAGTGCTATACGAACATGTTATACGAATGCTCGTGATGGGTGAGAGTCAATGTGGGCATTGAAAGAGTTACGTACATCGGTATGACTTTAAAATCCTCATGTTCTGTTTATAACACATTTTAACTTCCGTTAGTTATCAGCAGACTGTATAACTTCTTAATGAAGCAAGATTATTTTGTATATGACACATGAACTTGAGATCATTCAGATCCTACGGACATTCTGCTACCTGCAAATAGTACCATTAATTTGTGATGAACAAGAGTAATGTGAATAATAGTACATTGAGCATACATTTACTTATTGTTAATGTCTGTAAATGATATTCTGTTTTCTATCCGAATATGTAACTCTTATTTCTATCAGAATTGGCCAATACATCGATGTGAGTAATAGTACTTCAATGTACCTCTAACCGTTAATAATTATCATTATTATCGTTCGGATCTTTGTTGTAAATGTTACATTGATCTGAAGTTATGCATTGACGTTATGATCCTTGTGGTAAAAATCATGTTGGTATGAAGTTATATATGTTATATGAGGAACACTATGAAACTATGGAAACATTGAAGAGGTTGTGCAATTATGTACACCTTGTGTGAAACCTTGTGAACTATGGAACGTATCAAAGAAATTGTGAAGTTGTGAACTTGAGTGGCCAAGGGCCATTTGTGAATGAAGAAATTATGAGGCCAAGGGCCTACTTGGGAGAATTGTGAATGCGTGAAACTATGTGGCCGAAGGCCATTTGTGAAGTATGAATTCCCAAGTTGTGAAATTATTAAATGATGCGGCCGAAGGCCATCTGTGAAGTATGAAGTGTGAAGTTCTGGGCCGAGGGCCACTTTGTGATATTGTGTAACATTCTGAGTAACATTCTGGGCCGAGAGCCACTTTGTGATATTGTGTAACATTTTGAGTAACATTCTGGGCCGATAGCCACTTTGTGATATTGTGTAACATTCTGAGCAACATTCTGGGCCAAGAGCCATTTTGTGATATTGAGTAACATTCCGTGTAACATTCTGGGCCAAGGGCCATGTTGTAATATTCTGTAACATTCTGTAATATCCTGGGCCGAGGGCCATGTTATGACATTCTATAACATTCTATAATATTCTGGGATGAGGGCTAGGTATAACACTCTGGATCATGGATCATTCTGTATCATTGGGTTAATTTACATGCATTTGGTTGTGAGTTATGGTTTCAATTATTTTGGTACTATTATTCACTGAGCTTGGCTCACCCCTTACATTGTCTGTTTTTGTAGGTCGTCAAACCGGGAACCAGTCTTAACTCCTGAAGCTCGTTCCTTTTTGTCAACCCTTATGGTCAGGCACATAAGAAGACCCGCCCTATCTTTGTAGACTTTTGTCAAGTTTTGGCTTGTATTCTAATTACCTGTTTTGGATTGTCTGTAACTAATATTTTTGGTTGTACGCCTTAGGGCAAAGGTTGCATGTAACTAGTACGTAATTGGTTAGTTCTGTATATGATGCTCTGTTTTGATATGCATGATCCTGGCATGTTATAGTAGCTCAATGGGAGTTTTGAATATTGCTCATTTGTGTATTATGCTTCCGTTCAAGCCCCTATAACATACATTTATCTCAGGTTTATCATATGTTTCTGCATGGGTCATGCCCGAACTTTTAGGGGCAGGTTCGGGTCATGACACCAGTCTTCTTCAGTGTGGGCAAGACATAGGTCGTCATCTTCCCACCACATGCCATTGGCAGCCGACAGACACCTGTCCGGCTCGTTACAACTATTTATGTGCCCACAACACCTTCCGTTCCTGTGCTCGCAGCACGTTCTGTTCTTGTGCACACGGCACGTTCTGTCCCCGCAGGGGCTTTGGCCTTTCTGGCCCTCTCAGAATCTTTGATCCTTTCCTCAAAACCGCTTCAAAGTACCATCGTTTCATTATCTTCAGACTCTAAACCGCTCAGATTCTGAGCAAAATTCTTAACAACGGTGCTCTCCAGTGGTGCATTCTGATTCCCAACCATGCCGGCCACTGCAGATGTCCCAGCTCGTGGTTGCCCCTGCTCTGGCTGAGGTGCCTCAACAATATCTGGCTCGTCGTTGAGCCACCCAGTAGCTTCCACTGACCCTTCCAGATCAAACCAGCTGACAGTCACGCCTCTTGAGTCCTGTTCATTGAAAAATTGAAGGTTTGCAATGTCTTCTTCCAGATTCACTAGGTCATCTAGGCCCTGATTAGGTCCATTCTCCCGGACTACACAAATCTCTGTCCCCACTGGCAATTCCACCCTTGGCTTAGGCTGATCTGCTGGTGTGATGTAACCCCTCGGGTTGTACATGAAGCTCGTAGACCCCTCAAGCTCTGTATCATCATTCCCGTCTGCCCCCACAGTCGACCCAATTCTATCTTCAATAGCCACCACCACCGTTTCTGGTTGGGTTTGGGAGATGTCCAACATGCACAAGTCAGCGCTGTCAGGAATGAACACCTCTGGCTTGGGTAGGTGAGAAGGGGTGATATATATGCTAGGGTCGTATGACACAACCCCAGTTTGGATCAGGTTGATGCGTTTGGAAGGTGGAACTTGGTTGTGTGGTGGGAGAGGGTTGGTTGTGACATTCGGTTTCTCCGGAGGCACAATCACCTTGTTGTCAACGAGGTCTTGAATCTCGTGACGCAATCTATAGCACCGGTCGGTGTCATGACCATGTTGTTGGTGAAAAGCGCAGTACTTTGCTAGGTTATGGAAGGGGGGAAGTTTTTCAGGTAATGGCCGCGGCTCTAGGGGCTTCAAGTGCCCTTTCTTGATCAAAACCCCCAAAGCTTTAGACAGAGACATATACAGCGGGGCAAAGGTTCTCTGGCCTCGGGATGGAAACTTGGTTGCTTGTGAGCTACTTTCGGACACACCGGTGAATGGTGTAGCTGTAAGGGTTCTTGGGGTGGTGGTGGTAACCATTCCCACATCTGAAGATCTAGCAGTTGCAGCACTGCTTGTGCCTGCATTCGTACTACGGTTGAATGCCCTCTTGGGCTGCTCTCTCTTATGATCAATGAAGCCATGTTTCATGGCGTCCTCGATCTGCACCCCTATCTCATGTAGATTTGCAAAGGTGGGAAGGGAGAGAATGATCATCTTCTGCATGAGCTTGGGCTGGAGGTTGCGCACAACCATCTAAATCTGATCTTTGTCAACAGGCCTGATGGTCATCATCGAGGCCTTAGCCCTCCACCGGGTCACAAAATCGGAGAAGCTCTCCTTCGGCTCTTGCCTAGTTGTCTTAAGATCACGAGTTGTGACCTCGATCTGTGTATTGTAGGAGTATTGAGCTACAAAGGCCTTAGCCATCTCCTCCCAGTTCCTCTTAACAAAGTCCTCTAGTTTTGCATACCAAATAGCCATTACACCCGACAGGGTCCGACCAAACAGGGAAAGCTTTTACAATCTGGAGAGGCCCATCGGCCTTAAGATATCCGAGAATAGCCGCAAATGTAGCATAGGATCTCCAGACCCGTCGAAATGGTCTATGTGCGGCATTTTAAATCGGTCCGGCAGAGTCACGGCCAAGTCGGTGTATCCATC
This sequence comes from Camellia lanceoleosa, assembly GCA_025200525.1. Lineage (NCBI taxonomy): Eukaryota > Viridiplantae > Streptophyta > Magnoliopsida > Ericales > Theaceae > Camellia > Camellia lanceoleosa. The sequence goes on from CM045768.1 coordinate 93,812,245, forward strand.
CTCAATATCCGGAATGGATTTCACGCCTTGAGATTTCTTGAACAGCTTTTCTAGCTTGCTCACTTTTAGCACTGTGGGATCTACCTCGAACTCAAAGGGTGTATCCACTAGGTTGGTAGGCGCTTTAGACAGCTGGGGTATGATTTGGGGCGGAGCTAGCCCCGTTGGAACGTCTATATTTTCTTTGACGTTTGCGGTCTCCCCAAGTATTAGAACTCTTGGTGGGGGAGGAGGTGGGTGTGAAGCAGATGCTCCGGTTTGCTGTTGTAGCTTGGCGATTAACTCTGCCTGTTGGGCCATAACCTCGGCTTGGCGTGCGGAAAACTTTGCCTGACGGACAGCGTCCTACTGCATGGCTTGCATACTCTCCTGGAGCTGACTCATCATCTCTTCCATAGATGCCATATTGCCCTGATCTAACTGAACTACCGGTATATCTGTCTCTGTCGTAGACTCAAAAATCTCAGCCTGACTACTCAAGGAACACTGATCTGGCAACCGTTGTACCAATACACTGCGCCTTTTTGACCTCCGTCTAGTAACCGGGGGTAAAGAAAGGAACACTGCTTCTCCGTCTATCAGATCCTCAGATCGATTAAGTCTACAACCTCTAACCCAGAGTGCTCGAGGAATATCTGTCTAGTCAGAAGCAATGGTGCTAAACTACCTAGCAAAAAGATAAATAAAGCATAATAAGGAAACAAAATAACCCGAAAATGGACAGCATAACGGCTTAAATAAAGTCAACACACAGTTGACATTTGTAAGCTGAAATAACTGTTCTCAACCATTGATCACTATTCCCAAATCATTGCCCCAAATCCGAATCTGATACCCGCAGGTAAAACTGATTCCCTAAATACTGATGCCCGCAGGCCTGATACCCAGATTTGCAAACTGATACATGTATTCCTGTAAAGGCCAACTCTAAAAGCACAAAATCAAGCAAGTAAGAGCCAAAACACCCCTATGGAGGGGTAAGGTTTCCCTGTCCTATTGTCAGGAGCTAGGGTTTCACTACGCGCACAACAGTTCTCAAACAACCTACAATCGGGTAAGCAACCTGTCCAAGTTTGGAATGGTCACTAAGGATTCCGATATGCACTAGGTCGAATGGTCAAAAGGGTGCCCCAGTAAAAACCAGGGTTTGTGTTCCAGTCGTGGCAAAGCCCGCAACCGGTCAGCCTTATGGCACGCTTCTCAAGCGAGCCTCCGGCAAACCGTTCAGGAATAGCATACGGCAAACACGGTGTCCTAGACACACCAATACAAATGCAATGCAAAGAGACACATAAGTGTAATCAAAACAAGATATCATGAGTTCGAGTCAATTTCTCTAAATCCTCAGTAGAGTCGCCAGAAACTGTAGACCACCCGAACTCGCTCCGCGCGCAAGGGCGTGAATTGTGTTCTAGCTACTACAGTTCGAACTCAATGTCACGGTTCTAAATCTAATCTCGCAAAGTGCAATGCAAGACCGATAAATCACCAAAGAGTCCAAATCCGGAAAATCGTTTTGGAAAACTGATTTTTTATAAAGAAGTGCCAAACATGGACTGCTTTGCCAGATACAGAGTCGCCACCTAAATATTTTTGTTTTGGGAAATTTAGGAAACCCTGACTCATGCCTAAGGCCACGTGCCCGTCATCACCAAAGTTGCCTCGGCTCGAGAACTTGGGTACGAAAGGGGAAGGTCATGCAATGAGCACCCCCGCTCGCCCGATCTAAAGATCGGCCTTTACTAACATGATATGTTGTTTTTGAAAATACTTGTGCTCTTATTCCGGTTTATTAGCTAGCTTACTACGTGATGCGCACAGCATACAAGTATAGACTAGATCGCCTAAGTTGGAACAAAACATCTCATGTTTGTTTGTTTGAAAATGGTTTGAAGGTGCTACTCGCAAGTAGGCTAAGATGTGGATTTTACCACCCTCAAGTGGGCTTAGAAAATATGATTTTGGCACTCCGCAAAGTGGGCTTAAAACTCGCATTTCGATGAATCGTTCCAATTCAAGTAATGAAGCCTCCATCCACAGGCATTCATGCAGTTAAACATATAAGCAGTTAGCCTCATAGCAAGCATACTATCATGGCAACACTAACACACGCAAGATGCTGAAGCATAAACACTTACAGTGTACTCCGAGCCAAAACAACTAGTTAGAAATCATGCATGATCCTAGTTTATGTTAAGATGGCTAATGCAACACATGCAAAATGCAACTAGAAATAGGCTCGGCTATTCTAAGGTGGCATGTGAGATGCAACTTGATAATCATGTATTCAAGTAGGAATTGAAATACAATGCGGTTAGTATGATGCGCGGAGCCCAGTGCATGCAATACAGATGAATGGATGCAAACATGCGAGCATAGGAATGCTAACTGAAACATGACCTAGAACTAACCATCGTAAGTGGTTAAGTAAATGGGAGAAAGGCGTGGGATTGGAAAACATTCATACACTCACGCACACTTATTACAAAATTCGCCCTCTCGACGGAGGGTCCGAATGAATAATACAAGCTAGCCACGCTAAGCTATTCTAACTAATCTAATAATCTAATTAGACTAATTATTACATAATCAAAATGAATAACTAGCTAACACTAAACTAATTATTACAATACGTTTAACTAATTTAAGCAAACTAATTAAGTTACAAAACCAACTAAGTAAGGAAGAAAAGAAGCTGAATTGAGCCGCCACAGCTCTGCCTCAGAATGATGAATGATGCATGCTCAATCGCGTTGCTTGGAAATCCATTGCCATGCCTCATGTTGCCTCTGTTTGCATTATTTTAGACTTCTGAAAACTGTACAAATCTCCAAAACACTTCTGATCCACCTCATGGACATGCTGAGAGGCCATCGGCCAAATGGTATGATCATCGGCCAAGGGATAAGGGTCATCGATCACTTTTGAGTCCATCAGCCAAATACTGATAGCCGATCGGCACACTAGATAGCCGATCGGCCATTTCTTCCTGCAAACTGCTCCTTTTGCTGCAGCAAAGTACAAATAGAGGCATGGCAATACATTTGCAAGAAAATGTTGTGCAACTACACCCCTTATCATGTTTGAAGCTCAAAGGAGTGTAGTGCTCGACTCTCGAGCCATCAATCACGCATTTTGATGCATGATGGCCAAAGAGGCCGAGTTGCACAAATCAATATGGATGAAATGCACAAAAACACATAAATGCCTTAACCTCTATCATGTATGCTCAAGAGGGTCGACAACCGAGGATTGAGGCACGTTTCATCACTTCAAGTATGAAACGTCCCTCGTTCCTCGTGTTTAGATTAAATACTTAATCCAAACAACAATGCAAAGCAAGCATATTAAACACAATGTAATGCATGCATGATCAACTTAACAAAGCAACACAAGCATGCAAACATGAGGCAATGTAACAAGCATGCAACAACATGCAATGCAATAAGCATGCAACAACATGCAAACCACATACTCAATGCACTTAAACCGAAAAGGGACAGACCTCAGCCATGCCCAAAATCAGTGGCCAAAATACTATGAAATGATGGCACGAAATGCAAGACAAGCATGCATGCCAATTGGCCTATCAATTAAGCATAAGAACACAACTCTCAAAGGTGCTCGAAGAGAGACAAATGCAAGTGTATTACCACACTATAAGCTCTGAAATCATGCATGGAATGATGCCAAATCAACCAAACAAAACAAGTATAGCATATTAAAAGGCTCGAACCTTAAGGTTAGCAAAGGGACTTACACCATGGCCATGCAAAGCAAACCCCAAAAGGCCAAGGGCAACCAAAACAGTCCCAAGGCAGGTCAAAATAAGACCAAAAGCATGCTTGAACCTAGCCAACACAAGCCAGAACAAAAGACCAAAAGCATGAAGCATGCAAGGCTAAGAAGGGGTGTTACACTACACCTATCAAAACCAAACATGGCATGACTTTAACAACAAAAATCAGAGTTATATCATGGTAAAACAAGACCAAAAAATGCACTGAAATGATAGCCCAAAGGCCTAAGCATAGAGGCATACACAATGATCCATTCTTGAGGCATAAAGAGCCAAACCTCCTAGGCATTAAAAGAGTGACAAGCGCAAGTGTATGACCATGAAATATGCTCTGAAATTACATAACAAATGATGCCAAATCATGAAAGTATCCCAAGCAATGCATGCTAGTGGCTTGGAAACTCAAAGCTAACAAGCTAGAATGCACTATGGCTATACAAAGCATGGCATGCATTATCAAGACAACACAAATTAGAGCTTAAGCATGGTAAAACAAGGCTAAAATCTTCTTTGAGTTGAGCCAAAACATGCAAGAATGATGATCTAGACACAAGATGCATGTTAAGGCAATAGAGAGGATTGCACTACAAGTGCATGAAGCATGCAAGGGGCCATCAAACCAACCTTAGATAGAAGTATAACATGCTAAAATAAGGTCTAATACATGCTGAAATTGAACCAAAACATGCTAGACAAACATGCTCAATCGTGAGGCATTCAAAGCAAGCATACAAGACATAAGGAGAGGGGACCCTCTCCTATTTCAGACCTCAAAACCACCTTTCCACCACTGAAAATCCTCTGAGTTTTAGTGGTAAGAAGGCCAAAACAAGGTGGTCCCAATAGCTTAAAAAGGAAGGCACGGAACAATACCAAACAAGGCCTAAGCGGGGATAGAATACCCCCAACACAAAAGTGACCTTAAACAAATATTACAAGCATGAAAAATCATAACTTTTTATAGTAGAAAGTTAAGCTTAAATCAACATGCAAATAAGTCCAAAAGCTTAAGCCAAAATGAGGGTTTAAAAGCTAGTTGACTCACCCTTGAAGAACACCTTCAAGAACACAACTCCAACACTCTTTTCTGACCAAAACCAGTCCAAAAACTATAAAACCAACTTCAAGAAGCCTCAGCAACAAAAGGATGGAGTTCTAGTAGGTGCTTTAGTGCAAAAGTGTGAAGAATTTACACTTTTGAGCACAAACAAGAGCAAATATATAGAGAGAGAGGAAATATAGAGAGAGAGTGATATATGTTTTGTATATCAACTTTTCAGAACCTCTGGAAAGGGAGAGGGGTCTCCCTTCTTATAGAAATTCAATTCTCAAGCTTGTTGAACAAGCTTGAGTCTTGATTTAATCCCTCTATACACGTGTATGGACGATGAGAATTATGCTCACCAGTTGGCACAAAAATTTCTGCAAAACCAGATGGAAAGGTCTCGGCCAAGAAATATGGCCGATCGACCAAAAAGAGTGTCGATCGGCCACCACTTATGGCCGATGGCAAGAAAAGAAGGCCGATAAGCACAAGGCTTCGCCGATGGGTTTCAGGGATGGCCAACAAGCTGCCCTCTTCCCTCAGAAGCAAAAACCACAAGTCTTTGGTCCACAACCAAGCACAAAACAGACAAGTTGAGAGATCCTAAGGCAAGGCGCACAGCCGAGACCTTCGAGAACTCAAAACGAACACGAGCATGGATGATCATCGAGTGTTCAAATGATGACGTCCAAGTCTTGAGGACGTAAAAAATGGGGTGTCTACAAATACTCTTCATGATCATTCTAAAATTTCAAGTGGTTTCTTATTGCAAACCTAGGAGGATAAATTCAAAATTGTGCGTGGTGTTCTACATTGTTTTAGGAATTCTCTTCACATTCTGGAAATCATTTTGGCAAGTACAAGATGTCTCTCAGACCTCACAGCCATAGAATTCCTCATCATGGCATTTTCATTAGTCAAGGAAAAAAAGAGAAAGAGAAAAAAAAGAAAAAGAAAAGAAGAAAAAGAAAAGAAGAAAAAGGAAAAAGAAAAAAAAAACATCAAACTAGGGGCATCCATGGAATTAAATCCAATTAATTATTAGGAAAGGAATTTCCATTCGAATTCAAAAGGGCCAATACAAGAAGGAACCAGATGGTAAGGAGAATTAACTTTGAAAATTGAGTGAAAGTGAGAAAGACAGCATGCACAAGTCAAGGAAAAACGAAGCTCAAACCAAGCCAAAGAAAATTTCATTGTTAGGGCAAGGATGATTGCTGATCAAATTCACTACAAATATTGTAACACTACCCTTGAGAGGCTCATTGGGCCGAAAAATCGAAAAGGTAACCCAGGCAAAACTTAGAGGATGAAAAAGTGAAAAATGACAAAATGAGAGCTCACAGGGCCAAAAACCCCAATAAGGCATCTCTAGTAAAAGTTAGCGTGCAAAAAGAGAGTATCAATACCTAAGTGAACCTTAACCGTGAAAACTACGTAAGGTCTGATTCTCATGTTAAGATACGTAAGAAACCTCTCTCTGAGGTACGACCAAATATCCTTGCCCAATTCACATCCTTAGCTTTGTGTCCATCCATGAGCTACAATGACTATCACACATAGCATATTTACATTGGGTAAGGAGGAACTACTTTGAATCAACAACTGGACAAATTTTCAATGCTTGAACTTATTGGTGAAATCTTCAACTTGAGCCCAAAGGGAAATGAAACCTGACCTTTTACAAAAGTGATTCTTAAATAAATGAGTGAGCATAAGGAATACTAGGGGTACAATGAATGATCAGCCACCTTGAGTCTTTCCTCTTCTTCTTTTGGTTATTGGAATCAGTTGCGAGTCTTGTGTTTTTGTGTTGAGCAAATGTGTAGATGCGCCTGAACGTCCCAGGAAAAATCCCGTTTTGTTCAATGGGCTTACTACAGTTCGGACTCAATGTCACGGTTCTTAATCTGATCTTGCAAAGTGCAATGCGAGATTGATAAATCACCAAAGAGTCCAAATCCGGCAAATCGTTTTGAAAAACTGATTTTTAAGAAAGAAATGCCAAACATGGACTGCTTTGCCAGATATAGAGTCGCCACCTAAATATTTTGTTTTGGGGGAATTTAGGAAACTCTGACTAGTGCCAAAGGCCACGTGTCTGTCATCACCAAAGTTGCCTCGGCTCGAAAACTTGGGTACGAAAGGGGAAGGTCATGCAATGAGCACCCCCGCTCGCCCGATCAAAGATCGGCCTTTACTAACATGATATCTTGTTTTTGAAACACATGTGTTCTTATTCCAATTTATTAGCCTAGAATTACTATGTGATGCGCACAACATACAAGTATAGACTGGATCACCTAAGTTGGAACTAAACATCTCATGGTTGTTTTTAAAAGCGGTTTGCTACTCGCAAGTAGGCTAAAATGCGGATTTTGCCACCCTCAAGTGAGCTTAGAAAACACGGTGATTTGCCACTCTCAAGTGGGCTTAAAACTCATAATCAATGAATTATTCCAATTCAAGTAACCCAACCTTCACCCACAGGCATTTAGGCAGTTATATCACATAAGCAGTTAGCCTCATGGCAAGCATGCTATCATGGCAGTCACTCACACACATGCAAGGATGCTAAAGCATAAACACTTACCGAGTACTCCGAGCCAAAACAAAAGCTATGTTAGAAATCAATGCATAATCCTAGCTATGTCGAGAATGCCTAATGCAACACATACAAAATGCAACTAAGATAGGCTCGGCTATTCTAAAATGTCATGTGAAATACAATTTGATACATGTATTCAAACAGGAATTGAAATATAATGAAGTTAGTATGATGCGCCGAGTCAGGTGCATGCAAGACAAATGAATGGAGGCAAACATGCGAGCATAAGGATGCTAATTGAAACATGCCCTAAAACTAACCATCATAAGCTGGTAAATAAAAGGGAGAATGAAATGGGGGTTGGAAGACATGCATCACACACACGCACACTTATTACAACTGTTGGCCCTCTCGACGGAGGGTCCGAATGAATAATACAGAACCAACTAGCTAATCTAAGCTAATCTATTTGAACTAGTTATTACACAATAGAATGAATAACAAGCTACAGCTAATTATTACACAACTCTAACTAATTAACAAATTAACTAAGTTAGCAATTAAATAAGCATATAAACTATATGATGCAGGCTGCCTTAGCTCTGCTTTGGATGACAAAGGATGCATGCATGCTCTAGTCGCCTTGTTTGGAAATCCCTCGCGACGCCCCGATTTGCCTCTGTTTGCAATTGATCTCAGAAACTTGCACCAAGCTCCAAAGAGATGAAACTCCACCTTGGGAATCTGTACGGATGCTGCTGACTAGATATTGGCCTTAGAGACCACTTGCCGACCACTTTTTGTGGTGAAAACCAGAAAAAGTGGTCGGCCAGCCACTTTATTTGGTCGGCCGACCTGTTTTTGCTACTAGTTTCTAGTTTTCTGCAACAGAGAGTAAGAAAGGGGCATGACAAAGTATTTGCAACACATGTATACGCGACCACCCTCCCTATCATTACATAAGCTCAAGGGAGTGTAGGTCTCGACCCTCGGGCCACCAATCACGCATCTCGATGCATGATGGCCGAGGAGCCGAATTGCGCAACTCAATATGGAATGAATGCACATACAAACACCTAAAGCCTAAAACTCCGTCATGTACAGTCAAGAGTGTCGGCGATCGGGAATCGAGGTACATTTCATCACTTCGAGTATGAAACGTGCCTCGTTTCCCGTGTTTAGACTAACGCCTATTCCAAACACAATGCAACAAACATGGCATACACAATGCGACTCAATCATGCAATTTAATGCAACACAACTTGGACATGCCCGCATGCCAGGGATGATCATGCAAGCATGCAAAGTAGCATACACGATTCTATGAACTATATGGCATACACAATGCTCACGACGCTAACATACACAATGCACGTGGTAACCAACATACATAATGCAATGAAAATGGCATGCACAAGTGCAATGATCAATCATGTAACAACATGGCATGCTCAATGCTATGAACTACATGACATACTCAATGTGCAATGGACTTAAACTGAAATGACTAGACCTTAGCCATATCCAAATCAGCAGCCATTGATGATGAAATCAAGGCTCCAAAACACACACAAACATGTATAATGCAATGGCCCAAGCCTTAGGCACAAAATACAACTCTCCAAGAGCATTGAAAAGATGAAACATGGAGTATAATGGCATGTGTTCCAGCACTAAAATGGTATACAAAATGACTTCGAATCATGCAAACAACTCATGCAATGCATGTTGAAAGGCTCAAGTATCGAAAGCTAGTGAAGCATATTACACTAGAGACATGCAAGGCGATGCTCAAGTGACCAAACCAACCCCAAACAGACCCTATGCAAGCCAAAACAGTAGCAAAATGAGTTGGGATGATGGCTTTGAAAGGCACAAAAATGGGGCTCATGCAATGGCTCACAAATAGGGCATAAAAACATAAGTCTAAAGAGCACTTAAAGAGTGGAAAAATATGGAAGTATAGCAGCCCTACATGCTCTGAAATAACATTCCCAATGATGCCAAAACATGCAAATATCTTGAGTTAAGCATGCAAGAGACCTCAAAACTTAAATCTAGTCAAGGCTATTACACAACAAGCATGCATGGCAAGCATCATTCGACCAAGAGGCCTCAAAACAAAGCTAAGGAAGCCCAAAATATGAACAAAACCATGTTGTAGCAAAGCCAAAATGTGCTAGAATAAAGAGCCAAAACATCATGCGAACCAAGCTAGTAAACACGATTTACACTACAAGCATATGGAGCATGTGAGAGGTTACCAGCCAAAAACAGAGCCATGACATGTCGAATGATGACCAAAAAAACACTGAAATGGAGCTGAAACATGCTAGATTGACATGCTACCTTGATGAGCCATAAATGGGAATACACTACACATATGAGAAGCATGCCAAGGGTGACCAAACCAACCATGGACAGAGTCTAGGCAGGCCCTAAAAGTCACCAAAAAGTGCCTGAACCAAGCCTTGAAAATATGAAAATGTATGCTCCTTTGATAGGCCAAAATGCAAGTAAGCAAGACAAAAAGAGAGAGGGTCACCCTTCTCTGATTAGGACCTCAAAACCACATGCAAACTACTGAAAATCCATTGGATTTCAGTGGCTAAAAGGCCAAGCAAGGATTAGCTCAAAGGCCCTAAGGCATGGCACAAAACAAGGCCAAACAAGGCATGCAAGAGGGTAGGAGACCCTCAGCACCCAAGAGGTCTTAAACAAACATGTTAAGTGCTAAAAAAAGAAGCTTTTTTTAGTTGAAAACAAAACTCAAATAAGCATGCAAGTATGGCTAAGAGAGTGACCAAAACAAAGCTTAAAAATGAGAAAAGAGGTTACCCTTGAAGCTCAGCAAAACCAGCAGATTTTTTGAACCAAAAAACAACTCTTGAGCCCTCTCAAGACCCCCCAGCAACCCAGTAACAACGTAAGAGTGTTTGGCTATGAGGTTGTGTGCACAAGTGTGAAGCAAAAAAACCAATATAGAGTGAGAAAGAGAGGGATATATGCCTCTGCCTTAAACAAATTTTCAGAACCTTTGGAATGGAGAGGGAGAGCCTCTCTTATAGAGGAACAAAGTTAAAGCTTCCTCAAGAAGCTAAAACTTGGATGCAATCCCTCCATACACGTGTATGGATGATACAGTCTATGCCCTCCAGCTGGCACAGCTAACATCCATTCAGTCTGACAAAACAAAAGGAAAGCTGCCGACCAGAAAAGGTGCTCGGCCTGCTACTTTTAGTGGTCGGCCGACCACCCAAAGTGGTCTTCCAGGAAAAAAAGTGGTCGGTGGTGGTAAATGGTGGTCTCCACACTGAAAGCAAGCAAAGGTAGGGTGGCCGACCAAGAAAGGGTGGCCCAAAGACCAAGAAAACCAGTTTCCCGACCAGAAAACCGACTGGCAGGAAGGAAAGTGGTCTCCAAGGGGAAAAACTGGTCTCCCACCCTCGTACCATCTCCCAAACAAGGAAAACAAAGTTTGCACCAAAAAAAAACAAAACGGATGCAGCACGAGAGTTCGGGAGGCAAAGCGCGCAGCCGGAAGCCTTGGAAACTAGCTGTCGAGCACCAAAAGTGGTACACGACCACAAAAGTGGTCTCCCAGACCACAGTGTCCCTCTAGGGAGTGGAAGCAAGTGTGGTTCAAAAACCAAGCCAAACAGAGAACGTTAAGCGGTCCTGAGACAAGGTGCACGGCCGAAGGCTCCAAAAATCGAAAACTAGTCTCCAAACGGGAAAAGTGGTCTGCGACCACGAAAAGTGGTCTATGACCACAAAGAGATGGTCTACAAGACCTCTCCCTCCCTTAGGCAAGGAAAACAAGGCCTGGTCCGCAAACCGAGCCAAAGCACAATGAGTTCAGAGGCCCGGAGGCAAGGCTCTCAGCCAAAACTCTGAAACCTCAGAACGAGCACAACATGCACTATCACCAATCGCTCAATCGATGACGCCTAAGTCTTAAGGTCAGTCAAAAATGGGGTGTCTACAGTTGCCCCTCTTTGATAGAACTCGAAAGTCATAAGTGACGGGAGTGAATGTCAAAGCCCAAAGACGACCCATTTTTGACAAGGCCGAAGACTTAGACAAACATGCAAGATAATAAAGAGATGCGCCCGCAGGCTGGGGCAAGATGCAAATGACATGCACGTAGCCAAACATAACTTATGATCATGCAAAGAAAGCTGTAACGAAGCAATTATACACAATAAAAGCGACAATTTTAAGCGAACGAATACAAATCAAACTACATTTCATGCCGAAAGAATGTGAGAGAATTATACAATTCTCGCCACGTCTCACGCGGAGAATACAATACCGTCCAGCTCATATGGTCGCGCTAGCTTCAAATGAACCGTACATATAATATCGTGCCTGCAAAGGAAAGAAACTCAACAGGTACAATACTGTTAGAAACATGCATAGCAAGGCAAGTGTAAAGCGCGATAACGCAAGTGAAGGGGTGCATGACAATGAAAGTAACGTGTGTAATAACGCAAGGCAGACGCGTATAACAAAGCAAGTAAGATGCGTAACAACGCAAATAGAGATCACGCAAGCAAAGAAAGTGCATAACAATGCAGGAAACGTGCGCAACAACGCAACAAGGTGTGCATAACAATGCAAGAAAAGTGCAACTTCAATAGCATGTTTGGAGCAAAATGACGAGTAGAGAAGTTCATGCCTTAAAGAGAGCAATTCAACCGCGACCGACCTCCGATTTACCTCTCGGAGGGGTTACATCGTATTCCAAAAGGATACACCTTGCCCATGACGAGTAATGATGAGCCACGCATCGAAGATTCGAATTTGAAGTTCCCGTGGAGACAATTTCGCGCCGAAAAGTGTACTTTTCTTGTGCTTTCTCGAGAGCCGAGGACCCCAATCACTACCAAAATATATGGGAAGAACAAATGGACTTTGGAGACCACCCATGAGAGCCACCGACCAGTTTACATAATTCGGCACAGTTTTGTCTTTTTACGCTCAGATCTTTAAATGGATAGCTCCAAATCATTTTGTATCACACCTCCAAGGCCGAAATCAACTTCTCTTGCTCCTTAGAACCTTTTCTCTCTTAGATCTGCACTTTATACGCGTTTTCCAACGCCCTACGCGAAGTTGTTTCGCGAAAACTTTTGATTCTCTTCGTTTTGAACCGATTAAAATTTGATTTCAGAGCTTCAATCTCCATTTTCACCACTTGAGGTATGTTTTTCTCGAAGTTTGGCACCTTTTCTCGGGCGTTGACTTTTCTTGACTTTTTCTCTTCCCAAGAGTTGACTTTTGATGACTTTTTGAAATTTTGGCTCATTTTGCTCATTTTTGCTCGTTTTTGCAGATTTCTTCGAATGACGAATCACTTTCACCACAACGAAGGTTCCCCACATGCTGAGGGCGAGCCAGACATCATGTCATTGCCTCCGAGGATACGACTGTTTGATCCTACAGTATACCATCCGGGGGAGCACATTTTTCCTCCTAGCACCTTCTATCACTTTACCGACTTCGCGCGGCGAGCACCTGTGGACCTACTGCTACGGGAGCCAGAGTCTCACCTATCTCACCAGGCGCGAGAGGCAAGTACTTCATTTTTACATTGTCTACAATGTATTATGCATTTCCTTCATACTTCATGTTTTCGCTATGCCCGTTTTGAACACATTCATATGCACAGTACTTCTGCTTATTGTGGCATACGGCTTGCACATAGCACAATACTAATTTGGCACGCAGCTCATTTAGGATATGATGCTGACTTGGCACACAGTTCACCACAATATTCTGTTAATTTGGCACACAGCTCACTCTAAACACACGATTCATTCTAACCACACAGTTCGTTTCGGGCACACAACTCGTTCTTAGGGCACACGGCTCATTCTTGGGCACACGGCTCATTTTCGGGCACACAGCTCATTTTTAGGCACACAGCTCGCTTTTCGGGCATACAACTCGCTTTCGGGCATACAACTCCTTTTCGGGCACACAGCTCATTCCCAAGCACACAGCTCACTTTCGGGCACACAACTCATTTTCGGGCACATAGCTCATACATTTCACTCTGAACACGCAGCTCACACGTTTCATCTCTGAACACACAGCTCAATCACTTCGTTTGCACGCAGCTCTGACATTCCACTTTGAACACGCAGCTCACACATTTCTATTCTGAAACTGAATACATCTGTTCATTCTGAATGCAGGTATCTTCCCGTTCCACACGGGGTTATGGATCGATTATTGCTATGGAGTGGTATATGGAGCTCCCAGATGCTATTCTCCATATCGTGGACGAGGCAGGATTTGGACCTTTCTATGTGGGCTTATCGCGTCATCCGGCGAGTGGGACTCTCATGGGGGCACTTGTGGAGAGATGGTAGGACACCACCAACTCGTTCCATTTTTAAGCTACTAGGGACATGACGATGACCCCATATGATTTCTCCATACTGACGGCCCTTGACGTGGCAGGCCGATCAATCCCCTATGATGCAAATATGGGCGAGTGGGAGGCCGCTTGGATTTATCTGCTGGGAGCTCGCCCGTCGATCGACAGATCATCAGGTAGGGTGAGGTACACATGGTTTTCTAAGTGGTTCAGAAGGACTTTGCCTGAGACCATCGAGGCCATACAGTAGTATGCTTAGGGATTTTTGATGTTCCTCCTCAGGACCACTCTGTTTTCCGACAGGGGGAACACAGTTGGACTTTATCTGCTCAATGCTTTGGTAGACCTATCACAGGTCCGTCAGTATGATTGGGGTGGCGCTGGCCTCATTACCCTTTATTGCTACATGAGCGCGACCTCCCGCGGGCAGGGGAACATAGTAGGTAGCTACTGGCGAGCTTGGGAGGTATGTTCCGCCCTCTTTGATTTACATTCCTGCTTTTCATTATCTGTACACTACAACGGCACACATTACATTTTGTACTCTACATTCTGCACTCAGCATCCTGCATTTTCTGTACATTCTATATTCGTATCCTGCACTAGGCATTCTGTATTTTCTATACATTCTGTATTCTGATGGCCACTATCTTGTCTCTCATAGCTATGGGTTTACGCCTCCTTCCCTACGTTGGCTCCTGAGATTGTGGTTGAGGTACCTCTGGAGATCCCCCACTCTAGCAGATTTGAGGGTCGGTGCCGGTCGAGGCCTCGAGAGACTCTGTTGTACCTCCGGCAGTTCTTCGATACTGTACGGCTGACGAAGGTAATCCAGAACTCTCAGTTCTTCATGTTTTCAGCCTTGATTCATTTTGCATATTTATGACATCTAATCAGTCTATGCATTTGCTATCTGTAGATCACTTGGCAGCCATGGCCACCCTTGTCAGGAGATGCGCGCTTCCGGTTCCCTGGGGCATGGGCCGCTTCTCGATACACGGTTTTATTTGAGGGCCATCCGCGAGCTCGGTTTCGGGGATCGTTTACGCGTCAGACGATGGCAACCCCGATCAGATATCTCAAAGACCTCCATCAGACATGCGATCCACTAAGAGACTCACTCCCCAGGAGGTCGATGAGCTTATGTTGGGTACTGATGCAGTTCTATTCCAGGAGGAGGGGGAGTACGCGACCTACTGCCATACATACTTGATGCCTCCACTGACAGGTGTCCGTACTCCCATGGGGAGGGCTACTAGCATGCCATCACCGAGTCGAGTCCGGGCTACAGATACCCCTTCGACTAGCAGGGCCGGCACATCAAGGAGTGGGGCTAGAGAGATCTCCCCGACTTACCAGCATTCTGGGTGGCCGGATCTTCCGACCGAGCTGACAGGCTGGCGGTATAGGACATCCTACCCGATTCCATGGGAGGCTCCATTGGCCGATCATCGATACGTCAGCGACCCTAACTCGCCACTGGTATGCTTTACAGTTTTGATTTATCACTCAGATATTTAGACATTCATTCACTTACTGATGACTTGCACTTGCATCTGCAGCCTCTCAGAGAGTACACCGAGGGGCTACTTGGAGTGGTGGCCTCACTCGAGAGCATGGTCCTGCGGAGGGAGACGCTGCTGTTCGTCGCCGGCGTTTCGGTACTTTTCAATTTCCTTGCATTTATCATACTTCTGATGACATACTGAAATTGAACATTCCATTACACTGGTTGACTGCATGTGTAGAGCACATCTGACACACCACATTCACATACTATATTTGTATGCACACACTCTACGCAGCATTCTCGCATCTGCATCTGATATTCATACTTTGGCTGATGTATTCAAACTGCCTTCTCTTTTTTCAGGTCCCATCGCTACAAGCTGGGCCATCTAGGCCTTCTCGAGGAGCTGGGAGAGGGGCTCGACTTGCAGCCGAGGCAGACATAGAGCGCCTATCAGAGATGACAAGGAGTCCAGTGAGGAGAAGGAGTTTGTGCATCCTCAGTTAGAGACATCTGCAGGTAGGGAGGAAGACTCTGGTTCCAGTTTTGGGAGCGAAGGTGATGCCGAGGACGGTTTTGAGGACGACAGCTCCGATTCGGATGGTGGTGCTGGTGGAGGTGGTGCAGAGGTTGTTCAGCCGAAGAAGATGAAGAGAGCCTCCCGATCTTGAGCCTGACAGCGCTGATGCAGATGTTCCTGCTTTATTTTTCTTTTTACATGTAGTTGTAGCACATTATACAGCTTTAGGCAGTTTTTATTTTTCTTTCAAAACTTGTACCCTGTTGTAAAACGTTGTAAAAAGAAGCTATGATGGAATGAAACAGCTTTTCGTTCAAAAAGTGTTGTATTTTGTATTCTTAGCATTGCATCGCATCATTTTGCACAAAAAAAAAAAAAAAAAAAGATTGAATGGAAATTGAGCATTGTGCATTGCCAATTCAAGTAGTGAGCCAATATAGCAAACTAAACAACTTAACTCACTAGGAAACAACAAAACCTTAGCAAGTTCACAACTCAAGAAGCAAAACTTGACATCTTGATAAACGGAGAGCAACAACTCTATAAGCAAACTTAACAACTCGATAAGCAAAACTTAATAACTCGACAAGCAAAACTCAACAACTCGATGAACAAAGAACGACAACTCGATAAGCAAATGCATTTTGGACAAATGGAGCGACAAAACGCATCCGAAACAGAGGTAAACTCGGACCTTTGGCGCTCCCAACACATGGAAAGGTGTAGACACCCCATTTTTGACCGTCCTCAAGACTTGGACGTCACCGTTGGAACACTCGGTGATTATCCATGTTTGTGTTCGTTTGGAGTTCCCGGAGTTCTAGGTCAAGCCGCCTTTGCCTCAGACCTCCGAACTCGACCGTTTGTGTTTGGTTTTGCACCAAACACTTGTGTTCTGCCTTGGAAGGGCAGGGAATGCTTTGTGAGGCATTCCCACACACCACCGGCTGGGGCTAGAGGCCACCGGCTGGCTAGAGTTGTCATCGGCACTTTATTGTGCCGGTCGGCACTAAATTTTGTCAAAATGACATTTTATGCCGGCCGGACACTGTGCACTTGCTTTCTGAGATATTTTCAGACAGCTGTGTGCAATTGTCTTGCCCTCCATACACGTGTATGGAGGGATGAGCTTGCTTAGTGGCCAAGCTTGTAAGCTTTTGGCCTATAAGAGGGAAAGCTCTTCCCTTTGCTCAAGGGTTGGATTCTTGAGAGGTTTTCAGCCATTTTAGACAGAGAGGAAGCTCTGGTTTAGGTTAGAGAATATATATCTATCCTATATCTATCCTTCTCTTGTTAAACTAGGTGTTTTGTGCCTTACTTTTGCACACTAGCACCTAGTGTTTCACCTTTCTTTTGGGACAGAGGTTCTAAGGGCTGGTTTTTGGTGATTCTTGGCTGGTTTTGAGCTCAAAGAAGCCACAACATCAAGCTTTGTGAAGAGGTCTACAAGGGTAAGAACTTAACTCCCTTTTTACCCCATTTTTGCACCTTCTTTTTACCTAGCTTAGGACTGTTTTTGTGCTTAGCATATAACACAAAAAAGTTCTGTTTTTGAACCCTCTTTATTGTATATTAAGAGTGTTTTGTGGTTTGGGGAGGTTTGACCCCCTTTAGACCTTGAAAAGGGTCCCTTTTTGTGCTATTTTGGAGAGATCCGAGATTTTGGTGGTAGGATCTCTTCACCACTGAAATCTTGAGGGATTTCAGTGGTGAAGAGCATGCCTTGAAGTCTCAAGAAGGAGAGGGCCATCCCCTCTCCTTGATGTCCTTGAAAAGGACAAATTTTGCTTCCTTAAGGAGCTTCATGTTTGAGTGTGTGTTGAGCATGTTGGGCTTGTTTTCCATGCTTATATTACTATGATATAACATGTTTTCAAGTTGGTTTTGGTCTCCTATGCATGCTTAGCATAGTTGCCTTGTAATGCCTCTTATTGCCTTAACATGTCTAGGAAGTGTGTCCCTATTTCTAGCATGTTTTAGACTTGAGTTTGTGAAGCTTGTATGCTTATTTTGCCATGGTTTAGCTCTGTCCATGATCGTTTGAGCCAATCTTGACATGCTTTGTATACCCCCTTTGTATCACAGCTTGTATGCTTCAAGTAGGTGCATGTGTAGGATGCCTTGCCTCCATGATTTCAAGGGTTTGGAACCCTCTTACATGTTATTTCAGACCTTTTGGTGTGCTTGTATGCATGCTTTAGTTGCTTCTTTAATGCTTTAAAAGCATATGTTGTATGCTCCATGTTTTGGTCATGTTGCATGCCTTCATGTTCAAACCTCTTAGATGCCATCTAAGTAGCTCTTTGGCCTTGTTTTAACATGCTAAGAACCTGTTTTTGGTTGTTTGATGCGTGCCATATGTGTTTGTGCTAAGTGTGGTTTAATGCCCTATTGACTTGCTTTAAGCCTAGGCCATTTGCATGCTTTGTTTGGCATGCTTCATTGCATGATTTGGCATCATGTTTAATATGAATTTCAGAGCTTTTAATGCATGCTATTAGTCCATGTTTGGTCTCTTTAAGTGTGCTTAAACATTGCTTGTTTATGCCTTGGGTTTAGTACCTTAATATGTGCATGTGTGCATGTGTGTTTAATCTTCAATTGTAGGCATGTTGGCCACTGTTTTAGGCTTGTTCGAGACTGCCTAATCTAGTTTAGGTCCATTCCTCCATGTGTTGTAGCATGCTTACTTTGTATGTTGTCACATACTTGGTCCCATTTGCATGATGTTGCATGCTATACATTGTTCTCAACATGTTGCTCTTTGCATGCTTGATATGTTTGCATGCTTGTTCCATGCCTTGCATGATTGTTTGTCTTGGTTGCATGCCTAATATACAATGTTTACTTGCATTGCCATGTTGCATACCTAGCTTCACATGCTTAGGATTGCCTTGCATGAGCATGCATGCTTAGCCTCTTGAAGTGAGTGTGATAGAGGTTAAGTCCCCTTTATTGGGTCATTTGCATTGCATGCATTTGAAATGGAAGTTGCATATTTGGTTCTTTGGGCCATCATGCATGGAAATGTGATTGGTGGTCCGAAGATCGAGGCACATCCTCCCTTGAGTCATTAACATGATAGGGAGTGTGTTTGGTGCATAAATACCTTGAATTACATTGCCATGCAAGTTTTGCCCTCATTGCTGTGAGTTGGGTGTTCTCAGAACATATTGTCATATTCTGGGGCAAGATTTAGTGCCGACCAATCAATTGCTAGCCGATAGCTTCATTTTGTGCCGGCCACCTCCTTCACTGTGTGTTCTACCCTCACCGGTGGTGACCCTCAATGTCTAGAGAGGCATCCCTGAGACTTTGGCAGTCTTCAGAGGAGGAGAGCAGGGAAAACAGAGGCAATCCGTGCATGGCAGTGCGATTCCGAGCCAGTCCCGGGCATGCACTGCATCCGGCCCTCATCCCGAGGCGTTTTATTGCTTTAATTAGATTAATTAATCTGTTTAATTAATTTAGTCAATTTGTAATATTTAATTAGCTTGTGTAGTTAATTTGTATATTCTTTCAGTCCCTCCGGGTGAGGGCAAATCTGTAATAAGTGTGTGTGAGTGGGTGTATGTCTTCCAACCCCCATTTCTTTCTAACCCTTTTATTTACCTGCTTATGGTAGATTAGGGCATTTTATTTTTAGCATACCTTATGCAATGCATGCGTGCATTCATGCATTTTGTTTACATGCACCGGGCTCGGTACATCATACAAACTGCATCGCAATTTTCAATTCCAAAATTGAATACGTGCTATTCGCGCACTTCACATGCCATGTTTAGGGTTAGCCGAGCCTACTCTAGATTGCATTTACTGTGCGTGATTAGCCACTTAACATGAACTAGGTCATGCATGTTTGCTAACCAATTTCTTGTTTTGGCACGGAGTACAATGTAAGTTTTATGGCTTTAGCATATCGCATGCGTGTGAATGTTTACCATGATAGTAGGCTTACCATGCGGCTAAGTGCTTACACGATAAACTGTTTGAATGCCTGTGGGTGGAGGTTGGATTGCCTGAGTTGGAACAACTCGTTGAAATCTGAATTTTAGCCTACTTGCGAGTAGCAAAAGAAAACAACACGTTTTTCGAGACAAAACGGATATGCAATGTTTATTTCCAAGTTAGGCGATCTGGTCTATACTTTTGTGTTGTGCGCATCACATAGTAATTCTAAGATAATAACCGGAATAAGAACGCATAAAGTTTTCAAAAACGGATATCATGGTTAGTAGAGGCCGGTCTTCGAAGCGAATCTGGGTGCTCATATCGACCTTCCCGATCGTACCCAAGCTCCTTGAGCCAAGACCACTTTGGTGATGACGGACATGTGGCCTTCGGCACCGAGTCAGGGTTTCCTAAATTTCCCAATTAAAAAATATTTAGGTGGCGACTCTGTAATCTGGCAAAGCAGTCCATGTTTGGCACTACTTTTTTCAAAAAAATCTGTTTTCTCAAACGATTTGCCGGATTTGGACTCTTTGGTTCAGATTTAGAACCGACACACAAATCGAGTCCGAACTGTAGAGTGAAGCCCCCGGGCGCGTCTACAAAAGGCAAGGAGCTTTCTTCCAGAGACTAGGAAAAGGATGAAAACCAGTTTTTCTCTATGGTCGACCACCAAAAGTGGCTGGCCGACCAGTTTTTTGCTCTGCAGACCAGTTATGTGGCCGGCCGACCAGAAAAAATGGCTAGCCGACCAGAAAATGTGGTCGGCTGACCAGTTAGCCTGGTGACCTCTAGATTTTTGACACTTGTCCTCCTAACAGTGCCTTATCCTCCATAAAGGTTCCAGCTTCGTGGTTCTCTCATTCCACCTCAGTTTTGCATCAAAATGGAGGCATTTCTCGTCCAAAATCTCATAACTTGGATTGCTACCTTAGACGGCTCGGAGAAGTTGAACTTCTGGGGCTTCGGCATAAATGCACTATTCATTCTGAGTCGCACCCCATTGCGTTTTCCGTTTCTCCATGCCACGGTAAGGTTTTGGAATCCGGTAACACATGTCTTCAGCTTTGGCGGGCAAGAGATGTGTCTTCAAAGACTTCCAAGCTTTGATGGAGTCTGAGCGCAACGAAGAAATATTGTCCCAGCTTCGCTTCGGCCACGCCCAAGCCTTAGGACGAATGTGTGGGCTCACTATGCATGACGCTCGATCTTTGATCCGCGACGGAGAATTGGACATCCTCAGCTTGATCCATCGTTTTTCTGATGTCGGCGACCGCGGTGATCACCACTAGCAGGGTTTTCGCCGACATGCCCTTTGTTTATGCATGTTGTCTTACTTTTTTCTTGCCCCAGGCTTTAGTGGGTCTAGCGTCCGTTTGATCGAAATTGCCCAAGGCTTAAAAGAGGGCAAGAGCTGCATTGCCATGACACTGGCCAAGACATTGATGGGCTTGGATGCTATCCATCATCCGGAGACGACCAGATTCGTGGGGAGTCCACTACTACTGTAGGTAATGTTTCCCACCCCATCTTACATATATATTGCTCACATCACTCGGCCCTCAAGCTCATTTTTTTTTTCCCTCTCAAAACCCTTTTCTTACTTGTCTCTCAACGTACACCTCTCTATTTTTTAATCTCTCATTTTTTTCAATCCCTCCCCAAGTATGGTTGATGGACAAATTGAGAGTGGTGGACTCATGCCCAGTATATTCAGCCCGCGGTTATTTCTTCCGATGACGTCTAGTCGATGCCCTGGATGAGGGATGGTGGTACAACAGGATGCGCAGTTTGTCCGTAAACGACATTGCTTGGCGCTGCCCCTGGCTCAATCTGCCGGCGATGAGCTATAGTATGTCTCGCCAACAAGGGATTCAGTTGATTGGTCTGACACACTGCGTGTTCTACTTTCCATTTCAATTCCGGCGTCAATTCAAACATAATCAGACTTGCCCAGTAGAGGGGATAGAATACCCTGCTGTATTTCCGGTCCGAGGCATACAGTTAGCTCGGTATGCCACAGCATGGAGGACGAGAGAACTTCTGGCCCCCGCTCCCACTTTTAGTTGCACCATTTCTAATGAGTGCATAGATTGGCTCAATAAAGAGGCACAAGTAGGGCCCACTTTGGCATCAGAGGCTGCCACCAGCTCGGGGAGGGGACGCAGGAACACCTGACTTGACTATGCCCCGGAGTTAATGCTTTAATCAGTACTTTCTAGTTTTCTCATAAATATAATAAAAAGCAACTTCAATTTGTATTCAAGAGTAGGAGAACTCTATATTGAAATCAATGAAATTGAAGGTTGTGGGTACTGAAAATTTTCCATTTGGTCCAAAAATGGTCTAAGTTGTAAAAAGATTAATTTGAGCAAAATCAACTTTTATTAAAACTTCTCAAAACCATTTTCGATATGGATCACAACTGGACACGACTAAGATTTGTCACTGAGATGCACAACCCCGGATCCCAGCAACTGGAAAGTTGCCCCTAATCTGAATAGCACTGTACCAGAGATCACAACCGAAGCTCTTGAATGCGGAATAAACGAAGATGACCAAACATGATCACATGGACGAAGTTGATCGGGGAAGAGTTTTATGGCTGGACTTCAGAGTGAAGTTGCCTACGTATCCGAAAGATGGAAATCAAGCCTTACGTAGTTCAGCTGGGGTTCACTCGAGTATTTTCACTCTCCTTTTGCACTCTAACTTTTGCCAAGACCGCCCTTTGCGGGTTTTCAACCTTGCGAGCTTAAGTTTTTATAATTTCAAATTTTTCATGCCCTAACTTTTGCCTAGGTCGCCCTTTCAGGTTGTCGGCCTAGCGAGCCGCTCAGTGAAAGTATTTCTTCAACTTGTCCATGTTGATCGGTTGGGAGAACTCTAGGCCATCTAGGTCCATCAGAACAATAGCTCCACCAGACCAGACAGACTTGATGATGTAAGGACCAGTCTAATTAGGTTTGAACTTGCCCCTAGGGTCGTGGATGGGAGCTCGGTTGTCTTTGAGCACCAAATCTCCTTCTTTCAAATTCCTGGACTTAACCTTCTTGTTAAAAGCCCTGGCAATTCTGTGTTGATAACCCTGAACATGGTACAGCGCTTTCAGTCTTCTTTCATCAAAGAGCATGAGTTCTTCAAATCTGCTCTGCTACCAATCTGCCTTAGCTATCTGACACTCAGCCAATACTCTCAATGACAGAACCTCAATTTCGATCGGTAGAACGGCCTCCATTCCATAGACCAACAAATACGGAGTCACCCTGGTAGAAATTCTAATTGAAGTCCGGTAGCCTCACAAAGCAAATGGCAGCTTATCTAGCCAGTCCCGGTAGGTTTCCACCATCTTCTGTAGTATGTGCTTGATGTTCTTGTTGGTGGCCTCAACTGCTCCATTGGTTTGCGGCCGATATGTGGATGACTTATGAAAAGCCACGTTGTATATGTCCAACAAGTCAATCACTTCCTTTTTGAAATGGGAACCGTTATTTGAAATAATCTCGTTCGAGACCCCGTAGTGACAAATGATGTTGTTCCTGATGAACTTTGCGCGATGCCTTCAACACCACATAAGATTGGGCCTCAACCCACTTTGTAAGATAGTCTATCGCTACCAGAATGAACTCATGCCTATTAGACCCCTTTGGAGTGACAGCCCCAATCACATCAATCCCCCAAACTGAAAATGGCCATGGTGAAGTCATGTTGTACAGTTTCGACGGCGGAATGTTCATGCGGTTCGCATGGATCTGGCACTTGTGGCATCGCTGAACAAAACTAATACAATCCTCCTCCATGGTAGACCAGTAATAACCTTGTCTGAGGATCTTCCGAGCTAACATCATCCCGTTCATGTGCGCTCCGCACTCTCCTCCGTGGACGGCCTCCATCAGGCGCTTCGATTCTTCAGCATCAACACATAGTTTATGCATCCCGAGATGACCTCTCTCATACAATTTTCCCCCGCAAACGATGAACTAAGCAGCCATTCTTCGGATTGCCCTCTTGTCTTTGGCATTTATCCCTGGTGGATATGCTTCTTTCTCCAAGAAGTTCAAGACATCGTAATACCAGGGATTCTCATCTTGTGCCTCATCTTGTGCAGCAAACAGCTCGTAGGCCGGCGCAAATTTTTATTCAATGATGATTGGATACATCCGGACTCCAAAAGGGATGTCTATCATAGAAGATAGAGTCGCTAATGAATCTATGAACCTGTTGTTCTCTCTTAACAGATAAGCGAAATTCAATTTCTCAAGCCGAGGAATCAACAAGTCCAAGGTCTGGTAGTAGATTCTCATCTTTTCTTCTTTGACTTTCCAATCTCCTTTAGCTTGAGATACAACAAGGTTCGTGTCCCCGATGACATCCAACCGTTTTGCCCCTAGTTCTAGAGCCGCTTCCAATCCAGCAATACACGCCTCGTACTCTGCTTCGTTGTTCGATACTTTGAAACAGAGTTTGAATGCTAGAGGGATACGGGAATGTCGGGCGCTATCAGCAACACCCTTATCCCATACCCGTATTGGTTTGATGCTCCGTCAAAGTACATCGTCCAAAATTTTTCTTCGATATGCAGAATAGCCTCATTTGGGAATAAGTACTCAACTGCTTCATCCCCTTCAACTGGGTGATCGGCTAGGAACTCTGCTACTACCCTCCCCTTCACTGACTTGCGCGTTACGTATTTTAGATCGAATTCGGAAAGCAGAAGCAATCAATGAGCTAGCCTACCCGTAAGTGCCGGTTTCTCGAAGAGATATTTGATGGGATCTAATCTTGAAACCAACATTACAGAGTGAGCTAACAGGTAGTGTCGCAGCTTCCTGGTAGCCTATACCAAGGCCAAACAAGCCTTCTCCAGCGGAGTGTAGCGAGTCTCGTATTCCAGCATTTTCTTGCTCAAATAGTAAATAGCCTTCTCCACTTTATCCTCAGACTCATGTGCGAGCATGCAACCCATTGTAGTTTCAGTCACTGAAAGGTACAAAATCAACGGTTTCCCTGGTTCAGGCGGTGACAACACAGGTGGGTTCTAATCTGTTCAAAAGCAGCTTGGCATCGGCCGTCCCATTGGAACTTCTTTCCCTTCTTCAAGAGACCAAAGAGTGGTTCACAAGTTAAGGTTAATTTTTCAATATACCGTCTTATGAATTGCACTTTATCCAAAAAGCCTCGCACCTCCTTTTCAGTCCTCGGTGGTGGCATTTCTAAGATGGCCTTGATTTTGGCAGGGTCGACTTCGATACCTCTCTGTGTGATCAAGAACCCCAGCATTTTCCATGTCGTAACACCGAACGTGAACTTCTGAGGATTTAGCCACAGCCTATACTCTCTGATCCGTTGAAAGAATTTTTGTAAGGCGGTGTAGTGGCCCTCTCTTTCCTTGGACTTGACAATCATGTCGTCCACGTCCACCTCAACCTCTTTGTGGATCATGTCGTGCAATATCGTGGTTGCAGCCCGTTGATATGTAGCTCCAGCATTCTTCAACCCAAATGGCATCACCCTATAACAACAGGTCCCCCACGGAGTGGTGAAAGCAGCTTCTCCTGGTCTTTGGGTGCCATCAATATCAGATTGTAGCCTGAGAATCCATCCATGAATGAGAGCAGTGCATGCCCAGCAGTGAAGTCCACTAACTCATCGATATGTGGCAGAGGGAAGTCGTCCTTCGGACTAGCTTTGTTCAAATCCCTGAAATCCACACATACCCGAATTTTGTCGTCCTTCTTCGGCACCAGAACTATGTTGGCCAGCCAAGTTAGGTATTCAAATACCAGCAGGAACCCTGCGTCAATTTTCTTGGTGACCTCTTCCTTAATCTTAAGAGCCCAGTCCGGGCGGATCCTTCTGAGTTTCTATTTAACGAGTCGGGCCTTTGGGTCAAGAGGGATCCGGTGCTATACAATCTCAGGATCGATTCTAGGCATGTCTTCGTAGGACCACGTGAAAACATCTTTGAAATCTTTTAATAAAACAACTAAGCGCTCGCGCTCCTCTGAAGACAATGTGCACCTGATCTGGACCAATCGCGGGTCCTTCTCAGTACTGACATTAACTATAGTGATTTCATCAACCAAGGGTTTAACAAATCTCTCCTGCTCTTGATCAATTAAACTTTGTAAAACCGGAGGGATTTCATCATCGTCGTTTTCATCAAAATTTTGAAAGTCCTGATTAATGCAATAAATCAAAGGCACAGAAAAGTAATCGAAAGCCACAGCCATTCCATTCTCATTAGTTACTTCCAAATCGTTTGACTTCTTCGTTACAACAGACTCAAAAGAGAAAGAAAAAGATGACCTAGACAGGACTGTGGCATCCGGGTTGTCACCCTCATGAATACCGGACTTAGACTCAAACGAGCTGGAACCTGATTCCGACTCCACAGACTCGGTGGAATCAGATTCCGGCTCACTACCTGACCCGGTGCTGCTTGATAAGAATCCCTCCTCGTACTGCCAGATGAGGGAGGGTGGGATGGATGCATTCAAAATGTTTAAAGGTCGGCTCGCAGCTGTTTCATTCCCAATCATGGACACCGAGAAGTTATCCCCCAAGCACTTCTGTATGATCGAAGGATCTGAAAGTAGACATGCCAGTGCTACCCCCATTTCAATATCGGTGCTCTCAGAATCCACTTCCTTACGCTGTTAAACCTCAATTGATGGGTCTGTCTACTCCTCGACCTCATCATCCCTAGATAACTGCAGGTCGAAGAAGATCTCAAACCCTGGCAAGCGACGCTTCGCTACATTCAACCACGGTTCTGGGAAGCCGCAGAATGGAAAATCCTCCCCCTCCCGGACAAAGCGTTCTTTTAGGGTACCCTAGATGGGTCGGTGCATTAACTCACAAGGCTTCCCTGCCTGCTTTGCTCTGGCTCTCCCAGCCATCTCCTTGCCTTTCCTCACCTAGTCCTCTTTGGTGGGCAGATAACCCAAGCCAAAGGTATGCGGGTTGTACGACACTTCGGCCGATACTGCAATGCCCTTCCGGCCACTCTTTCCTAATCCCATCTCGGGGATCTGTTGGAGCTTGTTCATGAGGTACACTGACTGTGCGCTGACATATAATCCCTCATCGACAGCTAGGATGTTCTGCACGACCCGAGCCTTGGCTAGGGTAAATCCTGATAGGAACACATCCTCCGTGCCATGCTCGATTTCCAAAACCGGTGTAGATACCTCTAGCGGTGGATGGATTGACGAATTCCCAAAAACTATAGCCACCCCCTTCCCGTGGGGGTATTTCAACATCTGGTCGAGGGTGGAAGAGACCGCCTTTACCTGGTGCAGCCACGGCCACCCTAGGAGTAAAATGAAGGTTGCGGGAACATCCAAGACATGAAAGTCAATGTCGTGTTGTCCTGAACCAACCTGGGTCTGAATCTGGACTGTCCTCATCACCTCTCTACTAGTATTGCCGTACGCCCGAATCACCTGGGCAGTTGCCGCAAAGTCTGCGGGCTTCAACCCAATTGCATATGTTGTTCTTGACGGACACACATTGATGGCGGATCCCGTGTCGACAAGGATCACCGGTATCCATTTGCTTCTACACTCTACAGAGATGTAGTGCGATTTGTTATGATTTGCGCCCTCAGGTGGCAATTCTTTGTCAGAAAGGGTCAACATCGGGGAAGCCCCTCCCGGAAAAACCAATCCTACCAGCTGCTCGGGGGTGGTGTCTATTGAGAGTTTGGCCTTGTCCATTGCAGAAAGGACAGCCTGCCTGTGAACTCTTGAGGCCATAAGCAGTCCCCAGATGGAGATGTCTGCCTGTATCTTTTTTAGCTGCTTCAGTACGGCTTCCTCTTCGAGTAACTTCTCTTTCTGTTTCTCCGCCTCCTTGTCCTTCCCGGACGCTTCTGGTTGATCTAAGTGCGGGGGCTTGAAATACCGCCCGCTCCTAGTCATGTGGTCGACCTCTCCCACGTACCAGGTATCATCCGGCTAGCCTTGTCCCCAGTCTTCATCTGTGTAGGCAAGACATAGGTCGTCATCTTCCCACCACATGCCATCAGCAGCCGACGAACACCTGTCCGGCTCCGTTACCACTGTTCCTGTGCCCACAGCCCCTTCCATTCCTATGCTCGCATCATGTTCTGTTCCTACAGACACAGTACGTTCCATCCCCACAGGGGCTTTGGCCTTTCTGGCCCTCTCAGAATTCTCGATCCCTTCCTGTTCCAATTGCTTTAGTGCAACCTGCTGTTCAACCTCTCCTGTATTCAAAATGCCCAGATCCCGAGCGAAATTCTTAGCACCGGCGATGCATTCTGATTCCCGGCCCTTCCGGCCATAGCTAATGTCCTTGTCCCTGACAGACCCTGTTCTGGCTGAGATTCTTCAACAACATCTGGTTTATCATCAAGCCACCATGTAGCCTCTACTGACCCATCAAAATCAAACCAGTTGACTGTCATGTCTCCTGGATCTTGTTCATTGAAAAATTGAAGGTTAGCAATATCCTTTTTCCAGATCCGCAAGTCATCTAACCCCTGATTAGGTCCATCCTCCTGCATTACACAAATCTCTACTCCCACTGGGAATTCCACATTCGGCTTAACTTGGCCTGCTGACGTAATGTGACTAATCGGATTATATGCCTCCTCAGCAAAGCTCCTAAATTCCTCAGACCCTGAATCAACAGTCTCACTTTCCTTCAAAGTCGTTCGCGTTCTATCTTTGATAGTCACCACCATTGGTTCAGGTCAGGTTCGGGAGATGTCCAACATGCACAGGTCAGTGCTGTCAGGAATGAACACCTCTGGCTTGGGTAGGTGAGAAGGGGTGATATATGTGCTGGGGTCGTATGACACAACCCCAGTTTGGATTGAGTTGATGCGTTTGGAAGGTGGAGCCTGGTTATGTGGTGGGAGAGGGTTGGTTGTGACATTGGGTTTCTCCGGAGGCGCGATCACCCTGTTATCGATGAGATCTTGAATCTCATGACGCAATCTAAAGCAATGGTCAGTGTCGTGACCATGCTGTTGGTGAAAGGCGTAGTATTTAGCTGGGTTATGGGAGAGGGGAAGTGTTTCTAGCAATGGCCGCGGCTCCAGGGGCTTCAAGTGCCCTCTCTTAATTAAAATCCCCAGGGCTTTGGACAGGGGTATGCATAGTGGGGTAAAGGTTCTTGGCCTCGAGGTAGGTACTTGGTCGTTTACGAGTTACTTCCAGACGCGCCGGTGAATGGTGTAGCTGTAAGGGTTCTTGGGGTGGTGGTGGTGACCATGCTCACATCTGAAGTCCTGGCAACTACAGCACTGCTTGCGCCTGCATTCGTACTACGGTTGAAAGTCCTCCTGGGCTGCTCTCTGTCATTGTCAATCAGACCCTACTTCAAGGCGTCCTCGATCTGCACCCCAATCTCATGTAGATCAGCAAAGGTGGGAAGAGGGAGGACGATCATTTTCTGCATGAGCTTGGGCTGGAGGTTGCGCACAACCATCCGTATTTGATCTTTGTCGGTCGGCCTAATGGTCATCACTGAGGCTTTGGCCCTCTAGCAGGTTACGAAGTCGGAAAAGCTCTCCTTCGGCTCCTGTCTAGTCGTCTCAAGATCACGAGTTGTGATCTCAATCTGTGTATTATAGGAGTATTGAGCCACGAAGGCCTTAGCCATCTCTTCCCAGTTCCTCTTAACGGAGTCTTCCAGTTTTGCATAACAAATAGCCGCTACACCCGACAGGGTTCAGCCAAACAGGGAAAGCTTCTGCAATCTGGAGAGGCCCATCGGCCTTAAGATATCTGAAAACAGCTATAGGTGCACCACTGGATCTCCAAACCCATCGAAACGGTCTATGTGCGGCATTTTAAACTGGTCTGGCAAAGTTACGGCCGAATCGGTATACCCATCCTCAATATCTGGAATAGATTTCACACCCTGAGACTTTTTGAACAGCTTTTCTAGCTTGCTCACTTTTAAAGCCGTGGGGCCCATCTCAAACTCGAAGGGAGAATCCGGCATGTTGGTTTATGCTTTGGGTTGGGGTAGGATCGGGGGCGGAACTGGCCCTACTGGAATGTCTGTATCATCCTGGACGTTTATTGTCTCCCCAAGTATGGGAACTCTTGGTGGAGGAGGAGCCTGGTGTGAAGCAGATGCTCCGGTTTGCTGCTGCAGCCTGGCAATTAACTCCGCCTGTTGGGCCATGACCTCAGCCTGCTGTTTGGCAAATTCTGCTTGACGAGCAGCATCCTGCTGCATGGTTTTCATACTCTCCTGGAGCTGACGCATCATCTCTTCCATTCCCGCCATACTGCCCTGATCTAACTGAACTATCAGTATATCTGTCTTTGTGGTAAACTCGGAAACCTCAGCTTGACTACCCAAGGACCACTGATCTGGCAACCACTGTACCGATACACTGCGTCTTACTGATCTCCGTCTGGTAAACGGGGGCATAGAATGGAACACTGGTTGTCCGTCTATCAGATCCTCAGATCGATGGAGTCGGCGACCTCTAGTCCAGAGTGCTTGGGGAATATCTGCTTGGCCGGAAGCAATTGTGCTAAACTACCCCTAGCAAAAAGATAAATAAAGCATAATAAGGAAACAGAAGAAAAATGGACAGTATAACAGTTTAAATGAAGACAACACACAGTTGGCAAACATATGCTGAATGAACCATTCTCAACCACTGATCACTGTTCCCAAATTACTGCCCCAAATCTGAATCTGATACCTGTGGATATAACTGATTCTCAAAATACTGATACTGATGGCTGCAGGCCTGACACCCAGACTTGCAAACTGATACATACATTCCTGTAGAGGCCCACTCTAAAAAGCACATAGCAAGTAAATGAGAGCCAAAACACCCCTACAGAGGGGGTAGGGTTTCCCTGTCCTATTTTGTCAGGAGCTAGGGTTTCACTACGCACGCAGCGATTTCAAACAACCTACAATCGGGTAAGCAACCTGTCCTAGTTTGGGATAGTCACTATGGATTCCGATATGTACTAGGTCGAATGGTTAAAAAGGATGCCTCGGTAAACCGGGGTTTGTGTTCCCATCGTGGCAGAGCCCGTAACCGGTCAGCCTTATGGCACGCTTCTCAAAGCGACCCTCTGGCAAATCGTTCCGGAATAGCAGATGGCAAACACGGTGTCCTAGGCGCACCAATGGAAATGCAATGCAAAGAGACACATAAGTGTAGTCAAAACAATATATCATGAGTTCGAGTCAAGTTCTCTAACTCCCTAGCAGAGCCGCTTATAGACGCGCCCGAACATCCCGGGAAAAATCCCGTTTTGTTCAATGGGCTTACTACAGTTCGAACTCAATGTCACGGTTCTTAATCTGATCTCGCAAAGTGCAATGCGAGATTGATAAATCACCAAAGAGTCCAAATCCGGCAAATCATTTTGAAAAACTGATTTTTGAGAAAGAAGTGCCAAATATGGACTGCTTTGCCAGATACAGAGTCGCCACCTAAATATTTTGTTTTGGGAAAATTTAGGAAACCCTGACTCGTGCCTAAGGCCACGTGTCCGTCATCACCAAAGTTGCCTCGGCTCGGGAACTTGGGTACGAAAGGGGAAGGTCATGCAATGAGCACCCCCGCTCGCCCGATCAAAGATCGGCCGTTACTCACATGATATCTTGTTTTTGAAAACACATGCGTTCTTATTCCGATTTATTAGCCTAGAATTACTATGTGATGCGCACAGCATACAAGTATAGACTGGATCGCCTAAGTTGGAACAAAACATCTCATGTTTGTTTTTAAAAACGGTTTACTACTCGCAAGTAGGCTAAAATGCGGATTTTGCCACCCTCAAGTGAGCTCAGAAAACACGGTGATTTGCCACTCTCAAGTGGGCTTAAAACTCATAATCAATGAATTGTTCCAATTCAAGTAACCCAACCTTCACCCACAGGCATTTAGGCAGTTCTATCACATAAGCAGTTAGCCTCGTGGCAAGCATGCTATCATGGCAGTCATTCACACACATGCAAGGATGCTAAAGCATAAACACTTACCGAGTACTCCGAGCCAAAACAAAAGCTATTATAGAAATCAATGCATGATCCTAGCTATGTCGAGAATGCCTAATGCAACACATACAAAATGCAACTAAGATAGGCTCGGCTATTCTAAAATGTCATGTGAAATGCAATTTGATACATGTATTCAAACAGGAATTGAAATATAATGATGTTAGTATGATACGCCGAGCCCGGTGCATACAAGACAAATGAATGGAGGCAAACATGCAAGCATAAGGATGCTATTTGAAACTTGCCCTAAAACTAACCATCGTAAGCTGGTAAATAAAAGGAAGAATGAAATGGGGGTTGGAAGACATGCATCACACACACGCACACTTATTACAATCGTTGGCCCTCTCGACGGAGGGTCCGAATGAATAATACAGAACCAACTAGCTAATCTACGCTAACCTATTTGAACTAGTTATTACACAACAAAATGAATAACAAGCTACAGCTAATTATTACACAACTCTAACTAATTAACAAATTAACTAAATTAGCAATTAAATAAGCATATAAACTATATGATGCATGCTACCTCAGCTCTGCTTTAGATGACAAAGGATGCATGCATGCTCGAGTCGCCTTGTTCGGAAATCCCTCGCGACGCCTCGATTTGCCCCTATTTGCAATTGATCTCAGAAACTTGCAGCAAGCTCCAGAGAGATGAAACTCTACCTTGGGAATCTGTAGGGATGCTGCCGACCAGATATTGGCCTTGGAGACCACCTGCCGACCACTTTTTGTGGTGAAAACCAGAAAAAGTGGTCGGCCAGCCACTTTATCTGGTCGGCCGACCAGTTTTTGCTGCTAGTTTTTGGTTTTCTGCAACAGAGAGTAAGAAAGGGGCATGGCAAAGTATTTGCAACACATGTATATGCGACCACCCTCCCTATCATTACATAAGCTCAAGGGAGTGTAGGTCTCGACCCTCGGCCCACCAATCACGCATCTCGATGCATGATGGCCGAGGGGCCGAATTGCGCAACTCAATATGGAATGAATGCACATACAAACACCTAAAGCCTAGAACTCCGTCATGAATAGTCAAAAGTGTCAGTGATCGGGAATCGAGGTACATTTCATCACTTCGAGTATGAAACGTGCCTCGTTTCCCGTGTTTGGACTAACGCCTATTCCAAACACAATGCAACAAACATGGCATGCACAATGCGACTCAATCATATAACTTAATGCAACACAACTTGGACATGCACGCATGACAGGGATGATCATACACGCATGCAAACTAGCATACACGATGCTATGAACTATATGGCATACACAATGCATGTGGTAACC
The DNA here is from genome assembly GCA_025200525.1 of Camellia lanceoleosa. Lineage (NCBI taxonomy): Eukaryota > Viridiplantae > Streptophyta > Magnoliopsida > Ericales > Theaceae > Camellia > Camellia lanceoleosa. The sequence continues at coordinate 93,845,320 of CM045768.1, forward strand.
AACATACATAATGCAATGAAAATGGCATGCACAAGTGCAATGATCAATCATGTAACAACATGGCATGCTCAATGCTACGAACTACATGACATACTTAATGCGCAATGGACTTAAACCGAAATGAATAGGCCTCAGCCATGTCCAAATCAGCGGCCATTGATGATGAAATCAAGGCACCAAAATGCACACAAACATGTATAATGCAATGGCCCAAGCCTAAGGCACAAAATATAACTCTCCAAGAGCATTGAAAAGATGAACATGGAGTATAATGGCATGTGCTCCAGCACTGAAATGGTATATAAAATGACTTCGAATCATGCAAACAACTCATGTAATGCATGTTGAAAGGCTCAAGTATCGAAAGCTAGTGAAGCATATTACACTAGAGATATGCAAGGCGATGCTCAATTGACCAAACCAACCCTAAACAGACCCTATGCAGGCCAAAACAGTAGCAAAATGAGTTGGGATGATGGCTTTGAAAGGCACAAAAATGGGGCTCATGCAATGGCTCACAAATAGGGCATAAAAGCATAACTCTAAAGAGCACTTAAAGAGTGAAAAAATATGGAAGTATAGCAGCCCTACATGCTCTAAAATAACATTCCCAATAATGCCAAAACGTGCAAATATCTCGAGTTAAGCATGCAAGAGACCTCAAAACTTAAAGCTAGTCAAGGCTATTACACAACAAGCATGCATGGCAAGCATCATTCGACCAAGAGGCCTCAAAACAAAGCTAAGGAAGCCCAAAATATGAACAAAACCATGTTGGAGCAAAGCCAAAATGTGCTAGAATAAAGAGCCAAAACATCATACAAACCAAGCTAGTAAACAAGATTTACACTACAAGCATATGAAGCATGTGAGAGGTTACCAAACCAGCCAAAAAAAAGCCATGACATGTCGAATGATGACCAAAAAAACACTGAAATAGAGCTGAAACATGCTAGATTGACACGCTACCTTGATGAGCCATAAATGGGAATACACTACACATATGAGAAGCATGCCAAGGGTGACCAAACCAACCATGGAGAGAGTCTAGGCAAGCCCTAAAAGTCACCAAAAAGTGCCTGAACCAAGCCTTGAAAGTATGAAAATGTATGCTCCTTTGATAGGCCAAAATGCAAGTGAGCAAGACAAAAAGAGAGAGGGTCACCCCTCTCTGATTTAGGACCTCAAAACCACATGCCAACCACTGAAAATCCACTAGATTTCAATGGCTAAAAGGCCAAGCAAGGATTAGCTCAAAGGCCCTAAGGCATGGCACAAAACAAGGCCAAACAAGGCATGCAAGAGGGTAACAGACCCTCAGCACCCAAGAGGTCTTAAACAAACATGTTAAGTGCTCAAAAAAGAAGCTTTTTTTAGTTGAAAACAAAACTCAAATCGCTCAGGAATAGCAGATGGCCAACACGGTGTCCTAGGCGCACCAATGCACATGCAATGCAAAGAAACACATGATTGTAGTCAAAACAAGATATCATGAGTTCGAGTCAAGTTCTCTAAACTCCCCAGCAGAGTTGCCAGAAACTGTAGACATCCCCGAACGCCCTGGGAGGATGAACTCCCCCCGTTCCGTTCGTTTGTGGGTCTATTACAGTTCGGACTCAAATTGTCACGGTTCTAAATCTTGAACCAAAGAGTCCAAATCCGACAAATCGTTTTGAGAAAACAGATTTTGAAAGAAGTGCCAAACATGGATTGCTTTGCCAGATACAGAGTCGCCACCTAAATATTTTTTAATGGGGAAATTTAGGAAACCCTGACTCGGTGCCAAAGGCCACGTGTCCGTCATCACCAAAGTTGCCTCGGCTCGAGAACTTGGGTACGATTGGGAAAGGTCAGCTATGAGCACCCCCGCTTGCCCGATCCGAATATCGGCCTCTACTAACCATGATATCTTGTTTTGAAAACATTATGCGTTCTTATTCCGGTTATTAGCCTAGAATTACTATGTTATGCGCACAGCAAACAAGTATAGACTAAGTTGCCTAAATTGGAACAAAACATTTCATGTTTGCTTGTTTGAAAATGGTTTGATGGTGCTACCCGCAAGTAGGCTAAGACATGAATTTTGCCACCCTCAAGTGGGCTTAGAAAATATGGTTTTGCCACTATCAAGTGGGCTTAAAACTTGTATTCAATGCATTGTTCCAATTTAAGTAACCCAACCTTCACCCACAGGCATTCAGGCAGTTATATCACATAAGCACATAGCCTCATGGTAAAGCATGCTATCATGGCAACACTCACACTCATGCAAGGATGCTAAAACATAAATGCTTACCGAATACTCCAAGCCAAAACAGAAACTAGTTAGTAATCATATGTATGATCCTAGTTCATGTTAAGATGGCTAATGCAACACATGCAAGATGCAACTATGATAGGCTCGGCTATTCTAAGATGGCATATGATGATGCTGCAACTAACACGTATTCAACTTGGAATTGAAATACAATACAGTTAGTATGATGCTTGAGCAGTGCATGCAAGACAAATGTATGGATGCACGCATGCATAGCATAAGGATGCTAAATTAAATATGTCCTAATACTAACCATCAAAAGCAGGTAAGTAAAAGGGAGAAAGAAGTGGGGGTTGGAGGACATGCACACACGCACCCACGCTTATTACAAATTCGTCCTCGCTAGGAGGGACCAAAAGAATATACAATTTAATTAACCTACAAGCTAATTAAATAATTACAGTCCACTTAACTAATTAATAAATCAATTAAGCTACTGAAAAGCAGTAAAGGGCCTCAGGAAGAGGGATGCACGCATGCTCAGATTGGCTTCGCCCGGAAATCCACTGCCATGTGCAAGTTGCCTTTGTTTTCCCTGCTTTGCTCCTCTGAAAATTGCACAATTCCCAAGGTATGCTCCATGGACATTGGGGAATGCTACCGGCCAAGAGGAATGGCCACCGGCCAAAAGAGATGATCACCGGCTACTTGTGAAGCCATCGGCCACTGATGGGTGGCCGGTCAGCACTGAAGATGGCCGGCCGGCCAAATCTTCCTGCAGAATCCTATTTTGACAGCAACAAAGGGCAAAACAAGGCATGGCAATTCATTTCAAGCAAATGTGTGCACCACCACATCCCTTATCATGTTTATGACTCAAAGGGGCATGGTCCTTGATTCTCGGACTACCAATCGCGCATTTCAATGCGTGACGGCCCAAGAAGCCAAGTTGTGCATTTTGATTTCAAATGTAATGCAAACCAAACAAATGAAAGCCCAACCTCTATCATGCTCAATCAAGAGGCAAGGCATGCATGCCAAATGCAACCTAAGCATGTGAGCTAAGCATGCAACATGAGCATGGAGGCAAGTATGCAAACATGCAATATGTACTAGGCACACAACCTAAGCTAACAAGCATGCAAGGCATGGAATAAGGCAACAACATTTGAGCAACATGTCAAGCATGGATTTAAACTAATTTGGGCAGCTCTATACTAGGCCCAAAACAGTGGCCAAGTGCCATGGAAATGAAGGCCAAAACACATACAAATATGCATGCACACATGGTCCAAGACTTAGGCACAAGGAAGCAACTTTTAAGCACACTTAAAAGAAGACAAACATGGGTATATGGCATGCATTATAAGCTCTGAAATCATGTCATAGATGGGGCCAAACCAAGTAAGCAAAACAAGCAAAGCATGCATAGAAGCTTGGAATTAGCCCAAGGACTTAAACCATGACCATATGACACATGAAGCAAATGATCAAAGTGAATCAAAACAGTCCCAAATCATGTCAAAGTAAGCCCCAAACACCACTTAGATGGCATCTAAATGACCTATACATGGAAGCATACACAAATGTCTAAACATGGAGCATAAGACACAACCTCTTGAAGCATCAAAGGAGCCATGAAAAACAAGTATACAAGAATGCTACAAGGACTGAAATGGCATGGCAAGTGGTTCCAAACCACTGAAACAAAGCAAGGAAAGCATGCTAGAGGGATCAACACTCAAGGCTCATAATGGGGATTGCATGGTAGCTATACAAAGCAAAGCATGGATGACCCAAACAACCAAAAAAAGTCCTTAAGCACCCTAAAACATGCATAAAAGCTTCACAAAGCTAAGCCAAAACAAGTAAGCATAGTGGTCTAAATGCTAGATACATGTTGAGGCAATTTCATGGCATTACAAGACAAGTATGCAAAGCAAGCATGGTGTGTCTAAACCAAGTAAAAACATAGGTAATACATGGAAAAATACTACCAAATAACACTTAAGACATGGCCAACATGCACTTAAAAATGATGCTCACACATGAGGCTATAATGACACATATTGAAAACAATAAGGAGAGGGGATGGCCCTCTCCTTCTTAGGACCTCAAACCACCATCCTCACCACTGAAATCTTGAGTGAAATCCCTTAAGATTTCAGTGGTGAGGAGGCCCAAACAAGGTGGTCCCAGAGCTCACCAAAAATAGCACAAAAAGGGGCCAAACAAGGCCTAAGAGGAGGATAACAACCCCAAACACAAACGTGTCCTTAATGAAGTATCTTAAACACAAAAAAACAGAACTTTTTTATGTTATACACAAAGCTCAAAACAGCAAGCAAGATAGGCTAAAAGCTTGTGCAAAAACGGGAAATAAAATAGGGTTAAAGGCTCACCCTTGTAGACCAACGAAACCAGCAGCTTCTTGGAAAAAAAACCAGTCCCTTAGCCTCTAAAAATGGCCTCCAAGCTCCTTAGGTTGATGATGGAGGTTTTGTGCTAGGAGGTGTAGTTCAAATGGCCAAGAACTAGACCCTTTTGCACCTTCTAACCCACACAAATGTAGAGAGAGAGGGAGATATAGAGAGGGAGTGATATATATATGATATATATCAGATTTTTCTAACCCTTGAAAATGGTGGAGAGGCCTTCTATTTATAGAGGAGATGGAGGCTTGAAGCTTCTAAGAGAAGCTAAGCAAAAAGGGTCAAGGGGGTCAAAGGGGTGAAGCTTCTCTTAGAAGCTTGGAGCAAAAGGGCCAAGAAGGCTAAGCTTCTTGGAGAAGCTAGACAAAAGAGCCAAGCTTCTTGGAGAAGCTAGGCAAAAGGTTCAAGAGGTGCAAGCTTCTCTTGGAAGCTTAGAAGGGTTCAAGCTTCTTGGAGAAGCTGGGCAAAGGTGCAAAAGGTTTAAGCTTCTAGGAGAAGCTAAACCAAGGTGCAAAAGGTTCAAGCTTCTAGGAGAAGCCAAACCAAGGGTGCAAAAGGTTCAAGCTTCTTGGAGAAGCTAAACCAAGGGTTCAAAAGGTTCAAGCTTCCTCAAGAAGCTAAAAACCAAGGGTTCAAAAGGTTCAAGATTCCTCAAGAAGCTAAAAACCAAGGGTTCAAAAGGTTCAAGCTTCCTCAAGAAGCTAAAACCAAGGGTTCAAAAGGTTCAAGTTTCCTCAAGAAGCTAAAACCAAGAGTTTAAAAGGTTCAAGCTTCCTCAAGAAGATAGAACCAAGGGTTCAAAAGGGTCAAGCTTCCTCAAAAAGCTAAAACAGGGGGTTCAAAAGGTTCAAACCCCCTCAAGAAAAGGTCTCGGCTAGAAAAAGTGGCTAATCGGCCAACAAAGTTAGCCGACCGACCAAACAGAGTGCCGACCAGCCAAATATATGGCCGATGGCAACAAAACACTGGCCGGTGGCCTCTAGCCATGGCCGGTGATGTGTGGGGATGTCTCACAAGCCATTCCCTGCCCCTCAAAGGCAAAACACAAGTGTTTGGTGCAAAACCAAACACAAAACAGTCGAGTCGAGAGATCCTGAGGCAAGGCACGTTGCTGAGACCTTCGGGAACTCAAGACGAACACAAACATGGATGATCACCGGGTGTTCAAACGGTGACGTCCAAGTCTTGAGGACGGTCAAAAATGGGGTGTCTACAACCGTCGACCATGTCACATGTTGGGAATTTCATGCCAGAAGAGCCCCCGCTACTGGGGCAAATTGTAATTGAGCTCAGCCAACCTGAACCCATCCTAAGTATAGGCAATGGCATGCCGATAACAACCGAGCTCCGCTCTGATATAGCAACCCAAACCTTCGACCAAGCTGAAGCTAGTGGAAAGAACAAGATGGAGGCAGACACTGATCCCCATGAACAACTCCTGTGGACTGTTGAGGCTTTGGAAGCCGGGGGACTGAACAAACAACAAGTACTTGCAGTTGCTGCAAAAATTGTGGATGACACTTTCCCCACTCAGACCGAGGGCAGTTCAAGTCAAGGGGAGAATTGAGAGAAGGGCCGTCATACCAGAACTGTTCCCTCTAATCCTCATTCCGCACCCGGGAAAGATCAGCAGACCAAGCCTGCACCTGCCGATCCCTTTTCTAGTGTGCCTAGCAAAAATCCACAAACCTCAGAGTATCTACCCCGAGGTCGCAGGGTCTTTCATGCCCTTTACATGCCTTTGTCTAAGGCCCTTCAAATCCTTGCTGAAAAGGGGTATCTCATACCCCTCGATCCTTGTCCTCTCCCTAGTCGTCTTCCATCTGGTCATGACGCTACTCAGTACTGTGCGTACCATCAGCAAACTGGTCATAGCACCGACAATTGCTTCCGTCTTCGCCATGAGGTACAAGATTTGATTGACAACGAGGTTATCCTCCCACCAAGCTCAGCAAAGTCTATCGTCACTGGATCAGTGAACCTGGAGGATAATGTGATGTGATCAGGGGATGAACCACCTGCGGGCGGTGCTCAGTTTATTTCAGATGTGGCGTATGGCACACACTTTTTTTTTGAGCATTTGTGAATGCTAGTTTTGTACTTTCTGACTTGGGTATTGAGTCATTTTTGTTATGTTGTTTAGAGTCTGTCTTGTTGTTTTGAGTCAGTCTTTTCTTACTGAGTCATTTGGGTCTGTCTTGTTGTATCGAGTTAGTCCTATTTTGTTAGAGTCAGGTGATTTCGGGGGTGTTACCTCAGATATCACTTGCTTGTTTTGTGTTTGTCTTTTACATTCTTTTGGGTCTGTTTCTACCATGGAGCCAGTTGCACCAGAAGACTTGAATGAAACAACAGTGATTTTCACACTCTTGTGTTTGCTTCTGCCTTGTGCCAGTTGTGCCAGAAGTTCCGATAAGATGGCAGTATTTGACTAGAAACTGTGTCTTTTCTGTGCCTTGAAATCATTGCATTGACCTAAGTTTTTCAAAACTTTTTGAACATTGTGATGAAAACAAAGAGGAAGGAATTCCTTGGGATTTGCAAAAAAATTTGATCAATTGAGAGAAAGAGAGGCGTGCTAAGCCCTTAATGAATGAAATCATGTTTGTTAATGTGAGTACTGAGAAGGATCTTGGCTTGATCCAAATTGGTTCTATACTGTCTTCAACGCGAGTGATTAATCGCCTTCTTAAAAGCTGTCAAAAAAATGTTTTGCGCCGTCTTGTGAAGACCTGTGTGGAATCGCTCTTGAGATTGTGCAGCCCAGGATCAATCTCAGCCTCAAGACTCGACCTCTTACTTTCAAACCTTGAACTTAGATTCAGAATGTTCAATGGTCAACCACAATGTGAGGCCCGTATGGCCAGATTTGAAGCAAATCCCTGAACTAGAGGCAAGAAGGTCAGATATTATCAAAGAAAGCTTGCGAAGCTAGATCAGAAGCATTCCTTGAACTAGGGGCAAAAATGTCAAGTGTGCTCGAAGAGCCAAAGATGGATCATTCTGCAAACCAATGAAGACTGGCAACAATGCCAAATCGCAGAAGGGAGGAAAGAAGAAAGTATTGCTGAAGAACAACCGAGTTCCTATCCACAACACTAGGGGCAAACTCAGCCCCCGTTGGATGGACTTCTACATCATCAGCGAACAGCAGCCATTCCCCTGGATTCAGATGGCTTCGAGATCCTAAAACCATTTGACATGGACTTGTTATACTTTTTACCCTTGAGAGGCTCGCTGGGTCGAAAACCCGAAAGGGTGACCCAGGCAAAAGTTAGAGCAAGGAAATAAAGAAAAAGAACAAAAAAAGAAAAAATGCAAAGAATGAAAAAAAAAAAAAAGAAAAGAAGAAAAATGAAAAGAAAAGATGAGAAAAGAAGAAAAGAAATGAAAAGAATTGAAAAGAAAAGAAAAACAGAGCTCGCAAGGTTGAAAATCCGGAAGAGCGGCCTTAGCAAAAGTTAGAGCGCAAAAGGAGAGGTTAATACCCGAGTGTACCTTAACCCCGAGCTACGTAAGGCTTGCTTCCCATGTTTGGGATACGTAGGCAACTTCATTCTAAAGTCCATCCATAAAACACTTCAAATTCAACTGTCCTATCTATGAGATTGAACGGGTCATCTTTGTCATTTCTGTATCCAAGAGTTCGATTGTGACCTTTACCATGAAAACTGGTTACAGTGTGCTACGGTGCTATTCAAACAAGGGGCAACTTTTCGTTGCCATACAGCGCGTTGCGGTGCTATTCAAACAAGGGACAACTTTCCGTTGCCGGGCAGTGCCGTTTGAGCAAGGGGCAATTTTCCATTGTTTTGGGTCTGAGGTTGTGCACCTCAAGAGTAAGTTCCGTGTTGGTCGAGCATTGGCCATTTGCAAAAATAGTTTTTGAGAATTTTTAATGAAGTTGACTAATTTTCTCAAAAATTATTCCATTTTTCCAAAAACTGGACCATATCGTTGACCCAAAAAGGAAAATTTTCAGTGCTCATAGCCTGACTTGCATGATTTTAAATCGGAAAGTCGAACAAGCATGTTAATCTAACTCTCATGTTGGTCAAAATTGTTTTAGTAGAAAACCAAAACAAAAATTAGTCAAAATGATGAACTAGAGGCACAGTTGAGTCAAGCTTCCTGTCTTTCCCCCATTGTCAATGCATTTGCCAGGAAGGGCACCATACTTGCCAGAAAGGGCACCCTATTCACCAAGAAGGGCACAGCGGAAGCTAACAGAAAAGGGCTGAAAGCTCTCATATCCTCCGAACAACGAGGTATCAACCCAAGTGCAAAGCACGAACTGGAATGGGGTAAGATATTCCACTCCCTCACTTGGACAGATCTGATCACGTCCAAACTCCCTAGCAGAGCATCGTCAACCGATGTCAGCTGTAGATTTGTTACACACCTAGTTGTAGCACAACCCCTCTGCGGGAAAGTTCACTGTTGTGAGCAGAAAAAGAGAATCTTGCAAAATGCTAGGGGCAAGAGCCCGCAACTTCCTATTTATCCATCAACCACCCTGGGGAGGGATGAAAAATGAGAGATTAAAGAATAGAGAGATGTACGCTGAGAGGAAAAGCGAGAAAAGGGTTTTGAGAGAAAAACTGAGCTTGAAGGCCAAGTGATGTGAGAATCACAAATAAGAAAGGGTGGGGAATAATACCCGAAGAAATTGGCTCCTCGCGAACTTAGAGGTCTCTCGCCTTTGTAACACGTCTGAGTGTTGTGTCTTTTGTTTTGTTTGTCTCGATTCTTGTTTTTGAGTCGTTTCGAGTGTGTCTTGACATGTTTCGGTTGTTTACCCTTTTCTTTTCCTTTATTGAGTCATGGTGTGCTGTGTTCAGTCGTAGGCTCAATACCCGATTAAGAACTCATTTCTTAATTCCAAAATGAATCGTTTTGTGCTCAAGAGTGCTGTGTCATTCTCCACGTTTGTGCAAAATTGGATTTGTTCTTTCAGAATGCTGCATTATGAACTGTGTATTCAGATTGAGCAGTATGTTATGTTGTGAGCTGCGTGCAAATTAAACCAAATGTTGTGTTATGAACTGTGCGTTCAGATTAAGCAGTATGAGCTGTGTGCAAATTAAACAGAATGTTGTGTTATGAACTGTGTGTTCAGATTGGGCAGTATGTTATGTTGTGAGCTGCGTGCAAATTAAACCAAAAACTGCCTTATGAACTGCATGTTCAAATTGAGCAAAAACTATGTTATGGACTGCGTGTCTAGATTGAACAAAAACTGTGTTATGAACTGTGTGTTCAGATTGAGCAAATACTGCGTTACGAACTGTGTGTTCAGATTGAGCAAATATTGTGTTATGAGCTGTGTGTTCAGATTGAGCAAAATACCGTGTTATGAACTGCGCGTTCAGATTGAACAGTGTGCTATGTTATGAGCTGTGTGCCCGAAAAATGTGTTGTGTGCCCGAAATGAGCTGTGTGCCCGAAGAATGAGCTGTGTGCCCGAAGAGTGAGCGGTGTGCCCGAAATGTGATGTGTGCCCGAAATGTGCTATGTGCCCGTGTAGACACCCCATTTTTGACCGTCCTCAAGACTTGGACATCACCGTTTGAACACTCAGTGATCATCCTTGTTTGTGTTCGTCTTGAGTTCCCGAAGGTCTCGACTACGCGCCTTGCCTCAGGATCTCTCGACTCGACTGTCTTGTGTTTGGTTTTGCACCAAACACTTGTGTTTTTGCTTTGGAGGGCAAGGAATGGATTGTTGGCCATCCCCACACTCCACCGGCCATGGCTTGAGGCCACCGGCTGTGTTTTGTTGCCATCGGCCAAATGTTTGGCCGACCGGCACTCTAGATGGTCGACTGGCCATCTATTTTGGTCAAATTACATTTTTGGCTGGCCGACCACTGTTTATCTGCTTTTGCAAATATTTTTATGCCAACTGTGCTAGCTAGCATACACTTTGCTCCCCTCCATACACATGTATGGAGGGATCTCTCTCTTGACTAGCTTGTTTGGAAAGCTTTACAAGAGGGATTGTCTATAAGAGGGAGCCTCTTCACCCTCCATTAGGGTTACAAAATTTTTCAAAGCTTTGAGTTTTAGGGTTAGGGTTTGTTCATACTCTATCTCTATATCTCTCCTTCTCTTGAGTGTTTTGTGTGTGTTTAGTTTTAGTTTTGCACACAAATACCTACCATTACACCATACCTTAGTTGCTGAGGCATAAGGGGCTTGTTCTTGGAGGTTTTGGACTGGTTTGAACCTAAGGAAGCTGTTGGTCTTCCATTTTTGAAGAGGGTCATCAAGGGTAAGAACTTCACCCTTTATTCTCCATTTTTGCATAGCTTTTTAACCAATCTTGAAACTGTTTTTAGACTTTGTATATAACATATAAAAGTCTTCTTTTTGCCTGCTCTAAATAGTTGTTTAAGAGTGTTTTGAGCTTTGGGGTTGTTTGACCCCTCTTAGGGCTTGTTCGGCCCCATTTTGTGCCATTTTGGGTGAGCTTCGGGACCTCTTTGTTTGGGCCTCCTCACCACTGAAATCTTGAGGGATTTCAGTGGTGAGGATGGTGCTTTGAGGTCCTAAGAAGGAGAGGGCCACCCCCTCTCCTTGTTGTCCTTGAAAAGGGCCATTTTAGCCTCTTGAGTGAGCATATTATTTAGGTTCATGTTGACCATATCTTAGCTGCTATTTAGTGTTATTTTGCCATGCTATAGCACTGTTTTATGTTGGTTTAGGCACATCATGCTTGTTTAGCATACATGTCTTGTAATGCCATCATTTGCCTTAACATGTACTTAGCATGTAGATTACCATGCTTGCTTGTTTTGGCCAAGCTTTGTGAAGCTTTTAGGCTTGTTTTACCTTGCTTAAGGTCTGATGTAGGTTGTCTTAGCCATGCTTGCCATGCTTTGTTTATCCTCTTTGCATTCTTGGCTTGTAAGCCTCAGGTGTATGAACCATGAGCATGCATTACTTGCATTATTCCAGTGGTTTGGAACCATTTAACATGTCATTTCAGTCCTCATGACATGCTTGCATGCTTGCATTTGATGCCCCTTTAATGTGTTAAAAGGTTGTTGTCTTACGCCCCTTATTTAGGCCCTTGTGCATGCTTGCATGTTTAAGCCATTTAGATGCCATCTAGATGTGTTATTGGCTTTGTCTTAATATGCTAAAACTCTGATTTTGGTTGCTTAATTCATGCCATGTTCGATTTTGCTAAGTGTAGTTCAATACACCTTTGGCTTGCCTTGAATTTTGGCTTTGCTTGCATGCCTTGTTTGTCTTGTCTAGTTGGTTTGGCACCTTTCATGACCTGATTTTCAGAGCTTATAATGCATGCCATTTGTCCATGTTTTCATCCTCTTAAGTGTGCTTGAGAGTTGCTCTTCAATGCCTAAGTGTTGGTCCTTGGGTGCATGCATGCATGCATGTTATTTGGTCCTCATTCTCTTAACAATTGGCCAATGTTTTGGGCTTAGTATAGAGCTGCCCAAATTAGTTTAAGTCCATCATTCGCATGTTGTTGCATGCTCACCTTATGTGTTGTTGCATACTTGTGTGTTGTTACATGTTTAGGTTGTTTAACATGTTTGCTCCATGTATCGTTGCATGCTTGAACATCCACATTGCATCTTGCACACTTGTTGGTTTGCATTGCCTCATGCCTTGCATGCTTGCTTGCATAGCTTGTATGCCTTGTACGCATTGTGCATTGCATGCCCATGTTGCATACTTAGTTAACATGCCTAGGCTGCATTGCATTGGCATGCATGCTTTGCCTCTTGAATTGAGTATGATAGAGGTTGAGCCTCACTTGTTTGTTTGATGTGCATCTCATTTGAAATCAAAGTGCATACCCGATTTCTTGGGCCATCACGCATTGAAATGCGCGATTGGTGGTCCGAGAATCGAGAACCATGTCCCTTTGAGTCACAAACATGATAAGGGATGTGTTGGTGCACACATTTGCTTGAAATGCATTGCCATGCCTTATTTTGCCCTCTACTGCTGTCAAAACAGGTTCTGCAGGAAGTTTTGGCCGGTCGACTACATACAGTGCCGACCGACCAACAATTTGTGGCCGATATCTCCATAGGTGGTTGATGACCATCCCCCATGGCCGGTGACCATTCCTCATGGCCGGTGGTGTTCCACAGCACTCAGAGAAGCAACCTTGGAGTTTGTGCAATTTTCAGAGGTGCCAAACAGTAAAAACAGAGGCAACTTATGCATGGCAGTGGACTTCCGAACGAAACCGAGCATGCATTGCATTGGGCCCTCTTCCCGAGGTTGTTTACTATTTTATTAGATTAGTTAATTTGCTTAACTAGTTTAATTTGTCTGTAATAATTAATTAGCTTGTAGGTTAATTAATTGTATTATTCTTTTGGTCCCTCCGAGTGAGGGCGAATTTGTAATAAGTGTGGGTGCGTGTGTGCATGTTTTCCAACCCCCACTTCTTTCTCCCTTTTACTTACCTGGTTTGATGGTTAGTATTAGGACATATTTAATTTAGCATACCTTATGCTATGCATGCGTGCATCATTCATCAGTATTGCATGCACCGGGCTCGGCGCATCATGCTAACTGCATAAGTATTTCAAATCTAACTTGAATACGTGCATCAAATGGTTGCATTTCACATGCCATCCTAGGATTAGCCGAGCCTATCCTAAATTGCATTCTGTATGCGTTGCATTAGGCACTTAACATGGACTTGGATCATACATCGATTTCTAACGAGTTCTTTGTTTTGGCTTGGAGTACACTGTAAGTATTTTGTGCTTTAGCATCTCGCACGAGTGTGAATGTTAACATGACAGCATGCTTACCATGTGGCTAGATGCTTCTGTGATATGAACTTCCTGAATGCCTGTGGGTGAAGGTTGGATTGCTTGAGTTGGAACAACTCATCAAAATCCGTGTTTTAGCCTACTCACGAGTAGCAAATTTCAAAACATTTTCCAAACAAACGGATATGCGATGCTTTGTTCCAAATTAGGCGATCTAGTCTATACTTGTTTTACTGTGTGCATCATATAGTAATTCTAGCTAATTAACCGGAATAAGAACACATAACGTTTTCAAAATTGGATATTATGGTTAGTAGAGACCGATCTTCGGATCGAGCGAAAGGGGGTGCTCATAGCTGACCTTCCCCAATCGTACCCAAGTTCTCGAGCCGAGGCAACTTTGGTAATGACAGACATGTGGCCTTAGGCAAACGAGTCAAGGTTTTCCTAAATTCCCCCATTAAAAAATATTTAGGTGGCGACTCTGTATCTGGCAAAGCAGTCCATGTTTGGCACTTCTTTTTTAAAAATCTGTTTTCTCAAAACGATTTGTCGGATTTGGACTCTTTGGTTTAGACTAAGAACCGTGACACAAAAGGGAGTCCGAACTGTGGTGGCATAAAGCCCGAGGGCGCGTCCACAGCCCGAAATGAGTTGTGTGCCCAAATGAGCTGCGTGCCCGAAAAATGAGCTGCGTGCCCGAAAAATGTGCTGTGTGCCTGAAATGAGCTGTATGCTCGAAGAATGAGTTGTGTGCCAGAAGAATGAGCTGTGTGCCCGAAATGTGCTGTGTGCCTGAAAAATGAGCTGCGTGCCTGAAGAATGAGCTGTGTGCCCGAAATGTGCTGTGTGCCCGAATGTGCTGTGTCTCCAAATGAGCTGTGTGCCCAAATATGTTGTGCGCCCGAAATGTGTTGTGTGCCCGAAATGAACTGTGTGCCGAATTAACAGAGTGTTATGAATAAGCTGTGTGCCAAGTCAGCATTGTGTTATGAATAAGCTGTGTGCCAAGCCAGTATTGTGCTATATGCAGATGTTATCTCTTGCCAATATAAACAGGGTGTACCCTTTTCGAGCTGAGTGTGTTGCAAAGCCCTCCGAGAGATAAATCAGAGGCACCAGAGTACATGTTTGATGCCCCTCTATTGCATAGAATGTGCACTTTCATATACGCTTCTGTTTCATGCGTGCCACGCGTCGTTATGATTCACGCATAGAATATGCTTGCTTTCGATACTGCATAGAATATGCTTTGCTTTCAATCATGCATAGAATATGCTTTCAATGTTGCATAGAATATGCCTGTCTCATGCATAGAATATGCTTTCAATCATGCATAGAATATGCTTTCAATGTTGCATAGAAAATGCCCCCATACTTGCATAGAACATGCATTTCATCGCATTTTTTTTGTGCACCTTACTTGCATAGAACATGCATTTCATCGCACTTTTTTTGTGCACCTTACTTGCACAGAAGATGTATTTTATCGCACTTCTTTTGTGCACCTTCCTCACACTTTCTTGTGCATTATATCTCTCTCGCACTGTCTTGTGCACTTTCGCATTTCATATCACTCGCACTGTCTTGTGCACCTTGTGGTTGTGTTTCACTCGCACTGCTTATTGCATTTCAAAATCACTCGCGCTGTTGAGCACATTGCACTGTCTAGTGCATTTCAAATCACTCGTGCTTTCTTGCGCATCGCACTGTTTTGTGCAGTTTACACTCGCACTTTCTTGCGCATCGCACTATCTTATGCATTTCATTACATGCTCTCTCTCATCTTGCATAGAAAATGCTTGTAACACTTGTTAGTGCATTGCATCGCGCTATCTTGCGCACTTTTCCCGCACTTGTCAGTGTATTGCTTTGTTCGCGCTTTCTTGCGCACCTCACCTGCACTTGTTAGTGCATTGCATTACATTCACGCTTTCTTGCGCACCTCACCTACACTTGTTAGTGCATCGCATTACATTTGCGCTATCTTGTGCATCTTATCTGCACTTGTTAGTACATCGCATTGTTATGCGTCACACTTAGATTACATTGTTATGCACCCCTTCTCGCATTGTTATGCGTCACACTTCCCGCATTGTTATGCATCACACTTAGGTTGCATTGTCATGCACCCCTTCTCGCATTGTTATGCGTCACACTTAGGTTGCATTGTCATGCACCCCTTCCCGCATTGTTATGCGTCACACTTAGGTTGCATTGTCATGCACCCCTTCCCGCATTGTTATGCGTCACGCTTAGGTTGCATTGTCATGCACCCCTTCCCGCATTGTTATGCGTCACACTTAGGTTGCATTGTCATGCACCCCTTCTCGCATTGTTATGCGTCATACTCAAGTTGCATTGTCTTGCATCCCTTCCGCATTGTTATGCGTCATACTTAGGTTGCATTGTTTTGCACCCCTTTCCGCATTATTATGCGTCACACTTAGGTTGCATTGTTATGCACCCCCTTCACTTGCGTTGTTACGCACTTTTCACTTGCATTGCTATGCATGTTTCTAACAGTATTGTACCTGTTTAGTATCTTTCTTTTGCAAGCACGATATTGTATGTACGGTTCATTTGAAGCTGGCACGACCAGACGCATCGGACGGTATTGTATGTACTCCGTGTGAGACGTAGTGAGAATTGTATAATTCTCTTACATCCTTTCTGCATGCGATGTAGTTTGATTTGTATCCACTTGCTTAAACTGTTGCATTTGTTGTGTATAATTGCTTCATTACAGCTTTCCTTGCATGATCATAAGTTATGTTCGGCCTCGTGCATGTCTTTTGCATTTTGCCCCTGCCTGCGGGCACATCTCTTCGTTTATCTTGCCTGTTTGCCTATTTGTCCAAGTCTTCGGCCTTGTCAAAAATGGGTCGTCTCCGGGCTTTGACATTCACTCCCGTCACTTTTGACTTTCGAGTTCTGTCAAAGAGGGGCAACTGTAGACACCCCATTTTTGACCGACCTTAAGACTCAGACGTCATCGATTGAGCGCTCGGTGATTACGCATGTTGTGCTCGTTTCGAGGTGTTGGAGTTCTTGGCTGAGTGCCTCGCCTCTGGAGCTCAGTACCCTTTGTACTTTGACTCGATCCGCGGGCCAAGTCTGGTTTTCCTTCCCGGAGGGAGGGAGAGGTCTTGTAGACCATCTCTCAGTGGTCGTAGGCTACTTTTCGTGGTCGTAGGCCACTGTTCCCTTTTGGAGACAAGTTTCTGGTTTTCGGAGCTGTTGGCCGTGCGCCTCGGCTCGGGATCGCTTAACATTCTCTGTTTGCCACGGTTTTTGGAACACACCTCGTTTCCTCTATCTAGAGGGACACTGTGATCCGGGAGACCACCTTTGTGGTCGTCCGCCACTTTTGATGCTCGGCAGCTGGTTTTCGGGGCTCCCGGCTGCGTGTCTTGCCTCCCGAACCCTCGTCTTGCATCCGTTTTCGTTTGTCTTGGGTACAAACCTTACTTTCCTTGTTTGGAAAGTGGTGCAAGGGTGGGAAACCAGCTTTTATCCTTGGAAACCACTTTTCTCTCTGCCAGTCGATTTTCTGGTCGGGAAACTGGTTTTCTTGGTCTTTGGGCCACATTTTCTAGTTTCTCACCCCACCATTGGCTTGCTTTTAGTGTGAAAACCACCAATTCCCCTGGCCGACCACCTTTTTTTCTGGGAGACCACTTTGGGTGGTCGGCCGACCACTAAAAGTAGCAGGCCGACCACATTTTCTGGTTGGCAGATTTCCTTCTGTTTTGGCAGACTGTGTGGATGCCAGCTGTGCCAGCTGGAGGGCACAGACTGTATCCTTCATACACGCGTATGGAGGGATTGCATCCAAGCTTAGCTTCTCCAAGAAGCTTGAATCCTTTGTTTTTTCTATAAGAGAGGGTCTCCCTCTCCATTCCAGAGGTTCTGATTTTTGCCTAAGACTTGAGCATATATCTCTCCATATATCTCTCTCTTTCTCTCTTTATATTGTTGTTTTGCTTCACACTTGTGCACACAACCTCTCTTACCTTATTGCTGAGTTGCTGGAGGGTCTTGAGGGAGCTCAAGAGTTGGTTTTAGCTCAGAAAATTTGCTGGTTTTGTTGAGCTTCAAGGGTAACCTCTTTTCTCCCTTTTAAGCTTCGTTTTGGTCACTCTCTTAGCCATATTTGCATGCTTATTTGGGCTTTGCTTTCAACTGAAAAAAGTCTTGTTTTAAGGTTCTTGTGATGTTTGTTTAAGGCCTCTTGGGTGTTGAGAGTCTTCTTCCCTCTTGCATGCCCTATTTGGCCTTGTTTTGTGCCATAACATAAGGCCTTTGAGTTAACCCTTGCATGGCCTTTTAGCCACTGAAATCCAGTGGATTTTCAGTGGTTGGCATGTGGTTTTGAGGCCCTAAATCAGAGAGGGGTGACCCTCTCTCTTTTGGTCTTGTTTGCTTGCATTTTTGGCCTATCAAAGGAGCATATGTTTTCATACTTTCAAGGCTCGGTTCAGGCACTTTTTGGTGACTTCTAGGGCCTGCCTAGACTCTTTCTATGGCTGGTTTGGTCACCTCGGGTTTGCCTCTTGCATGTGTAGAGTAATCCCTTTTGTGACTTATCAAAGTAGCATGTCACTTTTGCATGTATTGGTCATATTTCAGTGGGTTTTTAGTCATCATTTGGCACGCCATGACTCTTTTTTTTGCTGGTTTGGTATCCTCTCACATGCTTCATATGCTTGTAGTGTAAATCATGTTTACTAGTTTAGAATGCATGATGTTTTGGCCCTCTATTCTAGCATATTTTGGCCACGTTCCAACCTGGTTTTGTTCATATTTTGGGCTGCCTTAGCTCTATTTTGAGGCCTCTTGGTTGAAAGATGCTTTCCATGCATGCTTGTAGTGTAATAGCCTTGACTAGCTTCGAGTTTTGAAGTCCCTTGCATGCTTAACTTGAGGTATTTTCATGTTTTGGCATCATTGAGCATGATATTTCAGAGCATATAGGGCTGTCATACTTCCATGTTTTCCACTCTTTAAGTGCCCTTGAGAGTTGTGCTTTTATACCCTATTTTGTGAGCCATTGCATGAGCTTCATTTTTGTGCCTTTCAAGCTATCATCCCAACTCATTTTGCTACTGTTTTGGCCCTGCATAGGGTCTGTTTGAAGTTGGTTTGGCCATTTGAGCATTGCCTTGCATGCCTATTGTGTAATACACTTCACTAGTTTCGATGCTTGAGCCATTCAACATGCATTACATGAGTTGTTTGCATAATTTAAAGTCATTTTGTATGCCATTTCAGAGCTGAAACATGTGTCATTGCACTCCATATTTCATCCTTTCAATGTGTTTGGAAAGTTGTGTTTTGTGCCTTAGACTTGGGGCCGTTGCATTGTGCATGATCGTATGTGTTTTGATGCCTTATTTCCATCATCTATTAGCCACTGATTTGGGTGTGGCTGAGGCCCGTCCATTTTGGTTTAAGTCCATTTTGCATTGAGTATGCCATTGTAGTTCATAGCATTGAGAATGACATGCTGTCGCATGATTGATCATTGTATTGTGCACGCCTTGTTCATCCCATTGTGTATGTTAGTTTCTATGTGCATTGTGTATGCTAAGTGTCATATGCATTGAGTATGCCATTATTAGTTCATAACATTGTGTATGCTAGTTGCATGTTTGCATGTTATCCCTTGCATGTTTGCATGACTTAGTTGCATTGCATTAAGATTGCATGCTAGAGTTGCATTGGTGCATGCCTTGCTTGTTGCATTGTGTTTGGAATAGGGGTTAGTCCAAACACGGGGAACGAGGGATGTTTCATGCTTGAAATGATGAAACGTGCCTCGATTCCCGATCGCCGACACTCTTGACTACCCATGACGGAGTTGTTGGCTTTAGGTGCTTGTATGTGCATTCATTTCATATTAAGTCGTGCAATTCGACTCTTCGGCCATCATGCATCGAGGTGCGTGATTGGTGGCCTGGGGGTCAAGGACTACACTCCCTTGAGCTTATGCAATGATGGGGAGAGTGGTCGTGCACACATGTGTTGCGAATACTTTGCCATCTCTCTCTCTTGCCTTCTGTTACGGAAAACCAGAAACTAGGGGCAGAAACTGGTCGGCCGACCAGATTTGGTGGCTGGCCGACCACCTTTTCTGGTTTTTCACCACAAAAGTGGTTGGCAAGTGGTCTCCAAGACCAATAGCTGGTCGGCAGCCTTCCTACAGATTCTCAGGGTGGAGTTTCAGCCTTCTGGAGCTTTGTGCAGTGTTCTGAGGTCAATTGCAAACAGAGGCAAGTCGGGGCGTCGCGAGGGATTTCTGAACAAGGCAATTCAAGCATACACGCATCCTTTGTCATTCAAAGCAGAGCTGGGGCAGCCTACATTCATTTAGTTTGCATGCTCATTTAGATTGCTTACTTAGTTAATGCTGTGTGATAAGTAGTTGTAACTTGTTATTCCTTTCGTCGTGTAATAACTAGTTTAATTAGATTAGCTTAGATTAGCTAGTTGGTTCTGTATTATTTATTCGGACCCTCCGTCGAGAGGGCCAACTGTTGTAAATAAGTGTGCGTATGTGTGATGCATGTCTTCCAACCCCTATTTCTTTCTCCTTTTTATTTACTAGCTTACGATGGTTAGTTTTAGGGCATGTTTCAATTAGCATCCTTATGCTCGCATGTTTGCATCCATTCATTTGTCTTGCATGCACCGGGCTCGGCGCATCATACTAACTGCATTGTATTTCAATTCCAAGTTGGATACATGTATCAAATTGCATTCCACATGACATTTTAGAATAGCCGAGCCTATCTTAGTTGCATTTTGTATGTGTTGCATTAGGCATTCTTGACATAGCTAGGATTATGCATTGATTTCTAACATAGCTTTTGTTTTGGCGCGGAGTACTCGGTAAGTGTTTATGCTTTAGCATCCTTGCATGTGTGTGAGTGGCTGCCATGATAGCATGCTTGCCATGTGGCTAACTGCTTATGTAATATAACTGCCTGAATGCCTGTGGGTGAAGGTTGGATTACTTGAATTGGAACAATTCATTGATTGCGAGTTTTAAGCCCACTTGAGAGTGGACAAACATCATATTTTCCTAAGCCCACTTGAGGGTGGCAAAATCCGCATTTTAGCCTACTTGCGAGTAGTAAACCGTTTTCAAAACAAACAAACATGAGATGTTTTATTCCAACCTAGACGATCCAGTCTATACTTGTATGCTATGCGCATCACATAGTAAATCTAGGTTAATAACCAGAATAAGAGCACATGTGTTTTCAAAAACAAGATATCATGTTAGTAAAGGCCGATCTTTGATCGGGTGAGCGGGGGTACTCATTGCATGACTATGACAACCCTCACCACTGATTACTGCTAAACTGTGACTGAACAGGATGAGTAACTGATTTGACTGAAGTTCTGAACTGATCGACTAAGCATATTAGTTTAAATGCATTTCTATCTGTTTGACTGTTAATTGATCTGTTCATACTTTAATTTCGAATTGCAAATTGAAGGCTCTATCGGCGGCCGAATCTGAAATTGATTAGTGCTATGTGTTAATTAGAATTTATGTGATTTTATGGTATATTTAATTGAAATGTGATTTGGTATGATTAAATTAGATTAAATAATGTTGAATTTCATGAGTTGGACTTATCTACCAAATTGCCATTAAGGTGGGCCACTATCTAAAACCTTGTTTGGAGCCTTTGGTGTATCATTTTCTCATCTTTGAAGTCCATAACCAAGAGAAAGAGTGAGAGAGGAGAAAAACTTGGTTTCAACAAGGAATTGCTTGGAGACTTGGTAGATTTGAAGAGAATTTGTAAAATTGAGTTTCCATACCCTAGATTCAAGACTTAAGGTAGAGAATTTACCTTCTTGTTTATGTTTTGAGTTGGTTCTTGCATGGTTTAGAGGATTGTTGGAGTTCAGAGCCAAGACATGGCTTAAAATGTTGAATTTAGAGCTAAATCATGCATGCATGTGCACATTAATGAGTTTTGAGGTTGTTTTCAAGGAATTTCTTGCATGCAAGTTTACATTCTTGTTCTAGCCCATGAATTCATCATATTCTTGAGCTCCATCTTGCTTTGGATCATGTTTTGGAGCATTAGAAGTCATTAGAATTCATGCATGTTACATGTACATCATGTTCATGAAGTTTTGTTTGAATTTATGTTTAATTGAACTACCTTTGGGCCTTCATTTTGCAAATTAATCTTTGAAACATGTCAAATTATGAGTTTATAAGTGTTTTCCAGAAAATTAGCCCAAAAGGATCAGATTTGATGCTTTAACTTTTGAATTTGAGCTTGGAGGTTCAATCTGGAAATTCTAGATTTTGGACCCACGCTCGAGCGTAAGACTTCACGCTCGAAAGTACACTCTGAGTACATGCATCCCGCTCGAGCGGGCGAAGTGAAGCTCGAGCGTGAAATGCGTGTATCCAGTACTTTGCATGTGTTTACAGTTCGCTCGAGCGAGAGAATGCACACTCGAGCAAGGACTTGTGTCTCACGCTCGAGCGTGGATCGAGCGCCCATCGAGCGTGATTTTTGTGCATCCAAGATTTTTATCAGAGCTTACCGCTCGCCGAGCGAAGTCTCGCTCGAGCGGAGATCCTTTATCTGCATGTCCGCTCGAGCGTAGGAAGCCACGCTCGAGCGAGACCCCTATTTTTTGAAAATTTTGAAAAGTGGTTTAAATTGCATCTTTGCATCCTCTTTCCATCCTAGGCATTCCTAGGCCATGTTTAAGGCATCTTAATGAGGATATTGATGTAGAACCACACCAAGACAAGTTAGGGGTTAAGTTATCAAACCCGAGTGTGTAACTTAGTGTGTGTTCGTCCTGTAACTATGTAGGGTTGGCATCCGAGGACGCTCACTAGCCTATCTGTAGCCCAGAACTCTATGAGTAACAATGTTTTAAAGATATGTTCAAATATGAATATTTCCTGAATGTTTAACTGTACTGCTTTCTGAATTAATACTGTTTACTGAATGAATGCATGTCCTCTATTCTAAACTGTATTGTGGCATCCATAGCTTCTCTCGTTATTGTTATCGCCATCACATAGAGATCTCTCGCTGCCTTCCTATTCTTGGAACTTCTATTTACTGTTATGATGGCCATCATTGACTGTTCGGTCTTTTAAGACCTACTGTTTACTGTACTGTTTTGCTATGGGATGTACCACATATGACTGTTATGATTTCTAAACGACTGTATAGCATGAAATATGAGCCACTGACTGAATGACTGATTTACTGATAGAAATGACTGTTTAAATACTGAAAGGACATTCATTCTTAACCTCTTTACGCATATGTTATTCACTGGGCTTTAGCTCACTGTTTATATATATATATGTAGGTGTCCAAGCACCGGATCGGAGCTAGGAGCGTTGGGTTAAACTCCCTTTTTGTCAAGCCAATCAACGTGCCTCACTGCGAGGTTCCAAGTGTGTTCAAGCTTAGGCTCGTTTGGGGTGTCTCTACCACCCTTCTCTCGCTTTTGTAATATTGTATGGACTCAGATTATCTTGTTATGTTAGGGATTTGGTCCCTAACCTGAATGCCTGTATATGATGTATGTACATATTGTCTTTGTTCCGAATGTGAATATGTTATGAAAAATCTTTTTGCATACAGACTGTCACAGCTCATTGGACATCTTTCATTTACTGTTTTGGCTTCCGCCAGCCCTTGTACTATATATTACTGTTATTACTGTTAAGCAGGCCTTCGGTAATTGCAGATTACTGGCCGGTTACAGTGCTAAACCCATAGGGGTGGGTTTAGGTCGTGACAGAGTGGTATCAGAGCGATACTAAGCCACGAGTTATACCGCACACACGTGTCCAAATGAGCTATAGGATGTCCTAGAAAAGTAATTAGGGCATTTCATGAGCATAATAAGTGTGTGTGGCCATGACATGAATATATGTGTTAATGTGTTAACTATGCAACTGGCTATGTTTATAATTCCCATAATTGCCTATAGTGAAATGGACAATGCATGGAATGCCAATGAAATAGAATCATTTGACGCCAGAATGGCGAGATTAGAAAGAACAGTTGAACTGCTAACCGAGGCCTTGAGGCTACAACAGAACCAACAGCCCCCACCTCCTCTAGTTCAACCCGAGCAGAATGTGAATGATGACATAATTGCTCTAACACAGAAGTTCAGAAAGATGAAACCGCCATCATTCCAAGGAGGCCTTGAACCATTAAAGGCCGAAGCCTAGGTTCTTGAAATAGAGAAATTATTTGAAGTGTTTCCGTGTTCTGAAGCACATAAGGTCCTATTGGCCAATTTTACTTTGCAAGAAGAGACCAGAAGGTGGTGGATGCTTGTCCGCGACACCAATACTGCTATGACTTGGGCTCAATTCAAGGAAGCCTTTTTCGAAAAATATTTCCCTCAGTGTGTCAGGGACAGAAAGGTGACTGAGTTTGAGCAACTAAAACAAGGTACTATATCGGTGGCAGAATATGAATCAAAGTTTACTGAACTCGCCAGATATGCCCCACATATAGTGGATACCGACTATAAGAAGGCCAGGAAGTTTGAAGACTGCCTTAATGTTGAAATACTTGACAGAATCAATGTTTTGAAACTTGAAATATGTAGATGTTCTGGACTGAGCCATAATAGCCGAGTCAAATATTGAAGCACTGAAACAGACTGAAACGCTAACAAATGAATGGCGCAGTAAGAGACGGGGTTCTAAGTTTAAGAAAGGCAGAAGCGGTCCATTGAATAAGAAATAGAATACAGGGTCAACAACCAGTTCCGGTCAGGGAAGTGGTTCTATACCACCCTGTTCTGAATGTGGCAAGAGGCACAAAGGGGTATGTTATAAGATTTCGGGTGCTTGTTACTGGTGTGGCAAGGTAGGCCACATGGTTAAAGATTGCCCTTCCACTCCCCAAAGCAATAGTAAATCTGCAGCCAGCGCAGCAGCATCAACTGCTCCACCGAAACCCAACCACAAAGCTACCGGAAAAGAGCCTATGAGGCAAGGCCGAGTATTCGCGCTCGTACCAGGAGACGTGCAGAATACCGAGACCGTTGTGTCAGTTATACTCTCGATCTGTACTCAGAATGCTTATGTTCTGATTGATTCAGGGTCTACACATTCGTATGTTTTGCATGCTTTTTCACGAAAATTGAATAGACCACTGGAACCCATGAATTATTTGTTAGTTGTATCCTCACCTGTTGGAGGATCCATGACTTGTGCTTATATGTACCCTGCGTGTGAAATTATTGTTGGGGATGTTCATTTGTATATTGATTTACTGCCTTTGAATATTGACCATTTCGATGTGATATTGGGAATGGACTAGTTAACAAAATATCATGCTACCATAGACTGTGTAACAAAACAAGTTATTTTCCGTCCACCTGGATTGCTTGAATTTGTGTTTAACGGAGTTGGAGTAGTACCTCCTCCATATTTGATTTCATCCATGAAAGCATACAAACTGATTAGGAAATGGTGTAAAGGGTATCTCTGTTGTGTATTGACTGTACCTATTGATGATAAAGCTAATGTGAACAGTATTCCTATAGTCAGGGAATTCCCAGATGTTTTTCCAAATGATCTGCCAGGGGGTTTGATTGACAGGGAGATTGAGTTCACCGTTGATGTGATTCCGGGTACACAGCCAGTATCTAAAGCTCCTTACAGAATGGCACCGACTGAATTGAGAGAGTTGAAAGTTCAGCTGCAAGAACTGTTAGATAGGAAATTCATCAGGCCCAGTACTTCACCATAGGGCGCGCCGATTTTGTTTGTGAAAAAGAAAGACGGCTCATTGACACTCTTCATTGACTACCGTGAACTGAACAAGGTAACAGTGAAAATCAAATGTCCATTGCCTCATATTGACGATTTATTTCACTAGTTACAAGGTACCCAAGTGTTCTCGAAAATTAACCTTAGATCTGGATACCACCAGTTGAAAGTCAAGACAGGGGACATTGAAAAGACTGCCTTTCGAACGAGGTACGGACATTATGAATTTTTAGTTATGCCTTTCGGAGTTACCAATGCACCTGCTACATTTATGGACCTCATGAATAGAGTTTTCAAACCATTCCTAGATGAATTTGTAGTTGTTTTCATAGATGACATTTTGATTTATTCCAAAAGCACGGAAGAACATGAACATCATTTGAGAATTGCCTTGCAAACCCTAAGAGAACAGAAACTGTATGCTAAACTGACTAAATGTGAATTTTGGCTTGATAATGTAATGTTTTTGGGACATATGATTAGTAAGGATGGCATTTCAGTTGATCTGAAGAAAATTGAAGCAGTAGTGAATTGGCCCAGACCATCTAATATTACAGAAGTTCGAAGTTTCTTAGGCTTAGCCGGGTATTATAGGAGATTTGTGAAGGACTTCTCCCAGATTGCCCTACCATTGACTCAGTTGACTCAAAAAGGGATATCATTTGACTGGACCGATCAGAGAGAATCAGCTTTCCAAGAGTTAAAGACTCGACTCATGACTACACCGATTCTTACCCTACCCTCAGGTACGGATGGTTTTACCATATTTAGTGATGCTTCTTATAAGGGTTTGGGATGTGTTTTAATGCAGAATGGTAAAGTGATTGCGTATGCTTCCCGACAACTGAGACCACATGGAAGGAACTACCCGACCCATGACTTGGAACTTGCTGCAGCAGTATTTGCACTGAAAATCTGGGGTCACTACCTTTATGGGGTGACATGTGAGGTGTATACAGACCACAAGAGTTTGAAATACTTCTTCATCCAGAAGGAACTAAACATGAGACAACGGAGATGGTTAAAACTGATAAAAGACTATGACTTGCAAATTTTGTACCATCCAGGAAAGCTAACACCGTTGCCGATGCACTGAGCCGAAAGTCAATTGGGAATTTAGCCTGTTTACTCACCAGGCAGAAAGAATTGCTATGTGACATTGAAAATTTTGAAGTTGAGATTATTTGGCATGAACAAGGTGGAACCTTGGCCACTATTTCTGTTCAACTGGCGCTGATTGAAGAGATTAAAGAAAAACAGCATCAAGATGACTTTCTGAGAAAAGTTATTGATCAACGGGAATCCAAACTGAGGCTGGATTTCAAATTTGAGAACAATGTGATGAAATTTCAGGGAAGGTTATGTGTACCGAGTGATTCTAAACTGAAAAGAAGAATTTTATAGGAAGGCCACAATTCGAAACTGTCTATCCACCCAGGAAATACGAAGATGTACCAAGACTTGAAACTGAACTTTTGGTGGCTGGGAATGAAGAAAGAGATTGTTGATTTTGTATCGAAATGTCTTCATTGCCAACAAGTTAAAACTGAACATCAACGACCTGCAGGCTTATTGCAACCCTTACCCATACCAGAGTGGAAATGGGAACATATCAATATGGACTTTATTGTCGGGTTACCTCGCTCCAGTAAAGGTATGGACTTAATTTGGGTTATTGTTGATAGATTAACTAAATCTGCCCACTTCTTACCTGTCAAAACAATCTTTAATGCGGACAAATTGGCTATGATTTATATTGATGAAATTGTTAGATTGCATGGAGTGCCTGTGTCCATTGTTTCTGATAGGGACTCGAAGTTTACCTCAAAATTCTGGCAAAGTCTGCAAACTGCATTGGGTACTGAACTGAGACTGAGTAGTGCATACCATCCTCAGACAGATGGCCAGTCAGAAAGAACCATCCAAACTCTGGAAGATTTATTGCGGATGTGTGTTCTTGATTTCCAAGGAAATTGGGAAAGCCATCTACCTTTGGCTGAATTTGCCTACAGCAACAGTTTTCATTCAAGCATCGGTATGGTGCCTTTCGAGGCTTTGTATGGCAGGAAATGTCGATCTCCTATCTGCTGGGCAGAAGTTGGAGATGGGTCTTTGCTTGGGCTCGAAATTATACAAGAAACCACTGAAAAAGTGAAACTAATTCAGTAGAGATTGAAAACCGCACAAAGCTGACAAAAAAGTTATGCAGACGTCCAAAGGCGAGACAGAGAGTACGAAGTAGGTGATCATGTTTTTGTTAACGTGACACCGATGAAAGGCCAGACTCGTTTTGGAGTCAAGGGTAAGCTAGCGCCGAGATATGTCGGACCGTATGAGATTATTGAAAAGTTTAATCCGGTGGCGTATCAAGTAGCGCTTCCTCCTGAAATTGAGAATATGCATAACGTGTTCCATATTTCAATGTTGAACGATTACCTCCGGGACCCCTTCCATGTGATTGAGCCTACCCGTGTAGTGCTAGGTGATGACTACACTTATGAAGAGCGGCCTATTCAGATTGTAAACCGACGAATCAAGAAGTTGAGGAACAAAGAGATCCCATTAGTGAAAGTTGACTGGCAAAACCACGGTGGCATGTATACCACTTGGGAAAGAGAAGACGATATGATGAAACGGTATCCTGTACTGTTCCCTCCGGATCCAGTATTCTTCCAAAATGAAGGTAATTCAAGTTTGGAGGACCAAACTCTTTATAAGGAGGGGAGACTGTGACAACCCTCACCACCGACATCGCTAAACTGTGGATCGAACAGATGAGTAATCGATTTGATCAAGTTCGAATCGATTGACTGAGCATATTAGTTTAAATGCATTTCTATTTGTTTGACTGTTAATTGATCTGTTCATACTTTAATTTCGAACTGCAAATTGAAGGCCCTATCGGCGGCCGAATCTGAAATTGATTAGTGCTATGTGTTAATTAGAATTTATGTGATTTTATGGTATATTTAATTGAAATGTGATTTGGTATGATTAAATTAGATTAAATAATGTTGAATTTCATGAGTTGGACTTATCTACCAAATTGCCATTAAGGTGGGCCACAATCTAAAACCTTGTTTGGAGCCTTTGGTGTATCATTTACTCATCTTTGAAGTCCATAACCGAGAGAAAGAGTGAGAGAGGAGAAAAACTTGGTTTCAACAAGGAATTGCTTGGAGACTTGGTAGATTTGAAGAGAATTTGTAAAATTGAGCTTCCATACCCTAGATTCAAGACTTAAGGCAGAGAATTTACCTTCTTGTTTATGTTTTGAGTTGGTTCTTCCATGGTTTAAAGGATTGTTGGAGTTTAGAGCCAAGACATGGCTTAAAATGTTGAATTTAGAGCTAAATCATTCATGCATGTGCACATTAATGAGTTTTGAGGTTGTTTTCAAGGAATTTCTTGCATGCAAGTTTACATTCTTGTTCTAGCCCATGAATTCATCATATTCTTGAGCTCCATCTTGCTTTGGATCATGTTTTGGAGCATTAGAAGTCATTAGAATTCATGCATGTTACATGTACATCATGTTCATGAAGTTTTGTTTGAATTTATGTTTAATTGAACTACCTTTGGGCCTTGATTTTCGAAATTGATCTTTGAAACATGTCATGTTATGAGTTTATAAGTGTTTTCTAGAAAATTAGCCCAAAAGGATCGGATTTCATGCTTTAACTGTTGAATTTGAACTTGGAGGTTCAATCTGGAAATTCCAGATTTTGGACCCACGCTCGAGCGTAAGACTTCACGCTCGAAAGTACACTCTGAGTACATGCATCCCGCTCGAGCGGGCGAAGTGAAGCTCGAGCGTGAAATGCGTGTATCCAATACTTTGCATGTGTTTACAGTTCACTTGAGCGAGGGAATGCACGCTCGAGCGAGGACTTGTGTCTCACGCTCGAGCGTAGATCGAGCGCCCATCGAGCGTGATTTTTGTGCATCCAGTACTTTTACTGTAGCTTACAGTCCACTCGAGCGAAGGAAGTCTCGCTCGAGCGGAGATCCTTTATCTGCATGTCCGCTCGAGCGAGACCCCTGTTTTCTGAAAATTTTGAAAAGTGTTTTAAAGTGCATCTTTGCATCCTCTTTCCATCCTAGGCATTCCTAGGCCATGTTTAAGGTATCATAGTGAGGATATTGATGTAGAACCACACCAAGACAAGTTAGGGGTTAAGTTATCAAACCCGAGTGTGTAACTTAGTGTGTGTTCGTCCTGTAACTATGTAGGGTTGGCATCCGAGGACGCTCACTAGCCTATCTGTAGCCCAGAACTCTGTGAGTAACAATATTGTAAAGATATGTTCAAATATGAATATTTCCTGAATGTTTAACTGTACTGCTTTCTGAATTAATACTGTTTACTGAATGAATGTATGTCCTCTATTCTAAACTGTATTGTGGCATCCATAGCATCTACTGTTATTGTTACTGCTACTGTTACAGAGATCTCTGTCAGTTCCTATTCTTGGAACTTCTGTTTACTGTTATGATGGCCATCATTGACTGTTCGGTCTTTTAAGACCTACTGTTTACTGTACTGTTTTGCTATGGGATGTACCACATAAGACTGTTATGATTTCTAAACGACTATATAGCATGAAATATGAGCAACTGACTGAATGACTGATTTACTGATAGAAATGACTGTTTAAATACTAAAAGGACATTCATTCTTAACCTCTTTATGCATATGTTATTCACTGGGTTTTAGCTCACTGTTTATATATATATATATATATATATGTAGGTGTCTAGGCACCAGATCGGAGCTAGGAGCGTTGAGTTAAACTCCCTTTTTGTCAAGCCAACCGACGTGCCTCACTGCGAGGTTCCAAGTGTGTTCAAGCTTAGGCTCGTTTGGGGTGTCTCAGTTCACCCTTCTGTCTCTGTTTTGTAATACTGTATGGACCTGTACTGTACTGTTATGTTAGGGATTTGGTCCCTAACCTGAATGCCTGTATATGATGTATGTACATATCGTCTTTGTTCCGAATGTGAATATGTTATGAAAAGTCTTTTTGCATACAGACTGTCACAGCTCATTGGACATCTTTCATTTACTGTTTTGGCTTCCGCCACCCACAGACATCATATATTCTTTATTAAGCGGGCCTTGATGTCATGATTCTTGGACATTCTGATGTTAAAGCCATAGGGGCGGGTTTGGGTCGTGACAATGACATTCCCCTCTCGTACCCAAGTTCCCGAGCCGAGCCAACTTTGGTGATGACGAACACGTGGCCTTAGGCAACGAGTCAGGGTTTCCTAAATTTTCCCAAAATAAAACATTTAGGTGGCGACTCTGTATTTGGCAAAGCAGTCCATGTTTGGCACTTCTTTACAAAAATTAGTTTTCAAAATGATTTGCCGGATTTGGACTCTTTGGTGATTTATCAATCTCGCATTGCACTTTATGAGATTAGATTAAGAACCGTGACATTGAGTCCGAACTGTAGTAAGCCCATATGAACAAAACGGGATTTTCCCCAAGACATTCGGGCGCGTCTACAGCAGGTTATTATCACAGATTTGTGAAAGATTTTTCAAAACTTGCTATGCCATTGACGCAATTGACATAGAAAAATGCACCGTTCGATTGGAATGATCAACGAGAGTCAGCCTTCCAAGAATTGAAAACTAGACTAGTAACTGCACCAATTCTAACCTTACTTAATGGAACTGATGGGTTTCAGATTTACAATGATGCATCCTATAAAGGTTTGGGTTGTGTGCTAATGCAGAATGGGAAGGTAATTGCTTATGCCTCTCGGCAACTCCGTCTTCATGAAAAGAACTACCAACTCATGATCTTGAACTAGCAGCCGTGGTGCTTGCTTTGAAAATCTGGCGTCATTATCTGTATGGAGTAACTTGTGAAGTATATACTGATCATAAAAGCTTAAAATATTTCTTCACCCAAAAGGAGCTGAACATGAGGCATAGAAGATGACTAGAATTAATCAAGGACTATGACTTGCAAATTCTGTACCATCCGAGGAAGGCAATTACTATTGCAGATGCATTGAGCCAAAAATCCATTGGGAATATGTCATGTTTGCTCACCAGTCAGAAAGAATTGCTATATGACTTAGAGAAGAATGAGATTGAGATTATGATGCATGAACCGGGCGGGATCTTAGCTGTCATTTCCGCTCAACCTACAATCATTGAAGAAATCAAAGAGAAGCAACTTAAAGATGAGTTCCTAAAAAAGATTGTAGATGAACTTGACTCAAAACCAAGGCACAGGTTTGTACTTGAGAATAATGTGTTGAAATTCCATAATCACCTTTGTGTGCCGGATTGTTCTAATTTAAGGAAACACATCATAACTGAAGCTCACAACTCCAAATTTGCCATGCATCCGGGGAATACAAAGATATATCATGACTTAAAACAAAATTTCTGGTGGCTTGGAATGAAAAAGTGTATTGTGGACTGTCACGACCCAAACCCGTCCCTATGGGTTTAGCATCAGAATCGCCAAGAAGTGATTCTTGAAGGCTGCTAACAATAATATGATGTCTACAGTAGTGGCAGAAGCCAAAACAGTAAATGAAAGATATCCAATGAGCTATGACAATCTGTATGCAAAAAGCCTTTTCATAACGTATTCACATTCGGAACAAAACAGTATATACATACATCATATATAGGCATTCAGACTAGGGACCAAATCCCTACCATAACATTACAGTACAGGTCTATACAGTATTACAGAAACCGAGACAGATGGGTGAACTGAGACACCCCCAAAAAGCCTAAGCTTGAACACCCATGGAACCTCGCAGTGAGACACATTGGTTGGCTTGACAAAAAGGGAGTTTGCCCCAACGCTCCTAGCTCCGATCTGGTGCCTGGACACCTACATATATATATATAAACTGTGAGCTAAAACCTAGTGAATAACATAGGCGTAAAGAGGTTAAGAATGAATGGCCTTTCAGTATTTAAACAACATTTCTATCAATAAATCAGTCATTCAGTTAGTGGCTCGTACTTCATGCCATACAGTCGTTTAGAAATCATAACAATCATATGTGGTGCATTCCATAGCGAACGAAGATAAGATTGAGGTCTTAAAGACCGAACGGTCAATGATGGCCATCATGACAAGAAATGTAAGTTCCAAGAATAGAACCGCGAGATCTCTGAATAAAGGGCGAATAAAGAATAAAGATGCTATGGATGCCACAATACAGTTTAGGATAAAGGACATACATTCATTCAGTAAGCAATATTAATTCAAAAAACAGTACAGTTAAACATTCAAAAAATATTCATATTTGAACATATCTTTACAACATTGTTACTCACAGAGCACTGGGCTACAGATGGGCTAGTGCGCATCCTCGAATGCCAACCCTACACAGTTACAAAATGAACGCACAATAAGTTACCCACTTGGGTTTGATAACTTAACCCCTAACTTGTCTTGGTGTGGTCCTACATCAATATCCTCATTAAGATGCCTTAAACTAGGCCTAGGAATGCCTAGAATAAAATGAGGATGCAAAGATGTATTTAAAAACACTTTTCAAAATTTTCAAAAAACAGGGGTCTCGCTCGAGCGTGGCTTCCTACGCTCGAGCGGACATGCAGATAAAGGATCTCCGCCGGCGAGACTTCGCTCGGCTCAGAAGCTGATAAAAAGTACTAGATGCACAAAAATCACGCTCGATGGGCGCTCGATCCACGCTCGAGCGTGAGACACAAATCCTCGCTCGAGCATGCATTCCCTCGCTCGAGCGGACTGTAAACACATGCAAAGTACTAGATACACGCATTTTACGCTGGAGCGTTACTTTTTCCGCTCGAGCGGACTGCATGAACCTAGGGTGTACGCTCGAGCGTGGGTCCAAAATTTGGATTTTGCAAGCTCAAATTCAACTTTTAAAACATCAAATCCGATCCTTTTGGGCTAATTTTCTGGAAAACACTTTAAAACTCATAATATGACATGTTTCAAAGATCAATTTGCAAAATCAAAGCCCAAAGGTAGTTCAATGAAACACAATTTCAAACCAAACTTCAAGAACATGATGTATATGTAACATGCATGTATTCAATTGAAATTAAAGCTTCCAATACATAATCAAATGAGTCAAAACTTCCAAAACCATGATGAATTCATGAGCTACAACTAGAGTGTAGACATGCATGTAAGAATTTCCATAAAAACAGCCTCAAAACTTCAATATAAGGACATGCATGCATGATTTAAGCTTCAATTCAACAATTTAAAACCAATTCTAGAC
The DNA here is from genome assembly GCA_025200525.1 of Camellia lanceoleosa. Lineage (NCBI taxonomy): Eukaryota > Viridiplantae > Streptophyta > Magnoliopsida > Ericales > Theaceae > Camellia > Camellia lanceoleosa. The sequence continues at coordinate 93,878,846 of CM045768.1, forward strand.
TTAGATCACTAATGGCTCATGGACCATGCAAGATACAACTAGAATTCAAGTTCAAGAAGATGATTCTCCTACCTTAGGTCTTGAATTTAAGGTATGGAAGCTCAATTATACAAAACTCCTTCAATTCTCTTAATTCACCAAATAATTCTCTAGGTGAAGCCAAACTTCTCCTCCCTCACTCTCTCCTACGGTTTTTGGTCTCAAAATGACTGAGGAAAAGTGTGTGAATCAAGTCTCAAAGGTGCCTTAACAAGTGGCCCACTAAATGGCAATTTCGGTAATTAAAGCCAACTAATGATTTATATTATTTAATCTAATTTAATCATGCCAAATCAAATTTCAATTAAGCAAACCACAAAATCACATAAATTCTAATTAGCATAAAACACTAATCAATTTCAGATTCGGCCGCCGATAAGGCCTTCAATTTGCAATTCGAAATTAAAGCATGAACAGATCAATCAACAATCAAACAGATAGAAATGCATTTAAACTAATATGCTCAATCAATCAGTTCAAAACTTCAGTCAAATCAATTACTTATCATGTTCAGTCACAGTTTAGCAGTAATCAGTGGTGAGGGTTGTCACATGGACCTTGTAGCTAGATGTTTGCACTGCCAACAAGGTAAAGTTGAACATAAATGACCCACTGGATTACTTCAGCCGCTTCCAATATCATAATGGAAATGGGAGCATATTAGTATGGATTTCATTGTTGGATTGCCTTGCTCCTCTCGAGGTATGGATTCTATCTAGGTCACTGTTGATCGTTTAACTAAGTATGTCCATTTTTTGCCTGTTAAAACTTTCTATAATGAGGATAAGTTAGTAACATTTATGTGAATGGGATTGTGAGGTTACATGGTGTGCCAGTATCCATTGTATCTGATAGAGATTCAAAGTTCACATCCAGGTTTTGGCAGAGTTTGCAACGAGCTTTGGGAACTGAACTGCGGATGAGTAGTGTTTACTACCCACAGATAGACGGTCAATCTGAAAGAACCAATCAGACTTTGGAAGATATGCTACGGATGTGTGTGTTGAACTTCCAAGGGAATTGGGAGACTTACCTTCCTTTAGTCGAGTTTGTATACAATAACAGCTATCATTCAAGTATTGGAATGGCTCCTTATAAAGCTCTGTATGGAAGGAAATGTCGTTATCCTATATGTTGGGCTGAGGTAGGTGATAAATCATTGTTGGGACCAAAACTTGTGCAAGAAACAATGAAAAATGTGAAATTAATTAATCAAAGATTGAAAACTGCACAAGTCACCAAAAGAGTTATGCAAACGTCCGAAGGCAAGATAAAGAATATGAAGTCGGAGATCATGTATTCATAAAAGTGACCCCAATGAAAGGTCAGACACGGTTTGGTGTTAAGGGAAAGTTAGCACCGAGATATGTTGGGCCATATGAGATTCTGGAGAAAATCAATCCGATGACGTATCGCGTAACCTTACCGCCGGTCATGGAGCATATGCATAATGTCTTTCATGTCTCAATGGTACGGGATTACTTACGAGATCCGCACCATGTTATCGAGCTGACACATGTGCTTTTAAAGGATGATTACACGTATGAAGAAAGGCCAATACAGATTGTGAACAGTCAAATTAAAAAGCTAAGGAACAAGGAAATACCGTTGGTAAAAGTTGATTGGCAAAACCACGGAGGGACCTATGCAACTTGGGAAATGGAGGAAGATATGATGAGAAGATACCTTGAATTGTTTCCTTTGAATCCAATATTCTTCCAAGATGAAGGTAATACGAGTTTGGAGGACCAAACTCTTTAAGGGAGAAAGATTATAACAACCTTGACCCTTGATTAACTGATAAACCATGATTAAGCCATGATTTAGTATGTCTAATGAGTAATTACAGTAAAATTTTGCATGAATTGCATGTGTATTGCATTACTTGTACTTCTATGTGTTACTCGTAGGAATATCTGTTTGAGTTTCCATTCTGTTCTACAAATCGAAGGCCTTATCGGCATCCGATCATGAAATTGACTTAAGTTATGTGTTATTCAAAATTTTTAGAATTTTATGGTAGGTTTAATTGAAATTTGATTCAGAACGAAATTATTGGATTAAATGCAATTAGACTTAAGCTTAATCTTTTATATTTTTATCATATTTAATTACCTAGCTAATATAGGGATTAATGAACCCCACTACTTCATTCTAGACTTCTTCATTTCCTCATCTTTGAGCCTATTCAAACAAAACGTGAGAGAGAGAGTAAGAGAAGGAAAAAAGTTAAGATCAAAGGTAGGAGATGGGAGAATTGCTAGGAATAATTGGAGAATTGAGGACAATTGGGAGGTGAACTTCTACACTTGTGCAATTAAGACTCTAGGTAAGAATTCTAGTCTTTGTCTTTGTAATGTAGTTGATTAATGCATGGAACAAGTGAATTAGGTAAATTCATATCGGAATTGAGCTAGAATTGAAGAAAGTTAAGTCATTCCATACATGCATGCATATATCATAACATCTTGAGTTTAAAATCAAAGAATTACCACATGCATGTGTCTATCTTAACTTGGTGTTGAGAATTCATCACATTTCTTACCATTTGACTTTAATTAATCATGTTTTGAAAAGCCTTAGTTCAAGAAATTCATATTATGTTTTTATAATTCAAGTTTGAGTTTGCTCAATTGTCGAGCTTATGGGCCTTGATTTCATGAAATGATCCTTAATTCGCAATATTTTTCAAGTTTAGACATGTTTCCTTGAGTTTTTGGCCCAAATGAACAAGATTTGTGGTTTTGAATTTGAGTTTTGAAGCTTAAAGGCAAATCTGGAAATTGCAGATTCTGCTTCTCCGCTCAAGCGATGAATTCTTCGCTCGAGTGACCACTCTGAGAACTTACACCTCCGCTCGAGTGACCAAAAGTCCGCTCGAGCGTGAAATGCATGCTCCCAGAAGTTTACATGTTCTGCAGACCGCTCGAGCGACAAGAGTTGCGCTCGAGCGAGAACCTGAGTCTCACGCTCGAGCGACCGTCGAGCAACCGTCGAGTGTGAAAATCACACAACCAGTACTTTTTTTGAAGTTTGCAGATCGCTCGAACGAAGAAAGTTACGTTTGAGCGACTACTCACATTTTTCATGTCCGCTCAAGCAAAGGAAGTTGTGCTCGAGCAGGACCCCTGTTTCCAACATTTTTGGCCAAGTGTTTTCAAATGCATTTTTGCATCCTTATTGCATCCTAGGCATTCTTAGGCCAAGATTAAGGCACAATAATGAAGATAAAGATAGAAACACACCAAGATAAAAATAAATAAATAAATAAAAAGAACTAAGTAATGTTTCTAGGTGTGTAATGAAGTACGTATTCGTTCTGTATCTATGTAGGTCACGCGCCACAGGTTATCTGATCTACCTACTCTGTCTATTTGCTTTAGAGCATCAGTGAGTAATAACTTAGTAAAGTTATATTCAAGTTTATTTATTTTTTGTATGATGTAATAAGATCTGTTTTCTGAACTGCTATCTAGAATGCTATTTGTGAATCATGAATGAATGTCCATTTTTTTGAAATGTATAGTGGCATCCATAGTTCACGTGGCCCTCGCCCGAGGGTAACAATACTGTGGCTAATATGCACATGGCCCTTGTCCAGGGGTAATAATACTGTAGCCTACAGTTCATGTAGCCCTTGCCGGGAGGTAATAATACTGAAGCCTATATTCACGTGGCCCTCGCCTAGGGGTAACAATACCATGGCTACTTACGCGCAAGAGATAGACCTTTATAGTCGTCAGTACTGACTATACATGTGGGTCTCAGAACCAAGTTGATATGATAGCTAATAGGTGTACCACGTATGATCTTATGCAAAATCTGAATATGAATATGAATATGAATATGAACATGCATATGAATCTAATTCTGATTTGAAATCCGAATAAGCATAAGACTCTGTTTCTAATAAGAATCTGTTTCTGATATAAATTCTAATTTCTAACTCTGAGATGGACATCATTTATTAAACTATTTACCTTGTTATTATTCATTGGGCTTCCGCTCACCCTATTATTTATGCATGTAGGTGATCAGGCGCGTAGCCAAGCTCAATGATGACCGCCTGGAGAGTTTTTGTCAGCCAGCCTTTGTGGCACCCGAGGAGGTTCCATACGTCTTTGGTCATGTTCTGTGAATGTAAAGGCTTGGTTTTGTTTGGGTTATGGTCAATTTTCTATTATTTGTGCATTGGGCTAAGTCCCTTTTTGGCTATATCTATTATGCATGTGACATGAGACTACTGTAATATAACATCACATATATGTGTATAAAGTTTAAAAATTATGTCCCATATGCGTCTCCACAATTTAATGGACTATATATGTTTCTATGTTTGCTGTCGTAGCCTCTAATTATAAGATTTTCTGTTCAAAGGCCTTTGGTAATCCAAGGATTACTGGCTGGTTACAACGCTAAACCCATAGGGGCAGGTTTGGGTCGTGACAAATATTCAATTCCTAGTGGAATTAGATCAAAGAGTTCAGGCAAGACTGATGGGAATTCTTGCCCTAATCTTGATTTTAGGTTTGTAAATAAGAATGGGTTTTCTTTGGGTGATATTGCAGAGATGGTTTTTGCCATTAAGGTGCTGGGAGAAGGGTTTGTGAAGATAGAGAAGATGAAAATGCAGAAGGGTCAGTTGTGTTTTTCCACAATGTGGTTCAAGGGCATTGTGATCAATTCGGCTATCAAGTTAGCATTATTCATGCTCTTTTAGCGAGAACGGAGAATCTGTGTATTATTTTCAAAAGTAGGGGAAGTCAGTGTAATTTTTGAAACTAAAAGGAAGGTACCTGTAATTAAGGTAAACCTTAGGGGAGGTTAGTGTAATTTACCCTTTTTGTTGTTGTTGTTGATGTTGTTGATCATCATCATCATGAAATAGATTGCAAATAGGGAGAGAGAGAGAGAGACGCCCACCCCATTCGATGGTGCCACCAAGGCAAACAACCCTTTTATAAGGTCTCTTACATTCTCATTTTAGTTTGCAAAACCCTAGAGAGAGCAAAAATCAAGCAAGCCTTTGAAGCAAGGATTTCACCATATTCATCAAGATTGTGCATCTCTTGAATATGATTTTTTAGCTTGATTCTTATTTATCATTGATCGCTCAAATCACTGAATCTCTATGTATATATATATTTTTTTGTATATTCTGTGCAGACTATAAGATCAAAATTTGAATAGATGTTTGATTGCTCTGCAAAATTTGTAGACATAAAAATTATACAGATAAAAATTTGTACAGATAAAAATATTGAACAGATAAAAAATTGAATAAGTAAAATTTGGATAGATAGAAAATTTGCACAAATAAAATTTGGATGGAAAATTTGTAATTGGACAGGTAAAATTTGGACAAATAGAAAATTTGTACAAAAAAATTTGAACAGATAGAAAATTTACACAAAAAAATGAATAGATAGATAAAAAAAATTGAACAGATAGTCAACGAAAAGTCAAACAGATAAAAAAGGTAAGGGGTAAAATTGGAAACAAAATGTCCTTTAGGATTTCTCATCAAATTATTTCACAAAGTGTAGATTTCTCACTAACCACCAAAAAAAAAAAAAAAAAAAAAAAAAAAAAAAAAAAAAAAATCACCGGACCTAATAGGTGTATTTTTTGCTTAAAAACTCAATTTTTCTCTTTTTTTCACTCTTTTCTCACTCGTTTTTCTTCAATTTCGTGGTGTTCCCTCTCTCTTACAATATGATCATTCTATATAGGCAATGAGGGAGAGTGAAGATAAAAAAGAAGGTGGGAGACAAGGTGGGAAACAAGAATGTGATAGGAAAGGTGAATTTTCAAGTTGCATGGGATACTCCTTTATGGATGCAAACAAAACATCTTTTTGACAATGGGGATGATTAGGTATGTATTTGGTGATATATGGGTTGGCAAATGGGATAGAGGAGTGTCCCACACACAAGAAAAAAAAAATGCAAAAATACTTTGCCTGCTGGTTTGAAATGGTCAAATATTATTTGAGAGGAAATATAATACAAGGCAAAGCTTTGGCAGAGTGGTTAAGGTGTTTTGCATTGAGTGGTAGGTTGGGGGTTCGGACCCCCTTCCAAGCTTTCCTTAAATTCAATTTTTTTGGGTAAAGACAAGTCAGCGCTACGTCATCAGCAAGGACCAATCCAGTCATGCCACGTCAACAAGACCGCCACGTCAGTGTCCCAGTTAGCATTGACGAAATATTCTGCATATGGATCGAATATTCCCTGACTTAACAAAATATTCCCTCGCATAACAGAATATTCCCTGAGTTTTGAAAATTTCAATTTGGCCCAGAAGTTTCAAGTAATTGTGCTATAACCCAGATTTCGGGAGAATTTTTAGTGAGGCCCCCGGAAGTGCAGCGAAGGTTGGTCCTAACTAAACAAACCATTCTGGATGCAATCGTGAGGTCAGAATATGCCATTGGAAAGGTAATTTGTGGCTATTTAAGGTTGGAAACAGGGCTCAAATTCCAATTTTTCTTATTGAGGATTCTGTGAAAAACACTTTCTTGTTTTCATCATTGGATAATCAAAAGAAAGCGCCCATGTCTTAGGGCTGGTCAATATGGGGTGTCTACACCTTTTTTTACTCTCTATTTTATAATTTTAGTGGTTAATTATTTCATACAATCCATTTTTAAGCTTAAAACCTTTACTAACCCTAAAGATTAGGTTATTTGAATAAAATAAATATAATTTATTTTAGTTTAAATGACTAAAGTCATATTTTCTATAAAATAGGAGGTTTTCAATGAAAAAAATGGATTTTTAATAATCCATGGCCTTAAACATAAACTAAAATAAATAATATTCATAAAATCAACCGAAACAAACAATTTTACAAGAAAAGCATTTAGACTTGGATTATTGAAAAACAATGCAAACAAGGACATACATATACTATGAAGGATAAAGAGAGCTTATCCGGATACCCACTCAAGCGTCTTACATGCAAAACTTGAAGTAAATATAACCTAACATGCAACTAATACACTCAACATGCAACCCAGACCCGGTTTGAGACTACTAGAATGATAATTATGCAAAGGAAAAACAAATAACAAGTAATAAAAAGAAAGATAATGATGTAAGCTATTTATATGATGGTTCAAAACCAGGCCTAACACATAAGTTCACTACAACAAAATTGATTTTTTACGGCATCACATCAATGACATACTATAAATGCAAGCCGTAGTTTTTCACTTTTACGACTTTCTTTTTTTGAATGTCGTAAATAATATCTTAACCATGGCGTGTCTATTGCGTAGGATGTTAATGCTAATAATGATGATTTTTTTATAGCTTACAATGTTAGCTATAAATAATGAAACTTTTTGCGACATACATATGGCATGCCTTTAATACATCAATTATATACGACATACATATGCCAGTCGTTAAAAATATGTCACTTTTCACGGCTTACCATTTATGTCGTGAATGGTATGATCGAAAAAATAAGGCGCCAAAATAAAATAATCTGGCACCAATTACCAAAAAATATATTAATTTTTTTTTTATTATTATCAAAATACATTGGCTCTTTGGTTCTAGTGGGTTTTAATCATAAAGCAACATATAAGAAATAGAGGGAGAAGAGGGAGGGTTCAAAAATTGGTTGGAAGGGGAAAGGGTTCTTCAAACCCTTGTTCTTGTTTACGGCTAATTAACTAAATAGCCGAATCAAACCCTTTTTTTTCAAGGTTCTATGATCAACTAAATAGTGGTAGTGATCGAGAGGCAAACACAGCGGTCCCGAAGCACTTTCGAGGTTCTTCAAAGCTTTACAGCTATGTTGACCTACACAAAATAGAAAGAGGATCTTGCTATGAGAGGTGAATGGTGCACTCATCTCTTCGATGGTAAGACTAGTTCGACGGTAAGACACTTATCTTATCTATTTTCTCTTCCTTTCCCTCTTTCTATATATATATATATATATATATGCTGGAAAAATATGATTTTATAGGCTTATTTTGGGCTAACTTTGAGCCCAAATTTGAGTGGATTCCATATGTCTTTTGGGGTGGGTCCAAAAAGGTGACATGTTCCTTATCGCATGACAAGTCACACAGTGAAGACGGTTCTTCAAAACCATTTATGAGTGAATGGGAAGTTGATATCGTATTCAGGTTCGTGATTTGGACAGATTCAAATTGCCAGCAGTTATCGGTTCAAAACTGTTTCCGCACCTGTTCATTTCAAACTGTATATGTTCGGTTTGAAATTTAGACCTGTTTGGCTCTATAAATACCAGGCCATTTCTAGTAGTCAAGAGACCCAAAAAATTCGTTTGTTGCTTTCTAGATTTTGCTCTTTTGCATATATATTCTTCATATAATTTTAGGAAAATTCTGAAAGTATAGAATACAGGTTTGTTCGCCGTACAGATTGTTTGGAGTGCTACTACAATCTGTGTAAAGATCATTGTATCCTGGGAGATAGACGTCATTTATCTATAAGCACTAAAGCGGGGCGAATCTATCTTAAGGACAGAGTGTCACAGAAGATTGTTCAAATAATCTTAAGACATAATCGAATTATTCTGTTTATACAGAATTTTTCATTTGTTTCCTTTCTTCTTCTTACAATTTTTTTTTCTGTGTTTATACAAAATAATATTCTGGTTAAAAAAACAAATAGTAGTAATATACTATTTGAAAAACAACCGTAATGCCAACTAGTAGTAATAATATACTAGGAGTCATTAACAATTCATAATATTTATTTGTGAAGCTGATCAGAAATTAATTTTGGTTTTCAGAAATAATTTCTCAATTTTCATTAATTAAAATTCTGTTTTCAGTATTTTAATTTTTGAAGTGTTACAGAAATTTTTTTCTGTGTAGAATTAATTTGTTTAAATAAAATTTTATTTTCAAATTAATTGGAAATAAAAGTTACAATTCTTGTTTCTTTTATTTTTACAGAATTAAAATTCTGTATTTATGGTTTAAATTTTCTGTGTAGTATAAAATTCTAATTATAATTTTGTTTTATAATTTAGAATTCATGGCTACTGAAACTAATGCTCAAACAAGTACTGGTATGGTGGTTGCAACTGCTCTAACCCCTCCTCTTGTTGTGACTATTCCAATCAATCATGGTGAAAAGCCAGAGAAGTTCTTAGGAAACAGATTTTAAAAATGGCAGCAGAAAATGCTGTTCTATCTTACTACTCTCAACCTGGCATGGTTTCTCCATAAGGATGCTCCTACTCTAAAAGAGGATGAAACTGTCCGGCAAGTGGTTGCTACGGTCGATGCCTGGAAATATGCTGATTTCATTTACCGGAACTACATCTTGAACAGACTTGACAACACATTATACAACGTCTACGATCCTATCAATATGACAAAGCAACTTTGGGAGTCTTTGGAGAAAAAAATACAAAATAGAAGATGCTGGCTTGAAGATATTCGTAGTAGGCAAATTTCTAGACATTGTGATGGTTGATTCTAAGACTGTGATTAGCCAAGTTCAAGATCTCGAACTCATTCTGCATGACATTCATGTAGAAGGCATGTCTCTCAGTGAATCCTTCCAAGTTACTGCCTTAATTGAAAAATTAGCATAAGGCTGGAAGGAATTTAAGAACTACCTGAAACACAAGCGTGAAGAAATGACCTTGGAGGACTTGGTTGTGTGCTTCAGGATTGAGGAGGACAACCGCAATTCTGAGAAGCGGGCTGGTAAGCATTCCATGGAGTCTAAGGCAAATGTGGTGGAACATGCTCCAAAAGCAAAGAAACGCTCCAAAAGCAAAGAAACAAAAGTTTTTTTGAGAAAGTTTTCGCACAAGGCTCTAAAGGAGGGGAAACTAAAAAGTACATGTTCAATGGCAAATGTTACATCTGTGGCAAAGAGGGACATCGGGCTAAAGATTGCCGTAGCAAGTGCAAAGGCAAAGGAAAATCAAGCAAGAAGCCTACTCAAGCCAATATGACCGAAGTGGACAAAATTTCCAATGGTGTAAGTGACATAAATCTTTCTACAGTTGTTTCTGAGGCAAACCTTGATGAAAATCCTAAAGAATGGTGGGTAGACACTGGTGCTATTCGCCATATCTGTGCCGACAATGAAATGTTCACATCTTATTCTGTAGTAGACAATGACGAACAACTTTTCATGGGCAACTCCTCGACTTCTAAAGTTGAAGGACAAGGAAAGATTATTCTGAAGATGACATTTGGAAATGAACTCATTCTCAACAATGTGCTGCATGTACCAGAAATTCACAAAGAATCTTGTTTCTGGATCTTTGTTGAGTAAAAATGGATTTAGGCTAGTTTTTTAAAGTGACAAGTTTGTACTTATCAAAAATAGGATGTATGTAGGAAAACGTTACATGTCTGATGGCCTTTTCAAACTAAATGTAATGACTGTTGTCCATTCTGTTATTAATAATAATACATTTTCTTCTTACTTGCTTGAGTCTTCAAATTTATGGCATGGTAGACTAGGACATGTTAATAATAGATCTTTGCGTAGATTAATTAGTATGGAATGTTTACCTAAATTTGACATTAATTTAAATCCTAAATGTGAAATTTGTGTTGAGGCAAAATTAACTAAAATGTCCTTTCATTTAATTGAAAGAAGTGCGGAACTACTTGAATTAATTCATAGTGACATTTGTGATTTTAAATCAATTCAAACCAGAGGTGGGAAAAAATATTTTATCACTTTCATAGATGACTATACTAGATATAGTTATGTTTATTTAATTCGAACCAAGGATGAACCTTTGGAAACTTTCATTCAATATAAGAATGAAGTTGAAAATCAACTTGGTAAAAAAATTAAAAAAATTAGAAGTGATAGAGATGGTGAATATGAATCACCTTTTGGTGAATTTTGTAAAGAACATGGAATAATTCATCAAACTACCGCTCCTTACTCACCTTAACAAAATGGAATTGCTGAAAGGAAAAATATGACTTTAAAAGAAATTATGAATGCCATGTTAATAAGTTTTGGATTACCTCAGAACTTGTGGGGGGAAACAATACTTTTTGCTAATTATATTCTTAATAAAGTACACCGGAAGAAAGTGAATCAAACACTTTATGATTTGTGGCATGGGAGAATACCATCCTACAAATACTTAAAAGTGTGGGGGTGTTTGGCTAAAGTGGCTATTCCTAGTCCTAAAAAGAGTAAGATAGGTCATAAAACTATTGATTGCATTTTCATTGGTTATGCCAAGAATAGTAGTGCATATCGATTTTTGATTCATATGTCAGAACATCCCAAAATGCATGTAAATACTATTATTAAATCTCGGAATGCATCATTCTTTGAAAATATATTTCCAAATAAGACTGGACAAGAAACTAGTAATAATAAAAGATATTATGATGCTGTTTCTAGTCATAATCAAGAACAAGATCAACAACAAGAGCAAGAGATAGATCAAAATGAGGAAGATGAATCTAGGTGTAGTAAACGTGGTAGAACCTCAAAATCTTTTGGTCCAGATTTTCTAACATTTTTGTTAAAAAATGAGCCTTTAACTTTCAAAGAAGCTGTGTCCAGTCTTGAAGCTTCTTTATGGAAAGAGGCTGTAAGTAGTGAAGGTTAATCCATCTTGCAAAATCACACTTGGGAATTGGTGGATTTGCTACCAGGTTGTAAGCCTCTTGGGTACAAGTGGATTTTCAAGAGAAAAATGAAAGCGGATGAATCAATTGAAAAATACAAGGTAAGACTTGTGGTCAAAGGATATAGACAAAAAGAATGTCTTGATTACTTTAACACATACTCAATAGTTACTACAATAACATCCATTAGAATGCTAATTACCATTGCATCTTTGTACAATCTAGAAATTCATCAAATGGATGTGAAAACCGCTTTCTTAAATGGTGAGTTAGATGAAGAAATCTACATGGAGTAACCAGAAGGATTTTCTGTTCCAGGAAAAGAAAAGAAAGTGTGTAAATTAGTTAAATCATTATATGGTTTAAAACAAGCGCCAAAGCAATGTCATGAAAAATTTGACAAGGTAATGATGTCAAATGGATTTAAAATTAATGAATGTGACAAATATGTTTATATTAAAAACACAAACAAAGGTTATGTTATAGTATGTCTTTATGCGGATGATATGCTCATCATAGGTAGTAATAATGACATGATTAAAACTACCAAGAAAATGTTGAATAAACATTTGGACATGAAAGACATGGGGATTGCTGATGTAATTCTCGGTTTAAAAATTATCAAAACATCAGAAGGTTATTCTTTGTCACAATCACAGTACATTGAGAAAATACTTGACAAATTCCGCAAAGATGATGATCATCTTGCTAGAACACCTGTGGACGTTAATTTGTTTCTTTCTAAAAATGTACAGGAAAGTATTTCTCAATTAAAGTATGCTCAAATTATTGGAAGCTTAATATACTTAATGAACTACACTCACCCAGATATAGCCTATGCAGTAAGTAAATTGAGTAAATATATGAGTAATCTCGAAGTAGAACACTAGAAAGCTATTATAAGGGTTCTAAGATATCTCCGATTTACTCGTAACATTAGGCTAAATTATACTAGATATCCAGCAGTACTTGAAGGATACTGTGATGCAAACTGGATATCGGATACTAGAGACTCAAAATCCACCAGTGGGTATGCCTTTACTCTTGGGGGTGCCGTTGTATCTTGGAAATCTTCCAAACAGACTTCCATTGCTAGGTCTACTATGGAATCAGAGTTTATAGCTTTAGATAAAGCTAGGGAAGAAGCAGGATGGCTTCGTCACTTCCTTGAAGATATTTTAATATGGCCAAAACCGGTGCCTGCTATATGCATACATTGTGATAGTCAATCAGCAATAGATAGAGCATGGAGTCATATGTATAACGGTAAGTCATGACACATTCATCGTCGACATAACACCATGAGACAACTACTCTCTAATGGAATTATTTCTATTGGATATGTGAAGTCTAAAGACAATATAGCGGATCCACTAACCAAAGCGTTAGCAAGAGAGTTAGTTGAGAATTCATCGAGGGGAATGGGACTTAAGCCTATTAAATAAGAGTTACCACAATGGCAACCCAACCTAGTTGACTAGAGATCCCAAGATCTAGGTTCAAAGGGACAACCGAGTTCTGTATGACTCAGAAGGTTCACTGGAGAGTCAAACTCCTATCCATTTCTATGATGAAATAGTGATGTTTGCGGCGTTTTAGGTTAAGTAATACTTTTAATGATTCTTATATCTAGGAATACCTAATGGAGTATGGCAAGATACTTTTCATAAGAATCACCTATGTGAGTGTGTACTGGGCCGGTTCTATGAGATTTGTGAAGGGCTACAATTCTTTAGAGCCCTCATGAAAGACCAGGTTGTTCAAAGCCAAAATGAACACAATAGTGAGAACTAAACTGTGTATGGTAATATGCTATGTGAGCTCTATTGTCTTGGTTTACACAAATGGCTAAACAGTTCAAGACATCATGTTCATTGGTTAGCTAGTAAATCTGATAGTGTCTTACAAGGGAAGGTTCAAAGCCAAAAGTTGCCTATCCTTTGCAGAATATTTCCAATTTCTGTACTCTCTGTAATTAGATCATGTTGTTGCATTTTCTCTCCATCAAATTCCATTCATGTGGGGGATTGTTGGAAAAATATGATTTTATAGGCTTATTTTGGGCCAACTTTGAGCCCAAATTTGAGTGGATCCCACACGTCTTTTGGGATGGGTCCAAAAAGGTGACGTGTTCCTTACTGCATGGCAAGTCACATGGTGAAGACGGTTCGTCAAAACCATTTATGAGTGAATAGGAAGTTGACATCATTTTCGGGTTTGTGGTATAGACAGATTCAAACTGCCAGCAGTTATCTGTTCAAAACTGTTTCTGCACCTGTTCATTTCAAACTACATCTATTCGGTTTGAAATTCAAACCTGTTCAGGTCTATAAATACCAGGCCATTTCCAGTAGTCAAGAGACTCGAAAAATTCATTTGTTGCTTTCTAGATTTTTCTCTTTTGCATATATATATATATATTCTTCATATAATTTTAGAAAAATTCTGAGAGTATAGAATACAAGTTTTATTCGCCATACAAATTGTTTGGAGTGCTACTACAATCTGTGTAAAGATCATTGTATCTTGAGAGATAGATGCCATTTATTCGTAAGCACCGAAGCGAGGCGAATCTGTCTTAAGGATAGAGTGTCACACACTTGACTTGATCGTTTTATTGTTAAGTTGTTTCGGTAAATAAATTCTGTAAGTAATTTATTTTTATTTGTTTGATTTGGTTTCAAGTTATTTATTTTACACAGAAGATTGTTCCAACAATATATAGATCAGAATCAATTGTAATACAGTGTGAGCTTTGTACTTAGTTTCTAATTAATTAATATGTTGGCAATTCAATTACTGATTACATTTCCAATATTGTAATCTACCACAGTTTTAGTGAAGTTCATTAGCATCACGATAGCACCATGGAAATTATCTAAGTTGCAATGTAATGATGAGGCATATGCAAACTTTCCGGTTTATTAAGAAGGTCCCTCATATGACAACAACTATCAGTGGTCTTCATGGCCATAAGATTTTTTAAATTATGACCTTCATACTTATTTATTAATTAGAAATTAGAATTAGTCCTTCAAGCTAGATCTTCGAATCTTTTAACAAAAATGAAGGATTTTATGCCATTAAAAAAAGGGTATACGGTTTCTGAGTACACAAGTCATGCTCCAAATTTGTTCAAATATCCATACTTTTGCCTTTTATTTTGTGGCGCAATGCAAACATTGTCTCCACTTTAAAAGCCTGTCTTATGCTATAAAAGGATTTGATTTGATTTTTTTTTTTTTTTTTTTGTTTCTTTTATCTTAAAGGGGGCATGCTGCAAGATTAGGGCATGTTGGCAATAAATAAGAATGCTGCAAGATTTATTTATGTATATTTTATGTTATGTAATCATGAGGTCATGCAAATGTTTTATTGTTCATTTACTTTTTTGCTTCTTAAAGTTATATATAGAATTACTAATTATTGAAATAGTAATAATGCCAACGCAGGATCACCAATTAGGGGATGCGATGAACGACATTTTCCACACGAGATTTCTGACTCTCTTTTCTCAAATTTTGCATCTTCAACTCCTTTCTTGTCCTATTGTCTTGCATTTTTCTTATCTATATATTTGTGATAACCCTGTTCCATATTATGTTAATTAACCTTAATTATGATTGTGATTATGCCTTTAATATGATTATATGTGTTTTTGATTTTATATCTGTTCACCATAGGAAAATCTGTTCAATTTACTGTTATAAACTGACAATTAAAGGCCTTATCGGCCACAGAAACCGAAATTGACCATGCCATTGTAATTGGCGTAATTTTTAGAGCTTATGGTGAAATTTAATTGAAAACTGATTCGGAACGAAATAATTAGATTCAAAACGATTAAATTAAACTCTATTACTTAGCCCAAATCAAATTTGATTAGGCCATCCTATATAAAGGCCTATATAGCCTCATATTATGGTTTTGAACTCATATTTGCTGAGATTACCCTCTAGAGAGGGAGAGTGTGCCGATTGTAGAGAGAGAGAGGGAGCTGAATTTAGAGATTGAACAAGGAGCTTGAAGATCTTGAAGATCAACTCAAGGATTAACCATAATTTAGGTGATTATAGCTCCTAGGTAAGCATTTGAGCATAAATTCATGAGTATAGGTTTGTAAATTTGTGTATTCAAGCTAGTTGGGTAATCAAGAACATAAATTGAGATGAAATTGAAGAATTTAAGGCTTATATATACATGCATGTATAGAATTGCTATGAATTTGCATATTTGAGCATGAACAATGTAGAACAAATAGAATTGAGCACCAAATCTTACATGAATATATGATTTTCATGAGTTTCATGATTTTAGGTGTCATTAGTACCATTTGGAATAGAATTGGAGTCAAGAATTGACTTGCATGCATGATTGATGAAGATATGAAATTGGTATGAAGTTGAATGCACATGTTTTGGGACTATGTAAAGAATTCAAAATGATTTTGGAAAAAGGACCATGAAATTGAGCAATTGGCCTCATATTGTTGTTGTCCTCATGTTATGTAATGTGTTTCCATGTTTTTGTGTCCAAAACATGAGCTTTGAACCTTTAAACATTGGGTTTGAACTCCAAGAATAATTCTGGAAATTCCAGAATTTGGCATGTCTGCTCGAGCGTGGGAACCGCCGCTCGAGCGTGAAATGCTAACTCCCAGAACTTTTGCAGACATTGATGTCCGCTTGAGCGGGGAGATTCACGCTCGAGTGCCAAGCCACGTAGTTTGACTTTCAGCTCGAGCATCCACAGTCATGCTCGAGCATAAAAATAAGGCAACCAGTACTTTTGCAGACCAAAGGGGTCCGCTTGAGCGTCAATAGCCACGCTCGAGCGGGGAGCCCTGTTTCAGAAATTTTGTAAAGATGTTTTTTGTTTTATTTTCCGTTCTCTTTCATTTCTAAGTACTCTTAGGCATATATTAAGCATTGTAAATGAGTTAAAAGAATACGAGAGAAGCCTAAGAGGGATGTATGAATTAAGAACGGATTGAATCGTTCGTGACCCATTATGTTCATGAAATGTGTAGGGTCAAGCACCAGAGCAAATCCACCGGTAGATTACTATGAGTAATATCTTAGTAAAGATGTTTTGAAGTTTGTTATTTGTCCTATTGCTTATTCATTTATAAGTCTCATAAGCTTGTTAATTTGAATTGTGGACAAATATCTGTTATGCTATAAGATTGGGCCCGAGGCCGTTGGATATGATTGATTAGGCCAAAGGCCGTCGGATATGAATGAAATGGGTCAAAAGCTGTTTGACATGAATGATTAGGCCAGAGGCCGTTAGACAGAAATGATTGGGTCGAAGGCCGTTTGACATGAATGATTGGGACAGAGGCCGTTAGACAGAAATGATTAGACCGAAGGCTATTTGACATGAATAATTGGGCCAAGGGCCGTTAGACATAAATGATTGGGCCAAAGGCCATTTGACATGGATGAAATGGGCCAAAGGCCGTTTGGTATGCTCGGGCTTGAAGCCGTCTAATGTACTAGATAAAATCAAATATGGGCCCAAGGTCATTTGATATATGTACATCTGTTTCGAATTTCATTCATGTGTTTCCTTTATTTGATATTATTCACTGGGCTTTCGCTCACACTCATTCATGTGTCTGTAGGTGAGCCAAGAGATGTGCAAACCCAGCCTCGGTGAAGTCATGCGAGAAGAGTCAAGTTTTGTGGAGTCAGCCCAAACGTCTCATGTACGAGACTTGTTTTCGCCCTTTTGCTCGTCGTTGTGCTTTTGCTAATGTCGGCGAAAACTTTGGATCACCTTTGTACATAAGCTTTTAGGTTTGGCTGATTATGACTTGAATGATCCTGTTGTGTAAAGTTTATATCTTAACATTCCTTCTGGTGTGAGGTATTAACGAACACTTATGTGAAATGTTATGAAATGCATATAAGCACAGCTCTATGGACAAAGTTTTAAATTGCTTCCGTTTTGGCCTCTTGACTTTGTTGGAATTTAATTAAGTATCATTGGAGGCCGTAAGTGATCTTGTGATTACTGGCCGGTTATGATCTTAATCCATAGGGGCGGGTTCGGGTCATGACAATATTAGTCTATGTCTCTAACTTTCTCCTTAAATACATTATTCTTCTCTCAACTTGGAATCAAGATTTCACTGATTATCAACAAGTTTGAATTTGAATTTGGAAGATAAAAGGTCACAGTATTGAATTTGCTTGATTTATATGTGATGTTAAACTAGTTTGTTGATTATGATCAATGGATTTTCTAGCTGATTGGTCTATTAGCATTGGCATTGATATGAATCATTGTGACTTGGTACAAGTGTATTCATCATTGTTCTTGATGTTGGAACTTTTACCTTCTATAATCATATTTTTTTCATGTTTGGGAAAGGGAGGGAGGGAGAAAAGTTAATAATCATTTCAGTAAATTTTGTAGATCAATTTATTTGGTCCAACCAAGAAACATATTAGTTATGATTTGGTTCCAATTACCAAAGAAATAGAGAAATGTTTTCAATAGAGAATTACTATATACCCCATCTCTTTCTCTCTCTCTCTCTCTCTCTCTCTCTCTCACACACACACACACACACATATGTGAAAAAAAGAAGTAGTAGGAATAATTTAGATTGTTAAGAGGTGTAAACTTAGACACTTCCAACATGCATACAAGCACAAAAAAGAAGCTTTAGACTGTTAAGAGCTATGAAGACACAATGCAAAATTTTCAATATGTTGAATTTTTTGAAAATGGGACATGGACACAGTTAGGACATGACAACATTTGTGTGTGTGCATGTGCACATATAATCATGATAACTCCTCTCTTAAACCCTTCTTCCATTCACTCTCTTCCAAGATGGATACAAGCACAAAAATAAAACAAAAACAAAAACAACAAAAATAAAAATAAAGTGAGAAAGAAAAAAGGGGCAAGCCTACTTCAAATTAAATACCTCATTATGCCTCTGTTATGAAATTGGGTTTAGCTTGCTAGCAATTTCTATGTGACCCCTTATATTATCTTTTTTCCATAACAATGTTCATATATACTATTGATTGTACTAAATGTATCTCAAAGTCCAAGTTGTACTAAAACTTTATAGTAATTTTTAAATTAAGTGCTTGTACAAGTTGTGGAGCATGGATAGGTAGCCTAAGTGTTGGGCTGAATTATAAGTATACAATATGCTATTAACATTCTGAGTTCAACTCCATCTATAGCCAGGCATCTACTTAAATAATCTCATAGCTAATTAGTTTGTAAATTCTAAATGAATTGATTCTGTCATAACTATGTAGCTTCAAGGTATTAATTATGTAATTCATTTTCATGAAAACTGTGTGTGTGTGTGTCAACAGCATATTGTGTCTCACACACACACATACATAATAATTTAGTTACCATTTCTTTTTTAAATTATTAAAGATATGTATCAATACTATGCAAATGTAACATTGAGAACCATTAATAGGAAATTGAAATTCTAAAATACCATCTTAGTGTATTTGCTAATCATTTTGAGCATTGATGCACGTAAGTAGTTTGAGCGGTTTTGTAGATGCAATTTCTTAGCAAGTGGAAAGTTCAAGATGGATAAATAATTGGTACATTTTCTAAGGTTTATTTCCAAACACAACCATAAATATGCTTTCAAATGTTAAGCTAATCATTTGGTTTAGATGGAATTAATAATAATTTAAAGTTTTTAGAGTATCAGATGAGTATTTGGATGGAGCGAGAAAATTTGTCAATATGGCTAAGGTGAATGCAAGGAATCCCAATATGATCATATTGTAGACACTCCATTTTTGACCGTCCTCAAGACTTGGACGTCATCACTTGTGCATATGGTGATTGTAATTGCATGTCTTCGTTTTGAGTGCTCGAAATCCTCGGTGGATCGCCCTGTCTTTTGAGCCTTTAAACCTTATCTGTTTTGTGCCTTGTTTTGGACCAAAACCTTGTTATTTCTTGCCTGGAACCTTTGGTGATATGACACCCTAAAAGTCGAGAACATCAGATAATATATTAACCATTAAATACAAGGTTTATCTAGGGTTACAAGAATAGGAAACGTCACTAATGAGTCCTTTGGATAATAACCAAGCAAGATCCCAAAAACGTCGGAGGAGTCAAAATAGCCTTCCTTCAAAGTCCAACCACCTTAGATAGCAAAGCTACCTTTATGACAGATCTTGACAACGTATTAACACAAGGCCTACATGAGTTGACGGGGTATAAGGATAGGTTACAAATGTTATATATATACAAATTACAAATCATGTCTTAAATACAACATGGGATCTATCACTTACAATCTCAAACACGTTTACAAACTAGTTTCTAATCCTCCTAGCGGTAGCCGTACGTCTTCAAATGCTTCAGCTTTGCCTTCGACCGGTCTAATAGTCTTCAATAGTTGGCATGAAATGCCATGAGCTTTGAATGCCCAGTAAACGCACATACACCCCGTCCCTTTTTCCCAATCCAATACACCATCATATTTACAACGAGCAAGTAGTGAAGCATGATGTTCAAGTTAATAACAACAATTTTAATAACAGAGGAAGGAACATGTCATTCAAATAGATAACAAAGGTTATAATGTTAGTGGTTAGTATTCTAGAAATCCCCCAAAGAGATTTCATCCTCCCAACCACAAGAATTGGACACCGGACTATCCGGAACTCCCCCTTTTGCTGCTTTGTTGCAGAACTAACCTCGGATGCCTACCAACGGTTATATACTGCGTAGCGCCAACTACAGGGCCTCAAAAGGGACAGCGAAAAGAAAAAGGTTTTATCTCTTGAATCCAACCGTATCCTTCCGAAAAGTTTTATCTTCCTGAATGTCCCATCCGGACTCAACCTTATCTCACCAATCAAACCATCGCAAAGAGTCCGAATACGTCCGTTCCATTCTAGGGTTTACTCGACAACCACTTGCACAAGACTTAACCTTCAATTAGGGAGCACATCCCATCAATCCATACATGATACATTATCATTTCTTCAATATTCAAGTGATCGAAAACCCAATACCATCCCAATTAAGTTTTCCATTTGAATCAATGTTTTAAGTCAAGTTAGAACGAACTCAACAAGATAGTAATATCCACATAAGCATAAGCATCATTAAAATAAAGAAGGAACATAACCATAACACATGAAATACCATACCAACACATGATCATAAACTAATAATCATATTCATGCACACAAGGGCATAAAACACCCATGCAACACTAAATTTCCAGATTCAATACCATTTAAAGATTAAAATCAAAAGGGCTATTTCAGATATTTCCCAAACCTAGCCGTCCTATGGTTTGTAGAGATTTCAATCTAGTTTTCAGAACATGTTTCGGAAATGTGATAGATTTTCTAGATTTTTAGTTATTTAAGAGATGCTCCAGCGCTGTCCAGATTCGTCGATCGTTACAAAAATCATATTTTCTCACAAACCGCTCACTCATTTTCAATGAAACCAATTTTAGTTGAAAGATAACTCATTAAGGAAGATTTTTACATAAAATGGAGGGCCATAAGATTTTTATACATTTTTCTAGAAATTTTGAAAGTTGGATGAAAAATAGATTTTTCTGGCACAGTTCTTGAAAATAGAAATTTGGTGAGAAAACAGGTAAACTAGGGCAAATTTTCCACTTTTCATGTGATGAAAACTTGCTAAATAATATGTATTAAACTCAAAAATTTAAGGTGAAGGTGTGCCCTTGGAAATTTTGAGAGTTTGATATGGAAAAAGGAAGTCTTATACCGATTAAGAGAAATACAAGAAGGGTAGAATCAAGGCTCAACTTCTTTCATTTCTAACACAAGAATACCATCAAAGCACATCTGAAATGAATGTTTAAAACTTCTAAGAGCATGTATTTGAAAAAGGAAAATAAAGGAGAGAGTTGTGTTGTGGCTTACTTGATTGCCTAGTGAAGTGTTTGCACAATTGTCTCCTCTTTTTCTCTCCTCTACTACCAAAGTTCACTCTCTTCCTCTTCTTTCTTTCTCTCAACTGAATGTGTAGGTGTGTGAATGTATGAGATGTGTAACATGTGCAGGGTGGTGGTGTTTTTATAATAAAATTGGTGTAAAAGGTCCAAAATGCCCATTGGTTGGAATGGAATGGAATTAAGATGTATTTAGTTTAAATGAAATGGAATAGTGGATAATTAGGACCTTAATTATGTATTTAATTATGATCTAGTTAGGCTTAAGTCTAATTTAATCCATTCTAGTTACAAGTACACTCATATATATAGCAAATCTTCATAGGTACCAAGGTCATTATTGCTCCAAGATTTCAAGGGATTTGTTTGTACTAAAGTACAATGATTATAGCCTAGAAGGTATGATGGCTAGCCATGTGATGGTAAATTGATGGACTTATTTTATATATATATATATTTTGTATGTGTGTACAAATCTTGGAAATTGTAAAATATAATGTTAAAAAAAGATTCTAGGGTACAAGTGTATATATAAATATATAATGGTACTTGTTTGGGGTCAATTTTTGATTTAATAAAAATGTGAGGGCTTGGGCTCAATTAAAGTATCTATTTCAAGTGTAGAGTTAATAAATTAGTGTTAGGAAAAATAATTCGGTTTGTATTATCTTGCTTTGAATTTAAAGGTAAATAACCAAACGAAGACTGTGAAAATCGGAAGTTAAGGTTTAGAGCGATTAATCTAAAATTTGAGAGTTAAATAATTAATATTAGAGTGTTAGAAATGATTTCTAAGCTTCCAGGGTCGATTAGGGTTTGTATGGGTTCGTCCGTGATGCGTTTTCGGTTCTAGGGTTTAATTTGCAAACAATCAACGAATTAAGGGCTTTATTATAATAACTCAAAATTTAGGGACGTAATAAGGTTTACAAAAGTTAGGGGTCTCACAGGTGACTTGTCGGCCACCACCTTAGGCTGTCGGCCATGGATATTGGTTGTCGGCCAAGGATGTGGCTAGTTGGCTACCAATGGTGGCCGACGGCCACCAATGCCTTTTTCTAGATATTTGTTGATAGTTATGCCAGCTGTTAGCACAATGAGCTGCATCTGCCTACACGTGTATGGTGGGATGTTTCTAAGCTCAAGGAGTGTTTTTTCTATATATAGGGGGGTTCCTCTCCCATTTTGGGAGGTTAGCAATTTTGGAACAAAATTCTCTCTCTCTCTCTCTCTCTAGATTTCTTTCTCTCTTACAATTTTGTGCTTTGTAGCTAGTTTTCTCTACACTTTTACATACACTACCTTGATCAAAGTTACTTCTCTTTGAGCTAAGGTTCCTTGAGACTTGTTTTGAGCTCTAGCAAGTGGTTTTAGCTTGGATTTGTGCCTAGAGTGGCTATTTTCTTCAAGAGGTAGTTTACTTGCTTTGTTCACTTGTTTTCTCATCTTTTTAAAATGTTTTGAGACTGGTTTTGAACCCAAAAAAAACCTCTGTTTTTATGACCTAAAAATGTTGGTTTGAGGCCATTTTCAAGTGAGGGGTGGTTCACCATTCTTGCTTACTAGTTTGCTAAGCTTTTGTGCCTTTATTCATCACTTTCAAATCAACTTTTTTTTTTTTTTTTGGCCTTTTAACCACTGAATTTCAGAGGTTTTTCAGTGGTAAAAATCTCATTTTGAAGTCCAAAATTAGAGGAGTTAGCCTCCCCTCCTTGTATCTTGTTTGCATGCCTAGTTAACTCCATGTATTAGCTTAATGTTTTAGCTTTTTGTGGCTTAAGTCCAGCGTGTTTTAGACTATAATTAGTGTTGTTTTGGCTCTATTTTTGGTCATTTGTTTCATTTGCGCCTTGCATGGCATGGTTGTAGTGTTAATTCCTTCACTAGCGTAGTGTTTTAAGGCTTTAATTAGCATTGGTGTAAGTTGGTTGCATGTTTTGGTGCTTTTTCCACCTCATTTTCAGCACTTTCAATCTCTGCAACCCCCCTCAATTCTTCACTTTTGATTTGCTTTGAAAGTGGTTTCAAACCGCTTGTTTGCCTGAGTGTGAAATGGAGGTGCTACACCTAATGGTTTAATCCCTTAGGGGGTTCATTACCAACAGTGTAATGCCTCTTTCATGCCCAAAGCAAGTTGTGGTTTGAACCCTCTTTTCATTAGAGGATAATCACCAATGGACTTAATGGATTAAGAAATGTTTTGGTAATCAAAATGAGTAAACAAAATTGGCAAGTAAAAGTGTGCAAGATAAGCATTCTTTGTGTTGCATTGCATGTGTTCAAATCGGATGTTAATTTGAACACAAGGAAAATGGGACATTTCATACTCAAAGTGATGAAATGTGTCATTTTCCTAGGTCACCATTACCCTTGATCATGCATGATAGGGGGGTGGTCATTTTGGTCTTGTTTATGCATTTATTGAACTTGTACAAACTTGGTCCCTTAGCCATCATGCATGGAAATTGCTTGATTGATGGTTAGAGGGCGAAGAGTTTTTCTCATTTGAGCTTGTGTGATGATAAGGAGGTTAAATAGTACAAACAACATGTGAGAATACACTGTTTTGCTCTCTGTTACAGCATGAAAGTGTAAACCAGCGGTGGCCGACAGCCGCCACCAGTGGTAGCCAACCAGCCCCTTGTCCCTCTTGTCGGCCATTAGTGATTTTTGCACAATGTGATGGTAAGATGAAGTAGAGGTGTTCTGGAAGTTGACAGAATTTTCAGTGATCAAATGTGCAAACAGAGGCTTACAACAGCAAGGCAATGGCTTTTCGAGTGTAAAATCGAGCATGCGCATGCATATCCATCACTTCCTGGGGCTAAGTAGTTGATTACTTTGTTTACTTGCAATTGACTTATAATCCATCAATTAGCTAAGTAGTTAATTAGATGTGATGTAATTATTTAATTAATTAGCTAGAATAGTTAATTAGTTTCGGTTTGTAATAATTAGTTAGCTTAATTAGCGTAGCTGGTTAGCTTATTCATTCAAACCCTCCTTCGCGAGGGCGTAATGTTGTGATAAGTGTGCCTGCGTGTGTGTATGTTTTCCAACCCCACGTCTTTTTCCCTTTTATTTAATCGCTTTTGATGGTTAGATTAGGAGCATATTTCAATTAGCATACCTTATGCTTGCATCCCATTCATTCGTATTGCATGCACCGAGGCTCGGCGCATCATTCAAACTGCATTGCCATTTCAATATCTTATTTGAATACGTGTTTAACCGCATGTTATCAAATCGATCATATGCCATATTAGTAGCCGAGCCTATTAAAATTGCATATTGCATGTGTTGCATTAGGCATCTTGTATAGTTAGGAATCATGCCTGGTTTTCTAACTCATATTTTCCTAGCTTGGAGTACTAGGTGAGTTTTTAAGCTTTAGCATACTCGCATGAATGTGAATGTTGCCATGATTAGCATGCTTGCCACGAGGCTATGTGCTTACTTGCTAAACTGCTTGAATGCCTGTGGATGAAGGCTTGTTGTTTGAATTGGAATGATTCAACGAATGTAAGTTTTAAGCCCACTTTGTTGAGTGGCAAATCATGTTTTAAGCCCACTGTGTTTGGTGGCAAAACCGCATCTTTAAGCCCATTTGACGTGGCAATTTCAAACCATTTCGCAAACAAACATGAGTTGAATTGTTACAAATTGAACAAACTAGTCTATACTTGATTGTGCGCATCACATAGTAAATCTAGTTTAATAATCGGAATAAGAACACATAACGTTTATAAAAAATCATATCATGATTAGTAGAGGCCGATCTTTGATCAGGCGAGCGAGGGTGCTCAATTCATGACCTTCCCACCCACCCCCCCCCCCCGATACCTAAGTTCTCGAGCCAAGGCAACTTTGGTGATGACAGACATGTGGCCTTTGGCACGAGTCAGGGTTTCCTAAATTTTTCCAAAATAAAAAATATTTAGGTGGTGACTCTGTATCTGGCAAAGCAGACCAATTTTGGCATTATTTGATTTAAAATTGTTTTTCCAAAATGATTTGCTAGATTTGGACTCTTTGGTGTTTATCAGTTTCACATTGCACTTGTGAGATTAGATTCAGAACCACAGGAGTCCGAATTGTGAGGCCTAAGTTCCCGAGCCGAGGCAACTTTTGTAATAATCCTCCAACCCCAGGTCTTTCTATCCCTTTTATTTATACGTTTTTTGTATAGCATCATGTTTTATTTATCATATTCTTGTCATATTCATGATTTGCATCCACTTTTCATGCATTCGAGTCCAACTCATTGGCATCCGTGGGTTTATTCCTTCTAACTTGATTATATGTGCTATCTCGCGATTTGAAATGATACATATATCATTTTGTTAGTAAGTCGGACCTATAGGATCATTTTGTACGTATTGCATTAGTTACTTGCATATAGAATCATCCATATACTAACCTATTCTTTTGGCTCACCTCGGAGTACTAGGTGAGCATTTATTTGCTTTAGCATATTGTATGTGTGTTTGTGTCCTTTGTTATATTCAATACTATACCATGAGGCTAAGTGCTTAATTTGAATATATGTTTGAATGTCAGCAGATGGAGGTTATGCATGAAATCAAAGCATAACCAAAATTAGTGACACGATCTATACTTGATTGCCTCAAACAGTAATGTTAGTACTAATAAAAACCAGAATATGAGCATATATAGATCATAGAAATCACATAATGACTTAGTAAAGGCCGATCTTTTGATCGGGTGAGCAGGGGTGCTCAATTAATGACCTTCCCTCCTCATACCTAAGTTCCCAAGCCGAGACACTTTGGTTATGACAAACAGCGCCTTTGGCATGAGTCACAGGTTTCCTAATTTCTCCAAAAGATTAGGTGACGACTCTAAGATCTAGTGATGTAGTCTATTTTCAGCAAATATTTGCAACAAAATGGGTGTTTACAAAAGTTGTTGGATTTGAACTCTCATCTTCTATGTTCACATTGCACTAGTGAGACTAGATCAAAAAATTGGGAGTCTAAACTGTCGGGCGCGCTGGGTAAACCCCAAAGGCATCCTACAGTATGCCATTAAAAAAATTAATTTTAGATACAAACAGTAGGTGGAATTCAAAGTAATATATATATTTAACAGAAAGTATAATATGTTAAAGAGAGCTTATAAACAAAGAAAAACAATAGATTTATTATTTGCAACAACATCAATAGGAGGAGTACTGGCTCCCACAAAACTTAATTGGTACCAAATAACCTTATATAAAGATTTTCTACAAGTTTTTTATACTGCAACAAAATTATTTTTTTACATATATATTCCTACTTCACCATTTGTTTTATATAACCGTTATTACTACAATGAAAAAAAAAAATTGATAAATATTTTGATTGGTTGCCTCATCTTTTAGGTTTAGCCATCGTAATTGATCCTATTGTGTAAAGAAATTGATTTACAAAAATTTTTAGCTCGTATTTTTGTTGATTAAAAACAACTTACCCCTATTATGAAAACATGCAAAAAACTATTTGAAGAATATAAGGAAGTTGTATCTGTAAATACACCTACACACACTACACCAGTCTCATCTCGAGGTGAAAGATTAAGTGTTTTTTCTGTAATCAAAAGTAGAAGAATATCTCAACATACAAGCGTAAGTAGTTCTGAATTATAACGTTATTTGGATAGCCCACAAGTGAATGATTACAATGATTTTGAAATTTTGGATTGGTGAAAACAAAATAAACCTATATGACCTGTGATTTCACAGATGTCTCGTGATATACTAACTGTTCATATTTCTACAGTTGCTTCTAAAATAGCTTTTAGTGCAGGTGAACAGGTGTTGAGCAATTACCACAACAAACTTTCACCTCAAATGGTTGAGGCACTTATGATATCGAGAGATCATATTCATGCCCTTACGAGAAGACAAAATTACAGTAAAAATGAGAGAATTCAAAGTGATTTGGATAATATATCATTGGGCAACGCGAGTAAATTGTTTGCCTCCTCCGATGATTGATCAACAAAAAAAAATTCACTATTTCATTTCGTAACATTTTTATTAGATTATTGAAGTAGAGTATAATGCAAATGATTGGTACGCTAGTAAGGCCCACCAACCTCGGCCATCGGCCTAGGCACCAAGCCTAGGCCCGCGGCCCTATTTTGAGTGGGCCAGGGCCTGGGCCTAACTTTTCAGCCCAAATTTGAGCAAGAGCCCGTGAGGCCTGTTAGTAAGCTGAGTCGGGCCAGAATTACATCCCTACAAAATACACATTTCTTCCCTATCACAAACCCTAACCGTAACCATACATTACCACCCACTGCTACCGCCGTCGTCATCGCTACTGCAACGCCTCTACTGCCACAGATCTGTCAACATCCCCTCTCTAGCCAATAACCCTCCATAACTCCTTCCTTTCACTGCCACACCATTCCCAACACCCTCTCGCCATGGCCTGTCTCTTTCGTCGCCGCTCTGCAATCGTCTTTCCAAGTCCTCTCCTTCCATTACCTCTGCAATCAAGCTCCCTGGCCTCGTCGCTCCTCTCTAGTCTTTCCTCAACCTTGCTCTTCACCACCATGACCCACCACCTTTGCAATCCTCTCACCCATACGACATTCACAATACAACGAGAGAGAGAGAGAGAGAGAGAGAGAGAGAGCGATTTGAAGAAGAAAAGTGGGTTGGTGATTGCGGCCGTTACCGCCATCCTAAACCCAAGCCCTGACCTCGTAGCTTGAAACCCTAAATCTAAGATAAGGAGGAAGATGAAGAGAAGAAGAAGAATAAGAACAAGAACAAGAAGAAAAGGGGAGTCGGCGTGGCCTATGGTGATGGTGGTGTTTGTGGTTGCGCCCGTGGTAGCTGTTGAGGTGTGTGAACTAAGAGATTAGTGTTTGTAAATTATGTCTAAAAGAGTAATTTAGTTAAGGGATACAATAGAAATTTTTTTAAAAAAAATAGTAAATGGTGTGCATCGAAAGGAACAATGGTGTGTAAATAGAATTTCACACATATTATATACACAAATAATACAACACAAAGTAGCTTTTTTCTTTCTTACTTAAAAATTGGAAAAACTACTACAACGATGCATCGGTTCTTTAATTCTTATCACTCTCCTCTCAATCTCTCTCACATTGCAACAACACTGTTAGTCCCCATGCTTTGGTCTTTGTATTATTTTAACCCCTACATATTCAATTGCATCAATTTTGACCATGAATTTTTTATTGTCTCAAATTGGTCCGATTACTTCAAATTGTTAGCATTTTTTTATGACAAATGTGCACATGAGCAATATGTGTTATACTTTAAGTAGCAAAATTGTAAACTTGATCAATTCAGTGATTTAACATCAATTAATTCAAAGAAAAAAAAAATTCAAAAACCCCAATGACACTAATTAGATCAAATTGAAGCAAAATCTAAAATTAAAGGTTAAAATTGAGTCAATAGAAATTGTAAAAACTAAAAAGTCAAGTGCTAAAATGTTGAAATTACCGATATAATTTGCCCTATATTAGGAGTGCTCGCGGATCAAGTTAGATCGGGTGACCTCCCATCCGTCATCCGTCCGAACTTAGCCGATTGAAAAAAATTAATCCGCCATCCATCCGCTTAACAAAATCATAAGATCACAATTAGCAAGTAAATCTAATTTTTTCATGAATAATCTATTACACCTATGAGCCTAAAATATCAATAAAATTGGCATCGAAACTAGAGGTGGCAAACAGGCGAGTTAAAATGGGTTGTGTAATAAGACAATTCAATCCAAGCTCGCCCATTTACTAAATGGGTTTAAACGGGTTGGGTTGATTTGGGTACGGATTGGGCACATCAACCCGACCAACTCATTTACATTATTGAACTCATTTTTTCAACATATGCAATTTTTTTTTAAAAAAATGTCAGAAATAAGTTTTAGAGAATTACATATATATAGTCATGTATTTAAAAAAAGTTCCAAAACTTATGATTTGGATCAACATAACCATTTTTTATATAAAGACATCGGGTCGATTTAAAATTTTAGATATAAATCTTGATAAAAAAATAAATACATAAAAATAAAAATACGATATAACATTTTCAAAAGAAGGGACAAGAATAAAACTAGAAGAATAAAAGAATAAAATAAAAAATAATTTCTTATTAGAATTTAAATTGAAGAAATTTAAATAAAAAAAATAACATTCAATAAAAAATAAAAATAAGAACCAACCTAAACACATTTATATCAAATATATATTTGTTTTTCTATGTAGATATATAGATGTGCTTGTGCACAAGCACAAAGAGAGCAGAGAGAACATGTCCTAATCAGAATTGCTATAAATAAAATAAAGGTAAATTATAAATACAATTCATGAGATTTGATTAAAATATGAATTGCCTTTTGTAATTTTGAAAATTATATTCCACTCTCTAAAGTTTCTAATTTTATAACAAATTGTCTTTTTTATTAATAAATCATCAAGTCAATTAACAGTTTTTAATGATATTAGAAATATGTTTCAATTTATAATTTAGGTAATTTTATTATTGTATAGGAGAGCAATTATGAATTTCATTTTTTTAGTTAATTCTGTTAAATAAAAAATTTTAATAAGGGGGTATTTATAATTTTCTAAATCACAGAAAACAAATTGTACTTTAAATAAATCTCAGAAAGTGTATTTGTAATTTATCCTAAAATGAACGTAGTTAAGTTGCACAAGTGAACATGTGGTGGAGTGGTTAACAATGTTGTTTGATCGTGGTTAGCTCGAGGTTGAATTATCAGCATTGCAAGTTTGTATTAATTCATTAGGACTGCTGTTAGCACTTTAATTCTTTGAACCCCTAATTTCTTTAAATCTCTGCCATAAATCGTAAATTTTAATAGAATTTCTTTTAACACTCCACTTAATATTAAATTTATCCCTATTCATAATATCATCACACCCAAGTACACACCTACCTAATTTTGCATACTCTATCTATCATGGTTGAAGACGGTCCCTCTCCCCCCCTCCTGTTGAATAACGACGACGATGACGGTCCCTCTCTTTGATTTATTCGAAATCAGTGAACGACAGTGTCCATTTTATCAAAACCATTGCATCATTGTTGTAAAATTGAGCCAAAATCACACCACTGATCGACCACCTGATCATCCGGCCGATTGACCGCCCAAGGGTTGGTTCAACACTCTACTGCTGAACATAAACAATTTTGTTAGCACTGGGTTAAATAATTTTTTCACCACTATGTTGCCGAACATCATTTGTTCAGTACTATGTAAATTAACCCTCAATTCACTCTTTTCCATTCTAATTCAATATAACAAACATCCATTCCAATTCAGTCACTAGTTTCTAATTCAGGGTTTAGGATTGTGATGAAAATGAATACGTTTAGGGTTTAGGACAGTGATGAAGAGAAATACATTGAATTAGGAAAGTGATAGAAGAGAAACGTTGATGAAGAAGAATACATTGAGCTTAGATGAGTGAGGAATACGTTTAGGTGGGGGAGGTAGGTGAGTATGATATCATAAAATTGTCTTTATTTGGTGAGTTGGTGTTTCATTAAAGATTGTTCTTTAATAAAATTATATTTCAGGAAATAAATGTAATTAAAAAAAATGAGAATTGAAGAGACCAAAGAAATTAAGTACTAATAACAACCCTCTAATTTTTTCAGTGACCCAATACCAGCCCGCACAAACCCATATATATTACCCAATTATAACCCGCTTGATAAACAAGCGCATTTAAATCCATAAATTACAGGCGGGCGTGGGTAGATTCAAAGATGCGGGTCAAAATTGCCACTCTAATCGAAATTATGCCGACCCACATACGGTGTCAGAACAGGAAGGTCCAGGCTTCTATTTGGAACACCCAAGACAAAAACCTTTATTTGTACACAAATATTAATGTGCTGCTCTTGGATTTTCTTATGCGTGTGTATATACATGGAGATAGAATTATGTATCAACTAACCTTTTATAATTAACTGAGTAAGATACAATACCCTTTCCTTGCTTGGTTGTCAGTGATTACGTTGTATGATACACAGTAGAAGGGCCAATAGACCAACAGGGACCAATCGAGTATGTCAGCTTTGTATATTATTAAGTGGTCATGAACTAGTATAACTCTTTTGGTCTTCCACATGCTTTACTTGAGGATGTCTAACCACTTTTTTTTTATCATCAATACACTTTTGACATGAAACGTAAATTAAGCAATTTTCAGCCAAAAAGATAAACAAATAAATAAGTCAAACACGGGCTTCACTTGCAATATATATTCCTACTTTGAAAGTAATAATAACCTTCCAGCCATGTTCACAGGGGCATTCATAATGTATCAAACAGCATATACAGTGGAAGCCAGACCAGCCCACAAAAGGGAAGGTAATAATTCTACCCCCGAATAGCGTTCAACTTCAAGCCAGACTTTAAAGCCTTGTGCAGCTCATCCATGATAGAAAAGCCACATAATGCCTCCGGTCTACCAAAAGACAAACAATCTTCGGGTAGCAATGATCTGAAAGAATCACTGTCATTGAAGCTTGCAAAATCACACTCATCCCTGTATCTTAAATCTGGGGAGAGGGAAGATTGCAAAAGGCAAAAATAAGCACAGGAAGTCAATTGAACTCCATTTGCAGATATACATATATATATATATATATATATTATATAAATATCTAAACATTTGTGTATATCATATAAACAATGAATGGATAATTGATTCTTACGTTTCAAGAGGTAATCATCCCATTTCTTCTCGTCGAAGAACAAAGAACTGCAATCATCCTGTGCAGCCTTTAAGAGAAATAAAATAATAATTATGGAAAAGTCACTCATAATTGACATAATAGCAAGCTCAAGACCCCATGTTGCCAAGCAAAATATGCTGGAAAAAAGTAACACGGCTAACTAACCAATATTTGTGTGCCAGTGGACATTTCCGTTTTGGTCAGTTATCCATAACAATGAAGATGGGAAGACCTAACAAAAAGGATACCCAAATAAATAGACCTTACCGTCCCTATACGATCATTTTCTTGCTTTCCATAGAAAATTGCCAGAACCAAGTGCTCAAGTCCAACATTCTTATCACCTGCGAAATGTATGCTCAGGTGTGAGGGGGGAACATGAATATGCATAAACCTACTGCATCCACCAACTGGACAAATCCAGTTTCCTCAACCGAACCCAAAGCAACGTTAAGGCCGAACTAGCAATTTAATGCCTCAAATATTTCCAGAACAGCCCAACTTACCTCCATTTTAAAATAAAAAGATTCATAATATCCAGCGGCAATATAAATTTATAACGAGTAAATTCAATAGGATGTTGAGGACATTACAAAAATAGAAATCTAACCAAGAATGGTAGCTGCATCGCGTGATAACTTGTAAATGCTAAACGATGAGAGCTTCAAAGCTAATTGACCCGTATAATCTAGCACTCTACCATGGAGCATCATCTCAACACATCTACGAACACTTGAAAGTGAAAGGCCAAACAAAAGATGCTTTACACTGATGAAACGATCACCTTGCATTCTTCTCTCATGATCAGCAATTTTAATCACTTCAATGAACTCATCTGTAAAAGGTCCAAAGCAACCATCTGATAAAGGAAAAATTACAGCTTCCTGGAAGTACAGCAACTGAAAAAAATCAAAAAATCAAAAAACACAAAACAAAACAACCGACATCATGAAAGGAGACATAAAATAGAAACCATAGAGAGAGCATTGCGAATGGGATTCAAGGCACCACGATCCAATTACCAATTTCATGTACACATTCTTACCAACAAAAATTACATGACCAAACAATGCAAGATAGGGCTGTCAAACAAAAACTGACTAATCCGTAAACCAGTCTGAACTGGTTCTTTTTCTTTCAAAAACCAGTCCCCTGTCCAGGTCCAATTTATTTTTATCTTTTATAAACGTATTAAATCGTTTAGACATGCGGTTTATTGCTCCCAGATTGGTGTGCAGTTCATGGTTTTCCCCAAAATCGAACCAAACTAATCCATGTACACCCCTAATGCAAGAAGCTAAGGAATTCGATGAGACCAACAGAACACCCACCCAGGATGCACTACAATAACTGAAAACAGCCGAAATGAAGGCAGGAAAAATGATTAATCAGAAGTACACCACAAAAATATATGAACCACTTGAACATGCAGGGCATAGAACACATAAAATTAGGAAAACCTATGAAACAACAAGAACCAGTTTGTGGCGCTAGTGATAGGGGACGAGAACAAATTTTGTTGAAGCATAAACTGAAGATTAATTCAACAGTAACTTTATTTAGGAATTTGTATTCTATTTTTCCTCTTGTTCCCTTGCTGGTAGGGGTGAGAATTTGACATCCAACCCGTTAACACAACTCAAAATTTACACATAATTAGAGAGTTAGGGTTGGTCATTTATTTGACACAAACACAAACATTACACGACACGACAACACGAATATTAAATTGGTTGATTTAGGGTTGAACACGCGTAAACTGAGCAAGATCCATACAATAATTCATGTCAGCATGTGGACCTGAAGGAACCCACTATAAAGCCAAACGCAACCTGTAGTAGCCATAGAATTTCAAATGTTTTATTCTTAGCCATTGAATTATATTTTGGTAAGGGAATATAACTTGTTTTAGCATTTTTGGTAGATGTTTGGATATTAATGTGCGACAATCTATTAAGCACTGACACTTCAAAACAAGTGTCATAGAGGTATTGAACATAGAGACACGTATGGGACACGCCATCCGGTGTGCCGGTTTATTTAATTAATTTTTTTCAAGGACACGTCGGGGGCACATCAAGGACACTTCGGATTGTTTGTAAAATATCGAATTATTTGTTTGTGGATGTAGTATTAATTTATGTAGTAAATAAAATATAATATATCGTCGTGTCCACGCTGTGTCCGTGTCCACATTTAAACACAAAGTACCTAAAGGTAATACACAAATCCCATCACCTTCATTAAAACAATTACAACTATCATTACCATACGGGAGGTCAATAAAAGTTCCTCAAACTGCATCATTACTCAGGGAAAATCAGTATAATGTACCCAAATAAAACTCTATTCATTTTTACTTTAAAAATAAATTTTTATTTTATTTTAGTATAAGAAATCATTTCACATTCTATAAATGAGAAAAGAAGTGAGAACAAAAAGTCCAACATCAATTTTAGAAAGTCAACATCTAAATAAATTATCAAAATTTGTTCCTAAAATTAAGAATTTCATGTTTGCGTAAGCAAAAAACATGTATAACCCCAACTGTGCAAAGTCAGTCCAGTTATACAAACAATTTTAAAAATAATAATAGCAAAAGTTAGGATGTGTGTTATACACATGTCAAGAAGTGTCCAACATGAACATGCCAAAATCTTAATAGTATATGTGCAACTTAGGAACTCAAGAAAGGCCATTTCAAATATGGAACAGAAAGCCACCAAAAAAAAAGAGTATAAAGAGAGAAAAATGCATAAAACAAGCACTTTGATTCATCCATTTACATAAGTTGTAACATTTCCACACACACAAGACAAATTAAGTGAACGGGGGTGGGGGGAAAGAGCAGAGAGAGGGTGATACCGCTGATGTTTTCATAGCAGCCAATTCATAGAGCCCAATGCATAAGCCCTTAGCTAAAGCTGAGCATGCAAAAGTAACATCCGCAGCGAGAAACACATCATCTGCTGTATTAGGTAAACAATTACGTAGCAATTCAATGTCAACACCCCCCAAAGCCTCTAAAACCAAAGAATCAAGAATACGATAAACTTTCTCATTTGTCAACTCCAAGGTAAGCTGCATTTTACAATCTTCCTGGTTTTCAATGGACAACATATCAGACATATGATTAAAATTGATCACTAAATTTTAAAAGTCGAACACTTAAATTTTAAGAATGTAAAAATAATATAGAACCTTACCCAAAAAAAAAAAAAAAAAACTGATAAAGAAACCAAAGCGAAACAGAAGAATGTGCTCCAACTACTAAATTAACAAACAATGAGTGTTTAGAACACATCATGCTGAAGCTGCAACTCATGTCAGCAGAAGATTTGGACAGCAGCACCAGATTTTAT
Organism: Camellia lanceoleosa; assembly: GCA_025200525.1. Lineage (NCBI taxonomy): Eukaryota > Viridiplantae > Streptophyta > Magnoliopsida > Ericales > Theaceae > Camellia > Camellia lanceoleosa. The sequence continues at coordinate 93,914,578 of CM045768.1, forward strand.
AGAATAGAACTTGAAGTACTAATTATGATGTTAATTTAGCGTAACTCTTTTGAATGTTAAGAAAAATTACTCTAAAAAAAGGACAAACAATAGTGACAAATTTCTAAGAGTTCAACAAAGAAGTCAATAACACAAAGTACCTTCAGAGGCTCATAATTCCTAAGCATCTCCAATGCAATTGCTACTTCGTTTGGGCTAATATCATTCTACTACATCCATAAAATTAATAATCAACTTAGCAAGATTCAGTAAATTATCTTTGGAAATAAGTTAATATAACCATGTGAAATAATCCTGTCTAGAATAATTGGACAAGATTATCATATACACACTGAAGAAAATAATACCTCGGGACCAAAAATAAGAAAAACCCATGGACGAAGAACCTATAACAAAAAGTATGAACAAAAAATTAAACTTCTTAAAAACAATTTACATCCGAAAAATAAATAGACAAATGAAGAAAAATAGGAAAAACAAATAAAGTCATACAGGCAGTCATGACTACCAAGGTACTTACAACAAAGGAAAGACAACAGCCAAAAAAAAATATCTTTGTCCACAAAAGGGTGAAATAAATCCCAATTTCAGTCCCGATTCTTAGGAAGTTAGCTGATGCAATCCACAAGAAGAGCAAGAAAGAGTTTAAGAAGTGGCAATATTTGGAAATTGCCATGGATTCAAGCTTTTTTTATTAAAGTCTTATTTTCTGTTTTTTTTAGAGCTTTTAGGTCATGGGTATTTTGGTAATTTTTATATTTGCTATCATGGGCTGTAGGGGTCGCCCATGGGTCATCATGTGGGTCAAGTTAATAAATTAATTTTTAGTTATGTTTCTTATTTGGTCTTACATAGGTTTTGAAAGTCGTTTACTTTTTTTTGTTCTAGTTGGTCTAGGAAATCTTCAAATTTTATATTAAGTCATGTAATGCTTTTGATTCAATGGAATTGATATTTTAGGCTCCGTTTTTGTTTAGAAAGAAACGAATGATAGAAAATGAAAATGGTAAAAAGTGAAGTGAAAAAGAGGGAAAAAATGAAATTTTAGTTTCTTGCATGCATTTGAATAGATAAAAAAAATAAAAATAAAAAATAAAAAATAAATAAAAAAAAGGATGGAAACAAATGTAATCACTGCATAACAGGGGGTTGTTAAGAGAAGTATAGACAAAGCGGGAAACAATATACTCTTCGTCAAGTTTTGTGGGAAATTGTATATTTTGCAAAAAAAAATTGCAAGCTTAACTAACAAGCTAATTTGAGTTGTACAGGAAACTTTAATTTCCATTACTTTCGAGAACTCTTTATCTAAAGAAACACAAAAAATTATTTTTTTCTTTTTTCGTTGACTTTCATGTATTCTCTGTCTAACCTAATTGGGCCTTAGACAATTTTAACAACTTCAAAGCTTTCTTGTGGATTGTGTAATGCAATCAAACCTTAAGTGTGATGCCTAAGGCCTCAATGAGTGATTCCTAGGAACTATCTTCTTCTCCTTCTTTCTCTCATTTATTTTCTGCACTTCAATAGCCCAAATACTGTTTTATGGGTACCTGTTCACAGCCCTAAAACAGCCCCAAAAAATCTCATCTTTTCATGCTTAAACTCTTAACCATTTATTACCCTAAACAAACCCTACCTGTCCCCTACTCTTATGGCAATTTCAGCTATAACACCCAATTAAAATCAGCCCCAAAGCTAACTGTTGTTGCTATCCGTACTTCTAAATTGGTAAATTAAACTTTGCCCCCTTAAGTTTGACCGTTTTCCCACTTTGGCCGGCCCTATGGTTTTTTTTTTCACTTCGGCCCTTCACGTTTCAACATTGTCCCAATTTACTCTTGAAGCTAACTTCCTTCCAAATTTAGGCGGAAACTGTCACGTGGGGCCACATACACACAAGTTAGATCCAAAACCTCAAACCCAAAACCCAACCCCAGCCCACCCAGCCTTCCAAACCCACAACTCCCCCACTAAATAGCCTCCCAACATCTCCCCCTTAGCATCTGAACCCTCCACCGCCCCAACCTCAATCTCTCCCTTCTGTCCCCAACCACCAACAACATCGAAATCAAGGCTAACACCACCAGATCTACAGCCATAGCAATCACCATCCATCCTCATCTCTTTCTTTAACTTGCAGTGACGAACAGTGAGATCAGCAAGTAACTCTAACATAAAGACCTGCAACCACATCGAGATCGAGATCAAGATAGGGGAGGGGTTGGAGGTTAAAGAATAGAAAGAGAGATAGGGCAATAGACGTTAAGGGAGGTGGAGTAAGGAATGGTAGTAGTGGAAGCAAGGGTGGTTAGGAACAATTTCCAACTTTAGCCTGAATTCTCAGCTCATTAGTGCATACAAAAGAATGAAAAGAATTATTTGGCTTTTCCCATCAATGAGGTAGAGGCCATGTATATATAATAAATTCATGATACAATTTAAGAAATGATATAAATAAGAAACAATACTAAATTAATGATTGACACAATCACAGATTATATACATAGGCGGTGTTTGGGAAGGAGATTGAGAGGCTATTTTAGCCTCATTCAAATAGCCAAAAAGTTGTACTGTAGCTGAGTTTTTTTTTTTTTTTTTAATCAAAAACTGACAGAGACAGATTCATGACTATGCAGGGCAGATTTGAAATTACGTTTTTGCCCTTTTAATTTTTGACTAACCCACCACCTTAGCATTTCAACAAACACGGGCAATTTAGTCATTTCATATCCCAACAAATCAATCATCACGTCAGGCACAACTTTTTGGGAATAATTTAATTATTTTTTATCTCAACATCATTTCAAACACATTTTTCAATACAACAATCAAACAAAAAAATCAATCCATCTTCCCAAACACAAAAACTAAAATAGCATATTAAAATAGTCAAAAAACCAAAAAACTTAAAAAATAGCCACTTCCCAAACACCTACATAATACTAAAAATAAAAAAATTCGATATACTCTAATTTCTATATTCAACACTTCCCCTCAAACTAGTGTGAAGATATTCAACAATCACAGCTTACCAATGGATGACTGGAAGAAGCCAGAAAAAACTCAATGGCTAGTCCAAATAAATGCTACCGAACAAATCTGGTAGTCCACTAAATAAATAAATAAAAAAGAGTCAAAAAGTGCTTAATACATCAACACCACACCCTAAAAAGGAGAAAAAAAAAAAAAGAACTGAACTGCCCTGCCCTAGAAGAAGCTGACCAAAATCAATGTTAGGACAGTTTAAAAGGGTCATGCTGGACCATTGTAGGAACTGACCGGAATCAATGTCGGGACAATTTAAGGGGTCATGTCGGACCGTTGTAGAGACTAACTGGATGTTGAACCAGCAAATATGATACATACATAACTTATGATGTGGTGTTAAACGATGATGGCAATAGATGACTATGTGCGCCAAGGGGCGGCTTATTAGAAAATACTCCAGGAGGCTGCTTAGGTGGTGCACCAAGGGGGCAACTTGGGTTGTGTGCCAGAGGGGGTGACTTGGATTGTGCGCCAGATGGGGCGACTTAGGTGGTTCACATGGTATATCACCATGCTCACCATGATATAGGTATAATACACCTCCTCAAACTCAAATAGGTTTGAAGATGGAAACCTATTTGAGGTTGAAATAGAGGGAAAGACAAAGTGAAACAGAAACACACCCAAAAATGGATTGCGAGTAAAAAAAAATATGATAGAGATATTTGGGATAGGAATAAACTAGTGGATAAAGTTAGAGATCACCACGAAGTGATACTGAACGAAAATATAGCAGTGCAATGGGTTGAGATCTAGCGGGCAGCCAAGGCAAGGCTGTCGCCTACTGGTGAAGCAAAATTACTAGGTACTTGACCTAACTCTGATACCAAATGCTACCTAAGACCAAATTCCCAATTTGATAGTATCTAAATGCCGTCGAAACAAACCTCAAGAAAATTTATAATAAATTGATGGTATGCTTATCTAGTTTCCATAGGGTCAGGGAGATACTATAAAATATTAAATCCAAACAATGCATTAAAAATTGGCTTGACAACTATCACACTTCAAAAATATCTTAGAAGTCAATCAACCAACAGAACCAAAATGAATTACCACAATGAACATTCAAGAATACATTTATTTCACAACCTAGAAAACAAAATAAAATAAAAAATTACCTCAACTTCTTTTTTGGCACTACATGGATATAGTTGCATCAAGACAAATATTTAAATAAGAAACATACAAACTACCAATAATTATTAAAGCCATAGCAATTGCTAGCAATGAGGAAGAAAGATTCTTACCTCTGTTCTGTCATCATAAATATCATGTTCTCGCAGTTTGGAAAATTGATCAGCTTTCACCTTTCTTTCGGCACTACATTTATGTTGCTGCATACAGACAATATTGATTTTTTTTTTTTCATAATAAACAACAATGAAATATTTCTAAACTTAAATATTATAAGTCCATTTGGATAAATATGAATTTCAAATTAAGGGATTTAAGGTTAAATTTTATAAAAATATTGGAGAATAACTATTATAAGTAGATTGGAAAATTATAAAAGAAAATAAGTCGAAATAGAAATGATATATTTATTTGGAAAATTCTATAAAAACCAATTGCAAAAAAGTGTGTATTGCATGTCGCAGTTATGATCTTTATAACCTTAGTTATGACACATTATGGTATTAATTATGACTCATTGTAGTGTTGGTTATAACTTAGTTACAATTTCTTGTGACTAATATTTTGGTTATAACTCATTGCAATGTTAGTTATAACCTATTGGGATTATTTTTAGGTTATGACCGAAGCCGTCGTGTTTGGTTATTATTTATTATGGTCCTTTTAGTTATAACCAAAAATGATTTAGTTCTAACACTTTATGGTATTAACACCACGAAATATCATAACTTGTATATGGTATACCCTTTTGTGGAGTGTATGATAGAAGGACTCATATTAGTAGAATCTTTGTAATTAGAAAGAAAATCCTTAATAGAAGGGGCATCATCACCATTTTAAGGAGGGCACTGTTACAATTTTATGAAGGATATATATAATTTATATATGTTAGGGTACTAACAGAATTATCAAAAATCCGGGGAAAGAAAGATTCTTACCCTTGGTCCTACTGTAGATCCGTCCCTGATACATTGTAATAATTATTAAAGCCAAAGCAATTGCTAGGAATGAAAAAGAAAGATTCTTACCCGTATAGTGTCACAAAGATCATGTTCCCTTAGCGTGGAAAATTGATCAACTTTCACCTTCCCCTCAGCAATAGCTACAAGAGGATCACATTTACACTGCACATGAAAAAAGGTGTTTTCACATATGAGAAAAAGAGAACAGGTAAACAACCAAAAAGGAAAAAAATTTCTTGTATATAAAAATTCTTACAGAGTCAAGAATTTCACATAATTTTGAGTACTCATCCTCAACCACACTCTGATCAAATATTCTCTCAAAATCTTCCTGGAATATAAAAGTAAATGAAAATGAGAGCAATGGAACCAACATTCCTTAACAATTCACCCTATAAAAACTCGTGTAAATTCAAGCATATTATGAGAAACACCACAGCTATAGCAAAAAAACAAAAATTATGTTAATTAAATATATCAGAAGAAGATACATCAATAATGACACAAGACAAAAGTGATACATTTACAACAGCAAAATCACATACCGGCAACCGCCAATGTGTATCATTTTATATATTGAATGTAAGTGCACTATGAAAGAGACCCTCCAAACCATAAAAACCCATGCAGCAAAGACATTCATACTATAATATTATAATCTACCACCATTATAACAAAAACAACAACAATGATAACAAGAAAAATAGTTCAAATAAAAACAAGACAAAATGCACATCATGAAATGATCAAGAACAATGTAATTTATTGACCTAAGAAGCACTTGTGTGAGAATCAAGTAGCAATCAACTAGTTCAAACTACAAAACTCGCCTTTTAAAAAGTAGAGCAATATAAAATTAAAAAAAGGATAAGATGAACACTAAAGCAATTGTGAGGGTTCCATGATTCATATAGTCCCTAACCCATCAAAACAAAAGGAACACCGATATATAAGATGAACACTAATTGAGCAAAAATGATTTGATATTTAAAATCCTTGCATTAGTCAATTGACAATGGACACAAGACAACCATTCTTAACCCACCATAGTAGCACAATGGAGAACCACATATAACTACTTCACTATTTTCATTCGGCACACATCAAGTTAAAATGACACATCCACTCTGAATTCCTATCAGCACTCATTCATAATCAAGCTCGGCCATATCCACCTAGTGAAATTTAGATCTAGTCATCTAAATCTTACTTGACAAACATATAATGAATCACCATCAAATCCATGAGTTGTTCAAACATAACAAAATAGAAATCTAATGTACCTACATTAAATGTTGAACAAAACATCAAATAAATTTTTTAGTTACACGAGACTAAAGCAAATATTAAACCACAGAAAATTGATGAAAGCTCCGCGAGACTACTACCAAAAACAATATCCACAAAAAATTGGCCACAGGCACATTAAGGTAGAATTTAGAATTTACCATATCAAAAACACTCAAGACAAACTTAACAATACTTTTAAACACACTTTCGCCAACAGTATTGTAATCCTCGTCTTTGATTAGCTCCTTGAAGGAACAGAACATAACATAACACATCGCTCCATGGGCTAATACCGCAATAGCCTTACCAATCTTGGTGTACTGTTCTTCTTTGATTGGCCCAAACCGCGAGGCATCTTGTACTACCTAAAAGTATAAATTTGGTAAAATTCAGGGATTGATGGGCAATGCACAATAAGTGAAGTAAAAACGAAAAAAAAAAGGGTTAAATATATCTTTAGATAAATCAAAAGCAATATCATTCCATATTTTTATACTTCAATTTCCATACCTACCAATGCAGGTTTTAGTGTTGGACAAAAGGGACTTAAGGCAAAATAAGACAACATCAGTTAACATCCTTTTAGTACAAATTAACTATTATTATGTTAATTTTTAATGGACACGCAGCACAAATCACCCAAAAATACATGTTTTGGCTAAAGCTAGTGTGCTTAATAAACTATGCCCTTTTGCAAAGGCAATTTCTGAGAATAGATCATGAACATTATGCTGGCCTTGATAATCAATCTAGTGTTCAAATAACGTTTTCCAAAGCGCAATTAGTTGTCAAAAGTGATTATCAACCAAGATGGTTGTGCTGCAGTGAAAGTAATAATAATTGAATCACCTTATGACAATACATACATACATGCCAAGGGACATCATGATTTAGCATTTCGTAATGTCAAGATGAAAAAAGAGAGTAAGAAATGAAAGCATAATATGCTCCACGATCATACATTAAACAGAAAATAAATTTCTTATTCATCAATGTTTCATAATATGCCCCATAATCACACAATCAATAGACCATAAAGTCTCTCATCAAAATAAAATTTAAAGAAAAAAAAAAAAAGATTCATATTCCTTGAATACAATAGAATTCAAAACAAACAAAAAATTTCCATTACTACCAAAACCAAATTTTCCATTCTCTGTCTCGACCCATGTTACTTGGATCGTTATGCTGTATGGAATGGGAACTAAAACAAGAACATAAAACACCACATGCACTAAAATGTGAAATGATAGGGGTAGACTTGTATAAATTACAATATTAAAATTTAAGGTACTCCTAGAGCAATTTACTTTCAAAGATTAGACATCCAATAAAAAAAAATAGTACATTTTTTTCAATTGATGATGAAAAAACACATTTTCATAAGCATTATGAGCATTTTTTCCCATTTTGTCCTTCCAAAACTGCAATGAAACTGCAATGCTCCTTAGATTTTAGTTCATTATATTTAATTTTTCCCCTAAGAAAAACAAAGGAAAAAAATTTTGGAATCACTTTGGATAGATAATTAATTGCTTTGGAACAAAATTGTACCATATTTCAAAACGTGCATCCAAAATATATTAGCAGTTCTAGTAACACTTGGTCAAGATTATATTTCTTACTAGGCTTGTCCTTCCTAAAATGCTCTAGTAGCAATTAAAAAATTCAAAAACTTCATGAATAAAAAAAGTACGTCGCTAAAAAAATCAAGAACACAGATGAAATAAACAAATAATTTATAGACCTCCAACAAAAGGTTGTTTTCTACATTTCCCAAATAAGGATAAAACAACCAAGAAACCTTTCTGGTGGCTAGGCCACTCCCTTCAAGCTCCAATGCTTGCCTGACATTGCTTTTTCCAAAATGGGTCTCATTCTCATATGGTTCAAGTATCAACACCTAAAAAAGTGACAGCAAAAAAGGGAGGGAGTTAAGATCAAATTCTCATACAGGCAAGTATATTCAGCACTCTACAATGAGCAAATACCTTTCTGCTGTCTTCTTTTTCTGAACTGCTTTTAACATAATAATCTGCCAGCATTCGTTTAGACGCAATTAGAGCAGCTTCCCTGTTTAAGAATGAGTAATCAAATACAGGTGAACAAGAATGAGACTTGATTATCTAAAAAGAAAAAAAGGCATAGTGGTGCTTACAAAAAGATGCACCACAATTATAATTTATAAACAAGAGTCTAGGTGCATCTACATTACTAAGAAGTAAGGACTCTCAAAAAATCAATTCCCTTGGTCTGAATTATGATGGACCCATTTTGTTGGTTTGAAGCTATATATGTACATTCCTTTATCGACAAAACATATAGTTATACCAACACATCCATGAACGAGGAAGGAACAAATTAAAATTCCAAGGTATTAGTTCAGTAGGTAGTTGTTTAACTAAGAACTACTAAAGCACGAATGACAAAGCATATATAGGAAACCAGTTGGGTAAAAAAAATTGGGATAACTGGGAACGTAAACAAATATTGTTTTAAGACATAAAACAACAATGTAGGGACTACAAAGACGCACCATCCAACTTAATTTCCCATGACTTGCATAGACCACACTACGCTTATCAATTGAAAATATTGATATAAAATACATTAAAACTAGAAAAGATGTACAATTAATTGTTGCTAAAGATAAGGTAGTAACAATTACAAGAATTGGAGGCAGAACATAATCATGTTAATTAAACTTGTAATGGGAGAAATTATAATTAATGTGATTAGCACCTATGAATCCCAAATAGGATTGGAGGAACAAATTAAAAACGCAATTTTGGGATTAACTGGATGAGTTAATGCAACAAATATCTATTTTATTTTAAAGGAAATAAAAATAATTATGTGGATATTTCGACGGTTATGTAGAAAAAGATAAGCAAGGAACAAGAGAATACATAGTGGATATGATTTTGGGAACCGAAAACAGGGCCACAGACTTGCATTTCTCAGTAACATTTGATCTTATAGTAAACAATACCTTCATTAAAAAGAGAAGGGGGGAGAGAGAGAGAGAGAGATTTCAATAACTTTTAAAAATGTGTTAAATAAGAGTCAAATAGATTATTTTCTGGTAAGAAAAACATGTTACTTAATATGTAAAATTACAAGTTTATCCCTGAAAGAGGATTCAACATCACAAGATAAGCATACATAAAGGAAAACTCTATCCATACATAGCAGTAATATGATTGTCGTAAATAGAAATGTTAGAGGAAGGAGAAGAGCTAAATTGACATGGATTGCGGTAGTAAGAAATTATATGAATTATTTAATTAATTGAACATATAACTCTTGAAAGAGCAAAATGGCTAAAAGAATCATGTGGCCAACCCTATTTGATGAGGACAGAAGCCCTATTTTGGTTTGGTTTGGTTCGATTATCCATAGTAGGTGCATCAAGTCAAATTGACTCTCATACTGTTAGTAAATTTATATTTTGACACAATAAATTGAGTGAGGCCTTCATAGACCGAAAACCTCTCAGCCATTGAATGAATTATGAACCACCAAAAAACTAGTCAAATGAAGCATCTCTCGCTATGACAGCCAACAAACCATCCTACTACCAAACTCCTAAGGATTCACTACAAAGAACCAAACCCAAAAGAAAAAATTATAGATTGTGCCACGTAATGTGAAAGAAAATAAACCTTTTCCACAAAATAAAGATTGACAAAAATGGGGAAGAGGAGTAGGAGCAAGAGGAAAAAATAAAATGTACACCAACCATTGAATGGAGGGAGAAATGAAAACTGGATTTCAATCTAAAATCAATGTTAGTTACAATTTTAACAATTATCATTAATAATTACTATTAGTAAATACCACTCCCTCTATCCCATTTTGTTAGTCCATAATTCCATTTTTGGACGTCCCAACCACAATGCGCATGTCCACTTTTGAAAAGTCAATGCACAAAAGTTTTATGTTGCCAAAGAATATATTAAAGGGGCAACGATGGGAATCAACACTTTTGAATTTGAATTTGAGCATATTAATTGCTTTTGTTTGGGACAAGGGGCGCATATCTATTCTAATACATAAAGTGAATGCTGCTATTGGTGTTGACACTTTTTGTCTCATATTTTGGATTTTTCCAAAACACCCCTATATTTGGAGTTATATTTGGAGTTTTTGTAAGAATTATGCAAAAAAGAGGATGAGCCTCGAACCCATAGCCTTGGATTTAATAATGAAAGTACGTCCCACTTGAGCAACCTACATTATATATGTTTTTTTTTTTTTTTTTTTTTTTTGAATTGCACATGCAAATGCGTGTAGTTAACAATTTATGGTAGCATAAAAGATGTATTATATCAAATTTATCATTATCCAGACGGTAGGATTCCAATTTTAACAACCTCAACACAAATCAACCATGAACAAATTTATTTGAGTAAAAGTAAAGGCAACTGAAACTTGTATGTGATAAACAAGAAGAGTAACTACTACTAAAACTCACCATCCATCCCAAACAAAATTGGTCTCCTTCGTTTCAAACCGAAAGCCGTCATCATCGCTATAAGGACCGTAATGAAGTCCCCCGTCATCGTCGCTATAAGGACCGTAATGAAGTCCCCCAATTTCAAATTCAGTCGAATCCGAGTCAATGTTACTAATTCAGCCCACAATGCATAATAAGCATGAATTGCTATGGAAAAATTAAACCAAAAGCCAATAAATAAAATAACATAATGATATGAAGAGAAGTGCAGATAAAGCTTACTCTGAGTTGCAAAAATCACCCCCCCAGTTCTCACTTTCAAGTGTGCTTTTGTCAAGAGCAAGTGTATTGCTCTCACCTTCGCTACCAGAAACAAGAGAAGAACTACTATTAATCAACGTGTTTTCCTCCATCACTGCCTTGTATTTCAATCTTCGATTGGATTGGACCTCTTTTATTTCTCCCTCCTCGTGATATTCCTCGTCTCTGAGACACCACCACACAGCCAAACCATTACATCGTGAAAAAACAATTAAAATCAAAAAAACTGATTGTATTCCCATCAAATAACAAAACAATCAATCAAAACATAATAATAAATAATTCAGAATGATGTGAGAAAGAAAACTTGGCATCGCAAACATCAATATTCTCACCTAACGAACTAAACTTTGCTACCCCAACCCTGGTGAAGAGAAACCCTCTACCCTAAAGGTTCGCCTCTTCTCGAGTCCCCAATTCTTCTGATTGTTTTGCACCCAACAAATATCGAGGCTGTACCGCCTTAATATATACACACTGCGTTTGGTTGAATTTTTTAATCAATTTTTCAAAATCCAAAACCTATTTGACTTCCGATTTTTGAAAACTCATTTTAAAATCCAAAATGTCACGGGAGACCTATAAATCCTATATATTTAAAGGTAGTTTGCGAGGTTCTAAATAAATGTATTTTTTTAATTTTTTATGAAATATAGATTGAATTTGAAGTGAAGCGGTAAAGATGTGATGTAACTTAAATAAGATGATGTGACTTAAATAGAATTTTGATCTTTTAACTATTTTAGTATATGCCAAACAAGGCCTATAAATTTTATAACAATTAATAATATTTTTTATCAAATAGTATTAAAAAATATCATTAATAGTTAATTTTCAGCGAAAGTTTAAAAAATTTATCATAAAAAATATTACTAATTATAAATTTTAGCAACAATTTAAAAAAAAATGTCACTAATTTTTAATTTTTAGAGATAGATTGAAAATTTTTTAGAGACAGTTTGAAAAATTTGTCATAGATGATGAGAATAATGGGAGTCGAGGAATGTTTCCTAAAGTAGTTTGAGTATCCCGATATCTTCCCTAAAGACCTCACGACATTACCACCTCATCGTGAGATAGAATTTTCCATCGACTTAGTGCCCAGGACCACACCTATATCTATGCCTCCCTACAGATTTACCCAGGCGGAGTTACTTGTCTTAAAGAAGTAGTTACAAGAATTGTTAGATAAAGGTTTTACATGCCCTAGTACTTCGCCATACGGAGCACCGGCCATATTTGCGAAGAAGAAAGATGGTTCATTACGGTTATGTATCGATTATCATAAACTCAATAGAGCCATAATTAAGAACAAATATCATTTACCCAGGATAGATGACCTTTTTGACCAACTTAAGGATTCTCGAAAATAGACTTAAGATCGGGCTATCATCAGTTGCGAGTGAATGAGGAGGACATTCCCAAGATAGCCTTCTGTACCCAATATGGCCACTATGAATTTCTAGTAATGTCGTTTGGCTTAACCAATGCTCCTGCAACTTTTATGGACCTGATGAATCTAATTTTTCGAGAATTTTTTGATAAGTTTGTGGTGGTTTTTGTAGATGACATACTTATTTACTCGCCCTCCGAAGAGGAGCATGAGAAACACCTTCACATGTCTTACAACTTCTTAGAGAACACCGACTCTATGCTAAATACAATAAGTGTGAGTTTTGGCTCTCAAAGCTGAAGTTTTTGGGTCATGTGGTCTCAAAGGATGGAGTGATAGTAGATGCATCGAAAATTGAAGCCGTGCAGAAATGGGAACGATCTAGAAATGTGTTTGAGATACGTAGTTTTTTGGGGCTTACTGGGTATTATAAGCTTTTTGTAAAGGATTTTTCCTCTTTAGCGGCACCATTGACCAAACTAACCGGGAAGGGGATGAAATTTATATGGAACGATGCCAATGAGAAATCTTTTCTAGAATTAAAGGCCAGATTAACTACTGCGCTGGTTTTGATTATTCCTGAGAGAGGAAAAGGTTACACTGTCTATTGTAATGCATCAAAAGAAGGGCTAGGATGTGTCTTAATGCAAGAAGGCAAGGTTGTAGCGTATGGCTCTCGCCAACTGAAAACTCATGAGAGAAACTACCCTACTCACGGTCTTGAATTAGCTACAGTCATTTTTGCTTTAAAAACCAACATTACCTATACGGAGAGAAATTTGATATCTTTTCTGATCATAAGAACCTTAAGTACTTATTCTCGTAGAAAGATTTGAACCTACATCAGAGAAGATGGATGGAATATATGGGAGGTCTATGATTTTGAATTACATTACCACCCGGGAAAGTGAATGTTGTCGCAAATGCTTTAAGTAGAAAATCTATAAGCACGGTTGCCAGCCTTGCCAGGAGAGAATGGAATATGTTGGGGGATTTAAATCAATTTGAGGTACAACTTGGTGAATCACCTAATCAAGTTGCATTGTTTTCGATTTCAATTCAACCATCATTAGTCACTCAAGTTTTAGAAGCACGATAGAATGATCCGGAAGTGGGGGTTATGAGAGAAAAGATCTCACAAGGACAAGGGGATAAGGGATTAAGGGTGCATTCTGATTCAAGCATTTGATATGTAAATTGCCTTTTTGTTCCACAATCTTGTAGAGAGGATGTATTACAAGAATTCCACCACTCCCGTTTAACCCTTCATTCCAGAGGTACAAAGATGTATCAAGACTTGTGTCGTCAATTTTGATGGAAGGGTATGAAGAGGGATGTAGCTCTATTTGTGGCTAAATGCTTAACGCGTCAGTAAGTCAAAGCGGAACACCAAAAACCAGTCGGGTTATTACAACCCTTGCCGGTAGCTGAATGGAAGTAGGAACACATCACCATGGACTTTGTCTCCGGGCTCCCTAGAACTCAAAGGGGTAATGATGCTATTTGGGTCACAGTGGACCGACTAACTAAATCGGCACATTTTCTTGTGATGTGTATGAGTGACTCTGTTGACTACTTAGCAGAGTTTTATGTTAAAGAGGATGTTCGGCTTCATGGGGTTCCCATAAGTATAGTTTTGGATAGAGATCCTTGCTTCACCGTACGATTATGGCAAAGCTTGCAAACTGCCATGGGGACTCAATTGAACTTTAGTACCGCTTATCACCCTCAAACTGATGGCCAATTGGAACATACCATCCAAATTTTAAAAGATATGTTAAGGGCCTGTGTACTAGACTTCAAGGGGACATGGGAGAAATATCTGCCGTTAGTCGAGTTTGCCTATAACAACAGTTTTTAGGCTAGCATTGGGATGGCACCTTTTGAGGCATTATACGGGTGTCCATGTAGGTCTCGTGTGTGTTGGATTGAGATAGGAGATTCACCCATGCTTAGCCCGGACTTCGTTCGTGAGACTACGGAAAAGGTAGCCGTTATCCAAAAGAGACTAATCACGGCGCAAAGTCGGCAAAAGAGTTACGCGGATCGAAGGAGGGGCCATTAATCTTTGAAGTGGACGACCATGCATTTTTGACAGTATCACCAAAGAAGGGTTTGATGAGATTTGGCTGAAGTGGAAAACTATCACCTAGATACATTGGCCCATTTGATGTTATTGAACGGGTGGGAGAAGTTGCTTACCGTCTTGCCCTTCCTCCACAGATGTTTGAAATTCATGACGTGTTTCACGTCTCCATGCTTTGCAAATATGAACCCGATCCCTCACATGTATTAGATTGGGCCGAAATCAAAATAGATAAGAATATTACTTATGAAGAAAGACCCATAAGGATTTTAGACACCCGGGAGCAAGTACTAAGAGGCAAAACCATCTCCCTAGTTAAGGTACTTTGGCATCACCATGGAGTGGAAGAAGCTACTTTAGAAAGGGAAGTGGAAGTTTGAGAACGGTACCCAAAATTGTTTAGAGATATGTAATATTATTGACTTTTGTGATGTTAATATTTGTATCATGGCTAATTAAATGGGAATGAGTTTTGGTGAATGTATTATATCGAAATTGTGTAAGATGTGTCAATTTTGATCATTGAAAAGCCAAATTTTTGTATATTATACAGCTATGGTGATAAATGGGAGCATTATAGAATTGGTATTGGTCTTCTTGGGAGTTGTTTAATTTGCTTTTGGCAGGAATTACTGAAATTTCGGGGGCGAAATTCTTTAAGGAGGGTAAGCTGTGACACCTGAGTTTTTCGATCCACTTGAGCGAAGCTTTTCTTGCTCGAGCGTAGATTGCATGCTCCCAGTAGTTTTGTTGTAGCTCTGCAAAACTTTTGGGACATGTTCTTTTCCACTCGAGCAAAAAAAGTTGCGCTCGAGCGAGATCACTTATTCGTGCCTAATGCTCGAGCGATAGAACTTGCGCTTGAGCGATCTATTGGGGATAGCAGATTTTAAATAGCAACTCCAAGTCATTTTCTTTACACTTTTTCTTCCTCTCACCCTCCAATTCACTTTTTTCTCAAAAACCTAGCTCACAATGTAAGAATATCCATAAAGTGGCCCATATGCCACATGTTTGTTTTATTTATTTATTTATATTATATATATAATTAGTTTAATGGTTAATGGGTAACTGATGTCTGTTCACTATCCCATATGGTGGTTTCATGGGACCTTACAACTTCCCTGATGGTGGGAAGTTATAAGGAGTTACACTTGGATATGGGTCCAAGCCTATCTATATATATGCCTGTGATAGCCATGAAACACAGACGTCGTTTTGTGAATAGAATAGGCTTGAAACTCTATTCCTTCCACTTTTCCCATATGGTTCTGTAAAAGTGCTCAGTGAGTGGGTTTTATTTATACATTTAAGATTTGACCATTCAAGAACAAGATTCAAAGACTTGAACATCATGGCAGGAGGTATTCTTCTTTCTGAATTAATATTATTTTAATTCTCACAATTGGTATCAGAGCCACTTTTTGTCCTTGTTGTTTAGCGTTATTGTATGTCATGGAGACCAAATCTTATTGCGTTCTGTTTTATACACTTGCTGGGTCTTTGTTCCGTTATGATTTCAACATGATAATTTTCTTCGTGTGTTCGATTTGCTTTGTTGGCTATATTATATTATTTTGGTTTACGCTTCATAATATTTTGATTAGTCTGAGTACACCACGCCTCTGCTTTTAGCCCTTTGTTTATTTTCTTCTGTCAATGAGGTTTTGGAACTTACAGGCCATCATACTTTTGAATATAAAATTGATAGTCTAATACTTAATAGTGAAGTTTCAGTTAACATGGTGCCATCATTATACATGACTTGTGATTGTGCCATATAGTTTAACATTATTTAAAGTTTGAAT
Organism: Camellia lanceoleosa; assembly: GCA_025200525.1. Taxonomy (NCBI): domain Eukaryota; kingdom Viridiplantae; phylum Streptophyta; class Magnoliopsida; order Ericales; family Theaceae; genus Camellia; species Camellia lanceoleosa. The sequence goes on from CM045768.1 coordinate 93,931,085, forward strand.
TATCAGAATAAGTATTCATTGTTTGATTCATCTTAATATATATATATATATATATGTGAAACTTGATGGATTAAAATATTAATTTGATGTCTATCAAAGATGAATTATTGCATGATGAATTACTTAGAGGGATTAGTAGAATTCATTCTGGTATGTGATTGTAGTATTTGTATCTAAAATTACTCATGTTCTGAATCTATTTCATCTTAGAAAATTATTGTATGTCATTAAGTAATGATTTTTATTTATTGACAAAATATTTTTTTTTAAAAGGTATGAAAAACTTGAATTTATTTCTAGAATTTTCATAAAGAAATTTTAACATACTGTTAAGGATGTTTTGTTTACTATAGTTGCATGTTTAAATAGTAAGCAAATTCAATTGAATTTCATATAGTGAATTATAACATGTTCTTTTAGTTTTTATAATTTTTTAGATTCATTGGCATGTCATCTAAAATAATGTAATATTATATTACATGCATTAAGGTAATTATTTATGCATTGAAAATTCTTGTGAAATAAGAGCATGAATACACTGTGTTGGGCTTATGGAATTTATTTTGGCCCAATTTTTAAGCAAAATCTAGTATGAGGTTGAATTACATGTGTTTGGTCTTGGGATTTTTCATGTGATATTATTCTGATTGTATGTATTATACATTATGTGCATTAAAAGATTATGTATTTGTTGTGACTATAAGGATTTGCTCACATTAATAAATTATGCCATATTTAAAAATTTTATTCTGTTTTAAGAGTAGCCACAGCATATTAAGATATAAAGATGTGATCCTCAGTATTTTGATCATATAAAATAAAAAATTAATTTGGTATTTTTAAATTGCAATTATGTTTTATAAATAATTTCTTGGTCCCACAGGAAAGTAATTATTTATGAAATTTAATTGGAATAAGATAATGGGTTGGGTATTAAAGGGATTGTACACTCTAAACCCACAAGTATGAGTTTTCTTTTCCTTAAATATTTTGGAACCCATTAGTCTTATTATAAAGTAATAGCAAATCTAATACAGTTTAGTGACCTCTACCCATAGGAAGGTTTAGATTTGTTACTGAATTTGACATTGGTTGATTCAAACTATAGTTATTGTTTCAAAGCATTAATGATGTTCTTGGTAATTGCAGTGATTTCTACCTTTGTACTGTCTAATAAGTCTTCTCGTATTCCATTCTTGAACGGTGATAATTTTTCGGACTGGAAAGACAAAATCCTTCTAACATTAGGGTGCATGGACCTCGATCTAGCACTCTGTGTGGATGAACCTCCTAAACCCATGGTCGAGTGTTCCGTTGCAGAAAAGAGTTCTTATGACAAGTGGGAGCGATCTAATCGCTTAAGCCTAATGCTTATAAAGTCACATATCAGCTAGAGCATTAGGGGCTGCTCAATCCCATCATCTGATAAGGTCAAGAACTACATGAGGGCTATTGAAGACCAATTTGTTAGTTCTGACAAAGCATTGGCAAGTACCCTAATGAACAAACTATCAGGAATGAAACATAACAATTCTAGAAGTGTGCGTGAGCACATTATGGAAATGAGGGACATTGCAGCTCGTCTTAAGTCCTTAGAGATTGAGATTTAGGAGTCATTCCTTGTCAATTTCATACTCAATTCTCTTCATGTAGAATATGGAGCATTTCAAATTTCTTACAACACACAGAAGGAAAAATGGTCTATCAATGAACTTGTGACCATGTGTGTTCAAGAGGAAGAGAGATTGAAGAATAGAAAAGTGGAAAGTGCTCATTTAGCAATACATAAAGGAGGGCAATGGAAAAAGGGCAAAGGTGATCAGAAATGGTAGAAGCTTGGTAAAGTGCCATTTAAAAATCATGGCAATAAGGATGCGTGCTTCTTCTGCAAGAAAAAGGGTCACATGAAGAAAGACTGCCCCAAGTATAAGAAATGGCTTGAGAAGAAAGGTAATCTCATATCTCTTGTGTGTTATGAATCTAATTTTGTTAATATTCATCAATATGATTGGTGGATTGATTCGGGTTCTACAATTCACATTGCTAATACCATGCAGGGCTTCCTCAGCCTCAGGAAACCGACGGAAAATGAACAAGGCATCTATTCGGGCAATGGGATGCGTTCGCACATCGAAACTGTTGGAACTTTTAGACTTGTTTTAAAAAATGGCTTTGTTTTGGATCTTGAAAACGCATTTTACATTCCATATTTTTCAAAAAACTTAATTTTTGTTTCTAGACTAGTATCGTTTGGATTTGAATTTCAGTTTGTTAGTGCAAATTTTAGTTTGTTTAAAGACTCTATTTCTGTAGGATTTGGTACTTTAATTAATGGTCTGTACAAATTAAATCTGAATCCTGTTTTTAAACAAAATCTTTTAACCTTGCATGGTGATATTGACATTCAGCGTAATATTGTTGATAAGTCCTCCTCTGTTCTTTGGCATAGGAGATTGGGACATATCTCTATTGAGAGAATAAAGAGGTTGGTTAATGATGAAGTCCTTCCGACTCTTGATTTTACCAAATTTGGTATTTGAATGGACTGCATAAAGGGAAAACAGACCAACAAGACCAGTAAAGGTGCCAAAAAGAGTGAGGAAATTCTTGGAATCATACACACTGATATTTGTGGACCATTTACTCCACCTTGTCTGAATGGTCAGAGATATTTTATCTCATTTATTGATGACTTCACACGATACATGTATCTCTACCTTTTGTTTGATAAGGCCGAGGCACTTGATGCCTTTAAAGTTTATAAAGCAGAGGTAGAGAAACAAACAGAGCCTCAGCTATCTGACACTCAGCCAGTACTCGCAATGATGGAACCTCAATTTTGATAGGCAGAACAACCTCCATTCCGTAGACCAACGAATACGGAGTCACCCCGATAGAAGTTCTAATTGAAGTCCGGTAGCCCCACAGAGCAAATGACAGCTTATCTGGCCAGTCCCGGTAGGTTTCCACTATCTTCTGCAGTATGTGCTTGATGTTCTTCTTGGCGGCCTCAACTGCTCCATTGGTTTGCGGCCGATATGTGGATGACTTATGAAAAGCCACGTTGTATTTGTCCAACAAGTCAATCACTTCCTTTTTGAAGTAGGAACCGTTATCTGAAATAATCTCGTTCGGGACCCCGTAGCGACAAATGATGTTGTTCCTGATGAACTTTGCAACGTGCAATGCCTTCAACACCACATAAGATTGGGCCTCAACCCACTTTGTAAAATAGTCTATCGCTACCAGAATGAACTTATGCCTATTAGACCCCTTTGGAGTGACAGCCCCAATCACATCAATTCCCCAAACTGAAAATGGCCATGGCAAAATCACGTTGTACAGTTTCGACGGCGGAATGTTCATGCAGTTCGCATGGATCTGGCACTTGTGGCATCGCCGAACAAAACTAATACAATCCTCCTCCATGTTGGACCAGTAATAACCTTGTCTGAGGATCTTTCGAGCTAGGATCACCCCATTCATGTGCGCTCCGCACTCTCCTCCGTGGATGGCCTCCATCAGGCCCTTCGATTCTTCAGCATCAACACACAGTTTATGCATCCCGAGATGACCTCTCTTATACAGTTTTCCCCCGCAGACGATGAACTGAACAGCCATTCTTCGGATTGCCCTCTTGTCTTTGGCGTTTACCCCTAATGGATATGCTTCTTTCTCCAAGAAGTTCCAGACATCGTAATTCCAGGGATTCTCATCTTGTGCCTCATCTATGGCAGCAATCAACTCGTAGGCCGGCGCAAATTTTTGTTCAATGATGATTGGACGCAACCGGACTCCGAAAGGGATGTTTATCATAGAAGATAGAGTTGCTAATGAATCTGCGAACCTGTTGTTCTCTCTTAACAGATGAGTGAAATTCAATTTCTCAAACCGAGGAATCAACAAGTCCAAGGTCTGGTGGTAGATTCTCATCTTTTCCTCTTTGACTTTCCAATCTCCTTTAGCTTGAGATACAACAAGGTTCGAGTCCCCGATGACGTCCAACCGTTTTGCCCCTAGTTCCAGAGCTGCTTCCAGTGCAGTAATACACGCCTCGTACTCTGCTTCGTTGTTCGATACTTTGAAACGGAGTTTGAATGCTAGAGGGATACGGGAATTGTCGGGCGCTATCAGCAACACCCCTATCCTATACCCGTATTGGTTTGACGCTCCGTCAAAGTACATCGTCCAAAACTCTTCTTCGATATGCAGAATAGCCTCGTCTGGGAATAGGTACTCAACTGCTTCATCCCCTTCAACTGGGTGATTAGCTAGGAACTCTGCTACTGCTCTCCCCTTCACTGACTTGCGCGTTACGTATTTCAGATCGAATTCAGAAAGCAGAAGCAACCAACGAGCTAGCCTACCCGTAAGTGCCGGTTTCTCGAAGAGATATTTGATGGGATCTAATCTTGAAAGCAACATTACAGAGTGAGCTAACAGGTAGTGCCGCAGCTTCCTGGTAGCTCATACCAAGGCCAAACAAGCCTTCTCCAGTGGCGTGTAGCGAGTCTCGTACTCCAACATTTTCTTGCTCAGATAGTAGATAGCCTTCTCCACTTTATCCTCAGACTCCTGTGCGAGCATGCAGCCCATCGTAGTTTCAGTCACTGAAAGGTACAAAATCAACCGTTCCCCAATTCAGGTGGTGACAACACAGGTGGGTTCTGTAAATATCGCTTAATTTGTTCAAAAGCAGCTTGGCATCGGCCGTCCCATTGGAACTTCTTTCCTTTCCTCATGAGACCAAAGAGTGGTTCATAAGTTAAGGTTAATTTTGTAATAAACCGTTTTATGAATTGCACTTTGCCCAGAAAGCCTCGCACCTCCTTTTCAGTCCTTGGTGGTGGCATTTCTAAGATGGCCTTGATTTTGGAAGGGTCGACTTCGATACCTCTCTGTGTGATCAAGAACCCCAGCATTTTTCCCGCCAGAATAATCAACGACACTTCGAGGATTCAAAAGCCTATACTCTCTGATCCGTTGAAAGAATTTTTGCAAGGCGGTGTAGTGGCCCTCTCTTTCCTTGGACTTGACAATCATGTCATCCACGTACAACTCAACCTCCTTGTGGATCATGTCATGCAGTATCGTGGTTGCAGCCCGTTGATATGTAGCTCCAGCATTCTTCAACCCAAATGGCATCACCCTATAACAATAGGTCCCCTACAGGGTGGTGAAAGCAGTCTTCACCCAGTCTTCGGGTGCCATCAATATTTGATTGTAGCCTGAGAACCCATCCATGAACGAGAGCAGCGCATGCCCAGCAGTGAAGTCCACTAATTCATCGATATGCAGTAGAGGGAAGTCGTCCTTCGGACTGACTTTGTTCAAATCCCTAAAATCCACACATACCCGAATCCTACCATCGTTCTTCGGCACCGGAACTATGTTGGCTAGCCAGGTCAGGTACTCAGATACCAGCAGGAACCCTGCGTCAATTTGCTTGGTGGCCTCTTCCTTAATCTTGAGAGCCCAGTCCGGACGGATCCTTCTGAGTTTCTATTTAACGGGTCGGGCCTATGGGTCAAGAGGGATCCAGTGTTGTACAATCTCAGGATCGATTCTAGGCATGTCTTGGTAGGACCACGCGAAAACATCTTTGAAAACATCTTTGAAATCTTTTAATAAAGCAACTAAGCGCTCGCGCTCCTCCGAAGACAACGTGGACCCGATCTGGACCAGCCGCGGGTCCTTCTCAGTACCAACATTAACTGTAGTGATTTCATCAACCAACGGTTTTACAAATCTCTCCTGTTCCTGATCAATTAAACGTTGTAAAACCGGAGGAATTTCTTCCTTATCGTTTTCATCAAAATTTTGAAAGTCCTGATTAATGCAATAAATCAAAGGCATAGAAAAGTAATCGAAAGCCACAGCCATTCTATTCTCATTAGTTACTTCCAAATCGTCTGATTCCTCCGTTACAACAGACTCAAAAGAGAAAGAAAAAGACGACCTAGACAGGACTGTGGCATTCGGGTTGTCACCCCTAGGAATACCAGACTCAGACTTAGATGAGCTGGAACCTGATTCTGACTCCACAGACTCGATGGAATCAGATTCTGGCTCACTACCTGATCCGATGCTGCTTGATAAAAATCCCTCCTCGTACTGCCAGATGAAGGAGGGTGCAATGTATGCATTTAAAATGTATGAAGGTGGGCTCGCAGCCGTTTCATTCCCAATCATGGACACCGAGAAGTTATCCCCTAAGCACTTTTGTACGATCGGAGGATCTGAAAGTAGACAAGCCGGCGTTACCCCCATTTCAATATCGGTGATCTCGGAACCCACTTCCTTACACTGTTCAACCTCAGCTGATGGGTCTGTCTGCTCCTCGGCCTCATCATCCCTGGATAACTGCAGGTCAAAGAAGATCTCAAACCCTGGCAAGGGACGCTTCTCTGCATTCAACCACGGTTCTAGGAAGCCGCAGAATGGAAAATCCTCCCCTTCCCGAACAAAGCGTTCGTTTAGGGTACCCTAGATAGGTCGGTGCATTAACTTATAAGGCTTCCCTACCTACTTTGCTCTGGCTCTCCCAACCATCTCCTTGTCTTTCCTCACCCAGTCCTCTTTGGTGGGCAGATAACCCAAGCCAAAGGTATGAAGGCTGTGCGGCACTTCAGCCGATACTGCAATGCCCTTCCGGTCACTCTTTCCTAATCCCATCCCGGGGATGTGTTGGAGCTTGTTCATGAGGTACACTGACTGTGCACTGACATACATCCCCTTATCGACAGCTAAGATGTTCTGCACGACTCGAGCCTCAGCTAGGGTAAATCCTAATAGGAACACATCCTCCGTGCCATGCTCGATTTCCAAAACCGGTGTAGATACCTCTGGCGGTGGATGGATTGACAAATTCCCAAAAACTATAGCCACCCCCTTCTCGTGGAGGTATTTCAACATTTGGTGGAGGGTAGAAGAGACCGCTTTTTCCTGGTGCAGCTACGGCCGCCCTAGGAGTAAATTGAAGGTTGCGGGAACGTCCAAGACATGAAAGTCAATGTCGTGTTGTCCTGGACCAACCTGGGTCTGAATCTGCACTATCCCTATCACCTCTCTGCTAGTATTGTCGTACGCCCAAATCACCTGGGAAGTTGGCGTAAAGTCTGCAGGCTTCAACCCGATTGCATATGCTGTTCTTGACGGACACACATTGATGACAGATCCCGTGTCGACAAACACCACCGGTATCCATTTACTTTTATACTCTACAGAGATGTAGAGCAGTTTGTTATGATTTGCACCCTCAGGTGGCAATTCTTTGTCGGAAAAGGTCAACATCAGGGAAGCCCCTCCTGGAAAAACCATTCCTACCAGCTACTCGGGGGTGGTGTCTATTGAGAGTTTGGCCTTGTCCATTGCAGAAAGGACAGCCTGCCTGTGAACTCTTGAGGCCATAAGCAGTCCCCAAATGGAGATGTCTGCCTGTATCTTTTTTAGCTGTTTCAGTACGGCTTCCTCTTCGAGTAACTTCTCTTTCTGTTTCTCCGCCTTCTTGTCCTTCCTGGACGCTTCTAGTTGATCTAAGTGCAGGGTCTTGAAATACTGCCCGCTCCTAGTCATGTGGTCGACCTCTCCAATGTACCAGGTATCATCCGGCTAGCCTTGTCCCCAGTCTTCATCTGTGTGGGCAAGACATAGGTCGTCATCTTCTCACCACATGCCATCAGCAGTCGACGAACACTTGTCCGACTCCGTTACCATTGTTCCTGTGCCCATAGCCCCTTATGTTCCTATGCTCGCAGCATGTTCTGTTCCTATGTACACAACATGTTCCATCCCCACAGGGGCTTTGGCCTTTCTGGCCCTCTCAGAATTCTCGATCCCTTCCTGTTCCAACTGCTTTAGTGCAACCTGCTGTTTAACATCTCCTGTATCCAAAGTGCCCAGATTCCGAGCGAAATTCTTAGCACCGGCGCTCTCTGGCGATACATTCTAATTCCCGGCCCTTCCGGCCATAGCTGATGTCCTTGTCCCTGATGGACCCTGTTCTCGCTGAGATTCTTCAACAACATCTAGTTGATCGTCAAGCCACCATGTAGCCTCTGCTGACCCATCAAAATCAAACCAATTGACTGTCACGTCTCTTGGATCTTGTTCGTTGAAAAATTGAAGGTTAGCAATGTCCTTTTCCAGATCCGCCAAGTCATCTAGCCCCTGATTAGGTCCATCCTCCCGTATTACGCAAATCTCTACCCCCACTGGTAATTCCACATTCGGCTTATCTTGGCCTGCTGACGTAATGTAACCACTCAGATTATGTACCTCCTCAGCAAAGCTCTCAAATTCCTCAGACCCTGAATCAACAGTCTCACTTTCCTCCGAAGTCGTCCCCGTTCTATCTTTGATAGTCACCACCATTGGTTCAGGTTGGGTTCGGTAGATGTCCAACATGCGCAAGTCAGTGCTGTCAGGAATGAACACCTCCGGCTTGGGCAGGTGAGAAGGGGTGATATATGTGCTGGGGTCGTATGACACAACCCCAGTTTGGATTGAGTTGATGCGTTTGGGAGGTGGAGCTTGGTTATGTGGTGGGAGAGGGTTGGTTATGACATTGGGTTTCTCCAGAGGCGCGATCACCCTGTTGTCGATGAGATCTTGAATCGTATGACGCAATCTAAAGCAATGGTCGGTGTCATGACCATGCTGTTGGTGAAAAGCGCAGTATTTAGCTGGGTTATGGGAGGGAGGAAGTGTTTCTAGCAATGGCCGCGGCTCCAGGGGCTTCAAGTGCCCTCTCTTAATTAAAACCCCCAGAGCTTTGGACAGGGGAATGTATAGTGGGGTAAAGGTTCTTTGGCCTTGAGGTAGGTACTTGGTCGTTTGCGAGTTACCTCCGAACGCGCCGGTGAATGGTGTAGCTGTAAGGGTTCTTGGGGTGGTGGTGGTGACCATGCTCACATCTGAAGTCCTGGCAGCTGTAGCACTACTTGTGCCTGCATTCGTACTGAGGTTGAAAGTCCTCATGGGCTGCTCTCTGTCATTGTCAATCAGACACGGCTTCAAGGCGTCCTCAATCTGAACCCCAATCTCATGTAGATCCGCAAAGGTGGGGAGAGGGAGGACGATCATTTTCTGCATGAGCTTGGGCTGGAGGTTGCGCACAACCATCTGCATTTGATCTTTGTCAGTCGGCCTAATGGTCATCATTGAGGCTTTGGCCCTCCAGCGGGTTACGAAGTTGGGAAAGCTCTCCTTCGGCTCCTGTCTAGTCGTCTCAAGATCACGAGTTGTGATCTTAATCTGTGTATTATAGGAGTATTGAGCCACGAAGGCCTCATCCATCTCTTCCTAATTCCTCTTAACGGAGTCTTCCAATTTTGCATACCAAATAGCCGCTACACCCGATGGGGTCCGGCCAAACAGGGAAAGCTTCTGCAATCTGGAGAGGCCCATCAGCCTTAAGATATCTAAAAACAGCCGTAGATGCACCATGGGATCTCCAGACCCATCGAAACAATCTATGTGCAGCATTTTAAGCCGGTCTGGCAAAGTTACGGCCGAATCGGTATACCCATCCTCAATATTTGGAATGGACTTCACGCCCTGAGACTTCTTGAACAGCTTTTCTAGCTTGCTCACTTTTAAAGCCGTGGGGTCCACCTCAAACTCGAAGGGAGAATCCGACAAATTGGTCTGTGCTTTGGGTTGAGGTAGGATCGGGGGCGGAGCTGGCCCTATTGGAATGTCTGTATCATCCTGGACGTGTATTGTCTCCTCAAGTATGGGAACTCTTGGTGGGGGAGGAACCTGGTGTGAAGCCGATGCTCCGGTTTGCTGCTATAGCGTGACAATTAACTCTGCCTGTTGGGCCATGACCTCACCCTGCTGTTTGGCAAATTCTGCTTGACGAGCAGCATCCTGCTGCATGGTTTTCATAATCTCCTGGAGCTGACGCATCATCTCTTCCATTCCGGCCATATCGCTCGATCTAATCGAAGCTATCGATATCTCGTCTCTATGGTAAACTTCGAACCTCACCGATTACCAAGGACCATCGACCGCAACCGCGTACCGATACACTGCGACTTACTAACCTCCGTCTGGAAACCTGGGGTAAAGAATGGAACATTGGTTGTCCGTCTATCAGATCCTCAGATCGATGGAGTCTGCGACCTCTAGTCCAGAATGCTTGGGGAATATCTGCCTGGTCGGAAGCAATTGTGCTAAACTACCCCCTAGCAAAAAGATAAATAAAGCATAATAAGGAAACAGAAGAAAAATGGACAGCATAACAGCTTAAATAAAGACAACACACAGTTGGCAAACATATACTGAATGAACCGTTCTCAACCACTGATCACTGTTCCCGAATTACTGCCCCAAATTTGAATCTGATACCCGCGGATATAACTGATTCTCAAAATACTGATACTGATGCCCGCAGGCCTGACACCTAGACTTGCAAACTGATACATGCATTCCTGTAGAGGCACACTCTAAAAGCACATAGCAAGTAAATGAGAGCCAAAACACCCCTATAGAGGGGTAGGGTTTCCCTGTCCTATTTTGTCAGGGGCTAGGGTTTCACTACGCACGCAGTGGTTTCAAACAACTTACAATCGGGTAAGCGACTTGTCCTAGTTTGGGATAGTCACTATGGATTTCGATATGTACTAGGTCGAATGGTCAAAAAGGGTGCCCCGGTAAAAATCAGGGTTTGTGTTCCCATCGTGGCAGAGCCCATAACTGGTCAGCCTTATGGCACGCTTCTCAAAGTGAGCCTCCGACAAACCGTTCAGGAATAGCAGATGGCAAACACGGTGTCCTAGGCGCACCAATGCAAATGCGATGCAAAGAGACACATAAGTGTAGTCAAAACAAAATATCATGAGTTCGAGTCAAGTTCTCTAAACTCCCCAGCAGAGTCGCCAGAAACTGTGGACACGCCCGAACGTCCCGGGAAAATCCCGTTTTGTTCAATGGGCTTGCTACAGTTCGGACTCAATGTCACGGTTCTTAATCTAATCTCGGAAAGTGCAATACGAGATTGATAAATCACCAAAGAGTCCAAATCTGGCAAATCGTTTTTAAAAACTGATTTTTGTAAAGAAGTGCCAAACATGGACTGCTTTGCAAGATACAGAATCGCCACCTAAATGTTTTATTTTGGAAAATTTAGGAAACCCTGACTCGCGCCTAAGGCCACGTGTCCGTCATCACCAAAGTTGCCTCGGCTCGGGAACTTAGGTACAAGAGGGGAAGGTCATGCAATGAGCACCCCCGCTCGCCCGATCAAAGATCGGCCTTTACTAACATGATATCTTGTTTTTGAAAACATATGCGTTCTTATTCTGGTTTATTAGCCTAGAATTACTATGTGATGCACACAACATACAAGTATAGACTGGATCGCCCAAGTTGGAACAAAACATCTCATGTTTGTTTTTGAAAGCGGTTTGCTACTCGCAAGTAGGCTAAAATGCGGATTTTGCCACCCTCAAGTGGGCTTAGAAAAACATAGTGATTTGCCACTCTCAAGTGGGCTTAAAACTCGCATTTCGATGAATTGTCCCAATTTAAGTAATCTAACCTTCACCCACAAGCATTCAAGCAGTTATATCACATAAGCAAATAGCCTCATGGCAAGCATGCTATCATGGCAGTCACTCACACACATGCAAGGATGCTAAAGCATAAACACTCACCGAGTACTTCGAGCCAAAACAGAAATTAGTTAGTAATCAATGCATGATCCTAGTTCATGTTAAGATGGCTAATGCAACACATGCAAAATGCAACTAGAAATAGGCTCGGCTATTCTAAAAAATGACATGTGAGATGCAACTAGATAACATGTATTCAAATTGGAATTGAAATACGATGCAGTTAGTATGATGTGCCGAGCCCGGTGCATGCAGTACAGATGAATGAATGCAAACATGCGAGTATAAGTATGCTAATTGAAACGTGCCCTAAGACTAACCATCGAAAGCTGGTAAATAAAAAGGGAGAAAGAAATGGAAGTTGGAAGACATGCATCACACACACGCACACTTATTACAACAGTTGGCCCTCTCGGGGGAGGGTCTGAATAAATAATACAGAACCGACTAATTAACTAACTATTCTAGCTAATTAATTATTACATAACCAAATTGAAACAAATACACATTCTAAGCTAACAAAAGTACTAAAATGGCCTCGTGACGAGGGATGCATGCATGCTCGAATTGTCTCGCTTGGAAATCCCTCGCGATGCCCCAACATGCCTCTGTTTGCAATTGTTCTCATAAGCTTGCACCAAGCTCCAAAAGGCTTAAACTCCACCTTGGGAACCTGTGGGAGGGCTGCCGACCATTTTTGGGTATTGGAGACCACCTAGCGACCACTTTTTGTGGTGAAAAACCAAGAAAAGTGGTCGGCCAGCCACTTTATTTGGTCGGCCGACCAGTTTCTGCTGCTGGTTTCTGATTTGCTGCAACAGAGAGCAAGAAAGGGGCATGGCAAAGTATTTGCAACACATGTATGCACAACCACCCTCCCTATCATTACATAAGCTCAAGGGAGTATAGTTCTCGACCCTCGGGCCACCAATCACGCATCTCGATGCATGATGGCCGAGAAACCAAGATTGCACATTTCAATGTAAATGAATGCACAAATAACACATAAGAGCCTAAAACTCTATCATGCATAGTCAAGAGTGTCGGCGACCGAGAATTTGAGGCATGTTTCATTACTTCAAGTATGAAACATCCCTCGTTTCCCGTGTTTGGACTAACTCCTATTCCAAACACAAATGCAAAGCAAGCATGGCATACACAATGTGACTCAATGCAATACAACTTAGACATGCAAACGTGCAAGGGACAAGCATGCAAACATGCAATTAACATACTAGCATACACAATGCTAAACAACAAAAGGGCATACACAATGCAAATGATAACCTAGCATACTCAATGCAAGGTAAGGTGGCATACTCGATGCAATGCGACCTAAGCATACACAATGCGAAGTATATGGCATACGCAATGCAATGGACAACATAACATGCAAACAATATGCAATCAATCATGTTCAATGGACTTAAATTAGAGTGGACATACCTCAGCCATGTCCAAATAGAGGCCATAAGGGTGAAACAAAGGCACAAAAAGGCAAGGCATGCATGCTCAATGTAATGGCCCATCAACAAGGCATAAAGGCCAACTTTCAAACGCAATGAAGAAGTGACGAATATGAGAGTGTGGCATAGGTACAAGCACTGAAATCATCTGCCAAGTGATGTCATATCATGTAAATAGCTCAAGTAAAGCATGCCAAGAGACCCGAAATACAAAGCTAGTCAAGGGCTTTACACTACAACCATACCAAGCAATGCTCAAATGACCTAAAGCACTCAAAATAGACCTAGGGCAGGTCAAAATGGTAGCAAAAACATGCTAGACTCGCAACAAATATGGCAAGAAAGGTAGGCTCCCGAATTAGCTCGTAAACAAGACATAAGGGCACAACTCTTAAACACAATGAAAGAGTGATAATCATGAGAGCATGGAAGAATTTTATGACCTGAAATTACCTACCAAATGATCCCATATCATGCAAATAGCCCAAATATGACATGCTAGGGGGCCTGAAATGCAAGGCTAGCGAAGCCAAACACACCATAGCTATACAAAACCTAACATGCATGACCAAAACGACTTAAATCAGACCTCAAGCATGCTAAATCAAAGCCAAAATGTACTGGAGGGGAGCCAAAACATGCTAGAATAACAGGCTACAACATCAAGCATATAAGGCTAGCAAAGGGGATTTACACTACAAGCACATGGAGCATGCAAGAGGCTACTAAACCAGCCAAAAACAGAGTCATGACATGTCAAATAATGACCAAAAATCTACTGAAATGGAGCCAATACATGCTAGAAAGATATGCTACTTTGATGAGCCGCAAATGGGACTACACACACAAGAAGAAAACACAAGGTGACCAAACCAGCCATATACAGAACTAAGGCAGGCCCTAAAAGTCACAAAAAAGTGCCTGAACCAAGCCTTGAAAGTATGAAGATGCATGCTCCTTTGATAGGCCAATAATGCAAGCAAACAAAATAAGAAGAGAGGGGGTTACCCCTCTCTGATTTGAGGACTCAAAACAACATGCCTACCATTGAAAATCCACTGGATTTCAGTGGCTAAAAGGCCAAGCAAAGACTAACCCAAAGGCCTTAAGGCATGGCACAAAACAAGACTAAACAAGGCACAAGAGGGGGGTACACCACCCCCACTGCCAACAAGGCCTCAAACAAACATGCTAAGGACTGAAAAAAAAAGCCTTTTGTAGTTTAAGTTAAGCCAAGAGAAGCATGCAAATATGGCTAAGAAAGTGATCAAAATAGAGCTTAAAATGAGGAAAAGAGGGTTACCCTTGAAGCACTGCAAAACCAGTAATTCCTCTAGCCCAAAACCAACTCTTATGACCCAAAAACCACCTCCAAGGATCTCAGCTCAAATATGGTGGTGTGTGGCTAGGAGTTGTAGTGCAAAAGTCAAGGAATAACACTCTTTAAGGCACAAAATATAGAGATATAGAGGGAGATATACTCTTATGCCTTAGGAAATTTTCTCAACCTCTGGAATAGAGAGGGATAGCCTCTCTTATAGAAAAACAAAAGTTAAAGCTTCTTGGAGAAGCTAAAACTTGGATGCAATCCCTCCATACACGTGTATGGAGGATACAGTCTGTGCCCTCCAGCTGGCATCTACACAGTCTGCCAAAATAGGGGGAAAGTTGTCGACCAACTAAAGTGGTCGGCCAGCTACTTGTAGTGGTCTGCCGACCACCACAAGTGGTCTCCCAGGTACAAAAATGGTCAGTGGGGGGAAATGGTGGTCTCCATACTGAAAACAAGCAATGGTGGGGTGGCCGACCAAAAAGGGGTGGCCCAAAGACCAAGAAAACCAGTTTCCCGACCAGAAAATCGGCTGGCGGGAAAAAAAGTGGTCTCCAAGGGGAAGAACTGGTCTCCACCCTCGTACCACCTCCCAAACAAGGAAAACAAGGTTTGCACCAAAAATAAACCAAAACGGATGCAAGACGAGAGTTTGGGAGGTAAGGCGTGCAGCCGGGAGCCTCGAAAACTAAGCTGTCAAGCACCAAAAGTGGTCTCCCGGACCACAGTGTCCCTCTAGATAGAGGAAACAAGGTGTGGTCCAAAAATCATGCCAAATGGAGAATGTTAAGCGGTCCCGAGACAAGGCGCACGGCTAAAAGCTCCAAAAATCGAAAACTAGTTCCAAACGGAAAAAGTGATCTACGACCACGAAAAGTGGTCTACGACCACAAAGAGATGGTCTACAAGACCTCTCCCTCCCTCAGGCAAGGCAAACAAGGCCTGGTCCGCAAACCGAGCTGAAGCGCAAAGAGTTCAGAGGTCCGGAGGCAAGGCTCTCAGCCAAAACTCTGAAACCTCAGAACGAGCACAACATGCACTATCATCGAGCGCTCAATTGATGACGCCTGAGTCTTAAGGTCGGTCAAAAATAGGGTGTCTACAGAACCATGAACATGAGATTGAAAAGAAAAAAAATCACAATCAACATTGAGCTCTTTTCGGCTCCTATAGCGATTATGGGTTAAACCTGACCTGTTTATTATTTTGGAACCAGGATTCCTTGTCGCATTTGGTTGTTCATGTCCTTGTTCATCTTGTACTTCATTAAGTTGGCTATCATTGTTGTGTTTGAAACAGGATGGTAGCTTATTTTTCAAAGGAAATTCTGTCCATATTTTGGTCTCTTCGCCTGAGCGGTCTTTTTGTCACTCGAGCGGTCTTGTGAACTCTCAGTTTTGCAAGTCTGCAAAAGTATTGGAGGGTGGTGTTCTTCGCTCGAGCGGTTACTTTGTTTGCTCGAGCAGTCTCACTTGTTGTGTCTCGTCGCTTGAGCGACCATTCCTGCGCTCGAGCGGTATGAGCGTATATCAGTTCGTAAAATTACCTTTTTGGATTATTTTTTCATATCTCTCTCTCTCTCTCTAAAAACTCCAAATTCTCATATCTCTTTCCTCTCTCTAGTCCTTGAATATTTGGCCCAAATACACCTTGATCCACCAATTTCTCTACCCTATTTCCTTTGTTAAAAAGGTAAAGCTTATCTAGAGCTTCATTTTGATTTGAACAAAGTTAATTTTCAGTTTCACCAGGTTTCAACTCTTGTTCTTCTTGGTTCTTGTCTTTGAGATAGGGATTACTTTGACCTTTTTTTTGATTTTTAACTTAGTTATTTACTTTTTTAAACAAGATAGTGATTTGGGAAATTTTTGGATGAAACCTAGGGTTTGGTTTTGAGATCAAAAGAGTGGTTTTCAAGATGGGCTCTTGCATATGATTGTGGCTTGTTAAAAATGGTTGGGTTGTGCTAGATGGTGGTTTTTATCCATGAGAATTGAGTTCTAAAGAAAAAGGAATTTTGCCCTAAAATGTAAATGTTGGATTTTGTAAAGAGAAAATAGAATTGGTGTTGGTTTTATGAAATTGGAACAATGATGATGATGATGATGATGATGGAGTTGGATATGAATTATCACTCCTACTTGGAAATATTGGAAAGTATATATGTGTTCAAAATTAATTACCTGTTTAGAGATATCTATTTTGGGCTATCGGTGGAGGATAGCTATGATTATTGTAGAAATTGCATGAGAATTAGGTGAATTGAAACAATTTTTTCATCCATTTGCATTGAGTATCGTAACATATTTAACACATCGAAATTGTTATTGTTTTGAGAAAAATGAGCAAATACCTTGGTGAATCTGGGTGGGAGTGTAGTTGTGGTATTATGTTGGCCTGAGAGTCCTTAGTGAAAGTCCAGAAACCCGTGCGGTTAGGTGTCGAGCCTTCCAATTAATACCGGTAAAAATGACAAATTGGTAGTGCTTGTAGCCTACTTGCAGACACGTCCTAGAGATTCATAGTGTTGTATTCGCTGCCCTATTTTTTATTGTAAAAGAAATAAATTCATAAATTTGAGATGTAAACTTGACATAGCATGGTTTTCGAAAGAGATATAAAATATTTTGGCATGAGCATTGCACATGCATTCACCTTATAACTCTGTTAAGATTTATACACTGTGTTAGAGTATTTTTACTGTGCTTTGGCTCACTATATGTGGAAAATGATTTTCAGGTACTGATGACATGCCTCTACTAAGGCAATAGCTTAGAAGGATTAGAAGCGAAGAGCTTCTATTTTTTATATTGTTGTATTTATTTTGTACAAGCCTAAGGTTTTATTTGTATTGAGTTCAAACTCATTTTTGTTGTAACCAAGCACTGTCTTGGAAAGATGTAGCCAATAGGCCATTATTATATCTGTTTAACTTTTATTTAAATTTTTTTACTATGACACATGTTATAGATTCATGGTTAGGACTTATGAAAGTATTACTACATGTGTTACACTTTTGTAAAGAGATGAAACCTTATGAATGGAAGAAGATTATATTCAATCATCTGTTGTGCGATGATCTTATTGTAATATTTTTGGGGCGTGACAACTCTCCTTTATGGTGCCTAAAATCTTGCATTAAACTTTCACAATGCCTAAAAAATATTGCATTAAACTTCAAGTCACAAGTGAACTTTTTTTTTTTGGTCAATATTATCTACTTTACATTTTAAATGTGTACTTGCATGAGTTTTTGCATTTGTGGGAAATGGGGTTTATGTAAATGGATATTGTTATTTTATTTTTCTTCAAATTCTGTTTATATTTATGTTTATGTTTCTTTTTTCTTTCAATCTACATTTTTTTATTTCTTTCTTTTTTGGCTAATAATGTGTCATTTAATTGAGATTTCATTATTTTTTTGATGTGCTACTATTATTATTTTTCACTCTTTCACTTATTGACTATTTGTGTTTAATTTTTTTGGGTGCAAATGTTAGATTGGAAGCTGTAACAACCCCGACCCGTGGTTAGTCCTAATCCATGCTTAATTATGCTTAACAAGTAATTAAGAAGAAATCCTGAGTTAATTACATGTGCATTGCATTATTTTGTATTTATATCTGTTTAACATAGAAAGATTTGTTCATGCTTTTATTTCGGTCTACGAATTGAAGGCCTTATTAGCATTCGATTCAGAAATTGACTTGATTTATGCGTTAATTGAAAATTTTAGAACATTATAATAGGTTCAATTAAAATTTGATTCGGAACAATTAAATTAGATAAATAATTCCAACTGATTAGCTATTAATGAGGTCATTCTATTGGAGCCTATATAAGGCCACCTTGACTTCCTTATTACCTTTTACACTCTCATTACATACTCCTTCTAGCCCAAAACGTGAGACATGGAGAGAAAAGAGAAGACTTGAGCTCAACTAGGGACTTGCTAGAGAATTGAAGAGAAATAAGAAGAATTTAGCTTGGAAATTTGAGGGACTAGTGGTGTTGAGCAAGACTTCCTAAGAATCAAAGGAATTAAGGCTTTTAGGTAAGAATTTAACTTTACAACTTTGAAATTAAATCACTTAGTCCAAGAAGCCAAAGAATTAAGCTATGTAATGCTAGATTTGAGCTTGAATGAAAGAAAATGGGTCATACCATGCATGCATGTCCATTTCTTCGCAAATTGAGCATGATTTCAAAGTATTCTTTCATAAATGTGTTCATTCATAAATGTGTTCATCTCACCTACGTTCTGAGAATTCATCATGTTTTCTATTAATTTGCCTAATTTGATCATGTTTTGAGAAGCTTAAGGTTAAAGAAATTCATGCATGTCATGTTCACGGATCATTCATAAATTTTAAGTTGAAATTTGCATAATTGGCAAGCCCATAATCCTTAATTCATGTTGTTTTAAGAGTTTCCATGTATTTCCTCAAGTTTTAGCCTAGAAAAATCAAGTTTGGATGTTTAAAGTTTGAGTTTTGAGCTTGGAGATCAAATCTGGAAATTCCAAAATTTGCATCTACGCTCGAGCGTAGGAACCCACGCTCGAGCGACCACTCTGAGTGTGTGCATTTCCGCTCGAGCGACCTAAATTACGCTCGAGCGTAAAATGCAAGCCCTCAGAAGTTCTTGTGTTTTGCAGCACGCTCGAGTGACAAAAGTCACGCTCGAGCAAGGGTCTGAGTCTCACGCTTGAGCGGGGATCGAGCGTCCGTCGATCATGAAAAACAAGTAACCAATACTTTTTCAAAGTTTACAGACCACTCGAGCGAAGGAAGTTACGCTTGAGCGAACCCTCATGTTTTACATGTCCGCTCGAGCGAGGAAAGTCACCGTCAAGCGTGGACCCTGTTTTCATCCAGTTTTGAAAAATGTTTTTAAGTACATTTTTGCATTCTCATTCCATCCTAGGCATTCTTAGGACAAGATTAAGACACCATAATGAGAATAAAGGTTAGAAACACACTAAGAACAATGGAATAAGTTATGTACACTCCAAGCGTGTTTCAATGTATGTATTTGTTATGTTATGTAGGTCATGCGCCGCAAGACATCTAATTTGCTTATTCTGTCTGTTTACCTTGGAGCCTCTGTTATCAGTGAGTAATAACTTTGTAAAGCTATGTTCAATTATAAGTATTTTCTGAATGATATAAGATGATCTATTTCTGAAATATTATTTTCTGTATAAATAAATGGTTGTCCTATGTTTCTGAAATGTATTCGTGGCATTCTTAGCTTCAAATGACATCTGTTATCTATTCTGTTACGTCCCAATTATGGGTCAACTGTACGTCTCATGAGCCAACTGTACCGTCTCCGTGCACGAGAGTCAACTGTATGCCCTTGTGGCCGTTCCTTTATGGGTCAACTGTTTCTGCTAGTGCTAATGAATGTGCCACGTATGATTAACTGCAAGTTCCAATTATGAATACGACTCTGAAACTGTATCTATTATGTACTATGATTTCTGAACTAAAATTACGAATTCTGTTTTCTGTAACTGTTATAGACAATATTCATTAAACCTCTTTACTCTGTTATTACTCACTGGACGCTAGTTCACTTCTTATATTATGTATGCAGGTGAGCAGACACGTGACCAGGCCCAGTGTTGACGGCCTATGTACTGTTTGTCAGCCAACTATCATGCCTCCTGAGGAGGTTCCTTTTGAGAGGATCATGTCAAGGCTTTAGCTGAACTCATTTTGTATGTCTGTACTTGGGCTAAGTACCCTTGACCCCATCTGTGTAATTGTGTGATGTAAGACTGATGTTTTTTTCAACGTCACATCTGTATATACATATATATAAGTTTGTTTTGAAAAAGTTCTGTCCCATGTATGTGTACACAGCTCTATGGACTATGTTAATTTTGTATATTTGCTTTCGCAGCCCCTATCTTATGCTATCCAGTTTAGAGACCTTTGGTAATCCAATGATTACTTGTCGGTTACGACGCTAAACCTATAGGGATGGGTTTGGATCGTGACAGAAGCGAAGAGAGTATCAAAATTTATTTGGATATGGGTTTATGTTTTAAATTTAATCATCAATTATTTTTGGTTGTTGATCGTCATGTTGAAATAACTTATAATTAAATTAATTTTTAGGAACTCATTTCTTTTGAGGCATAAACTACAAATTTCTTCTTTTTTAAATGTCTTTTTATATAGATTCAAAACTTGAGCACATGCACGCGATCTCATATTTAAAATGTTAGGTTTTTTGAATAATTTAAATATTTTTATTCTTTATGTTTGCCAGTTCAACTTTAATGCATTTTCAAACCTATTTATGTTTAGCGAATCAATATAAGGGGAAGAAAAAAAAAACAAATAACATGTAAAAAATTTTAACGACTAACTAAATATAATGAAAATTAAAATTTATTTTATTTTATTTTAATTCATTATACTGTGCGAGGTGATTAATATAATATCTCTTATTAATTGAAAAAAAATGAAAAAAATAGCACTCTTTTATTTAATATTAGTTACTTTGGTTAATTATAATTTTAGTATGCTTTTGTTATTTACTTTTGGTTGTCTTAGCTAACTCTTATTATCTATTTGTTATGAGATGATTTACATAATTTATGATAGTTTTTTAAAATTTTCCATGTTATTAAAAATTTTGAATGATGTATAGTAAGACTTATATACACAAATTAAATAAAATATTTTATTCATATTAAAGAATACAACTAAATAGTTTCTTTTTTAATTTTATTTTAATGTTATTCACTTTGTAAAATCTCGTGCATCGCACTAGTGACTACTAGTTATTTAATATTAGATTGTGTATAAAAAGTATTTGGATAAAAATGCATTAAATTTAGTTAAAAGTGTATTGTATTATTCAAAATTTTGTCTTTTACTTATGTCTTAGGAGCACTTGTTAGCAATAACCTTTCTTAATTTATTTTAAATTATATATGTATTTTATTTTTTAAATGAATAGGATTAATATAACACTATAATGTTATGTCTACGAAAAATAGTTTTAAAATATTCAAAATTAAAAAATATATGAATGAGAATTATTGGCCTCGTTTGGTTTAGTAGTTCTGAGTTGTATTTTGAAAGATAAGTTTTTAAAAGAGTTTTGAAAATTGAAAAACTTATTTAGTTATGAGTTTTGAAACTAATTTTTAAGTTGTATATTTTGAAAGTAGTTTTTATAAATTTACAAATTGAAAATTTGTTTGGTTAAGAGTTTTCAAAACTAGTTTTTCAAAAGAATTATTTTGTTTTTTTGTTTTTCCTTCTCTTGTAGTCAACACCTTTTACAATTATAGTCAATTTTGTTTACTTATTTTTACATACGTTATCTAAATGTGCTTTTTTTATTTTTTTATTTTTCAACAAAACAATTTTTTTTTTATTTTAGAAAAAAATAATGTTTATTTTTTGAAAAAAAATATTCGTTTATTTTATTTTTTAGTTTTACAAAAAATCAAATTTTTACTTAAATATTTTATTTTATTTTTTAAAAAATTATTTAAATTTTTATTTTTTTAAAAAATATTAAGATTTTTATTTATTTTATTTTAAAAATATTTATTTATTTTATTTATTTATATATATTTTTCTTTTTTTAAAAACATTATTAATTTTTTTTTAATTTAAAAATTTTTTGGATCTCCTGTATAGATCTAAATCATAACAAATTATTTGGCCAATACTTACAAAATAACAAAATATTTTTTTTGAAAAAATAAAAAATAATTTGAAAGAATAAAATAAAAAATATTTTTTTGTTGATTTTTTTTTTATAAAAAAATAGCTTATTTATTTATTTTTTATTTTTTAAACATAACATCAATTTGTAAGAAAGAGTTTTGAAATTAATTTTGAAAGATAAGTTTCTAAAAAGAGTTTTGAAAATTAAAAGTTTGTTTGATTATGAGTTTTGAAAATCTATAACCAAACGGATTTTGTGGTTTTGACTATCAAATTACGATTAAAAAAAATTAAACCAAACGGTACCATTGTGTATGTGAACGATGCTACATAAATAATAAATCTACATTATAAATTTAAATTGGATCGGGCTCCTCTCCTGTTCATGATTTGAATTGGAAGGTGTAGTCTAAGCTCATAAGGTTCACTACATGTTCTGTTTCGATAATTCAAATAATTTATTTTGTAAGATTTTTCGTGTAAATTATCCATATGCAGAAATTAGGTAGATCCAATATTTGTAGCTTAATGAATTTATTGTGTTTGTCAACAAAAAAAAAAAAAAAAATGAATTATCTATCTTTAAAATATATTTTTCATCTATTTTTCTTTTTAAAACAAGTGTAATAAATTCAATAAATTACAATTATCAGATCGAATTAAGTTTTTGAATGGATGATGTACATGAATAATTCAAACGACCCCACAAATTAGAACAACATCTTCCAATACAGATTATAGATTGAAGGGGAGTATATAAATCCAGGGTATGTTCCCACGGGCTCACAGCAGGGTGCTCGGCCTATAAAGCACAACTTTAATGTTTGTTTGAAAATTAATTATTTTAATTATTTTTTTAAGTTTTTACTAAAAACGTATAGAAAAATAAAAAAAATAATTTGACAAATTATAATAACTTTTTTGACTTTTTAATTATTTTAACAACACTCCAAATAAGGCCTCAGTGTGATATAAAATACATTCAAAATGAATATAATTCATACATTTTATATTATAAACAGTTACTATGCGACAAAAAAAAACGTATTAAACTTTAAATTTATAAACAATAAGAGGGGTAAGAAAGTTAAGAAGTGTCAGTGAAATCGTGCAGAGGAAACGGAAAGACATGCATAGTCGTTTTAAAGTTAAATCAAAATTATTAAAAAAAAATGACATGGTACGGTTTTGGGAGCACGCACATGCTCTGTGTTGTACATAAAGTAATAATTCTGAAACAAAATATTTACAAAATTATTTTAAAAAATGCAATTGTGAATCACTATAATCCTAGAATGATCTATATCCATCAAATTTAAATTTATACTATTCATCTTATTTTTCGATAAAATTCATAACCCAACTTCATAAATAATTTTTTTAATCAAAAAATAGATACATTATTAATAATAATCAAAGAAAATACAAAGGATTATCATCGATAAAAGAAGAGAGGGGTGCTAAAAAAACATCATAATAAAACTAAACGATCCCAACAAAATTGGCACTGAGATAACATGCCCTATCATTTGTTAGCACTTCAAAATTAGTGAGAAATCAACCTAAGACAAACAAAATACTCGTGACAACAAACATAGAGCCACAACTGTAGAAAAACAGAACCAGACACACAAAACAAAACTAGTTGCTAAAACCCCTGCAAACACCTTCGTTCTTCTCTTGATGGAAGCCTTCACCAACCACTTCAGATACATTCCTTTATCTGTTTCAAGTTGTAGATAAAATCATCAACTGAGTACATGATCCCTTTGGTTGAGGCTTTAAGCCATAAGGCAAACCTGATCTTGATAGTTTCACACAGCTCTAAGCAACTTGACTGTACTTCATTAAAAACACATTCTTTTCTTGACTTCCAAATTGACCATAGAACAATTGGTGGTAATTAAGCCCCCCACAGTCTTCTTTCCAATTTCTTATGATTTCCTCCTAACCCATAACACAATTTCATGGTACATAGTATTTTCTTAATTGTAGATAACAATATTAGGAATTCAAAAAAAAGTACCTAAAAATTTACTTAAAAACTTATATTTATAGATCACAACCATTTTAAGAGTGACCTATGTGTATATTACATAGTGTGCTTTTTTTTTTTTTTTGGAAAAAAGACATCGAACGACTTGTAGGATTGCAAAACTAAGGTTAAGTTTGGCAATCTCTTACATTAGCCAAAACATCAAAAAGTTATGCAACGCCCCGAAAATAGAATAACAACCCATATCATTTTATTCTTTACAAATGATCAATAATATCATATCTATTATTTCATTTATAACTTTGATCAATACAAAAGATGACATATGCGATATACATTCATAAATCCTAGATTCTGAATCTATAGTGTGACACTTGGGTTTTTCAGACCGCTCAAGTGACACTTTTGTTGCTCAAGCATAGATCTTTAGCTCCCAGTAGTTGTCAGTTTACAAGCGGGACTGCTCGAGTGGTAGAGTTGTCACTCGAGCGTAGAATTCATGCTTCCAGTATTTTCACTGTAGCTCTGCAAAACTTCTAGGACTTCTCGTTTTTCGCTCGAGTGGAGGAAGTGTCGCTCGAGCGATCCTTCCGAATTTGTGTTGTTCGCTAGAGCGGTCACTCGGGACAGCAGATTTTTAAAAGTCGATCTTTACTCATTTTCTTTCCACTTTTCACACACACACACACACACTCTCTTTCTAACTCTATTTTTTCGAAAACCCTAGTCCATAAACCCTGGATTTCTCTAACTTCAACCTGAGATTCCCTCAAAATCATCTAAAAAAAGTTGAAAGGAAGTCTAGATCAACATTACTACCAATTATTTCACTAGATCATCGAAGTTTCGAGTGTGGTTCACAACCCTAGCTTCCAAATTCGAGGTAGGGGTGTCTTTAACTAGCTATATCTTCAATTTGAACTACCTATGTGGTAATTTCATTAGCTATTCATGATATATATACATATATATAAATATATATGTATATAGATGATGTTGTTAGTAAATGATTTGGAAAGATGTGGATAATACTTTGTGATTGTAGTAGAGATTATGTTTAGTATGGATGATAATTGTAATTAATGGTGTAATTTAACCTCCAAATTTTTGTAAGAGAGAAAAACCCTTAATTTTCTATAAACCCTAGTTTTGAACTTGTTCTATAAAAAAGGGCTCTTGCTTAATTAATCATCACAACATAAAATTGAGCGTATTTACATGATTTTGAAATAGAAGTGTTAAACCGAAGCTCTTTTTCACATAAACTTTGATAATGGTGATGGTTGTGCATGAGATATCCTTCATCACTGAAGTATGAGATGGAGTTCTACTATGGTTTAGAATCATCTTAGGAAAAATTATAGATTTTCCAAATGTATGTATCATGTGCATTTCAAATTCTCTTTCGATATTATGTAGGAGTGAAGGTTAAAGGATTGAAAGGGGATAAATAGTCTATGAGTTTGGGTAAGAAGTCGGGTTGAGTTTGAGTTGTGTATTGTAATTGGTACCGGCGCGGGGAGTCAAGGTGCGTAATTACCCTATTTGCATATATCCCCAGACAAATGTGAGAAAATATTTTTGGGTGTCCACGAGCCCGCTGTTTTTGGAGCCGGCAAATGTGGAAAAATATGGTTTTTGGTGTCTACGTCCCCGCCGTTTATGGAGCCGACAAATGTGGAAGGGAAAATGTTTTAGGGTGCCCATCGGCCCGCCATTTCTGGAGTCGGCAAATGTGGGACTATTTTCTGTATATATATTCAAATGTTTTGACTTTCGACTCTCACTTGGGATATCATAGTATATTTACCACCCGTGGATACGTGAAAAGATGGGACAATTTCATGTATTGCATTCTTGTCACTTATATACATAGACATTTACTAACATTTTCATTTCTATAATTCAAATGTTGCATTGCATGATCATATGTTTTTCAATTGACTATATAACCTGTTAAATTCATCACCTACTGAGTTTATACTCACTCCAAAGCTAACAATTTTAGGAAATGAAGATGACGTATCCACTAAATGATGGCATTCATAAGAAATGTCTCTTTTGGAGCTTGATGACGTATTCATTGAAGTTTTGTTGGGTTTGTGTCATGACCCAAACCAGCCCCTTATAGGTTTAGCGTCATAACTATCCAGTAATCCTTGGATAACTAAAGGCCTTATAACACAATAAGGTATAATTAGGGGCTGCAAAAATAATTACATAAAATATACATAGTCCATCGAGCTGTGAAGACATACATAGGACAGATAATCTTAAACTTTTATAAACATACGAGTGACGACAAAAGATACAGTATTTACACGTCACTTCATGTACATAAAAATAGAGAAACTTGTTCAGAGAGCAAAAGAACAAAATCTTATACAATCATAACAACACAGCCACTAGACTTGACTTAATCTGGAACCTCCTCGGGAGGCACAAAGGTAGGCTGACAAAAATTGAGACGCTAGGTCCTTAACCTTGGGCCTGGTCATGTGCTTGATCACCTATATACATAACATAAATAGTGAGCGAAAGCCCAGTGAATAACAATAGAGTAAAGGGTTAAATGAATGATATCCCATAATTAAATCCATACATAGAACCAATTCACATTCGTGTTCTCATTCAGTGCGTATACAAAATTCAGGAACTATGCTTGATCATTCATATTTCATCCGTTAGCGCTAATAGATCATATACAGAACATCATAAATTATTCTTGTCAGTTTCATAGAGAAACCTCCAGCCGGGTACGGATAACTTGCCAGTTCCATAAAGGAACCTCCGGATTGGGTATAGATAACTTGCTAGTTCCATAAAGGAACCTCCAGCCGGGTACAAATAACTTGCTAGTTCCATTAAGAAACCTTCGGACTGGGTATAGATAACTTGCCAGTTCCATAAAGGAACCTCTAGCTGGGTACAGATATCTTGCCAGTTCCATTAAGGAACCTCCGGTCCGGGTACAGATAACTTACTTGAATCATAGCATTAATGCCACAAATATTTGCCAAAGTTGGACAATCATTCATAGTACGAAACATAGCATTTCATAGAACAGATCTTATTGCATTCGCAGAAAATAACTTAATTTGAACATAGCTTTACTAAGTTATTACTCACAAATAACCGGTGGCTCCAAATAGACGAGTAGAGTAGGCAATTCACTTAACTTGAGGCGCGTGGCCTACATAACATGATAAACACATACATTGGAACATATGCTCGGATTGTACATAACTTATTTCATTTGTTCTTAGTATGTTTCTAGCCTTTGTCCTCATCATAGTGTCTTGATCTTGGCCTAGGAATGCCTAGGATAGAATGAGGATGCAAAAATGTACTTGAAAACATTTTTCAAAACTTGCTGGAAACAGGGTCTACGCTTGAGCGTGGCTTTCCTCTCCTGAGCATACATGCAAAATGTGAGGGTTCGCTCGAGCGCAACTTCCTTCGCTCGAGCAGTCTGCAAACTTTGAAAAAATACTGGTTGCTTGATTTTCACGCTTGACAGACGCTCGATCCCCGCTTGAGCGTGAGACTCAGACCTTCACTCGAGCGTGACTTTCATCACTCGAGCAATCTGTAAAAACACATAAACTTCTGGGAGCATGCATTTCACGCTCGAGCTGACTTCTGGTCGCTCGAGCAGAAGTGCAAGATTACAAGGTTGCCGCTCGAGCGTAGAATCGGACACTCGAGCGGAAGTGCAAAATCTAGAATTTCTAGATTGCACTCCCCAGCTCCAAGCTCGAATTCTATACCCTAAAACTCATCTTCTTGGGCCAAAATTCTGGAGAACATCTAGGAACTTGTAAAACATCATGGTTTGAAGATCTTTTCATGAAATCAAGGCCAAAAAGTATGCCAAACATGCAACAATTCAACTTAAAATGTAAAAACATGGTATGAACATGACATGCACGTGTTCATTTGAGTTTATGGCTTCTAAAACATGATCAAATGTGATCCATTGATGAGAAATGTTATGAATTCTTCAACTTATGCTAGAATTACAACATACATGGAGAAAATCTTTGAAAACAACTTCAAAATGCTATAAATATGCATGCATGTATGGAATGACTTATCTTTCTTTAATTCTAGCTCAATCCTTTCATGAATTCATCTAATTCACTTGAATCCTTGTAAAATCTAACTCAATTACACAACTAGGGGTTTGATTCCTTACCTAGAGTCCATAATTCCCTTAGATTCTAGCTAGGCTCAACAAATTATCACCAATCCCTTCCAAGTCTTAATCACTCTTAGCAAATCTCTCTTTTCCTCCTTGAATTGAGCTCAAGTTTCTTCTTCTCCCTCTCTCACACGTTTGTTGCTCAAGATGATGGTAGGAATGAGTTCTCTCAATTATGAGTGATCTATTTATATGTTTGATTAGCTAAGCTAATTAAGTGGGCATTAATTTAATCTAATTTAATCGTTCCAAATCGAATCTTGATTAAACCTACCATAATCTAAAAATTCAAAATAGCACATAAGTCAAGTCAATTTCTGATTCGGATGCCAATAAGTTATTCAATTTTGCAAACCGAATAAAAACATGAACAAATCTTTCTACGTTAAATAGATACAATCACAAAATAATGCAATGCACATGTAATTAACTTAGGATTTCTTCTTAATTACTTCTTAGGCATACTTAAGCATGAATTAGCGCTAATCATGGGTCGGGGTTGTTACAGTTTCGCTATGATGATTGTAATTAAATGTTGATTTTGTGTGTTAATGTAGTAAAAGGCATATTTTGGAGAGAAGTCCATTTGGACTTGATTGTTGTATGTGTTTCTTGTCTATTGAACTGTTTTGCTTGTTGGGGATGTAATGAAACAATATTGTAACTTTTGGGAACTAGTTCAAGCCAGAAATTCTCAAATGACCATTTTGCCCCTAGTCGGCCGGCCATGGGGGGTGGCCGGCCGGCCACCTGCAGCAAAAGTGCCTAGCCGGCCGTGCTCCCCTCAGTGCATACTTTACAGCTGTATAGCTGTTTCCCCCAGAAAATATCCGTATCCGGGGGATATTTTGGAAGGGAAAGCTTGGGTGCATTTCCCTCCACTTTTACACCCCTCCTTTTGTCCATATAAGGAGCCTCCCAGCTCTGTCCCTAGGGTTGAAAAAATTATTTTTGAGGATATCTCTCTCCATCTCTCTCAAATTCTCAAGTTTTGGTGCCATTTCTTCATCATCTTCAAGCTCTACCATCACAACTCCATTCCAGCAGCTAGGAGAGCTTTCCAGCAGCTAAGAGGCTCCCATTCTTCAAGCAAAAGGCAGCCAAGACTTGTCTACAAGGATAAGTCTCACTTTCCCTCTTTTGTAGCCCATTTTTGTCTCATTTCTTAAGCCTATTTTCTTATTGTTTTGAGCTCCGAACTTAATTGAAACTAGGTCTATTTTGAGCTATTATTCATGTTTGTTCAAGGGCTCAACCCTGTTTGAGCCCTCCATCTTGCACTTGTTTCAATATCCTCTTATATGCCATTATTTTTCATTGAATATTTGGCCTATGTGTGATCTGTTTCTGAGCATAATGTAAACTGTAAGAGGGCCTATTTTGAGCCCCTCTTAAACATTGAAGAAGGGCTCAACCCTGTTTGGGTCCTCTATCTTGTACTTGCTTCACAATCTCTCCTATTTACCGTAAACTTGCATGATTTGTTTGGCCTATGTGTAAATTGTTTTGGAGCATGTAATGAACTGTGAGTAAGCTTATTTTGTGTCCCTATACAACATTGTAGAATGGATCAACCTTGTTGGGGGTCTCCATGTTATACTTGTCATTATACCCCTCTTTGACCCCCATTTTTGCATGCTTTTTTAAGTTTATCTAGCTTCTGTTTTCGGCCATCATCAGAACTAGAAAGAGCCATATTTTGATCTTCTTGACATATTTCATTAAGGGTCTTTGTTGGTTTGATGAATGTTTGGGGTACCTCATGTTGTAGCCTTATGTATCCTAGTTCTTGCATGACATTTTTAGCATGTTTTCATACTGAGTTGGGGGATGTCATCTACTGTAAATGTACATATTTTTAGTCCCTCATCAGTGTTGTAGAAGGGTATTTTTCCATTTGGGAATCGCATGTATCACTTGCTTCAATACCCCTCTTGCGGAGCCATTTTCGCATACTTGCCTAATCCTATGTGTGCTTGCTGTTTAGCCCTTTTTATGACTGAAAAATGCTTTTCTTGGGGCTTCCTTGCTACTGTATTTTCATTCCATGTCTATATTGTGCATGTTTGGTATAGCTATAGGCCATTTCGGGTGCCTAAATTCATGTTTCGGGACCATTTCATGCTTCGGGTGCACTTTGACCATGTTTCGGGACTGTTTTCCCCCACATTTCAGTGCTGAAATTCATTTGCATGTTTGCATATCATTTCCTTGCCATTTCATGCCTTAGGGCCATTGCCTCGGTTTATGCGTGCAGGCACGCATTTCGAGGCACTTCATTTTCATCTCACGGCCTCTTATGTGAGTGTGGCTGAGGCTCACCCATGTTAGTGTAAGTCCATTTTGCATTCTGTATGCCATTTTAGTCTCATCGCATCGTGTATGCCATTACCTCAGTTTGCGCGCCCGTGGGCACGCATTTTGAGACATCTCATTTTAGTCTCATTGTATGTCATATTTCAGGCCGTTTCGTGCCTTTATGCCATTGCCTCAGTTTGCGCGCCCGTGTGCATGCATTTCGAGGCACTTCATTTTCATCTCCCGGCCTCCTGTGTGAGTGTGGCTGAGGCTCGCTCATGTTGGTGTAACCCATATTGCATCGCATATCTCATTTTAGTCCTGTTGCATTCCGTATGCCATTCTTCTGCTTATGCGGTCCGTAAGGCACGATTTCGAGACATCTCATTTTAGTCTCATTGTATGTCATATTTTAGGTCGTTTCATGCCTTTATGTCATTGTCTCGGTTTGCGTGCCCGTGTGCACGTACTTCGAGGCATTTCATTTTCATTCGACGGCCTCTTATGTGAGTGTGGCTGAGGTCCACTCATGTTAGTGTAAGTCCAATTGCATTACGTATGCCATTTTATGCCTTAGGATCATTTTCTCGGTTTGCGTGCCCGTGTGCATGCATTCCGAGACATCTCATTTTCATAGCGTTGTGTATGTTAGGATTGTATCTTAGTTGCATTTCATGCATATCATGCATATTGCATCGTGTTCGGGATAGGAGTTAGCTCGGGCACGGGAAACGAGGCACGTTTCGTACTCCGAGCGACGGAATGGGTCTCAATTCCCAAGTCACCGATACTCCGGATTACCCATGATGGAGTTAGGTTTTGTTATATCATTCATCTGCATTCATTCCTATATTGAGTTGTGCAATCCGATTCCTCGGCCATCATGCATCAATATGCGTGATTGGTGTCACGAGGATCGAGGCATGCATATATTTGTGAAATACATTGCTATGCCCCTTTCCTGCCCTCTGTTGCAGCAAAATGAAGAATCGGCAACTTTTCGGGACTTGGCACGCATTTCAAGAAAAGGTGTAAACAGAGGCTAATCGGGGCATCCCATTGGATTTCCGCGCAAGGCAACCCAGCATATATCATTCATCAAAATCGAGGCAGCCCCTGGCTTGCATGCTAGTTTTACAGCTGTCTTAGTTAATTCGTTAATTAATTAGGATTTGTATATTATTCGGACTGTATATGTTGGACTGTACTATTCTTTTATTCGGGACTGTATTATTTTATTCGGACCCTCTGCGCGAGGGCATAATTGTAATAAGTGTGGGTGAGTGCGATGTATGTCTTCCAACCCCCACTTCTTTCTCCCTTTTATTTACCTGCTTATGATGGTTAGATATAGGGCATATTTCAATTAGCATACAGTGTGACAGCATGATTGCATCATTCATCTGTTTTGCATGCACCGGGCTCGGCGTATCATACAAACTGCATTTGTATTTCAATTCCAAGTTGAATACTTATTAGTTGTAGCATTTCATATGCCATGTTTAGAATAGCCGAGCCTGCTATAATTCGCATCTTTGCATGTGTTGCATTAGGCATTTCTGTATATTTAGGAACCATGCATGATTTCTAATAAGTTTCTGTTTTGGCTTGGAGTACTCGGTGAGTTTTATGCTTTAGCATCCTTGCATGTGTGTGAGTGACTGCCATGAGTAGCATGCTTGCCATAAGGCTATGTGCTTATGTGATATAACTGCCTGAATGCCTGTGGGTGAAGGTTGGGTTATTTGGATTGGAACAATTCATCAAACGCTTGTTTTAAGCCCACTAGATAGTGGCAAAATCGTATTTTTCTAAGCCCACCCGAGGGTGGCAAATCCACGTCTTAGCCTACTTGCGAGTAGCACCATCAAACCATTTTCAAACAAACAGACATGAAATGTTTTGTTCCAATTCAGGCGGCTCAGTCTATACTTGTATGTCATGCGCATCACGTAGTAAATCTAGGCTAATAACCTAATAAGAACTCACAATGTTTTCAAAATCGATATCATGGTTAGTAGAGGCGGTCTTTGATCGGGCGAAGGGTGCTCACGGTGACCTTTCCCAATCGCACCCAAGTTCCCGAGCCGAGGCAACTTTGGTGATGACGGACACGTGGCCTTTGGCACAGTCGTGGTTTCCTAAATTTCCCATTTTAAAATATTTAGGTGGTGACTCAGATTCCGTAAGTAGTCCATGTTTGGCACTTCTTTCAAAAAATCTATTTTCAAAACGATTTGCCGGATTTGGACTCTTCGGTTCAAGATTGAGAACCGTGACATTTGAGTCCTTCGAACTGTAGTGACCCAATATCGAACCAGAACGGGGGGGGGATTCGCACTCCCTTCCCCCGAGATGTGTTCGGGGACGTCTACAATAACGCTATTAATTCATATCAACGTTTAGTTTCACTCCACATAAGCACCTTGTCACATAAACACATACGGATTATCCATTCAAGATAGGGTTAGTCTTACAAAATACTGAGAGTTCTTAGTAAAACGAGCATTAATCAAGTGCCCCTCTAATAAGACTTTAAGGAATTTAGTAGGCACAAACCACATCCTAAACGTTCAATCCCATACCCATCTAGTCAAGTAAACATGTCATCACATAAAAATTTAAAAACACGAAACATTCCCTAATTAGCGAAATGAACCCATTGTGGCTAAGCCACTTCCCGCGAGCCCCAAGTATTCAAACCCGGTAGCTCTAACACCAAGTTGTAATGCCCTCAAAATAATAACTAGTGGACGGAGAAAAAGACACAAAACAACATGCAATCTTATCTTGATGGACCAACTCCTTCAATTAATATTTCATTTTAGGGAAAAAGTTACAAAAGAACTGTTCACATGCGATAAACATTCATCCTCTTAAGAGATGAATCCATAACATGTGCAACAATGAAAAAGAAGAAATAAATAAACAATAAAGTAAGTGCCCAAAGGTTACATGTTCCAAGACTTAAGGCTGGCTACACAAAAGGTTATCAACCAACACATAAAGCCCTTGGCTTGCATTTACATCATACACACACACACACACAAACAAAACAAAGAGAGAGAGAGAGAGCCTATGCCCTCAACACACACCACACCTTCAACTAGGTAGAGCCATAGCATCCTTTCTTGCACAATTCCACTAGGAGTAAGCACAAAGCCTAGTAGAGATATCTTCACAAAGTATATATTTTTAAAAGCAATCTCATGTTTAAAAGCAATCTCATACAGTTGTATGAATGTAGTGCTATTCCATATTCAATTATCAAAGTTTTGCATCTCTTTTGAAATCCATGCAATAGTCATTTCAAAATTCATCTTCTTTAATAAAACCAAGACTTTAAATAATGAAGTAGTAAATACGACTCAAGTAATTCCCCAGGGCTAGTGTCCGTAAGTAGGCATATTAGGCACTACCAAAATCCTACCTTACTGGCTACTAACTGGAGGGCTTATACACCCACACGCGTGTGTTTCTAGTCTGATACCAAGGATACATAGGCCAATTTAATTTCCAATCTACACCTGCTAAAAAGACTTAGCAAACGTATTTACCCCAAAATGTTTTCATCAATAACAATTGTCTTTCTCAAAATCAAGAATTTATATCAAAGTTAAGATTTGCAAGTAAACAAAATTTAAAATAATGCAAATGAGTCAATGAGAATAGACCACACATAATTATCTCATTTGTACAACATTGCCAACATCATTCACATTTGTTCAAGTATAATTTCCACGATTCAAAACCTTCCAAAATCAAAGGAAAAAAATAAAAATCCATGTGGCATATGAGATTCCCACATATTCACAATCAATATTCATCATTAAATTTCCAAAGTGCCAACCTGCACATCCCATGTTTCCATGATTGTTCAATCAAAATTTTCATTCCCTTTCATACATACCTCAACAGTATAATTTCCTAGAAAGTTTTCTTCATACACTCAAGAGATTTGTCATCAATTTCATAAACATCACCTCAATTTCACCTTTTCCCAATTTTTTCCAAAATCTAGGGTTTTATCAAAATGGGATTTTTCTATTTATTTTCAAAACACTATAAGTAAACATCCCCCCAAATAGTTCATAGCCCACACAAAACAATTTATCTTGGACCAAGTCATGACAAAGAATACATTTCTCAAATATTTTTCTAAATTCAACTTCTAAAAACAATCTACACTAGAAAGCTTGATTAAAACAGACAAGACATGCTAGAAAACATATATATAACTGAAAGAACATCCCTACCTTAAGAGCTTGAGGAGAAAAGATGAAAAGTTCTAAAACCAATGGTGTAAAAATCCAATCTCCACCGTACACCACGTAGCCCTCTATGAGCTCTAAAAAATTAAAGAAGGCACCAAGTTGAAATCTAAATAGTGAGGGATTAAGGAATAAATGAAGTGGGTTAGAGGGTTTCTAGAGAGAGATGAGAGAAAAGAAAATGAAAGTTAATGTAGGGAGAGAGTGTAAAGTGAAAAGTAATGGAAAAGTGGGTAAGGTTCAATTTTTGAAGTGATTTGATTCAATTTTTGAAGCTGGCTCGAGCCAAAAACACCCACTTCTAGAATCACCTCACCCCTCTATAAAAGACCTCTCAAGCAATCAATTATTCGCTCAAGCGAAAAATTCATGCTCCCAGAAGTTCAATTTGTAAACCAAAGTACTGGGTGGTCGGATTCACTACTGAAGCGACCAAAAGACCGCTCAAGCGGTCCCACCCAGAAAGACCAAGAACTACTAGAACAACAGCCAACCTTTCTGGTTCCTCTCCAACACCCAAATGTGCAAGATGACATCTCCGAATTCACAAGAATATACTTCACGTAACAATCACGAGGGGGAATGAATAACAACACCACTTCAAAGAGTTAAACAACGAAGAAGACACACATAAAGAGATAGATGTTACCAATAATGTACTCAATAGCTTTAAAGGAGTCGGGACATCACAGGATTGATGATCTTAGTGTTGTTGTATACCTGATGTTAATTTATGACATGGTTATGTGATGGTTTGTAGCCTTGTTCTGTTTAGATGCTGTTTGTTGAGATCAAAAAATCTATGCGCTATTATGATGGATGTAGTGGTATTGTAAGGGCTGAGCTATAAGGCTTCGAATGTGTTGAGTCTAGGGGAATGTGATATTTGTATATCGGGGTAGTGAGAATAATACTAGTGTGTGTTGTTTAGTGTTTTGGGTTTTGTTGGTTAGTGAGGTCGTTGTGGTCCTATCGATCATAGGTAGGAATAGTGTTTGTGTGATAGTTGGTTATGGGTGGAGTTTATGAGTGGAAGCAGAAATTTTGTGGGTAGATGCTAGAAACATTTCTTGGAATGAAGAATTGGTTTTGCTCTCGAGTAACGAGTGTAGTATTGGTGAGGCTTGTCATGTGTGACTAGGATTGTGTAGTCGTCGTTGACCCTATCGGTCTTGTGTTTGAGATGTAAGAATGCGTTTGCCATATAAGCCTATGAGTGGTGATTTCTTCGGGAACAATAGTGGTGTGATTTATTTTGAGGAATCCGACGAGATTCTAAAATGTATGGAACAATGTGTGGAACCCATCTTAGAGTAAATGAGATGGGACAAAAATGTAGATGTTTGAATGCCGGGGGCAAAGTCTCTTAAGTAGTTAGTCAGTTGGTTGATATCAAGGTTGGGTGACAAATAGTCATTTTAGAATGGTTTGGGTGTGAGTTGTGAGGTTTTGGCTTTAGGAAGTCCAGCTCAGACTCAATTGTGATGTTGGTGTGTATTAAACCCCAACTAAGGGTGATTGGTGTTGGTTAGTATATCGATGTTTGAATTGTGAGAATAGAGAATTGGTGAATTGAATTGAGTCGTGTAAAAAAGACGGATCCTTGTAGCCGATCCATTTTTATGGGACTTAAGGCATTGTTTGGTTTAGTTTGGTTTGGAATGGTGGTTTGGATAAGTCGTATTCGAAGTTAATTGACGCATAGTTATCTCGAGAATTTCTTCGATTCGAGTAAATTATGTGGTACTTGAGGGTGTTAAACCTTGCTTGTGGGTGTAAGTTGTTGGTGTGAATTTGTGGAATCCCTCAAGTTGGGATGACGTGTTGGAATCTAGATTATTGCAAGCGCACCTGTGCCAAGGTGTGTCAATGATTGTCTGTGTTGATATATGTGATGGTTTGGAACTTTCAACTGTTAGAAAGTCATATGTGCTGAATTGTCTCTTGTAGCATCATGATTGTTCTTATTCATTGTATTGTAGAAATATAGTAAATATGTTGTGATATCACCAGTTGTGTGATGGGCATTGTTGGGTGACAATAGAGACTCACTGGTGGTTATACTAGAATAGAATTGGAAAATGTATCTTTCCTCGTGTTATCCTCGAAATGGCTTGTTAAACAAAAGTGCTATGGATGTAATTTAGATGCTAATGAGAAATGTTAATGAGTAGTTCCTTGTAACTAATTGTGGATGATTATGTGTTATGAGTAACACCTTGTTTTCAAGAAATGTTTGCAAAACTTTTGAGTTTCACATAGAAGGCTGAAAATGAGCGGTACAAATTTGAGCATCTTTTGAGAAATATTTTGTGTACAAGAGAACGAATTTTAACGAGTTATGAAATAGAGAAAAAAAAATTTAAACAAAGTTCCGCTATTGTTTGTTTTACTTGGGACCACGGATGATGTGTAGTGACTTGGCTTGAATTGCTAATTGCAAGATTAAGCATGGGATTAAGTATATTGCATTATTTTGGGGCTTGTTATGCTCGGGAGTGGTCTCTTGACAGTGTCTTTTTATGAGTTATTTTCCTTTTATGCAAGTTAACCAAGAATTCTATTGTTGAAGTTTTCTTTCGTGTTCTAGTGTTGAGCACTCAAGGGTGTTTGGGTGTGTTATGGTGGTTGTCACGTGGGTGATGCCCTTGGTTTGTGTGTGGTTGTTGTCTTTGTCTTGTCTCATAGGCCCAATGAGTTATGTTAGTCGATGAGGTATCCATGATCCTTTCTTAAGTTTCGTTGTTCGGGTGTCTTTGGGGCCCTGAAATGTTGAATCGAGATCTGAGAATTTATCCCAAGTATGGATCCAACTTTAAGTCGGTGGTTGTGCTTCTGGTTGTGATTGAGTTTTCTTTGTTTCGGCCTTATGTTTAATTTTAGAGACAAAATTTCCTAAGGTGGGGAGATTGTAGCATTCTAAAGATTTTCTTCATCGCTCGAGCGATGGATTGGTCACTCAAGCGATGGGGCATATCATCCAATACTTTTGCAAGTCTATGATTTTGGTTGTTGCTAATGTTCACTCGAGTGCAAGTTTGATGGCTCAAGCGGTATGCTTGAATTTAACATCTTTAAAAAGCCATTTTGGTCCACTTTTCTCTCTTCTTTTCTTCTCTTCCACCATTTTTGTGAGTTTCAAGCTTTCTAGCTTGGTTTCCATCTATTTCTATTGATTTTCTACCCATAGTTATTTAGATCAAAATGTAAAGGGTTGCAAGGGTTTCATTTTAATCTGAGCGGATCGTGTCTTCGTCATCGTGAATTTTTGGCTTTCTCCTCGTCGCTTCAAGAGGTAGGAATTTCTTTGTTCGTTTTCAATACTTCGTCTATAGATAGACATGTGGTAGATATCCATTATAGATTTCTTTGAAAATCATGAAAGAGGATCTAGTGTTTGAATGTTTGGAGTTGAATTGTTAAATTGATTGTTGTTTGGGTTAATTGGAGAGTAGTTTACTATGTTTATGTTGAGAGAGAAAAATCCCTAATTTAATATTTTGACTTATGTAGACGTCCCCGAACGTCCCGGGAGGGAAATCCCGTTTTGTTCATTTGGGGCACACTACAGTTCAGGACTCGAAGTCTCGGTCTTGTATCTAATCTCGCAAAGTGCAATGCAAGACCGATGAATCATCAAAGACTCCAAATTTGGCAAATCGTTTTTGAAAACAGATTTTTTTGAAAGAAGTGTCAAACATGAACTGCTTTGCCAGATACAGAGTCGCCACCTAAATATTTTATTTTGAAAAATTTAGGAAACCCTGACTCGTTGCCTAAGGCCACGTGTCCGTCATCACCAAAGTTGCCTCAGCTCAAGAACTTGGGTACGATTGGGGAAGGTCACTTCGTGAGCACCCCCGCTCGCCCGATCAAAGATCGGCCTCTACTAACCATGATATCAAGTTTTGAAAACATTGTGTGCTCTTATTCCAGTTATTAGCCTAGATTTACTATGTGATGCGCACAGCATACAAGTATAGACTGGATCGCCTGAATTGGAACAAAACATTTCATATTTATTTTTGAAAGTGGTTTGCTACTAGCAAGTAGGCTTAAAATGCGGATTTTGCCACCCTTGGGTGGGCTTAGAAAACATGGTTTTGCCACTATCTAGTGGGCTTAAAACTCACAGTGAACGAATTGTTCCAATCCAAATAACCCAACCTTCACCCACAGGCATTCACGCAGTTATATCACATAAGCACATAGCCTTATGGTAAGCATGCTATCATGGCAGTCACTCACACGCATGCAAGGATGGTAAAGCATAAAACTTACCGAGTACTCCATGCCAAAACAGAAGCTATGTTAGAAATCCATGCATGATCCTAACTATACAGAAATGCCTAATGCAACACATGCAAAATTCAACTAAGATAGGCTCGGCTATTCTAAACATGGCATATGAAATGCTACAACTAACATGTATTCAACTCGGAATTGAAATACAATGCAGTGAGTATAATTCGCCGAGCCCGGTGCATGCAAAACAGATGAATGAATGCAAACATGCTATCATACTGTATGCTAATTGAAACATGCCCTAATCTAACCATCATAAGCTGGTAAATAAAATGGAGAAAGACGTGGGGTTAGAAGACATACATCAGACGCACGCACACTTATTACAACATTGCCCTCACTCGGAGGGTCCGAATAAATAATATACAGTCCGAATAAATAGTACAGTCCGAATAAATACAAAATCCTAATTAATTAACAAATTTAACTAGGAAAGCAGTAAACTAGCACGCAAATCTATGGACCACCTCAGCTCTGTTCCGAATGATGAATGATGCGTGCTTGAGTTGCCTTGCGCGGAAATCCATTGGGATGCCCCAATTAGCCTCTATTTACAATTAAGCCCGGAATATTGCACGAAGCTCCAAAAGACTGCCGGTTTCTAATTTGCTGCAACAGATAGCAAGAAAGGGGCATGGCAATGTATTTTCACATATGTATGCTTGCCCCGATCCTCGTGCCATCAATCACGCATCTCGATGCATGATGGCCGAGGAATCGAATTGCACGACTTAATATGAAATGAATGCACATGAAAACATAACAAGGCCTAGACTCCATCATGAATAATCCGAAGTGTCGGCGACTGGGAATTGAGACACGTTCCGTCACTCGGAGTACGAAACGTCCCTCATTTCCCGTCCTCAGGCTAACTCCTATCCCAAACACAATGCAATATGCGTGACATGCATGAATGCAATCCTAACATGCAACCTAGCATACGCAATGCTCGATGTAACATGGCATACACAATGCTCTAACATACAACCTAGCATACATAATGCTAAAGACTAAGATGGCATACGCAATGCAATATGGGCTTACACCAATATGAGTGGACCTCAGCCACACTCACATCAGCAGCCATAAGATGAAAATGAGACTACCAAAATGCGTGCGCACATGCACGCAAACCGAGGACCGAACCTAAGGCACAGCATGCAACTCTAACAAGGCATGGCAAGAATGAAGCATAGCATTCGAACATGTAAACTCCAGCACTAAAACATGATGCTAAAAGGTCCCGAAACATGGAAACATGGCACCCGATGCATGAGATAAGCCCCGAAACTCAAAACTAGGCACGCGTATTGACTTATAGCTATACAAAGCATGCATTATTTGACTATGAAGCACAAAGACAGAGCCAAGGCAGTCCCAAAACATAAGCATTTCTAGTTCAAAGCATGACCAAAAGATGCTAGCATGATGGACTAAAATAGCATGATGGACTAAAATAGCATACAACTTTGACTAGCAAACATGGTTTACATGGCATGTATATGAAGCGTATCAGAACTCATCAAACCAGCAAAAATCAGTGAATAAAACATGCCAAAATATGCCCAAATAATCACTGAAATGCAGCCAATGCATGCCAAAATGATGAGCTCCTTTAGAGGGCCATACAAGGGGTTATTAAGCACATACAAGATAGACACTTAGAAAGACTAAACCAACTCTGGAAATGGGTTATGACAACCCTAAAACCCACCAAATAGGCCCTGGAATCAGTCTCGGAAGCATGCAAAGAAAGGCCTTTTGGAAAGGCCTTGAATGGGATTTCTCTACACATGCATCATAGACATAAAATATGGCCAAAAGGGCCCCAGACAGAGCCAAGGCAGACCTCATAACTCTCAGAATAAAGCCTAACATAAGACTTCAATGCATGCAAAATAGGGTCCCTTTGGAAGGCCTAAAAGACCACCAAACAAGACAAGGAGAGAGGGGGTCACCCCCCTCTGATTTTGGCCCTCAAAAATGAATCTAAGCCACTTAAAATCCTCTGGATTTCAGTGGCTAAGAGGCCAAACCATGGCCAATGCAAGTGCAATAATGCATAGCCCTAATCATGAAGGAATGGAGCATGCATAGGAGAAGATGACCCCAAAAAGAAATGAGACCTTAACCAAACTTAAAGAGGATGTCAAAAAAATACTTTTTCCAGTTTATATCAAATCTCAAAAGTGTTCACAAGTAAGGCTAAAATATGATGCAAAAATAGCCCTAAAAGAGAGATAGAGGGTAAGCGGAAGTAGATGGCCTCAAACAGCAAAGAGCCCTTCAACAAAGTTGAATAAGGGCTCAAAATAAGACACTTTAAAGTTCAGGTCGAAGCCCAAAAATGCCCACAAATAAAGCTAATATATCATGCAAAATAAGCCCTAAAAGAGAGATAAAGCACAAAGGGAGAGTAGATGGCCTCAAACAGCAAAGAGCCCTTAAAAAAAGTTGAAGAGGGGCTCAAAATAGGACACTTTACAGTTTGGGTCAAAGCCCAGAAATGCTTGCAAATAAGGCTAATCAATCATGCAAAATAAGGCAAGAAAAGGAGAAATAAGGACTTACCCTTGAAGAGCAGATTTCCAGTAGCTTCTGGACCAAGTTGGTGGACCTTCAACCCCTTCAAGTCAGCTCTAAGATGCTGGAATGGATGATGGAGGTGTTATACTAAGGGTTAGTGTACAAATGGAGCAAGAAAAATAGGGTTTTGAGGCTTGAAGTATAGATATAGGGGGAGTTGTATGCATGCTCCAGCCAAAAATTTCTAACCCTTGTAAAATGAGGTGGGGTGCTGGTCATATAAAGGAAGAGGAGTGAGGCTTCTTGGAGAAGCTTTGAGAGGGGGTCAAGGCTTCTAAAAGAAGCTTGACCAAAGGGGTCAAGCTTCTTGAGAAAGCTAAACCAAAAGGGTCAAGCTTCTAGGAAGCTTGACCAAAAGGGCCAAACTCCTTTAGAACCAAGCAAAGGGGGCAAAAACCACCTTTAAAGGGGCCAAAAACAAGGACAAACCCTCGGGCAGTGAATCAGGTGGAAAATAGCTGGCAAAGCTGGCACACACTCAAAAGGGAAAACATGGCTGGCCAAGTTCAAAAGGCCAAGGTGGCTGGCCGGCCACCTCCCCTGGTCGGCTAACCAGGGGTCAAAAGGGTCAACAACAATTGCTAGTCGGCCACCCCAGAAAGGTGGCCTCCCAGATGAGTGCAACACAGCTGTATGGTCAAAACTCAGAAAATGTGACCCAGGAGAGAGAAAAACTAGCTTTTTTAGAGGGGTTCAAAAGGGCCAGGGACAATTACTGGTCGGCCTATCCATACTGGTGGCCTCCGAGGTGTGTACAACACAATGATGTGGTGGAAAGTCAGAAAAAGTGGCCCGGGAATGGGAAAAACCAGCTTTCTAGTAAGAAAAACGGGCGACAAAGAGCAATGAAGAGAAAAACTAGTTTTTCAGAAACATTGCTGGTCTCTCACCCTCCTACAACCTTTCTAACAATGAAAATAAGGTCCTTGCCAAAAATGGACCAAGACGGATGCAAAACGAAGGTTCGGCCAAACGCAGCCAGATTGGCCCCAAAAACAAGTCATAGCAGAAGTGGCGTTCGACCACGAAGGTGGTCTCTCAGGCCACAGTGTCCCTCAAAAGGGAGGAAATAAGGTGTGTGCCAAAAACCGGAGCAAACAGAGGTAGTTAAGCGGTCCCGAACCGAGGCGCACGGCCAACGGCTCCGAAAATCGGGAATTGGGCTCCAAATAGGAAAAATGGCCTACGACCATGAAACGTAGCCTACGGCCACTGAGAGATGATCTACGAGACCTCTCCCTCCCTTCGAGAAGGGAAAACAAGAAAAACAGAGCCTCGTTCGCAAACCGAGGCAAAGCACAAAAGAGTCCGGAAGTCCGGAGGCAAGGCTCGCAACCGTGACTCCGCAACCTCAGAACGAGCACAATATGTAACATCACCAAGCGCTCAATCAGTGATGCTGAGTCTTAATGTCGGTAAAAAATGGGATGTCTACAACTTAGTAAATTAAAAAAGGGATAAAATTTAATAATGTTTGTATTTTTTAAATATGAATTGTGTGATTGTGTTAACAACAAAAGGGGAGAATTAACCATTGTATTAGAATTATTTTGGATTAATTATGTTAAGTTGAGTTGGATTGTGGCTTGATATCCTTGGATGTAATTTTTGTGAAATAAAAAGAATGGGTCTTGGAGAAAGGTTTGAGGTACGGTAATCTAGAAAATAAGAAAATTGATTTTTGAAAAGAGAAAGAAATCATAACGTTTTGTAAAATTCATAAATGAACTTGAGATTGGATTATGAATATTTTATTTTACTATTATTGTTGTTGGACTTAAAGTCTTATGAGAATTGAATTATTATATCATGGGCATTAAGTACATGTGTTAGAGGTTTGTCCATGGTTGTCGGTGGAGAATGACACTTTTGTGGAATAAATTATGTGTATTCATTACACTAGTGTTATTTTGTGCTCATGGCATGTTGTGATGGTTGGCATTGCATATTGTGT
Organism: Camellia lanceoleosa; assembly: GCA_025200525.1. Taxonomy (NCBI): domain Eukaryota; kingdom Viridiplantae; phylum Streptophyta; class Magnoliopsida; order Ericales; family Theaceae; genus Camellia; species Camellia lanceoleosa. Next base: position 93,974,813 of record CM045768.1, read on the forward strand.
TGATAGTCAGAGGCACCATTATCTTCCAGCTAGCACCTGGAGAATTAGTTGTGCTTAGAATCAGAGACACCATTCCCTTCCAGCTAGCGCATGGAGAATTGGTTGTGCCGAGAATCAGAGGTACCATTCCCTTGCAGTTAGCGCCTGGTAAATTGACATTATGTTATGGAAAGTTGTATCATTGGCTTACTGTGCTTAAGGCAGGTAAAGCAGAGTTGTGTTTATCATATTTGTCTTAGTGTATCTGTGTATATCATATGTTATGATGGTTATATTTCAGGAAGGCCGAGTTGTCTTATATGTTAAGTAGTTGTTGGGTATTTGTTGTACTCATCTTCGTGTTAGATATTTATGTATATTGTGAGCGTATCAAATGAATTGTTGAATGTATCTCTTTAACTTGTGCTTAAGGCCGAAAAATGTGATGAAACGTGTTGGAAACGAACATAGGTTACGTGTTGAGTTTGCAAATGATATGAAGGAATTGGATTTTGTGAATATATTTCGAAAGCAACCAATTGTTACACTATATACTCTTTTTTGGAAAATGAGAAGGAAATGTGAAGCATCTATATTGTTGAACGACTTGGATGATTTTGGGAAAAGTACTTATGTAAATATACTTTGATACAAACCGTCATATTATTTATATAGTATGAGTTGGAACATTCATGATCATAGCTATATGTAAGTTGTTATTGTTTAGAATCATGTTAGGATCCCTACTAGACTTCATGTTCATCCTACGTTACTGATTCTTTTTCAGGTGAATGTTGAGAATTGGTTCAAGATCGGGTATCTTCTTTATCTGTCAAACACGGGGCCTTTTATTTGTTGGCAAAATGTTGTTCGTGTAGATGGATTTGAACCCTTCCTTTTATATATAATGATGTAAGCCTACGGGCAACTATTTAATTGTGCCTTTTATTGCATTCATTATGTATCCCAAAGAGAGAATCCTCATTTACTTATCCTTCTTACTGTATAGAACTTTAATTCGTTATCTCTAAAATTGTATTATAATAATGGTCTTAGTAATGCTATTCGTGAAATAAAAAATGGGGCGTTACAAGATCCAAATATAATAATAGAACTTGGATTCTGTATTTCATAGAACAAAATATATATATATATATATATGTTTTGTCTTCCCGTGAACCATACTACCTTTGTACTCTTATTGATGTGGGTAAAACTCTAGTAATTTTATTACATTGCTGCGGCCATTAACTCTTGGATTCATTGTGTAATTTGTTCACCCACAAAATATGCTGAAGCCATATAATTTTTTGTTGTGTATATACTATTATATTTCCTTCATAAACTATTTGAGGCAGTGAGAGCATATGTCAGATTAACAATCAAAATTGAACTAAGCCAAACAAATGTCGACTGGAAAAGATTAGAGAAGACAATGTGAACAGTGGATCTCACTTGTTCTGTAATCCAATTTGGACAACTCCTAGTCCTCTGATCAAACCCACCTTTAAATCATTGATGTATTATTATTATTATTATTGATTTAGAGTCTCACAACCCATATGATTCACTAGTAAATCCTCTAGTCTCTTTTGTTAAACCTTTATCTCACTACACATCACTTTCATTTTTCATATCCCATACAACTTAAAATTTTAACATAATGCTAAAGTATCCTCATATTCTTTCATCACAAACCATAATTCTAACTTTAACCCTAATGTCATAACTAAATTACCACAAATTTAATCACAACAAAATCTATAACAACACTAACATCATTTAAAACAAAAACCATAATGATTCATAACTATTACGTATGATACACACTTTATTATCATAGAATTTTCCAACACGTGAATAATTTGTCCCTGCAATTGTATGAGAATAGAGGGCCAATTAACACAAACTCATACTGTTTACCCTATGTTCAACAATTAATAATAAGAAATTGTTGAACACGTAGTCATTACCTTTTAAAAATATGTGAAGAAATGGTCACTCTTCCTCAAGATAGAACTTTCCAATTACCAATTACCAATTACCAATTACCAATTACCAATTACTTTCCATTTGATAATGTTGATATTTACAATATATATACAAAAATTAAAAATTAAAAACTTGTTTAATATCTATTTTATTTCCAAAAAAATAAAAATAATTTATAAAATTTACTAGTAAAGAAATTCAAATTTACTAGAGAGAAAATTCATATGGACATTCAGTCCAATAGTCCATTTTATAAAATGGTATGATCATAGATCGAAGAACTAAAATATTTTATCTATAAGAACATGCGGAGTTAAAAAGACCAAAATACCCATGTATATATATCGGGCATAAACACATGTTTTCCCAAATCCTTTTGTCTAAATTTTTTTTTTTTTTTTTTTTTGAACAATCTCTCTCTTTCTCTTCTCTCGGATGAGGGTACGCCATTGCACTGTCACCACCACCACCACATTGGCGACTCTCTATCTATTCTCTCTCACTCTCTTTCTCATTGTCTCTCTCACCAGTGTCCAAACCGTCCATCTCTTTCTCTCACTCATCTTCGTCTGTCTTGCCCTCTGCCCCCAACACCACCGTCCTCCGCTGCCTCTTCCATTTCATGCCGTCACTATCGTTCTTAGTCGCATCCTCCCCAAGACTGACAACACCGTGATCTCTAATGTTAAATCGGGGCTTCCTAAACCAACCAGCACTTAACGATTGAAACAGTTCAGATATATTCATCTATAACAGTTATGCGTTCCTCCTTCCCTCCTCTATAATAGCACATACACATCTCTCTAGAAATTTCTCTCTCTTCAGCATAAAAAGTATCCAAATTTGAGTTTTTTTAATTTTTTTTGGTGCTGTTTGGTTGCTAAGAAAACCTCATGTGGTAGATATAGGTATGAGATTATTTATTTATTTATTTAATTTTGTAGTTGCTAATGATTGTTATTATTGTTATTGTTATTGTTGTTGATGAACAGATAAAACAAACAGATATGCTTTGAATTTTTTTTCCTTTTTTCTGTTATTATGCTTTGAATTTTTTTTCCTTTTTTCTGTTATTATATTATATTATGTTGTTGTTGTTGTTGTTGGATGTTGATGATTATGGTGATAAGGAAACAAATTGCAACAAATAAGGAGATTGCAGCTAATAGGAAGAGAAGTAGAGAGAAGAAAAGATTTGAACAAATAGAAGAAAAAAAAATTAAACAGATAGGTTGAGTTGTTGAACAAACTTTTCAGATGATCAAATTATTATTATTACTATTATTATTATTTTGTAATTTTTGTTGTTCGTTGTTGAATTTGAATTTTATTTGTATATCAGTGTGTGTTTGTGTGAATGTATGTATATCTTCAGTGTATATCTATATTTGGTGAGTGTATATATGTATATCTGTGAGTGTGTGTATGTATGAGACAGATCTGGTAAAAAAAAAATTGATGTTGATGATAATGATTGCGACAGATAAACAAAAAAGTTGACACAGTTTTTCAACATATAAAAGAAAAAAAAAATTGAACAAATAGATTGAATTTAGAAAAAAAAAAAAAAAAATGAACAGATGATCAAAAATTTTGAACAGATAGATAGAACTTCAAGAAAAAAAAATTGAACAAACAAGTAGAATTTGGGAAAAATTTGAATAGATGGATAGAATTTATGAAAAAATTTGAACAAATAGGGGAAAAAAATTGAACAAATAAATATATATTTGAATATATAGACAAAATTTAAACAAATAGATATAAATTTAAACAGATAGTTCACAAAAAGTCAAAACACATAAAATTTAAAATAAAATAAAATAAGTCAAGGTGTAAAATTAAAAACAAAATGTCTTCTAAGACTGGTCACCAAACTATTTTACAAAGAGTAAACTTCTCACTAATAAAAAATATTCATTACACTCAATGTCTTACACCCTCCTTAGATTAGATTTATCACCAATTTTTTCAATTCATATTTGCTAGTAAATAATTTTATTTATAATTTATAATCTTTACTAGTAAATTTTTATAAACTATTTTATCATATCCAATAAAGATAATTTACTACTATAATTGCTTTTACTAATTCTTTAGACATCATTAAAAATATAAATAAAAATAAAAAACCAAGTATTTAAATTTTTTTTGATGCAAAATGTTTAAATTGAATACAAATATGGAACACATTTTAAATTCTTACGCTCGTCATATACGTAAATAAGAAATCTTCCTAAAATATAAAAAATTCCATATAACACACTTGAGCAGCAAATCCGCTCCGGTTTCGTCTCGGGAAATGCAAGACGTCTAAATCATACAAAGTAAAGAGATGCAGTCAATGCCAGGCATAATGACTAATGAGGACCTCAAAATCATTCAACTCTCATTCTCTATTATACTCAAATTACTTAGCAGATGAACCGATAGTGTCGGTTGAAAGAGACAGAGAGATTGAGATGGGAAAAAAATTGAATGAGAAAGAAGCAATAAAAAAACATGGGCAATGAAATCACCAAACTGTTCATGAAGCAGGCCGAAGGGTGGCAGTTTCAACTAACCTCTTAAGATTTTCTCACAATTCACTAAAGAAACATTTGCCTAGTTTCATTGAATTGTTCTGTATTTTCATCAGCAGCTGAACATGTCAACCATTTTATCATATTATCATATCACAACACACACACACACACACACACACACTGTATGTTTGTGTACTTTAAGTACTTGTGAATTTACATTACAATGTTCCATTTAAGCATATAATCATTTCATATGCATTACTCATCATGCTTGGACTCACAGAAAAGCACATTTAGACCAAGTCACCAGAATATGCCAATAGTGATTTCAGGTGTATAATAAATTACAGAAAACAGTAAAATATTGCATCAAACACTAAGTTTGGGGCGGAAATCTGAGTTGACAAATCGTGTGATAAATTCATCAGTACAAGCCATCCGAATCCGTTCAGGTGTTGCAGGATTATCAAGAGGAAACCAGTCGTCGTAACCTGCTTCTGCTCTTGCGGCTATAATGGCATCTTTGATGGCAAAGAAGACGGATGAAGCAAGAAAGAAGGGAGGCTCAACCCCAGCTTTCGATGAATGGATGACCGTTACATTTGGAGCATCCTGTCAGTTCGCCAAAAAAATACATAAGCAACGGAACTTCCAGTTTGACTTCAGAAATAGGCAAAGCAAAGAACGAGGTCAATGAAATAATCTCAAATTTACTCAAACAACTAGGGTAAAAGAAACAAATATCAAAATTCAATTAATGACAATAATTACCTGTATATTCACAAAACTCAACACCCTCCTCCCTTCCCAATAAGAAAAACAAACGTAACCGAATAAAAAAAATAAGTAAATAAAACTTCGTTTATTTGCAAAAATCAAGTCCACGAGATGGATTGGGAGGCCAAAATCCTTTTGAAAAATCCAAAAGTACAGTCTGTCATTGGATATTTCGTTTGTACACATATTCTCCTTGTTTCCCAAGCCTCTAGTGAGTCACAAATTGAGTTTGGAAAGGTGATGATGCCATTGTCAGTGATTGATATATCAATCTCATATCTCTCAATTTCTCTCTCTAGAATTTTGGCTCTCTTAATTTATTTAGCAAACTTTTCTCTCTCCACAATAAAAATTCACTTTACACCCAACATATTTTTGGTATTAGAGCCAAACCACAGTTGTTTCTACTCTTTATTCTAAACTGTCCATGGCAACAATTTTTAACACCACCACTTTCAAACTATACTCCAAATCTAATACCCATATTTGATGGAGAAATTTATGATTATTGGTGTATTCAAATGAAGACCCTCGTTATTTCTCAAGATCTATGGGAGATAGTGGAGGTTGGTTTCCTTGTTCAAGGTGATCACGAAACATTAGCATCATTGATACAAGGCAAATAAAAGAAGTACAACGAGGGGGGGGGGGGGGGGGGGAGAGAAGGCTTCACTCAACATATAACAAGGGCAAGCGAATCTTTTTTCCTAGAATAGTAGGTGCAAAATATTCTAGAGATGCTTGGGAAATCTTGAAATAAGAATTTTAAGAATCTGAAAAAGTCATCTCTATTAAACTTTAGTCTTTATGGCATGATTTTGATAATCTGACCATGAAAGAAAAAGAGACCATTCAATATTTTTCCATAAGAATTGCATAAATTATAAATCAAATAAGTAGTTATGGCTGTTCAAAAAAAAAAAAAAATAAGAAGCTATGGAGGCACTATCCAAGAGAGAGAAATTGTTGAAAAGGTATAACCACATAACAGGGAACCAAAAATGCTTTGTCCAAATGGACAATTTCAATCTCGTCCCACGTCAAATTGGGAAATGGAAAGCGACAACCTATGAAATGCGAAGGGACTATTGCTGATGCAACATCTATTGCATGGTTAAACAAGTATGATAGGCTGTGGAAGCCCAACACAAAGTCCAGTGGTCCTATAGATGTGTCCATGGTAGTTTAGTAGTTAAGGATATTATGACAATTTCAGTTCTGCTGGACATGGGTTGTAGCGTTGTCCATGGATTTTATTTTGGGTCAAGTTATTAAATGGGTCATTTTATGTGTTTTATTGTATCTAGAATAATCTTAGTAGTCAAAAGTCCAAATTTCCTATTTTGATACTGAAGTAGAATTAGAAAGTCATTAAAGTTCTCTATAATGATTGAACTAGAATTGGAAATGATAGTTAGTCTAGAATACTAGTAGTTGCTAAATATTTCTGAGGTTTTGAGTCATGATTTTGATGACTAAAAAGAATTCTTCATTTCACCCATATCCATCCGTGTGCACTAATGTAAAACACAAAAGAAACAATTTCTTTTCTATGGCACATCGGAAACACTTTTAGCGGACTATTGTGTTTACCTTTAGAAGTGAAACGCTGAATTTGAAAGGAACGTCATTCAAGGAAGGAATTTTGTAACTTCAAGGAAGGAATTTTGTAACTTCCAGGCCCACACGTATACAAAGAGCCAGGTCGAATCCACCTATGGGCAGCATCACCCCATTTTAGCTCTTCCAAGGCTACCCATCCCAAGCCTTGTATAAATGCTCCTTCAATCTGTGTCAAAATTACCATATTAACAGAAGATACAACTTCCCTATTTAAACAATAACTCAACAGCACAGTTTTGGGGTCATCCAAAGTTTGCTTAATAAATCATTCTATGTCATTTGCATATGCAAAGAAAACAACCTATAACATGTCAACACAATTTCAGGTGCAAATTCCAAATTGTAATGATAAGCCATCATCGGAATGACTACTTTGTTTAATACAAAGATACTTAATAGATAATAATAATTAATACTAATTATCCGGTCATGTCACGCAGAAGAACAAATATACATTCTTGAAGTTTACAAGACGAGACACTAAATCAGGTGGGATGGTCATGTTGGGTATACCTCTTTATTGGAGTGTGGGAGCCAATTAGTTTTGAAAAAGAGTTTTAATTTGGCTTGGTTTAGGTATAATATTTTTATATATTATATTTGTGGAGGCCCAATCCAATTTGGATACAATTAGGGTTTGATTACAAAACCCTAGATTCACAATACATAATGATTGATGTTATTTTTTCCCAAGAAAAAAAGTGGCGGCTACTACAAGTTGTATTGGAGAAAAAATTAACTTGGTGTTGTTTGGTTATTTTTTATTTGACTTGGTCAATCAAGTATTGGTGCTTTGATTTGTGAAGAAGTTTGGTTCGTTATTTTGGGTCTTCTTCAACTCAGGTTCTGAAGATTTTGATTCATCTATTTGGTGAGGTCTTTCCTCTTGTTTATTTGTGATTATTGAAATTCACCTAAGGGTGGTTTTGTGAGACCATTAGTGTCTCGTTTGTAATCGTTTGAAACTTATTTGGTTGATAGTGGAATCGGATTTCGATCCCGTGGACGTACCTCACATTGAGGGAACCACGTAAAAATTCTTGTGTTGCCTTTGATTTAATTTTTCCGCATTAGTTTATATTCCCATTGATTGATTTACTTGTGGGGATTCATCGATTTTCCCTAACAACTAGTATCAGAGCTTACGGTTTATTTGGATTTATTTATTTGTGTAAATCAATGGAGGGGAATGTGGGTCGTATGTCTAGCTTCAATGGAAGCAATTGGGTAACTTAGAAAATTAAAATAGATGACCTATTATTTTGTAAAGACTTGTATGGACCCATTGAGGGTGATAGTGGCAAACCTACTGATATGAAAGATGATGAGTGGAAGAGGCTTAATCGGAAAGCCGTTGGTGTTATCCGTCAATGGATTGATGACAGTGTGTTTCATCATGTTGCTCTGAAACTTCAAAGACATGATTTATGGAAAAAATTAGAGAGTCTTTATGATAGAAAATCAGCCACAAATAAAGCCTTTCTATTTCGTAAGTTGGTTAATTTAAAATATAAAGAGGGCAGCCCTATTCCGGAACATCTGAATGAAATAAAGAGTATCGTTAACCAACTTGCTTCTATGAAAATTATTTTTGATATCTGAATGAAATAAAGAGTATCGTTAACCAACTTGCTTCTATGAAAATTATTTTTGATGATGAGTTGCAGGCTTTGATGCTACTTAGTTCCTTACCCGAAAGTTGGGAGACTTTGGTTGTGACAGTTAGTAATTCGGCGCCCGATGGAGTTGTCACTATGGGTCAAGTCACTAGTAGCTTGTTGAATGAAGAAACTAGAAGAAAATCAGCCGGTACCTCTCATTCGGAAGCATTTGTTGTGAGATGCCGAAGTAAAACAAGGGGGAGGAGTAAGACTCCTCATGGTCGTGATCAAAGCCGTGACAAGTCAAGAGATAGTTTTTTTTTCAAAGAAAGACATTGAGTGCCATTATTGCCATGAGAAAGGGCACATGAAGCGGGAATGCCGAAAACTCAAGAACAAGGAGAAAATGCGTGACAAAAGTGTGGATAAGAAGTAAGAAGACACAACGGCAGTTACTACCGATGATCTCATGGTCGTTTGTGAGGATGATTGTATCAATTTTGTGGCCAAGAGAGCAGTTGGGTGATTGATTCCGGTGCTTCTTTTCATGTGACTTCTCGAGTTGATTTCTTCACTACTTACACTGCAGGAAATTATGGTTCTGTTAGAATGGGTAATGAAGGTTTGTCCAAGATTATTGGCATGGGTGATGTTTGCTTGGAAATAAATTTGGGCTGCAAATTGTTGCTTAAAGATGTGAGGCATGTTCCCGACATTCGCCTTAATTTAATCTCTACTGGGAAGCTAGATGATGAAGGCTTCAACAACAAATTTGGTGATGGAATATGGAAGCTCACAAAGGGTTCTTTGGTGGTGGTTAAGTGCAAGAAGACTCATACACTTTATTCAATGCAAGGAAAAATTTGTAAAGGTGTTGTCAATGCACTTGAAGATGATACTTCTACCGAATTGTGGCACAAGCGGCTTGGCCACATGAGTGAAAAGGGTCTGCAAGTATTGTTCAAGAAAGAGCTTCTACCCAGTTTGAAAGGTACACATCTTAAAACTTGTGTTCATTGTTTGGCGGGTAAACAATATAGAGTTTCTTTTCATAAAAATATTGCTTCTAGAAAAGAAAATGTGTTGGAGTTAATTCATTCGGATGTTTGTAGTCCTTTAAAAGTTAGAACACATGGTGGTGCACTTTATTTTGTTACTTTCATTGATGATTATTCAAGGAAAGTTTGGGCTTATCTACTAAAAACTAAAGATCAAGTTCTAGAAGTATTTAAGCATTTTCAGGCCATGGTTGAAAGAGAAACAGGCGTAAAATTGAAGTGCATCCTAAGATAATGGTGGTGAATACATTGGGCCATTTGATGAGTATTGTCACACCAAGGTATTTGGCATCAAAAGACGCTTAAGAAGACTCCTTAACAAAATGGCGTTGGAGAGGATGAACCGCACCATTGTGGAAAGAACAAGGTGTTTGCTTTCACAAGCTAAATTGCCAAGATCCTTTTGGGGTGAGGCAATGAGTACGATTGACTTGATCAATTTATCTCCTTGCTATCCTTTGAATGGTGATGTTCCCCGAAAAGAGTTTGGACCGGCAAAGATGTGTCTTATGAGCACTTGAGAGTGTTTGGTTGCGAGCTTTTGTTCACATTCCAAAGGATGAGAGGTCCAAGCTTGATAGTAAGTCAAGACAATGTATTTTTCTTGGCTATAGGCGTGATGAATTCGTATAGATTATGGGATCCCGACAAGAAAGTCATTCAAGCCGTGATGTTGTGATTCTTGAAGTCCAAACAATTGAAGACTTTGATAAAGGTGATCAACCGGAGCCAAAAACTAGTGATCTCATTGACATGGATCCATCTCCTTCATCTCCAGTTGATGATGAAAATGGGGGAGATATGCAGCCATCTAGTGAAGGTGTAGAAGATGATGCTAATCCTAATGAAGTTGAGCCAGAAATTGAGGAAGAGCATCCCACCCAAGAACCGCCAACACAACTTGAGTTGAGGAAATCTACAAGGGACGGACAACCTTCAAGAAAGTACCCTCCCAATGAATTTGTGTTGATTCCTGACCAAGGGGAGCCGGAGAGTTACCAAGAAGCAATTGAGCATGTAAAGAAAGGTGATTGGAAAAAGGCCATGGAAGAGGAGATGAATTCCTTACTTGAAAATCACACCTATGACTTAGTGAAGTTGCCTAAAGGAGGAAAATTCGAAAAATAAGTGGGTCTTCAAATTGAAGAATGATAGGAAGAACTGAGGTACAAAGCGCGTCTTGTTGTGAAAGGCTTTGGGCAAAAGAAAGGCATTGACTTTGACGAGATTTTCTCGGTTGTGAAGATGTCTTCTATTCAAAGTTGTACTTGGCATGGCTGCAAGTATGAACCTTGAAGTTGAGCAACTTGATGTGAAGACCGCATTTCTTCATGGTGATCTTGAAGAAGAAATTTACATGGAGCAACCGGAAGGTTTTGTAGAGAAAGGGAAAGAGAAATTTGTTTGCAAATTGAAGAAAAGTTTGTATGGCCTCAAGCAAGCTCTGCGGCAATGGTACAAAAAATTTGACTCTTTCATGATGAATAATGGCTTTTCTAAAACCACTTCGGACCATTGTGTGTTTGTGAAAAATTTTCCAGATGGTAAATTTATTATTCTTTTGCTTTATGTTGATGACATGTTAATTGTGGGTCAAGATTCTACCATGATTAACAAGTTGAAGTTGGAGTTGAGCAAGTCCTTTGCTATGAAAGATTTGGGGCCGGCAAAGCAAATACTTGGTATGAAAATTGTTCGTGATCGCAAAGAGGGACTGATTTGGTTGTCTCAAGAGAGCTACATTGAGAGATTCAACATGGATAAAGCAAAGCCGGTTGGTTGTCCACTTGCAGGTCACTTTAAACTTAGTTTGAATCAATGTCCTACAAGTGAGAAAGACAAAGAAGAGATGTTGAAAGTTCCTTATGCTTCAGCAGTTGGTTCTTTGATGTACGCCATGGTTTTGTACAAGGCCGGATATTGCTCACGCCGTTGGTGTGGTGAGTCGTTTTCTCTCTAATCCGAGTAAAGAAGATTGGGCAACGGTAAAATGGATTCTAAGATATCTTCGAGGGACTTCGAAGGTGTGTTTGTGTTTTGGGGATGGTGTCGATGCTTGATGGGTTCATGATTCGACATGGTGGTGATGTTGATTCTAGGAAATCTACTTGGGTATTTGATGACTTTTTGGGGGAGTCAGAGCATGGCAATCTAAATTACAAAAATGTGTTGCTCTCTCAACTACCGAAGCTGAATTTATTGCCATTACAGAAGCTTGCAAAGAAGAGTTATGGTTGAAGAAATTTTTGCAAGAGTTGGGTTTGAAACAAGAAAGGTATGTGCTTTATTGTGATAGTCAAAGTGCTATTCACTTGAGTAAAAATTGTACCTTTCATTCGAGATCGAAACACATTGATGTGAGATACCATTGGATTCGTGATGTGTTAGATTCGAAATTGTTACAACTCGAAAAGGTTCACACAGATGATAATATTTCGGATATGTTGACTAAGACTTTGTCGAGGGACAAACATTTAAAGTGTCGAACTTTGGCGGGTATGGTTGATGTCTCCACCTAAGTCGGTAGGGGGAGAATTGTTGGGTATACCTCCTTATTGGAGTGTGGGACCCAATTAGTTTTGGAAAAAGAGTTTTAATTTGGCTTGGTTTAGGTATAATATTTTTATATATTATATTTGTGGATGCCCAATCCAATTTGGATACAATTAGGGTTTGATTACAAAACCCTAGATTCACAATATATAATGATTGATGTTATTTTTCCCAAGACAAAAAGCGGCGGCTACTACAAGTTGTATTGGAGAAAAAATTAACTTGGTGTTGTTTGGTTATTCTTGATTTGACTTGGTCAATCAAGTATTGGTGCTTTGATTCGTGAAGAAGTTTGGTTCGTTATTTTGGGTCTTCTTCAACTCAGGTTCTGAAGATTTTGGTTCATCTATTTGGTGAGGTCTTTCCTCTTGTTTATTTGTGATTATTGAAATTCACCTAAGGGTGGTTTTGTGAGACCATTAGTGTCTCGTTTGTAATCGTTTGGAACTTATTTGGTTGATAGTGGAATCGGATTTCGATCCCGCAGACGTACCTCACATTGAGGGAACCACGTAAAAATTCTTGTGTTGCCTTTGATTTAATTTTTCCGCATTAGTTTATATTCCCATTGATTGATTTACTTGTGGGGATTCATCGATTTTCCCTAATAGGTCATTCACCCAAAATATCATGTCCTGATATAGCTTATTTATTGGATTTGAACATTGAGTAACACCAGCATACATTAAATAAATGTGAACTAAATAGATTGCAAATTTCTTTAATTTATCTAGAATGCAACAATAGCATGTCTAACCGAGCCAACCATGTGTTTGTTAGTTTTGTAATCACCTATATAAGTATAAATATAAGGGATTAAGGGAGAGAACCCTATTCTCTATTTTCTTATAACTTTCTTTTGGTACTTGAAATATGCAATTTGGTTTGTCGACAGAGATGCTGACATGGCCAAAGGCTGTTTGTTTTGATGATTGGAAATGGAAGGATGCAAGGTGGACAGGTGTTTCAATGCAAGGATTGCATTTAGAGCATGTGACCAGATGAAGCAAAGCATGTGAAGGAAGAACAGTTACAGACGGTTGAAGCAAGTGGGCAGTTATTCCAGGCAGTGGAATGAGAACATTTGCAGAGATCAAGGGGGACACGTGGCTGCTGCAGTTGTGGCCAAAGCAAAGGATCAAAAGTAGGGATTTCGAAGAAGAAAGCATTATTCAATCCCATTCACAACACTTGAGAAATTTAGGAGTAGAGTCGGTTAGTCATTAGGAGTAGTTTTCTTGCAACTTAGTGTAGCGGTTAGATCGTAGTTTTTAACTTGTAACTTGGTTCTTGTTTCTGGTTCTTGTGATTCAGTGACAGGTTCAATTTTATCTTTAATTCCAGTTCTAGTTTGTGTTTGTTTCATTCCATCAATTGCATCCAAAGAAGTCCTTGAATTCTGTCAAGGCATAGGACTCAACCGCATTGCTTGATTATACATTTTAGTTTTGTGAAATACCTGTCAATCTCACCCAAACCATAATTTTACTAATGCGTTCTCACCTCTCTCTTCTTTCCCTCTTCTCTATTCCATTCTTATTTTATTTTTTTTATTGTTCTTCAAGTCAACTGTGTTAAAATATGATGCTAGCAAATATCAAATGCTTGCAACACATGCACGTCAGAGTCGAGCACAAATAGTATCAAGTTTGTTAATATTTCTCTACTCATTAAATTTGATTAGCAAAATTTTGATTGCGCATCCCAGTTTCTGTGGGTATCTACCTCAATAAACTCGGCATGAATTTTTCTATGGACCACATAAACAGGTCCACACTATGCCAGTAGGAATGATGCCTACAAACTACTATGAACCAAACTTTGCAAGTTTAAAGACTTGAACTAAACAACCAGTTTGACACCACAATCTTTCCATCATGGGGCAAAGAAAGTCCATGCAAAGCACAAAAACTACACCCTTGTTAAGTTGGTTCAACATCCCAGAAAAAATTCACAGAATATAAAATTTCACCCACAAAAAAGATGAAATAACTCTGATCTGTAAATCAAAAATTCTTAATGGATAAATCAAGGCTGAAAGATAACAACAGTGGCGTTAATTCCTTGACAAAACTCTTTTCACGGATACTTGGGAGTTTTCTTTGATATCCAGCCCAATTTTAATCAGTCATATATAACTAGATAGGTAGTAAGTTCATTCATAATTCTTGGAAAATTATAACAGAAAAGACCACCACTGACTTCCCAGTTGAATCTAATTGACAATATATTAGAAGACAGCAAATGACTAACAGTCGTATATTATGCCAGTATGGAGAAAACAGGCCTTTTGTCAAAGTAATAGGAAAAGGTTCGTTGGCAAATTAGATTCTCTCATAAATAGCCCTTTAACTGTTTGTATGATTAATTACATGATCTATTTTTTCTAATAATTTTTCTGTCCTTGGGAATTGAGGGTTTCTATTGGGACAAGCAGAAGTGTGCACTGAAAACACTGTGCAGTTCTCTGAACCCAAAAATAATAAGCATAATCAATATTCTTTATACTCCATAATCTTCCAACATGAAAGTTGGCAGGTATAAGGGTGTGTTTGATTGGACAGACTAGGTAGGGGGGGATTAGAATCCATCAGACTTGAATCTTGAGACTGTGAATCCCCTGGACTATTTGGTTGAATTGGATGTGTATCCCGTGCTTGTTTTCTCGTGGGATTAGATGTCTGAAAAGAAATATTTTTAGTAAATCTAATATTTGGTTGGACGAACTGGACAAGGATAAATATTCAAAGACTATTTTACCCTTGTAATTTATAATTTATATTTTTTATTTAATATATAATTTTAAATTTGTAATCTATAATTTAATTTTTTTAACAACACTAAAAAAATTTAATTTATAAGGCCATAATTTTTAATTTTTAATTAAATTTAATTTATAATTTAATATTTTTTATTTAATATGTAATTTTAAATTAACAACACTAAAAAAATAATTTATAAATTTTCAAAAGACTATTTTACCCTTTTCCAATTGTTTACTAAGTAATAGCATGAGGGTAAAATGAACATTTTATACATTAGTCCCATGGAACACCAATCCCACGGAAATAATCCGCCCCCACCCCCCACCTTAGGATTGTTTAGTCTCTCATATGAGAGATATAGAGTCTGGCCAGACTCCATGTCCGGCAAACTAAAAATCCAATGAAACGATGGACATCTCCCTCCATGGGATAAGCAATCCGCACAGTAAATAATCCCCCCAACCCCCCCTCCCTCCCCTCCAAAAAAAAAATCTCAAACAAACTTTAACAAAACAATTATTTGGTGTTTTGGGATGGGATGGGATAAGATATTTACACATTTAACAGTGTTGGATTTCATCCCAAGCCTTATCCCACCATTCATCTAATCCTAGGTCAAACTTATGTGGGACATTGTCTTATCCCACATACATGTGATAACTTATCCAAACCAAATAACTTATCTGCCCCTTTTTTGGCAACACAAAGATGAAATAAATGGTCCACGGGGAATATAGCCAATCTCGCCCATTTAGTCCCACAAACCAATGCAGCCTTGGTCATCAACTATGTTACATGGACTTGTCAAAATAAATCAAGTATGTCGGACACTTAGACACTTAGATAAGGATATAGGGCATGTGTCCAATACTTCCCATCAAATATGCACTTAGCAAACTTATTGATCAGTTGTTTTGTTACATATTTGTATTTAACACTGTCATTGCATTTATTTTTTGTTGAATAATTGCTATATAGTTAGGCCTTGTTTGGGTAGTGCAAAATAATCCAAAAAGTCAAAAAGTTACTCAAAAAATTAAAAAGTTAACACTATTCACCAAAAGTCAACAATTACGGCTGCACAACTCTCAATTCAAATTTTCCTCTAAAAACTAATTTTCACAATTTTTTATTACACATTTTTCCATAAAAAGTCAAAAAGTTAACCCAAACATCCATATTTTCAACCTCAATTTTTTAGTCAAAAAAGACAAAAAGTACACTTATTTAGTCTTCCCAAACAAGGCCTTAGTTTTCGACATGTTGTAAGAAACATTTTTGTATCCCACAAAATAGATTAAAGATATAAAAAAATAAAAAATAAAAATCATAATTTTTAAAAAAAGACAATCCTTTTTTTGTTGAGTCTACATATACTTCAATTATAGGTTTGGTGGGTTTAACCCCTAAGTACACACCTGCACCTAACACTCATACCTGAGTCTACATCTCATTCCCAATTGATTCTATATGTGTAGAAACGAAGAGACATCCATGTATCACCATCTCATTGTGTGGTGATTCATGATGTATGGAACTTTCTTTTTTCTACATCCAGTGTGTAGAGGTCAATCCTCGGGTTAGTTACTACTGCATAGTTTTCATTTTCAAATTAGAGAATTTTTTTCTTTTTTTTTTTTTCCAATATTCCTTACAGATTTTATAGCAGAGCTTAACTTTGTTAGTACTTTATACTGACCTTGTATACTCATGTATAGAGGTTGCACCCCTAACAAAAAATCTTATATGAAAATTGTTCTAGTCCAACTTTTCCAGCATAAAGAAAGCATATGCCTCACTGCAATAATTACTACTTGAGCCTATTTTCATGTAATTTGTTGCTAGTAAAATGGTCTAGACTTCTCCATACATGTCGTTGTTTGTAATCCAAAACAAAATTTTATATATAACAAAATTGAGAAGTTGGATCCACCGCTTCTATTTTGCATGAAGAGGAAAACAGGCATTAAAAACAGTGCTTGTCATTTCTATCCAAAAAAAAAAAATCCCCATCATGATGAATAAACTCTCAATTTGCAACACTAACATTTTCACAAAAAAAGAATAAAAGCAAGAGAAGGGGGAAACCTGTCCAACATCAATTGTTGGATTGATAGAATATCCAAGATCAAGGAAAATGTTTGCTGTCCTTGTGTCAATTTCGACCTCTGCAAATGCAGCCCCATAGGTGAAGTACTTGAAGGGATTTCCTTTACCAGTTTTCTAGTCAAATCCGATATCAGGTGTAATGTAAAATCCATGAGCAGAGAGATCAATTTGCTCCATATAACATGCAGTTGCCAACTGAAAATAATTGAAACACAAGCCAGTTTCTCAGTGATAAAAAATTAGCCTATCCCTGATTATTAACTGAACAACCTTAAAATGAACATGTGAACTAGTCCATTGAGAAAAGGAGCATGTTAAGAAATGTACGTACATCATATTACAATAAGCACCCACTCTTTCAGAGTTATGCCTACCTATTTTCTTCCCAAAATAAGGTTATTTGGTTGTCAAATTACTTTCAACTTTTCCTCAAGTAATTATGGAGACCAAAATATTGGCTTGTCAACCTGATGTAGGATTTTGATCCTTGTGTTACCAAATTACTTTCATAAAAAAATTACTGGCTTGGTTAACATGGATGCACTCCTTCCATTCCATCCACCATCCACAGGATCTAGAGGAGAGTCTATCATGAGCTCTCATAGGAGTCCAATCAGTCTGTACTGTTATAATGGGAGCCTACAAGTGACTATTGCAATAGCATATAGATGCAACAAATTTTAGTATCAAATAATCACACGAAAAAAGAGTTATCATGGTTGCCTGAATCATACGATTCGCGATACGATTCTTACGATTTTTGTATAGAACAATTCAAATCGCACACTGGAATCATAAATTCAAAAGAATTTTCTGATTCCAAGTTAGAATCATCAAAATCATTTTTTTTTTGACAAAAATTTTATTGATTAATCACAAAAAAAGAAAAAAGAAAAAAATGAGAGAGACGAGGATGAGGCATCCTTAATAGAATGGAAAGAAAGTGTTTAGCTTACCTATGCATGAGGTAGAGGCCATGTATATATAATACATTCATGATACAATTTAGGAAACAATATAAACAAGGCACTAAATTCGCGATTTATACAATCACGGATTTTATAAAATCTACTATAAATAAAAATATTCTAATTCATTTATTCAACATCCTCAACAAAAGAGAAACAAAGAAAAGAAAAGAAAATACGTAGACATCACAAACACTTTATCTATAAAAAAACTCCTACATGGAACACACCGGCACTCAACCTCTAGCTAACAAAAACAACGGAACTCCCTTGAAATCATCGAAGCCTAAAAGGAAGCTAAGTAACAAACTTTATCCCGCTGAAAATTCACATCTCGAGATTATCTTCAAAAACACGTGCATTCCTCTCTAATCATAAAACCCAAAAGGTTGCAAAGACGGCAGAAGACCATAACACCTCAGTCCTCTTCAATTCTCTCAAATCATGAAAATCAATTAGTAGCATTTGCGCACTGCCTTTTGGTGCCACCCACAAAACATCCTTCAAAAGAAACGAACTGCACCGTAAGTTCAAAGCAACTGGATAATACAAAAATAAATGATCTATAGATTCACTATCCTTTCAACACATAATGCACCATTGAGGACTTAGACAACGATTAGGTCTCCTTTTTTGCAATGTATCATTTGTCAGAATGCCTCCATGAACCAAGGACCACATGAACACCTTCACCTTAAGAGACACACAAGCTTTCCAAATTCTTTTACAAAAAGAAAAGTGATGGACATGAGGAATATCAATGATTTTGTTGAAAAAGGACTTGCAAGAAAAAAATACCCGATGAATAAAGAGCCCAAACTCTCTTATCTACCACAAGAGGAGACAACGAAAAGTGGTCAAGTCTTGACAACAAAGATGTCAACTGTGCAGTCTATCTGTCATTGAGATTTCTAGAAAAATTAAAATTCCAAGAGATAGGAACTAAAAAAGAGCAAGCAATGGAAGCGACAGGACAATTATGAGACCAAGCCACCCTATATAGATATGGAAAATCCGAAGCAAAGAAGGAAGAGCCCACCCAAACACCCTTCCAAAAACGAACAAGTTCCTCATTCCCCACCCTTACAAAAACAAAACGAGACCAAAGTGAATAGATTTGAGAAATGGACTTCCAAGGAGCCCAAGAGTTGCCCCTCAAAACCACTTGTGAATCCATTCCATTATCTTGAGTCCCACACTTGCTTCTAATTACAGAATGCCAAAGTGAATCACTCTCAACTAGAAATCTCCATAACCATTTGCCAACCATGTTCCTAACCAATGTTACCAATGGCCAAACCTCCTTTGTCCTTTGGGAATGAAACTATCTCCAAATTCACCAAGTAATCCTTCTTCCCCTCATCCTTACCTTCCCATTGAAAATCCCTCATCATCTTTTCTGATGGCCTCACTAGCTTCACAGGAATTTTGAACAAGGATTAAAAAAAAAAAAAAAAAATGTAAACACCACTTAAAACTATCATAACCAAAGTATATCTTCCTCCGTGCATGAGCAAAGCCTTACTCTACCTTTTCAACCTTTTTCCAATCTTTTACACAACTAGACTCCAAAAAGATTCACTTCTGGGATTACCCCCTAGTGAAAGTCCCAAGTATTTGAAAGGAAGTGCCTCAATCCTACATTCAAGAAGTGTAGCCTTCCTTTGAAGCTGATTATGTTGCATATTAATACCCACCACACTATTTTTTGTCCAAATTAACCTTAAGCTTTGAGAGTACCCCAAAAAGTCTCAATACTGCAAAAAGATTACCTATATGACTCTCATCCCCCGAAGAAAAAAAAGATTATATCATTAGCACATATTGCAAGTGAGTCACCCTAACTCTATCCCTCCCAACCTCTAACCCCTCAAAAAGACCTACCTTTCTAGCTCTATCAACCATCCTTCCAAACACATCAACCACCAAATAAAATAAAAAAAAAAAAAAGAGATAATGGATCCCCCTGACGTAGTCTTCTCAAAGCCTTGAAACTTTCCCCTTGTTTACCATTGACTAAAACTGATATATTACACGTCGACAAACATCCCCTAATCCAAGATCCCCATCATTTACCATAACCTTTCCTATCCATTACAAAATCCAAAAATTACCAATCCACATGATCATATGCTTTATCAAAATCAACCTTGAAAATAAGATCCTTCTTTCTAAGACTTCTACATTTGTCCACCACCTAATTTGCCACCAAAGCCATATCTAGAATCTATCTACCCTTTACAAAAGCTCCTTGTGCCACGGACACAGTATCCCCCAGAAATAGCCTAAAGCCTTTTCGATAAAACTGTGATAACCCCATCACGTAACATACTTATATTTGTTTAATTTTGAATGTTAATTATATGTTTGATGTGTAATTTGTATGCATATCTGTTCATTAATGAATTATCTGTCGTGATTTCTTCTTTAAATTTGAAATTGAAAGCCTTAATATTTTAGAAACTGAAATTTACGAGTTTAATTAGGGTGGCATAATTTGTGGGACCCATTGAGAAGTTTGATTAAAATTTGATTCAGTTCAGAAAAAATTAAGTTTAATTAATTAAACTTAAGCCTTGATTAGTTAACTTAATCCTTAATTAGTGAACTAAGCTAATCTCACCTATATATATGATAATAGAAGAGAGTTAACTTATTCATGAGCTCAAATTCTGCTGAGAAAGAATTCTAGAGAGAGACTTCATTTCAGAGAGAGAGGAAACTTGATCTTGGAGATTTTGCTACGAGATTGAAGAACTAAGGAGAGGAACTCAAGTTTTTGCTAGAACAAGTGTAATTCAAGGCTCTAGGTATGAAATTCAACCTCAATTCTTGATGATAACTCACCTAACATATGAATTCAAGAAGTTTATGAGATTAAACACAAGAATTGAGCTAAAGATGATGAATTTGAAAGCTAGGCATACATACATGCATGATTTTAAGTAGTTCCATCATTTTTTAGCATGATTTTGTTATCTATGTTTGAATTGAGAGTTGAACGATACATGCATCTATGATTTAAAGAGTTTTAAAGTTCAATTTCATGTTTTGAAAGTTGTAAAAGAAGAATTGGAAACAAGTTCATACATACATGAAGATTTAAATTCCATTTATGAAGAATTTATGAAGTTCACACTTCAATTTGATGAAATCATGGAGTTTTGAGCTAAGAATTTGAATTGGTTACATATTCATGACTTTCTAAGTGTTTGCAAGATTATGGACAAGCCATGCAAGTTTTTGACTTAGAGATTCAAGTTTTGAAACACAAAATTATGTTTTGGAAACCCCAAATTCCGCCTCATCGCTCGAGCGATGAAGTCACTGCTCGAGTGCACAATGAGAGCTTCTAGTATTTTTGCAGATTATTGCACTCAAGTGACCGCTCGTAGAGTATTGCACTCAAGTGACTGCGCGAGTGACCTTAGCTTTCTTCGCACCTTAGCTCGAGCGACCATCAGTACTTTTGTAGACCAAAAGACCGCTCGAGCGAACTATCTTGTTTCAGCACATTTTGATAAGTTGTATTCTGTTTATATCTTCATTCTCATTTCTTTCCGAACATCCGTAGGCATGAATTAAGCCTCGTGAATGAAGTAATAAGTAATAATTGGACTTTAAGGAATTAGGTAAGTTAAGAATGATCAAGCAATGTGTTCCAATGTGTATAGGTGTTTATGTATTGTGTAGGTTCATCCACGAAGCCATGTCAACAATCAAATTGCTGTAAGTAATATCTTAGTAAAGATATGTTCTTATGTTCTATTTTCTATTTTCTATTTTCTGAACTTGTAATTTTGAAAGTATGAATGCGCCTTCTATCTATCCGATCAACATAATATCGGAAAATGTGAATAGCGAAGTATGAATGTATATGGTAGACCTAGGGTCGTTCTATATATATCTGATAAGATGCACCTAAGGTCGTTTTGATTATCTGACATGTTTGAAATATCTATTATGTGTTGACCAAATGGTCATTCTACAGCTGTATTCAATTGGACCCAAGGTCATTTCACCAAGTTATGATCTCTGCTGTTCTGTATTTCTGCTATATGTTGGACCAAAGGTCATTCTGTCAAGTTTTGGAAGCGAGGTCGTTCTACTATGTCAACAATTTGAATATGAGAATAGCTATATTAAATAATAAAACTCTTTCATGTAACCTCTTTACTTTGATATTATTCACTGGGTTTTAGCTCATTCCGTTATATATATGTATATAGGTGAGCAGCAAGATGTCCAGCCCTAGTGAACCTATAGAAGATTATCGTGTTTTGTGAAGTCAGGCAAGGATGCCTCTAGGATGAGGCTTTTGTCAATCGTTTTGTTTTTATTGGTCATGTTTGACCATCTTTTGTTTTTAAGAAGTTTAAGTTTTGTAAGTTCATGAATAATACTCTTATGTATAAGTCTTTGTACATGTAGTCTGAAATGAATGTATAATCAGTGTGTGTTTGTATGATTGAGAGTTATTAACGTATAAGATGTTTTTGTTATGTCAAATCTACATAGCTCATTGGACAATTTTATTATTTTGCTTCCGCTTCTAGCCCCATATATTTAATTATGTACTGAATTACTAGCTGGTTATGATCCAAACCTCTAGGGGTGGGTTCGGGTTGTGACAAAAATCTTTCCCAAAATCTTGTAAAGTGATGTAACCAAACGAATGGGACTAAAATCTCCAATTCTAACCACATTCACTTTCTTAGGAATTAAACAGATAAATGTGGCATTTGAACTCAGATTAACCATCCCCAACTCGTAAAATTTTACAAAAACTCTCACGACTTTCTCTTTTTCATCTGATAGTGCATCTGCTTATGTAAAAGCTGGATCAATGTTGATGAAAAAGAGAAATCAATTGTTTTGATCTCGTGTTGCGTACTATATGGATCTAATTCTGATTGATGTTGAGGACTTGCCTACTCATAAGGATACTATGTAAAAGGCAAGAAAGATTACAGTTTACATCTATAGGTAACTTATTTCCATATTTGTAATTGTTTATTTTATTATATAAGTTATTTAAGTTTGTTTTATAGTTTTACTTTACTAACAAAATTATTTTTAATTTTAGACATGCCTAGGTCTTGAACCTGAAGAGGACGTACACAAAAAAAGAGTTGACAAGACCTACTATCACCAGATTTTCCGTCCTATTTAACTTTGAGGCGTCTACATGAGTTGAAGATTGAATTGAGGGCAATGTTTGCTTCTGAAGAATGGCAAAGAAGTCATTATTCAAAGAAAGCTAATAGGTTAATAGTAAGAGACATCCTTTTAGCTGACAAGAATTTTTGGTCCTCAATCCAATATTGTCTTAAGTGTACAACCCCATTAGTAAAGGTTTTGAGACTTGTTGACGAAGATGCCGAATGCGATACATCTATGAAGCAATGGATAAGGCAAAGGAGCAAATAGCAAACAATTTTGGAGTACAAAGGAGGTATAAACCGATTTGGGATATCATCGATTTGACATGGGACATGCAGTTGCAGAGGCCGGTACATGCAGCTGCATATTATCTTTGTAATCCAAGGTAATAAATAATATTTATTTATTTGTATATTATTTTACTAGTTAATTATTCGTGAAATACAATTCTTGTACTTAAATCCCAATAAAGGTTTCATTATGCTCCTGCTTTTAATGCGGATTATGAGATAAAGAAGGGACTTTATGAGACAATTGAAAGGATGTGCCCCACTCGTCAATTGCGAGAAAAGGTGGATAGGCAAATAGATTAGTTTCACAATGCGGAAAACATGTTTGGGATGGGGATGGCCATTCAAATGAGAAGCAAGAAACAACCTGGAATGACATTAACTTTCCATTTATTTAAGATTCCCATTTGTTTTACTAAAGTTGTGATTAATTTTTGTTAATACTTGATAGCCTTGTGGTGGGCCTTTTTTGGAGGAGGCTGTAAAGAACTTCAAACTCTTGTCATTCATGTTCTTGGCTTGACTTGTAGTGCAACTGGATGCGAGAGAAACTGGAGTACATTTGATCAGGTATAAAAATATATATATAAATTAATTTCAATAAATATTTTAGTTTTCAAATGAATAATAAATCCTAATTCAACCCTCCTCCTTTAATAGGTGCATACTAGGAGAAGGAATCGATTGGAACAACAAAGACTTAATGCACTTTTTTTTTTTTGATCGGCAAAGACTTAATGCACTTGTGTTCACAAAGTATAATCTCCGATTAGAAGCAAGACACTAAAAAAGGGTAGAACAAGGGGATGCCTCTGATCCTATTTCTCTATTGGATGTGGAATCCGATGATGAGTGGAAAACTGAAAAAGAAGATCCTACCCTACTTGAGGACACCACCTGGCTAGATATTGATGAATGTTTTCAAGTTCAAGCAGGATCCAGTAGAAAAAAGAGGAAGAGAGGTAAAATACTTTTATGCATTCAATGTTCATGGGTCTACTGCCTTAATGTTCAAAATGACAACAGAAAACTTCTTACTCTTATTTGTAGGGCTTAGAAATCTCAACAAGACAAGTAAAGGGAAACAATTGGTTGAAGTAGATGATGATGATGATGATGAACAAGAGATAGAAAATATTGAGCAAGTAGATGTTAGAAGTGAAGATGATGAATTGATCAATGTTCTTGATGATGACATGACTGAAATTTAGAAATTAGAAGTTCAATAGTCTGTTGTGTTGTATGCCACTATGCCTAAGCCTAATGATGTCATTTTGGATTTTGAATTTTGTCAAAAGCTAGTTTTTGAAGTTTGAACATTGATCTATAAACGTTTGGAGCTTCCTCTTAAATCAACGAAACAATGATGCATGAAATTTATATTAGATTGCTATTTTTTTCATTTTAAGCACTATATTTGTGATTTTATATGTATATAAATATGTATATTTTATTAAAATATATGTATATATACGATTCGATTTAATTCACGATTCAGTTTTTTAGAAATTCGATTTGCGATTCAATTTGAGATTTGACAACCATGGGAGTAATGCACACCAATAAATTTATATATGCTGTCAAGTCAAAAATTGTCCCAAAAGCTTAAGCTATTAGGAAATGGCCCAACAATGCATGTCAAACTATCTGACAAATGTACACCCCCCAACCCAACCACAAAAAAAAAAAAAAATTGAATTTGGCAAATAAAACAAAATTGTTTTGAATATGACAACTACTTTATTCAACCTTGCATCAATTAATCTCGAGATTAAAAAAGAATATCTTCTCTAACATGGGAGAAAAATGGCATCTTGTAAGAGTGGTTTACAAGTATCATAAGTAGAGTACCTCTGCAAAAGAATTAAATTTCTGCTTTGAGGTGACAGGCTCCATCCGTGCTTTTATTTGCTCACAAGCATTTAATACTACAGCACCATACATGTCAGAGCTTGTAGAAGCTGCTGTTGGTGATGCATTTGGAACCAAATTTGACGACAAATACAAACCAAAACAGAAATGAGGAATCGGCATCAGGAATCCAATTATGAAAGTATAAATAGTATACAAGTAAACACAAATGTAACATATTGGAAGATAATAAAAAGGAGAAATTGCAAATCAGTGGAGCAGTAAAAAAGTAATTGCACTATAGATGGAATTGCACCATGCACACAAAAAACTTGCACCACCATGAAAATGAAAATATTTTTTCACTGCACCACTTAAATGCAATTTCCCTAATGAAAGCAGGTGGATAATCTCAATCAACTTATAATGGTTGCTTTAGAAATTGACTATATGGTATTTATTAAATTTCATGCACAACACACGGCTGGAAAATAGACTTTTAGTGGCGTTTAAAAAACGCCACTATAAGTGTCAAAAACGCCGCCAATTCCTTTTGCGATGCTTAGAACAAAACGCCGAGGACGCGGCCGTCGCTATAACTTTGTGGCGTTTTGAAAACGTCGTCATATTAGCATAGGCGGCATTTTTAAAAACACCACCAAATGTCCTTCTAAACACATAGTGACGTCACTGACGATATTTAACGACGTTTTGGAAAAACGCCGTCATATCCCTTTTTTTCTTTTCCCTTTTTTTTTTTTTTTTTTTTTTTTTTGAAATTATGCTAATTTTATTTGATTGAATTAAAAAAATACCTGTAATAGCACTAACATAAAATAACAACTCCCATTCAAATAGCTATATCCAAGAAAAGTAATAAATTTATTAAAATATCCAAGAATCCAGAAAGGAGAAGATAAAACAAACATTAAAATCTAAATAACACAAAAACAAATGAAAACTCGCAAAATCCTATAAAAGCTATTTTTTAATGACCAAAAAAAGACAAATTAAGATCATAACAAGCAAAATTGTCTAAAAACCTACCTCCCACACAAATAAAGCAATCTTGGTTCACTCCTTTCTCTCCTCTTTTGGAGAAAACAGATGCAAAATTGTTCGACCCATTGACATGAACAGTCCCCGAAGACCGCAATATCAACTCGTTCTTCTTTGATTCTTTCACCATTGATTCTGCCGATTCACTTCCGCCACAATACCCAGAATTCCGCCCGTTCTTGATCGAAAATGACTACGCCAGTCCATTGAACAAGGATGAAAAATGACCCATTTCAACCACCCTCTCTGCACAATTCAATTCCCATAAGTTCTTGTTGATTGCAGATTCAAAATTCTTAACAAACAAATATAGATATCACTGATGCTGTATATTCTTCTGTATCATGACTCGGAAATGGTGGGACTAATTCCACTACCTCTTTGTTTTCTGCAAGGGCTGCTCACAACATTTTAATTCTCACAAAACTTTCTAGGATAATCCTTACCTTACCAGCCAAAAAAACACTGCAAGTCATCCTAGGACTGAAGTATCTTCTTGTAATCTTGGAATGTCCCAGCGAAAGGTGTCACTTTCCCTTCAGATACCGCCCACAGCTGGTCCACGCTTTCAGATATCAGATGTTCATCATGACTCACCTACAATTGAAGACATGATTAAATACTGTTGTTGCAATTGCAACAGGAAATTGAAGGAGAAGAGGCACAAAAGGCCAAATATTGAAATATTTACAATCCTGAACATCCAGTTGAACAATGAGCTGGATAATCTTCAAATCACATGATAACAAAGGATAATTTTTACCTTCCTTTAATAAGTACAAGATGAGATTTACAATATATGAAGCAAATAAAAACATAAAAACATGACATAAACTTACAAGATGATTAGATGGCTCATCTAGTAGTAGAATTTGAGGCTTTTTGAAAGTTATCTTTGCAAATGCAACTCTGCTTTTCTGACCACTTGACAGTATCCAGAGCAGTTTATAATACATGCAGAGAAATCTTCAGTAAAGAAGGCTATAGGTTATGAGTCATTAAACTGGCTAAATCCAGTAGGCTTCTGAACTGTAGTATAGATAGTTTCGATCTTTATTCATATATACATGTTAGTTTCAAAATTATGCTTTGTTTACTTTTAAGTACCAGATTGTGTCCTCACTTTTGAACAAGGGAAATCTAAAAGGTGTAGTTACTTTTCCTAATCTTCGTAATCAGGTACCTTTCTATTCCTTGACTAAAATGAACAAATTCATTACCTCTTGGCGTATCTCTGCACATATATGCATACATCATTAATCACACCCCTTAAAAGTCAGCTCAAATAGAACACATAATCTCAAACCTTTCCAAGACGTAAAACCACATAATCTCAAACAGAACACAGGTCCTTATAGGCAAACTAATTGCAAAAAAGAAGCAACAATTCTCACCAGTGATCAGCTACTCCAGGAAATGCACAAGCAAGATACCTAAGAATTGCAGGACTGCAAAGCATATCAAATGCATAAGAGTGTCAATATAAGCTTAAAAACAGAATGTATAATTTAGAACCTTAAAAGAACAAAAAGATTGAAGAGCATCATCCCAAAAATTTGTAGATGCAGCAGTGACCAACAGTGACCAATAGTCTCTACAATTCATATATGAAAAAGAATACTAACACTAGGGGAATATGCATAATTCAACAAAAAAATTAGCTCCGACAGTCTCTACAATTCATATATGAAAAAGTTGCCATACCTATTGGTCAGTTTCTAATTATTGATGGCCACTACTGAATGTGTGTGTGCCTATGTGTGTGTGTGTGTGTTTGTGTTTGTGTGTGTGTGTGTGTGTGTGTGTGTGCGTGCGTGTGAGAGAGAGAGAGAGAGAGAAAGGAAGAGAGAGAAACACTAATAGGACAAAGTCCTGCTCCCAATGGGCCAAAATTCAACCTAACCCTGATAGAGATAATGCCAAAGCGATACATTTTTTTTTTTTTAACTTCCCAAGAGGACAGTAGTGTTGGTGTTTATAGGAAGGCAATAGTGCTTGGATTAAAAATTACAACAGCTTAAGTATGGTGCATTCACAGCATAAACACCCGATATTTAATGGTGCATTCACAGCTTAACTGGCACAAATTATGGTGCATAATATGATTACCCCCAGAAAATTTGATTACCCCCAGTATTTTGTCTCAAAAATGCATACCACCCCCCTCAACTTTAAAACACTACAACCCCCCCTACTCTAGACTAAAGTGAAGGTTAGTTTCTCCATCCAATTGCTGGAATTACTTTTATACCCTTAAAAGTGATTGAAATATATTTGATGGTGCTCTGCAATTTGCAAGACTGTTATTACTCTACCTAAATTCAATAAAAACCATGATTTGTTTGAGAAGGTAATGCTTGAACTCGCTCTCGACAAGGATAATCACAAGGGAAGGATGCCAACGCCACAGCCGAGTTCATTGTCTCAGGTTAACCCCCACCACACCTTACCGGTTCCACTCTGCAGCCCCTCTGCTATCTGAAGAACACAGCTCTTGAGGATTTTGCACTTCAACATCAAAGTCATACCAGCATAATTGCTGAGTAAGTATGTCCCTCTAAAATTCTTAATTTACCACAAAAATGAGCATGGGGAACTACTTATATAGACGTTATCCATGAACTACTCATTAGATTCAAGAGGCCTCATTGAATCAGGTGAAAGGCACACCACAAAATCCATAGTCCAGGTACAGCGAGGGAGAAAATGGGAGGGTGAGATAAAAGATAAGAACAAAGGCATTAAATTTGAGTGAGAATCATTTCTTGTTGAGGCCATCTGTGTATTCACTTTAAACAGGAGTAGAGGGGATTTAAGGGTAGGTTTTTAAAGTTGAGGGGGATCACATCTATATATACAAACCATTTTATACATGTTCGGATGTTGCTTCTGTATCTGTAGTATTAGTGTTTATATATATCCATCAATACATGATGGAATTTATCATCGATATCCACAGGCAAAATATTGCAACTCTTAAATCTCAATATATCACTCAATATATATATGTACACATTACAATATTTCATTCCATTATTAGACTGTTCCCATTTTAAAATTAACAGTTTATTAGATCTCTTTTTGTGTATTTTCAAGTGGGTAACACCAAGAATAATAATTTTTAGTACACTTTCAGTTCATACAGACAATTAATCTCCCAATTCCACATACATCTCCAAACACGTCCTTGAAATGAAGGCATTCTGAATTATAACAGACAAGACAAGAAACAAATACCTGTGGTTATCCTGAACATCCTTTAGTTCCACCACACCATTTTGCTGTTCATCTTTGACCTTTGAAAGAGGAGAAAAGAACTGCAAAGGGGGGGAAAATGAAACACAAGTTAAGCCTGAAAATAACATGGTAATCATTAAAATATATTTCTCTTTCTTGTAGTACCTGGTGTATTGAGATGAAAACAACTGTAATTCCTAACATAAAGTTTATAGTCAGAGTGGCCAAATAAGGCAGCAAATGCTATGCCTGTGAATATTGTGGCAACAGTTGATAAATACTTCTTCAAGATTGTATCTGGTCACATCAAACAAAATGTCAGATTGCAACTAAGAAAATTCCCCATGCAATAACTCGTGTAATGGTGCATATTGAACAATAACAAATACAATTCTTAAAGTCTCAAATGAGCAGAACAGCATCTGAAGGTTGATGCATAGAAAGAAGACCTCAAACTACTAAGGAAAGTAATCAAACCTGCATATTTGAAGAAAAATGAGTATAGGATTCCTTGTGCTGCATTGTTAAGTATTAGAAGCATGGTAGCTTTTGAATGGCCTTCAAAAGATGTCAAAGCTACTAGGACCTGAAATATTCAACATTACAAAATTAGAGCCACAACTCAAAAATGTATATCCCATGAACCAAGAGCACTAATCATCCTCGAGTGTCCTATACAGATTGAATTGTCCTGAAGCTACACATCCAATAGAAAGGTTATAGCCATTAAAAAGAATGGAGCCTTCAACACAACAAGGCATTAACTATTTCATGAAATTTTGGTGTGACACTGGGAAAAGACATTAACAACTTGAAAAATAAAGTTGAAAAATAAAGTTGCCATCTCCAACAATTGATGTCAGTACAACTTGAAAACATTTTTCTCCAATATTAATCGACTAGGCTGTACAATGAAGCTTCATCTCCATACCTTTGACCATGGCAGTCACAAGAATGCCCAAGAAATTGAATATGGCACCATATCCATATAAAAACAAGTTCTGCCAAAACAAACATGTCAAATTGGGAAGACAAAAAATATTACAAAAGTGAACTTATTTATAAACAATCAGATTGCCTTACCAAACTATACATGTTCATAACAAATAAAAGCAGCAGATTGCCTTACCAAAACTATACATGTTCATAACTATACTCAAATTCAAACTGCCTTACCAAATTAAAGTTTTCATAGCTATGCTTGACTGAAGGAAAAACTTGAGGTTCAAGTAAAATGATAGATTCCAAAAAAATTATGTGATGACATGTTGGAGAAGCATAAAGACCACAAAAACACTAAACCGTCTCATCTCACCGCTGTTGACATGTCTAAAGAACCACTCAAACTAAATAAGGATTTGGGAAACCAACAAGGTCAGCCATGTGAACAATGAAAATAAGAATCCATAATAACAGATCAATATATAATAGAGTTAAGTCTAGTACCCACCATAAGTCAATAGATTCATCAACCACCCTTAGGAGAACCTTCTTTGTATAACTCGATTGTTATTGACCCTTTTGAGGTATTTAAAATCTGTTAAAACAGGAAAATAAGAATGAAAATAAAATCTGTTAAAACAGGAAAATCTGTATTTAAAACCAACAAGGTCAGCCATGTGAACAATGAAAATAAGAATCCATAATAACAGATCAATATATAATAGAGTTAAGTCTAGTACCCACCATAAGTCAATAGATTCATCAACCACCCTTTTGAGGTATTCATCAACCAACAAGGTCCAAGGTTTTAATACACGCCCAAGGGTTGAGGGGCTTTCCTCTCATGGGAGAGCATGTTTCCTGTGACAGTAATAGAGTTGATTCTCTAAAGAAGAATGAGTAGTGCTGCTTGAGCAGAGTATTTTGGCCAAAATTGCAAACCGACTCCAAATGGAAATTTTCTATTAAAAACACAGCACATTGACATCTTAGACTCCAAAAAAAATTAAGTCACCAAACAGCAAGTAATCTCTGATTTACCGAGGTAATACACAAGAAATCACCTTGTCATAAGCATCCTTGAAGTATCGGGCAGCATCATCAATAGCCCCACCAAATCGGGGACCAATTGTTAGCAAACCTGTTTCAGAAGCACATTTCAGTTTTCCTCACACATTATTCAGTCTGGTAACTTAAGAGGATATAATCTTATCATAACAAGTCAACAAATATTTGTAATAGGAGTATACCTGAAACAAGACTGGACACAAGATCTTTTCCTGCCCTTGCAGTTACAATGGTGTTGTGAGCGCCAGAGACACAAGGACCATGATCAACACACAACATTACGCAAATCTGATAAGGTCGCATAAGATAGTGAGAACATATACCTCAATATAGTAATTCAAATATCAAAAAACAATTATAAAAAAAAAATCAACAGATCAAAAAAAAAAAAAAATTAATGTGGCTTGTTATAAAAAAATAATAATAATAATAAAATAAATAAATAAATAAGTGATTCAGACCTCAATGAACCTTGTGCAGTAACGGGGAAGGCTGCGTTTGAACCACAACAGGGAAATGACATCACCCACACCATAACCCTGTTCAACAATGGAAGACATTGGGATACCAGCATAGCATGGCTCTTCGCCTGCAAACAGAGAAAAAGACAGATTTAGCAGACTTTATTTCCAGTTTGAAGCAGAAATTCAGGACTGCTGTCCTCCCGGTATCCTAGATGGTGTGAGTTTAACAACAAAAGATTAATATTGCATTAATTCTCTATATTGTTACAGCAGTTATGGCACCTAAATATATTAGAGAAAGAAAACCCTAAACCCATACACAATATATATAGCATATATCATACCTCTGTCATCAGATATGGTGGATATAATATGAGTTGGAGCTCGGACTTTTCCACTCTTAATAGCAGTATTAAGATCCTCAGGGATTTGGGGAGGCTTAAACTTCCTTTGTAGGAGTAACATTGCCCCCCTCAACCTAAGCAAAATGTAAGCAAATGATTTACTAAAACTGGTGGTAATGAGGAATGCCTACATAATGGCAGTAATGGGTATGAGATGTGCAACAGCTTACCAGCTTCTCAAATGTTTCTTTAATCACAGTTTCAAATGCTTCAAATGAAGTTGGGACAACAGCTCCAGCATCGTGAAGTGCTTGATTCTTGGCTTGTGGAGACTCCATCTCACCACCACTTTTGGCTCCCTAATTTAAGCAACGTTGAGCAAAATTAGAAAATAACACCAAAATAAAATAAAATAAATAAACAAAAATTATATCCCAGGAAATTTAGCAGTCAAGCAACAAATAAACTTCACAAGAAAATTGAATAGCAATATTAGGATCCTTTTACAAAATAGCAGCAATAGGCAAGACGCAGATTTCCACTTTTGAGACCATTTAAATAATTTGTTGTTCAGGTTAAGGCATTAAGCATACATTGTGAAGTTGATCCCAATGCATTGATGCAGATTATGCAGGTAACTTTCTCAATGAGAAGAAAATATAGACACACAAAGTTCAACTCTGTGACAGAACCCACCCAACACAGATGAAAACATAAAAGATGAGTGAAAATGTAAAATTGAAGTAAAAACTTAAAACCTTATGAGTGTATTTCATAGTTAACTGAAAAGTTTACACAAATATAAAGAGATTATTCCGGTTATTATAAAGCAAAAGCCTCCCAAAAAAATGGAGTGATTGAAAGATTCCATACCCTTTTTTTGTATTTGTTGTAAACTTCAGTCACTTTCTCCAAATCCAAACAAAACAATTTGAACAAACACATATAAACATGTATGTAAAACAAATAAAGAATGAGAGAGAGACCTTGACTGTAAAACAAAATTTGTCAATCTATTCATATATATGTGTGTATGTATTTTGTGTTCAATTTTAACATCTACAATGCACATTATGATCTTCAATCGATCAATAGATCTTCAATCGAAACCTACCATACTTGAATCGAATCAATAGATCTTCAATCTGATCTAAGAATGATAAAGGAGATGAAATCTAGCATACTTGAATCGAATGATTCCGTCAGTAAGAAGATCGAGATGAGACTGATCAACACTTACTATGAAGAAAGAGCTGCGAACGCGAACGCAAACACGAATCAGAGAAGAGGCTTGAATCGATCTATGAATACTTGAATCAATCTGCAAATACGAAGGGGTTCAGCTATGGTTCTACGAATATGAAGGGTTGTCTCTGAAACGAAGGGGTTTGAAGCTAGAGAGAGTGAAATCAAGGGTTTAGAGAAAGAGAGAGCAAGACTGAGAGTGAATAATACTTGAATCGATCTACGAATACATGAATCGATCTGCAAATACAAAGGGGTTCAGCTGCGGTTCTACAAATACGGAGTTTGAAGAGAAGAGAGAGAGTGAAATCAAGGATTCAGAAAGAGGGAGACTGAGAGAATACGCTACTTTATGTTCATATGTTAAAAAAATAAAAAATAAAAAAACACATTCAAAGGCGTTTTTAAAGGCCATTTCCCTAAATAAGTCAAAATAGTAAGAAAAATTTTTAAACTCAGCCTATTTTTCAAAGATTTTTCAGAATAGATTAAATCGCGGTTTAAAATCGTGAGTTCAACACTTTTTCACCCGGGGCTGTGAAATCTTGAACTTGCTGTTATGAAGTGCGAGTTTGCTTAAGAACTCGCGGTTACAAACCGCGAGTTTAATTAAATTTTTTTTCTTTTGATTCCAAGCACGAGTTTAATTATTTCATCTCAAAAAAATTTGTTCTGAACTTGCTTTTTGTAACAGCGATTTCATCAAAAAAAAAATTTCTTCTGACCTCGCTGTTTCTAACCGCGATTTCATCAAAAATTTTCTTACGAACTCGCTGCTTTTCTAATCATGAGTTCATCAAAAAAAATTTCATACAATTCGCAGTTTCTAACCGCGAGTTTAAGTGAATTTTTATTTTTAACATAAATTTTTCTGTTTTACTTTGTTTTAAGTGAAAATTTGTTTTTTTTTTTTTTTTCTCTATTGTCATTGTTTTGGTGATAATGTATTTCAAAATAAATTTTTGGGTTAAAATTGTTTTACTAAAACTGTTCTCATGTTAATTTATTTTTTCTTTTATTTTGGGTTAGAATGTGTAATTCAGCATTTTTTTTTGGTTTGACTAAAGTAAATTTATTTTGTTTTTCTTGTGTTTGTTTTGGGTTAGAAGGTGATAATATAAATCATAAATTTCTTTTCGCTTTACTAAAGCCATTTTCATGTAAAGTTTTTTATTTTTTATTTCTTTTCTGTTGTATTTGTTTTAGGTTATAATGTGTTATTCAGAAATTTATTTTGGCTTTACTAAAGCCGTTTTCATGTAAATAATAATTTTTTTTTCTGTTATCTTTGTTTTGGGTTAGAAGGTGATAATGTAATTCATAAATTTCTTTTCGCTTTACTAAAGCTATTTTCATGTAAAATTTTTTTAATTTTTATTGTTTCTGTTGTCTTTGTTTTGGATTAGAATGTGTTATTCAGAAATTTGTTTTGACTTTACTAAAGCCGTTTTCATTTAAATAATTTTTTTTTTCTGTTGTCTTTGTTTTAGGTTACAAGGTGATAATGTAATTCATAAAACCTTGAGGAAAAAACACATAAGTAGTAGAGACATAAGTAGTACAGACATAAGTCTCGGACAATAATACATTGTGGACACCATGAACTTAACACACAATACGTAGATAAACATAAAAGTTAGACAGACAAATATTAGGCAGACAATCTGACAAACTCATTATGGAAACACTTACTCTAACACAGACATTACATATGAATGCATGACCTAATATTGCCGAAGTGTAGACATTAACACCTAATTCGCGCTTAAATCGATAGGTGGCTCAGAGTCTGAACAATCCGAAAGCTCGGCCGAGACAAGCCGAGGATCCTCCATGATAGCCTTGATAGCGCATCATTTGGTTCTTTTGTTCTTCCGGGCATCCTTCTTAACTATGAGTAGGCTGATATCACGGGCCAACCTACGACCCATTTGACAAATCTCACGTTGTAGTCTTTGACATAGTCGATCAACATTATCGGATCTTCTTTTGATCTCAACAGTAACGTGCTTTTGGCACCTTCACCGCCTTTTCTCGACATAACCTTTCATTTTCCACTCGCTTTATAAATAGTGCGGGCCACTTTAGAAGTCTAGCGTTTGCATAACCATATCCTGTTTGATTACAACAAGGATCCTCCACCAAACCACATGGATCTCGATAGTACTTGGGCATGACAAAATGTCGCTTCCCGAACCTATCATGATAAGCACAAGAGGCATCTAACAAAGGAAATGGTGTTTTATCTTCAGCATCGCCACTTCCACTTCCCCTTCCCCCTCCTCGTCGTGAACTATCACCCCTTTGCAAGTTCCTACCACCTCTGCGATTCCCACCACTCCCTCCCATGAACCATGTAGCCATACTAATTTTGTAAAGCAAATAAATGATAATTTCGTAGGGCGAAATGAGTTGTAAGGTTGTGTCTTCACCTTTACTCGTTTATATAGTTGGTTATGAACGACTTTAGAAAGATGCCTCTGCATGACAATCCCACATAAATTAACAATGTATGAGTTGTCAGTACATTGAAAAAACAGAGAAAAGCAAATACTCTGTACGAAGTCACATGACTTTATGAATTCACAGTTGCCATGTGACTTTCTGAATTCACAAATCAGTGAATTCACTGTTGCCATGTGACTTTCTGAATTGAGAATCCCACATATATTAATAAGAAATGAGTTGTCATTGTAATAAAAAATCGATTACAAAATCGAGAAAACCAAAGTCTGCACCAAGTCACATGTCATGACAATCCATCTGCATATACCAACAAAATAAGGGCATGCTCAATGACGTAAATCGCTGAATTCATCAGAGCCATGTGACTTTCTGAATTGAGATTCCCATATATATGAAAATGGTGTTGAGTTGTCATTGTAATAAAAAAATCGATTACAAAATCGAGAAAATCAAAGTCTGTGCACCAAGTCACATGTCTTGACAATCCATCTGCATATACCAACAAAATAAGGGCATGCTCACTGTAAGGTAAATCAGTGAATTCACTGTTGCCATGTGACTTTCTGAATTGAGATTTCCATATATCTCAAAATGGTGTTGAGTTGTCATTGTAATAAAAAAATCGAGCAACAAATCGAGAAAACCAAAGTCTGTGCACCAAGTCACATGTGTTGACAATCCATTTGCATATACCGACAAAATAAGGGCATGCTCATCGACGCAGAAATCGCTGAATTCATCAGAGCCATGTGACTTTCTGAATTGAGATTCCCACATATATCAAATTGGTGTTGAGTTGTCATTGTAATTAAAAAATTGAGCAACAAATTGAGAAAACCAAAGTCTGTGCACCAAGTCACATGACTTGACAATCCATCTGCATATACCGACAAAATTAGGGCATGCTCATCGAAGGTAAATCTGCTGAATTCACTGCCATGTGACTTCTCAATTGAGATTCCCACATATATCAAAATGGTGTTGAGTTGTCATTGTAATAAAAAAATCGAGCAACAAATCGAGAAAACCAAAGTCTGTGCACCAAGTCACATGTGTTGACAATCCATTTGCATATACCGACAAAATAAGGGCATGCTCATCGACGCAGAAATCGGTGAATTCATCGCTGCTATGTGACTTTCTCAATTGAGATTCCCACATATATCAAATTGGTGTTGAGTTGTCATTGTAATTAAAAAATTGAGCAAAAAATCGAGAAAACCAAAGCCTGTGCACTAAGTCACATGACTTGACAATCCATCTGCGTATACCGACAAAATAAGGGCATGCTCATTTGAAGGTAAATCGTTGAATTCATCATGCCATGTGACTTTCTCAATTGAGAATCCCACATACATGAAATTGGTGTTGAGGTAACTGTTTATGTATAATTAATTGTAAATAGTGATTTTGATAAGCAAATCAAGTAAAACCAATGGGGTTTTAAATTTAGTTCCCCATTGGACCAACCACTTGGCTTTGAGCTTGTTTGTCTAGCCCCGATTTTAGTTATCTGTCAACCCCCATTCCTTAACAGAGTCATCATTTTGACTGACTTCCGTGAATTGGAAGGCGACTTTTCTTCTTTCCCGATGGAGATTGAAATTCTTTATGTACAAGCTCCCTCTCTCACAAGCCGCAGTTAAGGGAACCTTTTCACCCAGCCACCTCTTCTGTTCCATCTCTTGTTCAAGCCGGTTGTTCTCTTCTCTGAACTTTACTTAGCTCCCCAACTGGACCAACCATTGGCTTTGAGCTTGTTTGTCCAAATTTCCCCAAGTTTAGTTATATGTCAACCCCCATTCGTTAACAGAGTCATCATTTTGACCGACTTCCAGAATTGGAAGGCGACCCTTTCTTCTTTCTCGAGCTACTGCTCGCTTTTATATGTTTTATGTATTCACATAATTCAACATACATTAATCCATTCGTTAATCCAGAACATTCCTTAACTCATTGCAATTCAATAAAGAAAGTCATGAACTAATAAATGTGCAGTTATAAATGTAGTTATTTCATAAACTTCAAGTTCATAAAACAAATACTTGAAATACATCCGTACGTTAGATGAACAACAACATTGTGTCACACTCATGTAACGAATATATGAGACAACATACAAACATATATGAAAGATAAAGGTGTTTGATTTCTTATTCCTCATCTGACATGTAGTAGTCAGAGAGATATTTTTCATTATTTAAGACATTATTTCGCTCAATCACTGTGAAATCTCTGTTGCTTGCTTCTGCCATTTCGGTGGCTAACTGAAGCATGAAATGTCGATATCTCCGCATCAACATTCTGTTGTTTTCCTTCTTAATTCTGGTAACTGCTTTTTCATAGTCACTCACATTTCGTCTAGCCATGGTCAATGAACGACGATGAGGTACCGGTGCCCCAAAGTTACGTAGATCATTAAACAATCCTTCTTGCTCCGTTCGAACGCCCACTCATTTCGGATACAAAGATAATAATCCTTCGGACTCGAGTACTTTTCGCTCTTGTAGTCATAAGTAAATGGAGGTAGCAGCCACACTTTCGGATTTCTTTGCTGGCGTGAACTTCCTGCACCTCTTGAAGACATTGTTCATAAAATAAACAAACAAATAATAATAGTAATTGTAGATATATTACTATTGTTATGACTTGAACAAATATCATACTGGGGGTGTCGCTATTTATAAACATCATACTGAGGGTTAAGTAAAGATGATCTAGTGACAATAACGCATGCTGGGGCACTGTGGAACAAGTGATACCCGTGATATTATTTTTTACCTTTTCATTTCATGCAATACTGAGTACCCGTGACTTTGTGTACCTTTGATGTAGTCACGGACGTGTTTGTCAGATAAAATCATAATTGTAGGCTAAATGATGACAATGCAATCCCTTCATATTGGAGCAGTGAGTTGTCAAATAAAACAACATGCAGTGAGTTGTCACATCGCTACATGAAACTATTTTTTCATACTTACTTTTGCCATACTGTAAGTAGTCACTTGGAATTGACGATTTCAGTACAAAGTGGTGTTTTTAAAAAATTATAATTTAAATGCTTAAATTTTTAATAGGTTTTAAAGTAATATTCTTCATCTCATTTTCTCCTCTTTGCATTTTTTGCTTTATTCGGTAAATTACACTTTACTCTTTTAGTCCATCACATAATTGTTTATCAACACTATTGCCATGTGATCGTATTGATATGACTTACATGAATTCTGAAATGTGATAACAAAAAATAAAGCATTTACTATACCGCAGAAAAGTCACATGCATCACGAAATGTGAGGAAAAAGTGACAAACTATATAAGCATGGCAAAGTCGAGAAAGTCACATGCATTCTTGCATCATCGCATAAAGTGGCTTGCATCATTTGCATCCTTGCACAAAGTCGGATGCATCATCGCATCATTGCACAAAGTGACATAGCATCGAGGAAAAACAAAGCATCCAAATTATTACACGGTTCAAGTAATTGGTGAGCATCATCGACATATATTGGACGTATCAACATGCGAGCTACATTTTATTATCGTACCATACCTCATGTGCCCTTGTGAATTATGCAATCCATTAAAATTTTGAAGGGTGTCATAACAAAATAACAACTAATTAATAAATATGTCAATACACGTAAAAAGTAAACAAATTTAAAACATATTTCAAAAATTAAAAATATTTTAAAGATTTTAAATTGTAATTTCACATTTATTTTTAAAAAAATTTGAGCGTAAATTTGACTAATTGACGTTTAGTCGGTTAATCACTTGGTTTTTATTTTATTATTTTTTTAGGTTTTTACTTTTTGTTTTGGAATAACAATAAATTATGCAATTCATAAAAGTCGTGACAACTCCTATCAAGTTGATGGATGGTTGTTCAGTCATAAAAGTTGACGTGACAACTCGATGCATAGTTCTTTACAATACTTTCATACATACAACTACCATGTGTATATATGGTATAAATATCGCATCATACCACAACAAAAGTTTCTGACTATTTGAGCAATATCATCATGAAATATACCGTGGTTGATCTATATTCAGCAATGGGTCGCTATTGGGTTGCAGATGGAGATGAATTTGAATACCCAATGAATCCAAATTTGCGTTACTCACGTGCCACCGTCAATACCATGAGAGCTGAGTGGGAATTTCGCAAAACGCGAGCAAACGTTCTCGTTGAGCTATGTCGTGAAGTTAATCTTAAATTTCCTCGTCGGTTAGCCATGCGTATGCCAACTAACACTCCCCAGTTGTTGCAAAGGGCATTGCATCGTATCCGCGACGAGGTTAATCGCATGACCTAACGTTTGCAAAGATCCAAACTAATGAAGACCGCAAATGAGCGTGCCGAAGATGGGTTAATGGATGATGCACACCAGTACTACGCCTGGAGCATGGATGTTATGTATGAATCTGATATTGAGATGTCAGATGATGATGATAATGAATGAAATTGTTTGGATGAACGCCCAAACCATTTCTGTAATTCATGCAATTTGTAACGCTCATCCATCACTTATCAATGAAGGGAGATATTTCAATTGTTTTCGGATATTTCTTGTCATTCTACCTTTACTTTCTCTCCGTTATTGTTATTTTGAAGAACGCTACTTGAACTAGACTTTCATTATTTCATGCATTATTGATGTGGAATATAATAATGATACTTAATGAAGTACATGTTCATATAACAAATAGTTCAAATACTTGTTTGGTTATCATTGGTTTGTACATGAAAAGAAGACAGTGAATGCAATCATTCAGAAAAGTGAAAGAAAAGGGAAAACAAAATTATGTGCGTGTTTCGATATTTAT
The DNA here is from genome assembly GCA_025200525.1 of Camellia lanceoleosa. Taxonomy (NCBI): domain Eukaryota; kingdom Viridiplantae; phylum Streptophyta; class Magnoliopsida; order Ericales; family Theaceae; genus Camellia; species Camellia lanceoleosa. The sequence goes on from CM045768.1 coordinate 94,015,722, forward strand.
TTTGTTTCCTTTTTGTTTTCGTTTTCATTTTTATGGAAATCATCAAAACAAGTAAGAATAACAAAATTGTAAAATTATATTTTCCGAATAAATAAGTAAGATACATTTACATCATCTGTACAAGTTTGATATACAAAAACTATAACAACAAGTATAAATAAAATAAACTATACACTCCACATCACACCCGCTAATGCCCTAACTCGCCTTGCCCCACAACCCCGAGTGGACCTCCTCCTCGGTCTCTGCGTAGACTCTCTGAATATCTGGCTCCCCAATCGAATGCGTATCTGTGGAGCTGTGGATGTGACCCTCTCAGTATATGCCGCTTCGATCTGCGTGGCGGAAGATCGGATCTTCTTGTGGTGTGAAACTCAATCTGGTGCAATCAGATCACGATCTGCGGTGAGCTCAACCGCCTCTGCCGCACCACCTCTGCCGCGACGTCCGCCACGACCAAAACCTCGACCTCTCCCGCGCCATCTGGGAGGGGGCTCAATATGGCCCTCAGCATCAACGTGGGAGATGCCAGTGAGAACTGCATCATGTGTACTCATGGTCGCGGTGAAACTGTCTGGTTGTGGTAACTGGATGGGTGGGGTAAAAACGTCGTGCATGTATGGGGGGCGGTGTCCAATCAGGGTCAGGCATATAAGGTATGCCAGTATGCTGCGTATGAAGTACGTCGAGGGAATCTGCAGATATCAATGGGGTAGTATGTGGTGGGGTGACTGATGTCGAAGGCGATGTGGCGGCTGAAGTGGAAAGCCCGGCGTGGGCGGCGATGTGGTGGAAGCATTCTTTGAAGTGTGTACACCGTAGTGGCGAAATGCAAATGATCTCCCGATGGGCAAATTTGGAATGCCTGGTACAATAACTCCCGGATCTCTGCAACGGCCTCCAAGGCATGCTGTCCGTCACGTCTCAAATGGGCGTCCTCAGCCAAGTGAAACACCGTCCCAGATCCAGCCACCTTAACAGACATGCAGATGTCTTATTAGGCTACAGTTGACTGAAAGTAAAGCAAGTATGATTTTAATAATTATCTGACACATAATATGATACTCACCAATGCCTCAAGATAAGGGCCAACTCCCTGATATCCAGACTCAAACACGTGGCTCGGATTCCCGACTAGTAGGTGTGTATGTCGCCGATACCACAACATGTAAGGGTCGGAAGAGGGGAGCACCTCATCGCTGTAGTCAGCCTGTACAATACTGTCCCGGCGGCCATCCCACAACTATATGTATGGCATATAAAATAGATGCGGTCGATTACGGCTCGGCCCACGCCTATCGATGACGTCTGCGCCACTCGATGTCGAACCGATCCAAGGACGGATCGACCAAACTGACGGAGGACACGATGGGGGAGATGCCACTCAACCACATCAAAACAAATAAGTGGCACTCTCGCCATCCATATCTCCTGACCCAGTCGGCAGTAGTCGGGGAGCGTATCGAGGACCCCAGCATAAGGCTGCCAGATAAACTACAATGACGACAAATAAATTAAATTTTGCTCGTGAACTCAAAACATATATAATGAATAAGACAACTAAAACGCAATCAAAAAATTTCATACATCTCCCTCAATCATCCGGTCCAGCTGGTCTCTATAAACTACCACTACGTGGGTCGAGACGACCTCGTGGCCCATGTCAACCCTCCACCGGCTACCTCGCGGTCCGGTGGGCATCTGCATGTCCCCCTCATCCCCCTCACCCATAGGAAGCTCACCAGGACCAACCTGTTGCCGCCTAGATGGGGCAATGCGAATCAATCTCTCCTATGCCCAAATCTGCAATTTGAACACAATTACAATACTGATATATGACATACAATATGATAAAATTGTTACTAACCTGTAGTAACACAAGTGGTCCTCCAATCTCCCTCGTACCCACCTGCGCTGCTCGACATAGCATCCTATACAACCATGCCAGAGCCGCGCTACCCGGTATCTTGCCCAATCTCCTCAATGTCTCTCAGCAATGGCAAGTACATCAGCTTGACCAGGTTCTGTGACTTATCAGGGAGAAGTACCCCCCCAATAAGCCACAGAATATATGCTCGGGTATGCTGCTGAGCATGATCTGGAAGATGAGAAAAGTGCTCCGCCAACCACCTGACCCTCAGTCTACCTGCCTGTAAATCTGCTGGTGTGGGTGCTACTTCCAATAGCTCAGCACATAGGGCTATCCACTGCTCCGTCGCGATAGATGGGTCAACTCCAGTAACTGCTCGGCCATCAATCCGAAAACCATATAGAGACGGAATCGTCACGCAAGCGTGTGGCCTCTCCGTCGGAAATGGAATGTATGAGTCTCTGTCGCCACCTCTCGGCGAAGCGTTGATGAGTGGGTGGTCCAGTCGAATGTGCCCGATACGATATACACCATAGAATCCCGCGCGTAATAGATACTGCAAGACTCTATGGTCCAACGGATGGTCCCACAATCCACTATCTGCCCGACGGCATGTCAACACTGTGCGTGCCTCATCCTGCACAAAAGAATTATCAGTTTAAATACTAACATTATCCCGAAATATACAACAAAATGCAAGGTATTTTAATTATAGGCGTAAAGTCCAACAAACGTTATTGCATACCGGACGATCCCACATACTGTCAGCCCGATGTGCCTGTCTGAACAGTGGAACCTCCTCAGGTAGATGTGCCATGAAGCCTGTACAACTGAAACATTAGATCATTCATATCAAAATCTCATTTAATCATAATATAATAACAGAGAAAACTGTAATTATTGATTTTGTAGTTAACGATGTAAAATACAATGAAGTAAATGTTATGGGTTCGAGAAAAGATAAATTTATGTGCCACTTACACGAAGGCAATTCGAAATTAATGATTACATTTATGACATATTTGACAAAACTTAAATATTCATTTTGTAATGCTACAAGTTTGAATAAATTATAAATTTTGCAAAATACATATAAAATTTTGTAATTGTGAACAATGAGTGCAGCATTCCAATTTATAAAATTTTAATTTATAATAGGTTAATTTTTTTATAATAGGTTAATTTTTTTAATAGGTTAATTTTTTTAAATTCCAATTTTGTAATTTTTTTAATTTATATAGTATTCGATATTAAATATATTCAAAATGAATGAAATTATTTGAAATGATAGAAGAACTGCGTGATTAAGTATAGAAGCTTGTAATACACATTTCGAATCAAGTAGACGGTGAAAAACTAGTACACATTTTCAATAAATTATACAAGTTTGCATAAATTATACACATTTGTAATTTTGCATTACACATTTTTCAATCAAGTACACATTTTGTAATACACATTCAAAATAGATAGGTAAAGAAATAATTGAAAAAAACATAATTAAATGATCTATTACAAATGAAGAATTTCAAAATGATATATTACAACATGTAAGTATTACAGTCTTCATCGACCAAGTCGCACGGACATGTTACTTTGTCATGACTGTCTGGTGGCACTCCTTAACGCAATTTGTCAAACGCTTTCGATATATCCATCTCATTTGGAATACGAGCCATAGATGTACGACCCCGTTTTACTTCTCGCAGACGAAGGTCATTAGGCAATAAGGTCCACTGCGGATCATCCCAATAATCTTGATGCGGTATTGGATTGAATTTAGTTTCCCAAACTCTCATGTATCTGAGGAAGCCTATATCTTTGGATCAACGTCTTTGGAATGGATTGTCACCGCATTCAGACATTACAGCGAGCATATGGGAACATGGATAGTGTCGTATCTCATATTTTCCACAACTGCACGTGGGTTGATTCATCCACACAACCTGTCTATTGCGACCTCGTCCACGGCGAAAAGATGTTTGCACCTCAAATACACGGCGGGGCCTATAAGACAATATTGATACAAACTAATGAAATTCATGTTTTTAGGTGTAATTAACTTTACAACATAATAATAATAATTTGTTCACATTACAAACTAACCTGTCATACGATATCAACGTGAAACTATTTCCCCTTGCGATACCCTCCTCCATAGTTCTTTGCATCTCTCTAGGGTATTGGAACTCATTGCGTACATCAGTTTCAGCTTGGGCTCCCATCTCGTCAAAATATTTGACGAGTCGTCGAAATGTAAATTCAACCATAGCTGAAATAGGTAAGTTCCTTGCACCTTTCAAGACGCTATTGAAGCACTCTGCATCATTACTGGTCAATACCCCCCAGCGATATCCACTGTCATATGCAAGGGCCCAATCCTCAGGATTCATCTTGCGGACCCAAATGATGGCTTCTTGGTTAATAGCCTGTATCTGCTCTAAGTAACCATTACACTTTCGTTGATCAAGACTTCGCTTTCCCACGAAGTTGTTTGAGCTCCTTATTTCGAATCGTGTGTTAAAGTTCGCAAACATGTCGAAGCGTCGATGATATCCAACAAATTGGGCGAAGGATTCACAATCCGCCTCCGGCAGCCTAAAATACTCTCATTTCGATCGATATCAAAGTCACTCCTGTCGGTCCATGACAATGTGTTCCTTGATATTTTGAATGAAGAACGACCAAGACTCCAAACTCTCACGACAACAGCGAATGCAAGCGGTAATATTTTGCTATTGGCAGTGACAATCGTTGCTACCAGTAACACACCAGTGTATTTACCGTATAAGAATGTACCATCTATAGTTATCACAGGCCTACAATATCTAAAGCCATCGATGACGGGTTTGAAAGACCAGAAAACAAAGTGGAAGACGGGCATAATGGTTGTATGCCCGGTATATCTATGCTTCCATGTCACGATGGTGCCAGGATTAGATGTCTGTAATGCATGCATGAATTTAGGCAACTGTCTATATGATTCATCCCAATCACCGAATACCATTTTAATTGCCTTTGCCCTTGCATGCCACGCCTTCTTGTATGATACACTATAGTTCATGGTCTTTTTTATATCTTCGATGACATTCTTAATTGGCATATCAGGTTCATTCTGCATACAACAATCAAATATGAGTTGGATTATCTGGATGTGAACACTATAAACAAACAAATATGTATATATATGTAAACATTTATTTTTTATACTAACCGCAACTTGTCCCAAAATATGAGAAGCAATGTAACTGGAGCTAATATTAGTGTGGTCCCTGTTCATTCGTGGGTATAAACAATGGTGAGGACCCCTGTACTGCTTAATTTCAAAAAGACCATGTTTCCTACTAAGAGATGCACGCAACCACCAACTGTAGTCGTGCTTGCAAGCAGACACCCACATGTCTCGCTTGGAGGTTACGACCTTATACTCTCGATTATTTGTTGCATGGTACAATTTCACAGTATGTAGAAGTTGCTTCTTATCAACAAAAACCATTCCTCTGTCCAACTCGATTTTCGCGCTCGAGATCCTTCACGAGGAACGACATCACGGGTACTAATGTCAAAATCACCACCCATGTGAATGTTGTCATAGAAAGGGATTTCAACTCTAGGTGGAATGGGGGCATTTTCAACGTCAACAGGAGCCTGGGCATCATATTCTTCATCATCATCATCATCTGATCCGCCTAATACATTTTCTTCATCACACATTTCATTGTCATCATCGTTTAGGGCGACATTAGGACCGTACATGTCCTTGTCGACAAAGCGCACCTCGTTCCTTTGTTTGACCATATTACCAAAGAACTTCAACCGGAGTGGTATGATGGTACGCATGGCACATCTTGTGTGTTATTGTCAAATTCATAACCATATCCACCATGTGAACTTGATTCTACACCATGCCCTTGAAATGACTGTTGTGTGTAGCCTAGTGGATAACATTGATCTGAGTCATACATAGGAGACTGAAACGCTGTTGTGTCAATCCCATGCGTCAGTAATGTAGTGAACGGACGAGAATCCATCTGTGTCATGTTCAGGATATTCTGTACAATCTCTTTCTCAATGTAGACTTCCAAACAATTTGGCGCTTGAAAATTTGCACCGATACTTAATACGGTGTTCAACGCCTCATCGTCATTGATCGGTAATATCTTGTATTTGCTGTGTTGTTGCTACTGGCGATAAGGATATCTACATTTGAAGGTTAATCGGACACTTTCCCCGTAACTTGCCACCTTTGACGTAAACATCTCCTCTAAATTGCTAAGCGTGGTGCCAATTTGCACCGCATATATCCCTTTCGGCTCAGCATCATATGATACGCCTTCATCGGGATCCCGAATTATGTTTTCCCCCCAGTAGAAAATAATTGGAACAGTGTCCATATACTTGCTTCAATTAAGACAAAAAACATTAAAATAGCAACAATATACTTATATCTCCTTGTACTTGTAAAATAATTATATGAAATTCTACTCATTCAATTACAATTACTTGTGACCTTAAAAACTTTATTTAAGTAATCATCAATTATAATCCAACAATCATTATTGATTTTTAATTAAGATATGAGTTAAAATAATGATAATGCTTTAGATTTTTAGCTTTTTAAGAAAAACATCTTACAACACATACAAAATTAACATCATGCTCTTACGTTATGCTTTTTACATTAATTATTATGATTAAGATCATGCTCTTCTGCACATTAAATGTAATTACGCTAAGTTTTAGGTCTAAAAACCCTAAAAATGATTTATTAATTTTGGTTTATTTTTGTATAAATTATAAAAAAATGATTATAAATTATAAAGTAACAACATTTGTAATCATTAAATAAATATAATTGATGTAAATTGATTTCGGTGATTGATAAATTATAAATCTAAGTAATTTACATAAACTTATAAATGTAAGTTGTTAATCTTGTTACTTTGATTGTAGGTAAAGTTATGAGTGTAGGATGACTCATTTGAATAAACATAAATCAAAATATGTTATGAATGTAGGATGGCTTAAAAAGTTATGAGTGTAGGATGACTTAAAAAGTTATAACTTAATTGAATAAACATAATCCAGGCGCATAAAGAATAAGTCAATTGGATAATTCAAGTGAATAAAAATTATCGAGAATGACTCATTTTATAAATCAAAAATTTGTATTTTTTCATTTTTTCAATTTTTTATTTTTTATCGAGAATGACTCATTTCATTCATTTTTTTTTTCATTTTATAAATCAAAAATTTTCATTTGAGTGTAGGATGACTCAAAAAATTTCAAAAATTATTGAGAATGACTCATTTTTTCAAACATAATTAGTTAATAATTTTTTTGTTTTTTTTATATCAAATGTTTTCATAATAGCATTTTCCATGACGACTTGAAAGGCCTCTTTTCGCAAAGAGGTAAAAAGTACTTTTTTGACTTCTAATGTTTATATTCGACCTCTAATGTTTATATCAATTTTTTTGTGAATCACTTTTAAAAAATCATTTATTTATATCAAATTTATAATAGGGAATGTCATGAAATTTGAGGAGGAAAAACTCGAAAATGAAATTCAATCGTAAATAGGGCATGAAATTCAAGTAAACTATAATTTTACTTAGTCAAACCAATTTTACTTATCGTAGTGGCATGTGGCATCAATTTTACAAACCGATTAGATTTGAATTCTTTTTTTTTTTTTTTTTTTTTTTTTTTGGGTCAACATTCTAAGTAGTTAGATTTTTAATTTGTTAATAAAATTTTAGTGTACTACGTAAAAGGTCACCCATAGAAAATATTAACAATATATATATATATATATATATTTTAAAATAAATATTAACAATAAATATATATATATATATATATAAGATTTAAAAATAAATATATAAAATATTAACAATAAATATATATATATCTATATAATAAAGCAGGACGGTTTTTAAAAATGTGTTAGACACAACTGTCTTACTAGGACATTTCAATGGTTAAGATTCATTTACTTATTTAGATAGATGACAGAGATTATCCCTAAATATATACCTACACATACTTCCCGCCCAAAGAAAGAGTGAACTTCCTCCTTTCACACGTCTCCCCTCTATTCTATCCTTATCTCTCTCCACTCCCCTTCCCGTTTGCCCACGTCTCCCCTCTATTCTATCTTTATCCCTCTCCCTTCTCTGTTCTCATCAGTTTGTAACCGATGCTCCTCTTCGTCACCGACGCTCCTCTTCATCACAAGGTATTCCTGTCCTCCTCCCTTTCTCTGTTGTATTTTTTTTCCCGAAATACAATCAGTTTCTGTATCAGATTTTAAGTGAATCAATCTGCAGATTTGGTGTGTATGGGTCAATGAATTAAGTTTGAGTTTGATGATTTTTCCCACCCTTGGTTGTTCCCTTCGCAATAGGTTATGCTTTACGATTTTTTGGTGATCATAGTTCAGAGGTTGCAATTTCAGAGGTTGCGATTTCATCGCTTAGGTATGGCAATCTCTATCACAACTGTTCTTCTCACCCTTTAGAATCAGAATTTCATAGTTCTGAATCTTTTTATTTTCATCATTTGAAATTTCAGAGGTTAATCCCCAACCCATTTCAGTCCAGGGCTTCACACCCATTAAGTGTTTGTTTGAATGGGTCTGAGAGGGTGTTCCATTTTTTAACTGAATGGATATGGGTTCATTTATTGCTTATTTTTTGCTTGAATCTGAATTTTTTGTGGGTTTTGTTTGGTTGATTTGATTTTTAACTGAGTTTTGAATCTGGATATTTGTCATCATTACTGGTTTTCTTGCTGGTTTTCTTGAGTTGAACCAGTCAGCAATTCGCAAGACATTGTAGAGAAAGAAGATGCGAGAAAAAAAGGGGAATAAAAATGGAGGATTAGCGAATCATGAGTCATGTTTAGGAGCAGAAGAGGACATGGGTTTGAAAGGAGACAAGACAAAAAGTGAATGACAATGTGGGTTTTGATGAGGCCGTGTGTTTGGGGACCAAGAAACCCTTCCAAAAATCAAGGAAAGTGAAACAGAAACTGAAACACAGAAAGAATTAGAACAAGAAAATGAAAGAAAGGAACTGTAGTAACAGACAAGTGTGGTTGTTGTGGGAGGAGTGGAATTGCCAAGATCCATAGTAATTGCAATCTGATTGTATACCAATTGATCAACCACTGGCCAACTTTCTTTCTCTACTCTTATTTATTTCTTTATTTATTTATTGGGTTTCACTATATCTAATTAATATATACATGATTAGAGAAGATTGGTTGAGTAAAACCCACAAGATGAGGAAGGGAAGCACTTTGATTTGAAATATATATATGTCTATATATCTATATATCTATAATAGATATATGATGAAGTTAACTGGAATTCAAAGTAGCTTGCTTCTGTAATTGGTACCTTTGACATTATGTGGTGGCCATTCACATATCAAGAGATCAATTATAATCCTTTGGAGATTTTGTTTGAATAATTTTGCTTAAGAGAGAATGAAACAAATCAGCAAGAACAAACTGATTTGTGGAATTACAGAATCAAACAAATCAGCAAGGTGTTTTATATTCTTATAATATGCAGATGCATCTACTGATTTGTGGAAGAAGGTTCGAGAGGGAGACGAATATGGGTAGCTCCTTGCTGCTATTGTATATACACTGATGATAAAGTTGTCTCTCTTTATAACTCATTTAATCTCCTCATATTACTATTATTGAAACATATTATTTTTTATTTTATTTTAGGATTACCATTGTGTCCGAGTACATTTTTGTTTAAAGTCTTCAAAGAGTAAGATGGGAGAAATAAAACACTTTTATAATGTTGAAATTTGGATTTCCAGTATTATGATGAAGCTAACTGGAGTTCAAAGTAGCTTGCTTCTGTAATTGGTACCTTTGACATTATGTGGTGGCCATTCACATATCAAGAGATCAATTATAATCCTTTGCGAGTGATTTATTTACCCAATTATCTGCTCTTAGCAGTCATTTGGTGTTTCCTTACTGCAATGCCTCTGCTAATGGGGTATTTTGGTCCTTGAACGGTTTTCCTTCATGCATTATCTGCTCTTAGCAGTTGCTCATAGACTGGTTGGGGCTCCATTTTGCTTAAATAGGGGTGTTAATTTCTTATTTAAAACAAAAGCTCTTAAACAGCTGTTTGGTAAAAAATCTATTTATTTCTGTTTAAAAAAATTTAAAAATGCATAACTTAAGTTCTACAAATCTATTTTTAACAAAATTAATATAGGTAGATTTGTCTTTCTGTTATCTTTCAAATAATAAGATCAATATTGAATATTACATTTAAAAATAAATAAATAAATAATAGATTGATTTTTCGATTATTTGATATTTAATTTGTTTGAAATTGTAAAGTGTAGTCTATTAAATAGATTTTTATAATTGCATTTTAATCTTAAATTTAAATAGTGTTGCGATTACAATTATATTATAATCCTAACATTATTTACATCGTGCCTTCAGGCACGGGCATACGCTAGTATATATATATAATATTTAAAAAAATTTAGTAAGAAAACGAAATATCTGACTTTTCTATTTTGCCATATCCCTATCTCCAAAAAATAAATATATATATATATATATATATTTGCTCCTGGCCAAAATGATGAGAAAACTTCCATAGCAATTTCTTATCACAAATTTTGTTCCTTACTTTTCAATTTCTTATTCTTACTTAACAAATTGAAATTTCGAATAAAATTATTTTGGTTAATTTATTAATTTTAATTTACTACTCCGCATCACCTAATTAATAATAATTTTTACAGCCAAATTAACGTTTCTCTTTCTTATGTAATTAATTAACAGCATTAAAATTATTGTAAATATTTAGCTGCATAGGACAAAGGTAATTTATTGGAATGACAATAAAAGGAAATGGCATGATTATTCCTTAAATACGTTTTGATTCAAAAGAAACGAAAATATGTTTTGATTATTCCTTAAATTTGTTTTGATTCAAAATTTGTTTTGATACAAGAAAATTATTATTATTACAGATAATTAAACACATTCAACATTCAACAAATTATGAATTCAACAAATATGTTTTGATTCAAATTCAACAAATTCAACAAATTCAACATTCACAAACTATCTATACTTAAAATATGTTTTCATTCACAAATTCAACATTCAACAAATATAATTAAAATTCAACATTCACATTCACATTCAACAAATTACCTATACTTAAAATTTCACAAAAATCAACCATAACCCTAATTTATTCACAAACATAAACCCTAACCCTAACCCCACATTCATGAACCCTAACCCTAATTTATTCACAAATATAAATCCTAACCCTAACCCCACATACATGAACCCTATCCCTAATTTATTCACATTTTCACAAACACAAATATATTCACAAATATAAACTGTAATGGTAATTTATTCGCACTAAAGTAGATGATAGAAGGCATACCAACGAGACAGACAGTACAGAGGGAGGTCGAGAGAGAGACAGAGCAGGGAGCTCGAGAGAGAGACAGAGCAGTGAGCTCGAGAGAGAGACAGAGCGGGAGCTCGAGAGAGGGAGCTCCAGAGAGAGAACAGAGAGAGAGAGCTCGCGAGAGAGAGAATAGAGAGGAGTAAGAGCGAGAGAGAGACAACAGAGGTATATAGAAATCGTGAATACAAAACACGGGGCTGGGGTGCTTATATTCATGTTTTAAAATCGTGGTTCACAACCACGATTTCACTTAACCAAAACAAACTTGCCTAAAATCGTGGTTACAAACTGCGAGTTCAGAACAAAAAATTTTCTGATGAACTCGTGGTTAGAAACAGCGAGTTCAGAGCAAAAACCATTTGGGGTGAACTCGTGGTTACAAACAGCGACTTCAACATGAACTCGTGGTTATGAAATGCGAGTTCAGAACAAATTTTTTTTGCGATGAAATTAATTAAACTCGTGCTTCGGAATTCAAAAGAAAAAAAAATTAAGTAAACTCGCGTTTTCTAACCGCGAGTTCTTAAGCAAACTCGCGTTTTGTAACAGCGAGTTCAAGATTTGGCAAATCCGGGGCAAAAGTGTTGAACTCGTGATTGTGAACCGCGAGTTAGCCTATTTTGGGAAATCTTCGAAAACTAGGCTTAGTTTGGGAATTACCTTGCTATTTTAGCTTATTTAGGGAAATGGCCCCGTTTTTAAAACGACTTGAAATTAAAACGGTGTCGTATTATTAAACAAAAAAATGCGACGTTTATAAAAACGCCGTTAAATGTTAGAAACAGAGGCATTTTTTTAAACGTCGTTAAATAAACGCCGTTAAATCCCAATTTTCTTGTAGTGACATTAAGACCTGTGATGCACGGACACAGACACGGACACGGGACACGACACGGACACTCTGATACGCAATTTTTTTAAAAAATGGGAGACACGATATGCTAGGAACATGTTTAACATATATAATTTTATTTGTTTATTATATATCTAAAATTTAAAAAATAAAAAAATAATAATAAATCATTGGTTCCTATAAAATTATTAAACACATTACCTAAAATTTTTAATAAAAATTGATTTTTTTTTCAAATAAAAATAATTTGTTTTATAAATTTTAATAAAAACATGGATATAAATAAAAAAAAATAAAAAAATGAAGGATGGAAAAGAGACAGAAAAGGGAGAGAAACAGAAAATGCAGGAGAGAGACACAGAATAAACAAAATCAAAGAAGAGAAGAAGAAGACAGAAGATGAAGAGAAGAAGAAGAACACAGATGACCAATTCGAAACAGGTTAAGGTTTCTTCTCTCTTTCCTCGGTCTATCTCTCTCTTTCCCTCGATCTATACCCTCAATCCATCGATCTGTCTCCCTCTCTCTCTCATCGATCTGTCTATGACTCTCTCTCTTTCTCCTCTCCAACAGGTCTTGGGCTTCTTTGGTCCAAACCTGCGTGTCTAAAATGTGTCATCGCGTGTCCACTGCGTGTCCGACAGGAAAAATTTGAAAAAAAAAAAAAAAAAAAGAAACACGTAAGGGAGAGTATCATACAAGTGTCCGCAGCGTGTCCAACACTTGTATGCAAGCCTAAGGGACGTGTCCGTGCTTCATAAATTAAAACCTTAGTTGAAGAGTTCATTTTTCTCTTTATATCAACTAATAATTCGATTCCCTTCCGTTGATATAACATGATGCTCTACATAAGGTTATCTCTAATTGCATGATACCAGCCAAGAACCCCCAAAGCAAAGAAAATACTCTTTGGCAGGAATATCATGATACTGATGTGATGATGTAGCCAAAGTCCTCGGTTATGATAAAAGCCAACTCAATTATTAAAGATGGTGTTGGGACACATGTGATGGTTGCGATAACGTTTTTGGAAAGAAGCAATCTTTAGTTATTTATGGTCTTACTTTCTAAAGTTCTTCTATTGGTAAGACTCAATCTCAGTCATCTTTGATGCTTGTTGCAATATCCCTTTTTTGTCAAGTTGAGAATCTTGATCCCTCCCTAGGAGCAACATATCTTTCACCCACCCCACCCATTTCACTTCTCCACGCTTATTGAAAAAGAGTCCATAACAAAAGCTAACCTCTATAACAAGTTGAATCCAAAAAAACTTCAAGTATATAAAATTAAAACAACATAAAGACCAGTAATCTAAACCAAGTTCATTACCTTATCAGTACTTGTCTCTGATATAAACACAGAACTGAAAGGAATATTGAACGAAGAAGCAGCAACTTGAGCAACTTTTGTATGTAAACCTTGCCCCATCTCAACACCCCCATGTGTAACTAACACTGTTCCATCAGTGTAAACTTGTACAAGAGCGCCTGCCTACAGTCAACAAGATGCAGTAACAAGAATATGAAAAATATAGCAACACTAAAACAAAAACCAATAACCATCTAGAAACATTGAGTTTTCTTTTCTTGTAAGACAACTTCTAGAAGATTATAAAAATAAAAAATAAAAAATAAAAAACAAAAAAAAAATAAAAAAAGAAAAAAGAAAAAAAAGAGGGCACATGCTTCTGGGATATCTCCATAAAGGCCAGTAACATCAAGTTCCATATGTAAGACAATCTTTACAAGAAGATACTTCATTCTCATCACTCAGTATATAACTACATCAGCTAAGCGATGAACTACCCTATCAACATCCCTAACAGAGACCTGAGCCCTAACGAAGTATCAACCACTAGGCAAAGTAATTGCAAAATCCACATGTACATAATCAATAAAGATATATATATATATATAGAGATATATAGATACATAGCCTATATTACATGAATTCAGGAACACATCAGACTTGAGACTGTTGGTAAGTTTCAAGCTACGTTACGTGTACTAGGGTGTGGGCATTGGGTGTGGGTGCGTATCTAGGGTTGGACACTTCAAAACTAAAAAATTAAGGATACATAAATATGGATCCAAATTTGGATATAGATACGGGGATACGTTAAATAGTTATTTCTTAAATAAATTTATTATATGAAGATGAGTTAAAAATAGTTAAGAAATAAAAGATTCTGTTAAAAAAATAACAAATAAAAATTATATTAGGCATAAAATAAATTATATTATATATGATAAAATAAATAATATTTTTATTTTAGGCATCAAAATTATATTATTTATGATATATTATATATGATAAAAATTATAATTTATAAATTATATTATATATGATAAAAATTATAATTTATAAATTATATTATATATTATTTATGATAAATTATTATCACGGAGACTAGGGAGATTGATGCAAATGTGGTCCATAAAATTAAGGCAGGGTGGCTTAAGTGGAGGAGCGTATCTGGGATATTGTGCGATAAACAAGTACCCACTAGATTAAAAAGGAAGTTCTATAAAATGGCTATTAGACAAGCAATGTTGTATAGGACGAAATGTTGAACAACTAAGAAACATCATGTGATAAGATAAGTGTTGTTGAGATGAGGATACTAAGATGGATATATGACAAAACTAGAAAAGACAGAATCAGGAATGAGTATATTCGAGAATAGGTAGGAATAATACCAATAGAAGATAAGTTGGGAGAAAATAGATTGAGATAGTGTGGTCATATACAACGGACATCAACAGAGGTAATAGTGAAGAGATGCGATACAGTAATGGTAGATGATAGTGTTAGAGGAAGTGATAGATCTAGATTAACGTGGACTAGTGTAGTGAATAGAGATATGACTCTCCTTAATTTGACTAACGAAAATCGAATGGAGAAGAAGGATTCATGCAGCCGATTCCATTTGATGGGACTTAAGGCTTGGTTTCATTTGGTTTGGTTATTATTTATGATAAATTATACTAAATATTATTTATGTTAAATTATTTAATTAGGGTAAGAAAAGAGGAGATTGAGAGTGAGAGACAAATAAATCGAAGAGAGAGAGAGAGAGAGAGAGAGAGAGAGAGAGAGAGAGAGAGAGAGAGAGAGATAAAGAGGAGATCAAGAGTCAGAGAAGAGTGAAGATGATCGAGAGACAAAGACGATCGAGAGTGAGAGAAGAGAGAAGACAATCAAGAGAGACGAAGATGATTGCAACTTGAGATGAAGATCGAAGCCCTAATCATAGGTATGCCACTGCATCCATCTTCTCCATACCCTATCCTGGCCAGATTCCATACTCGTACCCGTATCCATATCCGTATCGTATCGAGTCAACACAAGTACTTCACCAAAAGTAATGAGTCTTTGTGACGTAGGTTTCAAGGTCATGCATTCATCGACTCCACAAATTTTAAGGCAAATGACTCAATCAAATTCATAAGGTTTCAGCACTTATTTATACTATATATTAAGCAAAATGGGGTTTTTAACCCCAAGGCCTATGGGAGCTCCAATCTCCTAATCCTAATTTTCTAATTTTTTGATTTAAAAAAAAAAAAAAAACACCTCAGCATTTATTGACTTCTCTCAACTCAACCTCAGCATTTATTGACTTCTCCCAATTCACAATCCCTTTTGACTTCTCTCATAATTATTGCAACACCCTTTTCAATTTCTCCTATACACTATGGTTACACACAAAAATAAAATAAAAAAGATAAGAATTTAACTATAGATCTCAAAAAGATATAACATTTAAATTTGAATTATGATTTAATAATATAATTATGTATTTTTTTTTATGTATATCTATCAAAATTTTAAATTACTTAATGGGACAAATTAATCAATTTTCCAAAATTATTGATTTTTAATTTACAAAATAGATTAAAAAAAAACTATTGACTGATTTATTTATTTAATAACAAAAATATTTCATAATCTCTCCCTCCTAATCTCTCTCACAAATTTTTCCTTTCCAAAAAAATCAGATAATATTTTCTATTAAAGTTGTAGATATTTACCTATATTTTATATGTTATATTATAACATAACAAAAAAAACTAAAAAACTAAAAAAAAAATCTTTAAAGTTTATCTAAATAAACTTTAAATCAATAAAACTCACATGTCTGTCACATATCTAACTCACATCATAACTTACCTAAATAATAATAATTAAAAACAAATAGAAACCACAGATAAATTAAATTTAAAAAAAAATATACCCACAACTCCATCTTAAATAAATTGAAAAAAAAAAAAAAACCCGAATAGAAACCACACAAAAATAAAAAAGATATATCTATCTATCTATACTATATATTAAGCAAAAGAGGGTTTTTAATCCCAAGGCTTGTGAGAGTTTCAATCTCCTAATCCTAATTTTCTAAATTTTTGATTTAAAAAAAAAAAAAAAACTCAGCATTTATTGACTTCTCCCAACCCAACCTTAGCATTTATTGACTTCTCTCAACCCACAATCTCTTTTGACTTCTCTCATAATTATTGCAACACCCTTTTTTAATTTCTCCCATACATTATGGTTACACACAAAAATAAAAAAAAAGATAAGAATTTAGTTATAGATCTCAAAAAGATATAATATCTAAATTTGAATTACGAGTTAATAATATAATTATGTATTTTTTATTATGTATATCTATCAAAATTTTAAATCACTTAATGGGACAAATTAATCAATTTTCCAAAATTATTGATTTTTAATTTACAAAATAGATTAAAAAAACTAGCGACTGATTTATTTATTTAATCACAAAAATATTCCATAATCTCTCCCTCCTAATCTCTCTCACAAATTTTCAAAAAAAAATATTAAAACTTGCATTCTTTTTCTCTCTCCCAAAAAATTAGATAATATTTTTTATTAAAATTGTAGATATCTACCTATATTTTATATATTATATTATAACATAACCAAAAAAAACTAAAAAACTAAAAAAAAAGCTTTAAAGTTTATTTAAATAAACTTTAAATAAATAAAACTCACATGTCTATCACATATCTAACTCACATAATAATTTACTTAAATAATAATAATTAAAAACAAATGGAAACCACAGATAAATTAAATTTTAAAAAAAGATACCCACAACTCCATCTTAAATAAATTGAAAAAAAAATATAATTTTCCAAAATTATTGATTTTTAATTTACAAAATAGATTAAAAAAACTATTGACTGATTTATTTATTTAATCACAAAAATATTTCATAATCTCTCCCTCCTAATCTCTCTCACAAATTTTCAAAAAAAAAATATTAAAACTTGCATTCCTTTTCTCTTTCCCAAAAAATCAGATAATATTTTTTATTAAAGTTATAGATATCTACCTATATTTTATATATTATATTATAATATAACAAAAAAAAACTAAAAAAAAAATCTTTAAAGTTTATCTAAATAAATTTTAAATAAATAAAACTCACATGTCTATCACATATCTAACTCACATCATAATTTACCTAAATAATAATAATTAAAAACAAATGGAAACCACAGATAAATTAAATTTTAAAAAAAAAGATACCCACAACTCCATCTAAAATAAATTGAAAAAAAAAATACCCGAATAGAAACCACACAAAAATAAAAATAAAAATAAAAAGATATATCTATATATATATATATATCTCTACTATATATTATGCAAAAAGGGGGTTTTAACTCCAAGCTTTGTTGGAACTCCAATCTACCAATCTAAATTTCTTAATTTTTTGATTTAAAAAAAAAAATATTAGCATTTATTAACTTCTCTCAACTCTTAAGTTTTACCCTCATAATAATACTTTAATGCATTAAGAACAAGCATAAAATTTTTTTTTTGAAATCCAACACATATGAATTCCTTGAAAAGTCTTAACACATATGATTATTATCTCTCATAATAACATTTTAATGCATTAAGAACAAGTATAAAAAAAAATTCTTGAAAAGTCCAACACATATGATTATTATCAAAATATCAAACTTTAATATGATATAATAAGAAAAAATGATATTTAATTCCTTGAAAAGTTCAACACATATGATTATTATCAAAATATTAAACTTTAATATAAAATAAAAAAGAAAAAAAAGAAGACATTTAAAAAAAACATTTAAAAATCACAATTCACATATATAGATAATTTTAAACACAATCCGTACATAGCACAGGTGACATGCTAGTATCCTCTAAATGAAAAGTGTGCTTAATAACATAAAGTGTCTAATATTATATATGGACTTTAGCTTTTATTTTATAATAGATAAATGAATAGATGAAAGCCTGCTCTAAAACTTCTAGAGGCCTCGTTTGGGAAGTGGCTATTTTAGTAGGCTATTTGGCTATTTGGCTATTTTAGTGACTATTTTAGTTTTTGTGTTTGGGAAGATGAGATGGATTTTATTTGAGTTGTTGTATTGAAAAATGTGTTAAAATGATGTTTAAAATTAAAATGACAAATTTATCCTCAAAAAAATATTTTTTTACATGACTAGTAAGGGGTAAAATCGTAATTTACTCTTCTTGGTCCTACACCGCCGGTCATGCAGTGTAGGTCATGCGTCTTGATCCTATTATTTTTTTTTTATTTTTTTTATTTTTTGAAAACCCATGCACAGTGCCAATTTTAGACTATTTTCACAAATGAGGCTATTTTAACCTCATTTTGTACTTCCCAAACACCCCCAGAATATGCCTCCAGCTTTTATTAGGTAATAAAACTCATCTCCCAAGAAGAAACCCATAGGAGAATCAATTTAACTCTTATTGTTGTTCCCTAGGGAATCCATAACTTGGTATCTAGGTCAGGAACATAGTATTAATATTTCTTGAGCCCAACTACGTGAGGTTTTTCTATCAAAGCTAGGATCCTTGCTCTAAAATATTCCTTCTCGTCAAGTTAACTACAGTGGAGGCTTGCCTAAATGCTGGATAGCCATTGGGCCACTCAAAGGATAACTGGTCACCTCACGACAAGCAGAACAAGAACCAGCCAAATTGATCAAAGAAAACTTGGGCTCTTTTTGATTGACTTCTCAGAATTTGTTTTCTGAATTTTTTTTGGTTTTTTTTTTTTATTGTTGTTTTTTTTAAAAAAAATAAAATAAAAATTAGAAATTAGTTTGAGAAAAATAAACACTAAAAAAGATACTTTTTCAATTTTTAAAAATTATTTCACCCCAAAATCATATATAAATAATGACTTCCGGTTTTTGCATATTTTTAGCTTCTTTTTTTTTTATTTTTTTATTCTAGGGGGGTAGTAAACTTTTTCTAAAATTTTCCAAAAAAACTTTAAGCTTCTAGATTTAGCTCGACAAGACAAACTGAAAAATTATAAATTTTTTTAAAAATTCCGAAAAAAATCTAGAAAAGATAAAAATAAAAAATAATGGTTCTTTTGGCTTATTTTGACTTTTTCAATTTTTTTTTTTTTGGAATTTTTCTAAAAAGCTGTATTTTTTATATTCGTCTTGACAAAATGGACCGGAAAAGTAAAAATGTTTGACATAATTTTTATAAAAAAGTCACTAAAGACAAAAAAAAATTGGGAAAAAGATGTGGTTTTTTTCTGTGTTCCCAACCCTAGCTACATCTTTTTTTACCAATCTAGTATTTGAAACTTTTTTAAAAAATAGATTCTGAAAAATGTAAAACCCAAGTTTTGAATATTATTTTTTGGATAGATTGGCAATTACATTAATTTATATGGGTCACTTAGCAATATCAAGGATTTAATTATGAGATGGCATTATTATTTCAATTAATTTGTATGGGTAATTTAGTAATTTTAAGGAATTAGGTTATTAACCCTTTATGTAAAAAAAAAAAGAAAACTTATTTCTCACAATGATTTCTTTCTAGGGTTTTCTATCGTTAGTGCCTCAATTACCATCCACCGGCGTTCATAACTCATTGTCCATAGGCATTCGTACCTCATCCACTGTCCATGGTATCACCCACCATTCCTATCTCACATAGTCCAGATTTATAAATATCCTAATCTTCATTGTTTGTGCCTTGAAGAAACAAATCCATCTCTCACAGCCACTATATTGTCATCATTCGCACTTTCTCGGTATCTCTTCTAGATCTCCACTGTAGAAGTGTAGGTGATCGAGACGGTTTGTGAGATTGAGGTGGATCTTGGTAATTTGAGTTTAGCTTGGGAAATATTATTTTAGCTGTTTGAGGTAAGTAACCCTCTATCACTGTTGGTTTATTTTTATTCCTATCGAACCGTTTAAAATCATAAATATTTATTCATAGCTTTCCTGTTCTCTTAAAATAAAATATGGGTCAAGTATAAAACAATATCGAATATTATTATGAAAGTTATTTGAATATTTTGTGAAATTATTCTGAAAATTGTACAAAGTGTTTATTCCGAAAATATCGAATATTTTATTTAAAATTTGTGTATTGTTTGAATTTTGAACATTACTCTAGTCTGACTATGATTTGGACCCTAGCCAATGGGGGTTATTTATTGGCACAGAAACTAGTTTCTTTTGGGGCTTTACCACCGGCCTATGTGTGGTTCTGCGCCTTGTCACGGGCTAAGTGACCGTAGTCATTAAGACTTGAGTTTTGTGAATCGAATCATTGAACCATCTGAATATCGAACCATCGATTTGAACAATGAATTACTTTGAATTATCTTGTTGGCTTTTCATTTAAAATGTATTGTACATTGTTTATTTTTAGCTATGAAACCATCTCACAAATAATTGTTCATTTATTGAACTGTAGAAAAATTTATATTTATTGGTTATCGATTTATTTATTTATTTATTTTTGTATACTTGATCCAGCTAGCAGTGATGGTTGGTTATTTACTAGGCTATCAAGCTTACCTTTTTTTTTTTTTTTTTTTTTTTTTTTTTCAGATTCTGAAGAGTAGAGCTGCGCGGGATTTTTACATATGGGAGTGCCGAGAGTAGGGCTATGGATTAAGTACTTCGATTATTATTTTGTTAATGGATTTTAATAGTGGACTAGGTGGGAAATTATCATAATGTGCCAAGAGTAGAACTATAATTGAAGTACTTGGATTATTGTTTTGTTAATGGATTTTGTTAGTGGACTTGGTGGATAATTTCATACGATAAGAATAATCAATTTTTGTGAATTTTAGCATTATGACAATTTAAGGATTTATTTTGAGTATTTTACATTGTGGGTTATGTGATTGGATTCTTAGCCTTGCATGCTCACTTTTATGAGTGTGCGGCGTTGTCACGGAGCTTGGGGCATGACAAAAAATGAACCAAACAAAGCCTTGAATTTGGAGGAGTTTCGATAGTGTTTGAACGCCTTTGTTAGTTGGTACTTAATATTTACTTTCTTGATTGAGAGGCACACTTCAGTGGTCATCAGCAGAATTAGTTTGGAGAGCTAGGATTCTTGGAAGCAGGGAAATCTTATGAAAGATATATTACAGATTTTTTATGTCAGGTGGGGGTGGAATATTGGTGGATAACAAAATCAGACGAGGGTGAGGCAAATGGTATCCGGATCGTCTGTCGCCCCGACCCTGTCGCCCCCAAAACGACGTCGTTTTGGGGGCGAATTAAAAAAAAAAAAAACGCAGAGCAGAGGGAGGAAGGAGAGGAAGAGGGAGGAGGGAGGAGGAGGTCGCAGCTCGTCCGCCGTCCCTCGTCGCAGCTCATCTGCCGTCCCTCGCCGCCGGCCGTCGATCGTCGCAGCTCCACCCCGTCGCAGCACCTGCGACTGCCGTCGCCTCCGCCTCCTCCTCCTCCCTCTTCCTCTCCTTCCTCCCTCTGCTCTGTGGTTCTTTGAATTCATTTCAAAACGACGCTGCTTTGGGGGGCGACAGGGTAGGGGCACAGACGATCCGGATTCGAGGCTAATGAGTTACTAGGACTAGGCAACCTGTAAGAGAACATTTGTGAACTTTGAGATATAAAATTTATGGGATTTTCAGTCTTAAGATTATTATTTATGGTTCCTTGATTGAGCAGAATGAAGAACCATTATTCAAGCAACTAGTTTCAATTAGTTGAAGCTAGGCATTGGTAACAGATGTCCCATCCTCTGTATTTCAAGTCCCCTTTCATAAAATAATTGATAGATTATCAGTAAGAGTTCATTCAAGGTATTAATTTTGAAAGCAATCAGGAAAAATAATAGTGCAACCAAGCAGTTAAAATAATTCTGTTAAAGTCAAAACATCCAAGACTTTTCAGCTCACAGGGTTCCCACATGATGCAAAGGAAAAACTTCAGAAATTCTAGACCTTTTCTATTGTCCACTAGCAACACAAATAATCAGTACATCCAAACCTTTTATACTGTCCATTAGCAACACAAATGATCAGTACACATAATGGTGTATTAGGCTAATCAGTTGAAGCTTAAATGATGTGCAAGTATGCTGTTAGCACATCTTTTGTTCTTTTCCCTATCAAATTATTTGCAATGATTTTAAACTCCTTTAATGCTACCACCAGCCATGGACAGATGGTAATTGTTCTTTTTAAGCTCCTTTTCATTGTTTTTCTTCTTCTGAGATTTGATCAAAGTTGGACCATTGATGCTGTATTTGGTTGGGAGATTTGGGAAGAGAAAGGTAAAAGGTAGGTGAAATGTAAATAAAATATAGTTACATTTCACCTAGTTTTACACACTTTTTTCCTTTTATTTTCCAAATTCCTTCCCAAATTTCCCAACCAAACACGGCGTAAAGCTTGCAAAGTGCAAATGTGATGAATTTCATAGAGAGATCCTTGATTGTGATGAATTGCATAATTGAGTGAATTCAACAGACACATTTGAAATACTACTCTAACCAGTGATGTTTCAGACATCACAAGAAGAATACTTGGCTCCACCCCTAAACCCAAAAAAGGAAGCATCAAATATTCACAGCCTCGTCATTAAAACACCACCCTACTTGAGAAACCAAATATACTAATATAATTTCAAAGGTTACCTGGTTCATGAATTTGGTTGTAAACGAAATGCCAAATTTTGTTGGTACCATAGCAACCCCACGCTTCTTCCATCGATTTTGAAAATTAAACTTTTCAACTTCTTTTCGAGCCTTCAGAAAGTCACATGATGACTTCAGTTCATTCCAAAGCCGCTGCAGGGTACAGTGTTGAATTTGTTGACCAAAATGTAATACCGATCCTTCACTCAAAAAATTTCCTGATTGGAAAGCCATTTTATGAAAGTTACTGACATATGCAACAGTGGCTACAAATCTGATCTATTACGTAAAACACAATGACAACAAAATATCATCAAGAGCAGTGACTTACCCTAATCTCTTCGGGACTTTTCTTGAGTTCCAGGGCTATTCTTTGAATCCAATTTTCAGTAATAAGCATACCTTGAGTACCACCGAATCCTCAGCAAGCAGTATTGCTAGGAAAATTAGTGAAGCAAACCCTTCCGTTTATCTTGACATTTAGGATCTCACAGACATTATCAGAATGAAACATAGCACGTTCAAGTATAGCAAGAGACAAATCAAGTGAATTTCCAGCATTATTGTATATTTCAAGATCAAGAGCAAGAACCTTTCCATCATTTTTAAATCCAACCTGCATCAAAAAATTTAGCGTTATTATTGACATGCTCCATCATATTTAAAATTTAGAGTTTTTTTTTTTTTTTGAGTTTTAAAATTTAGAGTTAATAAGAAGCACAAGAAAGTGCAATAACAAGCTTAAGGAGGTCTCATTAAAAAAGTTGCAAGAGAAAAGTTCCTCCTTTCTCCCTCACTACTTTTACCTTAAATGCAGAATCTATTTTGTAGTAAACAGTCAACCATGAGTAAAAAAAAAAAAAACACACAGAAGGTTGATAACAGGTTGTAGAAACAAATTCCATATCTTCAGTTGGTCTCCAGTTATATATACAGCTCCATAATTCAGTAAGATTATTTTGTTTTGACAAGTATTGTCCAACAAGACAAATAAAAATAGTACCTTGTACTTTCCAAGAAAGCTATGTCTCTGCCCAGTTGTCATCATATCTATATCCCTGTCTAAAGTTAGTTTGACAGGTCGGTTCAGCAGGTATGATGGAACAGAAGCCACAGCAGCCAGAAAAGCTGATCTTGTCTCTTTTCCACCAAATGCACCACCAATTCGTTTGGTTTTGCAAACCACTTTTGACATGGGAAGGCCAAGGACATGGGAAACATGTTAACTGACAATAGAAGTTAAACCGCCAGAAAAGAAAATAAAAAATGAGGCCCAAAGACAAGCATCACACACACACTGAACTGAACTCAGTAATTCATGAAACTTGCAACAATGGTGAAGGAAACAATCATGCATTATTATCCATATAAATTAAGGGTGTGCAACAAACCCGACTTGAAAAATGATGCTGCAGACAGTTTTGTCAGACAACCCAGTCAGCTACGGATAGTAACTGCAAATTTTTTTCATATAGAATGCGAAACCATTCAACCAGATCCGACCAAACTAATTAAATACACTAAATTTTATACGTGGCATACTCGTTTGTTTGCTATTGCATCTTTATCTCTTCTAAAAAATTTGTCTACAAGCTGCGTCAATAAAGCTGTTGGAAACATCAGAAGTCATTAATACAACATGGAAAAGCCTGCAAGTCTTTGAAAGAAAAAGAAGTCATTATTATATTTTATAGGAAAACAGCTACCTAATGCCTATCCCAAAGCCTAAAATTCTTCTTTTAATTGATGAAGATTACAATATCCTTATTCTTTATTTTGTTATTCTGAAACAAGCTTCTCTCACCTCTTAGCTTTCCCTCTCTCTCTCTCTCTCTCTCTCTCTCTCTCTCTCTCTCTGAACTTCTTTCAAATCTTTCTTAAACTTTCACCTCTGATGCCTCATATCTCTCCTATTTTATTTTTATTTCTCATATCCCTCTCTTAGTATTCCTCAACACCTCACCTCTGAAACTCCCTCCTCTCCCTCTTACGCTCTCTCATAACCAGAGGGTTATTGTACTAGTTATTTTGCAGTGGACGACAATGAAGGTTGCTTTGGTTGGAAATCAGTGGCCAACAAATAAACCCAATAAATCTCTCTTCCATTTTTTTTCTTTTTCTTCAATCTCAGATTTGTACATATGGATTAGGAATTGAAGAGAAAAGTGTAAGTCACGGCTTTGTTTCTGATAAGCTATCAGTTCATACAGATCATACAAATCAATTATCTACTACAACTCAAGCAATAGCACATCAGAGTCACAGCAGAGGAGATCATCAAAGCAGAGTCACAGTAGGGAAGAGTCACACAGCAGAGAAGAGTCACGTGTCAAGCTCCAAACAGAATTAGTTAGATCAGTTAGATGGTTATGAATTAATCAGAGTTAGGTTATATTTCAGTTACATGTAAACTGTAGTTCAAGTGTAGTTACATAGTCATTTTCTCTATAAATATGTATAAGCACTGTACTCAAGATCTATGAAAAAAGAGAGTTTGTTATTTTTCATCATGGTATCAGAGCATATTAGCTCTCACGAGCACAATCAAGATCCTCCAATGGCAAGTCCATCTTTGCCTTCATCCATGTCAGTTGCTTCCTCTAATCTGAGTTTGCTCTTGTCAAACTTCAATTCTTTGGTTACTGTTAAGCTAGATTCCAGTAACTTTCTCATATGGAGAAATCAGATGCAGAATGTGTTGCGTGCTACTGGCTTCCTAGGTTTTGTAACAGGTTCTATTCCATGTCCAGCAATGGAGATGTTTGATTCCTCTGGAACTTTATCTCCAAATCCAACATATGAAGAATGGCAAAAGATCGACAAGATCTTCTCGGTGTAATGTGACCACGTTATCTTCTACAGTGTATTCTTCTGTTCTTCATCTGCAAACAAGTCATCAAGTTTGGCAGATTCTTGAAAAGAGATTTACTTCAGTTTCCCGATCACATATTCATCAATTAAAGAATCAGCTTCAAACAGTTCATAAGAAATCATCCTCCATGGAAGTTTATCTCTCACAGATTAAGGAGATCTCAGATCAATTGGCCTTGGCTGGTACACCAGTCGATGATGAGGATTTGGTGTTTTTGACTTTGAAAGGGCTATCTGATGAATATGACTCATTCAAAACCTCTATTCGAACAAGATCTGAAGGAGTCTCTATGGCAGATCTGTGCTCCTTATTGTGCTCAGAGGAAATTCACATTGAAACCAAATTGAAGCATTCATCAAGTGATCATCTCAGTAGTGCTTACTCTGTAGTAAAAAATTCTTCATTCTCCTCCAACAATGCAGGTGAATCTTCACATACCTCTTCTTTTCGTTCAAACAGAGGTTTCACCAATTACAGAGGAAGATTTCAGTCTAGAGGTTCTAGAGGAGGCAGATTTCATAATTCTCATGGTAGATACAACAACAGATCTCACAATACTCGAGGTAGAAGTGACTACTCTTCTCATGGTCCTATCTGTCAGATCTGTGGAAAATCAAGACACAGTGCTTTGGACTGTTGGTATAGGTTAGACACTACTTTTTAGTCTTCTACATCTCAGCCGAAGTCTTCACCACACTCTTCTCATGCCTATGCTGCCACAGTGCCTCAGTCTGCAAACTCATCTGTCCCTCCTTGGTACATTGACTCAGGTGCTACAAATCACTTAACTAATGATCTTTCTAATCTGCATCACTTTCAACCTTATCAAGGTTCTGAACAAGTTCAAATAGGTAATGGATCTGCTTTGCCAATTCATCATATAGGTAAAGGTCTTTTGCTTACACCTACTTTTTCTTTTCATCTCCCTAATCTCCTCCATGTTCCTTCTATTTCCTCTAATCTCTTATATGTTCATCAATTAACAAAGGATCACAATTGACTTGTCATATTTGATGCTGACTCATTTATAATTCAGGACAAACTCACGAGCAGGGTCCTACATAGAAGATCTCATGTTCGAGGTCTTTACCAATTTATACCTTCATCTCCATCATGTTCCTCTACAGCACATCATACTACTACAACTCCTCATGCTTCTGCTCTGCTCTGGCATCAACGGCTAGGCCATCCCTCTTCTCTCAAGCTTCACCACTTGACTGAGAACTTGCCTAATAAACCTCACATCAATAAACATTTGTCTTGTTTAAACTGTAATGTTTCTAAAAGTCATAGATTGCCTTTAACATTGTCTAGCACTTCTATTAATTGTCTTTTTTCACTTGTACATGCTGATGTATGGGGCCCATTTACAGTAAATAATGCTCCTTTTTGATTCTTTGTCTTGTTTGTGGATGATTGTAGTCGTTTTACTTGGATATATCCTTTACATTACAAAAATGAAGTATATGACAAGTTAGTTGAATTCAAAGCTTATGTTGAAACACAATTTCACACTCATCTTCAGATACTTCGAACTGATAGAGGAACTGAATTTGTGAACAACAAGGTTTCTTCTCTTTTATCTGCTCATGGCATTGTGCATCAAACTAGTTGTCCTTACACTCAAGCTCAAAATGGTGTAGCTGAGCGCAAACATCGTCATGTTATTGAAACAGCCATCACTCTTCTTCATCAGTCCTCTCTTCCCTTACATTACTGGTTTGATGCAGTTGCCACTACTGTGTATCTTATTAATAGAATGCCTAGTAGTGCTCTTTCTCATAAATCTCCCTTTGAAGTTCTATTTCATTCTCTTCCAGATTTTTCCCTTCTCAAAGTTTTTGGCTGTCAATGTTTTCCATGGCTTAAGCCTTACACAGTCCACAAACTTCAACCTAGGTCCATAGCTTGTGTGTTTTTAGGATATCACCCTACCATTAAAGGCTATCGGTGTCTAGATCCCCTTACTGGCAAAGTTTATATCTCTAGGCATGTCTTATTTAATGAGACTTGTTTTCC
Organism: Camellia lanceoleosa; assembly: GCA_025200525.1. Lineage (NCBI taxonomy): Eukaryota > Viridiplantae > Streptophyta > Magnoliopsida > Ericales > Theaceae > Camellia > Camellia lanceoleosa. Next base: position 94,043,795 of record CM045768.1, read on the forward strand.
ATTTGCTATCTCATCCCCTTTCTCTTCTTCTTTGCCTACTCTTAATTCCTTTTTCTGGCCATGTTCATCTACTAATTCTTCTTCTTCAAAGTCTCCTTCCTAATCCAATTCTAGCTCCTCTTCTCCATCAGCCGAGTCTTCTTCTTCTATTCCTTTGTGTTCCTCTCCAGCTCCTCATGCAATTCCAATTCACTCCATTTCTATTGATCTACCAGTTCCTCATTCTTCTCATCTTCCTCGTTCTTCTAATATTCATCCTATGACCACTCGTTCCAAAACTAGATCTTTTGCTCTCACTGCTGCTACTGATTTTCTTCAGATTGAACCTTCCACTGTCAAAGAGGCTCTTACTTCCTCTGTTTGGGTTACTGCAATGCAAGCAGAGTATCATGCTCTTCAACAACAACATACATGGGACCTTGTTTCTCTTCCACCTCACAAGGTTGCCATTGGTTGTAAATGGGTTTTTCGAATCAAAAGAAATTCTGATAGGTCTGTGGCTCGCTATAAGGCTCGTTTGGTCGCTCTAGGCTACCTTCAACAGGAAGGTATTGATTATCAAGAAACATTTAGCCCTGTTGCTAAACTCCCAACCATTCAGATTCTTCTGTGTATGGCTCTTCATAACCACTGGCCTATCAAACAATTAGACATATCTAATGCCTTTCTTCACGGGAAATTAGAAAAGGAGGTTTACATGTTACAACCTCCTGGTTTTATACAATCTTCTCATCAAGTGTGTAAATTGAACAAGGCTTTATATGGTCTCAAACAAGCCCCTCGGGCTTGGTATTCTACCTTTGCTTCTTTCCTTCTTTCTCAAGGCTTTACTAATAGCAAGTCTGATACTTCCCTCTTTGTTCATCATTCCTCTGCTGGGCTCCTGTTTCTTGTTGTGTATGTTGATGATATCTTGGTTACCGGCAGTAATTCCTCTCTGGTTTCTCATTTGATCACTCAGATGCATCAAGTGTTTTCCATGAAAGACTTGGGTTTTGTCTCAAATTTTTTGGGCATCTCTGTGGAATGTCAAGGTGCTGATTTTTTCCTTTCTCAAGCTAAATATGCTACTGACTTGTTACACAAAGCTGGCCTCACTGATTGCAAGCCTTGTTCCACTCCTTCGGCTCTCAAGTCTCCTTCTACTTCTCATGATTCTCTTCCTTTTTCCAACCCCTCTTTATACCGTAGCCTTGTTGGTGGTCTACAATATCTTACCCTTACTCGCTCCGATATTTCCTTGGCTGTTAATCAGGCTTGCCAGTTTATGCATCTTCCTACCAATGGCCATTTTCAGTTAGTTAAAAGGTTGTTCCGTTATCTCAAAGGTACTCTTCATCATGGTTTACACTTTACCCCTGGTCCTTTCTATATTCATGCATTTTCCGATGCCAACTGGGCTGGTGACTGTCTTGATCGCAAATCCACATCTGGGTATTGTGTGTTTCTCGGTCCTAATTTGATTTCTTGGTCTGCCAAGAAACAACCAACTGTTTCTCGTTCCTCTACAGAGGCCGAGTATCGAGCCCTTGCCCATGCCACTGCCGAAATTACTTGGTTACAGCAGCTTCTTAAAGACATGCACATTTCGTCTCCTGTTATTCCCGACCTCTGGTGTGACAATCTCTCTGCAATGGCCTTGGCCTCTAACCCTGTATTTCACTCTCACTCGAAGCATATCGACATTGACTGTCATTTTATCCGTGAAAAGGTGCTTGCCAAGCAAATTGCTCTCAAGTTTATTTCTACTTCTGATCAGCTTGCCGATATATTTACGAAACCTTTGTCTTCCTCACGGTTTCACTATCTCAAAGACAAGCTGCTTGTGCTTCCTTGCCCCTTCAGCTTGCGGGGGGATGATAAGCTATCAGTTCATATAGATCATACAGATCAATTGTCTACTACAACTCAAGCAACAGCACATCAGAGTCACAGCAGAGGAGATCATCAAAGCAGAGTCACAGTAGGGAAGAGTCACACAGCAGAGAAGAGTCACGTGTCAAGCTCCAAACAGAATTAGTTAGATCAGTTAGATGGTTATGAATTAATCAGAGTTAGGTTATATTTCAGTTACATGTAAATTGTAGTTCAAGTGTAGTTACATATTCATTTTCTCTATAAATATGTATAAGCACTGTACTCAAGATCTATGAAAAAAGAGAGTTTGTTATTTTTCATCAGTTTCTTCCCAACCGAAATCCGACCGCTAAAGTTGGTTTCGAAGTGAGTGGTTTCGAACAATAGCACGGTTGGAATCAAACCAAGAAAAGTGTAACCCGATAGTCTATTCGAGTAATGGGTCAATGCCAAACCCAAACCGACTCGACCCATGCACACCCCATAAATCAACGACATATGGCACTTTTTGGAATCAAGAAAGCATGACACACATTGAAAAGAAAATGCAGGTCAGGTCTATGGAGTTAAGCAATTAAAAAAAAGCCAAAAATAGTGCACTTCTGAGAATAAAGTACTGAATAACATTCTGGTCAATGTTTAGACCATCAGGTAAAATTTTCTTAATCAAATTCTTTTAATTAAGCATATAATTTGGGCAACTTCATGACAGAACCTAGAATGATTTAAAAGTTCAAGCAGAGAAAACTTACTTGGGTGGATGAAATCATATGAACCTCATTGCCACCATCCATAGTCCATACTAAATTGCTCTGTGGCTCCAAGTAAAAATGTTCCTGACCTCCTATTTGAACCTCACCCTCAATGATTCTGTCACATTGACCTAATTGAAAACAAAGGTCTACGTCTCCTTTTTCTAACCACCTCTCTGTATTAGGATGGAAACTGTTACATTTCACGGCCTCCTCTATTGAAAGAATTGCTGGGAGCTCTTCATATTGAACATGAACCTTTCTCCCTGCTAGTTTTGCATGTTGATAGGTATCAGCAACCACCACTCCGATAGTTCATAACACACCTCACACCACCATCCCTTGTGATTAGAACCAAAAAATACATATATAGGTGTGATTTTAAATGCTATCAAGCTAAAATCATCCAAGATAGCCTGAATAGGATTTAATGTGAGACCATTTATTTTCTTCCACAATGAACCGTTAAAAAAAAATTGGTAATGATGCCTCCATTTGTAAAAATTATGTTTTAGAAAATGGATCTGTGACTTCAAGTACTGTGTAAAATGCAGTAGAATGGCACCCTTTGCATTTTTCACTGAAAATCTATATAGATGAAAATATTTTAACAGAAAGGCCATTACCTGTCCCACACAAGTGACAAATTCTGTAGCAAAAAGTTCCTCCTCAGAAATAACTGGCCCAATCATATTATCACCAGGGACATCTTTGGCAAAAATAATTCCTGAATCATCAAAAATAACTTGGCTCCTGAATCATCAATAGAAAGTATATGAGCATGAGGTTTTTGGCTCAATATTAGAGCACCATGTCAGCTTGCGAGAGGCATTGGTGTGTCGTCAGTGTATTCTGCCTCACCAGGAACCTGGAATGAGAGATGATATCAGAAATAATACTCAAAAAATTATTTAACTAAAAATAAATAAAATAAAACAGATTCAAAGCAACTAGTAGTATTAGTGTACAATTTGGGAAGAACACCAAAACACCCCTCAAAAGGACTTTTAACTAAGACACATTAAATCATTTATCCATCGCAAAAACCCCATAAAAATTAATATCCCACAACCATTAGACTCAGCTGAATTTCCTTAAGGCTATGAGGGAGCATGAATAGTCAAAACATCTATCTCACAAAATGGAAACACTATTCTTCTAAGTGATCAAGGTTCGGCACCACTTTATGGCCCCAAGAGTCATTGTGTGAATAATTACTACAAAAAGGAGTCGTCAACCATTTGCTTTGCATACAACACAAAGAAATTAACCAAAAGTGAAAATCTACAATCAAGGGGATTTACGATCTGGTCTCTGGATATAATCTTCTTGCCGCATGTTAGGAGTCTATCCTATATATACATCTTCAATCATATAGATAAGAGTATACTTTTTCTGAAGGAAAAATGCTGGTGCTTGGGAGATTTTTATTAAGTTCTTATTTTATCAACTTCCAATAATTATAATTGTCCAATTTTAAAATTGAAATTTGAGGAGTGTTTTGTGATTATTTGTCACATGCAATTTACCCTGGTTAACCAATTCCATCACTGCAAGAAGTTTAATATGGAAGGTGCAACAAGTCCGCGAGGGACCTCGCTACAGTTCGGACTCGATTTCGTCACGGTTCTTAATCTGAACCAAAGAGTTCAAATCCGGTAAATCGTTTTTGAGAAAACAGATTTTTGAAAGAAGTGCCAAACATAGACTGCTTTGCCAGATACAGAGTCGCCACCTAAATATTTTATTTTGGGAAATTTAGGAAACCCTGACTCGTTGCCTAAGGCCACGTGTCCGTCATCACCAAAGTTGCCTCAGCTCAGGAACTTGGGTACGATTGGGGAAGGTCACTTCGTGAGCACCCCCGCTCGCCCGATCAAAGATCGGCCTCTACTAACCATGATATCTAGTTTTGAAAACATTATGTGTTCTTATTCCAGTTATTAGCCTATATTTACTATGTGATGCACACAACATACAAGTATAGACTGGATCGCCTGAATTGGAATAACGCATCGCATGTTTGTTTTCAAAGTGGTTTGCTACTCGCAAGTAGGCTAAAATGTGGATTTGCCATCCTCAGGTGGGTTTAAAAAAGATGATTTTGCCACTATCTAGTGAGCTTAAAACTCACAGTTGATGATTTGTTCCAATCTAAGTAATCTAACCTTCACCTATAGGCATTTAGGCAGTTATATCACATAAGCACATAGCCTCATGGTAAGCATGCTATCATGGCAGTCACTCACACGCATGCAAGGATGCTAAAGCGTAAAACTTACCGAGTACTCCAAGCTAAAGAAAGAAGCTAATTAAAAATCCATGCATGATCCTAAATATACAGAAGTACCTAATGCAACACATGCAAAATGCAACTAAGATAGGCTCGGCTATTCTAAACATGGCATATGGAATACTACAGCTAACAAGTATTCAACTTGGAATTGAAAAACAATGCAGTTAGTATGATGCGCCGAGCCCGGTGCATGCAAGACAGATGAATGAATGCAAACATGCTATCATACTGTATGCTAATTGAAACATGCCCTAATCTAACCATCATAAGCTGGTAAATAAAATGGAGAAAGACGTGAGGTTGGAAGACATGCATCACACACACGCACATTTATTACAACATTGCCCTCGTTCAGAGGGTCCGAATAAATAATATACAGTCCCAAATAAATAGTTACAGTCCAACTAAGTACAAAACCCTAATTAATTAACAAATTAAACTAGGAAAGCAATAAGTTAGCATGCAAGCTACGGACTGCCTCGGCTCTGTTCCGAATGATGAATGATGGATGCTTGGTTTGCCTTGCGTGAAAATCCACTGCGATGCCCCGGTTAGCCTCTGTTTGCAATTGTTCTCAGGATTTGTGCCAAATTCCGGAAGGCTGCTGATTTCTGATTTGCTGCAACAGAGAGCAAGAAAGGGGCATGGCAATGTATTTTCACATATGTATGCTCACCTCAATCCTCGTGCCACCAATCATGCATCTCGATGCATGATGGCCGAGGAGTCGAATTGCACAACTCAATATGGAATGAATGCACAGGAAAACACAACAAGACCAAGACTCCATCATGGATAATCCGGAGTGTTGGTGACTGGGAATTGAGACACGTTCCGTCACTCGAAGTATGAAACGTCCCTCGTGTCCTGTGCTCGGGCTAACTCCTATCCCAAACATAATGCAATATGCATGACATGCATGAATGCAATTCTAATGTACAACCTAGCATACACAATGCCATGAAATGGCATGCACAATGCGCGATATAACATGGCATATACGATGTTCTAACATGCAACCTAGCATACACAATGCTATGAAATGAAATGGCATACACAATGCATGATGGACTTACACCAATGTGAGTGGACCTCAGCCACACTCACATCAGAGGCCATGAGATGAAAATGAGACTATCGAAATGCGTGCACATATGCACGCAAACCAAGGACCGAACCTAAGGCACCAAATGCCACTCTAACAAGGCATGGAAAAGCATAAAATATGGCATTCAAGCATATGATTTCAGCACTGAAATATGATGCTAAGTGATCCCAAAACATTGAAACATGGCACCCAATGCATGGAATGGTCCCGAAACACAAGACTAGGCACATGGAATGGCTTATAGCTATACAAAGCATGCATTATTTGAACATGAAGTCTAAAGACAGAGCCAAGGCAGTCCCAAAACATGCACATTTCCAGTTCAAAGCATGATCAAAAGATGCTAGCAAGATGGCCTAACATTACATGCAAGTTTGACTAGTAAACATGGGTTACATGGAAAGTGCATGAAGCGTATGGAATCTCATCAAACCAGAAAAAATCAGTGAACAAAACATGCCAAAATATGCCCAAATAACCACTGAAGTGAAGCCAATACATGCAAAAATGATGAGTTCCTTTAGAGGGCTATGCAAGGGATCATTAGGCACATACAAGATGGACACTTAGCATGGCACAAAAACTCTAAAAATCAAATATGATAGTCCCAAAACTCACCAAATTGACCTTGGAAAGTGACTTCAAAGCATGCAAGATAGGGTCTCTTTGGAAGGCCAAAATGACCACCAAACAAGTCAAGGTGAGAGGGGGTCACCCCCCTCTGATTTGGAGGCTCAAAATAGCATCAAAGCCACTGGAAATCCATTGGATTCCAGTGGCTAGAAGACCAAACAAATCATGCAATTGGAGCTTAGGTGTAAGGCTCAAAATATGAGACAATTAAGCATACAAGGAAGCATATGACCTTAAAAAAAAATGAAACCTTAAACAAACTTGAATATGAGATCAAAAAAAGATATTTTTCAGTTTATGACAACTCTAAAAAATGAACACAAGTAGGGCTAATCTATCATGCAAAAATGGCCCTAAAAGAGAGAATAGAGACAAGGGACAGAAGCTGGCCCCAAATGGCAAAGATCCCTTCAACAAAGTTTAAGAGAGGCTCAAAACATGGCACTTTACAGTTTACATCAAGCCACGAAAATAAACACAAGTGAGGCTAAACTATCATGCAAGAAAAAGGCCTAAAAGAGGGATAAAGAGGCAAGTGGTAGCTTCTGGCCTCAAATAGAGAAGAGCCCTTCAACAATGTTGAAGAGGGGCTTAAAACAAGATATTTTACAGTTTATGACCAAGTCCAAAACAGCTCACAAATAAGCCTAAAATACTATGCAAAAAAAGGCCTAAAAGAGAGTTAAAGAGGCAAGTGATAGTAGGAGACCTCAAACAGCAAGAGGTCCTTGATTAAACATGAAAAAGAACTCAAAATATGACTATTTACATTTTGGGTCAGATCCCAAAAAAGTAAGCAAAAAAGGCTAAGATAGAATGTAAAACAGGGCAAGAAAGAGGGAAAATGGGACTCACCCTTGTAGAACCAAGCTTCAATAGCTCTTGGACCAGGTTTGGGAGCTCTTAACCTCTGAAAAACAGCCTCAAGTTGCTGGAATGGATGTTGAAGATGTGGTGTTATGGGTTGTAGTGTAAAATGGTGTAGGACTTGAGGGGTTTTGAGGGTTGAAGTGTAGAGAGAGAGAGATTCAATGCAAGAGCTCAAAGCCAAATTTTGTCACCTCCCAAAATGCAGCTGGGGGTGCTCATTATATAGGCAAAGGAGTGGAGGAAAAGGGGGGGGGGAAATCAAATTCAAATTTCCCCCTCCCCAAAAGCCCCTCCCCGGATATAGGATCTGGGGGGAAACAGAGGGTACAGCTGGAACACACTTGGGGAGAGGATCATGGCCGGCCAGGTTCAGAGGGTTCAGGTGGCCGGTCGGCCACTTCCCTTGGCCGGCCGGCCAGGGTCAAAAGGGTCAATGAACATTGCTAGCCGGCCACCCCAAAAAGGTGGCCTCCCATGTGTGCACAACACAAATATGAGGAGAAAAACTGGAAAAAGTGAACCAGGAGAGAGAAAAACCAACTTTTTAGAGGGGTTCAAAAGGGTCAGGATGAATTGCTGGCTGGCCATAACATATTGGTGGCCTCCCAGGTGTGTACATCACAAATATGTGGTTGAGGGTCAAAGAAAGTAGCCCGGGAATGGTCAACATCAGCTTTCTAGCGAGAAAAATGGGCGACGGAGAGCGATGAAGGAATAAAGCTGGTCTTCAGAACAATTGCTGGCCTCCCACCCTTCTATGACCTTCATAACAATGAAAATAAGGTCTCCACCAAAAATGAACCCAAACCGATGCAAAACGAAGGTTCGGGGGTCAAAACATGCGGCCGGGGGCCCCGAAAACTGACTGTTAAGCACCGGAGGTGGCGTTCGACCACGAAGTTGGTCTCCCGAGCCTCAGTGTCCCTCAAAAGGGAGTAAATAAGATGTATGCCAAAAACCGAAGTAAACGGAGGTGGTTAGGCGATCCCGAATCGAGGCACAAGGCCAACGGCTCCGAAAACTGAGAACCGGGCTCCAAACGAGAAAAATGGCCTATGACCACAAAACGTAGCCTACGACCACTGAGAGATGATCTGCGAGACCTCTCCCTCCCTTCAGGAAGAGAAAACGGAGAAAACAGGACCTGGTTCGTAAACTGAGGCAAGGCACAAAAGAGTCCGGAAGTCTGGGGGCAAGGCTCGCAGCCGAGACTCCAAAGCTTCAGGACGAGCACAATATGCAACATCACCAAGTGCTCAATCGGTGACGTCTGAGTCTTAATGTCGGTCAAAAATGGGGTGTCTACAGAAGGCCACTAATATACCAGTATTGGGAACTTCTAAGAAACATGGGAGGGAAGAGCTGTGTTGGAATTTAGCTTAAGTGTATGTTAAAAGTGTTATTAAGGACAAATTACATATTTCATAAACGGTTCTCCTTCAGACCTCATGTATAATGTTTAAATTTAATTTGAATCGAATTTGTGTGTTGTTGGTCTAACTAATTTAATATTATTATGTTTTCGAGGAATATTTGTTGGGCTTAGGAAGTAGTATATGTCCATGGACTGTTTTATAGGCCATGTTATTGATATGTACTATAAAGTCTAGACTACGTATAAAATGTTCCCAATAGCCAAAGGGCCAGTGTTCCCTGTTTTGCAGTCCTAACCCTAGTATTAATAGTAAATGAGGAGTTGCAAATCAGTGGGAACAAGTGAAAGTAATTGCAAAAATATGGAGATGCAAGTGGGGTATGTGCTTTGGTGCAAGTAAGACCACATTTTGTAGTTGCAACAGAGCACAGACCCACTTGCACATGTCTTTGCAATTACTTTCACTCTTCCCACTTATTTGCAATTCCCACAGTAGTAAAAGACAAGTAAATCTATAATTAACTTGTGGTGTTTCAATTCCATAATGTTGAGACAAAGAATCTGAAAATATGTTTGTTAAATATAGCCTTATACATTGACTCTAATGTACAAAACAACACCTGAATAACTTTGTTATCTTCTTTCCATTCTCATCTTCTTGATATTGTTTTTATGCTGAAGTAGAAATTGCTATCCATGGATTATGGCCATTGCATTTAGGTTTTCTAATATATCTGACAATTGCATACATTCATTATCATTTTGATGAATTTAGTTTAATTTTATTCTTTTTTGTCAATTACTAATATGAGATAAGGATAAATTACTTAGAACCCACACTGAGGAATGGTAAATTATAAGGGAGATATGGCTAACAAAGGGAGTCTTGGTGGATGGATCCCAGTGGTGAAGCAAAGAGAAAGACAATCAAATCGTAATTCATGGTCTGAAGGTTGAAGAGCGAGCTTGTTTACACTCTTCGTGGATAACTTGCCTGAATCCATGGCACCTAGGAACCTGTATGATTTGTTCACCAAATTTGGAGTGGTCAAAGACGTCATCATACCACAAAAGAGAAGGAAAGCAACAAATTCTAGATTTGGGTTTGTACGTTATGACTACTCTATTGCAGCTAACATTGCAAAACAAAAAGCAAATGGCTTGTGGGTAGATGATAAAGCTCTGTCAGTCAAAATCACAACGTTTGATAAACACTCAGAGGCAAGGCAGTGTTGGAAAAACTAATCAACCAGACAACCTATGGTAAGAAACACATCTGTTACGGCTAATACCACCATCTGGAACCATGTCACCAATGGGAGATTGTTTGCAGAAGTCATTAAAGGGGATCACCCCAGATCTGCTGTGAAGACAAATATCATAGTAGAGGAGATAGGCAACGGTTGGCATTATGAGAGCATGATCATGAGACTCTAACCAGATCATACTTTTGTGCAGGTGAAAAATGAACTCATCAAAAGAGAGGAGCAAAATGTACTGGTAAGAGAAGGAGGACGGCGAGATGTTTTTCTTTCATTCCTCTCCAAAGAAGACTTGATGGGCAAAAAGTCTATGGTTGTGGAATGGTTCCATGACTGGTGCGAGTACATCACAGTGTGGAGTCCTGGCATGTACCTACAGTAAGAGAAACAAGTTTGGATCAGCTGTTTTGGGGTACCCCCAAACCTAAGGAGCTCAAATACTTTCAGAAGGATATGAAGCATATGAGAGAGGTGGTATTCTTGGATGGTAATATTGGTGCACCAAAATCATTTCGATGTGGCAGATTCAAAATAGTTACTGATGTTATGGACTCGATAAATACAAGCATCAACCTGGAGTGCAAAGGAAGAGTATATCCTATTCGAATATTTGAAGAGCAGAGTGTAGTGGATGATAGCCTCAGTTGTAAAGAAACACTCTCTAAGAAGCCAGTTGAAGCTGTCTGCTCCAAAATTAATGGTGTAATCCAACCCAGTCAAAAACACATCTCAGAGGAGGAAGATGGTGACAAAGCAAATGACATGGCAGGAGCGTCTGTTAGGACCAATAAGGGTATGACATATGGGATGAAGGCCATGGATGAGCTGGTTGCAGGAGGCAGCTGGAGTAACACATCAGTTATAGCAGAGACTTTAGATTGCGTTGGGAATTCAAATGAAGAAGGCACATTTGTGGCTGAATCATTATTGCCAGTGAAAAGCCTACATCAGAGGAGTAATCATTTTGCCCAAAAAGGTGTAGAAGAGCAGCTAGTTGCGAAAAATTTGCAGAAGAGTGTTGAGTGCAATCATGATCCTCTGAAAAGTCTCTTAGTAGGCCCGCCAGTAAAGGGTCAAACCCTTACCTCAGGCTTTATTAAAAGTCTTAGTGAGACTTCAAAAGAAAAACCTGGTATTTGTATAGAGATAGCTTTAGGTCAAGCTTAAAATGGGCTGCAGCCCAATGAGTCAAGCCACCTGAATTTGCTGCCCACTGGGCCCTCTAATAGTGGATCAAATTCTCTAGTTGTGAAGCAGTTGTGTGGAGCATCAGGTGTGAGTCCACAATCTAAGGCGAACGACACAATCAAGCCATCCATTTCAGGCTCCATCAGCAACCGTTTTAAGAAAGGCAAAAGGAAAGGTACTAGAAGAGAAAGGATCAAGCACTCTTTATTTGCAGGTAGATTCTCTGGATTTGCCAAAAGGGTAGGGCATAAAGGGGCAGGATCAAGCAATGGGTTCAACAAAGGAATTAGAGCTAGATCATCAACTGTTCATTCCTCACCCAGTCAAATTTCAGAATCAATTTAGACCTCCTTTGCAAAGGAAATTCTCCAAAAGGCTCTTGTAACACTTCAGGTAGGGAAAACTTTGGGGATTGACTACAAAGGTCAGGAATCTGAGGTTGCCAAGAAATTCATACACATGGAGGAGCAAGATAAAGTGAGAATGGCTAGAGGAACTGGTATTGTGAAATAACCAGCTTCCTGATGGGTGCAATTAGGGGTATGTCTGTTTCACATGAAGATTCTAAGCTGGAATGTCAGAGGTCTAGGAAGGCCTGAAAAGAGGCGGAAAATCAAAAAGATTTTGTCTGATAGGGCTGTAGATATGGCCTTGCTTCAAGAGACAAAGCAATCAAGCATTACAAACTTGCTGCTAAAAAGTCTTTGGCCTAGTGATAAGATGGAATACATGACTGAAAATGCTGTAGGTCTGTCTGGTAGATTAATCTGCATCTGGGATCCTAATGTCTTCCATCTCTCAGATTGTTGTAGCAGCAGGAACTTTATTCTATTATCAGATAAGGTTCATAATTCTTTTGACTGTGTTATGGTCAACATCTATGCCCCAAATGATGTAGCAAGGAGGAAGGCCTTATGGGTGACCCTGTTAAATTTGAAAACAGTTTTTACAAATCCATGGTGCCTACGTGGAGACTTCAATGAAATTAGGAATGTGGGGGAAAGAATAGGAGTTTCTTGCAGGGATAGAGGCATGCAGGAGTTTAATGACTTCATTGATGATTGTGAGGTGGTAGATGTCCAAATGTTAGGTAGAAAATTCACCTGGTGTAATACTCTTGAAGGGAAAAAGTGGAGTAGAATAGATAGATTTCTTCTTACCCCTGAATGGTTAGTGAGATATAAACTCAAACTATGGGGTCTACCAAGAATGATTTTTGACCACTGCCATTTCTACTCATGGAGGGTGACAGGGACTGGAGGCCCAAACCATTCAAATTTTTGAATGCATGGACCTTATATCCAACTCTGGCTTCCTTGGTAGAGAGCAATTGGGGAGAACTACAACTGAATGGATCTGCAGGATTCATTTTGAAGAGGAAATTGCAGTCCTTGAAGTTGGCCTTAAAAAAATGGAATCAAGAGACTTATGGTAATGTTGCTAAAAAATTAGAAGCCTCTGAATTTGCTCTTCATGATCTTGATCTAAAAGCTGAAACTAGACCTCTGGATGAAGGTGAATTGATGCTGCAAAGAGAGAAAAGAAATGAAATGTGGTCATTGAGCAGGAAGATGGAATGGGAGTGGCTCCAAAAATCTAGGATGGACTGGAATCTGAAAGGGGATAGGAACACCAGGTTTTTTCATGTCATGGCCACTAGCAGACAAACCAGAAACACTATTAACTCCATCACAGTTGGGGATGTGATTTTTGAGGAACCAGTTTTTGTCAAGAATGAGGTATGGCACCACTTTTCAAACCTTTTCAAAGATGATTGGAAAATGAGACCAACCTTGTCAGGAGAATTCAAGAGTATTAGGCTTAGTACCCACTTTCATGTGCTTGAAGCAGATTTTTCTGAAGAAGAAATTTGGGCAGCAGTAAGTGATTGTAATGGAAACAAAGCCCCAGGACCAAATGGATTCAACCTGATGTTTTTCTAGAAATTTTGGAAGGTGCTTAAAGGTGAAGTCCACAAATTTATGCAAAAGTTCCATGCCAGTGGCATATTGATCCCAGGTTTGAATAGCTCATTCATTACTCTTGTCCCAAAGAAGGAGAAAGCTTTAACACTAAATGAATTCAGACCTATTAGTCTGATTGGTTCTATCTACAAAATTCTATCTAAAGTCCTAACAAATAGACTGAAGCAAGTTATGCCTTTGATAATTGGTGATTCACAATCTACTTTTCTGAGAGGTAAAAACATCTTGGATGGTGTCTTGATTGCAAATGAAGTTGTGGATAGCTGGGTCAAATCCAAGAAAGCTAGGCTGCTTTTTAAAATAGATTTTGAGAAGGCATTTGACTCCATCAACTGGAATTTCCTTTTTTCAATGTTACCAAATTTTGGGTTTGGCGAAAAATGGATCTCTTGGATTCAGGAGTGTGTCTCTATTACTAGAATTTCAATTCTTGTCAATGGATCTCCAACCAAGGAGTTTAACCCCCAAAAAGGGCTCAGGTAAGGTGACCCCTTATCACCATTCCTATTCAATTTGGTTGTTGAGGCATTAAATATTCTTCTTCAGAGAGCTATGGATCTGAGATTGGTCAAAGGGGTATTTGTTGGGGCTAATGATGATGTGCAATTGTCTCACCTTCAATTTGCAGATGATTCCCTATTGTTTTGTGAAGCTGAGCTAACAGAGGTGCTAAATTTGGAAAGAATTCTTAGATGCTTTGAAGTGGCTTCAGGTCTTAAAATCAATTACCATAAAAGTGTGGTTTGTGGGATTGGCATCTCTGGATCTGCCCTTGCTGAGTTTGCTTCCCTCTTGAACTGCACGACTCAAAATTTACCAATCAAGTATCTAGGACTGCCCTTGGGTGCAAATCCTAGAAGGAAGAAAACTTGGAAACCAGTAGTTAATAAGGTAAAACTAAGGCTAGCTGGTTGGAAAAGGAAGCTATTATCTTATGCAGGTAGATTAACCTTGGTGAAAGCAGTGTTATCAAGTACACATGTGTACTACCTATCATTATTCAAGCTACCTGAAGGAATTGCAAAGGAGATAGACAAAATTCAAGCCTCATTCTTATGGGGAGGGTCAGATCTGAAACAAAAAATCCATTTAGTGAAATGGTCAGAGGTTACTAAGAGCATAAAGAAAAGTTGATTGGGGGTTAGAAGAATCAGAGATGTGAATGTGTGTCTACTCCTAAAATGGTGGTGGAGATTTGCCAGTGTCACTTTGGTATAGGGTTTTATGCAGTAAATATCGGTTCCTTAGAGGGAAATGGTTTCCAAATCTAAGTTTAAGCACCTCATCCTCATATATCTGGAATGGCATAGTGGCAGCAGGTGAACATAACTAGTCTTTTTTACTATACTATGCTAGTAACCTCTAGTTAAAGGTGGGCAATGGCTGTTGTATAAGGTTCTGGTTCGATTCTTGGTGTGGAAATATTTGCCTAAAAGATGAGTTCTCTTGGCTCTTTAGTTTATCTTTACATAAGGAAGGTTTGCTAAAGGACTTTGTGGAAATATTTGGCATAACTAAGAATTGGTTGATCTCATTTAGGAGGACTCTCTTTGTTTGGGAAAAGAACGAATTGCTCAAGCTAAATGGCATTTTATTTTCAGTCCCTTCCTTTCAGCTTGAGTCTCAGGATAGTGCAGTTTGGAGAGCAGCCAAGCCAGGGTAATCTTTTGTGTCTAATCTCTGCAATCATACCAACAGAGTGTAGACACCCCATTTTTGACTATCCTCAAGACTTGGACATCACCGTTTGAACACTCGGTGATCATCCATGTTCGTGTTCGCTTTATGTTCTCGGAGGTCTCGGCTACGTGCCTTGCCTTAGGAACTCTCAACTTGACTGTTTTGTGTTTGGTTTTGCACCAAACACTTGTTGTTTTGCTTCTGAGGGCAGAGAATGGCTTATTGGCCATCCCCACACCTCACCGGCCATGGCTTGAGGCCACCGGCCACTCTTTGTTGCTAACGGCCATTGGTGGTGGCTGATCGGCACTCTTTTTGGTTGGCCGACCATTGTTTTGGTCAATTTGTCATTTTTGGCTACCCGACCACTGTTCATCTGCTTTTGGCAGATATTTTGTGCCAGCTGGCATAGCTGGCACCCACTTTGCACCCCCTCTATACACGTGTATGGAGGGATTTCACTCTTGCTTAGCTTGTTTTGTAAGCTTTGCAAGATTGGAATTCCTATAAGAGGAGGGCTTCTCCTCCCTCCTCAAGGGTTCCAAAAAAGAAGTTCCAGAGGGCTCTGAGATTAGGGTTAGGGTTCATGTATCTATCTGTCTCTATATCTCCCTCCCTTTTGCCTTTGTGTGTGCAAAACGTTGTTTTGTCCTTAGTTTTGCACTAAGACACCTAGTGTTACACCATACCTTGGTTGCTGAGGTGCCAAAGGGTTGTTCTTGAAGTTCTTGAGTGGATTTAAGCTTGGAAAGGCTACTGGAGCTCCATTCTTGAAGAGGTCTTCAAGGGTAAGAAACTTACCCCTTTATTCCCCATTTTTGCACAAGCTTTTAACCTGTCTTGAATCTATTTTTTAAGCTTAGTGTATAACTGGAAAAAGTTCTGCTTTTTACTTGCTTTTGATCTTTGTTTAAGGTCTCTTTGAGGTTTGGGGTTGTTTCCCCCCTCTTAGGCCTTGTTTGGCCTCCTTTTTGTGCTATTTTTGGTGAGCTCCGGGACCACATTGTATTGGCCTCCTCACCACTGAAATCCAGGGATTTCAGTGGTGAGTATGGTGTTTTGAGGTCCTAAGAAGGAGAGGGCCATGCCCTCTCTTTGTTGTCTTCAAAACTTGTCATTTTTGCCTCATGTGTGAGCACATTTGTTAAGTTCATGTTGGCCACGTCTTAGGTGGTATTTGTGCTTATTTTGTCATGATATAGCACTATTTTTATTTGGTTTATACACACCTTGCATGCCTTGCACACTTGTCTTGTAATGCCATGAAATTGCCTTAACATGCTTTGTGCTTTGAGCCTTGTTTCTAGCATGATTTTGGCTTAATTTTGTGAAGCTTTTATGCATGTTTTGATGTTCTTAAGGTCTGATTTTGGTTATTTGGGTCATTCATGACTTGCTTTGTATAGCTACCACACAATCTCCCTTGTAAGCTTTGAGTATTGGATTCTCTAGCATGCTCTATTTGCATCATTTCAGTGGTTTGGCACCATTAGTTATGTCATTTCAGTCCATATGGCATGCTTGTATGCTTGCATTTGATGCTCCTTTAGTGCTTTAAAAGATTGATGTCTTATGCTCCATGTTTGGACCCTTGTGTATGCCATCATATGTAGGCCATTTAGATGCCATCTAAGTGTGTTTTGGGCTTTGTCTTGACCTACATTGGGACTGTTTTGAGTCCCCTCGACCCTTTGGGACTCGCCTTGCATGGTCTTGATTTGATCCCTTAGGTTAGCCTTAGGCCTTAGGCTTGCTTGCATGTTTTGTTTGTTTGGTTTGGCACCATTCTAACATGATTTCAAAGCTTACAATGTATGCCATTTGTCCATGTTTGTTTCTTTTGAGTGTGCTTAAAAGTTGCTTCTTTGTGCTTAAGTTCTGAACCATGTTTGCATGCATGTTTGTATGTAAATTTGCTTTCATTTCTATAGCATTTTGGCTACTTATTTAGACATGGTTGAGGCTTGCCCATATTAGTCTAAGTCTATCTTTTGCATGTTGCTCAAATGTTGTTACATTGCTTCATGTTTACATGCTTCGGTTGCATCATGTCTTGCATGCTTACTTGTGTGAATATTGTCACATGCTTGCATGTTTGCATGCATGTATGTTTGCACTTTCATGTTGCATACTTAGTGTAGTCGTCCCTGAACGCCCCAGGAGGATGACTCCCATTTCGTTCGTCTGTGGGTCTACTACAGTTCAAGACTCAAATTGTCACGGTTCTTAATCTAAACCAAAGAGTCCAAATCCGGCAAATCGTTTTGAGAAAACAGATTTTTGAAAGAAGTGCCAAACATGGACTGCTTTGCCAGATACAGAGTCGCCACCTAAATATTTTTAATGGGGGAATTTAGGAAACCCTGACTCGGTGCCAAAGGCCACGTGTCCGTCATCACCAAAATTGCCTCGGCTCGGGAGCTTGGGTACGATTGGGGAAGGTCAGCTATGAGCACCCCCTCTCGCCCGATCCGAAGATCGGCCTCTACTAACCATGATATCCGATTTTGAAAACGTCATGTGTTCTTATTCCGGTTATTAGCCTAGATTTACTATGTTATGCGTACAGCAAACAAGTATAGACCAAATCGCCCAAATTGGAACAAAACATTTCAAAATGGTTTGTCACTCGCAAGTAAGCTAAAATACAAATTTTGCCACCTTCAAGTGGGCTTTAGGAATGATGATTTTCCCACTATCTAGTGGGCTTTAAACTCACAGTTTTAATGCATTATTCCAATTTAGGTAATTCAACCTCCATCCACAGGCATTCAAGCAGTTATATTACATAAGCAACTAGCCTCATGGTAATCATGCTATCATGGCAACACTCACACGCATGCAAGGATGCTAAAGCAAAAGAACTTACAGAGTACTCCAAGCTAAAACAGAAACTAGTTAGCAATCATATGCATGATCCTAGTTCACATTAAGATGGCTAATGTAACACATACAGGATGCAACTAGAATAGGCTCGGCTATCCTAAAGATGGCATGTGAAATGCTGCAACTAACAAGTACTCAACTTGGAATTGAAATACAAGTGCAGTTAGCATGATGTGCCAAGCCTGGTGCATGCAAGACAAATGTATGGATGCACGCATGCATAGCATAAGGTATGCTAAAATAAATATGCCCTAGTACTAACCATTGAAAGCAGGTAAGTAAAAGGGAGAAAGAAGTAGGGGTTGGAAGACATACACACACTCACCCACACTTATTACAAATTCGCCCTCGCTCGGAGGGACCAAAAGAATAATACAAATTAATTAACCTACAAGCTAATTGTAGACGTCCTCGAACGGCCCGGGAGGGAATGAACCCCTTGTTCCGTTCGTTTTGGGCTCACTACAGTTCAGGACTCAAATTGTCACGGTTCTTAATCTGAACCAAAGAGTCCAAATCCGGCAAATCGTTTTGAGAAAACAGATTTTTAGAAAGAAGTGCCAAACATGGACTGCTTTGCGGAATCTGAGAGTCGCCACCTAAATATTTTATTTTGGGAAATTTAGGAAACCCTGACTCGTTGCCTAAGGCCACGTGTCCGTCATCACCAAAGTTGCCTCGGCTCGGAAACTTGGGTACGATTGGGGAAGGTCACTTCGTAAGCACCCCTGCTCGCCCGATCAAAGATTGGCCTCTACTAACCATCATATCAAGTTTTGAAAACATTATGTGTTTTTATTCCGGTTATTAGCCTAGATTTACTATGTGATGCGCACAGCATACAAGTGTAGACTGGATCGCCTGAATTGGAACAACACATTTCATGTTTGTTTTGAAAACGGTTTGCTACTCGCAAGTAGGCTTAAAATGCAGATTTTGCCACCCTCAGGTGGGCTTAGAAAAAGATGGTTTTGCCACTATCTAGTGGGCTTAAAACTCATAGTGAATGGATTGTCCCAATCCAAGTAACCCAACCTTCACCCACAGGCATTCAGGCAGTTATATCATATAAGCACATAGCCTCATGGTAAGCATGCTATCATGGCAATCACTCACACGCATGCAAGGATGCTAAAGCATAACCACTTACCGAGTACTCCAAGCCAAAATAGAAGCTAATTAGAAATCCATGTGTGATCCTAATTATACAGAAATGCCTAATGCAACACATGCAAAAAATGTAACTATAGCAGGCTTGGCTATTCTAAAGATGGCATATGATGATGCTACAGCTAACATGTATTCAACTTGGAATTGAAATACAAATGCAGTTAGTATGATGCGCCGAGCCCGGTGCATGCAAGATAGATGAATGAATGTAAACATGCTATCATACTGTATGCTAATTGAAACATGCCCTAATCTAACCATCATAAGATGGTAAATAAAAGGGAGAAAGACGTGGGGTTGGAAGACATACATCACACGCACGCACACTTATTATAGTTGTGCCCTCGCTCGGAGGGCCCGAATACAGTCCCGAATAAATACAAAACCCTAATTAATTAACAAATTTAACTAGGAAAGCAATGAATTGGCATGCAAGCCAGGGACTGCCTCAACTCTAATCCAGATGATGAATGATGCATGCTCGGGTTGCTTTGTGCGAAGAATCCCTCGCAATGCCCTAGTTTGCCTCTGTTTGCAATTGTTCTTGGAATGTGTGCCAGACTCCGGAAGGCTGCTGATTCTTGATTTGCTGCAACAGAGAGCAACAAAGGGGCATGGCAAAGTATTTTCACATATGTATGCATAACTACTCTTCGGGGAGTGTAGTCCTCAATCCTCGTGCCACCAATCACGCATCTCGATGCATGATGGCCGAGGAGTCGAATTGCACGACTTACTATGAAATGAATGCACATATGGACACAACAAGGCCTAGACTCCATCATGGGCAATCCGGAGTGTCGGCGATTGGGGAATTGAGACACGTTCCGTCACTCGGAGTACGAAACGTACCTCGTTTCCCGTGCTCGAGCTAACTCCTATCCCAAACACAATGCAATTTGCATGACATGCGTGAATGCAACTAAGATACAACCTAACATGCACGATGCTATGAAGTCACATACACGATGCACGAGGTAACACGGCATACACAATGCGCTAACATACAACCTAGCATACGCAATGCTATGAAATGAAATGGCATACACAATGCACAATGGACTTACACCAACATGAGTGGACCTCAGCCACACTCACATTAGTAGCAATAAGATGAAAATGATACTCTCGAGATGCATGCATGCATGCACGCAAACCGAGGACCGAACCTAAGGCATGAATGCCACTCTACCAAAGCATGCTAAGGCATGGAACATGATATGCAAACAAGCAAATTTCAGCACTGAAATATGATACAAAACAGCCCCGAAACATGGAAATATGGTACCCGATGTATGAGATGAACCCCGAAACTCAAAACTAGGCACATAGAATGACTTATCGCTATACAAAGCATGCATTATTTGGTCATGAAGTATGAAGAAAGAGCCAAGGCAGTCCCAAAATATGAACATTTCTAGTTCAAAGCATGGCCAAAAGATGCTAGCAAGATGGACTAAAATAGCATGCAATTTCAACTAGCAAACATGGTTTACATGGCAAGTATATGATACACATGGAATCTGACCAAACCATCAAAAATTAGTGAATAAATCACATGAAAATAGGCCCAAATAACCACTGATATGCAACCATGGCATGCAAAAAAAGATGAGTTACTTTAGAGGGCCATGCAAGGAGTTATTAAGCACATACAAGATAGACATGAGCATGGCACCAAAAACTCTGAAAATCAAATATGATAGTCCCAAAATTCACCAAATTGACCCTAAAATCAGTCAACAAGGCATGCAAGATAGGGCTTCTTTGGAAGGCCAAAATGACCACCGAACAAGTCAAGGTGAGAGGGGGTTACCCCCTCTATATTGGAGGCTCAAAAAAGCATCAAAGCCACTGGAAATCCACTGGATTCCAGTGTCTAGAAGACCAAACAAATCAAGCACCAAGAGCTTAGGTATAAGGCTCAAAGTAAGAAGCAAACAAGCATACAATGGAGCATATGACCTCAAAAAAAAAATGGAACCTTAAACAAACTTGAAGATGAGATTAAAATAAGACTTTTTCTAGTTTATAGAAAGTCTCAATAATAAACACAAATAGGGCTAATCTATCATGCAAAAATGGCCCTAAAAGAGAGAATAGAGACAAGGGGCAGCAGCCGGCCCCAAATGACAAAGATCCCTTCAAAAAAAGTGAAGAGGGGCTAAAAAAAAGCACTTTACAGTTTATGACCAAGCCCAAAACAGTTCACAAATAAGCCTAAAATACCATGCAAAAAATAGGCCTAAAAGGGAGTTTAAACACAAAGGGTGAGAAGAAGGTCTCAAACAGAGAAAGACCCTTAATCAAACATGAAAATGAGCTCAAAATAAGACTATTTTCAGTTAGGATCGGAGCCCAAAAATATAAGCACAAGGAGCTAAGATACAGGCCAAAAAAATGCACAAAAGATGGAAAATGGGACTCACCCTTGTAGCCTATGTCTTCAACAACCTTTGGTCCAAGAAATGGTGCTCCTAGCCTCTAGAAATGGCCTCCAAGTTTCTAGAATGGAGTGTGGATGTGTTGTGCTATGGGTTGGTGTAGAGAGGGTGTAGGACTTGAGGGGTTTTGAGGGTTGAAGTAGAGAGAGAGAGAGAGATTGGATGCAAGAGGCTTGAACCAAATTTTGTAACCCTTCAAAAGGGAGCTGGGGGTGCTGGTTATATAGGCAAAAGAGTGGAGGAAAGGGGGGGGAAATGAAATTCAAAATTTCCCCCCAAAAGACTCCCCCCCAGATACAGGATTTGAGGGGAAAAGGAGGGTGTATTTGCAATGTACCTGGAGAGGGGATTCTAGCCGGCCAGTTTTTTAGAGTTTAGGTGGCCGCCCACCCCCCCCCCCCCCCAATGGCCGGCCGGCCAAGGGTCAAAAGAGTCAAGAAAGATTAGTGGCCGGCCACCCCAAAAAGATGGCCTCCCATGTGTGCACAGCACAACTATGTGGTCAAGAGCTGGAAGAAGTGAACCAGGAGAGAGAAAAACCAATTTTTTAGAGGGGTTCAAAAGGGTCAGAGACAATTACTGGCGGCCATATCATATTAGTGGCCTCCCAGGTGTGCACAACACAAATATGTGGTTTAGGGCTAGAAAAAGTGGCCTAAGGGTGGTCAACATTGGCTTTTCTAGTGAGAAAAACGGGCGACAGAGGGCGATGAAGAAATAAAATAGGTTGTCAGAACAATTACTGGCCTCCCACACTTCTATGACCTTCCTAATAATGAAAATAAGGCCTCCACCAAAAAAGAGCCCAAACCGATGCAAAACGAAGGTTCGGGGGCCAAAACACGTAACCCGAGGCCCCGAAAACTAACTGTTAAGCACCGGAGGTGGCGTTCGACCACGAAGTTGGTCTCTTGAGCCTCAGTATCCCTCAAAAGGGAGGAAATAAGGTATGTGCCAAAAACCAGAGCAAACGGAGGTGGTTAAGTGGTCCCGAACCGAGGCACACGGCCGACGGCTCCGAAAAACCGGGAACCGGGCTCCAAACGGGAAAAAATGGCCTACGACCACAAAACGTAGTCTACGGCCAGTGAGAGATGATCTACGAGACCTCTCCCTCCATTCGGGAAGAGAAAACAAAGAAAACAGGGCCTGGTTCGCAAACCGAGGCAAGGCACAAAAGAGTCCGGAAGTCCGGAGGCAAGGCTCGTAGCCGAGACTCTGAAACCTCTGAATGAGCACGATATGCAACATCACCAAGCGCTCAATCGGTGACGTCTGAGTCTTAAGATCGGTCAAAAATGGGGTGTCTACACTAATTAAATAATTACAGACCACCTAATTAATTAACAAATCAATTAAGCTAAGGAAAGCAGTAAAAGGCCTCAGGAAGAGGGTCCAATGCATGCGTGTTCGGGTTTGCTCAGAAATCCGTCGCCATGCACAAGTTGCCTCTGTTTACCCTGCTCTGCTCCTCTGAAAATTGCACAAGTCCCAAGGTACACTCTCTGGACATTGGGGGACACCACCAGCCGTAAGGAATGGTCACCGGCCAAATCTTCCTGCAGAACCTGTTTTGACAGCAGCAGAGGGCAAAACAAGGCATGACAATGCATTTCAAGCAAATGTATGCACCACCACATCCCTTATCATGTTTATGACTCAAAAGGACATGGTCCTTGATTCTCGGACCACCAATCGCGCATTTCAATGCGTGATGGCCCAAGAAACCAAGTGTGCATTTTCAATGTGGAATGAAATGCACATAAACAAACAATGAGCTCAACCTCTATCATACTCAATTCAAGAGGCAAAGCATGCATGTCAAATGCAACCTAAGCATGCAATCTAAACATGCAACATGAACATGCAAGCAAGTAATGCACACTGGGCACACAACCTAAGCAAACAAGCATGCAAGGCATGAAACAAGGCAACAACATTTGAGCAACATGTCAAGCATGGACTTAAACTAATTTGGACAGCTCTATACTAGGCCCAAAACAGTGGCCAAATGCCAAGGAAATGAAGGCTAATGTGCACACAAACATGCATGCATACAAGGTCCAACACTTAGGCATCAAAGAGGGACTTTTAAGCACACTTAAAAGAGGAACAACATGGACAAATAGCATGCATAGAAAGCTCTAAAATCATGTTAAGGATGGTGCCAAACCAAGCAAACAAGACAAACAAGGCATGCAACAATGGTCCAAGTACTTAAGGCAAGCCAAGGAGGCATTGAACTACACTTAATGCAACTATACATGGCATGAATTAAGCGACCAAAAATAGAGATTTGACATGCTAAAATGAGCCTCAAAACCCACCTAGATGGCATCTAAATGGCTTGATTCTCAAGGCATGCAAAAGGGCCCAAACTTGGAGCATGAGATAACAACCTTATAACACATTAAAGGGGCATCAAATGCAAGCATACAAGCACATCACAAGGACTGAAATGGCATTATAAGTGACTCCAAATCAGTGAAATAGTGCAAGTAAAGCATGCTAGAGGGGTCAACACTCAAGGCTCATAATGGGGATTGCATGGTAGCTATACAAAGCAAAGCATGGATGACCCAAACAACCAAAAACAGTCCTCAAGCACACTAAAACATGCATAAAATCTTCACAAAGGTAAGCCAAAACAAGTAAGCATAGCGGTCTCAATGCTAGATACATGTTGAGGCAATTTCATGGCATTACAAGACAAGTATGCAAAGCAAGCATGGTGTGTCTAAACCAATTGAAAACAGTGCTGTATCATGGTAAAATAAGCACAAATACTACTTAAGACATGGCCAACATGAACTCAAACAAGGTGCTCACACATGAGGCTAAAATGACAAGTTTTGAAGACAATAAGGAGAGGGGATGGCCCTCTCCTTCTTAGGACCTAAAACCACCATCCTCACCACTGAAATCCCTCAAGATTTCAGTGGTGAGGAGGCCCAAGCAAGGTGGTCTCGGATCTCACCAAAAATGCACAAAAATGAGGCCAAACAAGGCCTAAGAGGGGGTAAACGACCCCAAACACAAAAGTGTTCTAAAACAAACTTAAAAAGCAACCCAAAATAAGACTTTTTTCAGTATATTACAAAGCTATAAAATGCTTCTAAGTATGGCTAAAAGTGTGTGCAAAAATGGGGAATAAAGAGGGAAAATGAGTTACCTTTGAAGACCAAAAGGGGACAGCAGCTTCTTGGTCTAGAAAACCAGTCCCTTAGCCTCTAAAAATAGCTTCCAATATTCTTAGGTCGATGATGGAGGTGTTAGGCTAATGATTGGTGTGCAAAGGGGCCAAGAACCAAGCAATTTGGAGCTAAAATGGATGAGATATGGAGAGAGATATATGTATGGAGCCTTAGACCAAATCTTGGAACCCTTAAAATGGAAGAGGAGCTCTTCTATTTATAGAGAAGATGGAGGCTTGAAGCTTCTAAGAGAAGCTAAGCAAAAAGGGTCAAGGGGGTCAAGCTTCTTTTAGAAGCTTGGAGCAAAAGGGCCAAGAAGGCCAAGCTTCTTGGAGAAGCTAGACAAAAGAGCCAAGCTTCTTGGAGAAGCTAGGCAAAAGGTTCAAGAGGTGCAAGCTTCTCTTGGAAGCTTAGAAGGGTTCAAGCTTCTTGGAGAAGCTAGGTAAAGGTGCAAAAGGTTCAAGCCTCTTGGAGAAGCTAAACCAAGGGTTTAAAAGGTGCAAGCTTCCTCAAGAAGCTAAAACTAAGGGTTCAAAAGGTTCAAGCTTCTTGGAGAAGCTAAACCAAGAGTTCAAAAGGTTCAAGCTTCCTCAAGAAGCTAGAACCAAGGGTTGAAAAGGGTCAAGCTTCCTCAAAAAGCTAAAACAGGGGGTTCAAAAGGTTCAAAACCCCTCAAAAAGAGGTCTCGGCCAGAAAAAGAGTCAATCGGCCAAATAAAGATGGCCGACCGACCAAACAGAGTGCCGACCGGCCAAATATATGGCCGATGGTGACAAAACACTGGCCGGTGGCCTCTAGCCATGGCCGGTGATGTGTGGGGATGTCTCACAAGCCATCGCCTGCCCCCCAAAAGCAAAACACAAGTGTTTGGTGCAAAACCAAACACAAAACAATCGAGTCGGGAGATCCTAAGGCAAGGCGCGTAGCCGAGACCTCCGGGAACTCGAGACGAACACAAACATGGATGATCACCGGGTGTTCAAACGGTGACGTCCAAGTCTTGAGAACAGTAAAAAATGGGGTGTCTACACTTAGCTCGCATGCTTAGGTTGCATTTGGCATGCATGCCTTGCCTCTTGAATCACCATGATAGAGGTTGGGTCCCTTGTGTGTTTACGTGCATTACATTTGACATTAAAATGCACTACTCGACACCTTAGACCATCACGCATTAAAATGCGCGATTGGTGGCCCAAGGGTTGGGAACCAAGCTCCCTTGAGTTCATGACATGATTGGGAGGTTGGTTGTGCAAACATTTGTTTGAAAATGCATTTCCATGCCTTGTCTGTCCTCTGCTGCTATCAAAACAAGATTCTGCAGGCATAGATGGCCGATTGACCACATTGAGTGCCGACCGACCACCAGCTTCTGACCGAGAGCCATACCAATGGTCAATGACCATTCCTCCATGGCCGGTGGTGTTCCCTCCTGGCCGGTGACATCCCATAACCCTCAGGGAGTGTTCCAGAACCAACCTTGGGACTTGTACAATTTTTAGAGGTACAAAATAGTGAAAACAGAGACAGCTTGTGCATAGCGACGGATTTCCGAGCAAACCCGAGCATGCATGCATTGGACCCTCTTCTCGATGCTGTGTTATTGCTTTCTTAGCTTAGTTAATTTGCTTAACTAGTTAAGTGGTCTGTAATATTTAATTAGCTTGTAGGTTAATTAATTTGTATTACTCTTTTGGTCCCTCCGAGTGAGGGCGAATTTGTAATAAGCGTGCGTGTGTGTGATGCATGTCTTCCAACCCCCATTTCTTTCTCCCTTTTACTTACCTACTTTTGATGGTTAGTATTAGGGCATATTTCAATTAGCATCCTTATGCTATGCATGTATGCATCATTCATCAGTATTGCATGCACCGGGCTCGGCGCATCATACTAATTGCATAGTATTTCAAATCTAACTTGAATACATGTTATCTGTTGCATTTCACATGCCATCTATAGGTTAGACGAGCCTACTCTAGCTGCAACTTGCCTGCGATGCATTAGCCATCTTAACATGGACTTGGATCATACATTTGATTACTAACATGTTCCTTGTTTGGCTCGGAGTACTAGGTGAGTGTTTATACTTTAGCATCTCGCATGTATGTGAATGTTAACATGAAAACATGCTTGCCATGAGACTAACTGCTTAGTTGATTTACTGCTTGGATGCCTGTGGGTGGAGGTTGGATTGCTTGAGTTGGAACAACTCGTTGAAATCCGCGTTTTAGCCTACTTACGAGTAGCAAATTTCAAAACTGTCTTCCAAACGAGCGGATATGCAATGCTTTGCTCCAAATTAGGCGATCTAGTCTATACTTTTGTGT
This sequence comes from Camellia lanceoleosa, assembly GCA_025200525.1. NCBI lineage: Eukaryota > Viridiplantae > Streptophyta > Magnoliopsida > Ericales > Theaceae > Camellia > Camellia lanceoleosa. The sequence goes on from CM045768.1 coordinate 94,070,819, forward strand.
TGTACGCATCACATAGTAAGATTAGCTAATTAACCGGAATAAGAATGCATAATGTTTTCAAAACTAGATATCATGGTTAGTAGAGGCCGATCTTTGATCGGGCGAGCGGGGGTGCTCATAGCTGACCTTCCCCAATCGTACCCAAGTTCCCGAGCCGAGGTAACTTTGGTGATGACGGACATGTGGCCTGAGGCAAACGAGTCAGGATTTCCTAAATTTCTCAAAATAAAATATTTAGGTGGCGACTCTGTATTTGGAAAAGCAGTCCATGTTTGGCACTTCTTTCAAAAAAAATCTATTTTCAAAAACGATTTGCCGGATTTGAACTCTTTGATGATTCATCGGTCTTGCATTGCACTCTGCGAGATTAGATACAGGACCGTGACATTGAGTCCCGAACTGTAGTGAGCCCAATGAACAAAACGGGATTCCCTCCTGGGACATTCGGGGACGTCTACACAGAGCCTCTGCAGGTACTGTTAGCTTCAGTCGTCTGGTGTGGATCAAGTTTCTTCCTCCTAAGGTGCAATTCTTTGGTTGGCTCTCATGGAAGCACAAGATCAAAACCTTTGTATTCTTGCAGGGGATTGGAGTCTTGGATAGATCTGCCTCTACATTGTGCATCTTTTGTAAATCTCAGCAGGAATCAATTGAGTATGTTCTAATCCTCTGCCCATTTGTATGGAGAGTCTGGTCTGGTCTGCTACAGTGGTGCGGTGTTACTTGGGTTGTTCCTGACTTTGTCCTTGGTCTGCTGCAATGGTGGTTAGGGTACCATTGTAGGAAAGCTAAACAGAGGATTTGGCATGCCATACCTCTAGTAACACTCTGGTCAATCTGGAAGCATAGGAATGATTGTTGCTTCAATGCGGCTCATCCAAATTTGCAAGAGCTGCAAGAGCTGATTCTTATTAGGCTTGCTATCTGGCTTAAGGCTGCTTCCAAGGAGCTCCATTTTTCAATTAATGATTTCCTTTATAACATCTTAGGGGTGAGGCAAGGATTGTTATAGTCATGAAACTGTCAAGCCATGCAGACTGCTTCTGTTGAAAGTTTGGTGCTCTGTTCCAGTTTGTTTGTTCTTTGCTGCAGTTTGTTCTTCTTCCTTTCAGTTTGTTTGTTCTTTTGTTGGCTGTTTGATTGGTTTCTCACCAATCCTGGTCTTTTCCCGCTCTGTTGATGTATTTTTGCAAGTCCTCTGCTAATTTCATCAATAAAGCTTTAATTTGCTGTTCAAAAAAATAAAATAAAATACAGCCTTATCCTAGTCAAGCCAAGGATCAAATTTTTGTTTTGGTATGTTGTATCGGTTAGCTTGGAAACAAAAATGCTATGGAAGTGTTTTGAAAACAAAAGAGAAATGAGGAAAAAACCAAACCAAAACAAAAAGCAATTGAATGCATTTGAAAATGTTGACAACAAAAACTAAAATCTGTATAAATGTTAATACACTTTATGAATATTGGAAGGTCATTAAAAAAAGGTTAAAAACTAGTTAGGGAAGAGGTTTGCCATTGTAAGAAAAGAACATTTTAAAAATGCAAAATTCTAGTAGTAGTGATCTAGAGTATAAGAAGCTCAAGGAAGATTAAATTCAAAGAAGCGATGATATTTGGACATAAGCATGATTTCAAAGAGAAACCGTTAGGAACAATACATAACTATGTTTCTTGTGACGACCCCATAACGTGTTAAATTTACATCTATTTAATTATGAATGTGATCTATGTGTTTAATGTGTATTTAAATGCCTATCTGTTCGTTGTAGGAATATATGTAATGATTTCTGTTCAAAATTTGGAATTGGAATCCTTAGTGACTTCAGAAACCAAAATTGATTAGTTTAATAAGAATGGCATAATTTTTAGAGCCTAATGGGAGATTTGATTAAAATTTGATTCGGATTAAATTAATTAGATTGAATCAATTAGAATTAAGTGAGATTAGTTAACCTAACGCTTACTTAATTAGTCTAAGTTAATTACAAGAATATATATGTTGAGAAATGTCATTAGGCTCATGTTATACACTCAAAATTCTGCTAAGATTGATTTTACAAAGAGAGGGAGTCAATTTAGAGAGAGAGAGAGAATGAGGAGAACTTGAAGATTTGGGTAGAAGAGCTCAAGATTCTTGCTAATTCAAGTTTAATTGAATACCTTAGGTGAGTATTTAACCCTTAATTTATGAATTGAAGCCAACAAATATGTGAATTCAAGAGATTACGCAATAACATGAGAGAATTGAGCTAAGAGTAGTGAATTTGAAGTTAATCATACATACACGCATATTTCATCATTTGTAAGTTTGATTTTCCAAGAATTCTTACATGCATGAAACTCAAACTTGTTGATTCCTAGAGTTCTTCAAGAATTTGTACTCAAAATTGCATATGCAAACATCTTGGAAGGAAAAGGATTGAAATCCTTACATGCATGATTGAAGTGTGAAGAATTGAGTTTGATTTTAAGAATTGACAATGGTTTTGAACATAAGGTTTGGAATTAGTTTTGTAATCATGTTTTTGAAGGTGTATTTGTGGTCTAGAACACGTCAAGCAAGATTTTGTAACATTGAATATGTGTTTTGAAGCTCAAAGTATGTTCTAGAAATTCCAGAATTCGACTACACCACTCGAGCGAACAAGTTGTCGCTCAAGCGCACATCTCATGCATCCAGCATTTTTGCAAAGACATTACATTTGGCTCGAGCAACCAAATGACCGTTCAAGCGAACTTAGTTTGTATTGCACCATTGGCTCAAGTGACCATCGAGCCTAGATTCAAACAAACCAGTTCTTTTGCAGACCATAATGTCATGTTTTAGTATATTTTGAAAAGCCATGTTTTGTTCATATTCGCATTCTCTTTCCTTTCTAAAGCATTCTTAGGCATGAATTGAGTCTCCCAAATGAATTAATGAGTAAGAACTTGGCATAAGAGAGTTGGATTAAATAAGAATAATTTGATTAAGCAACGAGCCTCAATATGTGTATATATTTATAAATTGTGTAGGTTCATCCACGAGGCAGTATCAATAATCAAATCACTGTAACCAATATCTTAGTAAAGATATTTCCATGTACATTATTATCTAAGTGTTAACAATTTAGTAAGTTTTTTTTCCGAACCTATGATTTTGTGCTATGAATGAGCTTTCTATCTGTTCGCTAAATATGATCTGTGTAAATGTGATTGACAAGTACAAATGAATATGATGGACCTAAGTTCATTCTGTATAATTGATATGGACCCAAGGTTGTTCTATATATTTGATAAGATGGACCCAAGGTCATTCCAAACATCTGATAAATCTGAATATCTGTTATGAGTTGACCAAATGGTCATTATACAGCTGTAAATGATTGGACCCAAGGTCATTCCATTAATTTATGATCAGTTATGTTCTGCACATCTGTTATACGTTAGACTCAAGGTCGTTCCGCTATCTATTGGACCAAAGGTCGTTCTGTTATGAATTGTATATGATATGGATATGTTTATGTTTATTCTATTGAAGTCATTCATATAACCACTTTACTTTAATATTATTCACTAGGCGTTAGCTCACTTTGTTATATATATGTATATAGGTGAGTAGTGAGATGTCTAGCCTTAAAGAATTGGTCAAAGTTTACCCAAACTTTGTGAAATATATCAAGGAGTGCCTCACAAGTGAGGCTTTTGTTTTCTTTGATCTTCTGTTTTCTTTCATTGTTCCTACTTGACCATGGTTGTACTTAAGTTTTTGGGTTTTTATATGATAATGATCTTGTGAATGGTCTTGGACATGTATTATCTATTTGTTTATATATAGATGTGAGTTCGTAACATATATAAGATGTTTTTGTTATTCCATATATGCATAGCTCATTTGACAAAATTTATTATTCTCCTTCCGCTTTTGGCCCCATATAACTAAATATGTTTTGAATTCTATCTGAAGCCATAGGTAATCTCATGATTACTAGCCAGTTATGATCCAAACCTCTAGGGGCGAGTTCGGGTCATGACATTTCTAGTATTATTAGTGTCTTATTTTATAGTTATTTCATGTTTTCTAGAGTTTATAGGTCAGAGGCATTTTGGTAATTTTTAGATTTGTTTACATGGAGTATAAGGGTCACCCATGGGTTGTCTTGTGAATCAAGTTATTTAATTGGTGTTTTTATGCTTCTTATTTGGTCTTAGATTGGTTTTCGAAGCCAAAATTTTAGTAATTTCCTACTTTGAAATCCTAGTTAATAAAGGAATTCTCTAAAGTCTATATAAAGTCATGTAATGCTTTTAATTTATTAAAGTTGATATTTTAGAGACTTTCAAAAGCTTTGAAACTTTTTTATGTATAGTATGATGCAATCAAACCCAAGGTGTGATACCTAAAGGATTCTAGAAGTGATTCCTATAATTATCTTCTTCTTCTCTTTTTTCTTCTTTGCGCACATCTCAAGTAACTTCCCATAGCCCTCTAAAAGTGCACTTTTCAACCTCAAACCCTATCCAATCACCCCTAAATAAACCCTAATCCCTTCTCTTATCTATTAGCCTTCAATTTAACCATTGAAAACCTAAATTAGTCACTATTTATATCGTCAAATAACCTCTATTCTAAAAATCCAGCAAGCTGTACAACATCAAGTAGTAGGGATCAAAACAAATGACTTAATTTATGCCTATTTTTTCTTCTCCTCACTATCTCTCCTCTTCTCCTATCTAGTCTCTCGAATTTTCTAATAAATTCAAAGCTTTTCTTTATTCTCAAACTTTTGTTCTGACAAAAAGAGCCATATAGAAATGAGCATTATTAAATATTCTTAAAAGGTATTGAAACAATTCATTCTTTCGGTATGGTTTGTAGAGTTTTAGTGTGTTTCAGTGCATTTCAGTATGTTTTGATGAAAACATTGGAATTTCAGTATGCAATAACATTTAGTTTCAGTTTCTTAATAAACGGAAATGTTTCAATTGTTTCAATGGAAAATATACAAAATTTTGTTCCTTGGGAGAAGCCTAAGGAATTTTAACACAGGTTCCCAAATTCTTCTTCCTCTTCTCTTCTTATTCTTCCAATTTTCCTTTCCAAAACAACTATTCATAGGGTACCAATACCATTCAAAGCCCAGAAATAGCTCCTATTTCATCACCACAATCCTATCCCATCAATCTGCTCAAAATATGAAATTTCAACAACCCAACACTAACCTACCCATTCCTATACCTTCCAAATCCCACAAAGCCTACAACCTGTCCTCTGAAGATTAAAACCCTCAAAAATTAACAACTTTCCAGAAATAAAACTCGCCTTGAAACAATTTGTAGGCTCCACTACTCAAGATTTCTCTTGTATACCTCCACACTAAATGAAAAACTAAAAAACAAAACAAAACAGAGAGAGAGAGAGAGAGAGAGAGAGAGAGAGAGAGAGAGAGAGGGCTTAAAAAAACAGAATATAGGAAAATAGTTAATCTTTCAACAGATCAAACTTCAAAGGGTATATGAGATAGAAATAATATTTAGGCCTAAGGAAGGAATATCATCAGCACTTTAATAATGATAATAACACTAACTTCTTTTTTTCCCTTCTTTTGGATAAATAATCAGATTTTATTAGAAAACATCAAGGTGATACAAAGGATAAAAAAAGAGAGCCCAAGATAGGCTAAAAAACTAACTAATCAAATCATTCACAAAATCTACAAAGGCTAACACATCAAGATCCACTGAAACTATAGCCTAACTATGTAACACCATAAGGAACCTATTCTCCAACCACGAAACCGAATGAACCACTCCCTGGAAAGTTCGCCTATTACGCTCCAACCAAATTAGCCACATCAAACAATAAGAAGCAAGCGGCCATGCCTTCCAACACCGTATCCTAACTCTCGCCCCACCCCAACTCATAAGCACCTCCACAACTGTACCCTACTGAACCCAAACCAACCCAACAGCCCAACAATAAAAATCCATAGCCGAGATGCAACCGGGCAATGGATGAACAAATGATCCGCCAAGTTTGCATCTTTACAACACATATAGCATCAATTAACCATAATATGACAACGACAAATCAAACTGTCAATAGTCAAAATATGCCTTGAAGTCGCCGTACACACAAAAAAAGCAACTTTGGATAGTACTTCCATCACCCAAACACTCTTCTAAGGAAACAAAATCATTGCCCCTCCCACAAGCTCGTGAGACCCCTTTAGATTTCGGACAAGCCCACGCTATAGTATCCTCCCCAACTTCCCCACACCACACCCTATACAAAAACCCAAAAGATTATGATGAATGAGTAAAATTTGTCATTAAGATGATGATGACAAAGACAAAGATGCTGTGTTGCCATTTTCCTAACAAGGAAGGAGAAAGGGGGAAATCTGAGAGGAGAAAAAAAAAAGAATATAGGAAAGAAACAGTTTCAACTACTGGAACAAGTTCAAGTGTAAGCACAACCACAACCTTCATTTTTTAATTATCCCAGATGCTTTAGATTATTTCAAAAGAGAGTTAAAGTGTAAAGTTCAATGGAATTATGATCAAGGTTCTTGAGGAAAGAAAGAAGAAAAGAGAACATATAATGTAAAAAATACGTTATTGGGTCACAATGAAAACCCCTCACCAAGTACATATTTATATTAAAACATTAATGTTGCAATAACAATAATAACCCCAATATAAAATAAAATAACATAACAAATATAACACGTCCCCCTCAAGCTAGAGAATAGAGGTTGAACATGCCTAGGTTGGCAAACAACCGTTGAAATGAAGGACGAGGTAAAGACTTGGTGAGGATGTCACCCAACTAGTCTTCAGAGCGAACACAAGGAGTCATCAACTGTTTCCGTAGTAGCAAATCGTGAATGAAGTGACAATTAACCTCAATGTGTTTGGTAGATTCATGGAACAAAGGATTGTTGGCAATGAAAATAGCAGCCTGATTATCACAACACATGCGCATAAAAGTGGGAACAAAAACACCAAAATTGTGAAGAAAAGAGCGAACCCATAACATCTCAAAAGCTGTATGTGCCATAGCACGGTACTCAACCTCGGCACTAGAGCATACCACAACATTCTGCTTCTTACTCCACCAAGTGACCAGGTTATCACCAACAAATGTACAATAGCCAAAAGTAGAACGGCGGTCAAGAAAGTACAAGGGCGATAAAGTAGACCACAACCTAGTGCACCCTTCAGATAACGTAAAATACGATATATGGCATCAAAGTGAGGATGGCGAGGGGCATGCATAAACTAAATAACCAAACCCACAGCATAAGCGATATTAGATTGAGTAACAGGAAGATAAATAAACTTCCCAAATAGGCGACGGTAGCAGCCAACATTGGACAAGGAGTTCCCATGCTCACCATAAAGCTGAACAGAAGAATCCATAGGGGTATCAACCGAATGGGCACCCAAAAGACCAGTTTAAGGGAGAAGATCAAGGACATACTTTCTTTAGGAGAGAAAAATACCCTACGAAGAGTGAACAACCTCAATTCCAAGAAAATAACGAAGATAACCGAAATCCATAGTGTGAAAGTGCTAACTTACATAGTGCTTTAAATCAGTAATCCCAGAAGAGTCACTACCAGAGAGGATAACATCATCCACAAACAATCAACAAAATAGTGCCAACAAAAGAGTGGCAGACAAAGACAGAGTGATCATAGGTAGAATGCTGAAAACCGTAAGCTAAAACAACCACACTAAAGCAATCAAACCAAGCACGATGAGATTGTTTCAGACCATATAGAGACTTTCGCAACCGACATACAAGATGCTCACTACCACGAACAACATAGCCAAGAGGTTGATCCATATAGACCTCCTCTTGTAGATCCCCATCAAGAAATGCATTTTTTATATCAAGCTAATAAAGAGGCCAAAAGCGACTAACAACAACAGAGAAAAGGATCCAAACAGAATTAAGATGGGCCATAGGTGAAAAAGTCTCTAGATAATCAACACCATAAGTTTGTGTGTACCCTTTGGCAACTAGACAAGCCTTACGGCGCTCAACAAAACCATCAGGAAGATACTTAACGATATAAATACAATGACAACCAACTATAGGCTTCCCAGAAGGGAGACGAATAAGCTCCCAAGTCTGATTGTGGTGGAGAGCACTCATTTCCTCATCCATAGCAAGTTTCCATCTAGACATAGATAAGGCCTGCTGATAAGAAAATGTAATGGAAATAGAAGACAAACTATGATTAAAGGAATGTAAGTAGGAAGAAACATAAAAATAAGAGGCAACATGTTAAATAGGATGTTGCATTCAAGTGCGTTTACCTCAACGCAAGGCATTAGGCAGATCATTAGAGGATGGAGGTAGAGGAGGAGCAGGGACCTCTAGCGAAGAAGATGAATCAATTGGGCCACAAGAAACAACACATCGATCTTGAGATCACTGATACACTTGTAAATGAGACAAGGTAGGTAGAGAAAGAGCGATCAGGGATGAGGAGGAAGTAGGAGAAGAGGTGGATGACGCAAGGGGCAACGAAATATAGTAGGAGAAGGGCAAGAGAGCGCCCCCTCGCCCCCTCACTACTAGAGATGAGGTCCGAGGAGAACTATATATTAGAGGAAGAAAAGTAAGGGGTGAACTCAAAGAAAGTGACTTTAGCACTAACAAAATAACAACGAGACTCTGGATAATAAGACCGGTACACTTTTTGAGCGCGAGAATACCCTAAAAAAACACACTTACGAGCCCAAGGAGATAACTTATCCTGACCAGGATCTAGGACATGAACAAATGCAACACAACCAAAGATACGAGGAGAAAGGGGAAATGAGGAACGGACAGGACATAAAATGGAAAAGAGGGACTGATTATTTAAAACCACAGAGGGCATATGATGCATAAAGGAGCAAGCAATGAGAACAACATCACCCAGAATGGTTTAGGAACATACATGTTAAACAACAAAGTACTAGCAACATCCAATAAATGACGATATTGCCTCTTAGCTACACCATTTTGTTAAGAGGTGTGAGCACAACTCATCTAATGAATAATACTACGATCAACACAAAAAGAAGTGACCACCGACCACATGTATTCTAAAGCATTATCAGAGCGAAAAACTTTAATATGTTTGCCAAACTGAATAACAATTTCATTATAGAACCGTAAAATAACTTGAGGTAACTCAGACCTCTGTTTTTTAAAAAAAACAACCATTTCATTCGAGAAAAATCATCCACAAAAATAACAAAATAAAAAAAAAACCATTAACAATGGGAGTACGAGAAAGGCTCCATATGCCTGAAAACCTTTGACCACTTCTCCACTTTTTGGTGTACTAGTCAGGATAATGGCTTCAAATGCACCATAACAGATGAATCTCCCACCTTCACCTCCATAAATGCTGGTAAAAAACTTGTGTCAAATCTTCTGACTTTCAATCTTACCTCAAAGAAATTAGCCATTGAAATGGTCCTCCTATCAACATCCACAAACCCACCACACCTTTCCCTGATCATCTTGAAGATCTGGTCATTCTAAAGATTAAACGGTAGCTCACTTATAGCAATCCATCCCCCATATGAGATGATAAAATCAGATTTAATGTGATTCACCTCTAACCACTTCTCCAATTTCACAACCATTACTTTGTCAAAAAATCTCAAACCCATATCTCCTAAAGAGCTCACTTCTTCGCTTCTAGAAGTCCAAAATAGAGCTTGATTAAGATAAAACGGCCGGAGAGTGAAGACTTTTTTAAAATATTTGCTTAACTCCTTCTCAATACAAGGCCAACTATACGAAAAATCAATTTTGGTACAGACCATTTCCCTTTTCAAGTCAAAATCTGGATGAGGTGACACACTTCCATTGAACAAGTTAACAAACCTATTATCTCTGTTCGCCCCTGTTTTCTGGTTCAAGGCAACCTCATTTCTCTTCCTCGTCATTGCTCTTTCTATTTCTTTAGCATTGGCCTTTTTGCAAATTATTTTCCGAAGCATGGTGGCTGTGTCAATCCACCCCTGACCGTTGCTCCCCCTCGGAATAATATTGTTGCCTTTTTTCACTCCTCCCACCCATTTTGATAATTCAATAAAAACTCCTCTCTTGTTGCTATACTTCTATAAGCAAAACACCACTGAACTACTGGTATACTTGCTGAAAAATGATCCTCCTTTGATATGCTTCACCACCTCATGTAATGCTTGAACTGCCCAACTTACTCCTTCCAAATCAATCTTCAAGGAAAAACTTTGCACTCAATTTCTTTCGATAATCTCCACTAAGCTCCCTCTGGATTTTTCGACCTGAAAAATAATAATCTTCTATTTAATCCTCAATTCTGAGGATAGCTCCCTACAATCGCCCATGATTCTCTCCAAAACACTCTTGGGGCTTAAACTTTTTCCAATTACTACTTGTCAAACGGAGCTTCTCACTAATGTTTGTTCGCTATTGGTTTATAGAATCCTTTAGAGTGTTCATGTCAGTTTTGAGAGTATTGACTAGAACTTCAGCCCTTAAAAGAGATACAGTAGTTTATAGCAGACATGTATTCACCACTCACAACATTTACAAATATACAACTAACAAAAATCAAAACTCAAAGACAAGGTCTTTCTCCAAAAGCTCCAACTTCCAAAAGTAGAAAAACAAAAGAAAAACACTTCTAGCACGATCTCTCATCCATAATAGGAGCTTCGCCATCACCTACATACATATAGGGGAGAGGGTTGAGCCAAAGCCCAGTGAATAGCAATGTAATAAAGTGGTAAATGAATGCACACTGGTGAACTTTATTTAAAACCAAGCATAATCTCATTTTGAACATAATATAATTTGCACATGATAATAAAATCAAACTTGTAAGCAAATACATAGCGCTAAACATTCTCAAAGCATTTCGGAATGGAACATGGTCCACAATAGGTGGCTGAAGAGCTCAGTTAGCAGAAGATTATTGGTTTGATTCCCAATAACCAACAGATTCCAAGTCATCTTAGTACATAATATCCTAGCTTTCATAAACATATCATATGTTTGCCTTTCGAATCATAATTTTAAGAACCTAATTTTACTACACTACTACACACAATTGGCTCCGCGAACAAGGGTTTAAACGTCCTCAGGCTTGACCTATACAAGACAAGAACAAAACACTGAAGCATTAAAAAATTCTTAAACTTCTTATGTCAATTACCATGCAATTAATCTTTAACCTTCTTTTCTATTCAAACATGTTTCAAGTGGGTTTCTAATTATGTTATCCTTGTGTTTAGGTGCCAAAACATGCCTAAAGGTGTCCCAAGAAAAGAAGGAAAACAAATGGAACAAAGTGTGAAAAATGTGCTAAAATGCCAGTCCGCTCGAGCGGTGATAGGATACCTCCCAAAAGTACAGACCTGCAAAATGGGATCCTGAGAGTTGCTAAAGTGCGCTCGAGCCATCTTTTATCCGCTTGAGAGGTTAACCAATTCACACAAGTTTTGGGCTGTCCGCTTGAGCGGTTTTTCCAATGCTTGAGCGGTCTGCAGTTCGCGAATCTATCATATTCTAGCTTTTCTCAGGTCTTCTAACTTTGATTTCCTACCCGTTTCAATCCTTAAACATGGTATACTAAGTCTAGAATCATGAAAGCATGCAAATATGATTGTTTCCTAAATCAAATACCTCAAATCTTTAATTATTTTCAAGGTTTGAAGCATTTTTAAAATTTGTATGAGGAATTTCATGGTTTTTCATCTTTTTCTTTCCAAAACTCAAAACCAATTTGCAAAATCATAGGAAATTAAAGAAACATGTGAAAATAAGAGTGCCCTCTAAATCAATTCAAAAGATTGAGAATCCCAAGCTTCCCTAGTTCACATTCTAACTTCCTTCTTTTTCTTTTTTCCTCTAAGTTCTTCATTCCAAATCCATTTTCATCCTAACTTTTTCATGATTCAAGATGTTAAGGAGGTCTACTACAAGTTTTGGGATAGAAATCTCACCTTAGAACACTTTTAGAACGAGTTCTTGGCTGATTCTCTTGATCTCTCCCTTTTCTCCTTCCTTTCTCTCTTTTCTCTCCTTCTCTCTCATTGTTTCTCTCAACTTCCAGCATATTTCTCTTTTTGTTTGATTTGGATACTCAAGATTTTATTTGGTGTGGCAAGGGCAAAGGTGCAACATTATTAGCTAACTCATTTTCCTTGCTTAGGCTTAGTTAATCAAGTTTAAAGGTAAATTACCCAATCTTATCCTAATCGTATTTAATCTAATTAATTCTTTCCTGAGCATACTTAACTATTGCTAATCCTAATTATCAAAATAGCAAATAGCATGAAATGGTCAAGGTCATTAGACTAAGATCTTTAAGCTCCTCATTTAGGGCATAGGCTTATCCTAAGGTTTTTAAATCAAGTTTCAAACTATTCCCTAACTTTAGACACAAAACATACAAGTCCTATACAAAACTTCCACTCCCTACTCCTTCTCAATACTATCAAGCCTAATATCAAACAAGTATAGAATACATGACTTAAATGCATAGACAATAAAGTATGAATGATGCATGAATGGGTTTGGTTGTCACAAAGAGAGTCCCAAATCTGTTTTGAGGTTTGACAAAACTCAACGGTAATGGCAATATGGGGTTCCAAACTATGCCAAAGCCATTCCATCACAACTGAATCCTCACTTAACCAATCATTATAAGCCTTGTCCTCAGTAGAAGGAGGAAGATCCAAGAGAAATTTTTGTTTCTTCTTGCCATGGAGAAATACTTTCATGTGCCCAAGCCAAATAATTGAGACCATTCAATTTCTTTGTAGTGATTGATTTAGGCAAATCATCATCCTTTAGAGACTGTGGGAGGTTTTTCTTCAACCATAAGAACAAACAATAAGAACTTAAAGCAAAAACAGTAACAACCACCAGTGGCAAACTTCAAACAAGGCCTGAAAGGATCACAAAACCTCAAAACAACTTCAAGCAAGGACTTCTGAGGTTCATTTGGCACCCACAGAAGCAAATACAAGCAAACAGAAGCACAGAAAAAAAAAAAAAACAAAAACAAAAACAAAAAAAACAAAAAAAAACAAATGGGTTAACCACCCACAACAGAGCCAAAGTCGCGATGAACAAAAAACACACCCTGGAGCCACAAATCATCAAACAAATCTCAAAGAAAGCCTTAAATAGCCCAGTTGGCCCCTATAAAGTAGATTACAATGAAGAAAAATCACAAGTAAAGCTTCCAGAAGCATATCGCAAAATATCAAATATATATTTCGAAAATACGTCAAAAAACAAAAACAACCATCAAACAACCCCAAAAAATTTCAGAAAAATCACCAAAATTACCAAGAGGGTGAGACGAATCAGGCCATGTGTTCGCCTATTCTTGACATCCATACAGATGCTGACATCATCGTACAGAAAATGATGTTAGCACATTTAGGTCACCGTGTGAAAATTTCTAGACTTTAACATGACATGTTATTGTAAGATCGAAGTGCTCTAATACCAAGTTAAAGTGTAAAGTTCAAAGGAATAAGGATTAAGGTTTTCGAGAAAAGAGAGAAGAGAAGAGGAAAGTAGATAATGTAAAGAACAGGTTATTGGGTCACAATTAAAACCCTCACCCAGCACATATTTATATTAAAACATTAATATTGTAATGACAATAATAACCTCAATATAAAATAAAATAACATAACAAATCTAACGAGAAGGAAAATGAACAAGCAGACAGGAGTCAACAAAAATCTGCTGCTAGTTAAAAACTGAAATTAATACTTTAGAAGTGCTATAGGAAATGTAAGAGAGAGAGAGAGAGAGAGAGAGAGAGAGAGAGAGAGAGAGAGAGAGAGTGGATACTTGATTGCATTAAACCTTCCTCAAAACAAATGCATGTATGTTCACCATGCAAGTATGCATGGCCCATTACAACCAACTTTTATCACTAAGCTAACACATTCAAAGACGCATTAAGTCAAACACAATAAAACCTTACTCTGCATGTCACAGAGGTTCATAATTCAGGCATGCATGACTAGTGCAGCACTTCCACTTAAAAATAATAATTCCACTAAGAGAAGAAGAAAGAAAAAAGAATCAGAGGACATCACTAACAGGAAAAAAAAAATATTTCTTTTCATTAAACTCCTATTATATCTATTAAAAAAGCATATCAATACACACACACAAAGAGAGATTACTTTTCAAAAGTCCATACCTGAAGTCTCGCAGACAGATGAACCTCAGGGGACCCCACAGCTATCCCTTGTTTTATAATGTCATAGTTCTGGCTTCCAATGACAGATGGTCGATGAAATGATTGCATAGCAGATAGATGAGATAATGATACACTCTCAGTGAAGGATGACTTCCCTTCCAATTGATGAGAATGTAAGACTCGAATATAAAGATTTAGTAAATAATTAAATAATAATAATATTACAATCTCAAATATTTTATTGTGAATCTTTAAGTGCAAATTAAATATTATTGGATGGTCGTTTAACTAATTTTAAAACCTAAAATAAATTTATGGTAAAAGTCTTTAATTTAGAATCAAAATTTATTATTTATAAATAAATAAATAAGTGTCAAATTAGTAAGCATATGTTGATCTAATAATATTTGAATTTTATTTAAATTAATGGAGGGAAAAAAATAATATAAAACAAAGAATAATTATTTAGAGTTTTGTTTTCATATATATATATATAACAACCTTATGGTTTCTAATCAACACTATAGCAGCAGCAGCAGTAGAAACGTGAGAGAGAAAGAGAGAGCAAGAGATAGAAAAGAGAGAGGGAGAGAAAACACCCTTGTGTCTCAACAACTCTCTAAGGTATTAATCAATCTATTCTTGTTCTATTATAATATGTTGTTCACATAGTTGTGGTGCTTGTGGGTGTTATGAGTTGGTGGAAGAAAAAGGAATGGATTGGTTGATTGGGATAGTATTCTAGAAATTTTAATTGAATTCATAATGTTGAACCTAAGAATATTAATCTGCCAGCAAACTTTAGAAATCATGAAACCATATTAAATGAATAAATTTTGACCTGAAATTTTTACAGTAGATCAATTACATATTGAATTGCATATATGAATTTTTTTCATAATTTTTGGAAGTCAAAATCCCCATAAACGGATGCATTCAAATCTGTCCAGAAAACTGGTTTAAACAGTAAATTCAGGAGTGTTGTCCTCTTTGAGTATAAATCTGAAAATTATCAAATCAACATCATTAGAACCGGTTACAAGTCTAGCTTCTTACATTTTTGGGCCTTGCGTTGATTGCTTCTATATACTAAGAGAACCATTAATTTATTTAAAGTGCTGCAGAAAACAACTTGTTTGGGCATAACTAATTGTAAATAATTATTTTGATAAGCAAATCAAGTAAAACTAATTGGGTTTGAAACTTAGGATATATTAGTTGATATCTGGAGGATTTTGGAATTTTTCGAATGGTGTAGAGTGGGTTTTTTTTTTTAATTTTCAGTAACAGTTCGGGAAAACATATCAAAAATTCTATTTTATCTCAAAGTCACATTTAATTAAGTTTCAACCGGGACCCATGTTGTCACGACCCCATTCCGCCCCTAGTAGAATGGTGCCATGATGGCTAGTAATCCGAGATTACCAAAGGCCAACTGCAAAGATTCACACACAAACAGAGTATACTTATGGGGCTTACATGTGCGGAAACAATAATTTAATTCTAATTAGTCCATAAGAGCTGTGCATAAATCAAATCAAATGACATACATCATATCGAGGTCTTAAAACTTGAATACAAATGAATAAGTACATAATACATCTTGATCAAAACGCTTCTCAAGTCGACATACACAAAAGAAATAAGTACAAGCCGAGAAGCATAATCTTCAAGATGTGACAAAACATGAATCCAAAACATCTTGCAAACAATCATCTAGGCGTCACCGCCTTCCTGCTCATCACCTACATATATATATAGAGAGGGTGCGGTTGGGTATTCAGTGAATGATACCAGTAATAAAGGTTTTGCACGAATGATATTCAAGATCTCTTTTCTAAACAATACATAGCATAACTTAAACAAAATCAAGGGATGAACCAAGTCCATCAATCAAGTTTTTCAAATCTTCAAGGGATGTTTACAAGCATCAATATAATACAAGGGATGACATAATCAAAGGTGCTACAAAAGCTTAGAGTCCCCTAACACGTACGGACTTGTGCTACAAATGCTTATAGTCCCCTACGGACTTGTGCTACAAGTGCTTATAGTCCCTTAGCACGTACGAACTTGTGATACAACTGCTTATAGTCCCTTAGCACGTATGGACTTGTGCTACAAATGCTCATAGTCCCTTAGCACGTACGGACTTGTGCTACAAATGCTTATAGTCCTTTAGCATGTACGGACTTGTGCTACAAATGCTTATAGTCCCTTAGCATGTACGGACTTGGCAAGAACGTCATCCAAAACAAGGCTAATACTTGATACACAAAATAGGGATAGTCATTCATGCTTAACAAATATTTTTCCAAAACAAGCAAGGCAAAGCTTTATCAAATGTCATAACATAGCTTTATTAAAAATACCACTCACTTAGTTCTTCAAACGTCGGGGTCAAAGCAAGAGTCCAAGTCCTACAAACACATGGCAACATCTATTGAATGCATTCTCAAACAAGCTTTATATGAATGCAAATGATCTCGGCATTCCTTCAAAACTAAGTCGGACCAAAACAAAACACTGTTTCTCATCTCGGGAAAATATAATGGCCACCAACTAGGTCTTGGCCATGGTCCCACACCTCCTTGCCGAGCTGTGGTCTCGATGGCTACATTAAAGAAAATGAAGTCAGGAAAATCTGGGTTTCCCTCTGCTGAAGAACATAAAGAACATGAACATGAAGAACATGAAAAAACATGAATACTTAATCACAACTTGTTATTACAAAATCTGGGATTTCATGAGATAAGTTCGAAAACATGGACCTGGGTACCCATACTTGAAGATCTTAAGAAAACAAACACAAAAACATGAATCTTGATACAAGCTTTTGGATCAAACAAGGCTTTTATTCAAGAACACATGAATATCACTTTCTCTTTCTAAAACTAAACTTTAAATCAATGCATGGCTTACAAATCGTGCTCGATCATGCAATGTAGCTAGATGAACAATAAGAACAGTAAGAGTAGATCAAGATTCTAACCTCAAGACACGAATCTAACGGCTCAAGGTGTAAAGATCAAGCTTGGAAATCTATTCCCTCTCTAAGAACTCCTCCTTCTTCTTCCTAAAGCCTCTCTCTCTAAAAGACAAGGATATGATACAAAATGATGTGTTTCTCAACAACTCACTGACTTAACCCTTTGCTGGGACACGTGGCATCGGCTGGTTGGCTCCTTTAAAAAAGGTGACTGAATGAAAAGACAAGACTATGACAAAGTGTTTTCAACAAGCAAGATGGCATAGGCACTCCGACAGGTAATGATCTCGGCTAAGGACAAAGCTTCGGCAAGTAAGGTCTCAATGATCTCGGCTAGGAAGGACAACACTTGATTTAGATGTGCCACGCCTCGGCCTAGATGTGCCACACCTCGATCTAGGTCATACCAATCCAGGAATAAGATCACTAGGTGCAAGGGTAACATCTCGGCCTAGATAGTACACATCTCGGCCTTGGTGATGAACACCTCGACCTAGATAGTGACATCTCGGCCAATATGCCAAGGTGCGAGTGGAGGTTAACCAAAGATTCCAAGATAGTCCTAGGTATAAGAGATTCAAAGGTGCGACCCAGGCTTAGGATGACCTCGGCTTAACTCACACCAAGCAAGGAACAAAGCATACAGTAACACTTAAGCAAAACAAAGACAAGATTTGAAATGCAAGCTTAACAAGACAAAATCATATAAATGCATGAGAGCATGACTAAGATGAAGTGAGCGTTGTTACATCTTACCCCCCTTAAAGAAGTTTGGTCCCCAAACTTGAGTTACCTTGACCCGAAAACAATTCCGGATATCGGACTTTCATTTCTTCTTCCATCCCCATGTAGCATCCTTGTCGTAATGCTCCTTCCATTCGATTTTCACCATCGATATCGATTTGTTCCTCAACTGTTTCACTTGCCTATCAAGAATCCGTATCGGCCTCTCTTCGTAGCCTAAATCTTCACTAACCACAATCCCAAAATGATCAATCACATACAGGGGATCCCGAATATATTTCCTCAACATCGAAATATGGAACACATTATGAACTTGACTTAGTCCTGGTGGCAAAGCAAGCCTATAGGCAGCTAGGTTAACCCTCTCAAGAATTTCAAATGGCCCGATGTAACGAGGTGCTAACTTACCTTTCTTCCCAAATCTTGAAACTCCTTTCATCGGCGAAACCTTCAGGAATACATGATCCCCAACTTCAAATTCTAACTCTCTTCTCCTCTAGTCGGCGTAACTCTTTTGTTGACTCTGAGCAGTCCTAAATCTTTGTCGGATAAGTTTAATCTTCTCAGTTGTCACTTGAATCAGTTCGGGATCGATTAAAGCTTTGTCTCCTACTTCAATCCAACATATCGGCGATCTGCACTTCCTTACATACAGAGCTTCATACAGCGCCATGCCAGTGCTAGCTTGATAACTGTTGTTGTAAGCAAATTCTACCAATGGCAGATGCACTTCCCAATTTCCCTTGAAGTCCAACACACATAGTCTGAGCATATCTTCAAGCGTCTGAATTGTCCTCTCTGTTTGCCCATTGGTCTGGGGGTGAAAAGCTGTGCTAAACCTCAATTCGGTTCCCAAAGCTCCTTGTAGACTCTGCCAAAATCTGGAAACGAACTTCAGATCTCGATCTGAAACAATGGACATCGACACTCCGTCAAGTCTAACAATCTCGTTCATATACAATGAAGCAAGTCGATCGGCATTAAATGTAGTCTTAACAAGCAAAAAGTGTGCTGACTTGGTTAATCTATCAACTATAATCCAAATCGAATCCATACCCTTTTGCGTCCTCGGCAACTCGATTACAAAATCCATAGAGATGTGTTCCCATTTTCACTCAGGAATTGACAAAGGTTAAAGAAGTCCTGCTGGTCTCTGATGTTCTGCTTTCACTTGTTGACAATATAGGCACTGAGATACGAACTCGGCTATTTCTCTTTCCATTCTTGGCCACCAGAAGGTTTGTTTCACATCTTGGTACATCTTGGTATTTCCTGGATGAATGGCAAACTTGGAACCATAGGTCTCCTGTAAAATCTTCTTTTTCAACTCTGGGACGTCGGCTACGCACAATCTTCCTTCAAACTTGAGTACCTAATTCCCAATGGTATACCCTGACCTCGGCTTAGTGACAATCTCATCAATCACCTTTCTGAGGAATCTGTCTTCCATCTGTCTGGTCTTCACTTCCACAATGATAGTCGGCTCCACTGAAATCATCGACAAATAAGCTGAATCCCCCACTAACTTCCTACTCAACGCGTCGGCCACTGAGTTTGCTTTGCCCGGGTGGTACTGAATTTGCATATCGTAGTCCTTTAATAGTTCGAGCCATCTTCTCTGCCTCATGTTTAATTCTTTCTGAGTGAACAAGTACTTCAAACTCTTCTAGTCTGTGAAAACTTGGCATGAAGCTCCATACAAGTAATGGCGCCAAATCTTTAAAGCAAACTCTACAGCTGCTAGCTCTAGATCATGGGTAGGATAGTTCTTCTCATTGGGTTTCAATTGACGAGATGCATATGCTATAACCTTACCTCCTTGCATTAATACACAGCCCAAACCGTTATGCGATGCATCACTATAAATCTGGAACTCCTCATTTCCTGATAGTAGTACAAGAACTGGTGCTGTGACTAACCTCGTCTTCAACTCCTGGAAGGATGACTCCCTATCTTCGGTCCATTCATACGCCACTCCCTTCTGAGTTAGTTGTGTCAACGGCACTGCAATTCTTGAGAAGTCCTTCACAAAATTTCTGTAATAATCGGCCAACCCAGAAAACTACGAACCTCGGGCACATTAGTCGGTGTCGGCCAATTCACAACGGCTTCAATCTTACTTGGATCAACAGAGATACCTTCTTCATTAATCACATGCCCCAAAAATGAAATGCTGGAAAGCCAAAACTCACACTTGCTAAACTTGACATATAATCTTCTATCTCTCAGAATCTGTAGGGCAAGTCTCAGGTGCTTTCCATGCTCAGCTTCACTCTTGGAATAGATCAATATGTCGTCGATGAAAACAACCACGAACTCGTCTAGGTGCGGCTTGAAGACCCTATTCATCAAATCCATGAATACTGCAGGAGCATTAGTTACTCCGAAGGGCATAACCAAAAATTCGTAGTGGCCATACCTTGTCCGAAAAGCAGTCTTCTCAACATCCTCGGCTTTAACCTTGAGCTGGTGGTAGCCCGACCTGAGATCGATCTTAGAAAAGACTCGTGCTCCCTGTAGTTGATCAAGTAAATCATCGATCCTCGGCAATGGGTACTTGTTCTTAATGGTTACCTTGTTCAGTTCTCGGTAGTCAATACAAAGACGAAGTGTACCATCCTTTTTCTTAACAAATAGGACTGGTGCTCCCCAAGGTAAAATGTTCGGCCTAATGAAGCCCTTAACTAACAACTCTTGTAACTGCAGCTTCAACTCCTTAAGCTCGGCTGGGGCCATCCTATATGGTGTTTTGGAGATAGGCTGGGTTCCCGACATAACGTCAACAGTAAAGTCTACTTCTCTATCAACTAAGTGGCCCGACAATTCGCTTGGAAAGATGTCGGGGAATTCATTAACAACTAGGATGTCGGCAATTTCAACGTTTCCATTCAAATCACTTAGCACACTACACAAATAACCTTGACACCCCTTCTGGATCAACTTATAAGCTTTCATGGATGAGATCAAGTAAGGTGGGGGTACTACTCCTTTACCCCGAAATGTAACCTCGGCTTGGTTTGGGGGTTTCAACACGACACTTTTGGAAACACAATTAATGGATGCATGATTTTCTACTAACCAATCCATTCCAAATATAACATCAAAATGAGCAATGCCCAACGGCATCAAATCAACTAGTAATTCAACATTCTCAATCACAACATCACATGCTCTATAAATGGATGCAACAGTCATAATTCTTCTAGACGGAGTAGACACAGATAACACGTAACCTAGAGGTTCTAGTTCCTTATTCAACTTCTCAGAAAATTTAGCAGATACAAATGAATGCGTAGAACCCGAATCAATTAATACGTATGCATCTTGAGAGCAAATGGGAAGGGTACCTGACACTATTGTCTCGGCACTCTGGGTGTCTCCTAGCACTAATGCAAAAACTCTACCCTGCCTCGCCTGTGCCCTTTCGACATTATTTCTCTGTGCAGAGCCTGAAGTGCTCCCATTCTTCTTACCATCGTCAACCTTTGTCTTCGGACAATCTTTCACACGATGACCCATTTCGCCACATTCAAAACAAGCTCCTGATACGCAATGGCAAACTCCGAAATGCGGCTTCCCATAACTTGCACATGTCGGCTTTAATATCTCCTCCCTGATTTGAGTTGCTGGAACTGCCCATATTCGTCTTCTTCTTGGCATTAAACGGAACTCGGCAATTATCATAATTCTGGCTCTTCCTCTGGCTCCCTCTGAAACTTTGATATCGGTTCAAGTTAGCCTCTGCCAAGATGGCCTTGTCTAACACTCCGGCGTAAGTCGGCATGTTGAGCATGTTCACTCGGTCCTGAATCGGTCCACACAACCCACTTTCGAACTTCCTAGCCTTTCGATATTCGTCGTCAACCATGTGAGGCGCATATCTTGCCAACTCAGTAAAAGCACGGTCATACTCTGCCACTGTCTTGTTGCCTTGTGTCAGAGTCTAGAACTCTGTGGTCTTGCGATCTTGGACACTAAGGGGAAAATGCTTGTTGTAGAACAACTTCAAAAATCTAGCCCCTGGATTGCCTTCTCGGATCATCATCCGCCATCTTCGTGTATCGCCGTCCAAGATGAATGCTGCTAATGACACCTTATGGGCGTCGGTGCTGGGAAAAATCTCAAACAACTTCTCCATTTCCAAGACCCACGCTTCGGCTTTCATCGGCTCAATACCCCCAGAGAACCTCGGCGGTTTCATTTTCATAAATTCTCTAATCAAGGCTATGGTGCCGTCCCCATATAAAGCTTGTTGTGGAGGCACTTGCGGCACTGGAGGAGGTGGAGGCAGAGCTGCATGTCGGCCGTTTGTCTGCTCGGCCTGAGTAGAAGTAGTACTAGTGCCCTGTGGCCTAGGTTGCCGCAACTCACGGACCAAACCTTCGACCAATCTTTCCAATCTGTCCAATCTATCCTTGGGATGATCTCGGCCAACTGAAGGTCTACCTCTCCTCATGATGCTAGGAGCATGCAAAATGTGACTTTAACACAACTAAGCAATTAAATATGTATACGAGTAAGAAATGATCATGCCGAGATGATGCACACCTTGTCAAGTAGCAAGCAATATGATGCAATCCTAATATCATTCTAAGGGAAATCCTATGCTCTTTATGACTCAAAGTGTGTGAATAACGTACTATAAGGAACCGGTGCTCTGATACCAATCTGTCACGACTCCATTCCGCCTCTAGTAGAATGGTGCCATGAGGGCCAGTAATCCGAGATTACCAAAGGCCAACTGCAAAGATTCACACACAAACAGAGTATACTTATGGGGCTTACATGTGCAGAAGCAATAATTTAATTCTAATTAGTCCATAAGAGCAGTGCATAAATCAAATGAAGTGACATACATCATATCAAGGTCTTACAACTTGAATACAAATGAATAAGTACATAGTACATCTTGATCAAAAGGCTTCTCAAGCCAACATACACAAACGAAATAACTATAAGTCGAGAAGCATAATCTTCAAGATGCGACAAAACATGAATTCAAAACATCTTGCAAACAATCATCTAGGTGTCACCGCTTTCCTGCTCATCACCTACATATATATATAGAGAGGGTGAGCTTGGGTACTCAGTGAATGATACCAGTAATAAAGGTTTTGCATGAATGATATTCAAGATCTCTTTTCTAAACAATACATAGCACAACTTAAACAAAATCAAGGGATGAACCAAGTCCATCAATCACGTTTTTCAAATCTTCAAGGGATGCTTACTAGCATCAATATAATACATGGGATGACATAATCAAAGGTGCTACAAAAGTTTAGAGTCCCCTAACACGTACGAACTTGTGCTACAAATGCTTATAGTCCCCTAGCACGTACGGACTTGTGCTACAAGTGCTTATAGTCCCTTAGCACGTACGGACTTGTGCTACAAATGCTTATAGTCGCTTAACACGTACGGACTTGTGCTACAAATGCACATAGTCCCTTAGCACGTACGGACTTGGCAAGAACGTCATCCAAAACAAGGCTAATACTTGATACACAAAATAGAGATAGTCATTCATGCTTAACAAATACTTTTCCAAAAACAAGCAAGGCAAAGCTTTATCAAATGTCATAACATAGCTTTATTAAAAATACCACTCACTTAGTTCTTCAAACGTCGGGGTCAAAGCAAGAGTCCAAGTCCTACAAACACATGGCAACATCTATTGAATGCATTCTCAAACAAGCTTTATATGAACGCAAATGATCTCGGCATTCCTTCAAAACTAAGTCGGACCAAAACAAAACGCTGTTTCTCATCTCGGGAAAACATAATGGGCACCAACCAGGTCTTGGCCGAGGTCCGACACCTCCTTGCTGAGGTGTGGTCCCGATGGCCACATTCAAGAAAATAAAGTCGGGAAAATTTGTGTTTCCCTCTGCTGAAGAACATGAAGAACATGAAAAAACATGAATGCTCAATCCCAACTTGTTATTACGAAATCTGGGATTTCATGAGATGAGTTCGAAAACTTGGACCTGGGTACCCATACTTGAAGACCTTATGAAGACAAACACAAAAACATAAATCTTGATGCAAGCTTTCGGATCAAACAAGGCTTTTATTCAAGAACATATGAATATCACTTTCTCTTTCTAAAACTAAACTTTAAATCAATGCATGGCTTACAAATCGTGCTCGATCATGCAATGCAGCTAGATGAACAATAAGAACAGTAAGAGTAGATCAAGATTCTAACCTCAAGACACGAATCTAACGGCTCAAAGTGTGAAGATCAAGCTTGGAAATCTATTCCCTCTCTAAGAACTCCTCCTTCTTCTTCCTAAAGCCTCTCTCTCTAAAAGACAAGGATATGATACAAAATGATGTGTTTCTTAACAGCTCACTGACTTAACCCTCTGCTAGGACACGTGGCATCGGTTGGTTGGCTCCTCTCAAAAAGGTGATTGAATGAAAAGACAAGACTATGACAAAGTGTTTTCAACAAGCAAGATGGCATAGGCACTCCAGCAAGTAATGATCTCGGCTAAGGACAAAGCTTCGGCAAGTAAGGTCTCGATGATCTCGGCTAGGAAGGACAACACTTGATTTAGCTGTGCCACACCTCGGCCTAGATGTGCCACACCTCGGTCTAGGTCATACCAATCCAAGAACAAGATCACTAGGTGCAAGGTTAGTATCTCGGCCTAGATAGTACACATCTCGGCCTTGGTGATGAACACCTCGGCCTAGATACTGACATCTCGGCTAATATGCCAAGGTGCGAGTGGAGGTTAACCAAAGATTCCAAGATAGTCCTAGGTATAAGAGATTCAAAGGTGCGACCTAGGCTTAGGATGACCTCAGCGAAACTCACACCAAGTAAGGAACAAAGAATGCAGTAACACTTAAGCGAAACAAAGACAAGATTTGAAATGCAAGCTTAACAAGACAAAATCATATAAATGCATGAGAGCATGACTAAGATGAAGTGAGGGTTGTTACACATGTCTTGGGTGATTTTAGACCTTGAAGAACATGAATTTAGGTAATATTTAAGAGTAACGGTGAGTTGTGTTGAGTCGTGTTAGTGCGCTTTAGTTGAGGTTACTTAGTTCCTTTTCTTTAGTATTTTTAAATTAGTAGTGACGTGTAGTCTTTATACTTAGTTTAGGGCACTAGTTGGACTTTTATACTCTATTCGAGGATTACATTATTTCGTTTCCAGGTGAGTAGTTTCATGCTACATATTTTTATAAATGTTCCCCTACCCTGAACTGTTGGAAAATTAAATTGTTGTTTCATGACTAAACTATTTTGATAAATTATTATATTATCAATGGAATCAAATTATTTCTGAAACATGTGTGAACTTGGCATACTGTAAACTATTTGTTTTGGTCTCGTGTTTATAATGATGAACTACCATGTTTTGCAAAACTGATGTGTATTGATTATTAGGACCATCTGTGTATTTAGTCCAGGGAAATTATTCCACTGTGTGTGGTGACTTTGGCCACTAGAGAACAAATCCTAGTTGGGCCGTGATGTCTCTAGTGCTCAACGATTGTCAGGAAAAGACCTAGACTAAGCTAGGTGACCATCAATCGGATCGTCTTTGAGAAAAGGCCCAGGTTGCCACCCTGAGGATGACTCTTAGTTCGGTATTGGATTCAATGGGGCTTATAGCCTTGAGAACTGTGTGGCATATTACTTGTTCTTTTCTTTGTACCCAGAAAATTATTGGTGTTCATGTTGTAATCTGTTTTAAGTGAAAAATGTCATTTATCATGTTCTTGAGAGACATGAGTAGTTTAACTGATTGAACTGTGGAACCTTCTTTTTGAAACAGATTGTCTTTACCAAACTGTATGCCAATCTAGTTTCTGTGGTATATATCTTATTTTGGAATTAAACCCTGTTTTCAAAACTGTATTTACTATCCATGTTGCTACTCACTGAGCTATCAGCTGACTTAGTTGTTTATCATTTCCAGGTGTTAAAAAGACTTAGAGTGGACTCATCGCGTAGTGGGGACTCAATTGCATGGACCTCTAGGACATTAATTTATTTTGTTTTAGCTTGTTGTGTTAGGTTTCATGCATACATTGTGGTTGGGTTTGATTTAGAATTATTTTATTTTGTGGGCAATTTGTATTCCATTTAGGATATATTTTTGGAAGTTGGTTATGGCTAGTGTTACCATTTATACTTGTGACATGTCAGTGGATTGGGTTTTGATTTATTTATTCCTGGGCTATTGTCACATTTATTCTTTGTGATTTTGGGTTCATGTTTAGGCTTACGTGTGCCTTGGATTTAGTCCCTGTGGGCCGCGGCCGGTCATACCCGGGTTTGGGGTGTGACAATTGTGGTATCAAAGTTGTACTTTATTGAGTTACATATCTTACATTTCATCATTTAGACGAGGTCCGAGTCCGTATAGTTCTTAGTAGTGTGTGGTTTAGTTAGTTTTGTTTAAACTTGAATTGAATCTTTCTTGATTTCATTTTGAAGGCTAAGAGTTAGCACCCAGATATCTACATAGATTGTATATTCCTTGTGAGCCTTTGGATGTTTGTATTACCATGTCTACTCTATTAGGAGAAATAGTAGTATTGGGAGATGTCTGTAGATCTTGTAAGATAAAGATGGATAGTAGAATTTTTCCAGTGGATTTGATTTCTTTAGAGATGAAGGATTTTAATGTGATTTTGGGGATGGATTGGTTAACGAAGCATCATGCCTCTATTGATTGTTTTAGGAAGAGGGTAGTTTTTGCTGTGCTAGGGTAACATGAGTTTTTCTTTCAGGGAGATGGGAAAGGGTCTTTTGTTTGTTTTATTTCTTCCCTTTAGGCTAACCGAATGTTGAGAAAAGGGTGTCATGGTTACTTAGCTTGTGTGGTAAGTACTGAACAACCAGAGCAGAGGTTAGAAGAGTTGCCTATAGTGAGGGAATTTGTTGATGTTTTTCCAAAGGATCTACCTTGTCTTCCTCCAGACCGTGAGGTTGAATTTTCCATTGAGTTGTTCCCCAATACAACACCTATCTCTAAAGCGCCCTATAGAATGGCACTGTTGGAGTTGAGGGAGTTACAAACTCAGTTACAAGAGTTACTAGACAAAGGTTTTATTAGGCCTAGCGTCTCACCTTGGGGAGCACCTATGTTGTTTGTGAAGAAGAATGATGGGTCTATGAGATTGTGTATTGATTATAGAGAACTGAACAAAGTCACAGTGAAGAATAGGTATCCTTTGCCATGCATTGATGATCTATTTGACCAGTTGCAGGGAGCTCAAGTATTCTCTAAAATTGACTTGAGGTCAGGCTATCACCAGTTGAAGGTAAGGGATGAAGATGTTCCTAAGACCGCTTTTAGAACCCGTTATGGGCAATATGAGTTTTTGGTGATGCCTTTTGGTCTCACAAATGCACCAGCCGCATTCATGGATTTTATGAACAGAGTATTCAAACCCCAATTGGATAAATTTGTGGTAGTGTTTATTGATGACATTCTAATTTATTTGAGGAGTAAGGAGGAGCATGAGCAGCATTTGAGGGTAGTACTACAAATCCTTAGGGAGAAGAGACTGTATGCAAAATTTAGGAAGTGTGAATTTTGGTTGAGTAATGTATCCTTCTTGGGTCATATGGTGAGTAAAGACGGGGTATCTGTGGATAGCTTGAAGGTGGCAGCAATTGTTGATTGGCCACGACCTACTTCTGTGGCAGAGGTACATAGCTTTCTAGGGCTTGCTAGATATTACAGACGATTTGTGGAAGGATTCTCCTGTATTGCTTTGCCACTTAGCAATCTCACCAGGAAAGGGTTAAAGTTTGAGTGGAATGATGATTGTGAGCGTAGCTTCCAAGAGTTTAAACACAGATTGACATCAGCTTCAATCCTTGCCTTACCTACAGACGGTGGTGGTTTTGTGATTTATAGTGATGCTTCACGATATAGTTTAGGATGTGTGCTCATGCAGCATGGGAAGGCGATTGCTTATGCGTCACGACAGTTGAAAATATATGAGAGAAACTATCCCATGCACGACTTGGAGTTAGCAGCAGTGATTTTTGCTCTTAAGATCTGGTGACATTATTTGTATGGAGAGTCATGTGAGATTTACACTGATCATAAGAGTTTGAAGTATATTTTCACACAAAAGGAACTAAATTTGAGGCAAAGAAGATGGCTTGAGTTACTAAAAGATTATGATGTGAATATTTTATATCATCCGGGGAAGGCAAATGTGGTTGCAGATGCCTTGAGTAGGAAGGTCACAGTTGGAGATGTAGCTGCTTTGTCTATTGAGAGTTGTTTGGTGGAAGACATGAGACGTTTGAGGCTTGAGGTTGTTACGCCTGGTGATAGGGCTTATTGTAGTCAATTGACAGTTTAGCCGACCTTGAGAGAACAGATTCATTTAGCTCAGGAGATTGACCCCCAGTGTGAGCATATTAAAGGAGAGATGGCAGAGGGTAAGCATGTAGACTTTGTGGATAGTGATGATGGGTTGCTTAGATTCCGTAGCCGAATTTGTGCTCCTGGTGGTGGTGATTTGAGAAAGGAGATTATGACAGAGGCACATAGTTCTAGTTACAGCATTCATCCTGGAAGCACTAAGATGTATCGGGGATCTTCATGAACATTTTTGGTGGAATGGTATGAAGGGAGATATTGCAGAATTTGTGGCTCAATGTTTGGTGTGTCAATAGGTTAAAGTAGAACATCAGAAACTTGCGGGGAAACTACAACCATTACCTATACCAGAGTGGAAGTGGGATCATGTTACCATGGACTTTGTGTGCGGATTACCTCGTACT
Organism: Camellia lanceoleosa; assembly: GCA_025200525.1. Taxonomy (NCBI): domain Eukaryota; kingdom Viridiplantae; phylum Streptophyta; class Magnoliopsida; order Ericales; family Theaceae; genus Camellia; species Camellia lanceoleosa. Next base: position 94,099,546 of record CM045768.1, read on the forward strand.
AGTAGTAATCACGATGCAGTTTGAGTAGTTGTTGATTGATTAACCAAGTCAGCACATTGTATTGCAGTACGAATGAACCATTCTCTAGCTCGATTTGCACAATTGTATGTGAAGGAGATTGTTAGATTGCATAGTGCACCTGTGTCAATAGTGTCAAATCGGGACCCTCGTTTTATGTCTAAGTTTTGGGGTGCATTACAGTCAGCTATGGGTACTTGGTTAAATTTTAGTTTAGCTTATCACCCTCAGACAAATGGGCAATCAGAGAGGACTATTCAAACCCTTGAGGATATGTTGAGGGCTTGTGTTTTGGAATGGAGAGGTAATTGGGATGATTATTCGCCACCTATGGAGTTTGCATATAATAATAGTTATCATTCTAGTTTTGGAGTAGCTCCTTATGAGGCTTTGTATGGGAGGAAGTGTAGGTCTCCTTTGTGTTGGTATGAGGTTGGTGAGAGGCAAATGTTGGGACTTGATTTGGTGAGGATGCTACAAGGAAAATTATCACCCTCAGAGAGAGATTATTGACTGCTCAGAGTAGACAAAAAAGTTATGTTGATCATCGTAGGAGAGATTTAGAGTTTAATGTGGGGGATATGGTATTCTTGAAAGTATCACCATAGAAAGGAGTCATCAGGTTTGGAAAGAAAGGAAAGTTGAGTCCTAGATACATTGGTCTATTTCAGGTATTGGAGAAGGTTGGTGAGGTTGAGTACCGTGTTGCTCTACCCCTTAGGTTGGCAGGAGTGCATCGTGTGTTTCACGTGTCTATGCTGAGAGAATATGTGCATAGTCTATCACATGTGATAGATTATGAGCCGCTTCATATTAGAGAGGATTTTTCATACAAGGAGATGTCTGTTCAGATCTTGGATTCAAAAGAAAAAATGTTGCATACAAAGGCCATTAAATTGGTTAAGGTACTGTGGCGTAATCATCTAGTTGGAGAGACGACTTGGGAACACGAGGACGAGATGCACGAGAAGTACCCACATATATTCTCATGATTTACTCAGGTTAGTTTCGAGGACAGAACTTTTCTTTTAGGTGGGGAGAATGTAAGAACCCGAATATAAAGATTTAGTAAATAATAATAATATTACAATCTCAAATATGTTATTGTGAATCTTTAGGTGCAAATTAAATATTATTGGAGGGTCGTTTAACTAATTTTAAAACCTAAAATAAATTTATGGTGAAAGTCTTTAATTTAGAAGCAAAATTTATTATTTATAAATCAATAAATAAAGTGTCAAATTAGTAAGCATATGTTGATCTAATAATATTTGTATTTTATTTAAATTAATGGAGAGAAAAAAAATAATATAAAACAAAGGATAATTATTTAGAGTTTTGTTTTCATATATATATATAACAACCCTAGGGTTCCTAATCAACACTATAGCAGCAGCAGTAGAAACATGAGAGAGGAAGAGAGAGCAAGAGTAGAAAAGAGAGAGGGAGAGAAAGCACCCTTGTGTCTCAACAACTCTCTAAGGTATTAATCAATCTATTCTTGTTCTATTATAATATGTTGTTTACATAGTTGTGGTGCTTGTGGGTGTTGTGAGTTGGTGGAAGAAAAAGGAATGAATTGGTTGATTGGGATAGTATTCTAGAAATTTTAATTGAATTCATAATGTTGCTCCTAAGAATATTAATCTGCCAGCAAATTTTAGAAATCATGAAACCATATCAAACGAATGAATTTTGAACTGAAATTTTTACAGTAGATCAATTACCTATTGAATTGCATATATGAATTTTTCATAATTTTTGGAAGTCAAAATCCCTAAAAACTGATGCGTTCAAATCTCTCTAGAAAATTGGCTTAAACAGTAAATTCAGGAGTGTTGTTCCTTTTCAGTATAAATTTGAAAATTATCAATTCAACGTCATTAGAACCGGTTACGAGTCCAGTTTCTTACATTTTTGGCCCTGCATTGATTGCTCCTGTATACTAAGAGAATCATTAATTTATTTAAAGTGCTACAGAAAACCACTTGTTTGGGCATAACTAATTGTAAATAATTATTTTGATAAGCAAACCAAGTAAAACCAATTGGGTTTGAAACTTAGGATATATTAGTTGATATCTGGAGGATTTTGGAATTTTTTGAACGGTGTATAGTGGGGTTTTTTTTTAAATTTTCAGTAACAGTTCAGGAAAACCTATCAAAAATTCTATTTTATCTCAAAGTCACATTTAATTAAGTTTTGACCGGAACCCATGTCTTGGGTGATTTTAGACCTTGAAGAACATGAATTTAGGTAATATTTAAGAGTAATGGTGAGTTGGGTTGAGCCGTGTTAGTGCGCTTTAGTTGAGGTTACTTAGTTCCTATTCTTTAGTATTTTTAAATTAGCAGTGACGTGTAGTCTTTATACTTAGTTCAGGGCACTAGTTGAACTTTTATACTCTATTCGAGGATTACATTATTTCGTTTCCAGGGGAGTAGTTTCATGCTACATATTTTTATAATTGTTCCCCTACCCTGAGCTGTTGGAAAATTAAATTGTTGTTTCATGACTAAACTGTTTTGATAAATTATTATATTATCAATGGAATCAAATTATTTCTAAGACATGCGTGAGCTTGGCATACTGTAAACTATTTGTTTTGGTCTCGTGTTTATAATGATGAACTACCATGTTTTGCAAAACTGATGTGTATTGATTATTGGGACCATCTGTGTATTTAGTCCAGGGAAATTATTCCACTGTGTGTGGTGACTCTGGCCACTAGAGAACAGATCCTGGTTGGGCCATGATGACTTTAGTGCTCAACGATTGAAAGGAAAAGACCTAGGTTAAGCTAGGTGACCTTCAATCGGATCATCTTTGAGAAAAGGCCCAGGTTGCCACCCTATGGATGACTCTTAGTTTGGTATTAGATCCAACAGGGCTTATAGCCTTGAGAACTGTGTGGCATATTACTTGTTGTTTTCTTTGTACCCAAAAAATTATTGGTGTTCATGCTGTAATCTGTTTTAAGTGAAAAATGTCATTTATCATGTTCTTGAGAGACATGAGTATTTTAACTGATTGAACTGTGGAACCTTCTTTTTGAAACAGATTGTCTTTACCAAACTGTATGCCAATCTAGTTTCTGTGATATATATCTTATTTTGGAATTGAACCCTGTTTTCGAAACTATATTTACTATCCATGTTGCTACTCACTGAGCTATCAGCTGACTTAGTTGTTTACCATTTCCAGGTGTTAGAAGGACTTAGAGTGGACTCATCGCGTAGCGGGGACTCAATTGCATGAATCTGTAGGGCATTCATTTATTTTGTTTTAGCTTGTTATGTTGGGTTTTATGCATACATTGTGGTTGGGTTTGATTTAGAATTATTTTATTTTGTGGGCAATTTGTGTTCCATTTAGCAAATATTTTTGGAAGTTGGTTATGGCTAGTGTTACCATTTATACTTGTGACATGTCAGTGGATTGGGTTTTGATTTATTTATTCCTGGGCTATTGTCACATTTATTCTTTGTGATTTTGGGTTCATGTTTATGCTTACGTGTGCCTTGGATTTAGTCCCTTTGGGCCACGGCCGGTCATACCCGGGTTTGGGGTGTGACAGAGAAACCCAAAGGAAAAATTTGAAGAAGAAACTTAGAGTTAAAGATCTCCGAAACTCCACCATCCCGCTAGGTGCATCTTCCTTAATCAAAATGACTTTTTCCAGGACATTCAAAGCACCCTGCAACAGCTTATTGTTCCAAGTCTTCGCAATAAGATATTCTTTTGTTTTTGTTGTAGAAAGAGAAAGAGGAGCAACCCCACCATATGTAATTGATGCATCTGAAGCTACCCATTTTTCATTCTTTTCTTCAAGACAAACATGAATTCTAGCATTTACAATGGCAATATCATCATCCCTTCGATGAGCCTGCTTAAATTCTTTCACAAATTCAAATGGTCTAGTCCAAGGTAAAAAAATTGAGAGTAAAATTTCAGTACTTGCCAGATCAACCTTACGATAACCAAGGAAGAAATTTTCTGCTGTAACCGTTCTAATGTTTCCCTGGCAATCAATAATTTGAAATTTTGCTCCTGCAGCCATCCAGAGAGGATTCAAGTCTGATATTGGACTGGCTGTAGAAATGTTCCCACCAACAAATACAACATTTTTTATCTGTGTACCAGCAAACCATTTTATCCGTTCAATGAAGGCTTTGCAGGATGAGGTCTCATGATCAGCTTGCTCTTTATTTGCCTTTCTAAAAACTTTCAAAAGTTCAGACAATCTTACTGCAGCATCTATCTCCAAACCATCATCCTTAATGCCCAATTTATTTAGTTCAAGTACACATGCAACACAGACCAAAACTTGACACTGAATTCCTTTTAACCTCATTTCAATGCCTATCTCAGTGTTACCTCTCACCAATTTTGCATCTGGGTATCTTGATTTCAAATCTAAAACGTGTTGAAGTCGTAAGGGTCGGTACCACTTAAGCCCTCCAAACCCATTCAAACTTAGATATGGGAGTTTCCTTAATAACAGCTCAGAAGGAAAAATGAGCTCTTTGTTGGTATACGTCTTTCCATCAATCTCACTGTATGAGATAGGCTCATACCTTTCACCACAAGCTGTTTTTTGTTCATTGGTATCATCTTTGCAAATAGTTTCCGATCCACATGAGCATGGTTTTCCAGTTGATGAGCAAACAAACTCACCCCTTGAAGTGCTACTTAGAGATGCATCAGTGTATAGCACATCATTAGTTTTTGCAAAGACTTGAAATGCATCAACAATTGGTCTGTAACCAGTGCATTAGCACAAATTTCCTGCAAGGCTTTCTTCAATCTGCTCTTCAGTAGGTGGTGTTTGACTTGACCTTAATAATGCATACATTGACATAATAAAACCAGGAGTACAAAATCTACACTGTGAGCCATGAGACACTGCTAATGATTCCTCCACAACATTCAGAAAATTCAGATATAGTTGAAAACATTATAACTACAGAAAATATGTGACAAGCTATGATACCTGAACCGGATGAAGGCCATATCTACGGTTCCCAACTCCTTCCACTGTAATTACATGCATCCCTTCCACAAAATACGAAGGAGCCAAGCATGCATTGATAGCATAATGCCTACAAAAATAATTAAATTAAAATAATTTAGGTTGTTGGATTTGAACTCATAGAGACAAGCAACATGAAAAAAAAAAAAGAAGCCAAGAGGAATTAAATACTAAATTTTGCATTTTTTTTAAAGTAAATATGCAAAACACATCAATTTTATGCAAGTTTTTTTTCATTATGCAATACACATCATCATATGACAGAATGGGAAATAAACTTACTAGGGTAGATTGCTAATAACCTTCAACAAAAATTTAAAATTTACTGCATATTGGAAGTGGGAAGATGTTCAGAATGTGAACACAAAACCGAAGATAATCTAATGCAAAGCATGACAACAAGAGGGTATGATAACAAGAGGCCAAATTCTGATACAAATGTGAACACAAAAACCGAAGAGAATCTAATGCAAAGCATGATAACAAGAGGGCATGATAACAATGTGAGAATAATATTAGTATAGTATATATTATGTGAATATTGTTTCCTATTTAGGATTAGTTTAGGTTTATTCTTATTTCCTATTTAGGATTAGGTCTAGAATTGCTATTTGAATATACAGAAAAACATTTAGAAATCTTATATGGTATCAGAGCCACGTCCAAAACCCTAGGTCAAACAAAGAAAAAACAAGTATATACAAGCGAGAAACAACCGGACAGTGAATAAGCAAATGATCCATTGTCTCCGCATCTGCACAACACAGGCAACACCAATTCACCAAAATATGATGCCGACGGATCAGATTATCAATAGTCAATATTCTTCCAAATCCGTCCACACAAAGAAAGCCACATTCGACGGAACACCAAGAACCCACATGTGATGCGAAGGGAAAGACCTCCCACCACCGCCACATAAAGTCCCATAAAATGATGAGAAGAAATAAACACCTTTCGCACGAGGAGCCCCCCAAACCAAAACATCCTCCCTCTCTCGGCCGACACTAACCTCATATAGAAAGGCCAACAAATCCACCAACTGCCCAAACTCCCAATCTTGAGTCTATTGACAAAGCAATATATCCCAAACCAACTCCTCCACCCAAATATGAAGCCACCATCACATCAGGATCCACCACCAATTGAAAGATCAAAGGAAAATGCTCCTGTAAAGTAATCTCCCCACACCACCGATCCTTCTAAAACTGCACACGCATTCCATTACCCACTCGATACTAGATTTGATCCCAAAACCAACTACCCAACCAAATTCCTTTTCACAAACCACACCCATGAGAACCCCCCACCTTCCTGGTACACCAATCACCCTTCCCTAACCCATACTTGGATGCCACCACCCTTCACCATAACTAATCCCGTTCATTGGAAAACCTCCACAACCACTTCCCCAACAAAGCCAAATTAAACTTACACAACCTCCTCACCCACAACCCCCATCCTCCTCAGGACAACAAATCTGCTCCCAACTAACGAGATGATACCGAGCTTTCCCACCATCACTTCCCCAGAAAAAATCTCGCTGCAACTTCTCCAAACGACAAGCCACGGACACAAGAATGACATGGACTGATATAAAATAAGTTGGAATACTACTCAAAACACTCTTTAGCAAAGTCAACCTTCCATCCTTAGACAAATATTATCTCTTCCACCCTCCCAATCGACATTAGACCCTCTCTAACACTCCATCCCACTGTAAGTTTTTTGAAGAGAATTAACTCATATATTCAATTGTTATTGTTTACAAAGAGTTCATCGGTTTATATAGCCCTAATGTACGACTAAAAAAGGAAATACAAAAATTCATTCCTATTACACCACCATAATTTTGCCTAATTTGCCTAATTCCTAATATACACAAGTATGCCATATATATATATATATATATTTCTTACACTCCCGCTCAAACTCAAGGTGTTTTAGCAAAAAAATACAGAGAGTTTGCTAAGAAAAAACTGAAACTGAGCAGTGGTGTGAGTCTTGGTGAAGAAGTCACCAAGTTACAAAGCCGAGGAGATGAAAGGCAGCAAGATAGTGCCAGACTGCAGATGCTGTCACATAAAGTGACAATCAATCTCAATGTGTTTTGCCCGTTCATGGAAGACAGTGTTTTGGGCAATCTGAATAGCACTATGATTGTCATAATAGAGAGCAGTTGGAGAAGTCCGAGGTACACCCAAATCAGAGAGAAGACAACAAAGCCAAACAAGTTCAGCAGTAGCATGAGCCATAGCACGGTACTTAGCTTCAGCAGTAGAGCGAGCAACAACAGTTTATTTTTTGCTTTTCCAAGAGATTAAGGAATCGCCAAGAAACATACAGAACATAGATGTGGACTTGCGATCATTAACATCACCAGCCCAATTAGAATCAACATAAGCCACTAAATCTAAAGAGGAAGTAGAGGACAACAGTAAGTCCTAAAAGATGGTACCTCGAAGATAGCGAAGAATGCGAACCAAAGCAGCCCAATGGGTAGAGCGAGGAGCAAAAACAAACCGACTAACCACATGAATAACATAAGCAAGGTCAAGGCGAGGGACAGTCAAATAAACAAAACAACCCACAAGCTCGCGATAAAACATGGGGTCATCCAGAGGGACACCATCAGTGGAGTTGAGCTTCACATTAAGCTCAATAGGTGTATCAGAAACCTTAGTATCAGTAAAACCGACACAGTGAATAACCTCATTAGCATACTTGGACTAAGACAGAAAATAGCCCTTTGGAGAAGAGGCAACCTCAATACCAAGAAAACACCGCAAATGACCCAGATCCTTCATTTCAAAGGTGAGGAAGAGATGTTGCTTGACCTTAGAGATAATAGAAGAGTCAGAGCCAGTGATGATCATATCATCCACATAGAGGAGGAGAGCAACAAAACCAGCCAAGGTATGTCTCAAAAACAAAGCAGAGTCAGAAGCAGAAAGATGAAACCCAAGCTCGGTAACAACAGTCTGAAAGCGTTCATACCAAGTACGAGGAGACTACTTCATGCCATACAGAGCAAGTCGAAGATGAAAACCTTCCCAAAAGAGTAGAGAAGACTAGGGGAAGGACACATGTAGACCTCCTCAATGAGATGACCATTAAGAAAAGCATTCTTAACATCCATCTAATAGAGAGGCCAATGGCGAATAGCAGCAACAGAAATCAAGGTACGAACAATAGTCATCTTGGCAACAGAAGCAAATGTCTCCCATAATCAATACCATACTCCTGCAAGAAACCTTTGGCAACTAAGCGAGCTTTGTCGTGCTCGAGAGAACCATCAGAATGAGTCTTGACTTAGTTCTCAATGCCTTTTGAAGGCTTTGCCACAACCGGACAGTGAAACGAGGATCTCTATCCTAGGCAATAGTCACAAGTATCCCATGAAGTCGAACTATCTCTCTAATATACAACTTTGTCAAGTAATCAACTGAGTTGCCGATGCACATCAGAATGAAGTGCGTATACTTAGTTAACCTATCAACAATCACTCAAATGTCATCATTACCCCGTTATGTTCTAGGAAACCCAACTACAAAATCCATGGTAACATACTTCCATTTCCACTCGGCTATAGGTAAGGGTTGTAGCAAACCCGCTGGCTTTTGGTGCTCGCCCTTCACTTGTTGACAAGTAAGGCATTTCAAAACAAATAAGGCGACATCTCATTTCATACCCCTCCACCAAAACTGATGACTAAGATCATGATACATTTTAGTTCCTCCCAGATGAACCACAAGGCGTGAGTGATGAAATTCTTGGAGTACCTCCTCTCTACAAGATTCTGGCACAAACAAACGGTCTAGATACCTCACACTAAAATATGAGTGGATGTTCAAACCCTCCTCTTCCTTCCCGTTGGAGATCCGATCATGGATTGCCTCCACCTCAAAGTAACCATTTTATGTCTCTCTGGCTCTAGTAATCAAGGTAGGTTAAGCAATTAAAGTAAATAAGGTAGCACCCTTGCTAGACTCGCCCAGCTACAAAGCAAACTCGCTGATATCACGTAGCATATCCCATTCCCGATTGGCCACACTTGACACACTACTCACAGATTTTTGACTGAAAGCATCGGCCACAACATTGGTCCTCCCTAGATGATAATGCAACTCAAAGTAATAATCCTCCATAAAATCCATCCATTTTCAAAAATCTGAAAATCCCCGAGATGTTTATTTGTGATTATGTATCAATATTAACCAGTAAATAACAATCACAATCAAACAATCAAAGACGAATCAACACAATGATTTAACGTGGAAAAAACATAATTGGAGCACCTCCAATTGTGATTAAAAAAAAAAAATCACAGGACAAAACCACAAAACAATCCACTAAGAAGGCAAAAAGGAATTACACAAGTGTACTCTTAATTACCTAGCGAATCCACGCCCAAATTGAATCGACCCTAATGCGCCTCTTCCACTACTGTCTTCATCTCGGAATTGTCTCGCCCAACGTTGAATCCACAATGATGATGTCGAATCCATGATGATGAGCCACTCTGGAATCTACCAAAGCTTTAGACCCAAATTCCACAGAATCCACCGAAGAACAACCCTCTCTTTTTTGAATAAAACAAAATAAACAAACCCTTTCATATGATCCACTCAATTCATGATATAAACTCTCACATATATCAAAGGAAACAAGCAAATAAGCTTTAGATGAAAACCCTAATACCCAAGAAGAAGATCTGGAAGCTTTATAGCAGGCCGAATCGTGATCATTGCTCGAGCGCAAGAATGGCCACCCGAGCAATGTGACTTAAATGCTTGTTTCTGAACAAGTGCCTTCGCTCGAGCGATGGAAAGTTCACTCAAGCTTAAAATCTCAACTCCCAATACTTTTCCAATCGAGTGAAACTTTTGAGTGGATTGCATTTTTGCTCAAGTGCAAAATCGACTGCTCAAGCTGTCAAACAACTTTGACTGATTGAGTAGCTCGATTCCTGACATAGTCAGCAAAGTAGCAAACATGATAGGATTAAGAGCACAAACTCCTCTGCATAGGCACAATTCGGGTTAGATTCACATCTAAATACTCATAACCTCACTGAAATAAAAGATCGAATAAAATTATAAATGAAAGGAGTTTTGTCAAGCGGGATTGCCAGTTACAAAAACCTAATACATCTTCGTTGACATAAATTCAAATCTTTTTAGGAAAACAAGTATTTTAGACTCTTATGATTAGCGAAAACATCAAACTTCTTAACATACAAATAATGCCTCTAAATCTTCAAAGCAAATATTACCGCCGCTAACTCTAAATCATGGGTGGGGTAATTCTTCTCAAGAGTTTTCAACTGTCGTGAACCATAGGCCACACCCTTCCCTTCTTGCATCAATACACAACCAAGACCATTTCGGGATGCATCACAATAAACGGTATAACCCAAGCCTCTTTCTGGAATTATCAAAACCGGTGTAGTGGTCAACCTAGTCTTAAGTTCTTGGAATGTCTTCTCACAAGTCTCGTTCCACACAAATTTGACACCGTTCCTTGTCAACCTAGTCAATGGTGCAGCTAGTCTAGAGAAGTCTCTTATGAAACAAAGATAATACCTGGCTAATCCTAGGAAACTTCAGATTTCAAAAACATTTTTAAGTTGTTTCCAATCTTGCATGACAACTATCTTAGAAGAATCTATAGTTACTCATTCTCCCAGCACATCATGTTCCAAAACTTCACTTCAGTCAGCTAAAACTTGCATTTCGCAAATTTAACATACAATTGGTGCACCCTAAGCAAGTCAAGCACTATCCGCAAGTGTTCCTTGTGTTCCTCCTCGGAGGTTGAATAGATCAAGATATTGTCTAGAAAGACGACCATGAAACAGTCTAAAAATTCTCAGAAGACTCTATTCATCAAGTCTATAAAGGAGGCAGGTGCATTGGTTAAACTGAAAGGCATTACTAGGAATTCATAGTGACCATAACGCGTCTGAAAAGCTGTTTCTGGATATCCTCCTCCTTAACTCTTAATTAATGGTACCCCAATCTCAAGTCTATCTTCGAAAAGCAACGAGACCCTCTAAGTTGGTCAAATAAGTCCTCTCTTCTAGGTAGAGGATACTTGTTCTTAACAGTAACTCGATTCAATTTGTGGTAATCAATACACAACCGCAACGACCAATCCTTTTTCTTCTCAAAGAGAGCCAGCACTCCCCAAGGTGATGTACTAGGGTAAATGAAGCCCTTGTCTAAAAGTTCTTGGAGTTGAATCTTCAACTTATGTAACTTTGCAAGTGCGAATCTATACGATGCCATGGAAATCGGTGTCGTGTCAGGCACTAAGTCAATGGAGAACTCAATCTCGCGATGGGGTGGAAAACTAGTAAGATCGTTAGGAAAGACATCCAGGTATTCACAAACTACCTTCGACAATTCAACTCGGAGCCAGCCATTCTCACTACCCAAGAATGTTGCAAGATGACAACTAAGCTCACCCCTGCCACGAGGGTCATAAACTGGCAATAAGACTCTATCAGCTTGGTCTCTTAGAAAATAAAAACAGTCACCACTCAAGATGCACACCACAACCCTCTGACGGTAACAATCAATAACAGCACGATACGAAGACAACTAGTTGATGCCTAAAATGACATCAAAACCCAATATGTCTAACAACACAAATGCAAAAGGAAGTCGGTGCCTGACAACCTCTATCTCACAACCACAATATCCCCGGTCCAAGTCAAACTTACCCCCAATTGGTGACTCTACCCTGAGCAGAGACGCTAACTGGACCACCTCTAACCCCAATGTAGAAGTAAAAGTAGAAGACATAAATGAATGCGAATCACCCGTATCAATTTACACATTAGCCAAAGAATTGAACACAATAAAAATACCTCTCACAATAAACATATATGTGCCCCTATGGCCTCTAATCAACCAGCTCATCTCTCAGAGCAAAGGCCTACTATCACGACCCAAGCCCGCCCTTATAGATTTAGCATCGTAACCGGCCAATAATCCTAAGATTACCGAAGGCCTCTAAGATAGATTAGCAAAATAAGGGGCTAGCAGAAGAAAATATCAAAAAACAATGTCCATAGAGCTGTGCAGACTTATATGAGACAGAAAATTTATACTTATATTTACATATATTATGGCGTCAGCCTTACATCTTCACAAAATAGATAAGTCCAAAGCGATTTTGCCTTACTTATAGAAAACTTATCCAAATAAAAGAAAATAAAATAAAACTTAGACTTGTTCACAAAAACTTGATCACAAAATATTTTTAGAACCTCCTTGGGAGGTGCACTGGTTGGCTGACAAAACAGATCTAGATTGGAAGTCTCAAGTCTGGTCACGCTCCTAATCACCTACATACATAATATAAACAATGAGTTGGAGCCTAGTTAATAACAACATAGTTAAGGTTTTATGAATGTTCGTCATCTTGGTTTAAAGAACTAGTATCTAAATATGTGTTGATCTTGTTGGATTGAAGAAAATGTAAGGGTTTGGCTGTATTTTAGAGATAAGAGGGAGAGAAATGGGTTTAGAAAGAGAAAGTATGGAAAAGTGAGGAAAAATGAAGGGTTAAATTAGATTTAGAGTGTTTCGATACAAAAATAGAGATAAAAACACATAATGTGACACGTGTGGGAAACCCCTGCCACATGTGCGATTTGTTGTAGTACGATTTGGCTTGAAGTTCAACTATGCCGCATGTGTGAGCTCACACACTGCACGTGCGGAACCTAACCCAGAATCCCAATTTTCTCTTTGCACAAAACCGCACATGTGAGCTCCTCCTTCTATACATGCGGGAATGCCTGATGGTCCAAAATTTTCCCCAAGGCATTTCAACACTTCTTCGTTTTGTCCTTACGCTTGAAACTCAAAATTTCTAACTCGAGAAACAGTCAAGAAGGTTAAATAAGGTTAAATTCACAAACATCAACATGTCATAACTCTAGGCACCGAAAGTAAAGTGATGAGTCCGAATATACAAGTTCAAGTCAAGTCCGAGACTTGGGACATCATAGCGATCCTCTCCATTGCATATTTGTAATAGAGAGATTCCATTACATCATCCAATTGTAAGTATAATAATCTTTTAAATTTAAAATACTTATAAATTGGGATTCTTATTTCATAGTCATTAGATATGTCATGAAAATTCTCCATTACATACATAGAATGGAATGAGGGTCAAAGTCCTCTCATACATAAGCTATATATAGCTAAACATGACAATTTAAAAACATTAAATGCAAATTCAACAAGCCAATTTCCATTTAAATTTTTTAACCTCCATGCCAGCCATTCTTAAACCCATATTTATAGCATTCCTGCTCCTACTCCTAACTAGGCTAGTGCAATGAGGCTTATTCACAATGGTATTCACTACTCGAATGAATACTTCATTACTCGAGCGTTGAGCACTTTGTCAATTTTTTATGTTAAATCCTTGTAGAATTTATTTTTCATTTCCTCTGGAAGTCCTTTTCAAGTGGTTACAAGGCTGTGGAGTAGAATTGCTCCATTGAAAGTTAATGTATTTGGGTGGTTAGCTTTGGCACAATATAACCTCTACTACTTATGATTTGTTGTCTTTGATTGAGACTGAATTATATAGCATTGAGGCCAATAATTAGGATCCCTTAATCTTACTTGCCAGTCAAATTGTATATTTTATCTCTGTTTAATGCCAATCAGGTTGGATGCAGTTGGAGCACCAAATGAGCAAAACACAAAGCCTTTTTGTCACACCCCAACTCCAGGCATGACCGACCGTGGCCCACGAGGACTTAGCCCTTAGCCCAAGACACACGTAAGCCTAAATATGAACCCAAAATCACAAAGAATAAATGTGACGATAGCCCAGAAATAAATAAATCAAAACCCTAACCAGTGACAAGTCACAAGTATAAATGGTAAAACCAACCATAACCAACTTCCAAAAATATATACTAAATGGAAAACAAACCGCCCCCAAAATAAAATAATTCTAAGTAAAATCCAACCACAATGTATGCACAAAACCGACATAACAAGCTAAAACAAAATAATGAATGTCCTAGAGGTCCATGCAATTGAGTCCTCGCTACGCCATGAGCCCACTCTAAGTCCTTCTAACAATTGGAAGTGATAAAGAATACTAAGTCAACTAATAGCACAATGAGTAGCAACATGGATAGTAAATATAATTTTGAAAGCAGGGTTTAATTCCAAACTAAAATATATATCATAGAAACTAGTGTAGACACCCCATTTTTGACTGACCTTAAGACTCAGACGTCACCGTTTGAGCGCTTGGCGATATTGCATATTGTGCTCGTTCTGAGGTTTCAGAGTCTCGGCTGCAAGCCTTACCTCCAGACTTCCAGACTCTTTTGTACTTTGCCTCGATTTGCAAACCAGGCCCTGTTTTCTTTGTTTTCTCTTCCCGAAGGGAGGGAGAGGTCTCATAGATCATCTCTCAGTGGCCATAGGCTATGTTTCGTGGTCGTAGGCCATTTTTTTTCCCGTTTGGAGCCCGATTCTTGGTTTTCAGAGCCGTCGGCCGTGTGCCCCGATTCGGGACCGCTTAACTACCTCCGTTTGCTCCAATTTTTGGCACACACCTTGTTTCCTCCCTTTTGAGGGACACTGTGGCCCGAGAGACCAACTCCGTGGTTGAACGCCACTTCCGGTGCCTGACAGCTTGTTTTCGGGGCCCCGAACTGCGTGTTTCGACCCCCGAACCTTTGTTTTGCATCTGTCTTGGTCCATTTTTGGAAGGGACCTTATTTTCATTGTTACAAAGGCTCTAGGAGGGTGGAAGGCCAGCAATTTTCCTGAAAAGCCAGTTTTATTTCTTCATCACTCTTCGTCGCCCGTTTTCTTCACTAGAAAGTTGGTTTTTCCTACTCCCGGGCCACTTTTTCTGAATTTCCACCACACCATTGTGTTGTACACACCTGGGAGGCCACCAATATGGGTAGGCTGGCCAGCAATTGCTCCTGACCCTTTTGAACCCCTCTAAAAAGCTGGTTTTTCTCTCTCCTGGTTCACATTTTCTGGGTTTTGACCATACAGTTGTGTTGCACTCATCTGAGAGGCCACCTTTTTGGGGTGGCCGGCCAGCAATCCTTCTTGACCTCTTTGACCCCTGGCCGGCTGACCAGGGGAGGTGGCCGGCCGGCCACCTGGACCTTTTGCACCTGGCCGGCCATTCTTCTCTCTCCTGGTGCATTCCAGCTGTGCCAACTATTTTGCACCAGACCCTCTGCCCGAGGGTCTGTCCTTTTGGGAAGAAATTTGAATTGGTATTTCCCCCCCTTTCCCTTGGCTTCTCTCCTCTATAAAGCCAACCCTTGAGCCTCATTTCTAGGGGTTAGAAAATCAGCTGAGGCAATAGTATACATACACCCCCTATATCTATACTTCAAGCCTCCAAACACCCCTTTTCTTGGCCATTTTACCCTACACCCCATGGCCTACCACCTCCATCATCCATTCCAGCCCCTTGGAGGTCATTTGCAGAGGTTGAAAGCTCACCAACTTGGTCCAAAAGCTACTGGAGTTCGATTCTACAAGGGTAAGCTCCTATTTCCCCCATTTTTGCATATCTTTGCTCAATATCTTAGCTCCTTTTGCTTGCATTTCTGGGCTTCAACCTGAATTGTAAAGTATCTTATTTTGAGCCCCTCTTCAACTTTGTTGAAGGGCTCTTTACTGTTTGAGGCCATCTGCTGCCTCTTGTCCTTTATCTCTCTTTTAAGGCTATTTTTGCATCATATTTTAGCCTTACTTGTGAATATTTTTGAGGCTTGATATAAACTGGAAAAAGTCTTGTTTTGACCTGCCCTTTAAGTTTGTTTGAGGCCACTTTTCTGTTTGGAGTCATCTCCTTCCTTGCATGCTTCATTTCTATATGCTTTGAGCCATGCATTTGAGCATTTGCATAAGTCTTGTTTTGGCCTCTTAGCCACTGAAATCCAGTGGATTTTTAGTGGCTTTGATGAGGTTTTGAGCCTTGAAATCATAGAGGGGTGACCCTCTCACCCCTCATTCTCTTTACTAGCATGTTTGGCCATCCAAAGGGACCCTACTTTTCATGCATTGAAGTCACTTTTCAGGCTTTATTCTGAGGGTTTTGAGGTCTGCCTCGGCTCTGTCCGAGGCCCCCTTTGCCATATTTTATGTCTATGTTGCATGTGTAGAGCAATCCCATTCAAGGCCCCTCAAAGAGGCCTTTCTTTGCATGTTTCCAAGACTAATTTCAGGGCCTATTTGGTGGGTTTTAGGACTGTCATAACCCATTTCTAGAGTTGGTTTGGCCTTGCTAAGTGTCTATCTTATAGGTGCTTAATAACCCCTTGTATGGCCCTTTAAAGAAGCCCCTCATTTTTGCATGTGTTGGCTGCATTTCAGTGATTATTTGGGCATATTTTCACATGTTTTGTTCACTGATTTTTTCTGGTTTGGTGAGATCTCACATGCTTCACATACATGCCATGTAAACCATGTTTACTAGTCAAAGTTGCATGCTATTTTAGTCCATCATGCTAGCATCTTTCGGTCATACTTTGAACTAGAAATGTTCATGTTTTGGGACTTCCTTGGCTCTATCTTTGTGCTTCATGGTCAAATAATGCACGCTTTGTATAGCTATAAGTCAATACATATGCCTAGTTTTGAGTTTCGGGGCTCATCTCATGCATTGGGTGCCATATATCCATGATTCGGGATCATTTTGCATCATGTTTCAGTGTTGGAATTTGCATGTTTGTATGCCATATTTCATGCCTTGCCATGCCTTGTTAGAGTTGCATGCTATGCCTTAGGTTCGGACCTCGGTTTGCGTGCATGTGTGCACACATTTTGATAGTCTCATTTTTCATCTTATGGCCACTGATGTGAATGTGGCTGAGGTCCACTCATATTGGTGTAAGTCCATCGTGCATTGTGCCATTCCATTTCACAGCATTGCGTATGCTAGGTTACATGTTAGAGCATCGTGTATGCCATGTTACATCGTGCATTGTGTATGCCATTTCATAGCATTGTGCATGCTAGGTTGTATGTTAGGATTGCATTCATGCACATCATGCATATTGCATTGTGTTTGGGATAGGAGTTAGCCTGAGCACGGGAAATGAGGGATGTTTCATACTCTGAGTGACGGAACGTGTCTCAATTCCCGGTCGCCGACACTCCGGATTATCCATGATGGAGTCTCGGTCTTATTGTGTTTATATGTGCATTCATTTCATATTGAGTCGTGCAATTCGACTCCTCGGCCATCATGCATCGAGATATGTGATTGGTGGCATGACGATCGAGGTGTGCATACATATGTGAAAATACATTGCCATGTCCCTTTCTTGCTCTCTGTTGCAGCAAATCAGAAACCGGCAGTCTTTTGGAGCTTCGTGCAACATTCCGGGCTTAATTGTAAATAGAGGCTAATTGGGGCATCGCAATGGATTTCCACGCAAAACAACTCAACCATGCATCATTCATCATCCGGAGCAGAGTTGAGGTAGTCCATAGGCTCGCATGATAATTTACTGCTTTCCTAGATTAATTTGTTAATTAATTAGGGTTTTGTACTTATTCGGACTGTACTATTTATTTGGGACTGTATTATTTATTCGGATCCTCCGAGCGAGAGCAATGTTGTAATAAGTGTGCGTGTGTGTGATGTATGTCTTCCAACCCCACGTCTTTCTCCCTTTTATTTACCAGCTTATGATGGTTAGATTAGGGCATATTTCAATTAGCATACAGTATGATAGCATGTTTGCATTCATTCATCTGTTTCGTATGCACCGGGCTCGGCGCATCATATTCACTGCATTGTACTTTGATTCCAAGTTGAATACATGTTAGCTGTAGCATTTCATATGTCATGTTTAGAATAGCCGAGCCTATCTTAGTTGCATTTTGCATGTGTTGCATTAGGCATTTCTATATAGTTAGGATCATGCATGGATTTCTAACATAGCTTCTGTTTTGGCTCGGAGTACTCGGTAAGTTTTATGCTTTAGCATCCTTGCATGCGTGTGAGTGACTGCCATGATAGCATGCTTACCATGAGGCTATGTGTTTATATGATTTAACTACCTGAATGCCTGTGGATGAAGGTTGGGTTATTTGGATTGGAACAATTCATTCACTGTGAGTTTTATGCCCACTAGATAGTGGCAAAACCACTTTTTTTAAAGCCCACCCAAGGGTGGCAAAATCTGCATTTTAAGCCTGCTTGCGAGTAGTAAACCACTTTAAAAAATAAACAGGAAATGTTTTGTTCCAATTTAAGCGACCCAGTCTATACTTGTATGCTGTGCGCATCACATAGTAAATCTAGGCTAATAACCGGAATAAGAACGCATAATGTTTTCAAAACTAGATATCATGGTTAGTAGAGGCCGATCTTTGATCGGGCGGCGAAGTGCTCGCAGTGACCTTCCCCAATCGTACCCAAGTTCCCAAGCGAGGCAACTTTGGTAATAGCGGACACGTGGCCTTAGGCACGCAGTCGGGGTTTCTAAATTTCCCAAAATAAAATATTTAGGTGGTGACTCTGTATGTCTGGCGATCCATATTGGCACTTCTTTCAAAAATCTATTTTCTCAAAAGCGATTTGATTTGGACTCTTTGGTTGATTGAGAAGCGTGACAATTTGAGTCGAAGTAGTAAGCCCAAAATGAACCAAATGGGACTCATCCTCCGGGAGCATTGAAGTCTCTGATTCGCGCTTAACTTTGGGATTTAGAGAACTTGACTCGAACTCATGATATCTTGTTTTGACTACACTGATGTGTTTCTTTGCATTGCATGTGCATTGGTGCGCCTAGGACACCGTGTTTGCCATCTGCTATTCCTGAGCGGTTTGCCAGAGGCTGCGTGCCATAAGGCTTACCGGTTACGGGCTCTACCAATATGGAAACACAAACCCCGGTTTTACCGGGGCACCCTTTTTGACCATTCAACCTAGTGCATATTCGGAATCCATAGTGACCATTCCAAGCTAGGATAGGTTGCTTACCCGATTATAGGTTGTTTGAAATCGTTGTGTGCGTAGTGAAACCCTAGTTCCTGACAAAATAGGACAGGGTAACCCTACCCCAACATAGGGGTGTTTTGGCTCTCACTTATCTGTTATGTGCTTTTAGAGTACGTCTCTACAGTAATGCATGTATCAGTTTACAAGTTTGGGCATCAGGCCTGCGGGTACCAGTTCAGTATTTTGGGAATCAGTTATATCTAGGGGTATCAGATTTAGTTTTGGGGCAGTAGTTTGGGGCACGATGATCGATGGTGACTACGATGCTTGACTATGTCCATATACGTATTGATTGGTGAGATCTTTTTTTTCTCTTCGGGGTTCGAGACTCGATTCAGAGCAACCAGTGTTCTCCTTCGCTAAGGCAAGGCAGAAAAAGGCCAGTTAGGGCTCACCGGTTTGTCTGATCTGTCAGTCACCAGTCACATCACCTCCGATCAGTTCAGCGGACTTATGATGATGCAAAGTTCAGAGGAAATTGTGGTTATGACAGCCGCATTAGACCAAGGAATCATCTTGTAGGATGAGACCAATGTTGATGTACCATACCCACCCAGGTCGCCTGCCGCGCGCCCAGCTTGGACGCCCCAGTTGTGTCAAACTAGTGAGCCTACCACATTTGAATTGATGGGAATGATCGGTGATCTTCAGCGATCTGTGGCTGATCTCGCCTACGAAATGTCGGCTTTGCCACCAACTCCATCCTACGCCGAGAATTGCGTACCGCAGGAGCCCCCGCTATTGGGGCGAATTGTGATCGAGCTTAGCCAACCTGAGGCTGTCTCAAGCTATAGCAATGGTGCGTCAACAACAACCGGGTTTCGCTCTGATATAGCAACCCAAACCCTCGATCAAGCTGAGGCCAGAGGTAAGAATAAGGTGGGAACAGATGCCGATCCCGTTGAACAACTGCTGTGGGCAGTCGAGGCTTTGAAAGCCGGAGGATTGAGTAAACAGCAAATATTCACTGTGGTGGCTAAAACTGTGGATGATGCTTTCCCCACTCCAACCGAGGGGAGTTCCAGCCAGACAGAAAATCAGGATAGGCCCTGTCATGCCAGAACAGTTCCCTCCAATTCCAACCCTGCACCGAGAAAAAATCAGAAAGCCAAGGCGGCACCTGCCAATCCTTTTGCTAGTGCGTCCGGCAAAAGTCAGCAAACTCCGAAGTATCTGCCCCAAGGGCGCAGAGTTTTCCACGCCCTTTATATGCCTTTGTCTAAGGCGCTCCAGATCCTTGCTGAAAGGGGGCACCTTAGACCCCTGGAGCCTCGGCTTCTACCCGATCCTCTCCCTCCAAAGCATGACCAAACTAAGTACTGTACCTATCATCAACAAACCGGTCATGACACTAATAGTTGCTTTGGTTTGCGCCATGATGTACAGGATCTGTTTGACAACAAGGTCATCGCCGCACCAACTCAGCAAAGTCTATCGCCACTGGATTAGTGAACTTGGGGGATTGTACGAATATGTGATCGGGGGATGAATCACCTGTGGGCGGCACTTAGTTTACTCCAGGTGTAGGAATGGCACGCACTATTTTGAGCAGTATGCAAATACTAGTTTTTGTATTTTCTGACTTGGGTACTGGGCCAGTTTTGTTATATTGTATTGAGTTAGTCCTTTTGTACTGGTTAGTCGAGTCAGTCTTGTTGTATCGAGTCTGTCTTGTTGTGTTGGAGTCGGGTGATTTCGGGGGTGTTACCTCGGATATCACAATTTTGTTTTGTGTTTGTCTTTCCACTTTCTTTTGAGTCTATTTCTGCCGGGCAGCCAATTACACCAGTAGATCTAATTGAAACAGCTGTGGGTTTTCATGCTTTTGTGCTTATTTCTGCTTTGAGCCTGTTGTGCCAGCAAACTTGAAAGAAACGGTAGTGCATTTCACCTGCTCTTCTGTGCCTTGAAATCATTGTATTGACCTAAGTTTTTCAAAACTTTTTGAACACTGCAGTGAAAACAAAGAGGAAGGAATTCCTCGGGATTTGCAAAATTTGATCAATTGAGAGAAAGAGAGGCATGCTAAGCCCTTAATGAATGAGATCATGTTTGTTAATGTGAGGACTGAGAAGGATCCCGGCTTGATCCAGATTGGCTCCACATTGTCTTCCGCGCGAGCGATTAGTCGCTTTCTTAAAAGATTTCAAAAAAAATGTTTTGCATAATCCTACGAAGACCTGTGTGGAATCGCTCTTGAGATTGTGTAGCTTAGGATCGCTCTCAGCCTCGAGACTCGACCCCCCTTTTGCTTTCCAGCCTTGAATCTTAACTCAGAATGCTCAACGGTCAACCACAATGTGAGGCCTGTGTGGCCACGAAGCAGCCCTCTACCTAGGGGCAGAAAAATGTTAGATGTGCTCAAAGAGCCGAAGATGGATCATCCTGCAAATCAATGAAGACTAGCAAGAATGCCAAATCCCAGAAGGGAAGAAAGAAGAAAGCATTGCTGAAGAACAACTGAGTTCCTATCCACAACACTAGGGGCAAGTTTAGCCCCCATTGGATGGACTCCTATATCATCAGTGAACATCAACCATTCTCCTGGATTAGATGACTTCAAGATCTCAAAACCATTTGACATGGACAAAGCTACACTTTTACCCTTAAGAGGCTCGCTGGGCCGAAAACCTAGAAGGGCAACCCAGGCAAAAGTTAGAGCAAGAAAAAGACGAAAAAGAAAAATGCAAAGAATGAAAAAAAAATGAAGGAAATAAAAAGAAAAGATGAAAAAGAAAATAAATGAAAAGAATTGAAAAGAAAAGAAGAACAAAGCTCGCAAGGTTGAAAACCCAGAAAGGGCGGCCTTGGCAAAAGTTAGAGCGCAAAAGGAGAGGTTAATACCCGAGTGTACCTTAACCCCGAACTACGTAAGGCTTGATTCCCATCTTTGGGATACGTAGGCAACTTCATTCTGAAGTCCGGCCGTAAAACACTTCAAATATGACTGTGTCCATGTGATGGTTTTGGTCATCTTTGTATTCTCTGTATTTGAGAATTTGGTTGAAATTGTCACAGTAAGGACTGGTTGCCATGTGCTGCGGTGCTATTCAGACTAGGGGCAACTTTCCGTTGCCATACAGTGTGCTGCGGTGCTATTCAAACGAGGGGCCACTTTCCGTTGCCATGCATTGCTGTTCAGACAAGGGGCAATTTTCCATTTGTTTTGGATCTGAGGTTGTGCATCTCAACAGTAAATTCTGCGTCGGTCGAGTAGTGGCCATTTGCAAAAATAAGTTTTTGAGAATTTTTAATGAGGTTGACTGATTCTCTCAAAAATTATTCCACTTTTCCAAAACTGGACCATTTCTTGGACCCAAAAAAGGAAAATTTTCAGTGCTCATAGCCTGACTTGCATGATTTTAAATCAGAAAATTGAACAAGCATTTTAATCTAACTCTCATTTTGGTCAAAATTGTTTTAACAGAAAGCCAAAAACAAAAAATGGTCAAAATGATAAACTAGGGGCACAGTTGAGTCAGGTGTTCTGTCTTTTCCCCATGGTCAACATACCTGTCAAAAGGGCACTCTACCTGCCAGAAAGGGGCACCACTGAAGCTGACCACAAAAGGGTAGAAAGCTCTCACATCCTCCAAGCAACGAGGTATCAAGCCAAGTGCGAAGCACGACCTGGAATGGGGCAAGATATTCCACTCCCTCATCTGGACAGATCTGATCACATCCAAACTCCCCAATAAAGCATCGTCAATTGCAGATCTGCTGCACATCCAGCCACAACTCCTCTATGGGGGAAGTTCACTGTTGTGAGCAGAAGAAAAAGAATCTAGCAGAATGCTAGGGGCAAGAGCCCGCAACTTCTTGTTTATCCATCAGTCACCCAGGGAAGGGATAAAAAATGAGAGATTGAAGAATAGAAAGATGTGCGCTGAGGGAAAAAGTGAAGAAAAGGGCTTTTTTTTTAGAAAAACAGAGCTTGAGGGCCGAGTGATGTGAGAATCACAAATGAGAAAGGGTGGGAAACAAATACCCAGAGAAACTAGCTCCTCGCGATCTGAGAGTTCTCTTGTCTTTCCAATGCATCTGAGTGTCGTTGTAGACACCCCATTTTTGACCGTCCTCAAGACTTGGACGTCGCCGCTTGAACACCCGGTGATCATCCTTGTTTGTATTTGTCTTGAGTTCCCGGAGGTCTCGGCTACACGCCTTGCCTCAAGATCTTTCGACTTGACTGTTTTGTGTCTGGTTTTGCACCAAACACTTGTGTTTTGCCTTGGAGGGGGTAGAGAATGGCTTGTTGGCCACCCCAACACCTCACCGGCCATGGCTTGAGGCCACCGGCCCTCTTTTCTTGCCACCGGCCATTGGTGATGGCCGGTAGGCACTTTGTTGGGTCGGCCGACCATTAATTTCGCCGATTGACTCCTTTTCTGGCCGAGACCTTTTTTTGGGGAGGATTTGAACCTTTTGAACCCCTGTTTTAGCTTCTTGAGGAAGCTTGAACCCTTTGAACCCTTGGTTCTAGCTTCTTGAGAAAGCTTGAACCTTTTGAACCCTTGGTTCTAGCTTCTTGAGGAAGCTTGAACCTTTTGAACCTTTGTTCCAGCTTCTCCAAGAAGCTTGAACCCTTCTAAGCTTCCAAGAGAAGCTTGCACCTTTTGCACCTTTTCCTCAAGCTTCTAAGAGAAGCTTGACCCCTTTGCCTAGCTTCTCCAAGAAGCTTGGCCCTTTTGCTCCAAGCTTGTAAGAGAAGCTTGACCCCCTTGACCCTTTTTATGTTAGCTTCTCTTAGAACCTTGGCACCTTGTCTTGCTCTATAAATAGAGAGCCTATCTTTCCATTCAAGAGGTTCCAAGAATTGGTCTAAGGCTCCATACATATATCTCTCCATATCTCCTCCATTTTAGCTCCAAATTGCTTGGTTCTTGGCTCCTTTGCACACCAGCCCCTACCCTAACACCTCCATCATCAACCTAAGGAATGTGGAGGCCATTTTCAAAGGCTAAGGGACTGGTTTTTTGTCCAAGAAGCTGCTGGTTTCATTGGTCTACAAGGGTGAGCCTTTAACCCTCTTTTATTCCCCGTTTTTGCACAAGCTTTTAGCCTGTCTTGCTTGTTTTTTTGAGCTTTGTGTATAACATAAAAAAGTTCTGTTTTTGTGTGTTTAAGATACTTCATTAAGGTCACTTTTGTGTTTGGGGTCGTTTACCCCCTCTTAGGCCTTGTTTGGCCCCACTTTTGTGTGTTTTTGGTGAGCTTTGGGACCACCTTGTTTGGACCTCCTCACCACTGAAATCTTGAGAATTTCAGTGATGGGGATGGTGTTTTAAGGTCCTAAGAAGGAGAGGGCCATCCCCTCTCCTTCTTGTCTTCAATATGTGCCATTTTTGCCTCATGTGTGAGCACCATTTTTAGGTTCATGGTGGCCATGTATTAAGTTGTATTTGTGCTTATTATGCCATGATATAGCACTGTTTTTGATTGGTTTAGACACACCATGCATGCTTAGCATACTTGTCTTGTAATGCCATGAAATTGCCTTAACATGTATCTAGCATTTAGACCACTATACTCGCTTGTTTTGGCTTAGCCTTGTGAAGCTTTTGTGCTTGTTTTAGTGTGCTTGAGGTCTGTTTTCAGTCATTGGGGCCATCCATGCTTTGCTTTGTATAGCTACCATGCAACCCTTCTTGTATGCCTCAAGCATTGACCCCTCTAGCATGCTATCCTTGCATCATTTCAGTGGTTTGGAACCACTTAACATGCCATTTCAGTCCTCATGGTGTGCTTGTATGCTTTCATTTGATGTCCCTTTTAATGCTTGACAAGGTTGTCATCTCATGCTCCATGTTTGGCCTCTTTTGCACGCTTTTAGATTTGAGCCATTTAGATGCCATCTAGATGTGTTTTTGGCCTTGTTTTAACATGATAAAAATCTGATTTTAGTTGTTCAACTCAAGCCATGTTTGGTTTTGTTAAGGGTAGTTCAATACCCCTTTGGCTTGCCTTGAGTTTTAGCTTTGCTTGCATGCTTTGATTGCCTTGTTTAGATTGATTTGGCATCATTTTATAACATGATTTTCAGAGCTTTCTATGCATGCTGTTTGTTCATGTTTGCATCCTCTTAAGTGTGCTTGAGGGTTGCTTCTATATGCCTAAGTGTTGGTCCTTGTTGCATACTAGCTCACATGTCTAGGATGCATTATATTGACATGCATGCTTAGCCTCTTGAATTGAGTATGATAGAGGTTGAGCCTCACTTGTTTGTTTGATGTGCATCTCATTTGAAATCAAAATGCATAACTTGGCTTCTTGGGCCATCACACATTGAAATGCGCGATTGGTGGTCCGAGAATCGAGAACCATGTCCCTTTGAGTCACAAACATGATAAGGGATGTGGTTGTGCACACATTTGCTTGAAATGCCTTGCTATGCCTTGTTTTCCCCTCTGCTGCTGTCAAAACATGATTCTGCAGGAAAAGTTGGCCGACCGACCATCTTTAGTGCCGACTGACCAACTATTTATGGCCGGTGATCATTTCCAGTGGCCGATGACCATTTGTCTTGGCTGGTGGTGTTCCATAGTGTCCAAGCATTGCATCTTAGGATTCATGCAATGATCAGAGAAGCAGAGTAGGAAAAACAGAGGCAACTTGCGCATAGCAGTGGACTTCCGAGCAAACCCGAGCACGCGTGCATTGGACCCTTTTCCGAGGCCTTTTACTGCTTTCTTAGCTTAGTTAATTTGCTTAACAAGTTAAGTAGTCTGTAATATTTAATTAGCTTGAAGGTTAATTGATTTGTATTATTCTTTTGGTCCCTCCGAGCAAGGGCGAATCTATAATAAGTGTGGGTGCGTGTGTGCATGTCTTCCAACCCCCACTTCTTTCTCCCTTTTACTTACCTACTTTTGATGGTTAGTTTTAGGGCATATTTAAATTAGCATACCTTATGCTATGCATGCCTGCATCATTCATCAGTCTTGCATGCACCGTGCTCGGTGCATCATGCTAACCGCATAGTATTTCAAATCTAACTTGAATATGTGCTATTTGTTGCATTCCACATGCCATCCTAGGATTAGCCGAGCCTATTCTAGTGACATTCTGTATGCGTTGCATTAGCCATCTTAACATGAACTAGGATCATGCATATGATTACTAACTAGTTTCTGTTTTGGCTCAGAGTACTAGGTAAGCTTTTATGCTTTAGCATCTCGCATGAGTGTGAATGTTAACATGACAGCATGCTTACCATGTGGCTAAATGCTTATGTGCTATAAACTACCTGAATGCCTATGGGTGAAGGTTGGATTGCTTGAGTTGGAACAACTCGTTGAAATCCGTGTTTTAGCCTACTTGCGAGTAGCAAACTACAAACCATTTTCCAAACAAACGGATATGCAATGTTTCAGTCCAAATTAGGAAATCTAGTCTATACTTGTTTGCTGTGTGTATAACATAGTAATTCTAGGCTAATAACCGGAATAAGAACACATAACGTTTTCAAAATAAGATATCATGGTTAGTAGAGGCCGATCTTCGGATTGGGCGAGAGGGGGTGCTCATAGCTGACCTTCCCCAATCGTACCCAAGTTCCCGAGCCGAGGCAACTTTGGTGATGACGGACACGTGGCCTTAGGCAAACGAGTCCGGGTTTCCTAAATTCCCCCATTAAAAAATATTTCGGTGGCGACTCTGTATCTGGCAAAGCAGTCCATGTTTGGCACTTCTTTCAAAAAATCTGTTTTCTCAAAACAATTTGCCGGATTTGGACTCTTTGGTTCAGATTAAGAACCATGACAATTTGAGTCCAAACTGTAGTGAGTCCAAATGAAT
Source organism: Camellia lanceoleosa (assembly GCA_025200525.1). Lineage (NCBI taxonomy): Eukaryota > Viridiplantae > Streptophyta > Magnoliopsida > Ericales > Theaceae > Camellia > Camellia lanceoleosa. The sequence continues at coordinate 94,126,427 of CM045768.1, forward strand.
AGAATGGGGGATTCATCCTCCCGAGACGTTCGGGGACGTTTACAGTCGTGTCTTTTGCTTTCTCTCGATTCTTGTTTTGAGTCGTTTCGAGTGTCACTTGGTGTGTTTAGGTTGTTTTTCCTTTGTTGAGTTGTGTTTAGGTTGTTCTACCTTTGTTTTCTGTTGTTGAGTCGTTTTGGCTGTGGTCAGTTGTAGGCTCAATGCCCGGTTGAGAACTCATTCTCAATTTCAATTTCAAAAAAAAAAAAAAAAATGCTTTGTGCTCAGAGTGTTGTGCCATTCTCCATGTTTGTGCAAAACGATATTTCGTTCTTTCAAAAACCGCAGGGTTTAACCCGGGTCATGTGAAAATAGTAAAACTAGGACCTATCTGAAGCTATATAGGTTTCAGACTTCGAAGCAAAAAAAGTGGAAAATGTCGGGCATCTGAGTTTGTTTCAACTTCTGCAAGTTCTGTCATCACATCCTGTATGTTCAGAATGAGCTGCGTGTTCAAAATGAAAAGAATGAGCTATGTGTTCAGAAATGAAAATTTATGAGATGTGTGCTCAGAATTAAGAATGAGCTGTGTACAAATGAAAATATATGAGCTGTGTGTTCAGAATTAAATCTGCGAGCTGTGTATTCAAATTCAAATGTATGAGCTGCATGTTCAGATTCAAATGTATGAACTGCGTGTTCAGATTCAAATGTGTGACCTGCGTGTTCAAATTCAAATGTATGAGCTGCGTGTTTAAATCTGCGAGCTGCGTGTTCGAATTCAAAATTATGAGCTACGTGTTCAGATTCAAATGAGTGAGCTGCGTGTTCAAATTCGAATGTCTGAGCTACGTGTTCAGATCCAAATGTGTGAGCTGTGTGTTCAAATTCAAATCTGTGAGCTGCGTGTTCAAATTCAAATGTGTGAGCTGCGTGTTCAAATCCAAATGTGTGAGCTGCGTGTTCAAATTCAAATGTCTGAGCTGTGTGTTCAGATTCAAAACTGTGGGCTCTATGTTCACCATCAAGAGTTTGGGTTGTGTGTTCAACTTTCGAAAACTGTGAGCTGTGTGTTCACCATCAAGAGTTTGGGCTGCGTGTTCAACTTTCAAAAAATTGTGGCCTGTGTGTTCACCATCAAGAGTTTGGGCTGCGTGTTCAGAAATTCAAAAGTTTGAGCTATGTGTTCAACTTTCAACAAGTGCGTGCTGCGTGTTCACAATCAAAAATGGGCTGCGTGTTCAGAAATTCAAAAGTTTGGGCTAGGTGTTCGACTTTCAACAAATGTGTGCTGCGTGTTCACATTCAAAAATGGGCTGCGTGTTCAGAAGTTCAAAAGTTTGGGCTGCGTGTTCAACCTTCAAACAAGTGTGTGCTGCGTGTTCACAATCAAAAAATGAGCTGCGTGTTCAGAAATTCAAAAGTTTGGGCTGCGTGTTCAACCTTCAAACAAGTGTGTGCTATGTGTTCACAATCAAAAAATGGGCTGCGTGTTCAACTTTCAACAAATGTGTGCTGCGTGTTCACATTCAAAATGGGCTGCGTATTCAGAAGTTCAAGAGTTTGGGCTGCGTGTTCAACTTTCAACAAGTGTGTGCCGCGTGTTCACAATCAAAATTTGAGCTGCGTGTTCAGAAAGTCAAGTGTTTGAGCTGTGTGTTCAGGCTTCAAAAAAAACAGTGGGCTGTGTGTTCATCTCAAAGTTCGAGCTGTGTGTCCAACATCAAGTGTTTGAGCTGTGTGTTCAGACTTCAAAAACAGTGAGCTGAGTGTTCAACTCTCAACCAGTGTGTGCTGTGTGTTCACCTCAAAATTTGGGCTGCGTGTTCCGAAATTCGACAGTTTGGGCTGCGTGTTCAACTCTCAACCAGTGTGTGCTGTGTGTTCACCTCAAAATTTGGGCTGCGTGTTCAGACTTCAAAGACAGTGAGCTACGTGTTCAACTCTCAACCAGTGTAGGCTGTGTGTTCACCTCAAAAGTTTGGGCTACATGTTCAAATTTCAAAAACTGTGGGCTGTGTGTTCACCTCAAAAGTTTGGGCTGCATGTTCAACTTTCAAAAACTGTGGGTTGTGTGTTCACGACAAAAAGTTTGAGCTGCGTGTTCAAATCTCAAAAATGTGGACTGCGTGTTCACAACAAAAAGTTTAAGCTGCATGTTCAAATCTCAAAAATGTGGACTGCGTGTTCACGACAAAAGGTCTGAGTTGTGTGTCCAGATTTCAAAAATGTGGGCTGCATGTTCACGACAAAAGTTCGAGCTGCGTGTTCAGATTTCAAAAATATGGGCTGCATGTTCACAACCAAGAGCATGAGCTGTGTGTTCAGAAATTCAAGTGCTTGAGATGTGTGTTCAAAATGCAAACAGAATGCTATGTTATAGACTGAGTGTTCAGAATGAGCTGCGTGCCCAAAGAATGAGCTGTGTGCTCGAAAAGTGAGCTGTGTGTTCGAAGAATGAGTTGTGTGCCCGAAAAGTGAAATTGTGTGTGCGAAATGAGCTGTGTGCCCAAATGTGCTGTGTGCCCCAAACGAGCTGTGTGCCCAAAAGAGTTGTGTGCCCAGATAAACAGAGTGCTGTGTTTCGAGCTACGTACCGAAAGAACAGAATATTGTGTTGTGAGCCGCGTGCCAAACAAACAAAATGTTGTGTTGTGAGCCGTGTGCCAAACAAACAAAGTGTTGTGTTGTGAGCTGTGTGCCAAATGAATGGAATGCTGTGTCGTAAGCTATGTGCCAAGTCTTGCATTGTGCATGCATTTTATCGCGCTATTTTACGCATCGCACTATTTTGCGCACCTTTACTTGCATAAAAGATGCATTTTATCGCGTTATTTTGCGCATTGCACTATTTTGTGCACCTTAATTGCATGGTACACCTTAATTGCATGGTACATGCATTATCGTTCGCGCTGTCTTGTGCATCCTTTGTCTTAGCACTGTCTTGTGCATCCACCCTGTCTTGTGCACTGTCTTGTGCACTCTCTGGTCTAGGAGACCTTAAATCCTCTAAAGGTGCAATTCCTTTGGTGTTTGTCGTGTCCAAACGACTTCCGGCGGTCTGGTATAGCCACTTGCCTGTGTTTTCAGTGAGTTCCTAGGAGACCAACTGAGACGGTGGAAAGTAGAGTTCGAAAGGCTCATGCCTAGAACGCAAAGGTTCGGGATTTCCGAGACTAAAGTCTGGTTTAAATACCCAGGGGTATATCCTCGACTTGAAATCTGTATGGCAACCCCATAGATTGAGATAGCATGTGTATGCGCCTCAATTCTGGATACTGAACCAACCTAGTCTGTCACCCTATTGGAGACTAGGGAAAGCTGCAACCATAGTCAGGGAGAAAAGTAGTACCTGTGGTTCAACTAAGAAGAAGCGAAAGACCCCCAGTAGCATGAGGCACAATATTGTATGTACGGTTCGTTTGAGGCTGGCACGACTAGACGAGCCGCACAGGTATTGTATCTTCTCTGTGTGAGACGTGGTGAGAATTGAATAATTCTCCGTATTCTTACAGCATGAAATGTTGTTGTTGCTTTGCATTCTTGCTTAAAACTGTTGCATCTATTTGTGAATACTTGCTTCATTACAGCTTGCTGCTTTGCATGATCATGAGTTACGTCCAGCTTTGTGCATATCATTTTGCATCTTGCCCCCTACCTACGGGGATGCCTACGGGCACATCTTTGTTTATCTCGCCTGTTAGTGTAAGTCTTCGGCCTTGTCAAAAATGGGTTGTCTCTAGGCTTTGATATTCACTCCAGTCACTTATGACTTCCGAGTTCTGTCAAAGAGGGGCAACTGTAGACACCCCATCTTTGACCGACCTTAAGACTCAAACGTCACCGTTTGAGCGCTTGTTAATATTGCATATTGTGCTCGTTCTGAGGTTTCAGAGTCTCGGCTGCGAGCCTTGCCTCCAAACTTCCGGACTCTTTTGTGCTTTGCCTCGGTTTACGAACCAGGCCCTGTTTTCTTTGTTTTCTCTTCTCGAAGGGAGGGAGAGGTCTCGTAGATCATCTCTCAGTGGCCGTAGGCTACGTTTCGTGGTCGTAGGCCATTTTTTTTCCCCGTTTGGAGCCTGGTTCCCAGTTTTCGTGTGCCTCAGTTCGGGACCACTTAACTACCTCTGTTTGCTCCAATTTTTGGCACACACCTTGTTTCCTTCCTTTTGAGGGACACTGTGGCTCGAGAGACCAACTCCGTGGTCGAACGCCACTTCCGGTGCCTGACAGCCTGTTTTCGGGGCCCCGAACTGCGTGTTTCGGCCCCCGAACCTTCGTTTTGCATCCGTCTTGGTCCATTTTTGGCAGGGACCTTATTTTCATTGTTAGAAAGGCTATAGGAGGGTGGGAGGCCAGCAATTTTTTTGAAAAAGCCAGTTTTATTTCTTCATCGCTCTTCGTCACCCGATTTCTTCACTAGAAAGCTGGTTTTTCCCACTCCCGGGCCACTTTTTCTGAATTTCCACCACACCATTGTGTTGTACACACCTGGGAGGCCACCAATATGGGTAGGCCGGCCAGCAATTGTTCCTGACCCTTTTGAACCCCTCTAAAAAGCTGGTTTTTCTCTCTCCTGGTTCACATTTTCTGGGTTTTAACCATACAGCTGTGTTGCACTCATCTGAGAGGCCACCTTTTTGGGGTGGCCGGCCAGCAATCCTTCTTGACGTCTTTGACCCCTAGCCGGCCGACCACCTGGACCTTTTGCACCTGGCCAGCCATTCTTCTCTCTCCTGGTGCATTCTAGCTGTGCCAACTGTTTTGCACCAGACCCTCTGCCCGAGGGTCTGTCCTTTTGGGAGGAAATTTGAATTGGTTTTTCCCCCCCTTTCCCTTGGCTTCTCCCCTCTATAAAGCCAACCCTTGAGCCTCATTTCTAGGGGTTAGAAAATCAGCTGAGGCAATAGTATACATACACCCCCTATATCTATACTTCAAGCCTCCAAACACCCCTTTTCTTGGCCATTTTACCCTACACCCCATAGCCTACAACCTCCATCCTCCATTCCAGCCCCTTGGAGGTCATTTGCAGAGGTTGAAAGCTCACCAACTTGGTCCAAAAGCTGCTGGAGTTCGGTTCTACAAGGGTAAGCTCCTATTTCCCCATTTTTGCATATCTTTGCTCCATATCTTAGCTCCTTTTGCTTGCATTTTTTGGCTTTGACCTAAACTGTAAAGTATCTTTTTTTGAGCCCCTCTTCAACTTTGTTGAAGAGCTCTTTACTGTTTGAGGCCATCTGCTACCTCTTGTCCTTTATCTCTCTTTTAGGGCTATTTTTGCATCATATTTTAGCCTTACTTGTGAATATTTTCGAGGCTTGATATAAACTGGAAAAAGTCTTTTTTTGACCTCCTCTTTAAGTTTGTTTGAGGCCACTTTTCTGTTTGGACTCATCTCCTTCCTTGCATGCTTCATTTCTATATGCTTTGAGCCATGCATTTGAGCATTTGCATAAGTCTTGTTTTGGCCTCTTAGCCACTGAAATCCAGTGGATTTTCAGTAGCTTTGATGAGGTTTTGAGCCTTGAAATCATAGAGGGGTAACCCTCTCACCCCTCATTCTCTTTACTAGCATGTTTGGCCATCCAAAGGGACCCTACTTTGCATGCATTGAAGTCACTTTTCAGGCTCTATTCTGAGGGTTTTGAGGTCTGCCTCGGCTCTATCTGAGGCCCTCTTGGCCATATTTTTATGTCTATATTGCATGTGTAGAGCAATCCCATTCAAGGCCCCTCAAAGAGGCCTTTCTTTGCATGTTTCCAAGACTAATTCTAGGGCCTATTTAGTGGGTTTTATGACTTTCATAACCCATTTCCAGAGTTAGTTTGGCCTTGCTAAGTGTCTATCTTATAGGTACTTAATAACCCCTTGTATGGCCCTTTAAAGAAGCCCCTCATTTTTGCATGTGTTGGCTGCATTTCAGTGATTATTTGGGCATATTTTCACATGTTTTGTTCACTGATTTTTTCTGGTTTGGTGAGATCTCACATGCTTCACATACATGCCATGTAAACCATGTTTACTAGTCAAAGTTGCATGCTATTTTAGTCCATCATGCTAGCATCTTTCGGTCATACTTTGAACTAGAAATGTTCATGTTTTGGGACTTCCTTGGCTCTGTCTTTGTGCTTCATGGTCAAATAATGCACGTTTTGTATAGGTATAAGTCAATACATATGCCTAGTTTTGAGTTTCGGGGCTCATCTCATGCATTGGGTGCCATATATCCATGATTTGGGATCATTTTGCATCATGTTTCAGTGCTGAAATTTGCATGTTTGTATGCCATATTTCATGCCTTGCCATGCCTTGTTAGAGTTGCATGCTATGCCTTAGGTTCGGACCTCGGTTTGCGTGCATGTGTGCACGCATTTTAATAGTCTCGTTTTTCATCTTATGGCCACTGATGTGAGTGTGGCTAAAGTCCACTCATATTGGTGTAAGTCCATCATGCATTGTGCCATTCCATTTCACAACATTGCATAGGCTAGGTTGCATGTTAGAGTATCGTGTATGCCATGTTACATCGTGCATTGTGTATGCCATTTCATAGCATTGTGTATGCTAGGTTGCATGTTAGGATTGCATTCATGCACATCATGCATATTGCATTGTGTTTGGGATAGGAGTTAGCCTGAGCATGGGAAACGAGGGATGTTTCGTACTCCGAGTGACGGAACGTGTCTTAATTCCCGGTCGCCGACACTCCGGATTATCCATGATGGAGTCTCGGTCTTATTGTGTTTATATGTGCATTCATTTCATATTGAGTCGTGCAATTTGACTCCTCAGCCATCATGCATCGAGATGCGTGATTGGTGGCACGAGGATCAAGGTGTGCATACATATGTGAAAATACATTGCCATGCCCCTTTCTTGCTCTCTGTTGCAGCAAATCAGAAATCGGCAGTCTTTTGGAGCTTCGTGCAACATTCAGGGCTTAATTGTAAACAGAGGCTAATTGGGGCATCGTAATGGATTTCTGCGCAAAACAACTCAACCATGCATCATTCATCATCCGGAGCAGAGTTGAGGCAGTCCATAGGCTCGCATGATAATTTACTGCTTTCCTAGATTAATTTGTTAGTTAATTAGGGTTTTGTACTTGTTCGGACTGTACTATTTATTTGAGACTGTATTATTTATTCAGACCCTTTGAGCGAGGGCAATGTTGTAATAAGTGTGCGTGTGTGTGATGTATGTCTTCCAACCCCACGTCTTTCCCCCTTTTATTTACCAGCTTATGATGGTTAGATTAGGGCATATTTCAATTAGCATACAGTATGATAGCATGTTTGCATTCATTCATCTGTTTTGCTTGCACCGGGCTCGGCGCATCATATTCACTGCATTGTACTTTGATTCCAAGTTGAATACATGTTAGCTGTAGCATTTCATATGCCATATTTAGAATAGCCGAGCCTATCTTAGTTGCATTTTGCATGTGTTGCATTAGGCATTTCTGTATACTTAGGATCATGCATAGATTTCTAACATAGCTTCTGTTTTGGCTCGGAGTACTCGGTAAGTTTTATGCTTTAGCATCCTTGCATGCGTGTGAGTGACTGTCATGATAGCATGCTTACCATGAGGCTATGTGTTTATATGATATAACTGCCTGAACGCCTGTGGGTGAAGGTTGGGTTATTTGGATTGGAACAATTCATTCACTGTGAGTTGTAAGCCCACTAGACAGTGGCAAAACCATTTTTTTTAAAGCCCACCCAAGGGTGGCAAAATCTGCATTTTAAGCCTACTTGCGAGTAGCAAACCACTTTCAAAAATAAACAGGAAATGTTTTGTTACAATTCAGGCGACCCAGTCTATACTTGTATGCTGTGCGCATCACATAGTAAATCTAGGCTAATAACCGGAATAAGAACGCATAATGTTTTCAAAACTAGATATCATGGTTAGTAGAGGCCAATCTTTGATTGGGCGAGCGGGGGTGCTCACGAAGTGACCTTCCCCAATCGTACCCAAGTTCCCGAGCCGAGGCAACTTTGGTGATAATGGACACGTGGCCTTAGGCATGAGTCAGGGTTTCCTAAATTTCCCAAAATAAAATATTTAGGTGGCGACTCTGTATCTGGCAAAGCAGTCCATATTTGGCACTTCTTTCAAAAATCTATTTTCTCAAAACGATTTACCGGATTTGGACTCTTTGGTTCAGATTGAGAACCGTGACAATTTGAGTCCGAACTGTAGTAAGCCCAAAATGAACCGAACGGGACTCATCCTCCCGGGGGCGTTCGGTGACGTCTACCACTAGATTGGCAAATAGTTTTGATAAAGATAATCTATTTAAAAAAGAAAGTTCCACAGTTTAACAGTTAAAATATGCATGTCTCTCAAGACCATTACAAATGACATTCTCCACTTAAAATAGATTATAACATGATCATCAATAATTTTCTAGATACCAAGAATAACAAGTAACATGCCACACAATTCTCAAGGCAATAAGCCCGTTGGATCCAATATCGAACCAAGAGTCATCCTCGGGGTGGCAACCTGGGCCTTTTCTCTAAGACGATTCGATTGAAGGTCACCTAGCCTAGCCTAGGTATTTTCCTCACAATCATTGAGCACTAAAGTCATCACGGCCCAACCTGCATCCGTTCCCTAATGGCCAGAGTCACCACACACAGTAGAATAATTTCCCTAGACTTTTATATACATATGGTCCCAATAATCAATACAATTCAGTTTCGCAAAACATAGTAGTTCACCATTATAAACATGAGACCATAACAAATAATTTATAGTATGCCGAGTTTACACATGTTTCAAAAACAATTTAATTCCATTGATAATATAATAATTTATCAAAATAGTCTAATCTTGAAACAACAATTTAATTTTCCAACAGTTCAGGGTAGGGAACATTTATAAAAATATTTGGCATGCAACTACTCACCTGAAAACGGAATAATGTAATCCTCGAATAGAGTATAAAGTCCAACTAGTGTCCTGAACCAAGTATGAAAACTACACGTCACTACTAATTTAAAAATGCTAAAGAATAAGAAACTAAGTAACCCCAAACTAAAGCGCACTACCCAACTCACCGTTACTTTTAAATATTACCTAAGTTCATATTCTTCAAGATCTAAAATTACCCAAGACATGGGTTTAGATCGAAACTTAATTAAAAGTAACTTTAAGATAAAACAGAATTTTAAACAAGTTTTCTCAATCTATTCGCTAACTTTCAAAATTACAAAACCCACTCCACGCTGTTCGAAAAATTCCAAAACCCTCCAGATATCAACTAATATATCCTAAGTTTCAACCCAATTGGTTTTACTCGAATTGCTTATCAAAACAATTATTTACAATCAATTACACCCAAACAGATTCTTTTCTGCAACACTTTAAAGAAATAAATGGTTCTCTTAGTATACACGAGCAATTAATGCAAGGCCAAACATTTAAGAAACTAGACTCGTAACCAGTTCTAATGACACTGATTTGAATTTTTTTTTATTTATAACCAAAGAGAACGATACTTTCAAAGTTACTATTTTACACCAGTTTTCTGGACAAATTTGTACACACCAGTTAATATAGTTTTGACTCCCAAAAATTATGAGAAAATTCTGATAAGTTCAATTGAAAATTCATCTGTTTGATATGATTCCTCAATTTTTAAAGTCTGTGGTTTTGTGCAGAATTTTTGAACTGAGAATTACACCCATTCTTTATACATGAATTTAACTCCTCAGAATTTTTAACAGTATATATATACACAAAATACATACACCTACAACCTCTCCATCAATGAATTAAATCATAAAATAGAACAAGGATAAAGAACAAAAATAAAAGAAAGAAGAAAGTTAGAAACCTACCACACACCCAAAAGTTCTTTGATTGCAACTTTTTTTTTTCTTCTCTCTCAATCTCTCTCCCGTGGTGGTGTGGTTGTTGTTGCTATATGTGGTAAACAAATAAGAGAGTATGGTTTGTGTTTATTTTATTTTATACTAGTGGTGGGCACACATAATGCGTGTGCAGATCAAATAAATAGATAAATATACCAAATATATATATATAAGTTATATGAACTCAATTGGTAAGAGCCTTATTTATTAATTTTGTGGTCTAGAGTTTAAGTCACACCCTCTGCTCTATTTTTTTTATAAAATAAATCTTGCCCTAAACTAAAGACTTTCATCATAAATTTATTTCAGGTTTAAAATTAATTAAAAGACCCTCCAAATATTTAATTTGCACTTTAGGATTCACCATCAAAATATTTGAGATTGTAAAATTATTATTATTTAATTATTTACTTTATTTTTATATTCGGGTTCTCACAATTTTAGCCAGAAAAGGACTTGCCGCATGTATGGAGTACCATTCCCGCACATGCAGCCCAACCTAACAAGTCAAACAACTACTGCAAAAATTGCACGTGCAGAGGGTTTTTTCCGCACGTACAAAACCCACTCTGCACATGCGGTAGTATTTCCTGCACGTTCAGCCGTGCCTTGAAAAGTGTGCCCGATGTTTTGAACCTGTTTGGAAAGGCTAGAGATATAAAAGGCAGAAGAAAATGCAGGATTAGGGTTTTTGAAAAATTCCAAAAAGAGAGGAGGGGCTAGGGTTTGGAAAGTGGGGATTCTCAAGCTTGAAGATCAATTTTCATGGGGGTTTTTGCTTCTTCTATTTCTTCCCAATCCTCCATGAGTGCCTAGGCTCCTATTTTTGGGGTTTTGATGAAACTATAGCCATGTAAATAAGGTTTTCTTTTTGGTTTTCTTTTATATAATAGTTTGAACAATTGTATAATTCTCAAGAAGTTTTCAAATATAATTTTCTATTATTTCTTCAAGTAATCTTCTTTCTGTGATTGTTGAATGCTTCCCATACAATGGTTTTCTGTGCTTTCATATTCAAGGTATGAGATGAATCATACTATGAGGGACGAGTCGTTTAGCTATCGTAGTTTAGAGCGAACGCCTCGTACCACTTGAGATGGTTCGTGCCCATATATTGAATATGATAATTTTCTTGATCAATGCTTTAAACTTGTAGTAGCGAAGTATTATTTAGTTCAAACCATAACATAATTAGTTTTCAAATTGAAATCCTATTTATGTAAGTAGTGATGAATTCATTACCCTAGATTTTTCCCAAAATCAGTAACTTCATATTTAATTATAATTACTAGTTTATTCGCTTTATTTAATTTAATTATCAATAGGTTATGAACAACCATCTTTTTCATCAAAATTAATTTAGGAATTTAACAATTAATTTAGTTTAATTTCCCATTTGTCCTTATGGATCGATACCTGGACTTACCATTATCCTAACGAATTTGGTATAGTTTAGTGTTTATTTTTGGTGCATAAAACAACCCATCAAATTTTGGCGTCATTGCTAAGGACTTCTAGCAGAATTAATTAATTTAAAATCACATTCTTATTTTAATTTTTAGTTTAGGATTTTATATTTTCGTGTTACTAAGTGTGCAAAGTTTTTGCAAGAGAAGCTATCATTGAAGTGCAAGCGGAGTGCAACCAAATTTTAAAAACAAACCGCAGCACTAAAGTGCTAAAAAAAAAGAAAAAAAAAAGAAAAAAACAAAAACTCGCAAGCAAAGCGCCAAAGTGCCAAAAATAGAGAGCTCAAGTAGAAATTGGAGACAACGGTCTACATGTCAAGCATCCGCAAAACAAGTAAAGTGTTTTCATTAAACCGTTGTGAGTATTTTTCCCTTTAGTATTTTGCTTTCATAACTTAGTGCACAAGAGTCGAAACTTAGTGTGTGTGTGTGTGAGTGGTGCATGCACGGGTACCGTTCTTGCCGCCCTGAATTGTGGAGTTTGGACCTTGAACTAGAAAGGACTCGTAGGAACCTTAGAGCCTCTTCCCATGTTCCTAGGCTTGAATATCCGTATCCATACTTCGAACCATTAGAGATGGCAAACCCGAATGTCCCAAATGGGCCCAACCGGACCCTTAAGGATTACATCACACCCACTACATATACATCACCATCATGCATTCAGTTACCCGACACCATCGAAGCTCATTATGAGATTAAGTATAGCACCATCCAAATGCTCCCATCATTCCATGGACTAGCTCATGATGACCCTTACAAACATCTGTATGGATTTCTAGAAATTTACTCTATAGTGAGGATCTAGAATTTTACCAATGAGGCCTTAATGTTGTGACCGTTCTTATTTTCACTGAAGGACAAAGCCAAACATTGGCGAAACTCCTTACCTGCTAATTCTGTCACAACTTAGGACCAATTACAATAAATTTTTTTGGAGAAGTACTTTCCCATTGGTAAGACCAACCAACTCAGACGAGCCATCACCAATTTTGCTCAAATTGATGACGAGCAATTTCATGAAACATAGAAAAGACTTTGGGACCTTCTCCAACAATGCCCCCACCACCAAGTACCTGATTGGCAACTTGTTCAAACCTTTTACTATGGCTTAACTGAGCCTCACCGCCAAATGGTGGATTCTTCTTGTGGTAGGACATTCATATTGAAAAATGACGCCAAGGCATGGCAATTATTTGAGAACCTAAGTGATAATTCCCTTCACCATGTCTCCGCAACCTGGCAAGTCCAACAACCTGTAGTTGGAGCCTCGAAAAGAGGGGGCATTTATGAGGTAGGGAAAAACCCAGAGTTAGCCCAACAAATGGAGGCATTGTCCCGCAAAATGGACCAATTATTACCTTCGGGACATGCCCCTACATAGCAAGTTCAGCCTTAATTTCACGAGGCATGTGCTATTTGTGTGAGCCATGTTCATGACTTGAGTGAGTGCCCTTCGTCATCACAATTTTCAGAATTAGTCCAAGAGCATATGAATGCGGCCAGCAAGTTCAGCCTTAATTTCACGAGGCATGTGTTATTTGTGTGAGCCATGTTCATGACTTGAATGAGTGCCCTTCGTGATCACAATTTTTAGAATTAGTCCAAGAGCATATGAATGCAGCTCAAGAATTCTGCAAACTGGGTAATGACCTATATTCCAACATATATAACCTGGGATGGAAAAATCACCTTAATTTTTCATGGAGACCTCATTCACAAAGCACTTCTTACAATCCTCCACCACCAAGGCAGAATTTTAATAATTTTGCTAACCAATCTTCCTACTGACCACCACAACCCCTCATGTTCCTCAAGGTAACTCGGCCTTTGAGACTCAGGTGTTGGAAGTTCTTTTAGAGCTTAAGGGGTTAGCACCAGTAGTTCACTCCCATACTCACTCCATTGCCAAGCAAGAGACCCAATTAGGTCAAGTGGCCAACAACATGAATAGGAGGGAGGAGGGAAAATTACCGAGTCAGACTGTGGCCAACCCAAAGGGTCAATATGGGGCAGAGGGGTTGAGTGGAAATGGAAAGCACTATGAACAGGTGCAAGTGGTGGTCACTTTGAGAAGTGGAAAGGAGTTAGAGTGACCAGTTGCATGTGATACAACTAGGGCTAAGAAGGGTGACCACGATGAGAGCAAGGGTGAAGGAGAAACACATAAGGGGGATGACTTAGTCCTTAGTGTTTCACATGAGTCTAAGGCACCATATGTACCTAAGGAACCATTTTCCCAATGTCGTGATACACTATCCCCTTTTAATAAGAAGGTAGCATCCATGGAAGCAATGATGAAGGTTTTTAAACGAGTTAAAATTAACATCCCCCTGTTGAAGGTGATTAAGCAAGTACTCTCCCACGCCAAATTTTTTAAGGACAAACACAAAAGTGTAAATCTAAGACACATGTCCGAAAAGGTTATACTCACGGAGCAAGTAAGCTCTATCTTATTGAGTGACACACCCCCTAAGCTTAAAAACCTGGGTGCCCCAGCCATTGCATGCATTATAGGGGATCATTTCATTAATAGGGCCTTGTTAGATTTAGAGGCTAGTGTCAATTTGTTGTCATACTTGGTGTACGAGGAATTTAGGCTTGGCGAGTTGAAGCCCACTACTGTTACACTCCAATTAGTTGACCAGTCCCTCAAAGTGCCACATGGCATGATTGAGGATGTGCTAGAAAAGGTTGATAGGTTTTATTTTCCTGTTGACTTTGTGGTTTTAGATATGGAACTAGTAGCCAGCTCTAAGAAACAAATCCTGGTGATCTTAGGTCGACATTTCTTGGGTGCAGCTAATGCATTTATTAATTTTCATACTGGGGTTACGGATGTTTCATTTGGAAATATGCAAGTAAAACTCAATGTTTTCCAAGCATCCCAACAACCCCATGAAAAAGAGGAGTACTTATTTGTGGATGTTATGGGCAAGATAGAAGAGGAGCCTGTACCCTTTATTCTTGTAGAGGACTCTTTAGAGGCTTGTTTAGCTCATTTGAGGTTTGAGGATTTTAATATTGACAAGTCAGTTGAGGAAGTGAATGCTTTACTTGATTCTTCTCCTACACCAGATTTTCCTTTGTGGAAAGCCCGGTTTGAGCCCCTTCCTCCACTGTCTAGGGAGCCTGCCACACCATCTCTAGTCACACCACCTATGCTTGAGAAGAAGCCACTCCTGGTCACACTCAAGTATGCATTTTTAGGGCCTCGGGATACTTTACCGGTTATAATTGCATTTGACTTAACTGCAAAGTAGAAAAATTAATTAATAAGTGTTCTCATGGCATATCGGAGTGCTATAGGGTGGTCGGTGGCTGATTTAAGATGGATAGATCCCTCCGTGTGCATGCATCATATGCATCTAGCGGAAGACACCAAACCTTCTCGTGAAATGAAACAGAGGCTCAATCCCAATATGAAAGAGGTAGTAAAAAAAGAGGTGTTGAAGTTATTGGATGCGGGTATTATATACCTCATCTCAGATAGCAAGTGGGTGAGTCCCACACAAGTGTTGCCCAAGAAATCGGGCATCATCATTGTTGAGAATGAACAAGGAGAGTTAGTCCCCACACGAACCACCACTGGGCGGCGAGTGTGCATTGATTATAGGAAACTAAATTCCATGGCTAGAAAGGACCATTTTCTATTGCCATTTATTGATCAAATTCTTGAAAGGTTAGTGGGGCAAGGTTTTTATTGTTTTCTTGATGGTTACTCGGGGTATAATCAAGTTCTGGTATACCCCGCTAACTAAGAAAATACCACATTCATTTGCCCTTTTGGCACTTTTGCTTATAGGTGCATTCCCTTTGGGCTATGCAATGCATCAATGACTTTTCAACGGTGTATGATGGCCATTCTCTCCGATATGGTGGAGAAATTTTAGATGTTTTCGTGGATGATTTCTCAGTATTTGGACCATCTTTTGATGAATGCCTTAGAAATTTGACTAGAGTCTTATAGCGATGTACTAAGGCAAACTTGATCTTGAGTTGGGAGAAGAGCCATTCTATGGTTCGTGAGGGTATAGTGTTAGGACACATTGTGTCCCCTCGACGTATAGAGGTAGACAAAGCTAAGGTTGACCTTATTGCTAGCCTTCCTCCACCCACTTCTGTGCGTCAAGTTTGATCTTTCCTAGGGTATGCAGGTTTTTACCGTCGCTTCATCAAAGACTTTATCAAAATATCCTGTCATTTGTATAGTTTACTTACTAAGGATGCACCATTTATCTTTGATGATGCATGTTTGAAAGCTTTTGAAACACTTTAAACGGCCCTTACTACCACCCCAATCATGAAATCACCAGATTGGTTGCTCTCATTTGAAATCATTTGTGATGCCTTGGACTATGCTGTCGGGGCTATGTTAGGCCAAAGGGTGAATGGAGCACCCTATGCTATTTATTATGCTAGTCGCACTCTCTCAGATGCTCAATTGAATTACACTAAGACCGAGAAAGAGTTGCTAGCCATGGTGTTTGCCTTAGATAAATTCCAATCCTATCTCCTAGGTTCCAAGGTCACACTCTTCACTAATTATGCCGCTTTGCGGTATTTACTATCAAAGAAAGAGACCAAACCTAAGTGTCTCTGCGTGATATGATGCAAATGTCCCCTATTCTTATGGTATAAATTTTTTATGTTTGGGGTATTGATTTTATGGGCCCTTTCTCGTCATCATTCGGGTTTGAGTACATTCTCTTGGCAGTAGGTTATGTCTCTAAATAGGTGGAGGCAATAGCTACTCGAACAAACTACCACAAAGTAGTGATAAAGTTTTTGCATGAAAACATCTTTAGTCATTTTGGGTTTCCTAGGGCCATAATAAGTTATCAGGGTACACAATTGAGACTCTTTCTAGGTAAGCTTAGATCAAGATGGGATGGCCCCTTTGTGGTTATCGATGCATTCATTCATGACGCTGTTGAGGTGCAAGATCCACGAAACGACCACACCTTTAAAGTAGATGGCCAAATATTGAAACCGTATATTGAGGGGATTGGAAATGGTGATATGATTAAGTTCATTACTTTGATGGACCCATTTTATTCTGATTGATACTTGGGTTTTCTTTCTTTGCTATTTTGATTTTTATGCTTGTTACTCTATACTTGATGTCTAGGAGACTTTAAATCCTCTAAATTTGTAATTCCTTTAGTGTTAGCCATGCCCGAACAGTATCTGACGGTCTAGTCTAGCCACCTAACTATGTTTGTAGTAAGTTCCTAGGATACCAACTGAGATGATGGAAACTGGAGTTCGAATGGCAAAGCCTAAAATGCAAAGGTTTGGGATTTTCAAGACTAAATTCTGGCTTAAATACCTAGGAGTATGGAGATTGCTTCAAAACCACCTTGGCTTGAACTCTGTATGGCAGCCCATAGGTCGAGTTAGTTTTATGCGTCTCGATTCTGGATACCAAATCAACCTAGTCTGTCACCCTATTGAAGAATAGGGAAAGTTACAAACATTGTTAGAGAGAAAAGTAGTACCTGTGGTTTTTGCATGAAGATTATACCTTTGTTGAGCATTTAGATGTTTTTGAAGTGCTATTTTTATTTTAGATGTGCAATGAAGGTAGAAATGGTTTGCAATGTCTTTGGGTTGTACTTGGGTTAAGAAAACAAAAAATATATATAAAAAAAATAAAATAAAATAATCCTGCACGTGCAGCACAACTCACCGCACGTGCAGCAAAATTCCAGTCCACAAGTTCACTATTGTTTTAAATGCAAATGTGCTAGGTGGTGCGGCATAGTCGCCGCACATGCGAGATAATTCCTAACACAAAATCCATCTCCTGCTTCAAATGCACAAGCAGGGACTAGTGCGAGGTTGCTGCCGCACGTGCAGCATGCACTCCTGCACGTGTGGCGTGTCGAAATTAAAAAAAAAAAAAAAAGATTTCTTTATTACAATTTGTTTCTTTTTTTATGTATTTTTTTTCCTTATAAAAAATTGATTTCATTATCCAACCCTAGCCCACTTCCATCACTCTCACATATTCTCTTTCTCTCTCTCTCTCTCTCTCTCTCTACCTTATCATCTTCCTCCCTTTCTCTTCCACTCAAACCACACCACCACCAACTTTCTTCATTCTTCTTTCCACCATCAGCAACCTTCAACCAACCTCTTCTCACCACCACTCTACCACCAGAGCCTTACCGTCGGCACCCTACCTTTTAGTTGAGTTTATTTTAGTTTAATGGAGCTTTTCTTTTTGTCGTCCCTCCCATTGTTCAAGGTTCATCTTTATATTAAATAAATAAATAAATAAAAACTGGAAAACAATTATGGATGGAGCACTAGCTGCACATGCGGTCCCCGTCGGCGCACATGCGACGATTCAAAAAAAAAATTGTTTGGCATATCTAATTCTTTATTTTATTATTTAATAGGTTGTGTCTTTTATTCTTTTTATTATTCTGATTGCTTAAAATAGTTTAGTTCATTACCTGTTTAGTTCAATTAGTTTTAATATTTGGTCATTAGTTACTTAAATAAAATAATACTTTGTCTAACCACACCATTGTTAAGTAGTTAGTTTAATGTACACGTCTATGACTAGTTGTGGTATACTAATTTAGTTTTATACTTACTAGAGTTGTTTCTTTTACTTTTATTTTTATTTTATTTTATTTATTTATCTGTTCAAAAAAAAATCGTTATTGCAATTTTTTTAATGTATGTTATTCATTTTATTTCTTTTATAATTGCTCTTCCTAAAAATAAAAAAAAATAAAAAAATAATGATGTGAATCGCATGTGGTGAAACAAGTGAGCAGCCTTGTGGTTTCATATTCTTATTCTCATGCTAGTTCCATGAATATGAGTATATTTGCTTTTAGTGTGTGTAGGACATGAGTAGACGACTATCCACCCGAGCCACCAAAAAGGCCAAAGGTTCATCCTCTTCGGCACCACCATCACCACCATTCTCGCCACCACCACTAGTTAAGTTACCACGACCAGGGTGGGCTTCTTTCCCATTTCACAAGCTCACTCTGTTCAACATCCCATATTTTTCAGAATGACCTGCTCACTTCTTGGGCCGTTGAGCAGCTTCAACTCCAACAATAGTTAGGCATTTGCACTGTTACGGAGCCAACTTATTCTCGTCTGGTCTGACTCTTCTACCAAAACATGTATGAAGAGCCCATGGTGTCCTCTCCAGCCCTTCTATCCACCATTGATGGCTACAACATTAATTAGCATCACGTAACCCATGATTGCCCGGGTGTTAGGTTCCTATGATGAACATGACGGTTAGCCATTCCTTAAAGTTGAGGGTCATCAACCCATACCCCGCATCATCCAAGAATTTTTCCCTAGGGCCCATGGTGATCCTAACTTCATGTGCCTGCATCGGAGCAAACTGCCTAGCCGCTTATTATTCCTTGACTCGGTGTTGTATAAGAATTCCCTTCCACTTGGGCACAAAGCTGAGTGCCGAAAAGAGTTTGTGTGGGTCCTACATTGCTACCACTATGGTTACTGGGTACACCTTCAGCACATGATCTGGGTGCACATGCGAAAATTTATGCGAGAGGCTGTTTAGCCTTAACCTATGCAGAACACGACTTGGCCCCTACCTTTTGCCAACCTACTTACGCTAATCTTCCAACTGAATGGCCTTCCGACTGATCTGGCTGAAGAGATTGACACTGCCTACCCTATTTTCGGCCAGCAAGAATGGCAGCATAGCTTATCCCAAATACCACTACAGGGTGGTGTCCTGGTTGCTGAGGCTGATGATCCCATACATGGCCCACCTCCTCCTGTCCCTTCCGTGCCTCTCCCAGGGGAGCCCATGTACATAACTCAAGAGGAGTACATGCATCTTCAACACTCTATGGACCAGGTCCATATTACTCTTCAGGATCACCACCAGCTTCTTATGGGATTGTGCACAGGCTTTCAAACGCATAGGGATTATTCTTAGGCTACATTCGACCACCTTAATGCCCGCCAGCTCGACTATCAGCAGTCAGTTGCATTCTTGCAAATTGACTTGTATACATATCAAGAGGCGAGCCAGTGGCGTTTTGACCAGCTCGACGCTTGGGTTCATGACGAAGCGTTCGAGATGCAGTCATTGATGCACACCTTGTTTGAGCAACATTTCCCACCATCGCCACCGTCAGATTCTCAGTAGTCACCTACTATCTTTTGCTTTGTTTTCTTCATTTATTTTTTTTTCTTTTTTTTTTCTTTTTTTTTTTTTTAAAAAAATGTGTTCATATCTGCCTAGCTGGAAAGGTGCACCTACATTGTTTGGTAATATTCTCTCTCTTTCTAATTTACTTCGCATTTGTTTCCATTGTGGACAATGTCATGTACAAGTTGGAGGACAAGGGTATTTTCTTTTGTGTACTTCTACTTGGCTCCTAATTCATAATTCATGTTTATACTTGCTTCACTTAATTACACTACTTCACTTGATGTTGACTTGTTGCTAATAACGTCATTTATAAGCATATGTTAATTGGGAAACTTTTATTGGATAAATACTCGCATGTTTACACTAGGATAGTTGCTTGTGGTTATGGTATTAAGTACACTTATCATGAGTATGCCTTGATTCACATGAACACACTATATTAGCGGTAACCTCTCTATTATAATCGATGTTCTACATCATTGATAACTACTAGGGTTGCAGAAAATAATAAATGAGTAGCCTTGATTCTTCCCTCCCCTCCCCTCCCTTCCCCTTCCCCTTCCCCTTCCCCCCTCCCAAAAAAAAAAAAAAAAAAGAGTTGTTTGGGTTCGTAACCTCTTTAACTCGAGTTATTAAGCCCGTAGGAGTGTCTCTACACCTAATACCCTGAAACTGCCTGGTTTCAGAGTCATTGGCTCAATGCTTGCTACATTGGTTAATTAGAAAGCTTAAGGGACCTAGACATTGCACATTTAAGAAAAAATATGGAAAATGACTTTTCTGGATTCGTAGCCTTTTCAGCTTGAGTTATTAAGCCTGTAAGCGTGTCTTCACACCTAATGTCCTAAAATCGTCTGGTTTGGGAGTCATTGGCCCAATGCTTGTCACATGGGTTGACTAGAAAGCTTAATAGATCAAGACCTTGCACAGTCTTTCCCGAAAAAAAAAAATTTATTTGAGAATCTTGGTTGCAAAAGTTTAGTTTTTCTATATATGTTGGGGTGTTATTATGAGTTACACTAGGCTATTATAGTGGACCGATAACTAGTTATGAGGATTGCACTTTACACCGAGGGTACTGATGATGTGTCTACTAGTATTCACAAGTAGATGGAACTTAATTTTTGTAATACAAAATTGCGATCTTTGCTCGATAGATTCCTTCATGTTTGTCTACCATGCCTTCAATGACTCATCATGTCTTAATATTGCACTGTAGTAGCACAAAAATTAATTCTTAAGTTGGTTTGATGTGAATATGTTAATGTTTATGAGTATTATTTCTGAAAACCCTCACGAGGCTATACTCGTCCACTTGGGATAACTTTGTGGTTTAAAGGCTTGTTGCATATACTAAATACAATCGTTCTTCCCACGAAAGAGGAGGTAGCTAGATTTTGTTTCAATTTTTTTTTTTTTTTTTTTTATACTAGCAAGTTGTAAGTTCGGGGATGTGATCAAGGCCGAATTGTACAGCATTGAGGCCAGTAATTAGGATCCCTTAACCTTACTTTCTAGTCACATTGTATATTTTATGTTTGTTTAATGCCAATTAGGTTAGATGTGGTTTGAGCACAAAATGAGCAAAAACACAGCATTTTAGCCAGAAAATGACTTGCTGCAAGTGCGGAGTACCATTCCTGCACGTGCGACCCAACCAAATAAGCCAAATAGCTACTGCAAAAATTGCACGTGCGGAGGGCTTCTTCCGCACGTGTGAAACCCCTTTCTGTACATGCGGTGGTATTTCCCACATGTGTGGCCATGCTTTGAAAAGTGTGCCCGATGTTTGAACTTGTTAAGAAAGGCTGAAGATATAAAAGACAGAAGAAAAGGCTGGATTAGGGTTCTGAAAAATTTCAAAAGGAGAGAAGGGGCTAGGGTTTGAAAAAGGGGATTCTCAAGCTTGAAAATCAATTTTCGTGGAGGTTTTTGCTTCTTCTATCGCTTCCTACTCCTCCTTGAGTGACTAGACTCCTATTTCCAAGGTTTTAATGAAACCCTAGCCAAGTAAATAGGGTTTTCTTTTTGGTTTTCTTTTATGTAATGGTTTGAACAACTGCATGGTTCTTAAGAAGTTTTCAAATATAATTTTCGATTATTTCTTCAAGTATTCTTTTTTCTATGATTGTTGAATGCTTCTTATGCAATAGTTTTTTGTTCTTTCATATTCAATGTATGAGACGAGTCATACTACGAGGGACGAGTCGTTTTGCTACCATAGTTTAGAGCGAATGCCTCACACTACTTGAGATAGTTCTTGCCCATACATTGAATGTGATAATTTTCTTGATCAATGCTTTGAACTTGTAGTTGCGAAATATTATTTAGTTCGAACCGTAACATAATTGATTTTCAAATTGAAACCTTATTTATGTAACTAGTGGGGAATTCATTACCTTAGGTTTTTCCTAAAATCAGTAACTTCATCTTTAATTATAATTGCTAGTTTATCTACTTTGTTTAATTTAATTATCATTAGGTTATGAAAAACCATCTCTTTCATCAAAATTAATTTAGGAATTTAACAATTAAATTAATTTAGTGTTTAAATTAGTTTAGTTTAGTCTTTCATCAAAATTAATCTATAGATCAATACCTAGACTTACCATTATTCTAAGGAATTTGGTACAGTTTCGTGTTTATTTTTGGCGTATAAAACAACCCATCAGTCTTCAATGAATACTCTCGCCTTTAGATGTCTCCGGTTTGTTGAAACAATTGATCATTGAATATTATTGTGTTGAAAAGCTTGAGAAGTATCGCCTGGGTGTATGTTATCTTGCTGTTTGATTTAGGTCAATCCTTATTCAGCGCAGGATTTGTTTGAATGGTGGTTTGGGTTCAATTTTTACCTATGGTAGTAGGTGGGTGGACTCTATGAGTTCCAACTTGTCTTTATACTCTGTGTATGATTTTCTTTCTCATTTGGATGGGGTCAATAGATTGAAATATGGAGATTCAAATTTTTGGAACTCGTGATCATTGTTATTGTTGCTTTGAGTACCAATTGACGTGCAAATTGTTCTTCTGAGCTCTAATGATTTTGAAGGATATGTCTTCAACTTTGAGATACTCTACATATGAGATTTTTTTTTTTTTTTTTTTTTTTTTGATCAGCAAAGAAAATTTCATTAACAGCATGAAATTAAAGGTACAGGAAGACGGCATGCATCGAGAGAGATTCGGAAGTATAACAATACCCCTACTACTGCTACTCGCACCCATACAACCAATCCCTAAGCCTCTCGATTTTTTTAAATTAAAAAGTTAAGAAGAACTTAACTAGAAAATCAAAATACAAGAGTCCCCACATAATCAACCCACCAAACCACCCAAACCAAACTAAAAGAACTAAACCCACAACCAAACTAAACAAAACTAACTACACCAACAAAAAACAAGACATGACCCACTCCTCTGCAGACATCACCCACCGAACAGACATCACCCCTCTGCAGCTACTACTCCCAACACGCACGTCTCTGCAGCTATAGGCCCTCCTAAGCTGCTGCCCACGCCCCCCTAGCTGCTGCATCTCCCATCTCCCGAAGCCCACACCGGCCGAGCAAACTCACACCCGAGAAAAACTCCAAACCTCCACCGGAATAACCCAAAGCTACTGCACCTCTCCATCTGCTGCCAAAAACTCCATGCCCACCTCCCCTGCTCTCCCCATCCACTCCTCAAAAGCTACAGCCACCCTATGCTGCTGCCCTCCTCTGAAGTTACACCACAGGCTAATCGCTAGTCGGCCAAACCACAGGCAAGCTACACCTGCCACAACCGGAAAAAACCACTGAAAAACCTCCCCACCAGACCATCAGGAAGACACCCACTGAGATCATTACCTAAGGTCCATTGGCTGCCAACACGAACGAACCATCTTGGGTCCAAACACCAACCAGCAAAACAAACTTCCAAACCAGAACTTCATCTTACACCCCTCAAACTCACTCACTAAGAGAACGCTCGATGAACACAAGTCAGTCTGAACGACTACGCCCAAGCTCCGGCGTCCGAAAGTACACCAAACTTGAACCGGTGATCACCCTCAAGCTCCTACTCAGAAGAGAGCGCGAGAATCTGCTAACATGACCGGAATTACCAACACAAAACACGCACACCACAGCACACCAAACACTCTAAGGTGGGAAAATAAAGGGGGACTCAAGTTTATTGACGGAAAACAACGATCAAACACAAGAGAAGCTAGCCCAGCCGACCGCCATAGCCGAAGGCGGCGGCCGGCCGGCCCAAAGAAAGGCCCGGGGAGGGAGGTTTTTTAGAAAGAGAAAGAGAGGAGCTTGAGATTTTGACAGTTGTAAAAGGGATCTTGGATGTAAAAGAGTTACTATACTTGCTTTCTTAGCACCAATTTTGAAGATTTGCAGTGACTTCTAAGGCCTTTCAAAGTTTGTTAATTATGGAATTTTCTCCTTTCACAGAATGGGAGATTTTGCATGTTGTTTGTTTTAATTACCATGTTGCAATATTGAAAGGTTTTTTCATTTTTTCTTTGTGATTCCTAATGTTGAATCTTCAAGGCTTATGCATTTATCAAACAATAGATTATCTTACTCCTATGGATTTTTCAAATTGTTTAATTATTAAGGCTGATGGGGTTCATATTCTTCTATATATATATATATATATACAGTTAATCAATGTAATGTAGTGAGATTTCAATATATTTAGTAGGCTTATGCTCATTAGATTTTATCACAATTCTCTCTTTCTCACTAGAGTGCCAACTAAACTAAACTCACTTTACAATGTATTGCTCTTCAATTGATCAATATATGATACAAAGATAGAAGACAGGGAAAAAAATAACGACAGTAAGTGGTTTTACTTCTTTGTGCATAAAGTTGGTTTTTATTATCTCAAATGTATCAACATCTAGACATACATTGATTGAACATATAAGAAAACACATAAAGTGTATCTAAATACATGATTGCAACATGAAATTTTCATAAAAGCAAAATTTGAAGCATATGGATTGTTTGAGCCCTCTTTATTCTTCAGACGCATGTCATGGTTAAGCTCAATGAACCCCAACATAGTATCCTTTTCCTTCTTATAGCAATTACATTCTCCATTAACCTATGACCAGAAAAATAAATGAATAAATAAGAAGATGATGAGAATAAGTGAATAAGAGGCATCATTACTTTTCTACTTATTAGTTACAAAACATAGACGCATTATACGTACATGAGTCGATCACTTGTAGTGACTTGTTTAGTATGGAGGTGGTGGCGATGGAGATGGAGGAGGTGGTGACTTATAGTAATAAGGAGGTGGCGGCGAGGGAGATGGAGGTGGAGGAGACTTATAATAGTATGGAGGTGGAGGAGATGGTGAAGGTGGAGGAGGTGATTTGTAGTAGTAAGGAGGAGGAGGTGATGGAGATGGTGGGGGTGGTGACTTATAGTAATAAGGAAGTGGCAGCGAGGGAGATGGAGGTGGAGGGGACTTATAATAGTATGGAGGTGGTGGAGATGGTGAAGGGGGAGGAGGGGATTTGTAGTAGTATGGAGGTGGTGGTGATGGAGATGGAGGAGGTGGTGACTTATAGTAGTAAGGAAGTGGTGAGGAAGATGGAGGTGGAGGGGACTTATAATAGTATGGAGGTGGTGGAGATGGTGAAGGGGGAGGAGGGGATTTGTAGTAGTATGGAGGTGGTGGTGATGGAGATGGAGGAGGTGGTGACTTATAGTAATAAGGAAGTGGCAGCGAGGGAGATGGAGGTGGAGGGGACTTATAATAGTATGGAGGTGGTGGAGATGGTGAAGGGGGAGGAGGGGATTTGTAGTAGTATGGAGGTGGTGGTGATGGAGATGGAGGAGGTGGTGACTTATAGTAATAAGGAAGTGGCAGCAAGGGAGATGGAGGTGGAGGGGACTTATAATAGTAAGGTAATGGTGGCGGCGGGGACATGTAGAAATAAGGCGGCGGTGGTGGAGAAGCATAAATGTAAGGCTTGTAGTCAGCTGCTACATGTGTAGCTAACAAACATATTGCCAAGGCACATAGTGCCATTAGAAAAGAAGAGGCCATTTCCAGAAGCACTTTTAGGTTTTGTTTGTAATACCCACAGACTACTACTATTTGATGTTTTCAGAAAGGGGAGGGATGCCCTTTATATAGTGATCTCTTCAATCAGTATGGGCATTTTTTTAATAGTTGTTGGATACTTCCTCCCTCTAACAAATCTCTTATTTTTTAAACACAAAATAATCTCCCATTTTCATTCAAATCTCTTAGTTTTATAGTTAACTGCATTCACATACATCTGACAAGGTTGGCATCTAGTGTGCGCCTTTATGATTAATGCAGTTAAATATCAACTGGTTATAACACAAAATGATTGGTTTTGATTTCATTTTACAGTTTTATAGGTAAGCTGTCTAATTCAATAAAAAAAACATTCTACATATACAAGTATTTTAAAATTTTCATAGTCATACTGAAATTTTTTAAAATATTCTTCAAATTAACTTTTTAAAAATATTTAACAACAAAACAAATTATGCATATTATATAGTAATTGCTATAAATATACAATAAATCGTATAAATAGTAAAAAAAAAAAAAAAAAAAGAAACTATAAACATTTTTATACCCAAAAATGAAAAAATAAAAAATAAAAAATAAAAACTGTGAGAATGAAAGTCTCATTGACATCAAAATGAGATTGGGGTTTGAAGAATTGAATGAGAAGAAAAATAAGTATCTTGTATAACCAATATACATATTAAAATTAATAAAAACATCAAATGATTCCGTTCAGTTTTGTTTGGTTCTTTTGAGCCTTAATTTGTTAATCGAACCGTAATTAACAGTTTTTAATTTTTCAGTACCGGAACTAAACCGTCCTCTAAGATTGGTTCAAATTAGTTTATTGATTACTAATATATATATATATATATATTTAACTCCCCTAGTTAAGAAACAATATGTTCAGTGATGACATCCAAAAAAACACTGAACCGAATCATTTGATGTTTTTATTAATTTTAATATGTATATTGTGTTGTAAAAGATACTTATTTTTCTTCTCATTCAATTCTTCAAACCCCAATCTCATTTTGATGTCAATGAGATTGTCATTCTCGCAAAATATTTTTTAATTACGCTAGTTAAAATTTCTATATCTCGATATTTTCACGCAAATCAACAATTACGAGTGTTACTAAACAGCAGGACAATGTGATCTGAAAAAATAATAAAAATAAAATCTGTCGATGGCCACATTTAGTTATAACAGGATCACCTTTTCATTTTATTTATTTATTTTTTGGTAAAATGCACACCATAGTTAGCTGTACACCTTAGAATTTTTTCATATTTTAATATGATGATAAGGAATAGCAAAGAAAAATGGCATTGACCATGGCAATGAAGTCATTGTTTCTACACTTGATAATTGGTTGCATTGCATGTAAGCCACCAACACCAACCACTCCTTCAAGTTGTTTAAAATCCAATTTTAACAGCTGTTTGATTTTGTCATGGATTTGAATATATGTGGCTTGCAACTAATAATATTGATATCAAAGTTGAGTATGGTTTATTATTATTGTGATCTACAAAGCACTTTCCTATAATAGCTTTTTAATCATGATGGACTGCAATTACCTCATTAATTACCTACTTGTTAAAATTTTAAGCTACATATGATTGGTTAGAAATCATCACTTCAATTTAGTCATCAAACACTCTTACATTGTTAATACCACTGTTGTGAGTTTACATTAAGAACTAATGGTCATACTAGTTTGGTCTTACTAACATAAACACCAATATAATACATCTTAAAATCATAATTTTGTGTCGTATATATCACTGTGTCAGATTTTATCCCGGCAAATTATGATCAGTTAAAATTAAAAAAGTGGGTCAGGAATCCCACCTTTATACATACATTATTGAGGAGATGGCTATGATAAATTGAGATTTAAAATCCCACTTTTATTTATGTAATAACAATTAATTTGACATGTTAGTCCGGATTCTCATTTCAGTGCTCGACAAATCCTTATTATTAATAGACAATTTCATGAGAAGATCACACTTTAGATGACATGCAAGTTTGATGTCTTCAACTCATTTTTTAGACAATCTATATACAATTAGTACTAATAAACTAAATGCAATTTATATTTTCTTAATTAATTTGTGAAGAAGAAAAAGGTGCAATTAGCTAAGAAGGATTCAAAGGTACGGTGTATATTATTCTTATTTGATTAAATATATATATATATATAATTCAAACCGTGTTGCGCATTTTAATATAATTAATCCAAGTTGTTAAGAACGATTCAAATGTTATAAGCTCTTAAAAAAAATTATGGGAATAAGAGTGATTAAAACTAGGAAAATGTTTGGTAACTCAAAATTTTGTGGCTCAAATGGATCAAATCTGTTAAAACGACGTCGTTTTACACTCATTTACACTCAAAACGACGTCGTTTTGAGTGATTTGAGCCATTTAAGCCACAAAATTTTGAACTACCAAACATTTTTCATAAAACTAATACAATAAGAAACAAAAGTACTCAAAATATGAAGCTAATTTGTCATTGCTGTCTACATCACAGATTCAGAGTTGGATTAGTTTTATCCCCTCTGAGTTGACTATGAATTTGATATAATAATTGAAATGATAATGTTTTGATTCATAGGAAGACATTTGTTTTTTAGCCTCGTTTGGCAAGAGGCTAAAATAGCCAATTAGCCAAAAAGTTACCTTTTTAGCCAAAAAGCCAACAACTCATACCAAAAAGTCAAAGATTCCTTTTTCTCTCTACTTTTTGCACGTCGTTTCGTAATTAGCCAAAAAGTTGGCCCAAACATACAGGTTTTTCTTACCAACCTTTTTAGCCAATTAGCCAAAAAGTTACTAAATTAGCCTGTTCCCAAACGAGGCTGCATCACTCGAAGTCACTTTCCATGGCTTTAATTAAAGGGTTTGTGATGTTGAACACATGCTAGTAGTGAAGTTCTTCGACCAATTAGATGGACAAAAGTTCAAGAAAATGTGGATTTAAGTTTGGTTTGAATTATGAATTTTAGTAGGAATTTAAAAATGGAAAGAAAATATATAAATGAAATGTAAATAAAATATAAATTATTATTATTAATTTTTTTTTTTTTCAATTTCCCTTTCCTTTTACAAATAAACATCCGGGTCACAAGTTCAATTTCAAAACTTTTGGGGCAATCCCCCAAATTCTATTCTTTTGGAGTCAAAAAGACAAAACAATTTCAAAAATCCTATTATCTCTATCTATCTGTTCACGTCACTAATTTGTCTACCTCTCTATTCAAGTATCATTTATATATTATCCATGTGCCATTTCATTTTTTATCTACATGTCACCAATCTGTCCACTTAATTTAGCTATATGTCCATAATACCACCAATCACCACTACCATCAAGCCACCTCCTAACCAATTTTTCATCACCCATGACTTGACCAATGGCGTCTCGAAGTAGTGAGATAAAAATAAATAAATAAAAATATATATCTTCAAAAATATAATTTATCATTTTCATCAACAATTTTATTAATCATGTCATTATTACTAAAAGATTAATGTTATATCCCCATAGAAATGGACTTATCACCAGTAAATTCATTTTAAATTCCTATCATAATCCATAATCCAACTATTGTATTAATATTTGAAGGTAAAAGGATAATTTTGACATATGATTCAAATTTTGTAGTCTTATTGGAAAAAGTCAGCATTCTGTTTTTATTTTTATTTTTTGGATAAGTATGTCGCCGTTGTTATTACCTCTCAATTATTATTTTTGTCATTTCTGAAAATTTTTAATTTGTTATAATTTTGTTCAAGTATATCCTTTTTTAGTGGTTTTTTTTTTTTTTTTTTTGACACATTTCTTAAAACTTTTTGTATTTAAATTTGGAGGGACTCAAATTTATTTTTTTAATTTCTAATAAAGATAAAATTCACTTATGGTTCTTAAAGTATGTATTTTGTGCCACTTTGGTCATTTAAGATTCAATTTTGTCAATTTGGTTTCTAAAGTTTTCAATTTGAGTCAAATTGATCAAATTCTAAACAGCCATTTAAATTTTTGAAAGAATAATTATAAATTTTAACTATAGTTCCTAAAATATACATTTAGGTCTCGTTGGAGACTAAATATTTTAGTTAAAAAATCAAAAAAGTTACTATAACTTATCACATCATTTTCTCTGTTTTTATACACATTTTTCATTTAAAAAAAAGTCAAAAAATTATTAAAATATTATATTCCCAAACAAGGTCATAATGTCATTTTGATTTCTAAAATTTCAATTGAGCGATTTATTATCTTATGTAAACAAACAAATAAATATTATATAATAGCCCTGTAGTTTATATTGTGAATTTAGATTAATTGTATTGGCCCTAATTTTTTAGCCTACTAATACTTTTTTTTTTAGTCTACTAATACTATAAGAATTAAATAAGTTAAAGAGTCCCCAAATTTTATTAAAATTTTAGAATCCATGATAGCCTTGTCCCTCGCATGAGGGCCGGTCATGCTAGGTCGTCGAAAATTAATGACTATCTAAAGGACTCTCAACTTCCATTAACGTATAAAAATTATATTAAAATAAGTAAAATATATAAAAATATGTAATAATCTATGCACAAAAAATAAGGGTTATGTTAGAGATTTCAAATGATTTACTAAAATTTTTACCAAATCTACACCCATGTGGGTTTGTGTGGGTCCCACACCCATTTTGTAGAAAATTTAGTAAATCATTTGAGATCCATAACATTTTTAAAAAATAATAATAAAAAAATACATTCACCTTATATGGTTTTGATTACTTTTTTTGAGAATTGTGTTTTTTATTTTTCGTATTATTTTTATTTTTAGTGATTTTTTTAATATTTTAAGTAATTTTTTTTCTTTCTAGATGCACATAACTTAAATATACCTAAAAATAAAATATTTATGAAAAATATTTTAAAAAATAAATAAGTACAATAGAATACAAAAATGTATTGAATTTTTGTATTTTTGTATTTTTTTTTGTATACGATAAATTTTTTAAAGATTTTTCATAAATATTATACTTTTTAAGTGTATCCTAGTTACATGCATCTAATTTTTTTTTTTTTTTAAAAAAAATCTTAAATTATTAAAATTTTTGACTAAAAAAAATACAAAAAATTAAAAATTAAATTTTTTGAAAAATAGGCTCAATTTTCTGAAACCAAACAACATGATTAGTATTCAATTTTTATTTATTTATTTATTTATTTTTACATTTTCTCCTTTATTGATATAGTTCATTAGACTAAGGCAATGTTTGATACTTTGATTCAGCGCTTAAAATTGAATTTATTAAGTGAAGATTAATTAAGTTCGTTTGATAATTACAAATGATATCGTTTAAAAATTTAAGTGGTCTCAAAATGTAATTTAAAAATTTTTTTAAAAAAAATTAAGTGATTGAAAACTTACATAATTCTAGCTTAATGTATAAATAGTTAACACATAAGTATCAACATACATCATTATAACCTCACGGCCTCTACTATTGTCGTTGCCATTGTCGCGTCCACTACCGTTGTCACCACTATCACCCTTCTAAGATCACCACTTTTATTACTATTGTTATTATTACCATAAAATCATTTCACTACAACTACCACTACCACAGCCACCACTGTCATTACCACCACCACTACAACAATTATTACAACCCTTCACCTCAACAACTATTATCACCATTGTAATAACTACCACCATCACAATAACCACCATTATTACATCGCCGCTACTATCTCTTTTTATTACCCCTACGTTATCCCTCCACCATCACCACACCACAACACTATCTCTCTATTTGTAACTTGAATGGCATTGACGATATATGCGCTAATGTTGTCTACCACCACCACCACCACCACCAACTAACTCAGTATCACAATATAAAATTTAAAAATAAGAAATTTTAAATTTAATATTATACATATTAATCAACTTGTTTTAGTTCAGTACTTAATTTTTTAACTTAAAAAATTCATCATTCAATTAGTAGTATTTAATTTTTAGTTTTAAATTTTGTTAAATAACATAGCTTCTTTTTTTTTTTAAGATTTATTTGTTTGGACAAATTAGGTTGGTGAATAAAAGGAAAATAAGTAATCCTACGGATAAGTAGCCCATATATACTATGAAATTATTTCAGTAGAGTAGAATAAAAGATAGGATAAGATTTGAAAGTTTTTTTTAATTATTAGATGGTAGAGAAAACACAATTCAAAGAGGAAACTATTGGAAATTGGGTCGAATTTAGAATCCAGATCTAATTAGGTCGTCCATGGTAGCATGACCGGGTTAGGAGACACGACAAGAAAAAGCGTTTTTGGCCACTAAAAATTCATTTTTCGTCGCTGAAAGTTGTATAATTGGCGACTAAAATGGATTTAGTCGCCAAAATTGAACCCTTTTGCCGACTAAAATAGTTTAGTCGCCGAATACCAGGCTTTTAGCGACTAAAAGGCAGTTTAGTCGCCGAATGTAGGGGTTTTAGCGACTAAAGGTTGTTTGGTAGCCAAAAGTGACGGTTTTTGGCGACTAAAATAATTTAGTAGCCAAATGTGATGGTTTTGGCAACTAAAAAACATTTTAGTCGCCGATTATAGGTGTTTTTCCGACTAAAAAAAGATTAGTCGCTGAAAATGAAGGTTTTTGGCTACAAAAAAAAATTAGTAGCTAAAAACAGTGAATTGGCGACTAAAATTCAGTTTAATAGCCAAAAGGAGACGTTTTTGCCAAAACTACTATTTTTAATTTCAACTTGTTTTTTTACCGACAAAAAAATAATTAGTAGCCCAAAAATCATAGAATTGGCGACTAAATAATGGATTTAGTCGCCAAAAGTGGCCTAAAATTTTTTTTAATAAATAATTTATTTTTTACATAAATTATATTGAATTAAAATAATTATATTTATATATATTGTTTTGTATTAATACCGTCAATATATTATATGAATAATATATGTTGCAAATATATTTATGTGATGTTGTAGTGGCATAGTGGAGGGAGTGTGTTGCAAAAAAGATTGCAATGTGGGATTGTTGGGCACGGTTCGAAACTCAAAAAAACCACAAAAAGTGGTTTTTTTTTTTTTTTCCCGACGGAACACCTTTGGCGACTAAAAATTAGTCACCAAAAGTCTTGATTTTGGAGACTAAGCCGTTTAGTCGGCGATTGATTGGCGACTAAATTATTAGTCGGTAAATGTATGATTTTCAAAAGGCTAAAACACTATTGGCGACTAACATTTTAGTCGCGAAA
Source organism: Camellia lanceoleosa (assembly GCA_025200525.1). Classification (NCBI taxonomy): domain Eukaryota; kingdom Viridiplantae; phylum Streptophyta; class Magnoliopsida; order Ericales; family Theaceae; genus Camellia; species Camellia lanceoleosa. The sequence continues at coordinate 94,159,287 of CM045768.1, forward strand.
GACCTGTATTTTGGCGACTAAAAAAATATTAGTCGCCAATGCCTACGCCGACAACGTATACGCGACAAATGTGGCGACTAAAGAATTTTGTCGGGGAAAGTCAAATTTCGACTTTCGGCGACTAAAAACAAACTTTTGGCAGCTAAAAATTTAGTCGCCAAAAGTGATTTTTCTTGTAGTGAGACATTTGTAGTATTCTGAAGATTTTCTTGATTGCTCGAGCGATGGATTGGTCGCTCAAGCAGTCGGGCGTATCATCTAATACTTTTGTAGATCTATGATTCTGGTTGTTGCTGATGTTCGCTCAAGTGCAAGTTTGGTGGCTCGAGCAAATTGTTCCAATTCAAAGATCTTTAAAAACCACTTTTGTCCACTTTTTTCTATTCTTTTCTCTCTCCTCTCCTTCTCTTCCACCATTTTTGAGAGTTTCAAGCTTTCTAACTTGGTTTTCATCTATTTCTACTCATTTTCTATCCATTGTTCTTTAGATCAAAAGCGTAAAGTGCATAAGAGTTTCACGTAGTGAATTTTGGCTTTCTCCATGTCGCTTCAAAAGGTAGGGATTTCTTTGTTTCTTTTCAATACTTCATTTATAGATAGACATGTGATCAATTTTATTGCATAAAAATTGTTACCCAAAAGACAACCTAAGAGGGAGGTAAATTAGGTTTTTACAAATAAAAATAATAATACCCTAATAAAAATTACGACTAGCACAATAGATAAATATAGTTAATGAAATAAAAATAATTAAAACAAGTGCTCTAACAACTATGCCAGTTAACGATTTTAGCATAGTGAAAATGTGAAATATAGCTTGTAGACGCCCCGAGCATACAGGAGGGTTAAGTCCCGTTCCGTTCATATTGGGGTCACTACAGTTCAAGGACTCAAATGTCACGGTTCTTAATCTTGAACCAAAAAGTCCAAATCCGACAAATCGTTTTGAAAACAAATTTTTTGAAAGAAATGCCAAACATGGACTGTTTTGCCAGATACAGAGTCACCACCTAAATATTTTATTTTTGGAAAATTTAGGAAACCCTGACTCGGTGCCAAAGGCCACGTGTCCGTCATCACCAAAGTTGCCTCGGCTCGGGAACTTGGGTACGATTAGGGAAGGTCACTTCGTGAGCACCCCCGCTCGCCCGGTCAAAGACCGGCCTCTACTAACCATGATATCTATTTTTGAAAATATTGTGTGTTCTTATTCCGATTATTAGCCTAGATTTACTATGTGATGCGCACAGCATACAAGTATAGACTGAGTCGCCTGAATTAGAACAAAACATTTCATGTTTGTTTGTTTGAAAATGGTTTGATGGTGCTACCCGCAGGTAGGCTAAGACGTGGATTTGCCACCCTCGGGTGGGCTTAGAAAACATGATTTTACCACTATCTAGTGGGCTTAAAACAAACATTTGATGAATTGTCCCACTCCAAGTAACCCAACTTTCACCCACAGGCATTCAAGGCAGTTATATCACATAAGCACATAGCCTCATGGTAAGTATGCTATTCATGGCAGTCACTCACACGCATGCAAGGATGCTAAAGCATAAAACTCACCGAGTACTCCAAGCCAAAACAGAAGCTCATTAGAAATCATGCATGATCCTAAATATACAGAAATGCCTAATGCAACACATGCAAAGATGCAACTATAGCAGGCTCGGCTATTCTAAACATGGCATATGGAATGCTACAACTAACACGTATTCAATTTGGAATTGAAATACAAATGCAATTTGTATGATGCGCCGAGCTCGGTGCGTACAAAACAGATGAATGATGCAAACATGCTGTCATACTGTATGCTAATTGAAATATGCCCTAATCTAACCATCATAAGCAGGTAAATAAAATGGAAGAAAGATGTGGGGTTGGAAGACATACATCACACTCACCCACACTTATTACAATTATGCCCTCGCGCAGAGGGTCCAAATAAATATCTGATCCGAATGAAAGAATAAATGCAGTCCAAATAATGTACAAATTCCTAATTAATTTACAAATTAACTAAGAAAATAACAAAAGCGGCATGCAAGCCGTTGATCGCTTTGATTCTCGCCTGGATGATGGAATGATGCATGTTTGGTCATGAAAGGAAATCCTTTGGAATGCCCCAATTAGCCTCTGTTTTGCAATGATTCTTGAAAAGCACACCAAGCCTCGGAAGACCGCTGATTCTTGATATGCTGCAACAGAGAGCAGGAAAGGGGCATAGCAATGTATTTTCACAAATGTATGCATGTCTTGATCCTCGTACCACCAATCACGCATCTCGATGCACGATGGCCGAGGAGCCGAATTGCACAACTCAATATAGAATGAATGCATATGAACACTACAACAAAACCTAACTCCATCATGGATAATCCGGAGTGTCAGTGACTTGGGAATTGAGACACGTTCTGTCACTCGAAGTACGGAACGTACCTCATTTCCCGTGCCCGGGCTAACTCCTATCCCGAACACGATGCAATATGCATGATATGCGTGAAATGCAACTAAGATACAATCTTAACATACACAATGTTATGGAATGGCATACACGCTACACGAGGTGATACACAATCGATCATACACAATGCTATGAATGAAATGACATACGCAATGCAATATGGGCTTACACCAACATGAGAGAGCCTCAGCCACACTCACATAAGAGGTCATTAGATAAAAATGAGACAACTCAAAATACGTGCACGCGTGCAAGCAAATCGAGGACCGAACCTACGGCGCGGAATGCCATTCTAATGAGACATGGCAAGACATGGAATATGATATGCAAACATGCAAATTTCAGAGGCAAAATGACATGCAAAACAGCCCTGAAACATGGCAAAAATGCACCCAATGCACGAAATCAATCCCGAAATGCAAGATTAAGCACATGAAATGACTTGTAGCTATACAAAGCATGCATAATTTGAACATGAAATGAAAAGACAAAAGCAAGGAAGCCCCGAGAAAATAATTTTTACAGTTTAGAGTGAGGCCAAATAGTGGGCCCAAGTAGGGCTAAATTAGCATACAAAAATGGCTCCGCAAGGGAGGTAATGAAGCAAGTCACAAATGCTGGCCCCAAACAGAGAAGGGGCCTTCTACAATATTGAAGAGGGGACAAAAATATGATGTTTCACAGTTTATTACAGGTCCCAAAAACAGATACAAATATGCCAAAGATCTCATGCAAGAAATGAGCCAACCAAGAGGCAAAGAAGCAAGTGGTGCATGGAGGTCTCAAACAAGTGAGGGCCCTTCAAAAATGTTGAAGAGGGATCCAAAATAAGGCTTTTTACAGTTTATGGCCGAGCTCAAAACAGTGTGCAAATAGGCTCAAAATATCATGCAAAATAAGGCCACCAAGAGGGCTATAACATGAAGTATACAAAAGGTGTCTCAAACAGCCATAGACCCTTAATGAAACATGAAGAGGGGGTCAAAATAGGGCCATTTCAGTTCGGACCAAAGTCCAAAAACAGGGACACAATAGGTTAATAAATCATGCAAAAATGGGGACCAAAGAGGGGCACAATGGCAAGTGATACATGGAGGTCCCAAACAGTGGTGATCCCTTCTTCAATGTTGAAGAAGGGCTCAAGATAAGCTACATTACAGTTTAAAACATGCCTCAAAACAGTTCATATATAGGCCAAAAATGCTATGCAAGAAAGGGGGATACAAGAGGGGTAAAGAGGCAAGTGCAAGAAGGAAGCCTCAAACAGGTAAATACCCTTAAACAAACATGAAGAAGAACTCAAAATAATGCTGCTTTCAGTTAGGTTCGGAGCCCAAATATGCAAGAAAGAGGAGCTAAAATATAGACCAAGAAATGAGCAAAAAGAGGGAAAACGAGACTCACCCTTGAAGAACCAATCTTTAGCAACCTTTGGACCAAGTTTGGGAGCTTTTAACCTCTGGAAGACAGCTCCAAGTGGCTGGAATGGAGGTTGGAAGTATGGTGCTATGACTTGTAGTGTAAAATGGTGTAGGATTTAAAGGGTTTTGGTGCTTGGAATATAGAGAGAGAGAGAGAGAGAGAGAGATATAGTGTAGGAGGCTCAAACCAATATGTCTAACCTTGTAAAAAACAGCTGGAAGGCTGGTTATATAGACAAAAAGGGTGGAAAAAGAGGGGGGGAAAATGGGGGGGGGGGGGGAAATGAAATTCAAATTTTTCCCCAAAATTGGCCTAAAGGGAAATAAAGGGGGAAGTGATAGTAGGAGATCTCAAACTGACTAGAACTCTTCAACAAAGTTGAAGAGGGGCTCAAAATCAGACACTTTGTAGTTTATGACAAGCCACGAAAATAAATACAAGTAGGCCTAAACTATCATGCAAGAAAGGGCTAAAAGAGGGGTGAAGAAGCAAGTGGCAATGGGAGATCTCAAACAGCAAAAGGTCCTTAATCAAATATGAAAAGGACCTCAAAATATGACTATCTCCAGTTCGGGTCGGAGCCCAAAAATGTAGAATGAAGGTTCGGGAGCCAAAACACGCAATTCGGGGCCCCGAAAGTGGGCTGTTAGGTACCGGAAGTGGTGTCCGACCACGAAGTCGGTCTCCCAGACCACAGTGTCCCTCAAAAGAGAGGAAATAAGGTATGTGCCAAAAACCAGAGCAAACGGAGGTGGTTAAGCGGTCCCGAACCGAGGCACACGGCCAACAGCTCCGAAAAACTAGGAACCGGGCTCCAAACAGGAAAAATAGCCTACGACCACAAAACGTAGCCTACGGCCACTGAGAGATGATCGACGAGACCTCTCCCTCCATTTGGGAAGAGAAAACAGAGAAAACAGGGTCTGGTTCGCAAACCGAGGCAAAGCACAAAAGAGTTCGGAAGTCTGAAGGCAAGGCTCGCAGCCGGGACTCCGCAACCTCAGAACGAGCACAATATGCAACATCACCAAGCGCTCAATCGGTGACGTCTAAGTCTTAAGGTCGGTCAAAAATGGGGTGTCTACATAGCTATGGCAATTTAAATAAAATAAAGAGATAAGGGAGAGAGAGAGAGACAAATAAATTTATAATGGTTCGGCTTCAACTCGGCCTATGTCCACTCCTCAAGCTTCACTTGAGATTTTTCACTATACTCTAACTTCACAGGGTGCTAGCAACCTTTTCACAGATGGAGCAATCCTTCACAAATTTTACACAGACTTTCTAAGTCAAGAACACTAAGTGCACTACACTCTTATAAGGTTTAAAAGAATGTGTTTTTGCTTTCACAGAAAGCTACAAGAATTATCTCTCAAAGATAGATATAAAAATTAAGGTCTGGTTTTTTTGTAAACCTCACATAAGAAAGATAGGCTTAAAGCTATATGTCTCAGTGTATATAAGGACATATAAGAGGAAATTCTTTGAAAACATCTCCAAAACACAATGAAATGAGCATGCATGCATGTCCTAAGCTTTGATTCTATAATATGAGCTCAATGCTTGCCCTATTCTTGAATTTCTTTTGAATTCATATATTAGCTAACATAATTACATAATCAAAGGCTTGAACTCTCACCCAAACTTCCCAATTGAGCTTCAAGTAATCAAATTCTTGAGTGTCCAAGCTATTTCTCCTTAGTTCCTCTCATGTTTCTTCCTTTTGATCTCAAATCTCCTCTCTTTCTTCTCACCTTTATGTCTCAAGATTGAAGGAATAAGAGTGTTTAATGAGTACAGAGTCATATGTAAGCCTTATATAGGCTAATTAAGGGCTTAATTAAACTTAGTTTAAGACTAGTTAATTACAAGTACTTTATTCTAATTATTTTGTTCCAAATCGAATTTTAAATCAACCTACCATAAAATTCTAAAAATCCCAAATAACACGTAATCTCAATCAATTTCGCATTCAATTCGCAAAAACAAACAGAATTCTAAACAGATATTTCTATAACAGATAGATAGACTCACAAATATCACAATTCACATGCATTTAACCCAGAATTTTATCTTAATTACTGTAGCTTGACTTTATGCGCTCCTTTCGGAAGACGATAAGCCCTACAGTATCGAACTCCCACAGTTCTGAATCTGATCTCACAAGTGCAATGTGAAATAGATAAACACTAAAGAGTCCAAATCTAGCAAATCTTTTAGGAAATCGATTTTGAATCAAAATGCCAAAAATGGACTTTTTTGCCAGACACAGAGTCGCCACCTACATATTTTTGAAAAATTTAAGAAACCCATGACTCGTGCCAAAGGCCATGTGTCCATTGTCACCAAGATTGTCCCGGCTCGAGAACCTAGATACGAGAGGGGAAGGTCATAAATTGAGCACCCCTATTCGCCCAATCAAAGATCAGCCTCTACTAATCATGATGTGATTTTTATTTACATTATATGCTCTTGTTCCGGTTATTAGGCTAACATTACTATGTGATGCGCACACAAGTTATAGACTAATTTGCAAGATTTGGAACATTTGATTTCATGTTTGTTTTTTAAAAGAGTTTGTGAATGTGCCACTTGCAAAAGTGGGCTCAAATGTACATTAATCAAACTATCCCAAGTCAAGCAACTAGCCTTCATCCACAGACATTTAAACAGTTTATCAGTTAAGCACTTAGCCTTATGGTGAACATGCTTTGATATGGCAACAACCACATTCATGCAATATGCTAAAACAAGTAAAAGCTCACCTAGTATTGCAAGCCAAAAAGATGACAGAGTTCGAATAATACATGATCCTAACTATGCGATATGACTAATGTAACGCATACAATATGCAATTTACTAGGTTCAGCTACTAATATGGCATATGAATCAATTTGATAGCATGCAGTCTAAGCACGTATTCAAAGAAGTATTAACTAACAATGCAAGTTAGAATGATGCGCCAAGCTCAACGCATGCAAGACAATGGATGCAAGGCATGAGAGATGATAAGTAATTAAATAAAAAGGAGAAAGACGTGGAGTTGGAAGACATGACATCACTACAATTGTGCCCTCATGCAAAGGGTCCAAATAAACTAACAAGCTAAGCTAATTAACTAGCTATTACAAAATGAATTAACTAATTATTACAATAACAAATAAACTAACTATGTTAGCTAGTTATTACAAAACCAATGAATTAATTAATTACAACTTAGAATTAACTAATTAATTACAACATAAATACAACATGAAATAAGTAATTAAACTAATTAATCAACCCTAGGAAGCGAGGAATGCTGATGCATGCATGAATTTTCACTCAAAAAGCCCATTGTTCTGCTGCCAGAATGCTACATACGTGATGAGAACATCTTTTCACCTCAGCCTTTGCTCAGTTTTGTTCCCAAAAGTTGCTGCTCAATTTGACACAAGTGGCCTGCAGGCTAGAAGTAGTGGCCGACAGACCACAAATGGTAGCCTACCGTCCAAAATTAGTAGCCTGCCGGCCAGAAAAAATGGTTTGCCGACCACTGAAGCTTGGTTCCCCCTGCTGCAACAGAAAGCATACAGAGCACAAAATAGGGTATTCTCAAGGTATGTTTGTACACCTTTCCACCCCTTATCATCAAAACAACTCAAAGAAGTGGCAAGCTCAATTCACAAGCTATCAATCGATGCAATTTCATTGCATGATGGTCTATGAACCAAAATGTAAAATTTCAATAAATGCAACATAAAAGACTCTCAAACCTCCTTCCTATCATAAATTGATCAAGGGAAGAGATTGACCTTGGAAACTTGAACCATTTCATCACTTGCAAGCATGAAACGCCTCAAGTTTCCATGTGTTCAATTAACGTCCGATTGAACACCAATTTGCTTATTATCTTGCATCATTTTTAGTCCCAATTTTATTACTTCATTTTAATTACCAACCATTCTTTAACCAATTGAGTCCAAAAGTGAGCTTTAAGTCCTCTAATGGAAAGGAGTACCAAACCAAGAGTTGTTTTAGGCATGAGAGAAGTGTCATGCCATTGGTAATAAACCCTAAAGGGATTAAACCATTAAGCACAAGACCTCAATCTCAAGCTTAAACAAACAAGTAGCTTGAAACAACTTTCAAGACAAAGAAAAAGCTAAGAAATGGGGAAGGTTGTAGAGGTGATTAAAGGTGATCACAAGTATGGAAAGATTAAAATAAACACTATCAGCTCAAATAGGTTGGTGGCTAAGGCCTGAACCACTAAGCCTATAAGGACAATTACACAACAAGCATACAATACAAGGCTCAAATTCAATGAGCAACCAAAAATAGTCCTAAAATAGTCCTAAAACATGCTGGAATTAAGATAAAAATAGCCAAAATGATAAGCTAGAACATGGAGCAAGTTAAGCTAGTGAACAAGCATAAGAAGGGGAGGCTACCCCTTTCATTTTTGGGACTTCAAAAAATGATTTTAGCCACTAAAAAACCTCTGAGATTTAGTATTAGAAAGTTCAAAAAGAGTTGACAAAGAGGTAGAAAACACAAGGGCAAAGGCCTAAGAAATGAGGTACAAAGAAGGGTGATCCACCCCTCCACCCCTGATGGCCTTAAACCACAAGTTTCAGCCCAAAAATACAGAGTATAAATAGCCCAAAAATAGTCTAAAAATAGTAGGCAAAATAGAATATAAAGTAAAGAAATAAGCCAAGACTTATACCTCTTGAAGAGAAGAACCTTTCCTAAGTGTTAAATCAACACTTACACACCTTCAAGAGCTCAAAGTAAGCTCAAAAGTGCCTCAGCTCAGCTCAAATACCACAAGGTTTGGTTTAGAGTGTATAGGCAAAAGCTGAAGAATTTGCAATAGAGGAAAAGAATTGTGGAGAGAGAGAGAGAGAGAGCGATAATTTTGGTCCAAAATGTTCAACCCTCAAAAATGAAAGAGGAGGTCCTCTCTATATATATATATATAACATGAAACTCGCTCAAAAATATCCATACATACACGAGTAGGCAAGTGCATGCATCTGTGGAAACAGTTGGCACAACTAGCCAAAATATTTGCAAAAATACACAAGTGGCCGGCAGGCCACACAAATGGTCGACAGCCTACATTGGTGGCCAACAACCCACAAAAATTCCTGAGTAAGAAAAGTCGCTCTAGTTTCTACGGCATTTTCTCGGGCTTGATTCTTCGCCCTCAACATGTTCATCGACTCCCTCAAAGCCTCTGCCATCTCTCTAGCTAAGACACCCATAGCGGCTTGACTCACTTATTCCAAGACTCCCGCTTGTCCCACTTGCTTGGCCATATTAGCTTGGGCTGCTTGCTCGGCTGCATTAGATTGGTCGAACCCTTCTCTTGCACCAGAACCTCATGAACCGGTACCTCATGCGAGATCTACCCCGCCTCCCGCCTCTACCACCGCAAACTTGTCTTCATCCAGACATACCAAGTTAGGACAAAAATGAACAACTCAGCATACGGTCACACAGTGCTCATAACCAAGACTCATGCGTCCCACCAAAGTAATTATAACGCTTTTAATTCACATCAACATTTAGTTTCACTCCACATAAGAACCTTGTCACATAAACACATACGGATTATCCGTTCAAGATAGGGTTAGTCCTACGAATTACCTAGAGTTCTTAGTAGAACGAGCATTGATCAAGTGCCTCTCTAATGAGACTTCAAGGAATTTAGTAAGCGCAAACCACATCCTAAACGTTCAATCCCATACCGATCTAGTCAAGTAAACATGTCATCAAATAAAAATTTAAAAACATGAAACATCCTCTAATTAGTGAAATGAACCCATTGTGGCTAAGCCACTTCCTGCGAGCCCCAAGTATTCAAACCCGGTAGCTCTGATACCAAGTTGTAATGCCCTCAAAATAATAACCAGTAAAAAGAGGAAAAGACACAAAACAACATGCAATCTTATCTTGATAGACCAACTCCTTCAATTAATATTTCATTTCAGGGAAAAAGTTAACAAAAGAAGTGTTCACATGTGATATACATTCATCCGCTTAAGAGATGAATCCATAGCATGTGCAACAATGAAAAAGAAGAAAGAAATAAACAATAAAGTAAGTGCCCAGAGGCTACTCGTTCCAAGACTTAAAGCAGGCTACAAAAAAGGTCATCAACCAACACATAAAACCCTTGGCTTGCATTTACATTACACAAGAGAGAGAAAGAGAGCATGTGCCCTCAACACACTCCACGCCTTCAACTAGGTGGAGCCACATCATCATTTCCTGCACAATTCCACTAGGAGTAAGCACAAAGCATAGTAGAGATATCTTCACAAAGTATATATTTTTAAAAGCAATCTCATGTTTAAAAGAAATCTCACACAGTTATATGAATGCATTGTTATTCCATATTCAATTATCAAAGTTTTGCATCTCTTTTGAAATCCATGCAATAGTCATTTCAAAGTTCATCTTCTTTAATAAAACCAAGACTTTAAATAATGGAGTAGTAAATATGACTCAGGTAATTCTCCAGGGCTAGTGTCATGAAATGCAGCGTATCATGCACTACCAAAATCCTACCTTACTGGCTACTAACCGGAGGGCTTAGGCACCCACACGCGCGTGTTTCTAGTCTGATACCAAGGACACTTAGGCCAACTTAATTTCCAATCTACACCCCCTAAACAAACTTAGCAAACGTATTTACTCCAAAATGTTATCATTAATAACAATCATTTTTCTCAAAATCAAGAATTTATATCAAAGTTAAGATTTGCAGGTGAACAAAATTTAAAATAATACAAATAAGTCAATGAGAATAGACCACACATAATTATCTCCTTTGTGCAACATTGCCAACATCATTCACATTTGTTCAAATATAATTTCCACGATTCAAAACCTTCCAAAATCAAAGAAAAAAAATAGAAATCCATGTGACATATGAGATTCCCACATATTCACAATCAATATTCATTATTAAATTTCCAAAGTGCCAACATGCACATCCCATGTTTCCATGATTGTTCAATCAAAATTTTCATTTCCTTTCATACATTTCTCAACAGTATAATATCCCAGAAAGTTTTCTTCAAACACTCAAGAGATTTATCATCAATTTCATAAATATCATGTCAATTTCACCTTTTCCCAAATTTTCCCCAAAGCTAGGGTGTTTTTATCAAAAATGGAATTTTTCTATTTATTTTCAAAACACTATAAGTAAACATCCCATAAATAGTTCATAGCCCACACAAAACAATTTATCTTGGACCAAGTCATGAAATATTTTTCTAAATTCAACTTCTAAAATCAATTTACACTAGAAAGCTTAATGAAAAGGACAAGACATGCTAGAAAACATATATATATATATATATATATATAACTGAAAGAACATCCCTACCTTAAGAGCTTAAGGAGAAAAGATGAAAAGTTCAGAAACCAGTGGTGTAAGAATCCAATCTCCACCGCACACCATATAGACCTGTACGAGATCTACAAAATTAAAGAAGGCACCAAGTTGAAATCTAAATAAATAGTGAGGGATCAAGGAATAAACGAAGTAGGTTAGAGGGTTTCTAGAGAGAGATGAGAGAAAAGAAAGTGAAAGTTAATGTAGGGAGAGAGTGTAAAGTGAAAAGTAATGGGAACGTGGGTAAGGCTCAACTTTTGAAGTGATTTGATTCAATTTTTGAAACTGACAATCGACAGACCACTCGACCGACCAAGAGTGCACTTGGGCAAATAGTTCAATTTTTGAAAGACCGCTCGATCGATGAAACTTGTGGTCGAGCCAAAAACACCCACTCCCAGAATCTTCACACCCCTCTATAAAAGGCCGCTCAAGCAATCAATTCTTCACTCAAGCGAAAAATTCATGCTCCCAAAAGTTCAGTTTGTAAACTAAAGTACTGGGTGGTTGGATTCACCACTCAAACGACCAAAAGACCGCTCGAGCGGTCCCACCCAGAAAGACTAGGAACTACTAGAATAAAACCACACAACACCTCGGCTCAGACATAGACAACATGCAATTGCAATCATAAGCTAGAGAACTATACTCAACACCAATTTCTGCCCCAAAACTGATGCCCAAACTTGCAACTGATACAAACATTCCTGTAGAGTTTCACTCTAAAAGCACATAATAGTTAAGTGAGAGCCAAAACACCCCTATGATGGGGTGGGGTCACCCTGTCCTAGCTTCGTCAAGAACTAGGGTTAGCTATTCAAGCAAAGCATATTACACAATCCTAAATTCGGGTAAGCAACTTGTCCTAGTTTGGAACAGTCTCTATGGCTTCAGATATGCAACTAGGTCGATTGGTCAAAAAAAGGGTACTTCAGCAAGACTACCTAATATACCTCTCACATCTAACACCAAGAAGTGAAAGGAGGATCAAACAGTATAGTGGTAGTCCAGATCCAAGGGTTATGTTCCCATTATGGCAAAGCCCACAACCTGTCATTCTTTTGGCAAGCTTTTCCAAGCGAGCCTCCGAAAAACCATTCAGGAATAGCAGATGGCAAACACTGTGACTTAAGCGCACCAATGCAAATGCAAATGCAAATGCAAAGAAACACATAAGTGTAGATAAAATAACATATCATGGGTTCGAGTCAAGGTCTCTAAATCCCCAACAGAGTCGCCAGAAACTGTGGCTCACCTTTTTTGCGCCCCTTTTCGAAAGGTTTGAAAGAAAGCCCTACAGTTTGAACTCCCACGGTTCTGAATTTAATCTCATAAGTGCAATGTGAAATCGATAAACACCAAAGAGTCCAAATCCAGTAAATCATTTTGGAAATTTTGATTTTAGGATAAAAAAATGCCAAAATTGGACTTCTTTGCCAGATACAGAGTCACCACCTAAATATTTTATTTTTAGAAAAATTTTGGAAACCCATGACTCGTGCCAAAGGCCACATGTTCGTCATCACCAAAGTTGCCTTCGCTCGGGAACTTAAGTACGAGAGAGGAAGGTCATGAATTGAGCACCCCTACTTGCTCGATCAAAGATTGGCCTCTACTAATCATCATATGATTTTTTCTTAACATTATGTGCTCTTATTCCGGTTATTAGACTAGCATTACTATGTGATGCGCACAAGCAAGTATAGAATAGTTTGTTTAATTTGGAACAATGCTATCCAATCATACAACCGTAAAGTCTCCAACTTATCAATAACCTGCACAAACGCCTACCCAATGGACTCACCCATTGTAGCGAAGAACAATTTCGCACATATGTACAGGCACATCAGCTTTGCAACATTTTCTTCGTCTCGCACCGTTCACCCACGCATTGACAATTACAACATCAAAAAAAAATATTTACATTCACATTTTTCCAACACCAATTCGACTAAATTTACATTGACATTTAAACAACACCACTTCGACCATTACCTTTTTTTCAGAAGCCACCAAAACTACTGGCCATATTCCAATAAAACATCAACCCCCACCATTTTCCACTCTCATCACCAAGACACCCAAAAGCAAGGGTCCATCACCAACATAGAAAACAATAAAACTGGGCCATCCCAGGACAAAAGGACAATTGCAATGTTTACTGAAACCATGACACTGGTCCACATACAACAACATCAATATAACGACACAGCGTTACAACGTCATAAATCTATTAGAATATATCACAACGTCAACTAACATGCACATACTAGTAAACCATAAATAACATACCTGCCGCCATGTGTTTCCACGGCGATCACTGGTGCCAAAGCTCTATATATGTCGTATTCTACGTCAATTTCTGTTCATCACACTGATCTGACCCAACTTTGACGATGGCAACACCGTATTTCTATGAATGAGGTTTTCCACAAATTAGGGTTCTACGCGACAATCAAACGTTAAATAAAACATCAACAATGCCAATCTTAACAAACAATCTCTTTAATCATAGCCAACCTTTCGAGTCCCTCTCTAACCCCCAAAAGTGCAAGATGACATCTCGAAATTCACAAGAATGTACTTAATGTAACAATTATGAGGGGGAATGAATAACAACACCACTTCAAAGAGTTAAACAATGAAGAAGACACACATAAAGATAGATGTTACCAATAATGTACTCAATAGCTTTAAAGGAGTCCGGACATCACAAGATTAATGATCCTAGTGTTGTTGTATACCTAATGTTAATTTATGACATGGTTATGTGATGGCCTGTGGCCTTGTTCTGTTTAGAAGTTGTTTGTTGAGGTAGAAAAATCTGCAGGCTATTGTGATTGGTATGGTGGTATTGTAAGGGCTGAGCTATAAGGCTTTGAATGTGTTGAGTCTAGGGGAATGTGGGATTTGTATATCGAGGTAATGAGAATAATACTAGTGTGTGTTGTTTAGTGTTTTGGGTTTTGTTGGTTAGTGAGGTCGTTATGGTCCTATCGATCATAGGTAGGGATAGTGTTTGTGTCATGGTTGGTTATGGGTGGAGTTTATGAGTGGGAGCAGAAATTTTGTGGGTAGATACTAGAAGCATTTCATGGAATGAAGAATTGGTTGTGTTCTCGAGTAACGAGTGTAGTATTGGTGAGGCTTGTCATGTGTGACTAGGATTGTGTAGTCATCATTGACCTTATCGGTCTTGTGTTTGAGATGTAAGAATGCATTTTCCATATACGCCTATGAGTGGTGATTTCTTTGGGAACAATGATCGTGTGATCTATTTTGAGGAATCCGACGAGATTCTAAAATGTGTGGAACGATGTGTGGAGCCCATCTTGGAGTAAATGGGACGGGACAAAACTATAGATGTTTGAGTGCTGGGGGTGGAGTCTCTTAAATAGTTAATCGATTGGTTGATATCAAGGTTGGGTGACAAATAGTCACTTTAGAATAGTTTGGGTGTGAGTTGTGAGGTTTTGGCTTTAGGAAGTCCAGCTCAGACTCAGGTGTGATGTTGGTGTGTATTGAACCCCAATTAAGGGTGATTGGTGTCGGTTAGTATGTCGATGTTTGAATTGTGAGAATAGAGAATTGGTGAATTGAATTGAGTCATGTAAAGAAGACGGATCCTTGTAGCCAATCCTTTTTTATGGGACGTAAGGCATTGTTTGGTTTAGTTTGGTTTGGAATGGGTGGTTTGGATAAGTGGTATTCGAAGTTGATTGACAAATAGTTATCTTGAGAATTGCTTCGATTCGAGTAAATTAGGTGGTACTTGAGGGCGTTGAACCTTGTGGGTGTAAGTTTGTTAGAATCTAGATTATTTCAAGCGCACATGTGCCAAGGTGTGTCAATGATTGTCTGTGTTGATATATGTGATGGTTTGGAACTTTCAACTGTTGGAAAGTCGTATATGTTGAATTGTCTCTTGTAGCACCACGATTGTTCTTATTCATTGTATTGTAGAAATGCAGTAAATATGTTATGATATCACCAGTTGTGTGATAGGCATTGTTGGGTGACAGTAGAGACTCACCAGTGGTTAGATTAGAATAGAATTGGAAAATGTATCTTTCCTCATGTTATGGCCTTGGAATGGCTTGTTAAATAAAAGTGCTATGGATGTAATTTAGACGCTAATAAGAAATTTTAATAAGTCATTCCTTGTAACTAATTGTGGATGATTATGTGTTATGAGTAACACCTTGTTTTCGAGAAATGTTTGCAAAACTTTTGAGTTTCACATGGAAGGCACATTTTGAAAATGGGCGGTACAAATTTGAGCATCTTTTCAGAATATTATATGTACAAGAGAATGAATTTTAACGAGTTATAAAATAGAGAAAAAAAAATTAAACAAAGTTCCGCTATTGTTTGTTTTACTTGGAAGGATGGATGATGTGTAGTGACTTAGCTTGAATTGTTAATAGCAGGATTAAGCATGGGGTTAAGTATATTGCATTGTTTTGGGGCTTGTTATGCTCGAGAGTGGTCTCTTGACAATGTTTTTTTATGAGTTATTTTCCTTTTGTGCAAGTCAACCAAGAATGCTATTGTGGAAGTTTTCTTCCGTGTTCTAGTGTTGAGCACTCGGGGGTGTTTGGGTGTGTTGTTGTGGTTGTCACATGGGTGATGCCCTTGGTTTGTGTGTGGTTGTCGTCTTTTTCTTGTCTCATAGGCCCAATGAGTTATGTTAGTCGAGAGGCATCCATGATCCTTTCTTGAGTTTCATTGTTCGGGTGTCTTTGGGGCCTGAAATGTTGAATCAAGATCCGAGAATTTATCCCAAGTATAGATTCAACTTTAAGTTGGTGGTTGTGCTTCTGGTTGTGATTGAGTTTCCTTTGTTTCAGCCTTATCTTTAATTTCATAAACAAAATTTCCTAAGGTGGGGAGGTTGTCGCATTCTGAAGATTTTCTTCATCGCTCGAGCGATGGATTGGTCACTCAAGCGGTCGGGCATATCATCCGGTACTTTTGTAGATTTGTGATTTTGGTTGTTGCCAATGTTCGCTCGAGTGCAAGTTTGGTGGCTCAAGCAATATGTTTGAATTCAACATCTTTAAAAAGCCATTTTGGTCCACTTTTCTCAATTGTTTTCTCTCTCCTCTTCTTCTTTTCCACCATTTTCGTGAGTTTCAAGCTTTCTAGCTTAGTTTTTATCTATTTCTACTCATTTTCTACCCATAGTTCTTTATATCAAAACATAAAGGGTTGCAAGGGTTTCATTTTAATCTGAGCGGATCATGTTTTTGTCACCGTGAATTTTTGGCTTTCTCCTCATCACTTCAAGAGGTAGGAATTTCTTTGTTCCTTTTCAATACTTCATTTATAAATAGACATGTGGTAGATATCCATTATAGATTTCTTTGAAAATCATGAAAGGGGATCTAGGATTTGAATGTTTGGAGTTGACTTGTTAAATTGATTATTGTTTGGGTTAATTGCGGAGTAGTTTAACATGTTTATGTTGAGAGAGAGAAAAAGCCCTAATTTAATATTTTGACTTAGTAAATTAAAACGGGATAAAATTGAATAATGTTTGTATTTTGTTATATGGATTGTGTGATTATGTTAACAACAAAAGAGGAGAATTCACCATTGTATTAGAATTATTTCAGATTAATCATGTTAAGTTGAGTTGGATTGTGGCTTGATATCCATGGATGTAATTTTTGTGAAATGAAGAGAATGGGTCTTGGAGAAAGGTTTGAGGTATAGTAATCTACAAAATAAGAAAATTGAAAAGAGAAAGAAATCATAACGTTTTGTAAAATTAACTTGAGATTAGATTATGAATATTTTATTTTACTATTGTTGTTGTTGGACTTAAAGTCTTATGAGAATTGAATTATTATATCATGGGTATTAAGTACATGTGTTAGAGGTTTGTCCATGGCCATTGGCGGAGAATGACACTTTTGTCGAATAAATTATGTGCATTCATTACACTAGTGTTATTTGTGCTCCTGGCGTGTTGTGATGGTTGGCATTGTATATTTCGCTGAAAATCAAAGGTACCATTATCTTTCAGCTAGCGCTTGGAGAACTGGTTGTGCTTAGAATTAGAGACATCATTCCCTTCCAGCTAGCGCCTGGAGAATTGGTTGTGCTGAGAATCAGAGGTACCATTCCCTTGCAATTAGCGCCTGGTAAATTGGCATTATGTTATGGAAATTTGTATCATTAGCTTACTATGCTTAAGGCAGGTAAAACAAAGTTGTGTTTATCATATTTGTCTTAGTGCATCTATGTATATCATATGTTATGATGGTTATATTTCAAGAAGGCCGGGTTGTCTTATATGTTGAGTAAGTAGTCGTTGGGTATTTGTTGCACTCATCTTCGTGTTAGATGTTTATGTATATTGTGAGCATATCAAATGAATTGTTGAATGTATTTGTTTAACTAGTGCTTAAGGCCGGAAAATGTGATGAAATGTGTTGGAAACGGACATAGGTTACATATTGAGTTTGTAAATGATATGAAGGAATTTGATTTTGTGAATATATTTCGAAAGCAAACGGTTGTTACACTATATACTCTTTTTTAGAAAATGAGAAGGAAATGTGAACCGTCTGTATTGTTGAACGACTTGGATGATTTTGGGAAAAATACTTATATAAATATACTTTGGTACAAACCGTCATATTATTTATATGGTATGAGTTGAAACATTCATGATCATAGCTATTTGTAAGTTGTTATTATTCAGGATCATGTTGGGATCCCTACTGAACGTCATGTTCATCCCACGTTGCTAATTCTTTTTCAGGTGAATGTCAAGAATTGGTTCAAGATCGGGGATCTTCTTTATCTATCAGCCACAAGGCCTTTTATTTGTTGGCAGAATGTCGTTCGTGTAGAAGGGTTTGAACCCTTCCTTTTATATGTAATGATGTAAGCCTACAGGCAACTATTTAATTGTGCCTCTTATTGCATTCATTATGTATCCCAAAGAGAGAATCATCATTTATTTATCCTTGTTACTGCATAGAACTTTCATTCGTTATCTCTAAAATTGTATTATAATAATGTTTTGGTAATGTTATTCGTAAAATAAAAAGTGGGGCGTTACAAAATCCAAATAAAATAATATATTATATCTCAATATATGAAATAATCTTGATATAGATAATTGTCAATATATAAATATATATTAGATGATAATTATTAATTAGATATTGTCGACATGGGATAGACATTATCTGGAATAATAGATCTATCCTATAGGTCTTTTAACCCTCATATAAATAGAACTTGGGTTTGTATTTCACAGAACCGAAATATATATATATATATATATGTTCTGTCTTCCTATGAACCATACCGCCTTTGTACTGTGATTGGTGCGAGTAGAACTCTAATAATTTTACTGCATTATTGTGGCCATTATTCAAGAGTTTTAAGCTGGATTCATTGTGTAATTTGTTTACCCACAAAATATGCTGAATCAATATAATTTCTTTTTGTGTATATACTATAATATTTCCTTCATAAACTATTTAAGGCTGTGAGAGCATATGTCAGATTAACAATCTAAATTGAACTGAGCCAAAAAAATGTCAACTGGAAAAGATTAGAGAAGACATGTGAACAGTGGATCCCATTTGTTCTGTAATCCAATTTGGACAACTCCTAGTCCTCCGACCAAACCCACCTTTAAATCATTGATGTATTATTATTATTGATTTAGAGTCTCACAACCCATATGATTCACTAGTGAATTCTCTAGTCTCTTTTGTATAAAGACACTCAAATTCTCAACATCAATGTTAATTAGGAGCAAATCTTGTTAAACCTTTATCTCACTGCACATCACTTTCATTTTTCATATCCCATACAACTTAAAATTTTAACAAAATGCTAAAGAATCCTCATATTCTTTTATCACAAACCATAATTCTAACTTTAATCCTAATCCTAGTGACCACCCATTGCCACCGCTACCACTGCCATCATTCCCGTTGCCTATTTCTGCCGCTGCTTCCTCATTTCCAATGAGGGGAAGCGATGGTGGGGCAAGTGACTAAAGGGTTTGAGGACAAGTGTGTACTGAAAATGTTACATTTGAGGATTTTGCATAGAATGATAATTTACTTGAGAAATATTATGTGTTTGGTTTGAGTTTTTTGGATTAAGTTTTTTAGTTTTCGTGTTTTTTTTGGTTTTAGTGAATATTTTAAAAATTTTAAACATTTTTTTTTACTTTTTTAGATTTGCCTTACTTAGATATATATAAAAATAAAAGATAAAAATTGTGAAAAAATATTTTTAAAAATTAATAAATACATGAAAATACAAAAAAAAATGTACTGGATTCTTGTTTTTTTTTTTGTATTTTTGGAATTTAGTGAATTTTTAAAAGGTTTTTTCATAAATTTTTTTACTTTTTAAATATATTTATGTTAGGTATGTCGAAAAAGTAAAAAAAATTGCTTAAAATATTAAAAAAATTCAGTAAAAACAAAAAAAAAAAAAAAACAGAAAACAAGAAAGAAAAATTTTCTGAAAAGTGTTTTTAGAAAAGTGTAACCAAGTTATTTTAAGAAAAATTAGACAATGGTTTGAACTTAAAATAAATTAATGAAATGGAAATAGAATTTTCCTCTTAAAAATGCTATTTAACAAGGCCAAGCAGATTCAATATCCCAAGTAAGTAAAATGCAGTTATTTTAAATTTTATTAAACAATATCTCTATTTGTTAATAAGATCCATTCATTTACTGAATATCCTGTCTACAGTACATTCACATTGGGGAGGCACTACTATACACACCCTCAGTAGGGGCAATAGCAAAACTAAATTGATTCATAAGAAAAACATCACAAAGTCTCGTAATCAAAATTACTTTGATTTATAATAAAATATTACAAAATCTCATAACTAATGTTACTTTAATATATAACTAAACATCACAAAATTTCATAATTAAAATTAACTTAGATCATAACTAAAAATATTACAGACGTTTTATAAATAACTACTATAAAATGTCACAACTAAATTACCACAACTAAATTACCACATCATTTAAAACAAAAACCATAATTTTTTATAACTATAACGTCTGATACACACTTTATTATCATAGAATTTTCCAACACATGAATGATTTTTCCCTGCAATTGTATGAGAATAGAGGGCCAATTAACACAAACTCATACTGTTTACCCCATGTCCAACAATTGATAATAAGAAATTGTTGAACACGTAGTCATTACCTTCTAAAAATATGTGAAGAAATGGTCACTCTTCCTCAAGATGGAACTTTCCAACTACCAAATACCAATTACTTTCCATTTGATAATGTTGACATTTACAATATATATACAAAAATTAAAAATTAAAAACTTGTTTAATATCTATTTTATTTCCAAAAAATAAAAATAATTTATAAAATTTACTAGTAAAGAAATTCAAATTTACTAAAGAGAAAATTCATATGGACATTCAATCCAAAAGTCCATTTTATAAAATTGTATGATCATAGATCGAAGCGCTAAAATATTTTATCCGTAAGGACATAAGTCAAAAAGACCAAAATACCTAGGGTATAAATGCATGTTTTCCCAAACCCTTCTCTCTCCAATTTTTTTTTTTTTTACAATCTCTCTCTCTCTCTCTCTCTCTCTCTCTCTCTCTCACTAGCACATACACATCTCTCTAGAAATTTCTCTCTATCTCTCTCTCTTCAGCATAAAAAGTATCCAGATTTGTGTTTTTTAAAACTTTTGTTGGTGCTGTTTGGTTGCTAAGAAAACTTCATGTGGTAGATATAGATATGAGATTATTTATTTAATTTTGTAGTTGCTAATGATTGTTGTAATTGTTATTGTTGTTGATGAACAAATAAAACAAACAGATATGCTTTGAATTTTTTTTCCTTTTTTCTCTTTATTATATTATGTTGTTGTTGTTGGAAGTTGATGATTATGATGATAAGGAAACAGATTGCCGCAAATATGGAGATTGCAACTGATAGGAAGAGAGGTAGAGAGAAGAAAAGATTTGAAAAAAATATAAAAAAATAAATAAATAAATAAATTAAACAGGTAGGTTGAGTTGTTGAACAGATTTTTCAGATGATCAAATAATAATATTATTATTATTATTTTGTAATTTTGGTTGTTTGTTGTTGAATTTGAATTTTATTTGTATATCTGTGGGTGTGTGTTTGCGTGTATGCATGTATATCTTGAGTATATATATATTTGTTGAGTGTATGTATATTTGTGAGTGTGTATATGTATGAGACAGATCTGGAAAAAAAATTGATGTTGATGATAATGATTGCAACAGATAAACAAAAAAATTGACATAGATTTTCAACATATAGAAGAAAAACATTGAACAAATAGATAAAGTTTAGGAAAAAATTGAACAGATGATCAAAAATTTTGAACAAATATATAGAATTTCGAGAAAAAAATTGAATAGATAATAGAATTGAGGGAAAAATTGAATAGATGGATAGAATTTATGAGAAAAATTGAATAGATAGGGAAAAAAATTGAACAAATGGTTAAAAATTTTGAACAGATAGTAAATTTGAATATGTAGACAAAATTTAAACAAATAAATATAAATTTAAACAAATAATCAATAAAAAGTCCAAAAACATCAAAGAAAAAAAAAATGACGTCCAGGTAAAATTGAAAACAAAATGTCTTCTAAGACTGGTCACCAAACTATTTCACAAGCAAACTTCTCACTAACAAAAAATATTCATTACACTTAATATCTTACACCCTCTTTAAATTAAATTTATCAGCAATTTTCTCAGTTCATATTTGCTGGTAAATTATTTTATTTATAATTTATAATCTTTACTAGTAAATTTTTATAAACTACTTTGTCATATCCAATAAAGATAATTTACTGCTATAATTGCTTTACTAGTAAACGTGAATTTCTTATGCTTTAGACATCAATAAAAATAAAAATAAAAAACCAAGTGTTTATATTTCTTTTTGATAGAAAATGTTTAAATCGGATACGAGTATTGAATACATATTTTAAATTATTATCCTTATCATATACAGTAAACAAGAATTCTTCGTGAAAAATAAAAAATTCCATATAAAACACTTCAGCAACAAATCCACTCCGGTTTCGTCTTGGTAAATGCAAGACGTCTAAATCATACAATGTAAAGAGATGCAGTCAATGCCAGACAGAATGACTAATAAGGACCTCAAAATCATACGACTCTCATTCTCTATTATACTTAAATTACTTTAGTAGATGAACCGCTAGTGTCGGTTGAAAGAGACAGAGAGAGATTGAGATGGGAAAAAAATTGAATGAGAAAGAAGCAATAAAAAAACATGGGCAATGAAATCACCAAACTGTTCATGAAGCAGGCCGAAGGGTGGCAGTTTCAACTAACCTCCTAAGATTTTCTCACAATTCACTAAAGAAACATTTGCCTAGTTTCATTGAATTGTTCTGTATTTTCATCAGCAGCTGAACATGTCAACCATTTTATCATATTATCATATCACAACACACACACAAACAGACACTGTATGTTTATGTACTTTAAGTACTTGTGAATTTACATTACAACCTTCCATTTAAGCATATAATCATTTCATATGCATTACTCATCATGCTTGGACTCACAGAAAAGCACATTAGACCAAGTCATCAGAATATGCCAATAGTGATTTCAGGTGTATAATAAATTACAGAAAACAGTAAAATATTGCATCAAACACTAAGTTTGGGGCGGAAATCTGAGTTGACAAATCGTGTGGTAAATTCATCAGTACAAGCCATCCGAATCCGTTCAGGCGTTGCAGGATTATCAAGAGGAAACCAGTCGTTGTAACCTGCTTCTGCTCTTGCAGCTATAATGGCATCTTTGATGGCAAAGAAGACGGATGAAGCAAGAAAGAAGGGAGGCTCACCCACAGCTTTCGATGAATGGATGGCCGTTACATTTGGAGCATCCTGCCAGTTGGCCAAAAAAATATATAAGCAATAGAACTCCAGTTTGACTTTAGAAATAGGCAAAGCAAAGAAGGAGGTCAATGAAATAGTCCCAGATGTACTCAAATAACAAGGGTAAAAGAAACAAATAACAAAATTTAATTAATGACAATAATTACCTGTATATTCATAAAAGAATAATGCTATATGCACCAATTAGTATACCAACTAATGTACCAATTGATGATGTGGCAAAATTTAAGAGATTTTTAGTATTTGTAATGTGATTAATGAGTGGAGTCAATAATAATGTCATAACTAGTATTGATACACTAGTTAGTACACTAATTGGTGCATGCAGCACCACCATTCACAAAACTCAACACCCCTCCCTTCCCAATAAGAAAAGAAAGAAAAACAAACGAAACCAAAAAAAAAAAAAAAAATTCATTTATTTGCAAAAATCAATCCCACGAGATGGATTGGGAGGCCAAAATCCTTTTGAAAAATCCAAAAGTACAGTCTGTCATTGGATATCTTATTTGTACACATCTTCTCCTTGTTTCCCAAGCCTCTAGTGAGTCACAAATTGAGTTTAGAAAGGTGATGATGCCATTATCAATGATTGATATATCAATCTCGGATCTCTCAATTTCTCTCTCCAGAATTTTGGGTCTCTTAATTTATTTAGCAAACTTTTCTCTCTACACAATAAAAATTCACTTTACACCCAACATATTTTTGGTATTAGAGCCAAACCCCAATTGTTTCTACTCTTTATTCTAAACTGTCCATGGCAACAATTTCTAACACCACCACTTTCAAACTATACTCCAAATCTAATACCCATATTTGATGGAGAAATTTATGATTATTGGTGTATTCAAATGAAGACCCTCATTATTTCTCAAGATCTATGGGAGATAGTGGAGGTTGGTTTCCCTGTTCAAGGCGATCACGAAACATTAGCATCATTGATACAAGGCAAATAAAAGAAGTACAAAGAGAGAAGGGGGAAGGAAAAAAAAAAAAAAAAAAACTTCACTCAACATATAACAAGGGTAAGCGAATCTTTTTTCCTAGAATAGTAGGTGCAAAATATTCTAGAGATGCTTGGGAAATCTTGAAATAAGAATTTTAAGAATCTGAAAAAGTCATCTCTATTAAACTTTATTCTTTATGGCAAGATTTTGATAATCTGACCATGAAAGAAAAAGAGACCATTCAATATTTTTCCATAAGAATTGCATAAATTATAAATCAGATAAGAAGTTATGGCTGTTCAAAAAAAATAAAAAAAATAAGAAGTTATGGAGTCACTATGCAAGAGAGAGAAATTGTTGAAAAAGTATAACCACATAACAGGGAACCAAAAATGCTTTGTCCAAATGGACAATTTCAATCTCTTCCCAAGCCAAATTGGGAAATGGAAAGCGACAACCTGTGAAAGGCGAAGGGACTATTGCTGATGCAACATCTATTGCATGGTAAAACAAGTATGATAGGCTGTGGAAGCCCAACACAAAGTCCAGTGGACCTATAGAAGTGTCCATGGTAGTTTAGTAGTTAAGGATATTATGATAATTTCAGTTCTGCTGGACATGGGTTGTAGGGTTGCCCATGATTTTATTTTGGGTCAAGTTATAAAATGGGTCATTTTATGTGTTTTATTGTATCTAGAATAATCCTAGTGGTCAAATGTCCAAATTTCCTATTTTGATACTGAAGTAGAATTAGAAAGTCATTAAAGTTCTCTATTATGATTGAAGTAGAATTGGAAATCATAGTCTAGAATATTAGTAGTTGCTAAATATTTCTAGTTTCTAAATTTGAGTTATAGTCCTTATAGAATTAGGAGAATCTTTAGCCTATAAATATGTGTAATCCTAATGATTCAACAGAAGAGTTAATATTATGAAAATTTGAGATTGTGTTCATGTCATTGTTCACAGTGCTTAAAACAGCCACCCAGTAGCCCCTAAACACTTGTGTTTTCATTCCCAAAACCCTGCCCTTTTATAAACCCTTAAACTCCTATTTTTTAAATACTTTTGCCGCCACAAAATCTCACCAAATCCAACCCTATAAGTCTATTGTTGCTGCTGCCAGCATACTTAACCTAGGCTCACTACTTGTTGGAAAATAATCCCTACTCATCTTGCATCAATTGCAGTACAAACCAAGGCAATTAACACTAAATTCATTGCAGATATAATGTACGTTCCCAATTTAACTCACAATTTAGCAAGTGTTGGTCAATTAATCAAAAAGGATAGTAAATTTTAAAGGGGATGAGTGCAAAATAAGTAAGAAAAATAATTTGTTGGTGGCTAATGTAAAAATGGCACCAAACAAAATATTTCCACTTGTCATACCAATGGATGAGAATTTTGCCCTAAAATTTGACAAGACAGATGAATCCCTACTTTGGCATTAGATATATGGACATTTAAACTACAAAGAACTAAAACTACTCAAACAAAAGAATATGGTGATTAGACACCCTCAAAATGAACCAAATGACAAAACCTTTGAAGGATTGTATGTTTAGCAAGATACCGATTGCATTTTCCCAAACTTTCTGATGAGCAAAAGTTCCACTTGAACTGGTACATGCAGACATTTGTGTACCAACAAAGACACCATCCTTTGGAAACAAAAGACAATTTCTACTCTTTGTCGATGATTTTAGTAGGATATGTGGGTTTACTTCCTGGAGCAAAAGTCAGAATCCTTCTCAAGATTTCTCCAGTTTAAGAGGATGGTGGAAAGACAAAGTGGTCATCCTATAAAACTGATCAGAACATACCGTGGTGGAGAGTTCTTGCCAAAAGAATTCATAAGCCACTGCAAAACAAAGGACTCAGGCGCCAGTTGACTATTCGACACACTCCTTAGCAAAACAGAGTGGCGGAATGGAAGAATCGTACCATAGTTGAGATGGCACACAATATGCTTCAAGAAAAAGGTCTTCCCAATAGGGTTTTGGTAGAAACAATCAACACTGCAGTCTTCATCCTCAACCAATCTCCAATGAAAGCAGTCCTTGACAAAACTTCCTATGAAGCTTGGAACAAATGCAAGCCAGTGGTAAATTTTTCACAATTTTTGGATGTGTTGCATATTCTCTTGTTCCCTCACAACACAGAAAAATTTGATAAAAAATGAGAAATACTTCCTCATCAGCTATTGTGACGAATCAAATGGTTATCAACTTTTTGATCCAATAACCAACAAGTTGGTGACTTCAAAGGATGTGCAATTTGATGAACCAGAAGCTTGGGATTGGAAATTTAAAAATCCTTAGAAGAATGAAAAATTCATACAACCAGACCAAGACAAGCCAAGCCAATTTCTCTTTCCAGATTCACCAATTCTGCAACAAAGTCCTTTTGAAGAAATTGGCTCAGAATCCAATTCAAAATCTCCTATTTGAATGTTACGACCATTAAAAGAAATTTTTAATACATGCAATCTTGTATTTCTCTCGTGTGACAAAATTTTGAAGAATCAGCAAGAAGTCAAGTCTAGCAAAAAGAATGTATGAAGAAATGTCCACTATTTTCAAAAATCAACGAATCTACAAAACAAAGTTCAATGAAGATAATTCAATTCAGAAGCACAAAGCTCGTCTCGTAGCAAAAGGCTACTCACAAGAGTCTGTTGAACATAGGAATTAGAATGTTGGATATAGGACTTAGAATATTTTTATTTGAGGTAGATTGTATAAAATCCGTGATTGTATGAATCATGGATTTAGAGCCTTGTTTATATTGTTTCCTAAATTGCATTATGAATATATTATATATACATGGCATCTACCTCATTCATGGGTAAGCCATTCAATTCTATACTTCCTCTTGGTATCAGAGCCACTAAACCCTAGCCACCCACCACCCTCCCTCTCTATTTCGGCAGCCCTTCCACCTGACAGATCCTCCCATCTCACCAACAGCCCCTTCTCCTACCCAGCCACCCGACAGCCCCTCCTTCTTCTACCCTAGCCAACAGCCACCCTTCTCCCTCCCTAGCCCCTCAGCAACCTTTCAAAACTGCTGCCACCAGATTTTTCGATGCCGACTAGACCCCCTCTAGTGCGGCTGTCCCTCTTGGGTAGTTTTACCCCTTTCTTACCCTTCTAGGGTTCTTGTTTTGATGTGGTAAGCACTTTTCTTTATTTACTTTGCTCATTGGGCTACCGGGTTTGTTCAGTAGCATTTATTTGGATAAGCCATTGAGTTTTTTCCGGCTTCTTGCATTGTTTCAAATTGTTTTGTTGAGATTTTGTTTGCTTTTCAGCCCCCATTTTTCCACCATGACTGAGCCATCTCTTGTTATCTCTTTTAATGTACCCACAAAACTTGTCCCAGGTAGTTCTGATTTTTTCTCTCTCATCACACTCCTGTTCATTGTATTACGAGTGTGGTGTTGAATGAGAAAAATTTTGCTGCATGAAGCCGCTCCCTTAAACTCTATTTAATGGGAAAGGGGAAGGCCCATTGGCTTTTACCTACTACTACTAGCTAGCTACGGCAGACCCTACCCGTGCCCAGTGGGATATTGATAATTGTACTATCTTAGGATGGATAAACACCATAGAAGATCGTATTTACCACATGTTCCTTTATTGTGACAGTTCTGATTCTATGGCGTGCCTTGTCACAAATGTATGCACATGCTCATAACGATGCTCGCATCTTTGAGCTCTATCAAGATATTGTTCGTACCTTCCAGTCTACTTTGGGACTTTTTGTGGCAAAATTCTTTAGATATCTTCAGGGCCGTTGGGAAGAGTTGGCTCAATATGAGCCCTTAATTGAGTTACCCCGGTGTTATTAGCGCGCGCGCGCGCGCGCGCGGCGCAAGCCCAGCCATGCCCCACCCTTGCGCCTTGCAGTGGTCAAGGCGAGGCGATGTCACTAAGGCGCGATTAAAGCGCACGCTTCGAGCTACGCTCAGTTAAGCCCAAGGCGCAGGCCTTGAGGGCTTTTTTTTTTTTTTTTTTTTCATGTAGATTGGACCACCAAGATTTCAGGGTTTAGTTGCAGGAATCGTCCTACATGGAGACGAATCTTCGCGTTTCTTAGGAAGAAACATGTAGGAATCGCGATGGGATCGTTGGTGAAGAACAAAAACCCTAGGAGAGAGACAGAGGAGAGAGACAGTGAAGGAAGAGAGTGAGAAGACAAACCTTCGACTCCAGTATGTCGTGCCCTCGCGTCGCGATCTGCTCGCGATCTACTCCTCTTCGCTGTCGCCGTCGATCGCCATGGCCATCGCCTTCGATCTGCGTCTTCTTCTTCTTTCTCTCTCTCTCTCTCTCTCTTGTTCGAGCTCTGTGCTGCCTTTCCCCTCCGTTTCTAATATATAATAAATAATATAATTTGTTATAATATAATAATATAATAATATAATATAATTTGTTATATAAATAATATAATTTGTTATATAATAATATAATAAATCTAATTAAATCAAATATAATAAAAAAAATATATAATAAGATTTATAATAAATCATTATTTTATTATTTTAATGTTTTTTAACATATTTATTATTTTACTGATTTTTATTTTAATTTCTTTACTTCTATGATTAATTTTTTATGGTTCAACTAAAATATACTAAAATTAATGGTTCAACTAAAATATACTAAAATTAATTTTTTTAATTCTGTTTATGGTTGTGCTCTGTTTATGGTTCAGAATTTAATTTAATTCCTAGTTGTGCTCTGTTTATGGTTCAAGTTCAACTAAAATATACTAAAATTAATTTTTTTAATTCTGAATCCTCTACTTCTATGATTTAGATGGCATCTTAAATGTTCAATATGTCTCGTATTAAATTATATTATTTTAACTTGTCATGGTGCGCTTTACTTCGATAAAGCCTGCGCCTCGCCTTGCGCCTTGCGCCTAAGGCCTCAAGAGACCTTGGCGCCTTGGTGCGCTTATCGCTTTTAATAACACTGTTACCAGCAGATGCTGCCTCTCTTGTGTCCAAACGCCTTGCTCACCAACACATTTACCAGTTTCTGATGAGCTTAAACTCTAAGTTTGAATCTCTTCGAACTCAAATTTTAAACACATTACCTGTAATAACCCGACCCTCCTAAATGTCTTCTGGTATGCTTTCAGCCTCATGTTGTGTGCATTTATATACTTAATGTGAAATTTCATGTGAAGTTAAGTCTCAATGTGTGAATTGTATGATTATGGAATTATATCTGTCAATTATGAGAAATATCTGTTACAATTGTGACGTTTGGATCAATAATTGAAAGCCTTAGAAGCTTGATAATCTGAAATTGGCCTTATAATTGTGATCAGCGTGATTTTTAGATCATAATAAGAATTTTTGTAAAAATCTGATTCGGAATGATTAAACTGATTAAATTTCTTGTGTCAATTCTTATATGACCCTTATATACCTCTTTTAAACTCTTAACTTAGAAAACTCATCATATGAAAATATCTCCTGAGAGGAGAGAGAGAAAGTTAGAGAGGGAGATCAAGAGGAGAAGCTTCAACAAGAGGGAACATTGGAGAATTAAGAAAGATTTTGGTGATTTGAGCTCAAGGTAGGTTTAATCCACCTAAAATAACCCTCACCTGGACTTAAGTAAAGATTTCTTTTGTATTCATGTGATTAGGGTTTGTAATTGAGATTGTGTGTGTGTGGAAATTGTCTAATTGGAAAGAAACTCTTATCATTTGGTTGTCTTGGGAATTAATTGGAGTTGTATGAGGAATTACACCTTGGTCTTTGATTTTGTTCCATGTTGAACTCAAATGATTATACATATATGTAGTTTGGTGCCAAATATGATCATAAACATAATAATACTAAATTGTTTATATGTAATTAAAGGGGATTGACTTAATTGAACTTGTGATTCGTGTTTATGATAATGTTGAGCCATAATATTGCATTAAATTCCTCTATTTTGTGCCTTGAAATGTTATAACCTAGTTGGGTGTGTACCTTGAATCAGATAGCACAAAATAGGGGTTCCGACCGCACGTAATATTGCATTAAATTCCTCTATTTTGTGCCTTGAAATGTTATAACCTAGTTGGGTGTGTACCTTGAATCAGATAGCACAAAATAGGGGTTCCGACCGCACGTGCGGGGGTCACTACCGCACATGCGGAAGCACCACCGCACGTGCGGGAAACAGGGGAATTCGAAGTTTAGGTACTGAAATAAAAGCACGTGCGGGGGAGGATCACCGCACGTGCGGCCCATCTTCCCGCACATGTGGAGGAAGATTGCCGCACGTGCGACCCAGGGAGAAAAATTCTGTATGTTTCTTTTCCTCTGTTTCATCCTTTGGGATCGCTAAAGTGTGCGTTTGAAGCTCTTAAAATGCTTATAATTAAATGTATGTCGAACGAATCGGATATTGATTAAAAAGGAAAGAGACTAATCTCTAAACTGTGTGCGTGTGTAGGTCACATACAGGAAGGGACTATCGCTCCACCACAGCACTGTAAGTAATAGTACTGTAATGATATATTTCGTTTACTACTAATACTTATTGATTAACATTATGTTATTCTTACGTTAACTACGTCGATTTGTGATGAACAATTGGAACACTTATGTGCGTTATTGAACAATGATATGCTTATAGACTTGAGCTTATTCTGTTTTGCTAAAGATTGGCCCGAGGCCGTTCAGTTATAAGCCACCGAGTGTGGGCAAATCTAAAGAAGAGGAAGGTGAGGACACGTTGATGTCTCACCGACCGTAATGTGACTTGAACTAAATACGCTTCATGGCCTATGGCCAAGGGAGGTGGTGTACATGTCGATGTACCACCTACCCTCCAATGTTTAGACAGCTGTCGATAAGTGGGCCCGAGGCCAATCCGTATGATATGTTGGGCCTAAGGCTGTTCTGTTTGATATTGGGCCTAAGGCCGTTATGTATAAAGATTGGGCCCAAGGCCGTTTCGGAAATGTTTATAGAACAAGACCAACCATGTAACCTATACGCTTATATACATTGTAATTCAAGTTTATTTATTTGAATTCTCTACGTACTATTATTCACTGAGTCTTGCTCACCTCGTGTTATGTCTGTCTCTGTAGGTAATCAACCCGGAGGTCAGTCTTAATCCAGCCCAACAGCTATTTTGTTTACTCATCCCGCTGTGTCCAGGCAGTCCAGTGGTGTTACCCATTTTGTGAAGTCCCTTTCTTTGCTCACAGCATTGGTCACTAACTTTTGTTCATCATAATAAAGCATGTGTAACTCTAACTATTGATACTTTTGTTATACCCCCAATTGTGGGGGAATGAGACTGTATATATGTATGTGTATAACTATCTTTTATGTGCATGCTCGTTATGCGTTGGGCTATGTAATGAAATGTCTTATGATCTTGGCATGTAGCGTTAGCTCAATGGATGTTATTTTAGTTGCTAATTGCTTCCGTTCAAGCCCCATATTATATAATTATTGAGTTCTGAGACCGTTATCAAGTGGATCATGCCCAAGCTTTTAGAGGCGGGTTTGAGGCGTGACATCACCCATGCCATCTCTCTATGAGGCCTTTGCCACCATTGATAGTGATGTGCGCCGCGGGCATTTGATTCAGCTGAGCCCTACTACCGCGTCTCCGATTTGCACTAGTTGTCTGAATGGAGACAATCAAAAAAGCCTTAGACCTAGCGGCACAACTGGAAATGCCAATCCACTAGCTAGATGTAAAATCAACATTTCTGAATGGTGAACTAGAAGTAGTCTATGTGGAACAACCTTAAGGGTACGTGGTGGAAAGCAAATAAAATATGGTCTATCAACTGAGAAAAACACTCTACAATCTCAAACAAGCCCTACATGCTTAGAGCAATAAAATAGCTAAATATTTCCTCCACAGTGATTTTCAAACAAGTCCTAGTGAGCCATCATTATATGTGAAAAAGGGAGGTACAAATGATTTTCTCGTCTATCTCTGTGTTGATGATTTAATTTTCACTCCCACTAATCATATGATGCTAAATGAATTCAAAAAGGCTATGATGAAAGAATATGAGATGACAAATCTTAACCTTATGAAATATTTTCCGGTCATCCAAGTGCGACAGACAAAAAGAGAATTTTTTTTCTCAAGAAAAGTACACAAAAGATTTGGTGAAAAGATTCAAGATGTCAACATGCAAGCCAATCTCAACACCCATGGTAACCAATGAAAAGATGGAGCGCCAAAAGTCACACCGAGATTGTACCGAAGCCTAGTTGGTTCACTAATGTATCTCACCAACACCAAGTCAGATATTGTCTATCTAGTCAACATGATATTCAAATTTATGTTTGAACCTAGCCAAATTAACTTTTATGCATCTAAGTGAATACTACCATATTTGCAAAGCACAAAAAATTTCAGCATCAAGTACGTGAAAGAATATGACAACAGTTTGGCTCGATATATTGACAGTGATTGGCAGGTTCCATTGATGATAGTACTGGTCTCACAAGAAGTACTAGCAGCAATCTCAAACACATGTGCTTTGGGATGAGATGTATTACCACGGCCACGGCTCTAAGTGGGACGACCATTTAGTTTCCAACAGTGTTCTTGATCATGTCTATCCTTCCCACAACAATCACACTTCAATCGATCCCAATCAACCAATGTACCCTTACTACCAAACTGAGTTGGACTAGGCCTAGTGTCCCGAGTGGTATGAGCAACAACCAAAGTAGAACAATCCTGAATAAAGGAATAGACCATAGCAGTACGCCAACTCTCCTCTTGCTGGACAAAAGCATAAGCCTTGCGTAAGGTGGGAAAAGGTGAACGACCCAACACCTTAACGTGAATCTGGTCCTACTCCAAATAAAGGCCAACAAGAAAGTCATACACACACTCCTTCTCCACGGTTTGCTGAAACAAAGCGGCATCCCTAGAACACACAGCCTGGGAACTCTGATAATAATTGAGTTCCTGCCACAAACTACTCAACTTAGCCTAGTAAAGAACGAGTGATCTATCCTTCTGATCCAAGCCCCGAATCTTCTTCCTCAACTCATACGCTTGTGCATCATTATCCTCTTATGAGTACATCTGGGTTGCAACGGTCCAAATCTTATGAACAGCATCCAATAAAAGGAAACTCCGACTAATGGTAGGTTGTATAGAGTTAATCAACCAAGTCATAACCAAAGCGCTCTCAAAAATCCACTGAATACGCAAAGTAGGTTGGGTTAGAAAACCAGTAATGTAGCTAGTAAAACGGCGAGCTGCAATAGCAAGACTATAGGAGCAGGACCAAATTAGATAGTTCGTACCATCAAGTTTGACACTGATTTGAAGAGGGACTATAGGTAAGAGTAACAACACGGTGCACTCCACCCTCTTCACTAGCCTTAGGATCCTTATTCGCAACCTCGGCCACTGAAAAACTAAATTCCACAACAAGAAAAACCCAACAGACCAGGAAGCAGGCAAATCAAGAAGAACAAATCCAAAAAACCAAACTAAAGAACAAATGATTACCTTAAGAGACAAGCACAATGCCAGAACATACCCAGAATGAGCCAAAATTGACAAAAACAAAGAGAAGCCTCACCTATCCTTCAAAACAAGGACACCTCGGCCCTCCAACAAGTCAGTTGGCCCCCAGGGAGCAGCAAAGAAGAGAGGAAATTAGGATGAAGAATCACAAACATTGATTTTTAGAAAAATCACCCATTGTTCCAAAAAATAAAGAAAAAATGGAAAATCAATCAAACAAGGAGCAAAAAATTAAAATAAAATTATAGGGATGATCAAAAGCCTCAGTTGATCGTGCTAAGTTTTTTTTATTTTTTATAACGGAGACAAGAAAATTGGAAAGTGACGGGAAAAAAAAAACAATAACAATCTTCGAGGAGGAAGATATTGCTCTGATACCGTGTCATGTGTACATAAGAAGAAGAAAAGTAAAAGAAGAGAGAGAGAGAGAGAGAGAGAGAGAACAGTAGTATTTTTTATTAACACTCTAATAAATCAGGGTTCTCGCATTGCACATGTATATATAATAATAAGAGACTACACATAATTACATAACTACCCTTAGAGACAAATAACTCTTAACACTCAACACTAAGTATGCTAGTGACATACTCTCTCAGGTTCATCTCACCGATGATAAAGTTGTTGATACTCTGATTGAATTGCATGCTAAGTTCCCTGCTTCTGATGGTGTACCACTTGATGATTCTACTCCCTATCGTGAGCTTGTTGGTTGTTTGGTTTATCTCACTATGACTCGTCCTGACATCTCCTATGTTGTTCACATCCTCAATCAATTTGTTTCTGCTCCCCGCTTTACTCATTGGGCTACTCTCTTACACACTCGCCAATACATTTGTGGTACTCTGCTCCAATGTTTACTACTTCCATCTTCTCTTGATTTCACACTTCGTGCTTATGCTGATGCTGATTGGGCTAGAGATATTGCAAGTCTACCTCCAGCTATTGTGTTTTTCTTGGTGATTCTCTCATCTCTTATAAAAGCAAGAAACAGTCTGTTGTTGCTCATTCTACTGCCGAAGCTGAATATCGGACTATGGCTCATGCTATTTCTGAGATTGCGTGGCTTCGTTGGCTTCTTGCTAATATGGGTGTCTTCTCCTACCTCGTATTATGACTATCAAAACGTTGTTCAAATTTCGCATAATTTTGTCTTTCATGAGTGCACCAAGCACATTGAGATAGATTGCCACTTTGTTCATCAACACCTTCAGGCTCGCACTATTACTCTTCCTTTTGTGCCATCATCTCTTCAGTTAGCTGATTTCTTCACCAAGACTCACATGACTGCTTAGTTTCGCTTTCTTCTTGGCAAACTCTCTATTGTTGCTTAGTTAGTCTATGAGGGTAGCTTAGTCATACGACATGTATTTAACTTTTAGGGTTTGGTATTTTACCTATTTAATAGTTGTTTACTATTGTAATCATTAATTCAATATTCCAATACAAATTAAGTTTTCGTTTGGTCAACTTATAGTCTCTACTATCTTTCTCCCATTTCTCCTTCATCATCTCTCGTCTCCTCACTTTCCATGCTCACATCAAAAAGGATCATCATTGATTGTTGGCATCGTCATTTAGGACATCCTCATGCTCGAGTTCTCCGTCACATAGTTGCGTCTCATCATCTACCTTGCTCCTCCAAGACCAAGCATCTCGACACTTCGTCATGCATGCCAACTTGGCAAGTTGTATCACGTGCCGTTACTTAGTTCTGGCCATAAGAGCTCTGCTCCTTTAGATCTTTTGTTTAATGATGTATGGGTGATGTAGTACAGACTGGATTTTAAAAAGAGATTATTTGACGGCCTAAACAGTGAGAAATTTAGAGTTTTAAGGGTTAAATTGAAAGCTAATAGGTAGGGAAAGGGGTTAGGGTTGATTTGGGGGTGATTGGATGGGGTTTTGAGATTAGAAAGTGCACTTTTAGAGGGTTATGAATAGTAATCCGAGAATAGTAAACTGAAACACAAAAGAAAAAGAAAAAAGAAGATAGATCTAGGAATCACTCCTAGAATTCCTTAAGCATCACACCTAGGGTTTGATTGCATCACACCATCTATAAAGATGCTTCAAAAGCTCTTGACATTCTCTAAAATATTAACTCTCTTAAGTTATAAGTATTACATGACTTTATATAGGACTAGAAAATTTCTTAAACCAACTAAAACCAAAAAAGGAAACTATTAAAATATCTTTGACTTTCAAACCAACTCAAGACCAAATAAGAAACATAAATGAAACTCAATTAATAACTTGACCCACAAAATGACCATGGGCGACTCCTACAACTCATACCAAAAATTTTGCAAATTACCAAAATACCCTTAACCTTAAAAATCCTAGAAAACATAAAAATAATAATGATAAGAATAATAATAATAAATATATTCATAAAATAGGACTAATAATACTAGAAAATGATTATGTGTGGTTACTATCTATTTCTCTTTAAAATCACGCCAAGTTCTAAATATAGCCGCTACTTTGAATTTACACTTTGTTGAGCTTCTTATACTCTTGCGTCATATTATCAATCTCAAACAGCAATTGAGATTATTCCCACAGACAGAACCAAGCGGTCTCTCATTTTGTTGTCTAATGTTTTCCTCTTTCCGCCTCTTATTCTTATTTCTTCTTGTGCTGCAATTTTTCCTTCCGTAAATGTTTTCCATTAATCATCAAATCAACTCAACAGGAGAGCAAATAAAATCAATAAAATTTATATACTTCAAAAAGTAGAATACACTGCGGAGTAAAAATGACAGTAGATCAATTTATCTCATATGCTTTCTTGCCAACTAGGGTTTTTCTCAAAGGGATTTTCTTTAGGGTAGGGTGGGTGAGGGTTTTGAGTATCATTTAGTAGATTGGTAGATGGTGTATAGGCCCAAGGAGGAGGGGCTCGAATTTTAGAGTTTAATGATGTTTAATAAGGCTTTGTTGGGGAAGTGTTGTGGCATTTTGTGGGGGAAGTAGATCGCTTGTGGCGGAAGCTAGTGGTGACTAAATATGGTATTGGGAGGAAGGGTTGGTGTTCTAGGGAAGTGAGGAGTTCTCATGGGAGGGGGTTGTGAAAAGGTATTTGGCTTGGGAGGGGGGAGTTTTGGAGGTGGGTTAGTTTTAGTGTTGGATGTGGTGCTCGGGTGAGGTTTTGGATGGATTGGTAGTGTGGTAAGTGGAGTTTGGCGTACTGGTTTCCATTGGTGTTCCAGATTGTGGATTGTCAGGATGCGGAGGTAGCTTCTTACTTGTCCGTTGTGGACGGTAGGATGGTGTGGCATGTAAAGCTTCGTAGATCAGTGTTTGATTGAGAGGCCGATCAGTTGGTGGACCTGTTGGCGGATTTGTACGGTTTGAGGGGTGTTGGGTGGAGGTTGATGGGTGGAGGTGGAGGTGTAAGGGGGCTAAAGGGTTGTTTACTGTATCTTCGTTTTATTGGCTGTGCATGGTCGGATTTTGACATTGGATAATTTGATATGTCATGGGCATGTTTTGGTTAATTGGTGTTGTTTGTGTTGTTAGAATGTGGAGTTTGTGTCACATCTTTGTCTTCATTGTCTAGTGACATTTCAGTTATAGGGGTTGGCTTTTGGTGTATTCAATTTGGTTTGGCAGCAGGGGACGGTGAGGGAGGTGTTGCTGAGTTGGAGAGGGGGTAGGGTTATGAAGAGATGTCAGAAGGCTTGGTTGTTGGCTCTTTTATGCTTAACATGGTTGATGTGATTGGAGCGGAATCATTGGATGTGTAAGGGTTTAGCGGTTTCGGTTCCTTATTTGAAAAACAAGTTGTTGGTTGTTTTTACATAGATGGGTGTCAGTAACTGAGGATCCGGATGTATTTGCTTTTTTGGATTTCATTGAGCCTTTATTTCTTCATCGATTGTAGTTATTGGGTTCTTTGCATCATCTTGATGCTTTATTAATAATATTTGTCCTTTTTCATCACCCGAAAAAAAAAATGTAGATGAACATTGATCTCTGATATGCCAAACTACCTTCTGAAATATATAAATTTATACTTAATTTCAAAATGAAAGGACATATTAACAACCATTATGACTTAATTTTTCCTTCCATTAAAGGGAAAACAAACAAAAAGAATAAATAACTAAAGAGAAAAAAAATTTTTAAAAAATAACAAAGAGCATGAACGGTGCCAGAAAAAAGGAATGCAAGAACAGCAGCACCAATGATACACATTCAGTGTCACATAGGCAACAATAGGATTTCTGTTGACCCTTGAACTTCACATGTAAAGTAATCAACCTATGGTGTCTTACAAACTATCTGAAATTGATCCAGTATAGTTTTCCTTAATATTGAAGAAGGCATTTAAGGACTTGACAAAATCCCATTTCTAATTATAATTTTGGTGACTACTCAGTTAAGGTTTTGAGTCATGATTCTGATGATTACAAAGAATTCTTCATTTCACCCATATCCATCCGTAGCGCTTAATGTAAAACACAGAAGAAACAATTTCTTTTCTATGGCATCATCGGAAACACTTTTAGGGGACTATTGTGTTTACCTTTAGAAGTGAAACGCTGAATTTGAAAGGAACGTCATTCAAGGAAGGAATTTTGTAACTTCCAGGCCCACATGTATACAAAGAGCCAGGTCGAATCCACCTATGGGCAGCATCACCCCATTTTAGCTCTTCCAAGGCTACCCATCCCAAGCCTTGTATAAATGCTCCTTCAATCTGTGCCAAAATTACCATATTAACGGAAGATACAACTTCCCTATTTAAACAATAACTCAACAGGGTCATCCAAAGTTTGCTTAATAAATCATTCTATGTCATTTGCACATGCAAAGAAAACAACCTATAACAAGTCAACACAATTTCAGGTGCAAATTCCAAATTGTAATGATAAGCCATCATCGGAATGACTACTTTGTTTAATACAAAGATACTTAGTAATAATTAATACGAATTATCTGGTCATGTCAGGCAGAAGAACAAATATACATTCTTGAAGTTTACAAGACGAGACACTAAATCAGGTGGGATGGTCATTCACCCAAAATATCATGTCCTGATATAGCTTATTTATTGGATTTGAACATTGAGTAACACCAGCAAACATTAAATAAATGTGAACTAAATAGATTGCAAATTTCTTTAATTTATCCAGAATGCAACAATAGCATGTTTGACCAAGCCAACCATGTGTTTGTTAGTTATGTATTTGCTAGGAGGGTAGTTTTGTAATCACCTATATAAGTATAAATATAAGGGATTAAGGGAGAGAACCCTATTCTCTATTTTCTTATAACTTTCTTTTGGTACTGAAATATGCAATTTGGTTTGTCGACAGAGATGCTGACATGGCCAAAGGCTGTTTGTTTTGATGATTGGAAATGGAAGGATGCAAGGTGGACAGGTGTTTCGATGCAAGGATTGCATTTAGAGCATGTGACCAGATAAAGCAAAGCATGTGAAGGAAGAGCAGTTACAGACAGTTGAAGCAAGTGGGCAGTTATTCCAGGCACTGGAAGGAGAACATTTGCAGAGATCAAGGGGGACACGTGGCTGCAGCAGTTGTGGCCAAAGCAAAGGATCAAAAGTAGGGATTTCGAAGAAGAAAGCATCATTCAATCCCATTCACAACACTTGAGAAATTTAGGAGTAGACTCGGTTAGTCATTAGGAGTAGTTTTCTTTTCTTGCAACTTAGTGTAGCGGTTAGATCGTAGTTTGTAACCTGTAACTTTGTTCTTGTTTCTGGTTCTTGTAATCCAGTGACTGGTTCAATTTTATCTTTAATTCCAGTTCTAGTTTGTGTTTGTTTCCTTCCATCAATTGTGTCCAAAGAAGTCCTTGAATTCTGTCAAGGCATAGGACTCAACCTCATTGCTTGATTATACATTTTAGTTTTGTGAAATACCTGTCAATCTCACCCAAACCATAATTTTACTAAGGCGTTCTCACCTCTCTCTTCTTTCCCTCCTCTCTATTCCATTCTTATTTTATTTTTTTTATTGTTCTTCGAGTCGACTGTGTTAAAATATGATGCTAGCGAATATCAAATGCTTGCATCACATACATGCCAGAGTCGAACACAAATACTCATGCGTATCGAGTTTGTTAATATTTCTCTACTCATTAAATTTGATTGGCAAAATTTTGATTGCACATCCCAGTTTCTATGGGTATCTACCTCAATAAACTCAGCATGAATTTTTACTATGGACCACATAAACAGTTCCACACTATGCCAGTAGGAATGATGCCTACAAGCTATTATGAACCAAACTTTGTAAGTTTAGAGACTTGAACTACACAACCAGTCTGACACCACAATCTTTCCACCATGGGGAAAAGAAAGTCCATGCAAAGCACAAAAACTACACCCTTGTTAAGTTGGTTCAGCATCCCAGAAAAAATTCATAGAATATAAAATTTCACCCCCAAAAAAGATGAAATAACTCTGATCTATAAATCAAAAATTCTTAATGGATAAATCAAGGCTGAAAGTTAACAACAGTGGCATTAATTCCTTGACAAAACTCTTTTCACGGATTTTTGGGAGTTTTCATTGATATCCAGCCCAATTTTAATCAGTCATGTATGACTAGATAGGTAGTAAGTTCATTCATAATTCTTGGAAAATTATAACAAAAAAGGCCACCACTGACTTCCCAGTTGAATCTAAATGACAATATATTAGAAGACAGAAAATGACTAACAGTCGTATATTATGCCAGTATGGAGAAAACAGGCCCTTTGTCAAAGTAATAGGAAAAGGTTCGTTGGCGAATTAGATTCTCTCATAGATAGCCCTTTATCTGTTTGTAAGATTAATTACATGATCTATTTTTTCTAATAATTTTTCTATCCTTGGGAATTGAGGGTTTCTATTGGGACAAGCAAGAGTGTGCACTGCAAACACTTTGCAGTTCTCTGAACCCAAAAATAATAAGCATAATCAATATTCTTTATACTCCATAATCTTCCAACATAAAAGTTCACAGATATAAAGGTTGTGTTTGATAGGACGGACTGGATAAGGGAGGATTAGAATCCATCGGACTTGAATCCCGGGACTGTGAATCTCTCGGACTATTTGGTTGGATTGGATGTGTATCCCGTGTTTGTTTTCTCATGGGATTAGATGTAGATGCCTGGAAATGACTATTTTTAGTGAATCCAATATTTAGTTGGACAGACTGGATAAGGATAAATGTTCAAAAGACTATTTTACCCTTATAATTTTTAATTTTTAATTTTCATTTAATATATAATTTTAAATTAACAACACTAAAAAAACAATTTTATTTAATATATAAATTTAATTTTTTCACAACACTAAAAAAATTTAATTACAAGGCCATAATTTTTAATTTATTATTTTTAATTAAATTTAATTTATAATTTAAATTTTATATTTTTTATTTAATATATAATTTTAAATTAACAACACTAAAAAAAATAATTTATAAATGTTCAAAAGACTATTTTACTCTTTTCTAATTGTTTACTAAGTAATAGCATTGAGGGTAAAATAGACATTTCATACATTAGTCCTATGGGATACTAATCCCATAGAAATAATCCTCTCCCCCCACCCCACCCCACCCCACTCCAAAACGGATTGTTTATATGGAGTCCGGCTGGACTCCATGTCTGGTGGACTAAAAATTCAATCCTCACAGTAACTAAGATATTTACACATTTAACAGTGTTGGATTTCATGCCAAGCCTTATCCCACCGTTCACCTAATCCTAGGACAAACTTATGTGGGACATTGTCTTATCCCACATACATGCGACAACTTATCCAAACCAAATAACTTATCTGCCCCCTTTTTGGCGACACAAAGATGAAATAAATGGTCCACGGGGAATATAGCTAATCTCGCCCATTTAGTCCCACAAACCAATGCAGCCTTGGTCACCAACTATGTTACATGGACTCATCAAAATAAATCAAGTAGGTCGAACACTTGACACTTAGATAAGGATATAGGGTATGTGTCCAATACTTCCCATCAGATATGCACTTAGCAAACTTATTGATCAGTTGTTTTGTTACATATTTGTATTTAACACTGTTATTGCATTTATTTTTTGTTGTATAATTGCTATATAGTTAGTTTTTGACATGTTACAAGAAACATTTTTGTATCCCACAACATAGATTAAAGATATAAAAAAAGAATCAAAATTTTTTAAAAAAACGACCCTTTTTTTGTTGAGTCCACATATACTTCAATTAGAGGTTTGATGGGTTCAACCCCTAAGTACACACCTGTACCTAACACTCATACCTGAGTCTACATCTCATTCCCAATTGATTCTACATGTGTAGAAACAAAGAGGCATCCATGTATCACCATCTCATTGTGTGGTGATTCATGATGTATGGAACTTTCTTTTTTCTACATCCAGTGTACAATGGATCATGCAGAGGTCAATCCTCGGGTTAGTTACTACTGCATAGTTTTCATTTTCAAATTAAAGAATTTTTTTTCTTTTTTTCTTTTTTTTCAATATTCCTTATAGATTTTATAGCAGAGCTTAACTTTGTTAGTACTTTATACTGACCTTGTATACTCATATATAGAGGTTGCACCCCTTTTGGTGTTTTTGATGATTTTTTTTCTTTACCTATAGAAAAAAGAACCTAACAAAAAATCTTATGTGAAAATTGTTCCAGTCCAACTTTTCCAGCATAAAGAAAGCACATGCCTCACTGCAATAATTACTACTTGAGCCTATTTTCATGTAATTTGTTGCCAGTAAAATGGTCTAGACTTCTCCATACATGCCGTTGTTTGTAATCCAAAGCAAAATTTTATATATAACAAAATTGAGAAGTTGGATCCACCGCTTCTACTTTGCATGAAGAGGAAAACAGGCATTGAAAACAGTGCTTTTCATTTCTATCCAAAAAAATAATAATAATCGCCATCATGATGAATAAACTCTCAATTTGCAACACTAACATTTTCACAAAAAAAGAATAAGATAAAAGCAAGAGAAGGGGGAAACCTGTCCAACATCAATTGCTGGATTGATAGAATATCCAAGATCAAGGAAAACGTTTGCTGTCCTTGTGTGGAAATCCCCAGTCAATGTGTCAATTTCGACCTCTGCAAATGCAGCCCCATAGGTGAAGTACCTGAAGGGATTTCCTTTGCCAGTTTTCCAGTCAAATCCAATATCAGGTGTAATGTAAAATCCATGAGCAGAGAGATCAATTCGCTCCATATAACATGCAGTTGCCAGCTGAAAATAATTGAAACACAAG
The DNA here is from genome assembly GCA_025200525.1 of Camellia lanceoleosa. Taxonomy (NCBI): domain Eukaryota; kingdom Viridiplantae; phylum Streptophyta; class Magnoliopsida; order Ericales; family Theaceae; genus Camellia; species Camellia lanceoleosa. Next base: position 94,202,294 of record CM045768.1, read on the forward strand.
CCAGTTTCTCAGTGATAAAAAATTAGTCTATCCCTGATCATTAACTGAACAACCTTAAAATGAACATGTGAACTAGTCCATTGAGAAAAGGAGCATGTTAAGAAATGTATGTACATCATATTACAATAAGCACCCACTCTTTCAGAGTTATGTCTACCTATTTTCTTCCCAAAATAAGGTTATTTGGTTGTCAAATTACTTTCAACTTTTCCTCAAGTGATTATGGATACCAAAATACTGGCTTGTCAACCTGACATGGGATTTTGATCCTTGCGTTACCAAATTACTTTCATAAAAAAATTACTGGCTAGGTTAACATGGATGCACTCCTTCCATTCCATCCACCATCCACCATCCACAGGATCTAGAGGAGAGTCTATCATAAGCTCTCGTAGGAGTTGAAGTCCAATCAGTCTGTACTGTTATAATGGGAGCCTACAAGTGACTATTGCAATAGCATACAGATGCAACAAATTTTAGTATCAAATAATCACATGAAAAAGGAGTAATCATGATTGCCTGAATCATACGATTTGCAATCCGATTCGTACGATTCGATACAATTTTTGTATAGAACGATTTGAATCGCATACTAGAATTGTAAATTCAAAAGAATTGTCTGATTCCAAGTCAAAATCGTCGAAATCATTTTTTTTTTTTTTTTTTTGACAAAAATTTTATTGATTAATCAAAAAAAAAAAAAAGAGACGAGGATGAGGCATCCTCAATAGAATGGAAAGAAAGTGTTTAGCTTACCTATGAATGAGGTAGAGGCCGTGTATATATAATACATTCATGATACAATTTAGGAAACAATATAAACAAGACACTAAATTCGTGATTTATACAATCACGGATTTTATACAATCTACTAAAAATAAAAATATTCTAATTCATATATTCAACATCCTCAACAAAAGAGAAACAAAGAAAAGAAAATACGTAGACATCACAAAGACTTTGTATAAAAAAACTCCTACATGGAACATACCGACACTCAATCTCTAGCTAACAAAAACAGCAGAACTCCCTTCAAATCATCAAAGCCTAAAAGGAAGTTAAGTGACAAACTTTATCCTACTGAAAATTCACATCTCGAGATTTATCTTCAAAAACCCGTGCATTCCTCTCTAACCATAACACCCAAAAGGTTGCAAAGACGGCAGAAGACCATAACACCTTAGTCCTCTTCAATCCTCCCAAATCATGAAAATCAATTAGTAGCATTTGTGCACTGCCTCTTGGTGCCACCCACAAAACATCCTTCAAAAGAAACGACCTGCACCATAAGCTCAAAGCAACTAGATAATGCAAAAATAAATGATCCATAGATTCACTGTCCTTACAACACAATGCACCATTGAGGACTTAGACAACGATTAGGTCTCTTTTTTTGCAATATATCATTTGTCAGAATGCCTCCATGAACCAAGGACCACATGAACACCTTTACCTTAAGAGGCACACAAGCTTTCCAAATTCTTTTACGAAAAGGAAAGTGGTGGACATGAGGAATATCAATGATTTTGTTGAAAAAGGACTTGCAAGAAAAAATACTCGATGAATGAAGAGCCCAAACTCTCTTATCTACCACAAGAGGAGACAACAAAAAGTGGTCAAGTGTTGAGAACAAAGATGTCAACTGTGCAGTCTCTCTGTCGTTGAGATTTCTAGAAAAATTAAAATTCCAAGAGATAGGAACCAAAAAAAGCAAGCAATGGAAGCGCAGAACAATTATGAGACCGAGCCACCCTATATAGATGTGGAAAATCTGAAGCAAAGGAAGAAGAGCCCACCCAAACATCTTTCCAAAAACGAACAAGTTCCTCATTCCCCACCCTTATAGAAACAAAACGAGACCAAAGTGAATAGATTTGAGAAATTGACTTCCAAGGAGCCCAAGAATTGCCCCTTAAAACCACTTGTGAACCCTTCCCTTATCCTGAGTCCCATACTTGCTTCTAATTACAAAATGCCAAAGTGAATCACTCTTAACTAGAAATCTCCACAACCATTTGCCAAGTAGAGCCGTGTTCCTAACCACAATGTTACCAATGGCCAAACCTCCTTTGCTCTTTGGGAATGAAACTATCTCCAAATTCACCAAGTAATCCTTCTTTCCCTCATCCTTACTGTCCCATAGAAAATCCCTCATCATCTTTTCTAATGGCCTCACTACCTTCACAGGAATTTTGAACAAGGATAAAAAAAATTTAAAAAAAAAAAAAATGGAAACACCACTTAAAACTGTCTTAACCGAAGTACATCTTCCCCCGCGCAGAGCAAAGCCTTACTCCACCCTTCTAACCTTTTGCCAATCTTTTCCACAACTAGACCCCAAAAATATTTACTTCTAGGATTACCCCCTAGTGGAAGTCCCAAGTATTTGAAAGGAAGTGCCTCAATCCTACATCCAAGAAGTGTAGCCTTCCTCTGAAGCTGATTATGTTGCATATTAATACCCACCACACTATTTTTTCCAAATTAACCTTAAGCTTTGAGAGTACCCCAAAAAGTCTCAACACCGCAAAAAGATTACCTATCTGACTCTCATCCCCCAAAGAAAAAAAAAGGTTATATCATTAGCACGTACTACAAGTGAGTCACCCTAACTCTATCCCTCCCAACCTCTAACCCCTCAAAAAGACCTACTTCTCTAGCTCTATCAACCATCCTTCCTAACACATCAACCACCAAAATAAAAAAAATTAAAAAAAAGGGATAATGGATCCCCCTAACGTAGTCCTCTCGAAGCCTTGAAACTTTCCCCTTGTTTACCATTGACTAAAACCGACATATTACACGTCAACAAACATCCCCGAATCCAAGATCTCCATCGTTCACCATAACCTTTCCTATCCATTACAAAATCCAAAAACTGTCAATCCACGAAATCATATGCTTTATCAAAATCAACCTTGAAAATAAGACCCCCCTTCCTAAGACTTCTACATTTTTCCACCACCTCATTTGCCACCAAAGCCACATCTAGAATCTATCTACCCTTTACAAAAGCTCCTTGTGCCACGGACACCGTATCCCCTAGAAATGGCCTAAGCCTTTTCGATAAAACTGTGATAACCCCATCACGTAGTATACTTATATTTGTTTAATTTTGAATGTTAATTATGTGTTTGATGTGTAATTTATATGCATATTTGTTCATTGATGAATTATCTATCGTGATTTCTGCTTTAAATTTAAAATTGAAAGCCTTAATGATTTTAGAAACTGAAATTTACGAGTTTAATTAGGATGGCATAATTTTTTGGACCCATTGAGAAGTTTGATTAAAATTTGATTCAGTTCAGAAAAATTAAGTTTAATTAATTAAACTTAAGCCTTGATTAGTTAAATTAATCCTTAATTAGTGAACTAATCTAATCTCACCTATATATATGATAATAGAAGAGAGTTAACTTATTCTTGGGCTCAAATTCTGCTGAGAAAGAATTCTAGAGAGAGACTTCATTTTAGAGAGAGAGAGGAAACTTGATCTTGGAGATTTTGCTACGAGATTGAAGAACTAAGGAGAGGAACTCAAGTTTTGCTAGAACAAGTGTAATTCAAGGCTCTAGGTATGAAATTCAACCTCAATTCTTGATGATAACTCACCTAACATATGAATTCAAGAAGTTTATAAGATTAAACACAAGAATTGAGCTAAAGATGATGAATTTGAAAGCTAGGCATACATGCATGCATAATTTTGAGTAGTTCCATCATTTTTTAGCATGATTTTGTTATCTATGTTTGAATTGAGAGTTGAACCATACATGCATCCGTGATTTAAAGAGTTTTGAAGTTCAATTTCATGTTTTGAAAGTTGTAAAAGAAGAATTGGAAACAAGTTCATACATGCATGAAGATTTAAATTCCATTTATGAAGAATTTTTGAAGTTCAAGCTTCAATTTGATGAAATCATGGAGTTTTGAGCTGAGGGTTTGAATTGGTTACATATTCATGATTTTCTAAGTGTTTGCAAGATTATGAACAAGCCATGCAAGTTTTTGACTTAAAGACTCAAGTTTTGAAACACAAAATTATGATTTGGAAACCCCGAATTCCACCTCATCGCTCGAGTGATGAAGTCACTGCTCAAGCGCACAATGAGAGTTTACAGTATTTTTTGCAAAGTATTGCACTCAAGTGACCGCTTGTAGAGTATTGCACTCAAGTGACTGCTCGAGCGACCTCAGCTTTCTTCGCACCTTAGCTCCAAAGAACCATCAAGATACTTTTGTAAACTAAAGGACCGCTCGAGCAAACTGTCTTGTTTTAGCACATTTTGAAAAGTTGTATTCTGTTTATATCTTCATTCTCATTTCTTTCAGAACATCCGTAGGCATGAATTAAGCCTCATGAATGAAGTAATAAGTAATAATTGGACTTTAAGGAATTAGAAAAGTTAAGAATGATCAAGCAATGTGTTCCAATGTGTGTATGTGTTTACGTATCGTGTAGGTTCATCCACGAAGCCATGTCAACAATCAAATTGTTGTGAGTAATATCTAGTAAAGATATTTTCTTATGTTCTATTTTCTATTTTCTGAACTTGTAATTTTGAAAGTATGAATGCGCCTTCTATCTATCCGATCAACATAATATCTGAAAATGTGAATGACGAAGTATGAATGTATATGGTAGACCTAAGGTCGTTTTATATATCTGATAAGATGCACCCAAGGTCTTTTTGATTATCTGACAAGTTTGAAATATCTGTTATGTATTAACCAAATGGTCATTCTACAGATATATTCAATTGGACCCAAGGCCATTCCGCCAAGTTATGATCTCTTATGTTCTGTATTTTTGCTATATGTTGAACCAGAGGTCGTTCTGTCAAGTTTTGGAAGCGAGGTCATTCTGCTATGTCAAGAATTTTAATATGAGAATAATTATATTAAATAATAAAAACTCATTCATGTAACCTCTTTACTTCGATATTATTCACTAAGTTTTAGCGCACTCCGTTATATATATGTATATAGGTGAGTAGCAAGATGTCCAGCCCTAGTGAACCTATAGGAGATTATCATGTTTTGTGAAGTCAGCCAAGGAGGCCTCTAGGATGAGGCTTTTGTCATTCGTTTTGTTTTTATTGGTTATGTTTGACCATCTTTTGTTTTTAAAAAGTTTAAGTTTTGTAAGTTCGTGAATAATACTCTTATGTATAAGTCTTTGTACATGTAGTCTGAAATGAATGTATAATCAGTGTGTGTTTGTATGATTGTAAGTTATTAACGTATAAGATGTTTTTGTTATGTCATATATACATAGCTCATTGGACAATTTTATTATTTTGCTTCCGCTTTTGGCCCTATATACTGAATTTCTGTCTGAGGCCATAGGCAATATCATGATTACTGACCGGTTATGATCCAAACCTCTAGCGGTGGGTTCGGGTCGTGACAAAAATCTTTCCCAAAATCTTTTAAAGTGATGTAACCAAACGAATGGGACTAAAATCTCCAATTCTAACTGCATTCACTTTCTTAGAAATTAAACAGATAATTGTGGCATTTGAACTCAGATTAACCATCCCTGACTCGTAAAATTCTGCAAAAACTCTCAGCACTTTCTCTTTTTCATCTGATAGTGCATCTGCTTATGTAAAAACTGGATCAATGTTGATGAAAAAGAGAAATCAATTGTTTTGATCTCGTGTTGCGCACTATATGGATCTAATTCTGACCGATATTGGGGACTTGCCTACTCATAGATACTATGTAAAAGGCAAGAAAGATTACAGTTTACATCTATAGGTAACTTATTTCCATATTTGTAATTGTTTATTTTATTATATAAGTTATTTAAGTTTGTTTTATAGTTTTACTTTACTAACAAAATTATTTTTAATTTTAGACATGACTGGGTCTTGAACTTGATGAGGACGTACACAAAAAGAGTTGACAAGACCTGCTGTCACCAGATTTGCCGTCCTATTTAACTTTGAGGCGTCTACATGAGTTGAAGATTGAATTGAGGGCAATGTTTGCTTCTGAAGAATGGCAAAGAAGTCCTTATTCAAAGAAAGCTGATGGGTTAATAGTAAGAGATATCCTTTTAGCTGACGAGAATTTTCGGTCCTCAATCCAATATTGTCTTAAGCGTACACTCCCATTAGTAAAGGTTTTGAGACTTGTTAACAGGGATGCCAAGCCTGCAATGCGATACATCTATGAAGCAATGGATAAGGCAAAGGAGCAAATAGCAAACAATTTTGGAGTACAAAGGAGGTATAAACCGATTTGGGATATCATCGATTTGACATGGGACATGCAGTTGCAGAGGCCTCTTCATGCAGCTGCATATTATCTTCTTAATCCAAGGTAATAACTAATATTTATTTATTTGTTTATTATTTTACTAGTTAATTATTAGTGAATTACAATTCTTTTACTTAAATCCCAATAAAAGTTTCATTATGCTCCTGCTTTTAATGCGGATTATGAGATAAAGAAGGGACTTTATGAGACAATTGAAAGGATGTTACCCACTTGTCAATTGCGAGAAAAGGTGGATAGGCAAATAGATTAGTTTCACAATGCAGAAAACATGTTTGGGATGGGGATGGCCATTCAAATGCGAAGCAAGAAACAACCTGGAATAACATTAACTTTACATTTGTTTAAGATTCCCATTTCTTTTACTAAAGTTGTGATTAATTTTTGTTAATACTTGATACCCTTGTGGTGGGCCTCTTTTGGAGGAGGCTGTAAAGAACTTCAAACTCGTCATTCATGTTCTTAGTTTGACTTGTAATGCAACTGGATGCAAGAGAAACTGGAGTACATTTGATCACGTGTAAAAAAAAATATAAATTAATTTCAATAAATATTTTAGTTTTCAAATGAATAATAAATCCTAATTCAACCCTCCTCCTTTAATAGGTACATACTAAGAGAAGGAATCGATTGGAACAACAAAGACTTAATGCACTAGTGCTCACAAAGTATAATCTCCGATCTGAAGCAAGACACTAAAAAAGGGTAGAACAAGGGGATGCCTATGATCCTATTTCCCTATTGGATGTGAAATCCGATGATGAGAAAACTGAAAAAGAAGATCCTACCCTACCTGAGGACACCACCTGGCTAGATATTGATGAATGTTTTCAAGTTCAAGCAGGATCAAGTAGCAAAAAGAGGAAGAGAGGTAAAATACTTTTATGCATTCAAAGTTCATGGGTCTACTGCCTTAATGTTCAAAATGACAACACAAAACTTCTTACTCTTATTTGTAGGGCCTAGAAATCTCAACAAGACAAGTAAAGGGAAACAATTGGTTGAAGTAGATGATGATGATGATGATGATGAAAAAGAAGAGAGAGAAAATATTGAGCAAGTAGATGTTGGAAGTGAAGATGATGAATTGATCGATGTTCATGATGATGACATGACTGAAATTTAGAAATTAGAAGTTCAATAGTCTGTTGTGTTGTATGCCACTATGCCTAAGCCTAATGATGTCATTTTGGATTTTGAATTTTGTCAAAAGCTAGTTTTTGAAGTTTGAACATTAAACTTTTGGAGCTTCCTCTTAAATCAATGAAACAATGATGCATGAAATTTATATTAAATTGTTATTTTTTTCATTTTAAGCACTATATTTGTGATTTTATATGTATATAAATATGTATATTTTTTATAAATATATATATATATATATGATTCGATTCGATTCACGATTCAGTTTTTTAGAAATTCGATTCGTGATTCGATTTGAGATTTGGCAACCATGGGAGTAATGCATGCCAATAAATTTATATATGTTGTCAAGTCAACAATTGTCCCAAAAGCTTAAGCTATTAGGAAATGGCCCAACAATGCATGTCAAACTATCTGACAAACACACACCCCCCAACCCAAAAAAAAAATGATTTTGGCAAATAAAACTAAATTGTTTTGAATATGACAACTACTTTCTTCAACCTTGCATCAATTAATTTCAAGAGATTAAAAAAGAATATCTTCTCCAACATGGGAGAAAAATGGCATCTTGTAAGAGTGGTTTACAGGTATCATGAGAAGAGTACCTCTGCAAAAGAATTAAATTTATGCTTTGAGGTGACAGGCTCCATCCGTGCTTTTATTTGCTCACAAGCATCTAATACTGCAGCACCATACATATCAGAGCTAGCAGAAGCTGCTGTTGGTGATGCATTTGGAACCTAATTTGACAGCAAATACAAACCAAAACAAAAACGAGGAATTGGCATCAGGAATCCAATTATGAAAGTATAAACAGTATACAAGTATACACAAATGTAACATATTGGAAGATAATAAAAAGGGGAAATTGCAAATCAGTGGAGCAGTAAAAAAGTAATTGCACTATAGATGGAATTGCACCATGCACAAGAATGATTTGCACCATGCACATAGAAAACCTGCACCACTATGAAAATGAAAATATTTTTTCACTGCACCACTTAAATGCAATTTCCCTAATGAAAACAGGTGGATAATCTCAATCAACTTATAACAGTTGCTTTAGAAATTGACTTTGTGGTATTTATTAAATTTCATGCACAACATTAAGACCTATGATGCACGGACACGAACACGGACACGGACACGGACACGACACGGACACTCTGATATGCAAATTTTTAAAAAATGAGGGACACGATACACTAGGGACACGTTTAATATATTTAATTTTATTTGTTTAGTAGATATCTAAAATTTAAAAATAATAATAATAAATAAAATAAAATTCATTGGTTCCTATAAAATTATAATAATAATAAAATTATTAAACACATTACCTAAATTTTTTAATAAAAATTGATTTTTTTTTTTTTTCAAATAAAAATAATTTGTTTTATAAATTTTGATAAAAACATGGATATAAATAAATAAGAAATTAAAGGAAGGAAAAGAGACAGAAAAGGGAGGAGAGAGACATAGAATAAACAAAATCAGAGAAGAGAAGAAGTAGACAGAAGATGAAGAGAAGAAGATGTTGAATTTATAGATGAGAAGAAGAAGAATAATAAGAAGAAGAGAATAGAACGAGAGAGAGAAGGCTGCTGTATATTATTGATTCAAAAACATAGGGTTTCCCCCTTACACATAACTACTTATACTAATAAGAATAATACATAAAGACCAAACTACCCCTAACACTTAACACTCCCCCTCAAGTTGGTGCAAAGATATTTCTCATGCCCAACTTGTAACAAATGGGGTGAAAGACTTTACTACTAAGACCCTTAGTAAAAACATCCGCCATTGATCTTCGGACCTAACAAAAGGCATGCATATCAAACCCTTATTCAAGAATTTTAATATGAGAATAAAATTATATTAGATAATAAAACTCATTCATGTAACCTCTTTACTTGATATTATTCATCTGGGATTTTAGCGCACTGCTTATATATATGTATATAGGTGAGGAGCAAGACGTCCAGCCCTAGTGAACCTAAAGGTGCTCATCGTCTTCTGTGCAGTCTGCCAAGAAGGCCTCTAAGATGAGGCTTTTGTCATTCGTTTTGTTTTTATTGGTCATGTTTGACCATCTTTTGTTTTTAAAAAGTTTAAGTTTTGTAAGTTCGTGAATAATACTCTTATGTATAAGTCGTCGTACATGTAGTCTGAAATGAATGTATAATCAGTGTGTGTTTGTATGATTGTAAGTTATTAACGTATAAGATGTTTTTGTTATGTCATATATACATAGCTCATTGGACAATTTTATTATTTTGCTTCCGCTTTTGGCCCTATATACTGAATTTCTGTCTGAGGCCATAGGCAATATCATGATTACTGGCCGGTTATGATCCAAACCTCTAGCGGTGGGTTCGGGTCGTGACAAAAATCTTTCCCAAAATCTTTTAAAGTGATGTAACCAAACGAATGGGACTAAAATCTCCAATTCTAACTGCATTCACTTTCTTAGAAATTAAACAGATAATTGTGGCATTTGAACTCAGATTAACCATCCCCGACTAAAAAATTCTGCAAAAACTCTCAGCACTTTCTCTTTTTCATCTGATAGTGCATCTGCTTATGTAAAAGCTGGATCAATGTTGATGAAAAAGAGAAATCAATTGTTTTGATCTCGTGTTATGCACTATATGGATCTAATTCTGACCGATATTGGGGACTTGCCTTACTCATAGATACTATGTAAAAGGCAAGAAAGATTACAGTTTACATCTATAGGTAACTTATTTCCATATTTGTAATTGTTTATTTTATTATATAAGTTATTTAAGTTTGTTTTATAGTTTTACTTTACTAACAAAATTATTTTTAATTTTAGACATGACTGGGTCTTGAACTTGATGAGGACGCATACACAAAGAGTTGACAAGAGCTGCTGTCACCAGATTTGCCGTCCTATTTAACTTTGAGGCGTCTACATGAGTTGAAGATTGAATTGAGGACAATGTTTGCTTCTGAAGAATGGCAAAGAAGTCCTTATTCAAAGAAAGCTGATGGGTTAATAGTAAGAGATATCCTTTTAGCTGACGAGAATTTTCAGTCCTCAATCCAATATTGTCTTAAGCATACACTCCCATTAGTAAAGGTTTTGAGACTAGTTAACGGGGATGCCAAGCCTGCAATGCGATACATCTATGAAGCAATGGATAAGGCAAAGGAGCAAATAGCAAACAATTTTGGAGTACAAAGGAGGTATAAACCGATTTGGGATATCATCGATTTGACATGGGACATGCAGTTGCAGAGGCCTCTTCATGCAGCTGCATATTATCTTCTTAATCCAAGGTAATAACTAATATTTATTTATTTGTTTATTATTTTACTAGTTAATTATTAGTGAATTACAATTCTTTTACTTAAATCCCAATAAAAGTTTCATTATGCTTCTGCTTTTAATGCGGATTATGAGATAAAGAAGGGACTTTATGAGACAATTGAAAGGATGTTACCCACTTGTCAATTGCGAGAAAAGGTGGATAGGCAAATAGATTAGTTTCACAATGCGGAAAACATGTTTGGGATGGGGATGGCCGTTCAAATGCGAAGCAAGAAACAACCTGGAATAACATTAACTTTACATTTATTTAAGATTCCCATTTGTTTTACTAAAGTTGTGTTTAATTTTTGTTAATACTTGATAGCCTTGTGGTGGGCCTCTTTTGGAGGAGGCTGTAAAGAACTTCAAACTCGCTATTCATGTTCTTAGTTTGACTTGTAATGCAACTGGATGCAAGAGAAACTGAGTACATTTGATCACGTGTAAAAAAAATATAAATTAATTTCAATAAATATTTTAGTTTTCAAATGAATAATAAATCCTAATTCAACCCTCCTCCTTTAATAGGTACATACTAAGAGAAGGAATCGATTGGAACAACAAAGACTTAATGCACTAGTGCTCACAAAGTATAATCTCCGATCTGAAGCAAGACACTAAAAAAGGGTAGAACAAGGGGATGCCTATGATCCTATTTCTCTATTGGATGTGAAATCCGATGATGAGAAAACTGAAAAAGAAGATCCTACCCTACCTGAGGACACCACCTGGCTAGATATTGATGAATGTTTTCAAGTTCAAGCAGGATCAAGTAGCAAAAAGAGGAAGAGAGGTAAAATACTTTTATGCATTCAAAGTTCATGGGTCTACTGCCTTAATGTTCAAAATGACAACACAAAACTTCTTACTCTTATTTGTAGGGCCTAGAAATCTCAACAAGACAAGTAAAGGGAAACAATTGGTTGAAGTAGATGATGATGATGATGATGATGATGATGAAAAAGAAGAGAGAGAAAATATTGAGCAAGTAGATGTTGGAAGTGAAGATAATGAATTGATCGATGTCCATGATGATGACATGACTGAAATTTAGAAATTAGAAGTTCAATAGTCTGTTGTGTTGTATGCCACTATGCCTAAGCCTAATGATGTCATTTTGGATTTTGAATTTTGTCAGGTAGTTTAAGTTTTTGAATAAACTTTGGTCAAAGGTAGTTGATCATGTCTATCTTTCCCACAATACTCACTCCCGATCAACCAATGGACCCGTATCACGTGACTTAGGACCTAACACCGAACTCAGATTCCGATCATACTCCAAATTCGCATCAAAGAAGAAAGTCATAAACCCGCTCCTTCTCCACACCTGTAAACATAGTGGCATCTTTGGAGCAACCGGCCGAAAACTCGGTAAAAATCTAGCTCTTGCCACAAACCACTCAACTCAAAGATAGTAGACCGACAGAGCGATCCTTCCGATCCAAACCCCTAATCTTCTTACGTAATTCATAGGCTCTGCATCATTCCCTTGTTGAGAATACATCCGAGAGGTCGCTAGCCGATCTTGAAAGATCCATCAAGAGAAAAGTCCGACTAATGGTAGGCTCCATAGAATTGATGAGCCAGTCATAACTAATGCATTCTCGTAAATCCATTGAGCAGATAAAGCACTATCCTCAAGAGGGTGGCTAAGATTACCAAAGAATATAGCTACCAAACGCCGGCAAGTAATGGCAAGACTACAGAGCGGACCAAATCAAGTAATTAAAACCATTAAGTTTGACCGACTAATCGAGAGAAGGACTATCACCAAGAGTCGACCACGACTCGACCCACTCTCCTCCTTGCCCTTAGAGTCCCGACCAAGTTATCACCATGAGTTAAGAAAAGAGGGTGCAAAAACACAAGTTGGATATCAAACAAGGCAAATCACCCAACCAAAGACACCAAAACACCTTCTAAGGCTAAAACAGGTCAAGAGAAGTCCAAAACAGAGCAACGGATCAACTACAAGCGAGAAAAGCAGCGAGCATCCGAACAAATAAAAAAACCAAGATAGGGCCAAAATACATCAAACCAGGGACACTAAACCCCTCTAGGGTTCCAGTCGGCTCCTAAGGATAGGAGACTAAGGGACGAAACCAGAAAAAATAGGATCGAACAGTGATTTTTGAAAAATCATCCAATTTTGACGAAAAATCAAAAAAATTAGAAAACTCAACCAATAATGACCAAACAATCAAACTAGGATTATAGGGTGATTACCCATAAATTTTCGAGCTTACTGTATTTTTTTTTTTTTTAGCTATAACAGACGTACCAGGAACACAGGAACACAGGAACTATGAAGCCTAAGCAACAATCTTCAAGGAGGAAGATAGTGCTCTGATACCATGTTGAATTTATAGATGAGAAGAAGAAGAATAATAAGAAGAAGAGAATAGAACGAGAGAGAGAAGGCTGCTGTATATTATTGATTCAAAAACATAGGGTTTCCCCCTTACACATAACTACTTATACTAATAAGAATAATACATAAAGACCAAACTACCCCTAACACTTAACAGAAGACAAAGAGAAGAAGAAGAAGAAGAACACAGAAGACCAAGCCGCAACAGGTTAGGGTTTCTTCTCTCTTTCCTCAGTCTATCTCTCTCTTTTCCTCGATCTCTACCCTCGATCCCTCAATCTGTCTCCCTCTCTCTCCCATCGATCTGTCTCAGGCTCTCTCTCTTTCTCCTCTCCAACAAGTCTTGGGCTTCTTTGATCCAAACCTGTGTGTCTGAAACGTGTCACCGCGTGTCCGACTGGAAAATTTTCAAAAAAAAAAAAAAAAACGAAACATGTAAGGGAGAGTGTTGGACACGTGTCCGCAGTGTCCAACACTCATACGCAAGCCTAAGGGACGTGTCCGTGCTTACATAAATTAAGACATTAGTTGAAGAGTTCATTTTTCTCTTTATATCAACTAATAATTTGATTCCCTTCCGTTGATATAACATGATGCTCTACATAAGGTTATCTCTAATTGCATGATACCAACCAAGAACCCCCAAAGCAAAGAAAATACTCTTTGGCAGGAATATCATGATGCTGAGAGCTTAAAGTCCATTGGAACAGCAACAATGACTTCTTTCAAGCGTTTCAAGAAAGCGATGATGTAGCCAAAGCCCTCGGTTATGATAAAAGCCAACTCAATTATTAAAGACAGTGCTGGCACACGTGTGATGGTTGCTATAACATTTTTGGAAAGAAACAATCTTTAGTTCTTTATGGTCTAACTTTCTAAAGTTCTTCTATTGGTAAGACTCAATCTCAGTCATCTTTGATGCTTGTTGCAATATCCCTTTTTTGTCAAGTTGAGAATTTTAATCCCTCCCTAGGAGCAACATATCTTTCACCCGCCCCACCCATTTCACTTCTCCACGCTTGTTGAAAAAGAGTCCATAATAAAAGCTAACCTCTATAACAAGTTGAATCCAAAAAAACTTCAAGTACATAAAATTAAAACAACATAAAGACCAGTAATCTAAACCAAGTTCATTACCTTATCAGTACTTGTCTCTGATATAAACACAGAACTGAGAGGAATATTGAATGAAGAAGCAGCAACCTGAGCAACTTTTGTATGTAAACCTTGCCCCATCTCAACACCCCCATGTGTAACTAACACTGTTCCATCAGTGTAAACTTGTACAAGAGCGCCTGCCTACAGTCAACAAGATGCAGTTATAAGAATATGAAAAATATAGCAACACTAAAACAAAAACCAATAACCATCAAGAAACATGGAGTTTTCTTTTCTTGTAGGACAACTTCTAGAAGATTATAAAAATAAAAATAAAAATAAAATAAAATAAAATAAGAAAAAAAAGAAAAAAGAAGAAAAAGAAAAAGAAAAAAAAAGAGGGCACATGCTTCTGGGATATCTCCATAAAGGCCAGTAACATCAAGTTCCATATGTAAGACAGTCTTATAAGAAGATAATTCATTCTCATCACTCAGTATATAACTACATCACCTAAGCGATGAACTACCCTATCAACGTCCCTAACAGAGACCTGAGGCCTAACGAAGTATCAACCACTAAAAGGTAGGCAAAGTAATTGCAAAATCCACATGTACATAATCAGTAAAGATATATATATATATGATAGCCTATATTACATGAATTCAGGAACACATCAGACTTCAGACTGTTGGTAAGTTTCAAGCTACGTTACACGGACTCGGGTGCGGGTATCGGGTGTGGGTGCGTATTTAGGGGCTGGACACTTCAAAACTAAAAAATTAAAGATACGTGGATATGGATCCAAATTTGAATATGGATACGGAGATATGTTAAATAGTGATTCCCTAAATATATTTATTATATGAAGATGAGTTAAAAATAGTTAAGAAATAAAAGATTCTGTTAAAAAAATAACAAATAAAAATTATATTAGGCATGAAATAAATTATATTATATATGATAAAATAAATAATATTTTTATTTTAGGCATAAAAATTATATTATTTATGATATATTATATATGATAAAAGTTATAATTTATAAATTATATTATATATTATTTATGATAAATTATTATCACGGAGACTGGGGAGATTGAAGCAGATGTGGTCCATAAAATTAAGGCAAGGTGGCTTAAGTGGAGGAGGGCATCTGGGATAATGTGTGATAAACGAGTACCTACTAGACTAAAAAGGAAATTCTATAGAACGGCTATTAGACCAGCAATGTTGTATGGGACGGAATGGTAGGCAACTAGGAAACAACATGTGATAAGACGAGTGTTATTGAAATGAGGATGCTAAGGTGGATGTGTGGCAAGACTAGAAAAGATAGAGTTAGGAATGACTATATTCGAGAATGGGTAAGAGTAGTACCGATAGAAGATAAGTTGAGAAAGAATAAATTGAGATGGTGTGGTTATATACAATGGAGATCAATAGAGGCAATAGTGAAAAGATGCGATACAATGATGGTAGATGATAGTGTTAAGGGAAGTGACAAATCTATATTAACGTTGACTAGTGTAGTGAATAGAGATATGACTCTCCTTAATTTGACTAACGAAAGTCGAGTGGAGAAGAAGGATTTATACAGCCGACCCCATTTGATGGGACTTAAGGCTTGGTTTCATTTGGTTTGGTTTGGTTATTTATGATAAATTATACAATATATTTTTTATAATAAATTATTTAATTAGGGTGAGAAAAGAGGAGATTGAGAGTGAGAGGTGAGAGACAAAAATAGATTGAAGAGAGAGAGAGAGAGAGAGAGAAGAGTGAAGACGATCAAGAGGCAAAGACAATCAAGAGTGAGAGAACAGAGAACACAATCGAGAGACAAAGATGATTGCAGACTGAGATGAAGATCGAAACCCTAATCATAGGTATGCCACTGTATCCATCTTCTCCATGCCCTATCTCGGCCGGATTCCATACCCGTACCCATACCCGTGTCGTGTCGTGTCGTGTCGACACAGGTGCTTCACCAAAACTAATGAGTCTGTGTAACGTAGGTTTCAAGGTCATGCATTCATCGGCTCCACAAATTTTAAGGCAAATGACACAATCAAATTCATAAGGTTTCAACACTTACATCCTCTAAATGAAAAGAGTGCTTCACAACA
This sequence comes from Camellia lanceoleosa, assembly GCA_025200525.1. Taxonomy (NCBI): domain Eukaryota; kingdom Viridiplantae; phylum Streptophyta; class Magnoliopsida; order Ericales; family Theaceae; genus Camellia; species Camellia lanceoleosa. Next base: position 94,218,665 of record CM045768.1, read on the forward strand.
TAAAGAGTCTTATATATGGACTTCAGTTTTTATTTTATAATAGATAAATGAATAGATGAAAGCCTGCTGTAAAACTTCTAGAATATGAGGAACATCGTTCTCCAGCTTTTATTAAGTAATAAAACTCATCTCCCAAGAAGAAACCCAGAGGAGAATCAATTTATCTCTTATTGTTGTTCCCTAGGGAATCCATAACTTGGTATCTAGGTCTATTTACTGAGCACAAACTTAGTATTAATATTTCTTGAGGCCAACTACGTGAGGTTTTTCTATCAAAGCTAGGATCCTTGCTCTTTAGAAGTGATTAAGACAAGAAATTAGGGTTGGTTTGTCTAACATCTTCCTTGTTGACAAGGTAACTACAGTGGAGGCTTGCCTAAATGCTCGATAGCCACTGAGCCACTCAAAGGATAACTAGTCACCTCACGACAAGCAGAACAAGAAGCAGCCAAATTAATCAAAGAAAACTTGGGCTCTTTTTGATTGACTTCTCCGAATTTTTTTTCTGAATTTTTTTTTTTTTTATTGTTGTTTTTTTGTTCTGGAAAAAAAAAAAAGAAATTAGTTTGACAAAAATAAACACTAAAAAAGATACTTTTTGAATTTTTAAAAATTATTTCACCCCCCCCCCCCCAAAAAAAAAAAAAAACAAAACAAAAAACCATATATAAATAATGACTTCTGGTTTTTGCATATTTTTTGGCCCTTTCTTTTTTTTTTTTATTGAAGCTTATCTTCATCCTTAGTGACCTTTTTTTAGAATTTTCCAAAAAACTTTAAGCTTCTAGATTTAGTTCGACAAGAAGAACCGAAAAATTATAATTTTTTAAAAATTTTCCAAAAAAATCTAGAAAAGATAAAACTAAGCAAAAAATAATGGGTTTTTTTTTTTGGGCTTATTTTGGCTTTTTCAATTTTTTTTGGAATTTTTCTAAAAAACTATACTTTTTATATTCATTTCAACAAAATGGACCGGAAAAGTAAAAATGTTTGACATAATTTTTTTTAAAAGTCAATAAAGACCAAAAAAAATCGGAAAAAGATGTGGCTTTTTTCTTTGCTCCCAAACCTAGTTACATTTTTTTTACCAATCTAGTTTTTGAAACTTTTTAAAAAAACAGATTCTGAAAATGAACCAAACAAAGCCTTGAATTTGGAGGAGTTTTGATAGTGTTTGAACGCCTTTGTTAGTTGGTACTTAATATTTACTTTCTTGATTGAGGGGCACACTTCAGTGGTCATCAGCAGAATTAGTTTGGAGACCTTGGATTCTTGGAAGCAGGGAAATCTTATGAAAGATATATTATAGATTTTTTATCTGTCAAGTGGGGGTGGAATATTGGTGGACAACAAGATCAGACGAGGGTGAGGCAAATGAGTTACTAGGAGTAGGCAACCTGTAAGAGAACATTTGTATCCTCCATGAAATTTGAGATATAAAATTTAGGGGATTTTCAGTCTTAAGATTATTATTTATGGTTTCTTGATCGAGCAGAATGAAGAACCATTATTCAACTAACTAGTTTCAATTAGTTGAAGCTAGGCCTTGGTAACAGATGTCCCATCCTCTGTATTTCAAGTCCCCTTTCATAAAATAATTGATAGATTATCAGTAAGAGTTCATTCAAGGTATTAAATTTGAAAGCAATCAGGAAAAATAATAGTGCAACCACGCTGTTAAAATAATTCTGTTAAAGTCAAAACATCCTAGACTTTTCAGCTCACAGGGTTCCCACATGATGCGAAGGGAAAACTTCAGAAATCCTAGACCTTTTCTATTGTCCATTAGCAATACAAATAATCAGTACATCCAAACCTTTTATACTGTCCATTAACAACACAAATAATCAGTACATATAATGGTGTATTAGGCTAATCAGTTGAAACTTAAAAGATGTGCAAGTATGCTGTTAGCGCATCTTTTGTTCTTTTCCCTATCAAATTATTTGCAATGATTTTAAACTCCTTTAATGCTACCACCAGCCATGGACAGATGGTAATTGTTCTTTTTAAGCTCCTTTTCATTGTTTTTCTTCTTCTGAGATTTAATCAAAGTTGGACCATTGACGCTGTATTTAGTTGAGGGATTTGAGAAGAGAAAGGTAAAAGACAGGTGAAATGTGAATAAAGCATACCTACATTTCACCTAGTTTCACACACCTTTTCCTTTCATTTTCCAAATCCCTTCCCAAATCCTCCAACCAAACACGGCGTAAAGTTTGCAAAGTGCAAATGTGATGAATTTCATATAGAGATCCTCAATTGTGATGAATTGCATAATTGAGTGAATTCAACAGACACATTTGAAATACTACTCTAACCAGTGACATTTCAGACATCACAAGAAGAATACTTGGCTCCACCCCCAAACCCAAAAAAAGAAGCATCAAATATTCATAGCCTCGTCAATTTAAAAGCATTGATATACAGTCATTAAAACACCACCGTACTTGAGAAACCAAATATACTAATATAATTTCAAAGGTTACCTGGTTCATGAATTTGGTTGTAAACGAAATGCCAAATTTTGTTGGTACCATAGCAACCCCACGCTTCTTCCATCGATTATGAAAATTAAACTTTTCAACTTCTTTTCGAGCCTTCAGAAAGTCACATGATGACTTCAGTTCATTCCAAAGCCGCTGCAGGGTACAGTGTTGAATTTGTTGACCAAAATGTAATACCGATCCTTCACTCAAAAAATTTATTTCCTGATTGGAAAGCCATTTTATGAAAGTTATTAACATATGCAACAGCAGCTACAAATCTGATCTATTACGTAAAACACAATGACAACAAAATATCATTAAGAGCAATGACTTACCCTAATCTCTTCGGGACTTTTCTTGAGTTCCAGGGCTATTCTTTGAATCCAATTTTCAGTAATAAGCATACCTTGAGGACCACCGAATCCTCGGAAAGCAGTATTGCTAGGAAAATTAGTGAAGCAAACCCTTCCGTTTATCTTGACATTTGGGATCTCATAGACATTATCAGAATGAAACATAGCACGTTCAAGTATAGCAAGAGACAAATCAAGTGAATTTCCAGCATTATTGTATATTTCAAGATCAAGAGCAAGAACCTTTCCATCATTTTTAAATCCAACCTGCATCAAAAAATTTAGCTTTATTATTGACATGCTCCATCATATTTAAAATTTAGAGTTAACAAGAAGCACAAGAAAGTGCAATAACAAGCTTAAGGAGGTCTCATTAAAAAAGTTGCAAGAGAAAAGTTCCTCCTTTCTCCCTCACTACTTTTTCCTTAAATGCAGAATCTATTTTGTAGTAAACAGCTAACCACGAGTAAAAAAATATAATAAAAAAAAAAAAAACAAAAGGTTGATAACAGGTTGTAGGAACAAATTCCATATCTTCAGTTGGTCTCCAGTTATATATACTGCTTAGATGCCGAAGTATTGCAGTTTATGGGACAGCTCCATAATTCAGTAAGATTATTTTGTTTTGACAAGTATTGCCCAACAAGACAAATACAAATAGTACCTTGTACTTTCCAAGAAAGCTATGTCTCTGCCCAGTAGTCATCATATCTATATCCCTGTCTAAAGTTAGTTTGACAGGTCGGTTCAGCAGGTATGATGGAACAGAAGCCACAGCAGCCAGAAAAGCTGATCTTGTCTCTTTTCCACCAAATCCACCACCAATTCGTTTGGTTTTGCAAACCACTTTTGACATGGGAAGGCCAAGGACATGGGAAACATACTTTTGGTGTTTCTGAGGGGCCTACACATAAAGAATGGAAATGTTAAATGACAATAGAAGTTAAACCACCAGAAAATAAAATAAAAAATGAGGCCCAAAGACAAGCATCACACACACACTGAACTGAACTCAGTAATTCATGAAACTTGCAACAATGGTGAAGGAAACAATCATGCATTATTATCCATATAAATTAGGGGTGTGCAGCAAACCGATTCACCCGATGTACCCAACCAACCCGACTCGAAAAATGATGCTGCAGACAGTTTTGTCAGACAACCGAGTCAGCTACGGATACTAACTGCAAATTTTTTTCATATATGGGTTGAGTCTCGGTTTAATAGAATGCGAAACCATTCAACCAGATCCGACCAAACTAATTAAATATATTAAATTTTATACGTGGCATACTCTTGTTTGTTAGCTATTGCATCTTTATCTCTTCTAAAAAATTTGTCTAGAAGCTGTGTCAATAAAGTTGTTGGAAACATCAGAAGTCATTAATACAACATCGAAAAGCCTGCAAGTCTTTGAAAAGAAAAGAAGTCATTAATATATTTTATAGGAAAACAGCTAGCTAATGCCTATCCCAAAGCCTAAAATTCTTCTTTTAATTGATGAAGATTACAATATCCTTATTCTTTATTTTGTTATTCTGAAACAAGCTTCTCTCACCTCTTAGCCTTCCCTTTAATTCTCATACACACTCTCTCTCTCTCTCTCTCTCATTGAACTTCTTTCAAATCTTTCTTAAACTTTCACCTCTGATGCCTCATATCTCTCCTATTTTCTTCTTATTTCTCATATCCCTCTCTTAGTATTCCTCAACACCTCACCTCTGAAACTCCCTCCTCTCCCTCTTACCCTCTCTCATAACCAAAGGGTTATTGTACTATTTATTTTGCAGTGGACGACAACGAAGGCTGCTTTGGTCGGAAATCAGTGACCAGCAAATAAACCCAATAAACTTTCACCACTTCCATTTTTTTTTTCTTTTTCATCAGTCTCAGATTTGTACATATGGATTGGGAATTGAAGAGAAAAGTGTAAGTCACCGGCTTTGTTTCTTCCCGACCGAAATCCGACCGCCAAAGTTGGTTTCGACGTGAGTGGTTTCGAACAATAGCACGGTTGGAATCGGACCAAGAAAAGTGTAACCCAATAGAGTCTGTTCGAGCAATGGGCCAATGCCAAACCCGAACTGACTCGACCCATGCACACCCCTAATATAAATCAACTACATATGGCACTTTTTGAAATCAAGAAAGCATGACACACATTGAAAAGAAAATGCAGGTCAGGTATATGGAGTTAAGCAATTAAAAAAGCCAAAAACAGTGCACTTCTGAGAATGAAGTACTGAAATAACGTTCTGGTGAATGTTTGGACCATCAGGTAAAATTTTCTTAATCAAATTCTTTTAATTAAGCATATAATTTGGGCAACTTCATGACAGAACCTAGAATGATTAAAAGTTCAAGCAGAGAAAACTTACTTGGGTGGATGAAATCATATGAACCTCATTGCCACCATCCATAGTCCATACTAAATTGCTCTGTGGCTCCAAGTAAAAATGTTCCTGACCTCCTATTTGAACCTCACCCTCAACGATTCTGTCACACTGACCTAATTGAAAACAAAGGTCTACGTCTCCTTTTTCTAAACACCTCTCTGTATTAGGATGGAAACTGTTACATTTCACGGCCTCCTCTATTGAAAGGATTGCTGGGAGCTCTTCATACTGAACATGAACCTTTCTCGCTGCTAGTTTTGCATGTTGATAGGTATCAGCAACCACCACTCCGATAGCCTTCATAACACACCTCACACCACCATCCGTTGTGGTTAGAACCAAAAAATATATATATAGGTGTGATTTTAAATGCTATCAAGCTAAAATCATCCAAGATAGCTTGAAAAGCATTTAATGTGAGACCATTTATTTTCTTCCACAATGAGCTGTTAAAAAAAAAATGGTAATGATGCCTCCATTTGTAAAAATTATGTTTTAGAAAATAGATCTGTGACTTCAAGTACTGTGTAAAATGCAGTAGACTGGCACCCTTCGCATTCTTCACTGAATATCTATGTAGATGAAAATATTTTAACAGAAAGGCCATTACCTGTCCCACACAAGTGACAAATTCTGTAGTAAAAAGTTCCTCCTCAGAAATAACTGGCCCAATCATATTATCACCTGGGACATCTTTGGCAAAAAAAATTCCTGCAAATCCAGGTGAGGACTTGGCTCCTGAATCATCAATAGAAAGTATACGAGCATGAGGTTTTTGGCTCAATATTAGAGCACCATGTAAGCCTGCGGGAGGCATTGGTGTGTCATCAGTGTATTCTGCCTCACCAGTAACCTGGAACGAGAGATGATATCAGAAATAATACTTAAAAAATTATTTAACTAAAAACAAATAAAATAAAACAGATTCAAAGCAACTAGTAGCATTAGTGTACAATTTGGGAAGAACACCAAAACACCCCTCAAAAGGATTTTTAACTAAGACACATTAATTCATTTATCCATCGCAAAAACCCCATAAAAATTAATATCCCACAACCATTAGACTCAGTTGAATTTCCTTATGGCTGTGAGGGAGCATGAATAGAGTCAAAACATCTATCTCACAAAATGGAAACACTATTCTTCTAAGTGACCAAGGTTCGGCACCACTTTATGGCCCCAAGAGTCATTGTGTGAATAATTACTACAAAAAGGAGTTGTCAACCATTTGCTTTGCATACAACATAAAGAAATTAACCAAAAGTGAAAATCTACAATCAAGGGGATTTACGATCTGGTCTCTGCATATAATCTTCTTACAGCATGTTGGGAGTCTATCCTATATATACATCTTCAATCATATAGATAAGAGTATACTTTTTCTGAAGGAAAAATGCTGGTGCTTGGGAGATTTTTATTAAGTTCTTATTTTATCAACTTCCAATAATTATAATTGTCCAATTTTAAAATTGAAATTTGATGAGTGTTTTGTGATTATTTGTCACATGCAATTTACCATGGTTAGCCAATTCCATCACTGCAAGAAGTTTAATATGGAAGGCCACTAATATGCTGGTATTGGGAACTTCTAAGAAACATGGGAGGGAAGAGCTGTGTTGGAACTTAGCTTAAGTGTATGTTAAAAGTGTAATTAAGGACAAATTACATATTTCATAAACGGTTCTCCTTCAGATCTCATGTATAATGTCTAAATTTAATTTGAATCGAATTTGTGTGTTGTTGGTCTGACTAATTTAATATTATTAGGTTTTCGAGGAATATTTGTTGGGCGTAGGAAGTAGTATATGTCCATGGACTGTTTTATAGGCCATGTTATTGGTATGTACTATAAAGTCTAGACTACGTATAAAATGTTCCCAGTAGCCAAAGGGTCAGTGTTCCCTGTTTTGCAGTCCTAACCCTAGTATTAATAGTAAAGGAGGAGTTGCACATCAGTGGGAACAAGTGAAAGTAATTGCAAAAATATGGAGATGCAAGTGGGGTCTGTGCTTTGGTGCAAGTAAGACCACATTTTGCAGTTGCAACAGAGCACAGACCCACTTGCACATGTCTTTGCAATTACTTTCAATCTCCCCACTTATTTGCAATTCCCACAGTAGTAAAAGACAAGTAAAGCTATAATTAACTTGTGGTGTTTCAATTCCATAATGTTGGGACAAAGAATCTGAAAATATGTTTGTTAAATACAGCCTTATCCTAGTCAAGCCAAGGATCAAATTTTCGTTTTGGTATGTTGTATCGGTTAGCTTGGAAACAAAAATGCTTTGGAAGTGTTTTGAAAACATAAGAGAAATGAGGAAAAAACCAAAACAAAACAAAACAAAGAAACAATTGAATGCATTTGAAAATGTTGACAACAAAAACTAAAATCTGTATAAATGTTAATACACTTTATGAATATTGGAAGGTCATTAAAAAAAGGTTAAAAACTAGTTGGGGAAGAGGTTTGCCATTGTAAGAAAAGAACATTTTAAAAATGCAAAATTCTAGTAGTAGTGATCCAGAGTATAAGAAGCTCAAGGAAGATTAAATTCAAAGAAGTGATGATATTTGGACGTAAGCATGATTTCAAAGAGAAACCGTTAGGAACAATACATAACTATGTTTCTTGTGACGACCCCATAACGTGTTAAACTTACATCTATTTAATTATGAATGTGATCTATGTGTTTAATGTGTATTTAAATGCCTATTTGTTCGTTGTAGGAATATATGTAATGATTTCTGTTCAAAATCTGGAATTGGAAGCCTTAGCGACTTCAGAAACCAAAATTGATTAGTTTAATAAGAATGGCATAATTTTTAGAGCCTAATGAAAAGTTTGATTAAAATTTGATTCGGATTAAATTAATTAGATTAAATCAATTAGAATTAAGTGAGATTAGTTAACCTGAAGCTTACTTAATTAGTCTAAGTTAATTACAAGAATATATATGTTGAGAAATGTGATTAGGCTCATGTTATACACTCAAAATTCTGCTGAGATTGATTTTACAGAGAGAGGGAGTCAATTTAGAGAGAGAGGAGGAGAACTTGAAGATTTGGCTAGGACATTGGTGAATTGGTAGAAGAGCTCAGGATTCTTGCTAATTCAAGTTTAATTGAATACCTTAGGTGAGTATTTAACTCTTAATTTATGAATTGAAGCCAACAAATATGTGAATTCAAGAGATTATGCAATAACATGAGAGAATTGAGCTAAGAGTAGTGAATTTGAAGTTAATTCATACATACACGCATATTTCATCATTTGTAAGTTTGATTTTCCAAAAATTCTTACATTCATGAAACTCATACTTGTTGATTCCAAGAGTTCTTCAAGAATTTATACTCAACATTGCATATGCAAACATCTTGGAAGGAAAAGGATTGAAATCCTTACATGCATGATTGAAGTATGAAGAATTGAGTTTGATTTTGAGAAATGACAATGGTTTTGAATTTAAGGTTTGGAATTAGTTTTGTAATCATGTTTTTGAACGTGTATTTGCGGTCTAGAACATGTCAAGCAAGAGTTTGTAATATTAAATATGTGTTTTGAAGCTCAAAGTATGTTCTAGAAACTCCAGAATTCGACTAAACCACTCGAGTGAACAAGTTGTCGCTTGAGCGCACATCTCATACATCCAGCATTTTTGCAGAGACATTACATCTAGCTTGAGCAACCAAATGACCGTTCAAGTGAACTCAGTTTGTATTGCACCATTGGCTCAAGCGACCATCGAGCCTAGATTCAAACAAACCAGTACTTTTGTAGACCATAATGTCTTCTTTCAGTATATTTTGAAAAGCCATGCTTTGTTCATATTTGCATTCTCTTTCCTTTCTAAAGCATTCTTAGGCATGAATTGAGCCTCCCAAATGAATTAATGAGTAAGAACTTGGCATAAGAGAATTGGATAAAATAAGAATAATTTGATTAAGCAACAAGCCTCAATATGTGTATATATTTATGAATTGTGTAGGTTCATCCACGAGGCAGTATCAACAATCGAATCACTATAAGCAATATCTTAGTAAAGATATTTCCATGTACATTATTATCTAAGTGTTACCAATTTAGTAAGTTTTTTTTCCGAACCTATGATTTTGTGCTATGAATAAGCTTTCTATCTATTTGATAAATATGATCTGTGTAAATGTGATTGACAAGTACAAATGAATATGATGGACCTAAGGTCGTTCTGTATAATTGATATGGACCCAAGGCCATTTTGTATATTTGATAAGATGGACCCAAGGTCATTCCGAATATTTGATAAATCTGAATATCTATTATGAGTTGACCAAATGGTCATTATACAGCTGTAAATGATTGAACCCAAGGTCATTCTGTTAAGTTATGATCAGTTATGTTCTGCACATCTATTATACATTGGACCCGAGGTCGTTCCGCTATCTATTGGACCAAAGGTCGTTCCGTTATGAATTGTATATGATATGGATGAAGCTTGTAGGGATTAACCAGCTTAGGGTTTGATAGATATCATCCCCTATTTATAAATGAAGATTAAGGTTTACAAGATGAGACAATTACAAGTCAAGCCTTGAGGGCATAGAATAATTACAAACCAAAAAACTTAGATAATAATATAATATGCTAACACTTCCCCTCAAGCTGGTGCAAAGATATCTCTCATGTCCAGCTTGCCTAATATGTCATGAAATGGTTTATTCCCAACCCCCTTGGTGAGAATGTCAGCAAGTTGTTCACCAGATTGGACAAAAGGAGTACAAATAGTACCACTAGTGAGTTTCTCCTTAATGAAGTGGCGATCAATCTCAACATGTTTTGTCCTGTCCTGTGGAACTGGTTTGTGAGCGATGTTGATGGTAGCCTTATTATCACAGTATAACCGCATGGAGTCCGGCTGATCAATACCTAGATCACTCAACAATAACTTGATCCATAAAAGTTCACACACACCTTGTGCCATAGCTCTAAACTTAGCTTCTGCACTTGACCTGGCAACCACATTTTGTTTCTTACTCCTCCAAGTAACTAGGTTGCCTCCAACAAAGGTGCAATACCCTGAAGTCAATCTCCTATCAGTTACTGATCCAGCCCAGTCAGCATCTGTATAAGCTTCCACACAAAGATGATCATACTTTGAAAAATAAAGACCCTTACCAAGAACAGACTTCAAATACCTCAAGATACTCATGACAGCCTCAAAGTGAATCTGATGAGGAGCATGCATAAACTGACTAACCACACTGACAGCAACAGCAATATCAGGACGGGAGTGAGATAGGTAAATGAGCTTATCCACTAATCTTTAATAGCTCCCCCTATCAACAGCTTCTCCTCCTTCATTATCCCCTAATTTCTGATTGGGTTCCAGTGGAGTAGCACATGCCTTGCAGCCAAGCATCCCAGTTTCCTTCAACAGGTCAAGCACATATTTTCTATGTGAGATAAATATCCCATCCTTAGAACGAGCAACTTCAATTCCCAAAAAATACTTCAAGCTTCCCAAGTCTTTGATTTCAAACTCACTAGCTAAATATTTCTTCAACAGAGGTATTTCCCCACTATCATTGCCCATAAGAACTATGTCATCTACATAAACAATAAGTGATGTAGTCTTACCACGTGAGGAATGTTTCACAAACAAGGTGTGATCTCCCTGACTCTGTTTGAAGCCATATTTAAACATAGCCTGAGTGAATCTCTCAAACCAAGCCCTTGGAGACTGTTTAAGACCATATAATGACTTTCGAAGCTTGCATACTTTGCCTTCAGTCTGATGATCCTCAAAACCAGGAGGAATGTCCATATATACCTTTTCTTCGAGGTCACCATGGAGAAAGGCATTCTTGACATCAAACTGATAAAGCAGCCAATCTAGATTAGCTGCTAGAGAGAGAAGTACTCTAACTGAATTCATCTTAGCCACAGGTGCGAAGGTCTCCTGATAATCAATGCCATATGTCTGAATAAACCCTTTTGCCACAAGTCTTGCCTTATAACGCTCAATGGACCCATCTGCTTTGTGTTTCACAGTATATACCCATTTACATCCCACAGGTCGTTTGCCCGTAGGTAACTCAGTCAATTCCCAAGTGTCATTCTTCCTAAGTGCTTTCATTTCCTCAATCATGGCTAGTTTTCACTCAGAAATAGCAAGGGCATCCTGAAAATGGTTAGGAATGCTAACAGAGGAAATTTTGGACACAAACGCTCTATATGAGGATGACAAATGAAAGTAGAACACAAAATGTGAGATAGGATGTTGAGTACAAGATCTCACACCCTTCCTCTTGGCAATAGGAACATCAAGATCAATGGACTCAAGAGATTCAAAGTTACCTAGACTCTCATCAGAAGCAGGAGATAGTAGTGGAGGAGCAGAAGTGGTCCCTTGTATCCAGTTAACTTGTTGTCTGTCTATGTCCCAGACATAAACATGCCCGTCCTTATCCTTGGTGACATTGGGTTCTATAGTCCAGGTAGAAGAGGGTGGTGCAAGAACAACTGGGTCCACCATAGGAAGCACAGGAGAAGAGGGTGGTGCAAGAACAATAGGAAGCACAGGACTCACTTCACACCAAGGCTCCCCCGGAAATGAGGACGGTGACACCAGAGAGGACAAGAAATAAGACTGGGACTCAAAGAAAGTAACATCCATGAACACAAACCACTTACGAGAAGAAGGGTGGTAACATTTATACCCCTTTTGAGTAGGAGAGTAACCAAGGAAAACACACTTGAGGGAGCGAGGGTCCAACTTATCACGAGAAGGAGAGTGATTATGAACAAAACAGACACAACCAAAAACTTTAGGAGGAATAGAAAACAAGGACTGAGAACCTAAGAGGACGTGAAGAGGAGCTTGTTTTTTGCAAGACCTGGGTAGGGAAACGATTAATAAGATGGGCAGCGGTGAGAACAGTGTCGCCCCAATAGGGCCGAGGCACACTCATAGAAAAACACATGCACCGAGCCATGTCAAGAAGATGCCGATTCTTACGTTCCGCCACCCCATTTTGTTAAGGGGTATTGGTGCAAGAGGTCTGATGGATAATGCCATGAGAAGAGAAATATTGTCCTAACCCAGAATCTATGTATTCTCCGCCATTATCAGAATGAAATAGTTTGACAGTGGCCCCAAACTGAGTACAAATCATCTTATCAAAATTGCGAAACACAGAGAAAACCTCACTTTTATCTTTCATGAGATACACCCAAGTAGTACGAGAAAAATCATCAATAAATGTAACAAACCATTGATGACCTTTCACAGACATAACACGAGAGGGACCCCAAACATCAAAATGTATTAATGAAAAAGGAACTAAACTTTTATTCAAACTGGGAGCAAAAGAAGCTCTGTGTTGTTTTCCAAGTTGACAAGACTCACAAAGAAAGTCAGACACATGATGATTTGCGAAACCAGATGGAAATAAATGCTTAAGTAAATAAAAGGAAGGATGCCCAAGACGCCAATGCCACAGCCATAAATCAGCAGGGGTAGTAGAAGACGTGGTGGAAGAATAAGCAAATTTGTCCGGTTGATCTAGGAAGTAGAGACCATTTTCTACACTACCACTACCAATCGTCCTCCTCGTGACAAGGTCCTGAAAAAGACAATGATCAGGGAAAAACGTCACACTACAATTCAAATCCTGGGTAAGACGACTCAAGGATAACAGATTAACAAAAAAATTGAAAACATGGAGAACAGAAGATAGATGTATGGTAGGAGTGACTTGGACTAAACCTTTTTCCAAAAATGGAAGAAATAGTACCACCTGCAATTCTAACTTTGTCCTGACCTGAAGAGGGCTTATAGACAAAGAAAAGATCAGAGGAGCCAGACAAATGATCGGAGGCACCGGAATCAATAATCCAAGACAAAGACTTATGACACAGGAAAACACAAGGAGAAGAGGCTATGTTACCTGAGCGGGCAAAGGACGAGGAAGCTGTACTGAGAGCAGTAGAAGACCGGTGGTCCAACAATTGGCGCAAAGCATCCTCCAGCTCAGTATCAGAAGCTTGGCCAACAGAAGCAGAATTATAATCAAGTGTATCAACGGCACTAGACTGATGAGCCCGGAAATAGGAACCACGTCCTCTAGACTGGCCTGATCGACCTCCTCAAGAACCAGACCGATCACCTCGACCCCCAGATGGAGTCCCATGAAGCTTCCAACACGTCTCACGAGTATACTGCGGCTTCTTGCAATAATCACAGAATACAGACTCCTTAGCAGCAGACGGAGGGATGGGAGTCAGGTTGAGGCCATCTCGAGGAGTAAACGGTAATGCTGAGCGGTCAGTAGAGACAAGGGACATCATAGCAGACCGGCGACTCTCCTCATTCTGTACATAGGCAAATGCCTCCTGAAGTGAAGGAAGAGTGTCCATACCCAGAACTCGACCCCTAACTGGATCATACTCCACATTTAGGCCTGCCAAAAATTTAAAGACCCGTTCCCGTGCGATGAACTTCTTGTATCCGACAAAATCAGTAGGGCAAACGGGCTTATAGTCTTCCAGGTGGTCAAGGCGTTTCCAGCCGTTGGTGAGGAAAGTGAAATACTGAAGAACAATCTGCTCCCCCTGAAGTGAGCTCTCAATAGAGCGGCGCAACTCAAAGGCCTGTGAGAAATTCCCTTTGCGGGAATAGGTGACAGCCACAACATCCCAAACATCCTGGGCAGTCTCCATAGACAAGTAGCCCTCACCAATTTCAGGAACCATCGAATGAATAAGCCAACCCATAATCAAAGAGTTGGTAATCTCCCATTGGTCATAACCCGAGTCAGTGGTACTAGGTCCCTGTATTCTACCATCAACATACCCCATCTTCCCTCGGCTCTTCAAAAATATAGTCAAACTTTGAGACCATGCTAGGTAGTTCTGACCATTAAATAGAGAGGTAGTGATTTTCAAACTAGGGTTGGGGTTCTCAGTCATGGTAGTAGGTATAATGAGACTCTCACTCCTCGGTGTTTGAGAAGTAGGGCACACTAGTGGAATCTGCCATGGATACGATACTACCGAACCCTCAACAAAACTAGTGGCAATCACAAACTCGGAAGGTGGTGGTAAAAGAATAGGCACAATGACCATTATAAAGGCATAACAAAATTAAGAAACCATAAAGTTTTTTTTTTTATTTATTTATTTATTTCTTTATATATGTTGTATACACAACATTGTGGGATGAGATACGGGTACACGACATAAGTTATACCAAACAGAGATGAGAGTATACCAGAGAGAAGGAGATCGACGCAGACCGAGATCGACGAGCTGTTGAGGAGATCGACGATGAACGATGAGGTGAGGAAGACGAAGCAGAGAGCGACAAAGATCGATGAGCTGAGAAGAATGACGAGGTGAGGAAGACGAAGCAGAGATCGACGAAGGCAGATCGATCGATCAACAGAGGAGGTCGACTAAGAGGCGAAGGCGACAGAGGAAGGCAACTGAGTGACGTAGAGGAAGCAGAGATTGACGCAGACCAACCCAGGTAAGTTTCAAACTCAAACCCTAGAATGTCGCTGGTGCCGAAACCCTAGAGGTCCTGCTCTGATACCATGAAGCTTGTAGGGATTAACCAGCTTAGGGTTTGATAGAATATCATCCCCTATTTATAAATGAAGATTAGGGTTTACAAGATGAGACAATTACAAGTCGAGCCCTGAGGGCATAGAATAATTACAAACCAAAAAACTCAGATAATAATATAATATGCTAACAATGGATATGTTCATGTTTATTCTATTGAAGTCATTCATATAACCACTTTACTTTGATGTTATTCACTAGACGTTAGCTCACTCCATTATATATATGTATGTAGGTAAGCAGTGAGATGTCCAGCCTTAGAGAACTGATCAAAGTTTACCCAACCTTTGTGAAATATGTCAAGGAGCGCCTCACAAGTGAGGCTTTTGTTTTCTTTGATCTTCTGTTTTCTTTCGTTGTTCCTGTTTGACCATGGTTGTACTTAAGTTTTTGGGTTTTTGTATGATAATGATCTTGTGAATGGTCTTGGACATGTATTATCTGTTTGTTTATGTATGGATGTGAGTTCTTAACATATATAAGATGTTTTTGTTATGCTATATATGCACAGCTCATTTGACAAAATTTATTATTCTGCTTCCGCTTCTGGCTCCATATAACTACGTATGTTTTGAATTCTATCTAAAGCCATCGGTAATCTCATGATTACTAGCCGGTTATGATCCAAACCTCTTGGGGCTAGTTCGGGTCATGACATTTCTAGTGTTATTAGTGTCTTATTTTATAGTTATTTCATGTTTTCTAGAGTTTTTAGGTCAGGGGCATTTTGGTAATTTTTAGATTTGTTTACATGGACTATAAGGGTCACCCATGGGTTGTCTTGTGAATCAAGTTATTTAATTGGTGTTTTTATGCTTCTTATTTGGTCTTAGATTGGTTTTCGAAGCCAAAATTTTAGTAGTTTCCTACTTTGAAATCCTTGTTAATAAAGGAATTCTCTAAAGTCTATATAAAGTCATGTAATGCTTTTAATTTATTAAAGTTGATATTTTAGAGAATTTCAAAAGCTTTGAAACTTTTTTATGTATAGTATGATGCAATCAAACCCAAGTTGTGATACCTAAAGGATTCTAGGAGCGATTCCTATAATTATCTTCTTCTTCTCTTTTTTCTTCTTTGCGCACATCTCGGGTAACTACCTACAGCCCTCTAAAAGTGCACTTTTCAACTTCAAACCCTATCCAATCACCCCCAAATCAACCCTAATCCCTTCTCTTATCTATTAGCCTTCAATTTAACCATTGAAAACCTAAATTACTCACTATTTATATCGTCAAATAACCTCTATTCTAAAAATCCAGCAAGCTATCCTGCATCAAGTAGAAGGGAACAAAACAAATAACTTAATTTATGCCTGTTTTTTCTTCTCCTCGCTATCTCTCCTCCTCTCCTATCTAGTTTCTCGAATTTTCTAATAAATTCAAAACTTTTCTTTGTTCGCAAACTTTTGTTTTGACAAAAAGAGGCATATAGAAATGAGCATTATTAAATATTCTTAAAAGGTATTGAAACAATTCATTCTTTCGGTATGGTTTGTAGAGTTTTAGTGTGTTTCAGTGCATTTCAGTATGTTTTGATGAAAACATTGGAATTTCAGTATGCAATAACATTTAGCTTCGGTTTCTTAATAAACGGAAATGTTTCAATTGTTTCAATGGAAAATAAACAAAATTTTGTTCCTTGGGAGAAGCCTAAGGAATTTTAACACAGGTTCCCAGATTCTTCTTCCTCTTCTCTTCTTATTCTTCCAGTTTTCCTTTCCAAAACAACTATTCATAGGGTACCGGTACCATTCAAAGCCCAGAAATAGCTCCTATTTCATCACCACAATCCTATCCCATCAATCTGCTAAAAATATGAAATTTCAACAACCCAACACTAACCTACCCATTCCTATACCTTCCAAATCCCACAAAGCCTACAACCTGTCCTCTAAAGATTAAAACCCTCAAAAAGTGACTTTCCAGAAATAAAACTCTCCTTGAAACAATTTGTAGGCTTCACTACTCAAGATTTCTCTTGTATACCTCCACACTAAATGAAAAACTAAAAACAAAACAAAGAGAGAGAGAGGGGGGACTTAAAAAAATAGAATATAGGAAAATAGTTAATCATTCAACAGATCAAACTTCAAAGGGTATATGAGATAGAAATAGTATTTAGACCTAAGGAAGGAATATCATCAGCACTTTAATAATGATAATAACACTAACTTCTTTTTTTCCCTTTTTTTGGATAAATAATCATATTTTATTAGAAAACATCAAGGCGATGCAAAGAATAAAAAAAGAGAGCCCAAGCCAGGCTAAAAAACTAACTAATCAAATCATTCACAAAATCTACAAAGGCCAACACATCAAGATCCACTGAAACTGTAGCCTAACTATGCCACACCATAAGGAACCTATTCTCCAACCACGAAACCGAATGAACCACTCCCTAGAAAGTTCGTCTATTACGCTCCAACCAAATCAACCACATCAAACAATGAGCAGCAAGCAGCCACGCCTTCCAACGCCATATCCCAACTCTTGCCCCACCCCAACTCATAAGCACCTCCACAACTGTACCCTACTGAACCCAAACCAACCCAACAGCCCAACAATAAACATCCATAGCCGAGATGCAACTGGACAATGGATGAACAAATGATCCACCAAGTCTGCATCTCAACAACACAAACAGCATCAATTAACCATAATATGACGACGACAAATCAAATTGTCAATAGTCAAAATAAGCCTTGAAGCCGCCGTACACACAAAAAAAGCAACTTTGGATAGTATTTCTGTCACCCAAACACTCATCCAAGGAAACAAAACCGCTACCCCTCCCACAAGCTCGTGAGACCCCTTTAGATTTCGGACAAGCCCACGCTATAGTATCCTCCCCAACTTCCCCACACCGCACCCTATACAAAAACCCCAAAAGATTATGATGAATGAGTAACATTTGTCATTAAGATGATGATGACAAAGACGAAGATGGTGTGTTGCCATTTTCCTAACAAGGAAGGAGAAAGGGGGAAATTTGAGAGGAGAAAAAAAAGAGAATATAGGAAAGAAACAGTTTCAGCTACTGGAACAAGTTCAAGTGTAAGCACAACCACAGCCTTCATTTTTCAATTATCCCAGATGCTTTAGATTATTTCAAAAGAGAGTTGAAGTGTAAAGTTCAATGGAATTAGGATTAAGGTTCTTGAGGAAAGAGAGAAGAA
Source organism: Camellia lanceoleosa (assembly GCA_025200525.1). Classification (NCBI taxonomy): domain Eukaryota; kingdom Viridiplantae; phylum Streptophyta; class Magnoliopsida; order Ericales; family Theaceae; genus Camellia; species Camellia lanceoleosa. Next base: position 94,236,685 of record CM045768.1, read on the forward strand.
AAGAGGAGAACATATAATGTAGAGAATAGGTTATTGGGTCACAATGAAAACCCCTCACCAAGCACATATTTATATTAAAACATTAATGTTGCAATAACAATAATAAACCCAATATAAAATAAAATAACATAACAAATATAACACGCCCCCTCAAGCTAGAGAATAGAGGTTGAACATGCCTAGCTTGGCAAACAACCGTTGAAATGAAGGACGAGGTAAAGACTTGGTGAGGATGTCACCCAATTGGCCTTCAGAGCGAACACAAGGAGTCGTCAACTGTTTCCGTAGTAGATTGCAAATGAAGTGACAATTAACCTCAATGTGTTTGGTACGTCCATGGAACAAAGGATTGTTGGCAATGAAAATAGCAGCCTGATTATCACAACACATGTGCATAGGAGTGGGAATAGAAACACCAAAATTGTGAAGAAGAGAGCGAACCCATAACATCTCAGAAGCCATATGTGCCACAACACGGTACTCAACCTCGGCACTAGAGCGTGCCATAACATTCTGCTTCTTACTCCACCAAGTGACCAGGTTATCACCAACAAAGGTACAATAGCCAGAAGTAGAACGGCAGTCAATACGACTACCAGCCCAGTCAGTGTCACTAAACCCTGTTATGGTCAAGGAAGTAGAAGGGCGATAAAGTAGACCACAGCCTAGTGCACCCTTCAGATAACATAAAATAATATACGGCATCAAAGCGAGGATGGCAAGGGGCATGCATAAACTCAATAACCAAACACACAGCATAAGTGATATCAAGACGAGTACCAATAAGATAAATCAACTTCCCAAATAGGCGACAATAGCAACATCGATAAGGAGTTCCCATGCTCACCACAAAGCTTAACAAAAGAATCCATAGGGGTATCAACCAAATGGGCACCCAAAAGACCAGATTAAGGGAGAAGATCAAGGACATACTTTCTTTGGGAGAGGAAAATACCCTGGGAAGAGCGAACAACCTCAATTCCAAGAAAATAACGAAGATAACCCAAAAGTGCTGACTTACATAGTGCTTTAAATCAGCAATCCCAGAAGAGTCACTACCAGAGAAGATAACGTCATCCACATAAACAATCAACGCAATAGTGCCAACAAAAGAGTGGCAGACAAAGACAGAGTGATCATAGGTAGAATGTTGAAAACCATAGGCTAAAACCACCACACTAAAGCGATCAAACCAAGCACGAGGAGATTGTTTCAGACCATATAGAGACTTTTGCAACCGACAGACAAGATGCTCACTACCAGGAACAACATAGCCATGAGGTTGATCTATATAGACCTCCTCTTGTAGATCCCCATGAAGAAATACATTTTTTATATCAAACTGATAAAGAGGCCAAAAGCGACTACCAACAACAGAGAGAAGGATCTGAACAGAATTAAGATGGGCCATAGGTGAAAAAGTCTCTAGATAATCAACACTATAAGTTTGTGTGTACCCTTTGGCAACTAGACAAGCCTTACGGCGCTCAACAAAACCATCAGGAAGATACTTAACGGTGTAAATCTAATGACAACCAACTATAGGCTTCCTAGAAGGGAGAGGAATAAGCTCCCAAGTCCGATTGTGGTGGAGAGCACTCATTTCCTCATCCATAGCAAGTTTCCATCCAGACATAGATAAGGCCTGCTGATAAGAAGATGTAATGGAAATAGAAGACAAACTATGATCAAAGGAATGTAAGCAAGGAGAAACACAAGAATAAGAGGCAACATGTTGAATAGGATGTTGCGTGCAAGTACGTTTACCTCAACGCAAGGCATTAGGCAAATCAGTAGAGGATGGAGGCAGAGGAAGAGCAGGGACCTCTAGCGAAGAAGATGAATCAATCGGGCCATAAGAAACAACACGTCGATCTTGAGATCGCTGATACACTTGTAAAGGAGACAAGGTAGGTAGAGGAAGAGCGACCGAGGATGAAGAGGAAGTAGGAGAAGAGGTGGATGACGCAAGGGGCAACGAAATAGTAGAAGGGCAAGAGAGCCCCCCCCCCCCCCCCCCCCCAACTACTAGAGATGAGGTCCAATGAGAACTGCATATTAGAGGAAGAAAAGTAAGGGGTGAACTCAAAGAAGGTGACTTCAGCACTAACAAAATAACGACGAGACTCTGGATAATAGCACCGGTACACTTTTTGAGTGCGAGAATATCCTAAAAAAACACACTTACGAGCCCTCAGAGATAACTTATCCTGACCAGGATCTAGGACATGAACAAATGCGACACAACCAAAGATATGGGGAGAAAGGGGAAATGGGGAACAGGCAGGATATAAAACGGAAAAAGGGGACTGATTATTTAAAACCACAGAGGGCATATGATGCACAAAGGAGCAAGCAGTGAGAACAGCATCACCCAGAATTGTTTAGGAACATACATGTTAAACAACAAAGTACTAGCAACATCCAATAAATGACGATGTTTCTTCTTAGCTACACCATTTTGTTAAGAGGTGTGAGCACAACTCATCTAATGAATAATACTATGATCAACACGAAAAGAAGTGACAACTAACCGCATGTATTCTAAAGCATTATCAGAGCGAAAAACTTTAATATGTTTGCCAAACTAAATAACAATTTCATTATAGAACTGCAAAATAACTTGAGGTAACTCAAACCTCTGTTTTATAAAAAAACAACCATGTCATTCGAGAAAAATCATCCACAAAAATAACAAAATAAAAAAAAACCATTAACAGTGGGAGTACGAGAAGGGCCTCCATATTCCTGAAAACCTTTGACCACTTCTCCACTTTCCGGTGTACTAGTCAGGATAATGGCTTTAAACGCACCATAACAAATGAATCTCCCGCCTTCACCTCCATAAATGCTGGTAAAAAACTTGTGTCAAATCCTCTAACTTTCAATCTTACCTCAAAGAGATTAGCCATTGAAATGGTCCTCCTATCAACATCCACAAACCCACCACACCTTTCCCCGATCATCTTGAAGATCTGGTCATTCTAAAGATTAAACGGTAGCTCACTTATAGCAATCCATCCCCCATACGAGATGATAAAATCAGATTTAACGTGATTCACCTCTAACCACTTCTCCAATTTGACAGCCATTACTTTGTCAAAAAATCTCCAACCCATATCTCCTAAAGAGCTCACTTCTTCACTTCTAGAAGTTCAAAATAGAGCTTGAATAAGATGAAACGGCCAGAGAGTGATGCCTTTTTTAAAATATTTGCTCAACTCCTCCTCAATACAAGCCCAACAAAACGAAAAATCAGTTCTGGTACAGAACATTGCCCTTTTTAAGTCAAAATCTGGATGAGGTGACACACTTCCATTGAACAAGTCAACAAACCTATTAGCTCTGTTCGCCCCTGTTTTCTAGTTCAAGGCAACCTCATTACTCTTCCTCGTCATTGCTCCTGTTTCTTTAGCATTGGCCTTTTTGCAAATTATTTTCCGAAGCATGGTGGCTGTGTCAATCCACCCCTGACCGTTGCTCCCCCTCGGAATAATAATGTTGCCTTTTTTCACTCCTCCCACCCATTTTGATAATTCAATAAAAAATCTCTCTTGTTGCTCTACTTCTATAAGCAAAACACCGCTGAAACACTGGTATACTTGCTGAAAAACGATCCTCCTTTGATATGTTTCACCACCTCGTGTAATGCTTGAACTGCCTAACTTACTCCTACCAAATCAATCTTCAAGGAAAAACTTTGCACTTGATTTCTTTCGATAATCACCACTAAGCTCCCTCTGGATTTTTCATCGACCTGAAAAATAATAATCTTTTATTCAATCCTCAATTCTGAGGATAGCTCCCAGCAATTGCCCATGATTCTCTCCAAAACACTCTTGGGGCTTAAACTTTTTCCAATTACTACTTGTCAATCAAAGCTTTTCACTAATGTTCGTTCGCTATTGGTTTATTGAATCCTTTACAGTGTTCATGTCAGTTTTGAGAGTTTTGACTAGAACTTCAGCTTTTGAAAGAGATACAGTAGTTTATAGCAGACATGTATTCACCATTCACAACATTTACAAATATACAGCTAACAAAAATCAAAACTCGAAGACAAGGTCTTCGTCCGAAAGCTCCAACTTCCAAAAGTAGAAAACAAAAGAAAAAGACTTCTAGCACGATCTCTCATCCATTATAGGATCTTCGCCATCACCTACATACATATAGGGGAGAGGGGTGAGCCAAAGCCCAGTGAATAGCAATGTAGTAAAGTGGTAAATGAATGAACACTGATGAACTTTATTTAAAACCAAGCACAATCTCATTTTAAACATAATATAATTCGCACATGATAATAAAATCAAAATTGTAAGCAAATACATAGCGATGAACATTCTCAAAGCATTTCGGAACGAAACATGGTCCACAACAAGTAGCTGAAGAGCTTAGTTAGAAGAGGATTATTGGTTTGATTCCCAATAACCAATAGATTCCAAGAAGTCATCTTAGTACATGATATAAAAATATAGGATGTTCATTCATAACAAACATAATATCTTAGCTTTCATAAACATATCATATGTTTGCATTTCGAATCATAATTTTAAGAACATAATTTTACTACACTATTACTCACAATTGGCTCCGTGAACAAGGTTTAAACGTCCTCAGGCTTGACCTATACAAGACAAGAACAATACACTGAAGCATTGAAAAATTCTTAAACTTTTTATATCAATTACCATGCAATTAATCTTTAACCTTCTTTTCTATTCAAACATGTTTCAAGCAGGTTTCTAATTATGTTATCCTCTTGTTTAGGTGCCAAAATATGCCTAAAGGTGTCCCAAGAAAAGAAGGAAAACAAATGGAACAAAGTGTGAAAAATGTGCTGAAATGGCCAGTCCGCTCGAGCGGTGATAGGACACCTCCCAGAAGTACAGACCTGCAAAATGGGATCCTGAGAGTTGCTAAAGTGCGCTCGAGCCATCTTTTACCGGCTTGAGAGGTTAACCGATTCACACAGGTTTTGGGCTGTCCGCTCAAGTGGTCTTTCCACCGCTCGAGCGGTGATCTGCATAGCAGAAATCTGCAGTTCGTGAATCTATCCTATTCTAGCTGTTCTCAGGTCTTCTAACTTTGATTTCCTGCCCCTTTCAATCCTCAAACATGATATACTAAGTCTAGAATCATCAAAAGCATGCAAATATGATTGTTTCCTAAATCAAATACATCAAATCTTTAATTGTTTTCAAGGTTTGAAGCATTTTTCAAGTTTGTATGAGGAATTTCATGGTTTTTCATCTTTTTCTTTCCAAAACTCAAAACCAATTTGCAAAATCATAGGAAATTAAAGAAACATGTGAAAGAAGAGTGCAAGGAAATCCAAAACCTCAAAACCAATTAAAAAGATTGAGAATCCCAAGCTTCCCTAGTTCACATTCTAACTTGCTTCTTTTTCTTTTTTCCTCTAAGTTCTTCATTCCTAATCCATTTTCATCCTAACTTTTTCATGATTTAAGATGTTAAGGAGGTCTACTACAAGTTTTGGGATGGAAATCTCACCTTAGAACACTTTTAGAATGAGTTCTTGGTTGATTCTCTTGAGCTCTCCCTTTTCTACTTCCTTTCTCTCTTTTCTCTCCTCTCTCATTGTTTCTCTCAACTTCCAGCAGATTTCTCTTTTTGTTTAATTTGGATACTCAAGATTTTATTTGGTGTGGCAAGGGCAAAGGTGCAACATTATTAACTAACTAGTTTTCCTTGCTTAGGCTTAGTTAATCAAGTTTAAAGCTAAATAACCCAATCTTATCCTAATCGTTTTTAATCTAATTAATTCTTTCCTGAGCATACTTAATTATTACTAATCCTAATTAGCAAAATAGCAAATAGCATGAAATGATCAAGGTAATTAGACTAAGGTCTTTAAGCTCCTCATTTAAGGCATAGGCTCATCCTAAGGTTTTTAAATCAAGTTTCAAACTATTCCCTAACTTTAGACACAAAACATACAAGTCCTATACAAAACTTCTACTCCCTACTCCTTCTCAATACAATCAAGCCTAATATCAAACAAGTATGGAATACATGACTTAAATGCATAGACAATAAAGTATGAATGATGCATGAATGGGTTTGGTTGTCACAAAGAGAGTCCCAAATCTGCTTTGAGGTTTGACAAAACTCAACGGTAGTGGCAATATGGGGTTCCAAACTATGCTGAAGCCATCCCATCACAACTGAATCCTCACTTAACCAATCATCATAAGCCTTGTCCTCAGCAGAAGGAGGAAGATCTGAGAGAAATTTCTGTTTCTTTTTGCCACGGAGAAATACTTTCATGTGCCCAAGCCAAATAATTGAGACCATTCAGTTTCTTTGTAGTGATTGATTTAGGCAAATCATCATCCTTAAAGGACTGTGGGAGGTTTTTCTTCAACCATAAGAACAAACAATAAGAACTTAAAGCAAAAACAGTAACAGCCACCACTGGCAAACTTCAAACAAAGCCTCAAAGGATCACAAAACGTCAAAACAACTTCAAGCAAGGACTTCTGAGGTTCATTTGGCACCCTGAGGTTCATTTGGCACCCACAGAAGCAAACAGAAGCAAAAAAAGCAAATGGGTTAACCACCCACAACAGAGCCGAAGTCGCGATGAACAGAAAACACACCCTGGAGCCACAAAGCATCAAACAAATCTCAAAGAAAGCCTTAAATAGCCCAGTTGACCCCCATAAAGTAGATTACAATGAAGAAAAATCACAGGTAAAGCTTCCAGAAGCATATTGCAAAATATCAAATATATATTTCAAAAATACTACAAAAAACAAAAACAACCATCAAACAGCCCCAAAAAATTTCACAAAAATCACTAAAATTACCAGGAGGGTGAGACGAATCAGGCCATGCATTCGCCTGTTCCTAACGTCCATACAGATGCTGACATCATGCTGACATCATCGTACAGGAAATGATGTCAGCACATCCAGGTCACCGTGTGAAAATTTCCAGACTTTAACAAGACATGTTATTGTAAGATCGAAGCGCTCTAACACCAAGTTAAAGTGTAAAGTTCAAAGGAATAAGGATTAAGGTTCTCGAGGAAAGAAAGAAGAGAAGAGGAAAGCAGATACTGTAGAGAACAGGTTATTGGGTCATAATTAAAAACCCTCACCCAGCACATATTTATATCAAAACATTAATATTGCAATGACAATAATAACCTCAATATAAAATAAAATAACATAACAAATCTAACAAGAAGGAAAATGAACAAGCAGACAGGAGTCAACAAAAATCAGCTGCTAGTTAAAAACTAAAATTAATTCTTCAGTAAGTGCTATAGGAAATGTAAGAGAGAGAGAGAGAGAATGGATACTTGATTGCATTAAACCTTCCTCAAAACAAATGCATGTATGTTCACCATGCAAGTATGCATGGCCCATTACAACCAACTTTTATCACTAAGCTAACACATTCAAAGACGCATTAAGTCAAACACAATAAAACCTTGCTCTGCATGTCACAGAGGTTCACAATTCAGGCATGCATGACCAGTGCAGCACTTCTTCCGTGATGCATGCATGCATGCCCACTTAAAAATAATAATTCCACTAAAAGAAGAAGAAAGAAAAATAAATCAGAGGACATCACCAACAGGAGAAAAAATATTTATTTTCATTAAACTCCTATTATATATATTAAAAAAGCATATCAATACACACACACACAGAGATTACTTTTCAAAAGTCCATACCTGAAGTCTCGCAGACAGATGAACCTCAGGAGACCCCACAGCTGTCCCTTGTTTTATAATGTCATAGTTCTGGCTTCCAATGACAGATGGTCGATGAAATGATTGCACAGCAGATAGATGAGATAATGATACACTCTCAGTGAAGGATGACTTCCCTTCCATTTGATGAGAAACCCAAAGGAAAAATTTGAAGAAGAAACTTAGAGTTAAAGATCTCCGAAACTCCACCATCCCGCCAGGTGCATCTTCCTTGATCAAAATGTCCTTTTCCAGGACTTTCAAAGCACCCTGCAACAGCTCATTGTTCCAAGTCTTCGCAATAAGATAATCTTTTGTTTTTGTTGCAGAAAGAGAAAGAGGAGCAACCCCACCATACGCAATTGATGCATCTGAAACTACCCATTTTTCATTCTTTTCTTCAAGACAAACACGAATTCCAGCATTTACAATGGCAATATCATCATCCCTTCGATGAGCCTGCTTAAATTCTTTCACAAATTCAAATGGTCTAGTCCAAGGTAAAAAAATTGAGAGTAAAATTTCAGTACTTGCCAGATCAACCTTACGATAACCAACGAAGAAATTTTCTGCTGTAACCGTTCTAATGTTTCCTGGCAATCAATAATTTGAAGTTTTGCTCCTGCAGCCATCCAGAGAGGATTCAAGTCTGATATTGGACTGGCTGTACAGATGTTCCCACCAACAGATGCAACATTTTTTATCTGTGTACCAGCAAACCATTTTATCTGTTCAATGAAGGCTTTGCAGGATGAAGTCTCATGATCAGCTCGCTCTTTATTTGCCTTTCTAAAAACTTTCAAAAGTTCTGACAATCTTACTGCAGCACCTATCTCCAAACCATCATCCTTAATGCTCAATTTATTTAGTTCAGGTACACATGCAACACAGACCAAAACTTGATACTGAATTCCTTTTAACCTCATTTCAATACCTATCTCAGTGTTACCTATCACCAATTTTGCATTTGGGTATCTTGATTTCAAATCTAAAACGTGTTGAAGTCGTAAGGGTCGGTACCACTTAAGCCCACCAGACCCATTCAAACTTAGATATGTGAGTTTCCTCAATAACAGCTCAGAAGGAAAAATGAGCTCTTTGTTGGTATACATCTTTCCATCGATCTCACTGTATGAGATAGGCTCATACCTTTCACCACAAGCTGTTTTTTGTTCATTGATATCATCTTTGCAAACAGTTTCCGATCCACATGAGCATGGTTTTCCAGTTGACGGGCAAACAAACTCACCCCTTGGAGTGCTACTTAGAGATGCATCAGTGTATAGCATATCATTAGTTTTTGCAAAGACTTGAAATGCATCAACAATTGGTCTGTAACCAGTGCATCGGCACAAATTTCCTGCAAGGCTTTCTTCAATCTGCTCTTCAGTAGGTGGTGTTTGACTTGACCTTAATAATGCATACATTGACATAATAAAACCAGGAGTACAAAATCCACACTGTGAGCCATGAGACACTGCTAATGATTCCTGCACAACATTCAGAAAATTCAGATATAGTTGAAAACATTGTAACTACAGAAAATATGTGACAAGCTATGATACCTGAACCGGATGCAGGCCATATTTACGGTTCCCAACTCCTTCCACTGTAATTACATGCATCCCTTCCACAGAATACAAAGGAGCCAAGCATGCATTGATAGCATAATGCCTACAAAAATAATTAAATTAAAATAATTTAGGTTGTTGGATTTGAACTCATAGAGACAAGCAACATGAAAAAAAGAAGCCAAGACAAATTAAATACTAAATTTTGCAATTTTTTTTTAAAGCAAATATGCAAAACACATCAATTTTATGCAAGTTTTTTTCATTATGAAATACACATCATCATATGACAGAATGGGAAACAAACTTACTAGGGTAGAATGCTAATAACCTTCAACAAAAATTTAAAATTTACCGCATATTGGAAGTGGGAAGATGTTCAGAATGTGAACACAAAACCGAAGATAATCTAATGCAAAGCATGATAACAAGAGGGCATGATAACAATGTGAGAATAATATTAGTATAGTATATATTATGTGAATATTGTTTCCTATTTAGGATTAGTTTAGGTTTATTCTTATTTCCTATTTAAGATTAGGTCTAGAATTGCTATATATATCAAATGTACACATTGTATTGATACACAATTTGAATATACAGAAAAACATTCAGAAATCTTATATGGTATCAGAGCCACGTCCGAAACCCTGGGTCAAACAAAGAAAAAACAAGCACCTACAAGCGAGAAGCTACCGGACAGTGAATAAGCAAATGATCCACTATCTCTGCATCTGCACAACACAGGCAACACCAATTCACCAAAATATGATGCCGACGGATCAGATTATCAATAGTCAATATGCTACCAAATCCGTCCACATAAAGAAAGCCACATTCGACGGAACACCAGGAACCCACACGTGACGCGAAGGGAAAGACCTCCTACCACCACCACACAAAGTCCCAAGTCCCATAAAATGACGAGACGAAAAAAAACACCTTTCGCACGAGGAGCCCCCCAAACCAAAACATCCTCCCATTCCCAGCTGACCCTAACCTCATACAGAAAGGCCAACAAATCCACCAACTGTCCAAACTCCCAATCTTCAGTCTATTGACGAAGCAATATATCCCAAACCAACTCCTCCACCCAAATATGAAGCCACCATCACATTAGGATCCACCACCAATTGAAAGATCGAAGGAAAACGCTCCTGTAAAGTAATCTCCCCACACCACCGATCCTTTTAAAACTGCACACGTATTCCATTACCCACTCGATACTAGATTTGATCCCAAAACCGAACCCTACCCAACCAAATTCCTTTCCACAAACCACATCCATGAGACCCCCCCACCTCCCTGGTACACCAATCACCCTTTCCTAACCCATACTTGGATGCCACCACCCTTCGCCAAAACTGATCCCATTTATTGGAAAACCTCCACAACCACTTTCCCAACAAAGCCAAATTAAACTTACACAGCCTCCTCACCCCCAACCTCTATCCTCCTTAGGACAACAAATCTGCTCCCAACTAACGAGGTGATACCGAGCTTTCCCACCATCACTTCCCCACAAAAAATCTCACTGCAACTTCTCCAAACGACGAGCCACGAACACAGGAATGACATGGACTGACATAAAATAAGTCGGAATACTACTCAAAACGCTCTTCACCAAAGTCAGCCTTCCATCCTTAGACAAATATTGTCTCTTCCACCCCGCCAATCAACGTTGCACACTCTCTAACACCCCATCCCACTGTAAGTTTTCTGAAGAGAATTAACTCATATATTCAATTGTTATTGTTTACAAAGAGTTCGTCGGTTTATATAGCCCTAATGTACGACTGAAAAAGGAAATACACAGATTCATTCCTATTACACCACCACAATTTTGCCTAATTCCTAATATACACAAGTATGCCATATATACATATTGCTCACACCCCCACTCAAACTCAAAGTGTTTTAGCAGAAAACACGGAGAGTTTGCTAAGAAGAAACTGAAATTGAGTGGTAGTGTGAGTCTTGGTGAAGAAGTCAGCAAGTTGCAAAGCCGAGGAGACGAAAGGCAGCAAAATAGTGCCAGACTGTAGATGCTGTCGCACAAAGTGACAATCAATCTCAACGTGTTTTATCCGTTCACGGAAGACAGTGTTGTGGGCAATCTGAATAGCACTGCAGTTGTCACAATAGAGAGAGGTTGGAGAAAACTGAAGTACACCCAAATCAAAGAGAAGACAACGAAGCCAAACAAGCTCGGCAATAGCATGAGCCATAGCACAGTGCTCAGCTTCAGCAGTAGAGCGAGCAACAACAGTTTGTATTTTGCTTTTCCAAGAGATCAAAGAATCGCCAAGAAACATACAGAACCTAGAGATGAACTTGCGATCATTAACATCACCAGCCCAATCAGAATCAGCATAGGCCACTAAATCTAAAGAGGAAGTAGAGGACAACAATAAGTCCTAAAAGATGGTACCCCGAAGATAGCAAAGAATGCGAACCAAAGCAGCCCAATGGGTAGAGCGAGGAGCAAAAACAAACTGACTAACCACATGAACAGCATAAGCAAGGTCAAGGCGAGTGACAGTCAAATAAACTAAACAACCCACAAGCTCGCGATAGAACATAGGATTATCTAGAGAGACACCATCAGTAGAGTTAAGCTTCACATTAAGCTCAATAAGTGTATCAGAAACCTTAGTATCAGTAAACTGGCACAATGAATAACCTCATTAGCATACTTGGCCTAAGACAGAAAACAATCCGTTGGATAAAAGGCAACCTCAATACTAAGAAAATACCGCAAATGACCCAGATCCTTTATTTCGAAGGTGTAGAAGAGATGTTGCTTGACCTCCAAGATAACAGAAGAGTTAGAACCAGTGATGATCATATCATCCACATAGAGGAGGAAAGCAACAAAACCAGCCGAGGTATGTCTCAGAAACAAAACAAAGGCAGAAGCAAAAGGATGAAACCCAAGCTCGGTAACAATAGTCTGAAAGTGATCATACCAAGTACAAGGAGACTGCTTCAAACCATATAGAGCACGTCGAAGATGACAAACCTTCCCAGAGGAGTGGAGAAGACCAGGGGAAGGACGCATGTAGACTTCCTCAGTGAGATGACCATTAAGAAAAGCATTCTTAACATCCATCTGATAGAGAGGCCAATGGCGAACAGCAACAACAGAAATCAAGGTATGGACAGTAGTCATCTTGGCAACAGGGGTAAATGTCTCCTCATAATCAATACCATACTCCTGCGAGAAACCCTTGGCAACTAAGCAAGCTTTGTAGCACTCGAGAGAATCATCAGAATGAGTTTTCACTTTATAGACCAATTTGCAACCAACTAGATTCTTGCCAACAGGCAAAGGAACCAACTCCCAAGTGTTAGTCTTCTGCAAGGCAAACAACTCATCCTCCATAGCTTGAACCCAATTAGGATCCTGACAGGCCTCCGTGTAAGACTGAGGTTCTGATAAAGAATGAATAACAAACAAAAAAGTACAATAGGAAGCAGAAAAATATGTATTAGACCAACCCAACCTATTTGGAGGACGACGCTCACGAGTAAGATATCGGTGTGCAACAAGATCAGAGTCGTCAAAAGCAGAAGGAGCAGCAACAGGAATAGAGACAACTGATGGTGAGGGAGCCTTGTGACGAGAATAGACCAACAACAGAGAGGAAGAAAAAGCCGAAGGAGAAGAAGGAGCCATAGGTGACGCAAACGGAAAAATAGGAATGACCTCAGGAGGAACAATAGAGATGTACTCATTAAACGGAACCTCTGAAGTAAATGGGTCAATGTGAACCAAATCATCTTTGGAAACGGGAGCAGTTGGGGGGGGGGGGAGGGAAAGCTGAAAGTAAGACGTTCGAGAAAGGCAACATGACAGGAGACATAAAGGCGACGAGAGACAGAGTCGTAACAGCGGTAGCCTTTCTCAGTAAAGACTGTAACCTAAAAAAACACACAAGACAGACCTGGCATTGAGTTTGGTCCTATCTTTACGGAGAAGGAGGACAAAACAAGTAGACCTAAAGACACATAGGAGGGAATAATTGAGAGGTTTGGAATACAGAGCCTTATAAGGGGATTGCCTGGAGAGTAGGGGGTCAACATGCGATTAAGGAGGAAAGTAGCAGTAAGAACTGCCTCACCCCAAAATGGTGCCAGAACAGAGGCAGATAGAAGGAGAGATCAAACTGTCTCAAGCAGATAACGATGTTTACGCTCAAAACGACCATTTTGGGCAGCGGTATCAGTACAGGAGGTTTGGTGAATGGTGCCCAATGTAGCTATACTCACAAAATTCAATTTTAAAGTATTCCCCACCCAAGTCAAACCGGAGTATTTTAATTGTGACTCCAAACTACGTAGTGATCATAGACTGAAAGGTACGATATATCTAGTAGAAGTCAGATTTATGAGCCATAAGATAAACCCAGGTATAGCGGGTACAATCATCAACAAAGGACACATAGTACGTAGAACCCCTTTTAGTGAGAACAGGAGAAGGTCCCCAGACATCAGTATGTACAAGAGAAAAACAGGAAGCAGAAATAGAAGTACTGTTATACTAATAACTATACCCGAAGAATGTCACATCATCAAATGACACAATGGGAAACAAACTACCTAGGGTAGAATGCTAAGAACCTTCAACATAAATTTAAAATTTCTCGCATATTGAAGTGGGAAGATGTTGAATGTGATAACAAGAGGCCAAAACTGAAACAAAAGCGTACTGAGACCTTTTATAATCATACCTTGATTCAGTTGAACGTAATTTTATGGAACCAAATCATGTCTCACTTTTAGTCTTCATTTACGTTTGCGTAGGTTTGTTTCATGTTGGTATTTACTTGCAAAGCCTTGAATTTGTCTTCTACCTTTAATCCATAACCTTCACCAACATAATCATTAGCATTTAGTAGAATTTTTAAATTTTTCTATAGATGTCGAGCAGTTTTGAACAAGAGCTACTGATCTAGTAAGAACTGCTTCTAGTGCACTTGTCAAGCATCAATAAATGGGTACTATTAAGTCCCCAGAGAATGCCTCAGCCGAGGGCTGCATTCCCTCAATAAAGAGACTCAAGTTCAAGTCACATTAACTTACCTATCTATATATATAACCATATGAGTACTTTAATGCACTTCCCCTCTTTATAAAGTAGCATTCTTTAACTATCCTCATAGGGGATTGAGGTTTCATTGAGTTGAATGAGATATAACTCAGCATAGGTAGTACTAACCGGGGTGAAGGGTTCATCGCACAGTTAAAGCATATGTCACAAACACTGGGGAGAGAAGGGATGTCCAGTTGAGAGACAAAGCAACCTAGCAGAGAGAGAGAGAGAGAGACAGAAGAGAGCACCAAAGTACTGGAGTTCCAATTGAGCACAAGAATGACCTCTCAAAGAGTATCATGTAGAATCCTCGATGTAAGGAGGACACCACCATCCATCGATCGGTCCCTCAGAACAAACTTGCTAAATATTCCAGAATTTTGTTAGCATATGTCAGGGCCTATCATTTTGTTACGATTTGCCTCAATCATTGAGATTTCATACATAAGTCTGGTGGCATGGTCTCCCCCAAAGAGGGCCAGCCTAAGGAACTAAAATTGTGCGGTATCACAGCAAGTGACACCTCTATCCCTCGCCACAGAGCCACAAGACAACAGAGTCCTAGCGTCCCAGAGTGCCTTGGTGAAGATTTTAGCACACCTAAGTCCTGCCTCTTGGCGTAGGTATGCATAGAAATGGCACAGTGAGTAATGCAGCGGAAGAAAAGGCTAGCATAATACAACAACAGCAGCGCGGTAGAAAAACCGCACCATGTGAAGCCATTGGCCTCAACCTTTAAGGACCTGAGTGCACGATTTACTCCACTCAAGACTTAGGTGCATAGTTAATGCCAACAAGTCCTCCAAATATGTCTGTAGACAGGCCCGCGGGGGGACCTCGCAACAGCTCGGATTCGATTTGTGTTACAGTTCTTAATCTGAACCAAAGAGTCCAAATCCGGCAAATCGTTTTGAGAAAACAGATTTTTAGAAAAGAAGTGCCAAACATGGACTACTTTGCCAGGTACAGAGTCACCACCTAAATATTTTATTTTTGGGAAATTTAGGAAACCCTAACTCGTTTGCCTAAGGCCACGTGTCCGTCATCACCAAAGTTGCCTCGGCTTGGGAACTTGGGTACGATTGGGGAAGGTCACTTCGTGAGCACTCCCGCTCGCCCAATCAAAGATCGGCCTCTACTAACCATGATATCTAGTTTTGAAAACATTGTGTGCTCTTATTCCGGTTATTAGCCTAGATTTACTATGTGATGCGCACAGCATACAAGTATAGACTGGGTCGCCTGAATTGGAACAAAACATTTCATATTTGTTTGTTTGAAAATGATTTGATGGTGCTACCCGCAGGTAGGCTAAGACGTGGATTTGCCACCCTCAGGTGGGCTTAGAAAACATGATTTTACCACTATCTAGTGGGCTTAAAACATACATTTGATGAACTGTTCCAATTCAAATAACCCAACCTTCACCCACAGGCATTCAGGCAGTTATATCACATAAGCAAATAGCCTCATGGTAAGCATGTTATTCATGACAGTCACTCACACGCATGCAAGGATGCTAAAGCATAAAAACTCACCGAGTACTCCAAGCCAAAACAGAAGCTAATTAGAAATCCATGCATGATCCTAATTATACAGAAATGCCTAATGCAACACATGCAAAAATGCAACTATAGCAGGCTCGGCTATTCTAAACATGGCATATGAGATGCAACAGCTATCAAGTATTCAATTTGGAATTAAAATACAAATGCAGTTAGTATGATGCGCCGAGCCCGGTGCATGCAAGACAGATGAATGAATGCAAACATGCTATCATACTGTATGCTAATTGAAACATGCCCTAATCTAACCATCATAAGCGGGTAAATAAAAGGGAAGAAAGACGTGGGGTTAGAAGACATACATCACACACACGCACACTTATTACAATTATGCCCTCGCACAGAGGGTCCGAATAAATAATATACAGTCCCGAATAGTACAGTCCAAATAAATAATACAGTCCAAATATGTACAAAATCCTAATTAATTACCAAATTAACTAAGAAAACAATAAACTGGCATGCAAGCCAGGGACTGCCTTGACTCTTCTTCAAATGATGAATGATGCATAACTGGGTTGCCTTTGCGCGGAAATCCACTGTGATGCCCCAATTAGCCTCTGTTTTGCAATAATTTTTGGAAAGCGCACCAACCCCCGGAAGACTGCTAATTCTTGATTTGCTGCAACAGAGAGCAGGAAAGGGGCATGGCAATGTATTTTCACGAATGTATGCATGCCTCGATCCTCGTGCCACCAATCACGTATCTCGATGCATGATGGCCGAGGAGTCGAATCGCACAACTCAATATGAAATGAATGCACAGGAAAACACAACAAGACCTAACTCCATCATGGATAATCCGGAGTGTCGGTGACTGGGAAATTGAGACACGTTTCGTCACTCGGAGTACGAAACGCCCCTCGTTTCCTGTGCTCGGGCTAACTCCTATCCCGAACACAATGCAATATGCATGACATGCATGAATGCAAACTAAGATACAACCTAACATGCACAATGCTATGAAATGGCATACACGATGCACGAAGTAACATGGTATACACAATGCGCTAACATACAACCTAGCATACACAATGCTATGAAATGAAACGGCATACACAATGCATAATGGACTTACACCAACACAAGTGGACCTCAGCCACACTCACATAGGAGGCCATTAGATGAAAATGAGACACTCGAAATGCGTGCACACGTGCACGCAAACCGAGGACCGACCCTAAGGCACCGAATGCCACTCTAACAAGACACATGGCAAGACATGGAATATGACATACTAGCATGCAAATTTCAGTAGCAAAAATTGATGCAAAACAGCCCCGAAACATGGCAAAAGTGCACCCGATGCATGAAATGAAACCCGAAATCCAAAATTAGGCACATGGAATGACTTATAGCTATACAAAGCATGCATTATTTGAACATGAAGCATGAAGACAGAAGCAAGGCAGTCCCAAAAAATGCATATTTACAGTTTTAAGCAAGGCCAAACAGTGAACACAAATGGGGCTAAGCTAGCATACAAAAATGGCCCTAAAATTGAGATAATGAAGCAAGTAGCAGCTGCTGGCCCCAAATGGCCGAGAGCCCTTCAACAAAGTTGAAGAGGGGCTCAAAACATGGCATTTTACAGTTAGTGACCAAACCCAAAACAGTGCACAAGCAAGCCTAAAATACTATGCAAGATAAGGCCAAAAAGAGGGCTTCAACACAAAGTATACAAAGGATGCCTCAAACAGCAAAAGACCCTTAATGAAACATGAAGAGGGGGTCAAAATAAGGCTATTTACAGTTCGGACCAGAGCCCAAAAACAGAAGCACAAGGGGCTAACAAATCATGCAAAAATAAGGCCAAAAGAGGGATGTAAAGGCAAGTGGCAAATGGAAGCCTCAAACAGTGATGAGCTTTTCAACAATGTTGAAGAAGGGCTCAAAATAAGCCACTTTACAGTCTATGACAGAGCTCAAAACAGTTTATACATAGGCCAAAATAATATGCAAGAAAATGGCATACAAGGGAGGTAATGAAGCAAGTGCAAAAAGGAAGCCTCAAACAGTGAGAGGCCCTTAAACAAACATGAAATAGAGCTCAAAAAAATGCTATTTTCAGTTAGGGTCGGAGCTCAAATATGCAAGCAAGTATGGCTAATGTATTGAGCAAGAATAGGACCAAAAAGAGGAGAGAAGGACTTACCCTTAAAGACTCAACTTTAGCAACCTCTTGGCACAAGAAGTGGTGTTCCTCAGCTCTGGAAAACAGCTCCAAGTGGCTGGAATGGAGGTTGGAGAGGTGGTGCTATGTAGTGTAGTGTAAATGATGCAAGGACCCTAAAGTTTGGAGTCTTGGAAGAGAGGGAAATGGAGAGTGTATGCAAGAGAGCTCTAAAGCAATTTTCTAACCCCTCAAAACCAGCTGAGAGTGCTGGTTATATAGACAAAAAAGGATGAAAAAGAGGGGGAAAAATGGGGGGGAAAACTAATTCAAGTTTCCCCCCAAAAGGCCAAACCCTCGGACATAAGGCCTAGAGGAAAACAAAATTCACTTTTAGGACACACTTGGGGAGGGGGTTATGGTCGGCTAGCTAAAAAGGGCAAAAAAGTCATTTCACCAGCTAGGTGGCCAGCCTGCTAGGTTTTCTGGCCGGCCAGCTACTTTTAGGACAAAAAAATGGGCTGCCGGAAAGAAATGTGGCCGGTAGGTGATTGGGAAGTCCAATGGTGGCCATTCAAGTGTCCAAATTGAAGCCCCGGAAGTTAGCTTTCCAATGGTGCAAACCTTGCATCAAAATTCTCCTGTGGAAAAAGTTATGCCCTTTTTGGTGAAGCCGCGCAGATTTCGGTCTAACCGGAGTGATGCCCCACTTCAATCAACCATATCTCCTCTGTCCGGAATTGAATTTAGGAGATTCTTGAGTGCAAAATGAAGCCCCGGGAGTAAGCTTTCCAACGGTAGTGGCCTCATAGCTTGATTCCAAGTATCCAAATGAATAGGCCCAATTCGGCGAGGGCTGCTTGACTCTCTCTTAACGGTTCATGCCCATTTTCTCCCCCGACTGGATTTCTTCCCTCTTCTTTTCTTTTCTTCAACTTCAAACCCCTAAGTAAGGTGTTTTGAAAGATTTTTCAAAGATTTCATCTCTCTTTCATTCATTCCCACTTTGTCCTTGCTTGGTTTACTGAAAAACGCAACATTTAACAAAATGCGAGCGTCGGAACATCGTAGGAACTTTATTTCAAAAACGTTTTGAACGAGAGGGTTTTAATTCTAAAATCTTTTGATCGAGATTGTTTTGGTCCAGAACAGGGGTATGAAGTTGAAATTTGACTCTCTCTTTGCCGAAGAAATTGCACCTTTCCCCTGCACACCTTTCTCCACCAAGTAAACCATCAGTCACGTCCAAGTCTTAAAGGTAGTCAAAAATGGGGTGTCTCGATTTACTCCACTCAAGACTTAGGTGCATAGTTAATGCCAACAAGTCCTCCAAATAAGTCATCTAAAGTCCAGACATGTGTTCCTTAACAGGCTAACACATGTCGAACCTTGAGCCGATGTGTAAGGTACATGTCATTGTGTACACAACACACAGTGAATATCGGAGATATTCACACTTAGTTTACACCACACACTCGTATCCTGATCCACTTTACGTAAGTTCACTCTCTATATATATACACATACACATATAAATATATATGTCAAATGAGAAACCCAAAACGTCCTTGGCTTTGAGTTAAGATATTCTCAGGGATCTCAAGCCATGGTTGACCAATGCCAAAGCACTATCAAAGCATCCACATGGAAGATTCAATAAGCAGCTTATTTATGAGGAATTAATTTAGTGAAAAGGAATGTTTGGAATTTGTCCAGTTAGATAGCAAATTCAAGGTTTCCTATCTCCAAGAACAAATTATAAGCAATAATATCTACAAGGAAGAAGATGGTCACACATACAACTACCATGAGAGAGCGAGGAAAGACTTACAGACATTTCTTCAAGTTTTCATCAAAATAAGAAACCATCACAGTACAAGCCCCACAACCACCTTCACCACAACCTAGCTTCGTCCCAGTCAGACCTACATCTTTATTAACAGAAAGAAAAATACAATTATATCATGCCACAAAAGAGTAGGATCTGGGAGACTACATAAATTAACAATAGTAAAAGCAATTAGAAAACAAAAAAATATGCAAAAAGAAATAATGAGACTGAATTTAACCTCACATCAGAACATAATGAAGGAAACCTCACTACAAAAACTCACAGAATTGTCTAAGATATTAAAATTCATGAGCTAGACGAGTAGTTGTTGCTTGGTTCTTTGTAAAAGCTTGGGTTAAAGAGTGCTAAGGCAAGTTTGAATCTAAAACTACTTCATGCAAATAGAGCAAAAATTTAGATACATACACAATCCACCTCCTCCCAATATACCTTTTATTCTGCTTTTGGCAGACACTACTGTCCTAACTTCCCCATTTGTTTCAATTTCTTCCAAGATGTAACCACAATAACTAGACCTAGTCAAAGCTCTGAACCTCAAGCTCAATGAACCAAAGCCATAACATTCCTTCTATAGCAGCAAGGTCATCTGGCATGCATTAGCAAAGCCCACACAAATAAACTAACAAAAAAATAAATAAATAAATAAAGTTTCGCTTAGTCCTAACCTAAGAAGCACGCACACTTCTAAGAAGGTGGCGTTTCCGTATGCTTCGTATGCGTTCCATGTCCGTTTCCATGTCGTGTCCGTTTCAGACACCGACAATGTTGGACACTTCCCAACACATGCCCAACACTCGTCAAAACATGTCCTATTTTTGAAAAAATAATAAATAAATTTAACCCGGACACTTAGAGAACACACGTGTCCATTGATAGGACACATGTGTCCATCAATTGGACACACATGAATAAATTTAAACTAAACAACTTAAAATACAATAATAAAACAAAAACAATGTAAATTTGAAAAAACTGAGTGTTATATTGCATTTTTGTATTATCTTTGAATGATACATTCTTATATATGACATATAATAAATATATAAAATTATATACTTCGTGTGTGTCCTCCACATGTCATGTCCTACATTTTTTGAAAATTGGCATGTCAGCCTGTCCATGTCAAATTCATGTCATGTCACGTATCCAAGTCCATGCTTCTTATGTCCTAACAGAATAAGGGAAGATGCCCAAACCTTAGAGCACAGTTGCAACAAAACTGAAATAGCCTGGCGTTTATCTAGGATATGATGGGGATGCTACCGTAATTGCACAACAGACAAGAAAATAAACAATAAATCTAGGGTAAATAACACTAGGGAGATCCCTAATTCCTAGACTCATCAAAATACAAGGTAAAATGATTGACATTACCTTATTAACCCTTTGTTCCTGACCTTCTTTCCTTCAAAGCCTTCTCCACACTCTCACTACATTCATGTTTTTCCCTTTCAAAATCCATCATTTTGAATGCTGATATCAATGTTCAGCTCCCTTGTTGGTTAGAGATTCCAGATTTATCTTGCTTCTTTGGGAAAATATTCCCCAGATTATGCACTTAATAGCAAGAGAACAATCTGCATCGACTTCCTGACGTTTGAAATTGCAGAAGGACCAGATACATGACAGCCATTTAATGCTTAGATGTAATCTGACATTGAATTTTTAGCTGTTGATTACTGTTATAGTGGTTATACATGGCTTTTGCTTATAGCATTTCAGTCATTGAATTGATTACAGTGGAAAATACAGATTAAGATTAAAACAGACTAGTTAACAAATTACTTTTAGCAGTAGATTTTCTGTTCATGCAACTTATGAGCCAACTGACAATCACTTCCGAAATAGGATAGGATTCCAATATTTAACTTTGTTTAGTATATTTCAGGTTCTTACACTCTGGCTTGAGAATCCTTCATTTCCTTCAGTTACTATTCTCACTTATGTTACTTTAAAGTTTAGATCTTAATAACATAAGCACCAACCTACAGGATTCACAAAGAATCACAAGTCACGTCTGTTATTTGCATATTTATTTTCCTATAGCATAACATGGAAGTAAGATCTTAAGAGGGACAATGTAGGGAGGCTGGTGGTTGTAATGAATATGAAATGAGATATTCTTTTTAGAAAATTAGATGATGATGAAGAGAGAGCCCAATGATCAAGGTGATGATTAATGTTGGATAGCTTGATATACATTCTTAGGCCCATTTCCCAACAACTTAAACTTTTGGGACTAGTGGTGATATCAGATCTCAGGTTGGGGGAGGTCTTAGGTTTCAGTCTCTTCATTTGCATTTATTCCCCATTTGCATTCTATTTCTAACATGATATCAGAACTCAGGTTGAGGAGGTCCTGGATTCATTCACGTCTCTTCATTTGCATTAGTTCCCCATTTGCATTATGCTTCTTTCTATGTATGGATGTTTACATCTCCACATGCAAGATAGGGTTGCATGTGAGAGGGTATTGAATAGCTTGATATATACATTGTCATGCCCATTTTCTAACAGCTGAACCTTTTGGGACTAGCAGTGATGATCTAAGAATTACAATTATGCTACTTGTGATAAAAATGGTGATAACAAATTGATGGTAGGGATTGGTGGTGCCAATGGCATTTTGTGGTGGGAGGACCCCGAGGTGGATGATGATCAATCTAATTTGGGCAGATGTTGGGTTTAGATCAAGTGGGCAGTGAGCATGCATCAGTAGTGGCACCTGGTTCACAAAGAACTTGGCCTTTCAAATGTTTAATTAGGTTACATCGACAACAGTGGGTTCTATTATTGGCTAAAGTGATGGGTATTCTATGGCAATCACTTTGCAATTATTTTCTCCCTCTATGATTAATCTTTCCTTCTGTTCTTAATCTCTCAAAGATACCATTCATGCCCATAAATTTAGTAGCCCATAGCTAACCCAAGTGATTTGGATTAACATTTGTGTATCCTTAGTTACAAGGAGATAAAATAAATTTAAGAATATATTCTAAAGAGGGGCAATCAAAAAATAGCAAGCTCAAACAAAAACAACTAAAACCAGTAATGTCTCATGTTGTTGTCTATGTATTTCAGCACATGGAAAGTTAATAAGCACTTCAATAGAATCAAACAAATATAAATATTGCAGAAGAATCCCTAAACTTACATAAGAATAGTATAAAATGCAGCATCCCACGAACAAAAATATATAGCCAAGGATCTCCTAATTGTTGGATCAACAAAAGTAAGGCATAGAAAATAAGATAATTTTTTTGAATGTGAGACCAGACCTCCATTAAACCGAGCAAGATCCAAGTATTCCATTAACAAAATATTCAGCCAAGGATCACCCAGTTGCTGTATAATAAAAGTAAGGAGTACAAAATAATATAAAATTTTTGCATACAAGACCAGACCTCCATTAAACTGACCAAGATATTGGCTGCATTTTTCTTCCCTCATTTGCTTCAGCAACCAAACATACCGTAACTTCATAAACAAAGAAACATAATACCAAAGCAAAAGAAGCCTAAATTTAAAATTCTCCTCCATTTGGATGTTGAGTTGACTGAAACCTCCACTCAGATTAGAAAAAACCAAACCAGCTGCTAAGCTTGGGTCCAAAGTTTTCCTTTATTTTCTTCTCTTTCCCATCCTTGGCATTCAACTACACATAACTTCATCAAAAACAAAAAAACAGAATTCTAAAACAAAAGAATACTGAATGGAACTCTTCTCTATTCTGTTTGCTCGGATAGAAGACACACAACACACTCAATTCCGCAAAATCCTGACAATCTTCCTGAATTTGGGCTCAGTAATCTCTATTCAATTCTTTTCCTAACTTTTTAAACGACCAAAGATATCATAATTTCATGGACATGTATAAGAGAATATCTCAAAAACAAAGTAACACTGAATCAACAGCACTACTTGCTTTGCAGAAAACAACAGACCCCAACTCTACTCAGCATTATTCCAACCATCTTTTTTAATTTAGGATTAATTTTCGTCAATTTCCTGGACAACCCACATCGCATAACAATTAGAAAATATATATATATTAAAAAGCAAATAAACCAGCATAATCCACGTCTCCCATGGTTGACGAAAAAAATTTTAAAAAAATAAAAATATATTAAATAAAAATAAAATAAAAAAGCCCTTCAATTAGAAATTAACAAAGTACAGTAACAAACCAAAAAAAGGAAAAGAAAACAAAAGTTAAAATCAGAAACAATACAAGTACGTACATACAACTAAGCATGGTCAACCGTCTGGCTTGGTACCCGCTTCAAATTATAATTCCATTTTTTTTTTTTTTTTTTCCCTTGGGTTTTCTCAGCATCCAAACAGGACGTAGAACTGATTGGAATTTAGAGAGAGAGAGAGAGAGAGATATTTACCTCGGAGATACTCAAGCAGAGTCAAGTGAGCCAAACCATCAGGTAGGACTCGACGAACACCATTAACGTACAAGATTGGTTCCCTGGATTCTTCCCCGATCGTGTCCAATTCATCTTCTTGCTTTAACGACCCCATCGTGTTACAGATACGGATAGATTAGATATATAGAATCAGTAGACAAAGTGCACAAGCTTGATCGAGAATGGGATGGAGCTGCAAAGGTAAGGTGCCGTTTGGTAACAGTCTTCAATTTATATTTACAAAATTTAAAAAATTCAAATAAAAAATTTTTTGACTTATAAATCAATGATCTCAATTTATAAATTTTTGAATTTAATAAAAAAAATGTAAACTAAAAAAATGAGTTTACGTTTTAAATTTTTAAATTTTTTTTTTTTTACCACTTAACACTAGCCACCACCTGTTACTATTTTTCCCCGTCTTCCGCTACCACCACCCACCCCCACCACCACCACCACCCACCACCCACCCCACCACTACCTGCTACCACCACTCACCAACCACCTGCCACCACTACCACCACCCATTCGATACCACTCACCACCCGCCACCGTCACCCACCCACCCACTCGCCACCCACCTGACACCACCACCCGTCACCACTTACTCGCTACTACCCACCACCACCCACTCGCTACTACCCGCAACCACCCACCACCACCCGCCATCCGCCACCCGCCACCACTACCCACTCGCTATTACTCACAACTCGCCACCGTCACCCACCCGCCACCACCCACCACTCGCTACTATTTTCCACCACCGTCTTCCGCCACCACCACCCGCCATCATTTTCTACCATCGTCTTCCGCCGCCGCCACTCGTATCCACCCACCATCCCCCACCACTTGTCATTTCTCACTCGTTTTTATATTTTTAAATTTTTTTAAATATTTTATCTAAACCAAACGCATTTATAATTTATATTTTTCTAAAAATAAACAAAAACTAATTTATAAAATTTCTATAAATATAAACTGAAAACGTAAACAGGCCCTAAAAGAAATCAGACTTTGTCCGTGTGTATTATTCAAATGAGTATTGGCAGAGAACCTTGGAAATGGACTGTATTGTCTGAGGACCATATATATCATCAACAGTGATTGACACTAATTTTTTTTTTTTTGGGGGGGAAGGGGGGGGGGGTTGTGTGTGTGTGTGTGTGTGTGTTTGGATGGGTTACCCACCATCCCGGGGCTTTGAGGCTTTTTTTAAATTAAGCCAAATTAATAATTTAATTTTCAAACTAGGTTTAGGTTGGACGAAATTTTTAAACTAGTCTAAAACATGATTGTGAACCACACTTTCAGCATTTTTGTACCTATCGTGCGGAAATTTTGTGAAATCGTAAAAGCGTGTTTACAAACCATGCTTTTAATTAAATTTTTTTTTTCTTCTAAAAACGTGGTTGTGAACCACGCTTTTAAGTGAATTTTTTTTTTTCTAAAAACGTGGTTGTAAATCATGCTTTTAACTATAAAAAAAATTCTTCTAAAAATATGGTTGTAAACTACGCTTTTAATTAAAAAATTTTGTCTTCTGAAAACGTGGTTGTGAACCACGCTTTTACTATTCGCCAAAAAAAACGTGGATGAAAACCACGCTTTCAACCAAAATCCGTTTTTAAGTGAAAGCGCAGTTCATAACCATGCTTTTAAAACTTATATAAAAACTCTCCCAGCCCCATCATTTGCAAACACGCTTTTTATACTTAGGTTTTTCAACTTCAGGCTCTCTCTCACTCTCTCTACTCTCGCTCTCGATCTCTCTCTGCTCTCGTTCCCTCTGCTCTCAAACTCTCTCTCTGCTCTGACACTCTCTCTCTGCTCTCTCTCCGTCCGTGGGTTGCTTTCTCTCGCTGGTATGGCATCTGTCTTTCTCTGTCTCATTTGAAGTTTATGTGTTTATTGTGTTTATGAAAATATGAATGTTGGTACAATGTGGGTAGAATGTGGGTACAATAGGGTTTATGAATGTGAAAATGTTGTGAGTTGATAAAAATGTTGGTAGAATAGAGTTTGTGAATGTAGAAATGTTGTGAATTGACATTGACATCAATGTGGGTAGAATAAGTTTTGTAAATTGAAATTGTGGTTTTGAATTGTGAAAAATTTTTAGGATTTTCAATTGAATGTGAAATCATAAATTAAGGTTAGGGTTTTGAATTGTGAAATCAGAAATTAAGGTTTTGAATTGTGAATCTTCTCTATATTTTTTGCATTGTGAATTGTGAATCCTATCTATATTTTTTGAAATTAAGGTTTTGAATTTTGAATTGTGAATCTGTCTATATTTTTTGAATTGAAAATTTTATTTTTTGCTTGTTAATCCTATCTATATGGTTAAATCTTCTTATTCTTTCTCTTATCTCTTAAGCTACATCATTAGGCCACTATAACTAATACAAACAATTTTTTTGGGTTATTTTAGGAAATATGTTGAAAGCTAATTTTTCTTTTCTTTTTTTTAAAAAACTTTTTTTGGAAAAATGTGTAAAAAAAGTAGAGAAATGATGTGACTCAAAAAAAATTAGAAGTCAAAAAATGACTTTTAACCTCTTTGCCAAAAGAGGCCTTTGAAGTCGTCCTCAAAAATACTATTACCAAAACATTTTATATAAATAAAAAAAATTCTGTTTAAAAATTTTGTTTGAAAAAATTAAAATTTTTGATTTATAAAATGACTTATTCTCGATAATTTTTACCCACTTGAACTATCCAATTGACTTATTCCCTATGCGTCTGGATTATATTTATTCAATTAGGTTTTATATTTTTATGATAGTCAGATGTCTGAATCAATTTACGTATTTCTCGACTAATCATAGAATCCACACCAAACGTCCATTCCACATAGATCGGACAAATCTCAAATAATACCTATAAACATGACCTCAAGAAATTAATAACACATACTGAGAGTTCAACTTGAGACCTGAAAGGAGCATACCTAATTTTTAACACATAATGAGAGCTCATTAATATTAATGAAACTCAAGTTTGACTCGGTTCGGCTCGATAATTTTTTTTAATGTTATTTATATTGTTTAAATAAAAATAAAAGAGTCGAGCTTGACGAACTGAACCAAGCCCTTAACAAGCTCAGTCGAGCTTGTTCATGAAAAGTTCGGCTCATTTGCAGCCCTATTTGAAACGACTCATGATTGGGAATTTGGGAGAAGTATTTCAAATATCACCATACTTTACTAGAAATAATATAAAATTACAATTCATAATTATTAACTTTTAAATTTTTTATTTTTATCTTTTATAACTGAGTATCTAAGTCAATTTATACACACCTCGATTAAATTTAAAATTATAATATATGCATCAAAAGAGAGTCTTAAAGCATTTTAATTAATAGTCCATAGAAATTTCCTAGGTAAGAAGAAAAGAAAAAAAAAAACGCACTTTGATGGCTAAACCTGTGTTTCATAATACCAAATAATTGCTACGAATGGCCCAATAGATTGACATAGATTTGAATGGAGATTGACATAGATTAGTATCCAAAATTTACTACATAGATTTAACCACCAACATAAGTCCATAAGCCAAGGCACAAACCTCTTTTGAGAACATGAAAAAAATTAATTTATTGGTTTATTTTGATTATATTATCTCTCTATTTTTTTTTTTGTATGTTTAAAAAAAAAAGTAAATAAATTAATTTTTTTTCTTACTTTTCAAAACAAGCCAAAATGAGATTTTTGTTTGAATTTCATAACAAAGCCTCTATGACCTCTAAAAAGTAGACGAGGGTTACCATTTTACATAGGAAATAACTTTGTCATTAAGGTCTCTAATGGCACAAGTTTGAGCAAATAAAAGTAACTTCTCTTTAATTGTCCATAAATCTCAAGAATTGGATCGTCAGTTTTAAAAAATTAAGAACAATGTTTGAAATAAAAATTAAAAACAAATCATACAAAATCAGTCGAGTTATTTCAACTCAATGAAAAAAATAATAATTTCATACAAAACGTACACTATGATTTAAGATTTTTGTATGACTTGTCCAATTTTGTCCAATCTCACTGCATAAATACAATACTTGATAGAAATTATACTATAAAAGTATATGAAGAGAAAAATAAAACAAGAATCTTTATAATGTCTTAAGATTCAAAATTAGGCCTCGTTTGGCAAGTGGCCCTTTTAGCCAAAAAACCAAAAAGCCAACAACCTATACCAAAAAGTCAAAGATTCCCTTCTCTCTATTTTTTGCACATCTTTTTGTAAAAAGTCAAAAAGTCACCCTAAACATACTAGTTTTTTTAACATCACATTTTAGCCAAAAAGTCAAAAAGTTACTAAAAAAAATGTTCCCAAACGAGGCCTTAGTGATGTATCTGTCTACTTTATCGAAATACTAAAAAAATAGATCATGATTTATCAAAATAAAACAAAATAAATGTTTTTTAAATTGCTCCCACTTACATGCGTACGATTAAATCATTGCCCAAATTAAGAGTTGTGTAGAGTTATTATTATTTATTTATTTATTTGAAGTTAATGCCTTTTAGAAATTGATCATATTGAAGGAGGGAGGCCCTTGCCGCAATAGTAAGATTGTTTTATTATGCTGATAAAAATATAAAATAAAATAATTCTATTATAATTTGAGTGCTATGGATTCAAAATTTTATAGAGTTTGCTAGTATTTTGAAAAATTTTGTCCGTCCATATATATTTTGTGTACAGTTCTATAACCACTTTTGTGTTCTTAGACTTGTTCAAAATCTGAAGTTATTGCTGCTATGTGATTCAAAATTTCTTTTTGTTTCAAATTCAATAAACATTTTTGTATAGGACATCTAGACATATATATGAATTCAAAAAGGATCATTGCAACAAAGCATATCCAACTTCAAAAAGAAATATTTTGATGTCGCATAGAGTGACTTAATCATATACAAAAGTTACCATATTATAAAATTAATTAGGGCTTTTTTAAAATAAATAAAATTAAATTAATGGTAGTGCTTTGATGGCTCCACTCGTTTGATGCATCTTAAGCATTTTAATAAATTTATATTATTACACGAATGCTTAATCCAATGGGAAAGGCTATTACCCATGAAATTGACTATCTTATTGAAGATAATTAATGATTATTCCCAAGTTTTCATGTGAAGAGAAATACACTATCTAGATGAGTAGTCTTACATGAAAGAAACTTTCTAAAAGTTATTTTTTGAGTGAAGTATTTTTACCAAAAGAAATGGAACCAGGTTTTCAAAATGTAACAGTGCATTTAGAGAGCGGCGATGGGTTATGGGGCAAGGGGGAGGGGAGGATGATTGTAGAGGCAGTGTGGGTTTTGATGGCATTAGGCTGTAGCAGGAAACAGGGCCTTTTCCCAAATTAGGCAAAATAGCAACTTATTTCCCAAACTAGGCTTAGTTTGGACGGAATTCCCAAACTAAGCTAAAACGTGGTTGTAAACCGCGCTTTCACCGTTTATCTAACCCTTCCGCGGAAAATTTGTAAAATCATAAAAGCGTGGTTACAAACCACGCTTTTAATTAAAAAGACATGTTTACAAACCACGCTTTTAAGTTTTTTTTTTTTTTGTTTTTTTTTTTTCATAAAACGTGGTTTCAAACCATGTTTGTAAATAATTTTTTTTTTTTAGAAAACGTGGTTTCGAGCCACGCTTTCAATATCATCATGCACTCACTCCACGCACTCACTCTTCTCTCTCTCTCTCTCTCTCTCTCTCTCTCTCTCTCTCTCACACACACACGCACACACACAAACACTCATCACTCACACACACATACATCAAACCAATATAATTTTTAATATATATAAATTTTATTTTATAAAATTGAGATCAATATTAAATATATATAATAATTTATAATAGCAAATAAT
The DNA here is from genome assembly GCA_025200525.1 of Camellia lanceoleosa. NCBI lineage: Eukaryota > Viridiplantae > Streptophyta > Magnoliopsida > Ericales > Theaceae > Camellia > Camellia lanceoleosa. Next base: position 94,266,902 of record CM045768.1, read on the forward strand.
AATCAACTATATAAAATGATTACTTTTTTATTTTAATTCTTAAATTTTTATTTTTTTATTTTAAGGTTTAAGATTTAAGGTTTAATTCTTAATTTTTTTTTTAGTTTATGTTTTTAAATTTTTGTAAATATTTTGTTCAAACCAAACGCGTTTGTAATTTATGTTTTTCTAAAAATAAACAAAAACCAGTTTATAAAATTTTTGTAAACATAAACAAAAAACGTAAACGTTACCAAACGCTACCTTAGTGTTTACGGATAAAATTTATTTTTTTTTATTTTAGGGTTTAGGATTTAATTCTTAAAATTTATTTATTTTTATTTTAGGGTTTAGGATTAATTGTGAAAAAATAATTGAAAAAAAATTATTTAAAAAAAATTATTTGAAAATAAATTATTTAAAAAAAAATTTGAAAACTGAAAACGTAAACTCATTTTTTGAGTTTACGTTTTTTCATCAAATTTATAAACTGAGACAAATTTAATGAGATGGACAAATTTACGTGTATTAAAATAACTCTTTCAATAATGAGTTTGTGAAAGGTTTGTTTAATATTTGTCTATGTAACTGTTAAGTATTGTACTCGTTACTTTATTTTATGTTTTGTGTTATGTTCAATGTTTTCACAAATGATTTTTGTGGAATACTTATGTTTGAACTAGCTACGGCATTCTAAAGTGTTATAAGTGTTATAGTCATACCTTTATTTTGTTTTCCTATTCGTATTAGTAATTAGCAAATTAGATACTTTATATATGTTGTGTGAAGTTTTATGTAAATATTTCGTGGTAACAAATATTTAGTTTCGAAAAATCTGCAAAAGTAGGCTTAGTTTGGGAAATAAATTCGTATAAGGGCTTAGTTTGGGAAAAGCCCCGACAAAATTTCTTCGAAACTGCGCAAAATGTTCTCTGAGAGGGTGCGTGTCTCGAGGCCATTATTTTCTTCTTCTTTTTTAATTTTAAATTTTAAATTTTTTATTTGCTGTTTTTATTTTTGTCCATCATCGATCTTTTTTAAATCATATTTGAATTATATAACAAAATAAAAATTTATTTAAAAATTTATATTTAAATAACAATTTAAAAAATATCAGGTAAATTAAGCAAATATTTAATTTACATTTTTTACACAATTCACTACTCTTTAGACAATGCATGCTGTTTATTTTTTAAAAATTTAATGTAAAATTATTTATGTAAATATCAAATTGATCGTACATATAATTTTATCATTTTTTTAAAAAAATAATGGATGTGAAACTTAGGAATTGCTGTACTTCTGATAATCGTACAAATTGATTTGATAATCGTACATATAATTAAGCAAATAGCGGATGTTTGTAACAACCCTATCGATTATCGATAAATCTTTGAATTAGCTATCAGTTCTTGTTAAGCGTAATGATAATGACTGATAATTGGATTAACTGAAGTACTGAATGGACTGATTGAAATCGAAACTGAAATTGAATAAGTTTATTTATTGAATTGCACATTGCATCTGTTTGATTGATTGAATATCTGTTTGAGTTGGTGTGTTTAAACTGCTAATTGAAGGCCTTATCGGCGTCAATTAGGAATCGCTGTTTTTGAAATCAGTAGAATATTTGTGATTTAATGGTATAACTATCTGAATTGTGATTAGGTATGATTAAATTGATTAACTTAGACTAAAAATTAAGCTAATTGAAGACTTAGGCCTATTTACGATTTTGCCATTGGTAGTGGGCCTTTATTATATTATACTTGAGCCTTTATTATATACTCAAACAAAGCTTTCATCAGCCCGTTTTGTTGCCTCACAACTGGCTAGAGAGTGAGAGAGAAGGGAGAGAGAGAATTGGACTCAAATTGTTGAAATTGCTAGAAGAACTTGAAGATTTGAGGCATAGATTGTATAATTGAGCTTGTCATCTTGTAATTCAAGGTCTAAGGTAGCATTCCATCTTCTTATTTTAGTGTTTGAGCTTAATCTTGCATGATTCATGCCCAATTAGAGAGCTAGGCCATGATTTAGTGCAAATAGGTTGGATTATGCTTGAATTGTTACATGCATGCTTGAATTGGTGCATTTTGAGTTGAGTTCATGTGAAGAAGGTACATGCATGCTCATGTTTCTATCAAAGTCCATGTTTTCATTTTGTTTTCCAACTATTGAGCTCATTAGAGCAAGATTTGAACCTTGAATTTGGTAAAAAAACTCATGCATTGTATGTTTTGAAATTGTTCTTGGAAATGGGTTTGAATTTTGGATTTAATTGACTCACCTTTGGGGCTTGAATTCATAAATTGGCTTTTGAAACTTGTTATACATTGTTTTGGGATGTATTTTCCAGAATTTGGGCCCAAGAGGTCGAGAATTGAGTTGAGAATGCTTGGTTTGAGCTTGGAAGGCAAATCTGGAAATTCCAGATTTGGCTTCTTCGCTCCAGCGAAGGATTCCTCGCTCGAGCGACCAACGTTTTCTCTGAGCCACGCTCGAGCGAAGGATTGGTGGCTCGAGCGTAAAAATCGAGCATCCAGTACTTTTACTGTTTCATCAGACCGCTCGAGCGAAGGATTGTTCGCTCGAGCGAAGCCTTTGATTTTGCAACCTCGCTCGAGCGAAGGAAGGCTCGCTCGAGCGAGACCCTTGTTTTCAGCAACTTTTGAAAAATGCCTTCCAACTGTATTTTTGCATCCTCATCCCATCCTAGGCATTCTTAGGCCTAGTTTAAGGCATCTTAATGAGGACTTAGACATAGAACCACACCGAAGAAATTTAGGGATTTAATTATCATCCTTCCCGACTGTGAAACTTAGTGTGCGTTCTATTTGTTAACTGTTTAGGGTTGGCTCTCAGGGACGCGCTCTAGCTGCTAATAGCCCAATCTCTGTGAGTAACAATTGTGTAAAGATATGTTCAAAATGGTTATCTTTGAATCTTGAATCGAACTGTTTATTGAATCGCTATTGTTTCTTGAATGAATGTATGTCCTGTATTACAGGCTGTATTGTGGCATCCTTAGCAATTCTTATTCTTATTCTGAGCTCTGTCGGTTCCTTGTGGAACCATCTTTATCTTGATTGATGGCCATCATTCTTGTTGGAGTGTTCAAGACCCGGTCCTTTGGACCTACTATTTATAGGCTAATGGATGTACCACATATGGTGATTGATTGAAATCTTGAAAGATAAAATCTTGTTTAATGAACTGATTTCATTCTTGTAGGACATTCATTCATAACCTCTTTACGCATTATGTTATTCACGGGTTTTAGCTCACTGTTTATATATATATGTAGGTTCTCGTGACTGCAGGAGCTAGGAGCGTGGGTTGGTCCCTAGTTTTGTCAAGCCAGCCTATGTACCTCACTGCGAGGTTCCGAATTGCCATGCTATGGCTTGGGGTGTTTTTGTGTCCCCATCGGTCTCCTTACTGTTTTGTACTACTGTATAGGCATCTCTTTTTTTCTTTATCTTGTTATCGAGGGATTAGGTCCCCGTACTGAATGTTTGTATATGATTGTATAGACTGTACATAGACTGTACTGTATGAATGCATGAAAAATGTTTTTGGCATACAGATTTTCACAGCTCAATGGACACTAGTTACTTACTTTATTATACCTAAACCCATAGGGCCGGGTTTGGGTCGTGACAATGTTGTACTTCTTTTACTGAGTTGGGCCTCTCTAGATCCTGAATTGCTTTGATTTGAGAAGGGTCTACCTCTATACCTCGGTTGGTCACCAGGAAGCCTAGGAATTTGCCTGATCTTACGCCAAATGCACACTTAGATGCATTAAGGCGCAACTTGTGCTTCTTTAGGATTTGAAACATCTTACCTAGGTCCCTGAGATGGTCATTCTCATCCTTGCTTTTGACTACCATATCATCGATGTAAGCCTCCATTGTTCTGCCTAATAATGGTTCAAACATCTTGGTAACTATTCGCTAGAATGTTGCCCCTGCGTTTTTTAGGCCAAAGGACATGACCTTGTAGCAATACAGTCCTCTTGGCGTTGTAAAGGATGTGACCTCCTGGTCTGGTTCATACATAGCGATCTAATGGTAACCTCTGTACGCATCAAGAAAGCTAAGTCGATTGTGTCCTACCGTTAGGTCTACCAATTAGTCTATCCGTAGTAGGGGAAAGCTGTCTTTTGGGCATGCCTTGTTGACTGTTTTGTAGTCCACGCAGACACGCCATTTTCCATTCTTCTTTGGCACCACTACTGTATTGGATATCCACTTGGGATAGTGTGCTTCTCTGATAGCTCCTGCTTCTAGAAGATTCCCCACTTCTTCCGCCACTCTCTCGACGTGGTGGAGTGCTGAGCTGCGAGTGCGCTGTATAATTGGTCTGGCAGTTGGGTGGACATTCAATTGGTGACAGATGAAGTTTGGGTCAATGCCAGGCATGTCATACGGCGTCTAGGCAAACACTTCGATGTTAAAGGTCAAGAATTCCATGACCTCTATCCTCTTAGTGCTGGACATAGATGAGCCAAGCAAAAAGAACTTTTCTGGGTTCTTTTCATCTATCCTTACCTATACCAAGTTTTCCACTGCCTTCTGTTCAGCGGCTTTGCCAACATCCGCAAACAATTCATTTCTCTCAGGTTCTTCCACCATCTGAACATATCCTTTGGCAGCGCGGCTGCCATTTACGATGACGAAACATTGTTTGGACATGATCTGGTCTCCAAAGACCTCTTCAATTACTCCGGCTTTGTTGGGGAACCGCATTACTTGATGGTAGGTTGATGCTACCGATCGCATGGCATGCAGCCATGTTCTTCCCAAGATTATGTTGTAAGTGGAAGGGACTTTCAATACCTAGAATTTCACTTGTTTTGTCATGCTTACTGCTCTAACTGAGAGGATTATCTTGCCAACTAGCCACTCTGGCGTTGAGTTGAATCCGATCAGGGGAGATACAGCAGGTGCCAAATCTTTATCCTCCAGTTTCAATTGTTTGAAGGTTTCATAATACATTATCTCACATGAGCTCCCTTGGTCAATCAAAATTTCCTTGATGTCGTAATCCTTGATGCGGAGAGTGACGACCAATGCATCATTGTGAGGGCAATATATCCTTGCCAAGTCTCTGTCTAAAAAAGACATGATGTTCGTGGCCTCTGTTCTCTCATTTTTAATGGTAGATTGTGCACTTAATACCTCCTTTAAGTGCTCAGCCTTCTTGATCATTCCCCTGAGCTCACATACTCGCTCAGGTTCGAATTACGTTTATCACGCCTTGAGGTGGGGTGTCGATCGGCATTCCGTCTGGGTGATCGTGGTTCTGGGGGGCTGGCTGTGTCCCTCATTCTATGTACTAGTTCAGGCGCCCGGCTACCACTAACTCCTCCAGGTGCTATCTCAGCGGTGTGCAATTTTCAGTGCGGTGTCCTTTTTCCTTATGGAAGGTGCACCGAGATCTTTCGTCATAGTCCTTTTGCGCTTCTCCTAACTTAGCTGGTCATCTGACGAACGGTTCATCACGTATCTCACTGAAAATCCGATAGATCAATTTTTTGAACACTGTGGTAATGGCAGTGCGGACTTTCAACCATCTTTTATCTTGGTCCTCACCGTTGTCCCGCCTGCCTCGCCCGTTCCTGCTTGGACGTTCCACCGTGTTGACTTTTGCCGTAGTCTTTTTATCTGGTACTGCTGATGCACCAGATTTGGCTTTAGCGCGGGCACCATCCTCCTCCACCTGAATATGTTAGTGCACTCTCTCTATTAAGGCCTCCATCGTGAGGGGTGGCGTCATGGTGATTGAGTCCCTCAACCTGTTTTCGACTGGAAGACCTCTTTTGTACTGCGCGATGGTGAGATTTATGGGGCAATCTCTTATCTGGTTGAAGGTCTCCCAATAACGACTGTTGTAAGATCTTAACGTCTCCTTGTCGCTCATGTCAATGGAGAGTAGCTGATCGATCTCTACCGGTGTCTTGGTGTTTGTTCTGAACCTTGTCATGAGCGCCTCTGCCAATTGCGCCCAAGAGGCTATGCTGCCTTCTGGTAGCCTTTCGAACCAGGTTAAACCCAGGTCGCCAAGGCTAGATAGGAATAGGATGCACATCAAAGCCTCGTTTCGTCGGTATACTGCCATAACCTGGCGAAAATGGCTAAGGTGCGTGTAGGGGTCTGTTTTCTCCTCATACGTGGGGAATTTGGGCTGAAGGAAGCCTGAAGGTAGGGGTGCGTTCTCAATCGTTGGAACGAATGGCGAGGTTTGCAGCCTTACTAATGCTTTGTCTGTCGGTTCGTAAGCAAGACGCGGTATTGACATTCCTATCTCGACACTTCCATGCGTCCGAGGAGCCAACCGCTCAAGAGCTGAAACTCTGCGAAGGTCGCGTGCCCTGGTGTCCTCCTTCCATCGTGCCCTTTCTTTCTGCACAGTTTGCAAATCGGATGATCTAGGCAACTCTGTCTGCCTAAATGACGTCTGGTGTGTGCGCGAGGGCCGATAGGTGCTTCCCTTAGTATGTGACCTCTCAGTTCTCGTTCTCTCAGACCTCGAGTAACGAGTCCTGGGAATTCTTGACTGAGTGTCACCTGTTCTCAGGCTCCTACTCTCTGCTTGTGATGGAGTGGTATACCTACCATGATCTTCTAAGTGGCGAGAGGGCGTGTTGCTTTTGTGCCCCTCTTCTGTCGCGCACCCCTTTTCCTTTGATCTGGTGTTTCATAGCCTCCATGTCCGCTTCCATCTTCCTTATTAACTCATCTTGTTCCTTTACGCAATCCTCCAGAACTTGAGGATCGATCCTCCGCCTTTGTCTTTCAGGACTTTGAGAGCGACGGGGACTATTAGTCCGCCTCCCCCTTGTATCCCTCCGGGGATTCTGTTGTTGGGGCTCTAAATCCGCCATAGGAGGGATAGACGACAAACCTTCGTGTAATGACCCGGAACTGTATGATTTGATTTTCGGTAATTAATTATGTGTTAATATAATTTATTGAAGAATATCTAGTTGATTTAGAAAATATCTGTTGATGCTACAACCTCGGGACTGAAATGGATGACTGTAATGGGTTCAGAAAATGAAATTGAACACGCCTATGTGATACCGGGAATTTTTAGAGGCTTTTGAGAAAATAAATTGAACACTGAATTTCGTCTGATTCGCTAGGTCCCGTTTGGCTCAAGTGTTATGGCACAATTCTATTTATAAGAACAAAGGCCTTGTTTGGCTCAAGTGTTGTGGGCATTATGGATTATTTGATGTATATATATATTAATAGATAAGGATGCTTTGCTTTTTGACTCATTTGACTCAAACTAAAAAGAGAAAAATCTGAGAGAGAGAAAGAGAGTTCGGGGAAAGAGAAGAAAAAGGGAGAACAAGAGAAAGGAAAAGGGGGAAAATCAAGCTTCTTAAGTGATTAAGGTAAGGATTCTCGTTAAATTCTTGAAGTAGATTATTGATTCTTGCATGTTGAACTTAAGATCATGGTTTAGGATGGTTTGGTTCATGTTTATTTGGCTTAAAGGAGGTTCTTCCTCAAAACCTCCATGGAAGTTGAAAATGAAGCTTTTATATACATGTTCATGGGTTTGATCTTGTAAAAGATGCATGTGGGTTTTGAATTGAAGTTTTGATGTTGATTTAAGATGAATTCAAGTATTTTGGGTTATGGAATTCATGTAATGGAAATTGATTTTGTAAAGTAGAGAATGGAAGCTTGAAGAAGAACCAGAGTTTCGGATTTTTGCATGGTCCGCTCGAGCGGAGGGAATCCCGCTCGAGCGTAGATATCGACCTCCCAGCAGTTTTGGACATTTTACAGTCCGCTCGAGCGGACAAAGTGGCGCTCGAGCGGGAAGGCTTATTTCAGGAACTTTTTGGGGAAGTTGTATACTTGATTTTATCATGTTAATTGCATCATTTAGCATCTTATGAGCATGAAATGAACATGAAATGAAGTAAAGAATGAATGTTATGGCATGAATTAAAGTGAAGGAAAGAAAGAGTGGCAAGAATGATTTAATGTATGATGGTAATGAATGTTAAGAAATGTTTTATAATGCTAATTGCAGGACAAACCTCGAAGACCGTGCAACCGGTTTTGAAAACCCACTGTGAGTAACATTTCTGTAAAGTTATGTTATTATGAACTATGTTTAAAAGTGATATGTTATGATATGATATGTTCTGAAAGATGATTTTAAACTGTGAACGAATGTCCTAATTTGCAAATCTAGTATGGCATCCATAGATAGTTAGGTCATGGGTGCGACATGAACATGCAGGCCCATGATGTGATCAGTCATGGGTTAGGGCATGAAGATGAAGGCCCATGGCCAGTTACGAGATCTCGTTAGACCGTTAGACTGTTAAATTGATAGACTGGAATGAAAGGTTCTGTGGATTATGCCATTAATGACTGTTGACTATTTATAACTGTATATATGAAATGTTGGAATTCGTTCACTAACCATTTACTTTAATGTTACTCGCTGAGCTTTAGCTCATTGTTTGTAGTTATGTATTTATAGGTGAGCATTCAGGAAGCTAAGCCTAGGCAGAGTCTCGAGCCGAGCCGCCGTCTTGAAGCCTAACCAGGAGTTTTGAGTGCCTCCGAACTGGGGCCAGGCCTGGAATGCCGTGAGAGAGTTTTGTCTTTTTGTTATTTGTAGCAGTTACTTATGTGATGTTCCTGATCATGTTATGTGAAATAGTGTGTAATTATCATTTTTTGGCATGTATATAAAACTTGTTCATATAAATGCACAGCTCTTGGACTCTTTATATTTTGTATGTGCTTTCGCGAGCCCCGTTTTATTTATGTTTTGTCCAGTAAGGCCTGTAGTAATCTAGGATTACTGGCCAGTCTCGTTGCCAAACTTTTCGGGGCGAGTTTGGGGCGTGACACTTCGCGTCTCCCACCCCCCTCTAGGGTTTGTCTGTCGATGGCGGACTGCGACAAATCTTCATTGTGCGCCATTACTTCCAATTAGAGAGGAAAAGCTTGATCAAAAGGTTTTGTTCTTTCTGGTTTTCCCACAGACGATGCCAATTGTACGAGCACAAAATATTCTTCTCGTATAATCCTGTTGATCAAGTCTGCGCTCCTCTGTACGTCGTCGCTTTACTCCCTGAAAACACAAACGTGAGCTAGCCGGCGAGTGTGTGCCGGATACCTCTCCGATGCCTAAGTCAACAAAATAGACAAATAGACAAAAGCTCTGTGTATTCGGGAATCAAAGTTGTGTTACCTCTCCCATAGGTTATGTTGTAAGTTTTTATAGGTTTCGCGTGGCACAATCCTAGTAGGACTCTTATTTCTCCGCATAGAGTCCTCCTAGGAGTCACACCCCTGAAAGATAATGCTTATCCTTCAACACCCCCCTCACTGCTTAAACTAAGTGAGATGGTTTTACTTCGGTAGTATGACAAAACGACCGAGATAAAATAGCCATGCTAAACTGGCTGAAATGACCGAGCTTTAGCTAGCTCGGTTCTCTCCTCTATTACTCGTACTTCGGTTTCACCTGTTGAGACTGTGCTATCCATAGCGTGCCTAGATCGAGCTATTCAACAGCAAGGTCCTGAGAAAATGCCCAAATACCTCGGCTCAATATGGTTTGACCGAACTAACTGTCGTCGCTCTGACCATGCCGACCGAGCTAACTACAAAGCTCTTTCGGACCGAGCTAACTTCAAGGCCCTTTTACTCAGTTCTTATTACGGCCCACAGAATGGCCCATTACCCAGCTCAGCCCAATTTACATATAAATTACCCTCTCGGGTTGCTAATTTGGCTTAATTTGGAAAAAGGCCCTAGGGCTTTTCCCTAATTAAGTTAAAATACTAAGTTATTTTCCAAACTAGGCCTAGTTTTGACGGAATTTCCAAAATAAGCTGAAACGTGGTTAGAAACCACGCTTTCAACATTTTTGTAACCCAACGCAGAAAATTTGTAAAATCGTAAAAGCGTGGTGACAAACCATGCTTTTAATTAAATTTGATTTATAAATAAACCGTTTCTAACCACGCTTTTAAATAAAATTTTTTTTTTCCAGAAAACGTGGCTTCTAACCATACTTTCTTAATTAAACTGTATTGTAAAGAAAGCGTGGTTAGAAACCACGCTTTCAATAACAAACCAAACACACGCACTCACAAACACACACACACTCTCTCTCTCTGTCTGGCGCGCGGACACACATCCCTCACACATACTCACACTCAATATATATATAAATTTTAATATATATTTATAATTTAATATATATATAAATTTTATTTTATGAAATTGAAACCAATATTAAATATATAATAATAATTTATAATAGCAAATAATAATCAACTATATAAAATGATTACTTTTTTATTTTAATTCTTAAATTTTTTTTATTTTATTTTAGTGTTTAGGGGTAAATTTTTTTTATTTTATTTTAGGGTTTGAGGTTTAATTCTTAAAATTTATTTATTTTTATTTTAGGGTTTAGGATTTATAAAAAAAAATAAATTTTAAAAATTAAACTATAAATTCTAAACCCTAAATCCTAAACCCTAAAATAAAAATAAATAAATTTTAAGAATTAAACCCTAACCCTAAAATAAAATAAAAAAAAATTTATCCCTAAACACTAAGGTAGCGTTTGGTAATATTTACGTTTTTGGTTTATATTTACAAAAATTTTATAAATTGGTTTCTGTTTATTTTTAGAAAAATATAAATTACAAACGTGTTTGGTTTGAACAAAAAGTTTTAAAAAAATTAAAAATATAAACTAAAAAATATGTTTGTTCAAGCCTAAAATATTTATATTTATATTTATTATTTATGACAATGGGATCACACATATTATAATTGAAAAAAATTTATTAAAAAAAATAATTGAAAAAAATTTAATTGGAAAAAACGTGATTTGTAAAAATTACTGAAAAAAATTTAATTGGAAAAAATTTAAGTGAAAAAAAATTATTTGAAAAAAAATGAAAAAAAAATTAATTAAAAAAATAATTGGAAAAAAAAATTTATTTAAAAAAAAATTTGAAAACTGAAAACGTAAACTCATTTTTTGAGTTTACGTTTTTTTCTCAAATTTATAAACTGAGACAACCATTTATAAACCAAAAAAAATTATCAAAGCCCCGAAAAGTCGTTGGTTTATAAATGGTTGTCTCAGTTTATAAATTTGAGGAACAAACGTAAACTCAAAAAATGAGTTTACGTTTTCAGTTTTCAAATTTTTTTTTCAAATAATTTTTTTTAGTTTATGTTTTAAATTTTTTTTAAATATTTTGTTCAAACCAAATACGTTTGTAATTTATGTTTTTCTAAAAATAAACAAAAACCAGTTTATAAAATTTTTGTAAACATAAACAAACAAAGTAAACGTTTCCAAACGCTACCGTAGTGCCTAGGGATAAAATTTTGTTTTATTTTATTTTAGGGTTTAGGGTTTAATTCTTAAAATTTATTTATTTTTATTTTAGGGTTTAAGATTTGGGGTTTCGAATTTATAGTTTAATTCTTAAAATTTATTTTTTTTATAAATCCTAAACCCTAAAATAAAAATAAATGAATTTTAAGAATTAAACCTTAAACCCTAAAATGAAAAAAAAATAAATTTTATCCCTAAACACTAAAATAAAAAAAAATTAAGAATTAAAATAAAAAGTAATCATTTTATATAGTTGATTATTATTTGCTATTATAAATTATTATTATATATATTTAATATTGGTTTCAATTTTATAAAATAAAATTTATATATATATTAAATTATAAATATATATTAAAATTTATATATATATTGAGTGTGAGTGTGTATGTGAGTGATGTGTGTGTGCGCGCCACAGAGAGAGAGAGAGAGAGAGAGTGAGTGTTTGTGAGTGCGTGTGTTTGGTCTGTTATTAAAAGTATGGTTTCTAACCACGTTTTCTTTACAACATAGATTAATTAAGAAAGCGTGGTTAGAAACCACATTTTTTGAAAAAAATAATAAATTTAAAACCGTGGTTAGAAACAACGCTTTATTTATAAATCAAATTTAATTAAAAGCGTGATTTGTAACCACGCTTTCTTAATTAAAAGCGTGGTTTGTAACCACGCTTTTACGATTTTACAAATTTTCTGCATTTAGGTTACAAAAATGGTGAAAGCGTGGTTTCTAACCACGTTTCAGCTTATTTTGAGAAATCCATCAAAACTAGGCCTAATTTGGAAAATAACTTAGTATTTTAGCTTAATTAGGAAAAAGCCCCCACCATCCCTTTTGATTTTAATTATTGATGGTGTGGTCCATACATATATGAGTGAGTCATATACATATATATCAATAATTTATTTATTTTATCAAAAAAAAAATGTGTGAGATTTCTTTTTGGAGGACTTCAGAACCTTTAAAGCGATCCACACCACTCATCATGTGTGGGACCACTCATATATGTGTGGGGCTCACATTATGAGTAGTATGGATCACTTTGGAAGTTGTAGGGTGCTCCAAAAGGGGTCTCTCTATCATTATTGTTTGAGAAATGTTTGGAACTCCTTTTTTGGGGATTTCATGATTTCCAATTTGGTCTTAGCTCTCGATGTGTGCGTAGGGTCCACTTATGTATGTGTGGACCCCATATTATGAGTGGTTAGGATGAGAGTGAGGGTTGTGAGGGTTGGAGGGTCATGTATGTGTGGGGGTCTCTATTACAATTGTTGTTGTTTTATGAAACTCCATTTTTCTCTTTTTACTAAGTGTTTGAGGTAAACTAAAAAAGTGTATTTTTTTTACCTACATACACTTATTTGGATCACATCAATCAAAATCTATCAACATCTCATCTCTACTTTGTAACCATTTTTTCTACTTTTCTACACATTTTTTTTTTTATAAAAAGTTAAAAAGTACATTTATTTAAAACATTCCAAACCACCCCTACATATCAATTTTTTTTATCAAAAAAACAAAGAAAAATGTTATAGACACTAAATAATTTATCAATTTTTTTATCAAATCTCTCATATGAGTGTAGGACCCACACAAATAACATGTGTGGGTCCCACACTCATGTAAGAGATTTGGTAAAAAATTTAATAAATTATTTGAGATTTTTAATATTACTCAAAAATAAATAGTTAAAAAACAATACTATTATTTAAATAATATATTTTCAATTCAAAATAACACCCGAAGAGCATTTCCAATGGAACTATTATTCAACCTGCCAAAGCTAAAATTTGAAAGGAATGGCAAAAAGAGGCCTCCAATGGCCTGCTATTTTAGAGCATCTCCAACTATTGTTGCTATAATGCTACTGCTATTGCTATAATTTGGCAATGAATGGTGCTATTTTGCCAAATTATAGCAATGGTGCTCCAACGATCATCTGTTATTTTGACACAAATCTCAACCAACTTTCCCTTCAAGTTTGTAAGTGTTGTTTGGTTATAATTTTTTTGTGATTTTATTTTTGTTTATTTTTTGTCTTTTGTGACAATTTTTTTACTTATTTGTACAAAAATTATATGTTTATATTATTCCCAACTAGACAAATATAAAAATAAAAAAATGAAAAATTGGAAAAAAAATTAAATATAATTCACCCCACCAAAAAAACATATCACTACATATTTAATAAATTTTTTTAACTATATATAAAAAAATAAATAATCACTAATTACCCACCAACAATCATCCATCATTCACCCATCTTTCATTCACCAACAACCAACTACCAACAACCATCCATTATTAACCCAACATTCATTCACTAACAACTATCCATATAACAACCATCCATTATTTATCCACTCGCCCAACAACCACCAATTATTCATCCACCCACCCAACAACCATTCATCATTCACCCACCCATAATTTTCTTTATAAATATAACACAAGGTTTTCTACAATTTTCATATTCACCTACCCATCATTTTCATATCTTTTAAACTCTCTATACTCACCTAAAAGATTTTCTATAATTTTCATATTCACCCACTCACCCATCCACCTATAATGAACAATTTGACTAAAGCCATATTGAATGGAGATTTTGATGAATCTTCATCATCTGATAATGATATCATCATGATGCAACTATTCATAGTGCAACAACAGAGAATACAGACGTTAAACCTAAACCAACAAACCAGATATGTTGGTTCCTTAAGCGGTTGTCGATACATTAATCGTGAGAGGGTCAAAGGCAACAAACAAATTTATAGAGATTATTTTGCAGATAATCCTGTCTATCCAGAAGAATACTTCCGAAGACGTTTTTGAATGAGGCGGTCATTGTTTGTTAGTATCTTACATGATATTCAACAAGTGAATGAGTACTTCATCCAAACTCGTGATGCCACTGGTGCTCCTGGATTATCCGGTGTACAGAAGATTACTGCAACACTTTGGATCCTGCAGTACGGCATGCCTGCTGATGCTGTAGATAAGTACATTAGAATCAACGAAAGTATTGCAATTGCTGTCTTGAATTTTTTTACCAGATCAATTGTTGCTACCTATGAAGCCGTTTACTTAAGATCTCCAAATGAAGCAGATGTTGCCAGTATTGCAAGAGGGAGAGCAACGCGGGTTTCTTGGAATGTTGGGGAGTTTGGATTGTACGCACTGGCATTGGGATAAATGTCCAACTGCCCAAGCTGGTGCTTACACTAGACACTACCACAAACCAACAGTTGCACACTAGACACTACAAATGCCCTTTCGACATCCTTCTGACATGCCTCATGCATCCTCGCAAATAGTTGTCTCTTTGCGCCTTGAGGTTAAGATATTGTTTTCATAATCGTTGCCCAATGAGGATAGATGCCATCAGCAAGATAATACCTCATGATGTACGCGTGATTATTGATGGTGTAGTTAGCAGCAGGGGCACGTCCTCTAGTTAATTCAGCAAATAAAGGCGACTTGTCAAGAATAGTAATATCATTTAGAGAACCAGGCATGCCAAATCTACAAGTCGTAGGACGCAACGGCCTCGAGTACAACTGTTGGTTTGTGGTAGTGTCCAGTGTAAGCACCGGCTTGGGCAGTTGGACATTTATCCTAATGCCAGTGCATACAATTCAAACTCCCTAACATTCCAAGAAACCCGCGTTGCTCTCCCTCTTGCAATAATCTGGCAACATCTGCTTCATTTGGGGATCTTAAGTAAACGGCTTCATAGATAGCAACAATTGATCTGGTAAAAAAATTCAAGGCAGCAATTGCAATACTTTCGCTGATTCTAATGTACTCGTCTATAGCATCGCCAGTATGTCAGATCGCAGATCCGGCGTCAATCATCTTCAGCATAACCGGATAATCCAGGAGCACCGGTGGCATCACGGGTTTGGATGAAGTACTTATTCACTTGTTGAATATCATGTAAGATACTAACAAACAATGACCGCCTCATTCGAAACGTCTTCGGAAGTATTCTTCTGGATAGACAGGATTATCTGCAAAATAATCTCTATAAATTTGTTCGTCACCTTTGACCCTCTCACGATTAATGTATTGACGACCACTTGTGGAACCAACACGTCTGGTTTGTTGGTTTAGACTTAATGTCTGTATTCTTTGTTGTTGCGTTGTGAACAGTTGTATCATGATGATATCATCATCATGTGATGAAGATTCATCAAAATCTCCATTTAGTATGGCTTTAGTCAAATTGTTCGTTGTAGGTGAATGGATGAGTGGGTGAATATGAAAATTGTAGAAAATCTTCTAGATGGGTACAGAGAGTTTAGAAGATATGAAAATGATGGATAAGTGAATATGAAAATTGTAGAAAACCTTGTGTTATATTTATAGAGAAAATTATGGGTGGGTGAATGATAGATAGTTGTTGGGTAGGTGGATGAATAAGGGATAGTTATTGGGTGGGTGGATGAATAATGGGTGGTTATTGGGTAGGTGAATGAATAATGGATGGTTGTTGGGTGGGTCGATGAATAATGGGTAGTTGTTGGGTGGATAGTTGTTAGTGAATGAATGTTGGGTTGATAATGGATGGTTATTGGTGGTTGGTTGTTGGTAAATGAATGATGGGTGATTGTTGGTGGGTAACTGGTGATTGTTTATTTTTTATGCGTAGTTAAATTTTTTTATTAAATATGTAGTGATATGTTTTTTGGTAGGGTGAATTATATTTAATTTTATTTTTCCAATTTTTTATTTTTTTTATTTTTCATATTTGTCTAGTTGGGAATAATATAAATATATAATTCTTTTTACAAATAGGTAAAAAAATGTCACAAAAGATAAAAAATAAATAAAAATAAAATCACAAAAAAACCTATATCCAAACAACATTTACAAACTTGGAGGGAAAGTTAGTTGAGATTTGTGTCAAAATAGCAAATGACCATTGGAGCACCATTGTTATAATTTGGCAAAATAATACTATTCATTACCAAATTATAGCAATAGTAATAGAATTATAACAACAATAATTGGAGATGCTCTAATATCATATATAGGCTATGCATAGAAATATAATATCATATATAGGCTATGTATAGAAATATATCTATATATATGTGTTTGTGTGTATTATTCAACAGTGTATTGAGAAAAAGATCGAAAGTAGGAACCTTGGAAGTGGACTGTTTTGTCCCAGGACCATATATAGCATCTATTAAAATCAAATAATTCACTAGTTTTATGAAACCCCCATCTGTCTAATTGCACCAAGTATCAAGTTTTTATCCAAAAAAAACAAATAGTTAAACAACACTTCTAATATTTAAATAATATATTTTCAATTCAAAATGACACCCTAGTTGTTAGGGAAAATCGATGATTCCCCACAAGTAAATCAATCAATGGGAATAAAAAAACTAATGCGGAAAAATTAAATCAAAGGCAACACAAGAATTTTACGTGGTTCCCTCAATGTGAGATACGTTCACGGGATCGAAATCCGATTCCACTATCAACCAAATAAGTTTCCAAACGATTACAAACGAGACACTAATGGTCTCACAAAACCACCCTTAGGTGAATTCCAAATAATCACAAATAAACAAGAGGAAAGACCTCACCAAATAGATGAACCAAAATCTTCAGAACCAGAGTTGTAGAAGACCCAAAATAACGAACCAAATCAGAACCGAAAATTGAACCAAACTTCTTCACAAATCAAAGCACCAATTCTTATTGATTGACCAAGTCAAAACCGAGAGCCTCAATCAATCCCAATTGAAAAACCCACCAAATTTATTTTCAATGTTGTTCTGTATATACGGCACACAGCATACTAAAACAATATATATATATATTGTTAATCTAGGGTTTTGTAATCAAACCCTAATTGTATCCAAATTGAATTGGGCCTCCACAAATATAATATATAAAAATATATTATACCTAAACCAAGCCAAATTAAAACTCTTTTTCTAAAACCAATTGGGTCCCACACTCCAATAAGGAGGTATACCCAACAATTCTCCCCTTACCAACTTAGGTGGAGACATCAACCATACCCGCCAAAGTTCGACACTTTAAATGTTTATTCCTCGACAAAGTCTTAGTCAACATATCCGAAATATTATCATCCGTGTGAACTTTTTCGAGTTGCAACAATTTCGAATCTAACACATCACGAATCCAATGGTATCTCACATCAATGTGTTTCGATCTCGAATGAAAAGTAGAATTTTTACTCAAGTGAATAGCACTTTGACTATCACAATAAAGCACATACTTTTCTTGATTTAAACCCAACTCTTGCAAAAATTTCTTCCACCATAACTCTTCTTTACAAGCTTCTGTAATGGCAATAAATTCAGCTTCGATAGTTGAGAGAGCAACACATTTTTGTAATTTAGATTGCCATGCCACAGCTCCCCCTGCAAAAGTCATCAAATACCCCGAAGTAGATTTCCTAGAATCAACATCACCGGCCATGTCAGAATCCGTGAACCCATCAAGCATCGGCTTACCATCCCCAAAACACAAGCACACCTTTGAAGTCCCTCGAAGATACCTTAGAATCCATTTTACCGCTGCCCAATGTTCTTTACCCGAATTAGAGAGAAAACGACTCACCACACCAACGGCGTGAGCAATATCCGGCCTTGTACAAACTATGGCGTACATCAAAGAACCAACTGCTGAAGCATAAGGAACTTTCAGCATCTCTTCCTTGTCTTTCTCACTTGTAGGACATTGATTCGAACTAAGCTTGAAGTGACCTGCAAGTGGACAACCAACCGGCTCTGCTTTATCCATGTTGAACCTCTCAAGAACTTTCTCAATGTAGCTCTCTTGAGACAACCAAATCAGCCCTTTTTTGTGATCACGAACAATTTTCATATCAAGTATTTGCTTTGCCGGTCCCAAATCTTTCATAACAAAAGATTTACTCAACTCTACTTTCAACTTGTTAATCATGGTAGAATCTTGACCCACAATTAACATGTCATCAACATAAAGCAAAAGAATAATAAATTTACCATCCGGAAAATTTTTCACAAACACACAATGGTCCGAAGTGGTTTTAGAAAAACCATTATTCATCATGAAAGAGTCAAATTTTTTGTACCATTGCCGCGGAGCTTGCTTGAGACCATACCAACGTTTCTTCAATTTGCAAACAAATTTCTCTTTTCCTTTTTCCACAAAACCTTCCGGTTGCTCCATGTAAATTTCTTCTTCAAGATCACCATGAAGAAATGTGGTCTTCACATCAAGTTGCTCAACTCCAAGGTTCATACTTGCAGCCATGCCAAGTACAACCCGAATAGAAGACATCTTCACAACCGGTGAGAAAATTTCATCAAAGTCAATACCTTTCTTTTGCCCAAAGCCTTTCACAACAAGACGTGCTTTGTACCTCAGATTCTTCCTATCATTCTTCAATTTGAAAACCCACTTATTTTTCAGAATTTTCCTCCCCTTAGGCAACTTCACTAAGTCATAGGTGTGATTTTCAAGTAAGGAGTTCATCTCCTCTTCCATGGCTTTTTTCCAATCACCTTTCTTTGCATGCTCAATTGCTTCTTGGTAACTCTCCGGCTCCCCTTGATCAAAAATCAACACAAACTTATTGGAAGGATACTTTCTTGAAGGTTGTCGGTCCCTTGTAGATTTCCTTAACTCAAGTTGTGGTGGCGGTTCTTGAGTTGGATGCTCTTCCTCAATTTCTGGCTCAACTTCATTAGGATTAGCATGATCCTCTACTTCTTCAATAGGTGGCTGCATATCTCCCCTATTTTCATCATCAACTGAAGATGAAAGAGATGGATCCATATCAATGAGATCACTAATTTTTGGCTCCGGTTGATCACCTTTACCAAAGTCTTCAATTGTTTGGTCTTCAAAAAACATAACATCACGACTTCGAATGACTTTTTTATCGACCGGATCCCACAATCTATACCCAAATTCATCACGCCTATAGCTAAGAAAAATACATTGTCTTGACTTACTATCAAGTTTGGACCTCTCATCCTTTGGAATGTGAACAAAAGCTCGGCAACCAAACACTCTCAAGTGCTCATAAGACACATCTTTGCCAGTCCAAACTCTTTCAGGAACATCACTATTCAAAGGATAGCAAGGAGATAAATTGATCACGTCAACCGCTATACTCATTGCCTCACCCCAAAAGGATCTTGGCAATTTAGCTTATGAAAGCAAACATCTTGTTCTTTCCACAATGGTGCAGTTCATCCTCTCGGCAACGCCATTTTGTTGATGAGTCTTCTTAACTGTCTTTTGGTGCTGAATACCTTGGCTGCAACAATACTCATCAAATGGCCCAGTGTATTCACCACTATTGTCTGATCGGATGCACTTCAATTTCTGCCATGTTTCTCTTTCAACCATGGCCTGAAAATGCTTAAATACTTCTAGAATTGATCTTTAGTTTTTAGTAGAAAAGCCCAAACTTTCCTTGAATAATCATCAATGAAAGTAACAAAATAAAGTGCACCACTATGTGTTCTAACTTTTAAAGGATCACAAACATCCGAATGAATTAACTCCAAGACATTTTCTTTTCTAGAAGCAATATTTTTATGAAAGGAAACTCTATGTTGTTTACCCACCAAACAATGAACACAAGTTTTAAGATGTGTACCTTTCAAACCGGGTAGAAGCTCTTTCTTGAACAAAACTTGTAGCCCCTTTTCACTCATATGGCCAAGCCGCTTGTGCCACAATTCGGTAGAAGTATCATCTTCAAGTGCATTGGCAACACCTTTACAAATTTTTCTTTGCATCGAATAAAGTGTATGAGTCTTCTTGCACTTAGCCACCACCAAAGAACCCTTTGTGAGCTTCCATATTCCATCACCAAATTTGTTGTTGAAGCCTTCATCATCTAGCTTCCCAGTAGAGATCAAATTGAGGCGAATGTCGGGAACATGCCTCATATCTTTAAGCAATAACTTGCAGCCCAAATTTGTTTCCAAGCAAACATCACCCATACCAATAATCTTGGACAAACCTTCATTACCCATTCGAACAGAACCATAATCTCCTGCAGTGTAGGTAGTGAAGAAATCAACTCGAGAAGTCACATGAAAAGAAGCACCAGAATCAATCACCCAATGACTCTCTTGGCCCACAAAATTGATACAATCATCTTCACAAACGACCATGAGATCATCGGTAGTAACTGCCGTTGTGTCTTCTTGTTTCTTATCCACACTTTTGTCACGCCTTTTCTCCTTGTTCTTGAGCTTTCGGCATTCCCGCTTCATGTGCCCTTTCTCATGGCAATAGTAGCACTCAACGTCTTTCTTTGAAAAAAAACTATCTTTTGATTTGTCACGGCTTTGATCACGACCATGAGGAGTCTTACTCCTCCCCCTTGTTTTGCTTCGACCTCTCACAACAAATGCTTCTGAATGAGAGGAACTCACTGATTTTCTTCTAGTTTCTTCATTCAACAAACTGCTGGTGACTTGGCCTATTGTGACAACTCCATCGGGCGCCGAATTACTAACTATCACAACTAAAGTCTCCCAACTTTCAGGCAAAGAACTAAGTAGCATCAAAGCCTGCAACTCATCATCAAAAACAATTTTCATAGAAGCAAGTTGGTTAACAATACTCTTTATTTCATTCAGATGTTCCGGAATAGGGCTGCCTTCTTTATATTTTAAATTAACCAACTTACGAAACAGAAAGGCTTTATTTGTGGCTGATTTTCTATCATAAAGGCTCTCTAATTTTTTCCATAAATCATGTGCCGAAGTTTCAGTAGCAACATGATGAAATACACTGTCATCAATCTATTGACGGATAACACCAACGGCTTTTCGATTAAGCCTCTTCCACTCATCATCTTTCATATCAGCAGGTTTGCCACTATCACCCTCAATGGGTCTATACAAGTCTTTACAAAATAATAGGTCCTCCATTTTAGTTTTCCAAGTTACCCAATTATTTCCATTGAAACTAGACATACGACCCACATTCCCCTCCATTGATTTACACAAATAATTAAACCCAAATAAACCGTAAGCTCTGATACCAGTTGTTAGGGAAAATCGATGATTCCCCACAAGAAAATCAATCAATGGGAATAAAAAAACTAATGCGAAAAAATTAAATCAAAGGCAACACAAGAATTTTACGTGGTTCCCTCAATGTGAGGTACGTCCACGGGATCGAAATCCGATTCCACTATCAACCAAATAAGTTTCCAAACGATTACAAACGAGACACTAATGGTCTCACAAAACCACCCTTAGGTGAATTCCAAATAATCACAAATAAACAAGAGGAAAGACCTCACCAAATAGATGAACCAAAATCTTCAGAACCAGAGTTGTAGAAGACCCAAAATAACGAACCAAATCAGAACCGAAAATTGAACCAAACTTCTTCACAAATCAAAGCACCAATTCTTATTGATTGACCAAGTCAAAACCGAGAGCCTCAATCAATCCCAATTGAAAAACCCACCAAATTTATTTTCAATGTTGTTCTGTATATACGGCACAGCACACTAAAACAATATATATATATATATATATATTGTTAATCTAGGGTTTTGTAATCAAACCCTAATTGTATCCAAATTGAATTGGGCCTCCACAAATATAATATATAAAAATATATTATACCTAAACCAAGCCAAATTAAAACTCTTTTTCCAAAACCAATTGGGTTCCACACTCCAATAAGGTGGTATACCCAACACTAATATCATATGTGGAAATGATTTTTCCCCCGAATCCCCCGAAAAATGAAGAGGGGGAAGGCGAAAGAGAGAGGGGAAGAAAGAGAGAGGAGAGGAGAGAGGGAAACAAAGAGAGAGAGAGAGAGCTCGTCGCAGCTCAGCCGATCGTCGGCCGATCACAGCTCGTCGCAGCAGCTCAGCCTCCGCCGCGCCTCCGCAGCGCCTCCGCCCCTGGTTGATGCCCCCTCCTGTCCAGTTCTCCCTTCTCCCTTCCCTTCTTCTTCTTCTTCTTCTTCTTCTTCTTCTCCCTTCTCTTCTTCTTCTTCTCACTTCTTCTTCTTCATTGCTGATTGAACAAAAAACAAAAAAAAAAAAAAAAAATAGAAAAACGATGTCGTTTTTGAAATTAGGGGGATTTGGGGGTTGGGATTTCGAGCTACCAATCACTACTCTATCATATACGAGGCCTTTGCAGTCGGTAAATGACAAACTCTCCTCATATTTCGATAAGATTAATTAATTAGAAAATATTATAATTAAAAAAATAATAAAATTTTATACTATTGAGTTATAATTAAAAAATTTGTCATAACTAAATATAATATGAAACAGAACTAAAGAAATTATGAATCATAATTAAAAAAATATATATATATGTATTATAACTATAAATGCATATAATATAGGAAAAATTAGTCTAAGGTCCCTCTTCCAGTTTTAGTAATTAAAAAAATCTACAATATTATTTTATGATGTCTAAAGTCCCTCAATCTCACACCCATATATCACAGAGAAATTTGATTATCTCATATCAAATCTCTCTCTATCTGATCAAAACCTATCAAACTCAATACACAAACCCAGAACCAGTCCACTCCCGCTCTCTCTCTCTTCTCTTCATCTACCCAAACCAAACCCTAGCCTACTCACGATATGGATCTCGAGGTAGCGATCTCAGAAGATGATTCAAGGAATCTAGGCGAGGTCTACTATCATCACGTGAACAGGACCAACTCTGACACCAACCCCGTCTCTGGCAAGTTACCGGAGAAGCTTTCGGCGAAGATTTGGAAGTCAGCGAATGCCAAGTCAACTTTCGTTCACTTCGAGGAGGACAGGTAGAGTCTCAACAGAGGCTGTAGAAGATGAACAGGTTGATGCGAAGGCTGATGATTTCATCAACAGGTTCAGGTAACAGTTGAAGTTGCAAAGGCTGGATCAAACAACATATTTAAGTCTGCATCAGGCAGGGGATCAGTTAATTTGTTCTTGAGCTTCATTTTTCACTTAGTCTTTCACATGATTATTGCTGCTTGTACAATAATCATGATTTGTCTAGATAGGATACCTTTTTAAAAAATAAACAAGAGATGAGGAATAAATGAAATTCTGACAGTAAAATACCAGCTAAAATAAATGCCTTCTTTAAATCCTATTGTCTGTATCATTAGAATTTGCATCAATTGTTTCAAAACCAAATGTTGTAACAAGTTTTATATCTGTACAACGAATCAACTCTTGGGAGTATTGTAAACTTGCATGATTTTGACATTTATTGCAAGGTGTATGTTCTTAAATCTGTTTTTTAATCAACAGTTGAGGTTGATTTATTCAAATGGTGGTTGTTGTTGGAGGTAGAAAAAATGATAAACAAATCAGAGAAAATCATAAGTAAATATGAGAGAATTTCTCTGGTTTAGACCAAAGAAATTCAAAGTTAGATGGTTGTTGTTGTTGAAGGTAGAGAAAATGATAAACAAATAAGAGAAAATTATAAGTAAATCGGAGAAAATTTTTTTGATTTGGAAAGAATTTCTTTGGTTTGGACCAGATAAATTTAAAGCTAGATTGTTGTTTTTGTTGTTATTGAAGGCAGAGAAAATGGTAAACAAATCAGAGAAAATTATAAAGAAATCAGAGAGAAATTATCTAGTTTGGATTGAATTTTTTCTAGTTTGGATCAGAGAATTTCTCCGATTTAAATTGAATTTTCTCTTGTTTGGAGCAGAGAGTTTCTCTGAATTGAATTTTCTCTAATTTGATTTGAGGAATATTAGATATTATAAAAATATTAAATGGCTTTTATATTATAAAATCTTAATATCAGGAATATTAAAAAAAAAAAAATCCCCTAATAATATATCTCTTTAAAGATTGTATATATTAAAATTCTCCTCATTTAAATATACAATCATATTTAAAGTATACATATAAAAAAGCGAGACTTTTCATGAAAGATCTCAATCTCAAACTTCCTCCCACGAAGTCAAAAAAAAAAGGATAAGATCAAACTTCCTTCCACAAACTTCCTTCCACGAAGTCAAAAAAGCGATAAGATCTTGGGATAATTAAAAAATAAAATAAAATAAGTATTTTACATTTATTTTTTTAATTATTAATTTACATTCTAATTTTTTTTATCTAAGATATTTATTCATTTTTATTAATTAAAATCGATAAAAATAAATAAGTATTTTAATTATTAAATTAATTTATACATTTTATGTATATTTACGTTGAGTTTTATGACTAAAATCATCTTTTCGTATCTATTTTACATAACAAAAATAGACAAATGGTTTATATTAAAAATAAATCAAAATATTATTATTTAAATTGATAAAATTAAAAATTTGATATTTATTTTGTTAGGGAATCTCTATTTGCATCCAAAAAATTAAGTCGGACGCCCCAGCTTAATACAACTTTTTTTTTTACTATTATATCTTCATTTAAAATGATCAAAATTAAAATTTTATAAAATAAAAAACATGCAATATTTTCATGATAGGTAGGATCTCTCAACATTTTCACAGAAAAATTTCAGCAGATAAAAATTTCAACATAGAAATTTCAATACAAAGAACTTGTAGAGAAAATTTCTCTTTGAAGAGTTAAAATTTCTCTAATAATATTATTGAGGGACCTTAATTAATAAGAAAAAATATATTAGACCTCTTCTATTACAAGTTAGAGAGGGATGTTTCACTAATTTTTTTATATATATTGTATTTAACAAATTTTTTAAACTATTTTTTTTATATTTAGTAATTTTTTTTTAAAGTGAATCTAAAATGTTTAAAAAATGAGTAATGTTGGTAGTTTGACTCGTCGCAACTAGACATTTCGCTAAGGTAAAGGTTTGTTTGATTATTGGCTCGTTCCATTCCCAATTTGATTTAGTTTGGTATTTTCTTTATTTCCTAACTAGAATAAGATTATGAACCTATCAGCGAAGAACTACAGGGAGGTGTACATGGCATTCCTATTAGGGGTGTAATTCGGGCGGATTCGGTCAGGTTGAGAGGTTTTTTAAGTTCAGTTTAAGTTGTGTTAAGATCTATTTAGAGACTCACCCAAGCTCGAATTGTAACCCGACGTTGCCTACCCAAACCCGGCCCGAATTAAACTCGAATTGCCCGAATTGTAAATGAATATCAATTTCAATTTTTTTTTTTTTTTTTGTACAGCTGCATTATTAAATTATTTAAACTTGACTCTATTTACTTTTTTTTTTCCTATAAAAAATCATTAATACCATCAAAACAAATAACTTATATAATGTAAGAGAGATGCTGTTATAGTAGTATTTACAATTTATAAGTGAAAATAAAAAAAGTAAGATTTTATATTATTTGTATATATAATATATATTCAATATGATTTAATAATCTAAATTACTTTAATATTATATAATGACTAAAAATTTATATGCATAATTAATATTTTTATATATCTATATATGTATAATTCGAATTTCGGATTGTTTAACATCTTTACCCAAGCCCGTTCAAATTTAATTCGGGCTTCTAAATTTTCGCCCAAACCCATACCGAATTTGAAAATGTCCTGTTCAAGTTCTAAAAAAATTCAGACTAAAGCTAAGTTTGGGATGTGCAAAATAATTCAAAAAGTCAAAAAGTTACTCAAAAAGTCAAAAAGTTAACACTATTCACCAAAAGTCAACAATTACGGCTGCACAACTCCCAATTCAAATTTTTCTCTAAAAACCAATTTTTACAATTTTTTATTACACATTTTCCATAAAAAGTCAAAAAGTTAACCCAAACATTCATATTTTCAACCTCAATTTTTTAATCCAAAAAGATAAAAAGTACACTTATTTAGTCTTCCCAAACTTGACCTAAGTTCAAATTGCTTAAATTAAACCCACCCAAGTTGAACCCCTAATTGTTACCTTTGAGGAATTTTGAACTCTAAACTTCGACAGAGCAACAGCTGGAGGAATTGGTGGAATTTGGATTGCACTAACCAACGAAAGTCAAAAAAAAGTTATACGTGTCCTATAAACTAGACTTCGGATGCTCAACAATGAGTCCGAGTATGAACCTCTCATGTTGGGAAAATCAAGATTTGAGAAGATTTGAAATTGGTAGTTAAGCAAGCCTCTAGGGACTTCTCTTTGAAAGATAAAGCACTGGCTTCATATAGAACCACTATACAGAAGTTACTTGACAAATTCGGATTTGTTTTTGACTCATATGTTAGTTTGGATTTGTGTAAAAATTATTTGATTTGGTTTAGACTTCCTAAATTTTTAGATTTAGTGTTTCCTAATTAATTTTGGATTGTATTAGAAGGAAACCTATTTTGTTTTGAATTAGCTTTCTTTGGTTATGAATAAGAGGAAAACTCTCATTCATTTAGTTAGAGTTCTAGTTTCGTGGGAGCCCTCCATAGGGGTTTTTATTGGAAAACCTTTCGAGTCCTTGGAAGAACTTTATAGTTTCTTGGGGTCTTTTTTTGAAGAGAGACCATTGACCTCTTAAGTGGTATTATAGGAGGATCCGCATTTGTTGGTCTTAGAAGATTCGTGTTCGTCTATTTGGAGTAGATCATGAATCCTTGCTTGGCGACTCTACTATTGATCTTGGTGGAGTTTCGACATACTTGACAGCAGCTTGGAGGTACTATTTGACAACCTTCTACATAGAAATATAAGAAAAATTGAAAACATTGACCAAACCGATTGAACTAAACCGAACCAACTATATTTGGTCTGTTTTTTTAACAAAAATCAGTATATGCAGTTTTTAAATTTGATTTTTTTTCGATTTTCAATTTGGTATCAGTTCAACCAGCTTACGTACTAAAACCAAAACGACCGCTTGAACATATATTGTATTTATAATATTATCTAATAATCTAATGATATTAGTAAGTATAATAAATTATTAACCTTAATTACTTAACCTTATTATCTCTATAACCTAAATTTGTAAACTCTTATTATATATAATCTTAACTCTAACTTTTTATTCTTGAAACCTTAGTATTTTTTAACTTTTTTTTTTTTTTTTTTGTATTTTTGTGAATCTAGGAATTGAATAGTATTTATTAAATGGGTAGATTGGATATGTTTGGAGGGTTGGACAAATAATTAACTTAATATTTTTCTATAGATTAGTGATTATATTAAAAAGTGGCTGAAGTTTGAAAAGTCCTAGACCGATTAAACCACATTGAACCGAACCGTTTCAATCGGTTCGGTTAGGTGCAGTTTAATGGGAGAATGGTCTGTATCGGTGCTCAAAATAATAAAACCGACATTATCGATTAGGTGAAATTTTTTACCTAAATACCGACCGTACAAAACCGATTACATTGTGTGAATTCTTGGCAGCTTCTTCGAAGTCCTGATTTGAAGAGATTTTATCTTTCTCTTGGTGAGTTAGAGGATTCATTTTTTGTTCTTGTTTCTCTTTCTCCTTCGCTTGGATCTATGGTTATGTTGAACTAGACCCATTGGTGTCTCTTTGTGAGAACTTGTTTCTTCGAGGTATAGAGAGGATTTTGGATTTGGGAAGAGAACTTATATTTAGGTGGTGAGCATTGTAAGAGATTGCTTTGTCATTATTGTAGCTTTTTGGAGGAACTGTTCTTTCTCGATAATGGATCATTCTCTTTGCTCGTATACATAAGTTTAGGCCGAGGCACGTAAATCTTAGTATCTTGTAATTGTTTCTCTCTTGATCTTGCATAAATTCTATGGTTCTTTTGTTCCATATTCAAAATAATCAACTATCTTACTATGTTTGAGTTTTCTAGGGTTCTCCGCCCAACAATTAAAATATAAAAGCTATTAAAAAAATCATTAAAGACCAAAATACACAAAGAAACAAAAAACTTAAAACAAAATTTTCAAAAACTAAATCAAATAAAGTAATTGATATTCTTAATTAAAATTTCACTAAACTCTTGTTCTACTATATATTTAGAGTATCTCGATGAATCCCCTATCTTTTTATAGATCTCTAAAGTCTGATGTGTGAATTGTCTCATAATTCATCAAAATAGAAGCAAATAAAATCAAACAAATTGACAAAAAGAGAAAAAACTCTGTTTCAAGATCAAATGTGAATTGTTTCATAAATGGTCAATCTTCTAATGCTTTTTCTCGAAATTGCAGACCCCATCAAGTGACCCTTTATCTCCTTATTTATTCTTACTAGTCAATGATATCCTTGTACGGTCCCTTATTCAGGCAATGAACCATAAAAAATTAACACCCCTTAAGACATCTCGTGAGGGCCTTGGCATTCCTATTTTGCGTTTTGCAGACAATTGTTTTATTTTCATTAAAGAATCCCCGACTTCTATCTCCACCACCACTGTCACAACCCAATCCCAGTACCCAAAGGTTAGATGTCACGACTACTCAATTACTGAGGTTACCAAATGTCAATTCTAAAATTAACAAATTAATAACACAGCAAAGTGAAATAAAAGGGTATTTAAATATTTATTTTATTTAAACATACATTGGAGCTTTTATTTATTTTTATAGCCAAAGCTAGACTATGTTTACAATATACAAGGTGCATTATGTTTACTCCAAGCCTAGCCCTGCTACTCCCAAAACTTATGAACACGGGATTAACAAGCCCTCCATAAGCCTCATCACCTGAAAGTATATAACAACTATAACGACATGGTTGAGTGAGAAATATTATACTGAGAGTATATGTGATGCCCCGAAATCTACACTAAGGGTTGTAGTGAAGGGAAAGCCACAAATGAGTCCTATGGTCAATGACTAAGTAAGATCCTTGATTACCGGAGGAGTCAAATTAGCCTCCCTTCTAAGTCTAGCTTTCTTAGGCAGCAAGCTACCCTTTTGACAGAGCTTAAAAGGTATTGACGCAAGGTCTCATAAGTAACGTAGAGAACTATATTGGTTTTTTAGGAGAATAGATATAAAATATCCTTCGTTACAAAAGGTAGTTCCATTGATATTACACCCAAAAATAAAATTTCAGATGGACTTTACAAAATAACAAAAAAATTCTAGCTTCTTTACAACAACCAAAAGTCTTTGAAAGTTTCTGATTTGTAGTTTTCTGCTACAAAATCCTTTTCGGTACTTGGCATGAAATGCTATGAGCTTTGAATACCCAGTAAATGCATATACACCCGTCCATTTTTCCCCAATCTAATACACAATAGCAATTACAACAAAAAAGGAAAGAAACATGATATTCAAGTAAATAACAAAGGTTAAAAGGTTAGTTGTTAGTAGTCTAGAAATCCTCTAAAGAGATTTCATTCTCTCAACTACAAGAATCGGACGCGGATTATTCGGTATGCCCCCTCTTTTGCTGCTTTGCAGATCTTACCCCAAATGCCTACCAATGGTTACATACCGCATAGCGCCAATCGAGGACCTCAAAAGATACAGTAAAATAAGGCCTTACCCATTCTTTCCTTATACCAAACCACCTAAGGTCCGAATACAACCTCTCCGTTCAAGGGTTCTGAAACAACCACTTGCACAAGACTTTAACTTTCGAAAGGGAACACGTCCTGTTAACCAATTCAATTTGAACATAACTTTATCTCATAACAATACTCATGTGATCAAAACCCCATTAACCACCCCATTAAGTTTTCCGTTTAGATTAATGTTTTAAGTTAGTTAGCACAAGCAAATAAAAAAAAGAATAAATTTGCATAAGTATGAGCATCATCAAAGGACTAAAATAAAAGGTATATAACCATGACATATGTAATATCATACAAAGACATGATCATATACTAATAAGCATATTCATGAAGACAAGATCATAAAACACCGATGCAAAACTAAATTTCCAAATTAAGTACCATTTAAAGATTAAAATCAGAAGAACCATTTTAGATTTTTCTTGAGCTTGGCCTTCTATGATTTGTAGATAATTTTATCTAGTTTTTAGAACATTTTTTCAGAAATGGAACAGCTTTTCTAGATTTTTAGTTATTTCAGAAACACTCCAGCGCTGTCTAGATTCGTCGACAGTTACAAAAATCAGATTTTCTAACAAACCACTAACTCTATTTCAATGAAACTAAATTTCCTTGCAATCTAACTCCTTAAGGAAGTTTTTGACATAAAATTGAGGTCCAGGAGGTTTGTATACATTTTTCTAGAATTTTCGAAAGTTAGCTGTAAAACTGGTTTTTCATGCATAATAATCAAAATAAGAAGATTGGTGAGAAAAGATGCCAACTAAAGGAAATTTTTCACTTTTTTTTTTTTTTTGTGATGAAAACATACTAAATAATTTATTAGTAACTCATATTTTTAGAGAGGTGGCGTGCCTTTGGAAATAATGTGAGATATGAAAAGAAAAAGGTAGTTTTGCATCTATTAAGAAAAAATATGAGTAGGAGAAGGATTAATGCTCAACTCATCATCTCTAGATGTATGAACACCATTAAAAAAATCTGAAAATATGATTTTAAACTTCTAATAACATGTATTTGAAAAAGGAAATAGAAGGAGAGATTGTGATGTGGCTTACTTAAGGCTTGGTTGGTTTGTTAACAAAACTTTCTCTTTCTCTCCTTTGCTCCACCAAGCTCACTCTCTTGCCCTCTCTTCCTCTCAGCCGAATAGGTTGTTTGAGTTTGTGTTCTTGTGTGCAAAATGCTGAGGGAGAGGTTTTATTTATACTAAAATTTGTACAAAAGGTCCAAATTGTCCATTGGTTGGAAATGGATTGGATATTTTGGATTTACTTTGAACTTAATGGAATAGTGGATGATTAGAGGCCTTAATTATGCAATTAGTCATCATCTAGTTAGGCTTTTGTTAGGATGGAACTTGAGGTGGGAACAAAGTTCTATGTTTTGGGTGTACTAGAAAACGTTTCCATGAATTCATGGATTATGTTTGAAAAAGTTGTATTCATTTCTTTTCCCTATGGTGGCCGGCCATGTGGGGTGGATTTGAGGGGATTATTTTATTTTATTTTTCTTGTGTACAATTGATGGAAATTTCAAAATATAGTGTATAATTTATTTAAATAGGTTTAAAAGTACAAGTGTGTATATATATAGATATATGTAATAGTACTAATTTGGGGTCAATTATTAATTTAATAAAAATGTGAGGGCTTTAGATTTAATTTATGAATTGAAACATTTATTTAAGTGTAGAATTAAACTAAATTCGGGTTAGAGAATCTAATTCGGTTTAGATTTCTTGTTTCAAATAAAAAGGCTATCAATCGACGAACATGACGAAAACCGAAAAAATCTAGGGTTTTAAGTGGTAATTCCATATTTAGGGAATTCCATAGTTAGGGAGTCGTTTAATCAGTATTAGAGTATTAGAAATGATTCCTAAGTTACCGAAATCGATTAGGGTTTGCGAGTTTTCGCTTCTAGGGTTAAAGTTGAAATTATTTAGGAAATCAAGGGTCTTCATTACAATATTCCAAAAGTAAGGTACTTTTAAGAAAATAAAATTTTTATGGGCCTCATAGTGTAAGAGTATACAAATCACCATAGATAATTGTTTAAGCTAAACAGTAAATAATTCGGGTCAAATAAATAAATTATTTTAAATAATAGAAATATAATGTAGAAATCATATAAGCAAAATAAGCATAACTATGGTATGGAACATAATAGAGGATCAAAGGATTCATGACAAACAAAGGGTCACTAAAGTGACTAATCAAAGGGCTAATGATTATTTAAGTCCCTCAAGACATGAGACGTTCGTGGTGATACTTATGAAATAATTGCTCACATCATCAATTATCAAATTGTCCCCACAAACATATTTAATAAATAGTTATATCCCTGGCTTTCCCTTTTTAAGCAAATAGGGTTTATCAAATAACATATTTGAAATGCTAACATAATTTACAAAGTATGATTTATATAAACTAGTTTATGGTTACTCAAGGTATAATACAACTCACCTCAATATCGATTTCTAATTTTTACTTTCCTAAAATTTTGGAAATATTTAACAAAATTTATTTTGTCTAATATACTTTTTGATACACTAACTAATCTACTTAGATTTTTTTTACTTAAGCAAAGAATAGAACATAAATCTTACCTTTTCTTCTCTTTCTAGCAAAAAAATCTCTCTCTCCCCCTCTCCCTCTTCCTCTCTCTCTCTCTCTCAACAATCTGATCCTCCTTATAGACAATGATGGAAGACTTAGTGGAGAAGATGGTGGGTGACAAAGTGAAAGACAAGGTGGAAGACAAGGATCATAGGATGACAAGGATAAAATACTTGACCCTTGCTTTAGCTACTCATTTTTTTGAAGAGGCAAGCTCTTTTGATATTGGAGGGTGAGTGAATACACAATGTATATCAGAAATATCTAAGGTGGCATGTCCCACACGCATTAAACAAGAATTCTGTCAAAACTGTCCTATTCCTGAACAAATTAGCTGGCCGGCCAATTAATTGGCTGGCCATCCAAAAAATGTGCCTTGGCTTGACTATTTTACACGAAATAGGATTTTTCGATAGAATTATCATCCTGTCCTCCTATTTCCACACTATTCTTTACTCAAGAAACTGAGAAAACATTTCACTTTGAAGTTTAAAGAAAGAGTCTCGGAACATTATGGAAATACTCGGAACAAAGTGTGGAAAGAAAGTTTCAAAAGAGAGTTTTGAACGAGATTTAAACACTTTGGCCAAAACAGACTTTGGATTAGGAAGAAAAATCAAATTTCATCTTTCTTATTGAGGATTTTGTGAGATTGCACATTCTTGTTATCATCATCAGGTAATCAAGAGAAAGCACTTAAGTCTTAGGGCCAGTCAAAATGAAGTGTTTATAGGGATATGTGGTCATTTTCAAATGTTAAGGGGGTGAATCGCACATGGCCCAAACTATAGGGGTAAAGTGAAGTTCGCCAAAAAAATATAGGGAAAGTCATACAAAAATAGTGCCTACCTTTTTTTTTTTTTGAGAAAATTATTGTCCATGAATTTAATACATAGTACACTTGTAATGTTTTGTTGGCCTAATAATGTGATTAGAGGAAATTCAACGTTTATGTATGCCCTTTTTTTTGTTGAATCTAAAGACACAATTAAAGAAGATTTATCATCAATATAAAAACTTTGAAACATTCCACCCTTTTAACTAGTTTAGCAACCATAAAACAAATACCCAAATACACATCTTTATATCATTGAAACCAATCTCAAACCATCAACAACCAAACCTTCAAAATCATTGGGACAAACCCAAAAAATAGTAAATTATACTAGAGATTTTTTGTAGCACTTGTGTCCTTTAAACTATTGGAGAGTGTATTTGATTCCTTTATTTTCACTTTGGTAGTCTTTGGAGTTATTGTATTTTGGTTTTGGAGGAGTACAATTCAATTTAGACTTGTTGAGATTGTTCATTCACGCTTGTTTATGTTAAAAAGTTCTTTGGGAACTTGGAAAATTTGTTCTGGTGTCGACACTAGTCTTCCTGGGGGTCGACACCACCTTACTGCCTTGCTCTTAGTGTCTCTGCTAGTTTATAGGATCGACACCTCAGGTCCCAGGGTCGACCCTTGTCTACTGCTATGTTCTGGGTGTTGCTACTGAAATATAAGGTCGACACCACTGATTCCTAGGGTCGACCCTTGTCTGCTGCACATATTAGTGTCTTAGCTTTTCTTCTTAAGGGTCGACACCACTGTTTTGAGGGTCGACCCTGGTGAGTTATTTTCACAAACTTTGGTTCGATTTTGGGCCCAATTTTTGGGGGTTTTGACTTATACTTTTCATTGACTTTGGGGCTATTATTCTATTATTACCTAGCCACTATAAATAGGCTCTAAAACACTATTCCCTCATTATTTCTTTTCTCTTTCCTTCTCTTTTCCTCTTTACACCTTGAATCTCTCTCTCTCTCTTTCTAAACTCAACTTTTTCACTTAGATCTCTAGATCTACTCACGTAGAGGCATCTTTTCACATTGGTCCTTTGAGAAAGGTTATAGATCTCATCAAGGGCTTTATTTTGATCCAAGAGTTTTATGGTTTCACTGACTTTGAGTTTTTTTTGAGTTCTCCTCTTTGCTTCAAAAGGTAGGGTCTATTTCTCAAACTCAATATGGGTTCAGTAGTGTATTTGTGGTATATTTCGATATATAGATCTTGTTATTGGGTTGAGTTTGGAAATTTGTTTTGGTTCGTTCTAAATGGGGTTGTTGAGCTATAGTTTAGCTACTAAATCTATTTTTCGTATGCAAAAGTGCATATGAGTTTTATAAAGGTGAAAAGTCCCGATTTGAGAAAAACTCTAAATGACAAATTATTTGGGAATTGGTTGGATTTCTGGAAAGAAGATTTGATCAGAAAAGTATTACAAGATTTGGGAAAAATACCTGGTTTTGGATACTTTTTTGGAAATGTTTTGGAAATGGTGATTTTAAGATTTTTGGATTGTGTATCCGAATTGTTGTCATTTATTTATTATATTAGAGATAACTATTTTGGCTATCGGTAGAGGATAATATTACCGTGTGTTAGAAATTGCATGTGGATTAGACAATTGTGATCATTCATATCATGGAGGATGTAATGGATTTTTATAACTCAAAACTGTATGTTTTTATTTGAAAGGTTGTTTAAAGACTTTCATGTTATGTTTTAAAAACATGGATATTTCATTGCTAAACGAGGTAAATACCAGGTGGAATTTGGATAGGAGGTGTGGTTATGTTAAATTAAGTTGGCCTATATGTCCATGCTAAAAGTCCAAAAACCCGCACGTATATATCGGTACTGATCTTGCGGATGAAATTTTCATGAAATGGCAATAGTAGTGCTTGTATAGCCTACATTTACATGGGTGCCGATTGCGGTTTCCTATGGACAAAATTTCCGTGAAATGTTACACTTGCCTAGAGGTTCCAGTGTCTGTATTTACTATCCTGTTTTCTTTTTAAAAGAATAATAACACGTGATTTTGGAAATCTAAAAATGGTTTTAGCAACGTATTTGTTGTTGTTTAGCAATGTATTCGTAGTTGATTTAGCAATGTATTTGCTCGTTGGAAATGGATTTTATTTCAAACAGATCTTTGGAACTTGGAAAACGTTTTGAATAAACGAATGATTTGGAGGATTGGAACAAAAAGGGTTTTGATGGAAAATTAGACAGATTTTGAGGATGGCTTTGGGCATATTGTATATATATGTATTGCATCATAATCATTTATGCTGTTGGAACATGTTTAGTTTTTGAAATATTCTCTACTAGGCTTTATTTTCACCCTTCGTGGCTGAAAATATTTTTCAGGTATACATGTGTGGATGTGGATTGTGACATGAAGTTGTGTTCGGAACTGTGTAGGGTGGTTCAGTTATTTGTAGGCCATGGGCCATTTATGTTATTTATTGGCCATGTGTCATTCTTGTAAGGGTTACACCCTTGTATATGATGTAAACCTTGAGGTGTTCAATTTAATTTATAACATCTGTGTATGTTTTTAGTTACAGAACATTCATTCAACTTAAATGTTGTATTTAGGAATGTATAAAATCGGATATACACATGTGTTGTGTGACTATATTATATTCATTTGCATAGAGTTATTATCTATGGTTCATCGTTGGGTGGTTTATGCATGTGAACCGGACCATGTAAATCCAGGGTGTGACATTTTTCTTATCTATTATGTAATACATAAATTTAACCATTGAGTTTAGATCATAAAATATTATATTAGAGATTTTTCTTAACCACCAACAACCAAACTTTTCACTATGTAATTGCATGTGCATGTGAAATAGAGTAAAAAATCATAACTCATAAAAATTAAAATGTTACATAAATTTTGAAAATGAAATCCAAGAAAACAATAAAAAATAAAATGAAACGTATCAATATAAAATAATTCAATTTTAGGAAAAGATATATAGGGACAATTGTATAAAAATAATTCCATTATGTGTATCGACACTAAATTGTGTAGTACTTTTTTTATGTTAGCATAGATAACTCTTTATATGCTATATTTAAAATTTTATTTTGTTTCATGGTACTTCAATTTAGTTAATTATCAATCAATGGATAAGAGTTGTATGAAGAAGAGTAGATTGTCAAGAGATTATGTGCAAGGCATTAAAATTTTTTTGGAGACGGAACAATTCCATGTCCATGTATGAGATGTGTGAATTCATACATGTTGACCCTAGAAGTTGTACATGATCACTTGGTATCCTATGGAATTAGTCCGAGTTATAATTGTTGGTATCATCATGGGGAAATTATGTATGTAATGACTTCTAGTAGAACTAGTCAAAGCCATGTTGAAAAAATATGACTTGGGTATGGTGATATACGTGACATGTTGCGGGAGGTGTTCACCCAAAATATGGATGAATGTGAAGAAGAAAGTAATTTACCAGAACCATCTAATCAAGGTCCAAGCGTGCAACGAGCTCAAGAAGATCCTAATGAAAATGCACAAAAATTTTATGGCTTACTCAAAGACGCTGAGAAGCCTTTGTATGAAGGGTGCAAGAATTTTAGCAAGTTGTCAGCCATTGTGCATCTGTATTACTTGAATGTCTTAATGGATAGAGCAACCACTCATTCACAATATTGCATTATGATGGGTTTCATCATAATGCAAAATTTTTTTTGCTAGTATGTGTAGCTTGCTTTTCGTGCTCCTTTCGAATACGATTAGCCAATAGTTTGGACTCCCCATGGTTCCAAATCTGATTTCACAAGTGTAATGTGAAATAGATAAACACAAATGAATCCAAATCCGGCAAATCTTTTGAAAAATCGATTTTGAATCAAAATGCCAAAAATGGACTCCTTTGCCATATTTCAGAGTCGCCACCTAAATGTTTTTAGGAAATTTAGGAAACCCAAGACTCGTGCCAAAGGCCACTTATCTGTCACCACCAAAGTGTCTTGGTTCGGGAACTTAGGTATGAGAGGGGAAGGTCATGAATTGAGCATCCCACTCACCCGATCAAAGATCAGCCTCTATTAATCATGATGTAATTTTTATTTACATTATATGCTCTTGTTCCAATTATTAGGCTATCTTTACTAGGTGATGCACACTAGCACAGACTAATTTGTAAAAGTTAGAACATTTTGATCTTATGTTTGTTTTGAAAAGTGTTTGTATATGTACCACTTGAAAAAGTGATCTCATATGTACATTAATCAAATCATCCCAACTTAAACAAATTAGCCGTTATCCACAAGCATTCAAGAGATAGATCAAATAAGCATTTAGCCTCATGGAAAACATGCTCGATATGGTAACACTAACACTCATGCAATATACTAAAGCGAAAAGACTCACCTAGTACTCAACTGAGGCAAGCCAAAAGAAATGAAATAGTCAAAAAAAATGTATGATCCTAACGATGTAAAATGACTAATGCAACACATACAACATGCAATTAATAGGCTTGACTACTAGTATAGCATGTGAAACAATTTGATGGCATGCAGTGAAGCACGTATTCAAGTAAGAATTGGAAATTTGACATTGGTTAGTTTAGACACCCCATTTTTGACCGTCCTCAAGACTTGGACGTCATCATTTAAACACTCGATGATCATCCATGCTCGTGTTCGTTTTGAGTTCCCGAAGGTCTTGGCTATGCGCCTTGCCTTAGAACCTCTCAACTTGTCTGTTTTGTGCTTGGTTGTGGATCAAGGACTTGTGGTTTTGTTTCTGAGGGAAGAGGGTGGCTTGTTGGCCATCCCTACAACCCATCGGCCAGGCCTTGTAACCATTGGCCTTGTTTTCTTGTCATCGACCATTAGTGATGGTCGATCGGCACTCTTTTTGGCCGATCGGCACCCTTTTTGGACGATCGGCCATATCTTTTGGCCGAGGCTTTTTTATTTGCTTTTGCAGATATTTTTGTACCAGTTGTGACATCTGGTGAGCACAGATTTCATCCTCCATACACGTGTATGGAGGGATTGAATCAAGTCTCAAGCTTGCTCAACAAGCTTGAGATTTGATTTTCTATAAGAAGAGAGACCCCTTTCCCTTTCCAAAGGTTTTGAAATTTGATATACAAGATATATATCACTCTCTCTCTATATTTCTTCCTCTCTCTCTCTCTATATATATATATATATTTGTGCTTGTTTGTGCTCTAAAGTGTAATTTCTTCACACTTTTGCACTAAAGCACCTACTCAAACACCATACTCTTGTTGCTGAGGTACTTGAGGATTTTGTTTGAACTCAAAGTTTGGTTTTTAGCTCAGAAAGTTGCTGGAGTTGCCTCTTTGAAGTTGTTCTACAAGGGTGAGTCACTAACCCTCCTTTAAGCTTTGTGTTCATTGCTTACTTAGCCTTATTTGCATGCTTATTTTGGCTTAACTCTCAACTATAAAAAGCTTCATTTCCATGTGTTTGAAATGATTGTTTAAGGTCTTGTTGGTGCTGGGGGTGGTCTACCCCCTTTTGTGCCTTGTTTTGGGCCACCTCTTTAGGCTTTTGTT
The DNA here is from genome assembly GCA_025200525.1 of Camellia lanceoleosa. Classification (NCBI taxonomy): domain Eukaryota; kingdom Viridiplantae; phylum Streptophyta; class Magnoliopsida; order Ericales; family Theaceae; genus Camellia; species Camellia lanceoleosa. Next base: position 94,305,758 of record CM045768.1, read on the forward strand.
TTAGTCTTTGCATGACCTTTCTACCATTGAATTCTAGAGGAATTTCAGTGGTGGAAAGTGTGTTTTGAGGTCTTAAATGGGAGAGGGTCATCCCCTCTCCTTGTGTCTTGTATGCTTGCTTCATTTGCCTCATGTTTGAGCATGTTTGTTAATCTTATGTTGACTCCATCTTAGCATGTATTTGGGGTTATTTTGACATGGCATACCACTGTTTTGACTTGGTTTGGTCACCCCTTACATGCTTTATACACTTGTAGTGTAAATTTTGCAAACTAGCTTTGTGTGCCTTATGAAGTAGCATGACTTTCGAGCATGTTTTGGCTCCATCTCAGCTTGTTTTTGGTGTTTTTTTAGCATGTCATAACTCTTTTTTGGGTTAGTTTGATAGCCCCTTGCATGCTCCATGCACTTGTAGTGCAATTCCATTCATTGGCCTAACATGCATCATGTGTTTGGGCCATCATTCTAACATGTTTTGGCTTAACTTCAACAAGCTTTTGGTCATGTTTCACCATGCTTTAGGTCTGATTTGTGTTGTTTTGGTCATGCATGCATTGTTTTGTATAGCCATGGTTCAATCTAGCTCACTAGCTTTGAGTTTCCAAGCCACTAGCATGTATTGCTTGGGCTACTTTCATGATTTAGTATCATTTCATATGTGATTTCAGTCTATGTTTCATGTTCATGCACTCATATTTGTCACTCTTTCCATGCTTTGGAAGGTTGGTTCTTTATGCCTTAAACATGAGTCATTGTGTATGCTTTCATGTCTAAGCTTGCGAGCTATCATTTCAGTGTGTTTTTGGGATTATTTTGCCATGATATAACTCTGATTTTTGTTGGTGAAGTCATCTCATGCTTGGTCTTGGTAGGTGTAGAGTAATCCTCCCTGTTGCCGTCGCATGATCCATGTTTTAGCCCTTCATGCTAGCTTGTTTTGGCTTTACTCCGTGCATGTTTTAGCCTTTAGTTAACATGATCTAGGACTGTTTTGGGTTGTATTGGCCATATGCTTCATGTTTTGCATAGTTGTAGTGCAAATGCCTATGCTAGCTTTAAGTTTTGAGTTTCCTAGCATGCTTCATTTATGACATGTCCATGATTTGGCATCACTTACCATGTTATTTCAGAGCATATAGCATTTCCATGTTCCCATTTCTTTCACCCTTTGAGTGCCTTTAAGGGTTGTGCATTGTTGCCTAGCTTATGGACCAATATGTGTGCATGCATGTTTTGCCTTTTGGTGCCTTAGTTTTGGTGTTATTGGCCACTGTTTTTGGACCCTCTCAAGTCTGTCCATATGCGGTTTAAGTCCACTAAGTGTTGCATTACATGGCCCTTGCCATTGCATAGTTGTTTCCATGTTGTTGCATGCTCATGTTGTTTGCATGTTGCATGTTCATGATGTTTAGCATGTTGATTTAGATAGCATGTTGTTGCATGCTTGTTGCATTGCATGGTTTTTGCGTGCTTGTTGCATTGCATTGTGTGTGCATGCCTTGCATTGCATTATGTTTGGAAAGGGTGTCAATCCAAACACGAGGAACGAGGGACGTTTCATACTTGAAGTGATGAAACGTGCCTCAATTCTCGGTCGCCGACCCTCTTGATCATGCATGATAGAGGTTAAGGCATTTATGTGTTTTTGTGTGCATTCATTTGACATTGATTTGTGCATTCATTTGACATTGATTTGTGCAACTCGGCGTCTTTGGCCATCATGCATTGAGATGCATGATTGATGGCTCGAGAGTCGAGCACTACACTCTTTTGAGCTTTGAACATGATAGGAGTGTGGTTGCACACACATTTTCTTGCAAATACATTGCCATGCCTCTATTAGTGCTCTGTTGCAGCAAAAGGAGAAGTTTGCAGGACAAAGTGGCCGATCGGCTATCTAGTGTGCCGATTGGCTATCAATAATTGGCCAATAGCTTTGAAATTTGGCCGATGGTCATTTCACTTGGCCGATGGCCATTCCTCTTGGCCGACCACATCTCAGACTGTACATAAGGTGGATCAGAAGTGTTTTGGAGATTGACACAATTTTCAGAAGTCTAAAACAGTGCAAACAGAGGCTATATGAGGCACGGTGGTGGATTTCTGGGTGGACGCAACCGAGCATGCATCATTCATCATTCCGAGGCAGAGCTGTGGCAGCCTATTTAGTTTCTTACTTATTTGGTTTTGTACTTTAATTAATTTGATTAATTAGTTAAAGTTTTGTAATAATTAATTAGCTAAGTTAGTTAATTAGTTATTTTGTAATAATTAGTTTAATTAGCGTAGCTAGTTAGCTAAAATTCATTCGGAACCTCCATCGAGAGGGCACAACGGTTGTAATAAGCATGTGTGTGTGTGATGCATGTCTTCCAACCCCCATTTCTTTCTCCCTTTTACTTATCCGCTTTCAATGGTTAGTTTAGGGGCATATTTCGATTAGCATCCTTATGCTTGCATGCATGCATCCATTCATCTGTCTTGCATGCACTGGGCTCGGCGCATCATACAAACTGCATTGTATTTCAATATCAATTTGAATACATGTATCAAGTTGCATTTTACATGACATCTTAGAATAGCCGAGCCTATTTTAGTTGCATTTTTGGATGTGTTGCATTAGGCATTATTGACATAGCTAGGATCATGCATTGATTACTAACTAGCTTCTTTTTTTGGCTCGGAGTGCACTGTGAGTGTTTATGCTTTAGCATCTTGCATGTATGTAAATGCTACCATGATAGCATGATTGCCATGAGGCTAACTGCCTAAACGTTTAACTGCATGAATGCCTGTGGATGAAGGCTTCATTGCTTGAATTGAAATAATTCATCAAAATGCAAATTTTAAGCCCACTTAAGAGTGGCAAAATCATGTTTTTTTTCTAAGCCCACTTGAGGGTGGCAAATCCGCGACTTAGCCTACTTGCGAGTAGCATTTTCAAACTATTTTCGAAAAACAAACATGAAATGTTTTGTTCCAACTTGAGTGATTTAGTCTATACTTGTATGCTGTGCGCATAACATAGTAAGCTAGCTAATGAATCAGAATAAGAACACATGTGTTTTCAAAAACAACATATCATGTTAGTAAAGGCTGATCTTTGATCGGGCGAGCGGGGGTGCTCATTTCATTACCTTCCCCTCTCGTACCTAAGTTCCCAAGCCGAGGCAACTTTGGTGATGACGGACACGTGGCCTTAGGCACGAGTCAGGGTTTCCTAAATTCTCCCAAAACAAAATATTTAGGTGGCGACTCTGTATCTGGCAAAGCAGTCCATGTTTGATACTTCTTTATTAAAATCAATTTTCCAAAACGATTTGCCGGATTTGGACTCTTTGGTGATTTATCGGTCTCACATTGCACTTTGTGAGATTAGATTCAGAACCATGACCCGAGTCCGAACTGTAGTAGCTAATGAACCACGATTCGCGCTGTAGCACGTAGAGCGGAGTTTCGGGCGATCTACAGTTAGTATGATGAGCCAAACCCTTATGTATGCAAGACAAATGGATGCAAGTCATGAAAATGCTAATTAAAATATGATGCTCTATGCTATCTATCATAAGCGAGTAAATAAAAGGGAGAAAGAAATGGGGATTAGGAGACATATACATTATTACAATTTTGCCCTCGCACAAGAGTGTTCGAATGAATGTCTTAGCTAATTACCAAATTAACTAACTATTACATTACCAAAGAAATGAATCGACAACACTAGCTAATTATTTGCAAATTAGACTTGAGCTAACTAATTAATTACAACACAAAATTAATTAACTAAGCTATTACAAGTTCAAAGGATTTACATTTAATTAATTACAACATACTATTATTAACAAAAATTAACGAGTTGCAAGGAATAAAGAATTGTTCATGCATGAATGCGGATTTCCACTGAAAATGCCCTCTGTTTGGCTACCAATTTGCAGTTAGAAAATTGAATTGTTTTTGCCTCAACCTTTACTCTGTTTTGCAAGAAAAAGACACTGCTTGGCTAAAAATAGGTGGCCGGCCGGCCTGAAGAAGTGGTCGATCATACAGTGAGTTGGCCGGCCGGCCACTAGTTTTTACTACTGCCCTGCTGCAACAAATAAGAAATAGATCACAAACAGAGTATTTTCAGGGAATATTTGTCCACACTGCCTCTCCTTATCATCAAACAGATCAAAGGAGGGGTAGACTTGATTCACAAACCATCAATCGACACAAATTCATCGTGTGATGATTTATGGATCAAAGGACAAATACTCAATAAATGAAGCTAAAAGACCAACAAAACCCCCTCCCTATCATGATATTGATTAAGGGAAGTGGTTGATATCGAATCTTGAATCATTATCATCACTAACAAGTATGAAATGACTCAAGACTCAATGGGTTCAACTAATGTCTGATTGAACCCAAGTTGATTTTATTATCTTGTTCCATTTTAGTTAGTCCAAAAATGAAGATTAAGTCCACTAATGGAGAGGAGTGTCAAACAAAGGGTTGTTTTGGGCATGGGAAAGCTGTCATGCCTTGGTAATGAACCTCAGAAGAGATTAAACCATTAAGCACAGAAGGGTCTCTTTCTCAAGCTTCCCAACCCCGTCCTCCTTGGAGCCAATTTTGAGTGGAGATGATGCTGAGACCAGTGGCACCAAAGAGGCAGTGAGCCGACACTTTGAGTCGTCTGAGAGCGAGTTGAGGCTGGCTCTAAGTTAGAGAGCGAAGATGGCGATACTGGTTTTGGCTCGAAGTCCCACTCTTTCGATGATAGCAACGCTGATGGAGACAGTGCCCCTAAGTCCCCTCCGAGGAGGAGGATGAAGAGGGCCTCTTGAGCTTGATGTGACTGGCTCAGATTTTTGTACTCTTTTACTTAGTTTCTTTTATTTTGATAGCTTAGCACTTGTATAGTTTTAGATAGGTTTTTACTTTTGGTTTTTGAAACACTTTGTATTCTCTTTTGTAAAAAATATGATTGGGGTAAAACCCTGCAGTTTTATAAAAAGAGCTTTGTTTTGCATCAGGAGCATAGCATGACACTTGCGTAAAACGCAAATAGAATAGTATTTGAAAAAAAATGCTTGTATTGGAATGATGTTCTTAATCGGATAATGAGCCGACCAACGACCAAAAATACAAAATATAACTCGATAAACAGAAGACAAAGTAAAAACAACCTAAACACAATTATTTATACTTTCAAAACAAAAGACTCAAAACAAGACCTTAAAACACAAGTACCGGGACAAAAGAACACAAACTAGCTACTAGGCTAGCAGAATGGGATGGCTGGCCACTAAAAGGGACAGTCTGCCAAGAGAGGTGGCCGCCTGGCCAGGTATGGTGGCTTAACAGCTGGCATCCACTCACAACCTTATCTTTTACAAAAGTTCTTCCTTCGTTGTTTATTCACCAGAACCTCATTTTTGCTACTGTTTCCTTTGAAAATGGAGATATTCCTAGCCGAGAAACTCAAAGATTGGATAGCCACTTTGGACAGCACGGGAAAGGTAAATTTTTGAGGTTTTAGCATAAATGTACTTTTTCTGTTGAGCCGCACTTCACTTTATTTTTCGTTCCTCCATGTCACGGTCCGATGTTGGGACCCAGTTACACATGTATTTCGATTCAGTGTACAAGAAATGTATCCTTCTCTCGAAGAGTTTCAAGCATTGATGGAATCTCGACATGATGAGGAGATTGTGCCCCAGTCCCGTTTTGGCCATGCCCAGGCTTTGGGATGAATGTGTGGGCTTACTTCGCATGAGGCTCGATCTTTGGCTCATGACGGGGAGCTAGATATACCCGGCTTAATTCATCGATCTTCTGACATCGGCGACAAAGGTGACCTTCTTTGGCGAAGTTATTGGTAACATGCCCTCTATTTATGTATGCTCGCGCACTTCCTTCTTGCCCCTAGTTGCGACAGAGCCAACATTAGGTTGATCGAAGTGGCCTAATGTTTGAAAGAGGGCAAGAGCTGCATTTATTTGGCACTGGCCGAGATTGTGATGGGTTTGGATGCTTTTCATTGGCGAGAGACCACTCGGTTCGCGGGAAGCCCACTGCTTCTCCAGGTATTGTTTCCCATCCTTTCTTATTTTGATTCTCACACCACTCGATACTCACTCTCTATTTTTCTCTTAGCTCATTTCCTCACTTTTTCTCTCAACATACATCTCTATATTCTTTAATCTCTATTATTTTTCATCCCTTCCCAGGTATGGCTAATGGATAAGCTGAAAGTGGTGGACCCTTGCCCCAAGTATTTAGCCTGAGCTTGCTTCTTCCACTAGAGGTTGGTGGAATTTCCCTCGGAGGGATGGTGGTGCAATTGGATGTACAGCAGATCTGTAACTGACATTACCTGGCATTGCCCCTAGCTTTATTTGGCTAAGATGAGCTACAACATGTCCCGACAGTTAGGTATACAATTGATTGGCCTTATGCATTGCGTGTTCTATTTTCCATTCTGGTTCTAACGCCAATTTGGACATGATTAGACTTGTTCGGAGGAGAGGGTGGAATACCCAGCTTCATTTCCCATTCGCGGTTCACATTTGCCTCGATACCTTGCTGCTTGGAGGACAAAAGAGCTTCTGTCCCCTGCCACTGGTTTCCATTACGCCCTTTCTGGCGAGTGCTTGGCTTGGCTCGAAGATGAAGCACAGATTGGGGCCAACTTTGGCTGCAGAGACTTCCGCAAGCACGAGCAGAGAATGTAGGAACACCTAACTCATCTATGCCCCTAGTTTATTGCTTTGACTTTTCTTTTCAAGTTTTTATGATGTAAAAACAACTTTGATTTTAAATCAAAGAGACTGACCCTTTTGCTAAAATGAAGATAACAGAACCAAGCACAGATGATGAACAAAGATTGCCCGATCAGACAAATAGACAGAATAGTTGGGTTAGAGATGGTTGCGGCCGAACTTTGGGATAAAGTTGCCTACGTATCCTACATATGGGAATCAGGCCTTACGTTGTTCAGTTTTGGTTTATTGGAGTATTAACTCTCTCCTTTTGCGCTCTAACTTTTTCCAAAGTCTCCCTTCTGAGTTTTCAACGTTGCGAGCTCAATTTTTCTTTATTTCTAATTTTTCATGCTCTAACTTTTGCCTAGGTCACCCTTTTGGGTTTTCAGCCTAGTGTAGACACCCCATTTTTGACCGCCCTTAAGACTTGGGCACTACTGATGGTTTACTTGTTGGAGAAAGGAGTGCAGGGCACAGGTTCAATTCTTTCGGCAAGGAGAGAGGCAAATCTCAACTTCACACCCCGTTTTGGACCACAGTTATTTTGGATGGTTTTTAAACCCTAAAACCCTCTCTTTTAAAACATTTTTTAAATAAAGTTCCCACGATGTTCCGACACTCGCATTTCGGTAATTGTTGCGCTTTTCGGTAAACCGAGCAAAGACAAAGTGGAGATGAATGAAAGAGAGATGAAATCTTTGAAAAAATTTTCAAAACACCTTGCTTGGGGGTTTGAAGTTGAAAAGAAGAGGAGAAGAGGGGAGAAAATAGGTTGAAGAAGAAGTTCGCCATGAATCCGGGTAGGAGAGAATCGAGCAGCCCTCGCTGAATCGGGCTTATTCAATTACATATTTGGAGTTGAGATATGAGGCCACCACCATTGGAAAGAAGACTTCCGGGGCTTCATTTTTCATTCAAGAATCTCCTAGAGCCAAGTCAGGGTGGAGGAGATATGATTGGTTGAAGCTGGGCATCATCCCGGTTGGATCGAGTCTGCGCGGCTTCACCGAAAAACGCATAACTTTTTGCATAGGAGGAATTTTGATGCAAGGTTTGCGCCATTGGAAAGCTAACTTCCGGGGCTTCAATTTGCATACCCACTGCCCGTTTTTTGACCTCAGAATCATCTATCGGCACTATATTTTTCCGACCGGCAGTATATAGTGCCGACCGGCACTTTATTTTGGCCGACGATCAAATTTTTTGGTCGGTTTGCACCCTTTGCACCCTCCAAGCCTGGTGCATACCAGCTGGCACAGCTGGGATGCACAAAACCAGTTCCACGTGCATATATGTGGCTATTTTGCACCCTTTTGCACCTTTGAACCCCCTAAAGCTTCTAGAAACTTGAACCCTTTGGCCAAGCTTCTTGGAGAAGCTTGGCCAGCTATATTAGCTTCTCCAAGAAGCCTAGACTCTTTTGCACCCCCCCTTGAACCTTTCTCTTTGCTTAGCCCTTAAGATAAGTGCTTTACTTGGCCTATATAAGCACTTCTCTTCTCCCTTTGTCTAGGTTGGATGTTTTGAACAAAAAACCAGAGATATATAGATATATCTGATATATACATACACACAACCCTTCATCTCTCACTATATCTCTCCCATTCAACCATCAAACACCCTTGTTCTTGGGCCATTTCTTCACCAATCCATAGTACCACCACCACTATTCCATCACAGAAGCTTGGAGAAGTTTTTCAGAGGCCAAAGGTGCTGCAACTCAAGCCAAGAAGCAACCAAAAGGGTAGTCTTCAAGGGTGAGATCATTTTCCCTCTTTTGTAGCACATTCTTGTCACATTTTTCTACCCTATTTGCTTACTTCTTTGGGCTCCGACCCTAACTGAAAGCAGCACTCTTTTGAGCCATTCTTCATGTTTTTTTAAGGGCTCAACCCTGTTTGAGCCCTCCATAGTGCACTTGCTTCAATACTCCTTGATATGCCACATTTTTGCATGCAATTTCTAGCCTATGTGTGATCTGTTTTTGAGCATAATGTAAACTGCAAGTAGGCTCATTTTGAGCTCTTCTTCAACATTGAAGAAGGGCTCAACCCTGTTTGGGACCCCTATCTTGCACTTGCTTCATGATCTCTTCTATTTACCGTAATTTTGCATGCTTTGTTAGCCTATCTTGCTTCTGTTTTTGGGCCATCATCAGAACTGGAAGGGGTCATATTTTGACCCCCTGGACATATTTCATTAAGGGTCTTTGCTTGTTTGATGAATGTTTGGTGTACCTCATGTTATAGCCTTTTGTTATCCTAGTTTCTTGCATGGCATTTTTAGCGTGTTTGCATATTGATTTGGGGGCTGTCATCTACTGTGAGTAGTCATATTTTTGGTCCCTCATCAGTGTTGTAGAAGGGACTTTTCCTGTTTGGGCTTTGCATCATACACTTGCCATGTAAATCATGCTAGCTAGTCAAAATCACATGCTAATTTAGCCAAGCATGCTAGCTTATTTTGGCTACATTTGATCCATGTTTTAGCATTATTTTGGGCTGCATGAGGACTTTTTGTGGCTGTATTCTTCATTCGAGCATCGCTTTGCATGCTTATAGTGTATTGCATCTCACTAGCTTTAGTGCTTAAGTCCTTAACAATGCATTACATAAATGTTTGCATGCTTTGGAGTCATTTTGGAGTCATTTGGCATGCCATTTCAGATCTGAAACATGCACCATTATATGCTATGTTTCATCATTTGCCATGCCTTGTTAGAGTTGCATGTTGTATCTTAGGATAGATCCATGCATTGGACATGTTTGTGTGCATTTCGGTTACCTCATTTCATTTAATGGCCGCTGATTTTGGCATGCTTGCAAGCTATCCATGTTAGTTTAAGTCCATCGTTGTATGTTGTTGCATGCCATGTTCGTTTATATGTTTAGGTTGCGCGCCTAGCATACATTGTTCATTTGCATGCCCATGTTGCATACTAGATCACATGCCTAGGTTGCATTGCATTGGCATGCGTGCTTTGCCTCTTGATCAAGTGATAGAGTTTGGGCTTTATGTGTTTGTTTGGTTTGCATGACATTTGAAATCAAGTTGCTAACTTGGCTTTTGGGCCATCATGCATTGAAATGCGTGATTGATGGCCCCGGGGGTCGAGAGCCATGCTCCCTTGCGTCTAACACATGATAGGGAGTGTGTCCATGCACACATTTGCTTGAAATTTCATGCCATGCCTGCTCGTCCCTATTCTTGTCAAAACTATCTTCTGCAGAAGTTTACGACCAAGAACATTCAGTGCCGATCGGCCCCTTATTCAGTGCCGATAGCTTTATCTCCAGCCGATGGATATTGTACGCGGCCGGTGGCCATCCCTCCCAGCCGATGATGTTCTGCAATGCTCATAAAAGGTTTTCTGGGACTTTGACGGTTTTTAGAGAAGAAAAGACAGTAAAACAGAGGCAACAGTGGCATAGTGCGGACTTTCCGGGCAAGTCGGATTCGAGCATGCATCATTCACACATCCCGAGGCGGGGCTGCGGCCTTTTCTATTCTGCATTTAAATTATTAATTAAATTAGAATTTTTGTAATAATTTATTTTGTATTTGGACTATATTATTTGGGACTGTATATTCTTTTGATCCCTCCGTGTGAGGGCATATTTGTAATAAGTGTGGGTGAGTGTGTGTATGTCTTCCAACCCCCATTTCTTTCTTCCCTTTTATTTACCTGCTTATGATGGTAGATTAGGGCATATTTATTTTAGCATACCTTATGCTATGCATGCGTGCATCCATGTATTTGTTGACATGCATCAGGCTTGGCACATCATACAAACTGCATCGTACTTTCAATTCCAAATTGAATACGTGTTAGTTGTAGCATTTCACACGCCATGTTTAGGATAGCCGAGCCTGTCTAGATTACATCTTTGCATGTGTTGCATTAGCCACTTAGTATGAACTAGGGTCATGCATATGATTACTAACTAGTTTCTGTTTTGGCTTGGAGTACTAGGTAAGCTTTTATGTTTTAACATATCGCATGCGTGTGTATGTTGCCATAATAGCATGACTACCATGAGGCTAAGTGCTTATGTGATATAATTGCTTGAATGCCTGTGGATGGAGGTCAAATTGCCTAAATTGGGATAATGCATTAAAACTGTGAGTTTTAAAGCCCACTAGATAGTGGCAAAACTGTTTTTTCTAAAAGCCCACTTGAGGGTGGCAAAACCTGCATTTTAGCCTACTTGCGAGTAGCAAACCATTTTTCAAAACAAACATGCAATATCTTGTTCCAATTTAGGCGATTTGGTCTATACTTGTTTGTTGCGCGCATAACATAGTAATTATAGGATAATAACTGGAATAAGAACATGTAATGTTTTCAAAATCGGATATCACGGTTAGTAGAGGCCGGTTTTCGGACAGGGCGAGAGGGGGTGCTCATAGCTGACCTTCCCCGATCGTACCCAAGCTCCCGAGCCAAGGCAACTTTGGTAATGACGGACACGTGGCCTTCGGCACCGAGTCAGGGTTTCCTAAATTCCCCCATTAAAAAAATATTTAGGTGGCGACTCTGTATCTGGCAAAGCAGTCCATGTTTGGCACTTCTTTCTAAAAATCTGTTTTTCTCAAAACGATTTGCCGGATTTGGACTCTTTGGTTCAAGATTAAGAACCGTGACATTTTGAGTCCTTTGAACTGTAGTGACCTAATATCAAACCAGAACGGGGGGGGACTCGCACTCCCTCGCCTCGGGATGTGTTCAGGGACGTCTACACCTAGCGAGCCTCTTAAGGGTAGTACTTCTTTAACTTGTCCATATTGATCGGCTGTGAGAACTCCAAGCTATATAGGTCCATGAGGATGATCGCCTCTTCTTACTAGATAGATTTGATGATGTAAGGACCAGTTCAATTGGGTCAGAACTTACCCCTAGGGTCATGGATGAGAGCTCGGTTGTTTTTCAGCACCATATCTCTTTACTTAAGATTCCTGAACTTAACCTTCTTATTAAAAGCCCTAGCAATTCTGCGTTGGTAGCCCTGAATGTGATACAATACCCTCAGCCTCCTCTCATCAAACAATATTAATTCCTTAAACCTGCTCTGTTGCCAATCTGCCTCTGCTATCTAACACTCAGCCATAATTCGTAGTGACGGTACTTCAATTTCAATTAGCAAAACGGCTTCCATCCCATACACTAAAGAATATGGGGGCCCTTGTGGATATCCGAATTGATGTTGTGTATCCCCAGAGTGCAAACAGTAGTTTATCCGGCCAGTCCCTGTAGGTCTCCACCATCTTTCGCAGAATGTTCTTGATATTCTTGTTAGTGTCCTCAACAGCTCCATTGGTCTGCAGTCTGTATGTTGATGACTTATGAAAAGCCACGTTGTATTTCTTGAGCAGATCCACCATCTCTTTTTTGAAGTGTGTGCCATTATCTGATATGATCTCGTTCGAAACCCCATACCGACAGATAATGTTGTTTCTGATAAACTTGGCTACATGCGATGCTTTCAACACGGTATAAGACTGGGTTTCCACCCACTTCGTAAAATAGTCAATTGCCACCAAGATGAAATCATGTCCATTTGACCCCTTTGGCGAGGCTGCACCAATAACGTCGATTCCCCACACTGAGAAAGGCCATGGTGAAGTCATATTGTAGAGCTTTGATGGCGAGATGTTCATGCGATTGGCATGGATTTGACATTAGTGGCATCGCCATACAAAACTAATACAATCCTCTTCCATAGTTGACCAATAATAGCCTTGCCTAAGGATCTTCTTGGCTAGCATCACACCATTCATGTGTGCTCCACACTCCCCTTCGTGGATGGCCTCTATGAGACGCTTTGATTCCTCTTCCTCAACACACAACTTGTGCATTCCCAGATGACCTCTTTTATACAGCTTGCTTTTGCAAATGATAAATTGGACGGCCAGACGTCGTATTCCCTATTTATCCTTAGTATTTGCTCCTGGTGGATACGTAGCCCTTTTCAAAAAATTCTAAATGTCGTAATACTAGGGATTTTTGTCTTGAACCTCATCTATTGCAGCGATGGTCTCATAGGTAGGCATGTATTTTTGTTCAATGATGATTGAACGCATCTTCACTCCTAGCAAAACGTCTACCATAGAAGATAGAGTTGCCAATGCGTCAGCAAATCGGTTATTCTCTCTTAGCAGATATGTGAACGTTAGTTTTTCAAACCTTAGAATTAGAATATCCAAGGTTTGGTGGTAAACTTTCATTTTCTCTTCTTTGACTTTCCAGTCTCTGTTAGCTTGAGAAACAACTAAGTTTGAATCTCTGATGACATCTAACCTTATTGCCCCTAGTTCTAGGGCAGCTTCCAAACTAGCAATATACGCTTCGTATTCTACTTCATTGTTGGACACTTTGAACTGGAGTTTGAAAGCTAGGGGTATATGGAAATCATCGGGTGCTATCAGCAATACCCCTATCTCATAACCATATTGATTAGATGCTCTGTCAAGGTACATCGTCCATGTTTCCTCTTCCACCTACAGAATATCTTCACCTGGGAACATGTATTCCACAACCTCATCTTCTTCTACTGGGTGATTTTCCAGAAATTCCGCTACAGCTCTCCCTTTAACTGATTTTCGCGTGACATACTTGAGATCAAATTCAGAAAGGAGAAACAACCAACGAGCTAGCCTACCCGTAAGTGTCAGTTTCTCAAAGAGATATTTGACGGGATCTAATCTTGAAACCATAATTATGGAGTGAGATAACAAGTAGTGCCTCAACTTCCTGGTAGCTCATAGCAAGGCTAAGCAAGCTTTCTCGAGGGGAGTATAGCAGGTCTCATAGTCCAGCATCTTCTTGCTCAAGTAGTAGATGGCCTTCTCCACCTTATCTTCAGATTCTTGAGCTAGTATGCATCCCATAGTCGTATCCGTTACCGACAAATATAGAATCAAAGGCTTCTTCGACTTTGACGGCGACAACACAGACGGATTCGGAAGTACTGTTTGACCTGTTCGAAGGCGAACTAAAATCGATCATCCCATCAAAACTTCTTCCCTTTTTTCAAGAGACCAACCAATAGTTCACAAGTCAAGGTTAATTTTGAGATAAATTGTCTTATGAATTGCAGTTTACCCAGAAAGCCACGCACATTTTTTTCAGTCCTTGGTGGTGGCATTTCTAAGATGGCCTTGATTTTGGAAAGATCTACTTCAATTCCCCTCTGTGTGATCAGAAATCCCAACATTTTCCCTGCCGTCATGCCAAAGGTGCATTTCTGTGGATTTAGCCTCAATCTGTATTCCCTGATTCGTTGAAAGAATTTCTCCAGTGCAGTGTAGGTTCCTTCTCTCTATTTGGATTTGACAATTATGTCGTCTACATACACCTTAACCTCTTTGTGGATCATGTCATGCAAAATGGTAGTCGCAGCCCTCTAATAGGTAGCCCCAGCATTTTTCAACCCAAAAGGCATGACTCGGTAATAGTAAATGCCCTACGGTGTGGTGAATGCAGTTTTCTCCTTGTCTTCTGGTGCCATCAGAATCTAATTATACCCGAAGAACCCATCCATGAATGATAGCAATGCATGGCCAGCAGCGAAGTCTATCAACTCATCAATATGCGGTAATGGAAAGTCGTCTTTCGGACTGGCTCTATTCAAGTCCCAAAAGTCGATACATATCCAGATTTTGCCATCCTTCTTTGGAACCAGGACAATATTGGCCAACCAAGTCTGATACTTGGATACTAACAAGAATCCTGTATCAATTTGCTTGGTGACCTCTTTTTTGATTTTCAACGCCTAATCTGGACGAATTCTGCACAGTTTTTGTTTGACTGGTTGGGCCTCAGGGTCAAGAGGGATCCGGTGCTGTAGGATCTTAGGGTCGATTCTAGTCATGTCTTTGTAGGACCACGCAAAAATATCTTTGAAATCTTTCAATAAAGCGATTAAGTGCTCGTGTTCCTCCAAAGACAACATGGACCCGATCTGGACCAAGCGTGGATCCTTCTCAGTACCCACATTAATGGCAATGATTTCATCAATACCGGGCTTAGCACGCCTCCCCTCATCTCGATTAATCAAGTTTTTCAAAGCCAGAGGAAATTCTTCCTCTTCGTTTTCATTAAAATTATGAAAATCTTGGTCAATACAATAAATCAGCGGTATAGAGAAGTACACAGAATCTGCAGTGTTCTCATTCGTAAGTTCCGGCTCTTCGGTTACAACAGACTTGAAAATGAAAGAAAAAGAAGACCTCGATAGGACCTTGGCATCCAGGTTACCACCCTCGGGAATGCTAGACTCAGACTTCCCGGACTGACTTGAATCTGATTCTGACTCCACAAACTCAGTGGAATTAAATTCTGGCTCATCATCCTATTCAGAACTAGAAAGAAAGCCTTTCTCCAGCTGCTAAGTAAGACATGGTGCCCTCGATGCATCTGGAATATTACTGGTTGGGTCCACACCCAGTTCTTCCCCGATCATGGAGACAGTAAAGTTATCCCCCAAGTTCTCCAGGTCAGTTGTGGGATCTGTCAGGAGATTGGCCAGTGTTGCCACTACTTCAGGCTCGCTGTTGCCTGAGTCATCTTTCGTGCTTTGGCTAGCTCTGCTGCTTGGTTTAGCTCTTTCCTCATCGCTGTCCTATAGTTAAAGATCAAAGAAGATCTCAAATCCAGGGACGCGCTTTTTCGAGGAATTTACCTTAGGCTCAGGAAAGCCACAAAAAGGGAAATCCTCTCTCTCCCGAACAAAACGGCCGTTCAATGTCCCCTGGATTGGCCTGTGGACGAGTTCATAATGCTTCCCAACTCTCTTGGCCTTGGCTCTGCCCCTCATTTCTTTTCCTTTTCTTATCCAGTCCTCTTTGGTGGGTACATAGCCCAATCCAAAGGCATGTGGGTTATGTGGTACCTCTACCAGTGCTACAACACCTTTTTGTCCACTTTTTCCAAGCCTCATTCGTGGAATGTGCCATAGTTTGTTCATGAAGTACATGGACTGGGCACTGACGTACATGTCTTCATCCGCGGCCAGAATTGTTTGCACTAGGGCTTCCGCTAGAGTGAATCTAGAGAGGAATACATACTTATCGCCATGATTGATCTCTAGCACTGGCATTGTCACCTCTGTTGGTGGGTGTATGAATTCCCAAAAACTGCTGGTACTCCGCCCTCATGAGGTTACTTCAGTATTTGATGGAGAGTGGAGAACACAACCTTCACATGATGTAACCAAGGCCTCCCTAATAACAGGTTAAAGGTAGCCAGCGCATCCAGTACGTGGAACTCGATCTCTTACTCGGATAGGCCCATCTGGACTTGTACTTTCATTATCCTCATGACCTCTTTGCTTGTATTGTCATACGCCCGTATCACTTGGGCCGTAGGGATGAAGTCTGCCGGTTTGAGGCCTATTACGTAGGCAGTGCGAGATGGACAAACATTAATGGTTGAACCAATGTCTACCAACACCACTGGCACTCATTTCTCTCTACATTCCACAGATATGTATAATGGCTTGTTGTGAGCCAAGCCTTCCAGTGACAGCTCTTTCTCAGAGAAAGTGAGCACTGGCTTGGCACCACTTGAGAAGACCAGACCCACAAGTTGCTCAGGCATAGTATCAATGGACAATTTAGCCTTGTCCATTGCCGACAATACTACCTGTCGGTGTACCCATGATGCCATAAGGAGTCCCCAGATAGAGATATTGGCTTGGATTTTCTTGAGTTGCTTCAGAACTAGCTCCTCTTCCAACCGCTTCTCATTTTCTTTCTCAACCTCCCTGTCCTTCCTGATGGCTCTGCTTGATCTAGTTATGGAGGTTTAAAATATCGTCCACTTCTTGTGAGATGGTCTATCTTCTCAGCATACCATGTATTATCTGGGACACACCCAGTCCTCGTCAGTATGAGCCAGATGCAGATCACTGTCGTCCCACTACTCGCCATCAACTGCCAATAAATAGTTGTTCGGCTCTACTTGAATCATCTTTACAGTACAAATATCCCGCTCAAGGCGACACGCTATTGCGGTTTTCTGGTTGTCTTCGATTCTATCTACCTCAAATTGCTTCAGTGCAGCCTCATGTTCAGTATATGTAGCTTTCACAATACCCACTTCTCAAATTGATTTTCCTGCACATGTGCCCTCCGATAGTTTTTCTTTCTCATTAGGTTTCCCGACCACTGCAGTTACTTTTGTTTCCTTTCCCTCTGGCTTAATCCCAGTTTCTTCTTCCTTGTGGCTCATCACTCAGCCATCCGGCATTATCAGTTGATCAATTCAGATCAAACCACCTGATTTGTACATCTCCTTGATCATGCCCATCAAAGAACTGCAAGTTTTCTAGATCTTCTTCAAGATCTGCATGGTCGTCCAACCCTTGCCTTGGGCCATCTTCCCTAACCACATTGATATCTGCCGAGGTTGGTAGCACCACCTTAGGCTTGAGTTGAGTGGTATGAACAATGTAATGGCTTGAGTTGTATGCTCTTTCCGAGGAGCTTCATGGGACACTTCGGCAATAGACCAGCACTTCCCCCTAGGGTCAAAACCTTTTTTACTGCAGGTGTTGTCACTCTTGATCTATGAGGCTCAGGTTGTAGGTTAGATGTATCCGTCACGAACAAGTCCGTGCCCTCAGGAATGAACAACATCGGTTTCAGTAGGTGGGAGGGGGTAATATACACGCTGGGGTCATAGGAGGTGAACAGTGTATGGATAAGGTGAAGGTTTTGAGGTGGGGGACTTGATTATGGACTGGAAGTGAGTTAGTGGTTACATTTTGTTTCTGGGGTGGAGCAATGACCTTGTTGTCAATGAGATCCTGAATCTCATGATGTAAGCGGAAGCACTAGTCGGTGTCATGACCGTGCTGTTGGTGAAAAGCATAGTATTTTACGCGGTTATGCTTAGGTGGAAGAAGGTCAGGAAGTAGGTGTAGACACCCCAATTTTGATCGCTCGTAAGACAAGCGCTTGATTCCGAGCACTTGATGATGACGATTACATTGAGTCAGTGGTTTAAATTCTCAATAAAAGAATTTGATTTCGAGCTCTAGACAATTCTAACTTGCCATACCCACTGTATTTCTACCCTGGAACTTCAGTATTGCACCTTGTATCAACTTGTATTGAACCTGAAAGTAAGAGATAGTGGAAATACATTGAAGTTCGGCCGGACCTAAGTGATATCCGGCTGGTGATTCCAACATCTGGCCGGACATCTTGACTTTTCACATAGATTCAATAGTGTTCTGCCAGCTGCCCAATTCTGCAAATATTTTGCTCAAATATGCTCAGGGCCTATACATAACAGGGTTCAGACTACTGTATGGAGGTTAAAAAACACATATAGAATTTGGTTAGAGAGATCAAATCAATACCAAGTGAGTTAGAAATATCAAGAGTGAGTTAGAAATTTCAAGAGATAGAAAAGATCAAAGCTATCACCCTTCTTGTTTTCCACAAGCCTTGAAGCTCTCATTTCATCCATTCATACCATATAAGAGCTTGAACTTGAACTTGATTTGAGAATTGAAAATCATACTCAAACTTAAGGGTGCTTTGGAATCAAGTTTGATTTACAACAAGAACACCTTCTCTACAAGAGGTAAAGCCTTCTTGCTTTTATTTCAATCTTTGTTCATCTTTTTCTTGTGTTTTCATATTATTTTTGAACTATTTCAAGGACTGAAACTTGTGATTCAAAGCTACTCAAATATGGAAGGGTTAATCCCCCTTGCTTGAACCTTATTCCTAGCTTAAATCCTTGTGTTTCCCATTTGTTTTTGTCCATTTTTGCCACTATTTTGGGGCTGATTTGGGACTGGTTTGGAGCTATTTTTCAACATCTAAACTATGTGATTTAAAGTTGTAAAAGTGGGGAGGGGTCAGCCACCCTTCCTCATAATTATATTAGCTTTAATCTCTCTATGATTGTACACCTTCTATAGTTTAATTTCAGCACTATTATAGGTTATTTGGGGGTTATTTAATTTACTTCAATAGGTTTGTTTTACATATTTTTTTTTGTGTTATATTAACCAATTAATCAACCTTGCATAATCACCTCTGCAACCTCCCTTCATTCTTTGATGATTTTGATTAAAAAGTTGTGAAAAATTAAGATTATGGTTCAAGTATAAGAAAGAAACTTTTCTCATGCTTAATGGTTTAATCTCTTAGGAGGTTCATTACCAAAGGCATAAAACTTTCTCATGCTTAATGGTTTAATCTCTTCGAAGGTTCATTACCAACGGCATAAAAAAACTTTCTTATACTAAAGTATAATCATGTATTTTTCAGTTCTTTTTAGCACCGGTGTGTCTACTTTTAAGGGATTAATTGACCATTGGAAATCACCAAGGAAAGTGCCATTATCACTTATTATCAAGTTTGGATTTCAAATCATTATCGCTCACTATGGGTTTATCTAAATCATTATTACTCTTTGGGGTTTGACTAGCCCTTGTTGCGTATCTTGAGTGTGACTTGAAATCCCTTATCGCTTGTAAATAAGTTTGACTCTTCCCTTGTAATTTCCCCGAAGAATTTATCATCAGTGTGTTTACTGTTAAGGGATTAATTGACCCTTGAAAATCGCCAAGGAAAGTGTCATTATCACTCATTATCAAGTTTGGATTTCAAGTCATTATCACTCACTATGGGTTTTTCTAAGTCATTATCACTCTTCTAAGTTTAACTAGTTCTTGTTGCGCATCCTGAGTTTGACTTGAAATCCCTAACTTGTAAATAAGTTTGACTCTTCCTCTGTAATTTCCTCCGAAGAAAATAAGGTTTATTTATTCGGGTTAAGTCGACACTTATTTTTTCCTTTATTGCATTTCAGACTTAGTGGATGTAAATATCATTGTGGACTTAATGGATTAAAGAAAAGGGAAGGTAATATAAAAGAGGATAATAAAATTGAGCTTATAATGAATAAACCAATATAAAGAACCAATATGATTGATTGAATTCGGTCGGACGTTATACCAAGTTTATTGTGTCAAGGCTTGTCTTACATTAGTCCATAATGTTTTGATGAATCTTGTAGCGTCTCTGTTTCCCTTCTTGAATTTGCTTCATGATAGAAGGGAGGGGTGATTGTTATGCATTGCATTTATTGATCTTTGTCTTATCCTGTCCAAAATCATCTTGCAAATCAACTTGCAACCATAGATGGTTTGGGAACCGAGTTCGCTCCTCTCTTGAGTATTTTCCATGATAGAGAAGAGTAGAAGAGACAAATATGGCTAGGAATACCCTGTCTGCATGTTTGCACTGTTTCATCTCAGGCACAAAAAACAGATGTCCGCAAAGAAAACAAGGCATGCTTGGATTTATTTGGGGCTCGACTAAGTCTTGTTTTGGGTCGGCAAGGCTCCAATAAATTGCAAACAATACACTTTTGGTCGAAAGCAATGATAAGGTGAAACAGAACAAATCTCAACAAGGTAGACATAGTACTTCCTGAGGAGCTGTAGACACCCCATTTTTGACCGACCTTAAGACTCAGACGTCACCGATTGAGCACTTGGTGATGTTGCATATCGTGCTTATTCCGAAATTTCAGAGTCTCGGCTGCGAGCCTTGCCTCCGGACTTCCGAGCTTTTCTGTGCTTTGCCTCGGTTTGCGAATCAAGCTCTGTTTTCTCTATTTTCTCTTCCCGAAGGGATGGAAAGGTCTCATAGATCATCTCTTAGTGGCCGTAGGCTACGTTTCATGGTCGTAGGCCATTTTTCCCATTTCGGAGCCCGGTTCCCGGTTTTTGGAGCCGTCAGGCTGAGTGCCTCGGTTTGGGACCGCCTAACCACCTCCGTTTGCTCCGGTTTTTGGCATGCATCTTATTTACTCCCTTTTGAGGGACACTGTGGTCCGAGAAACCAACTTCGTGATCGAACACCACTTCCAGTGCCTAACAGTCAGTTTTCGGGGCCTCGGGCTGCGCGTTTCGGCTCCCGAACCTTCATTTTGCATCGGTTTGAGTTCATTTTTGGTAGGGACCTCTGTTTCATTGTTGAGAAGGTCGTAGAAGGGTGGGAGACCAGTAATTGTTTCAGAAACCAGTTATATTCCTTCATCGCCCTCCGTCGCCCGTTTTTCTCACTCAAAAGCCAATGTTGACCACCCTAAGGCCACTTTTTCTTGCCCAAAACCACATATTTGTGTTGTAGACACCTGGGAGGCTACCAATATCACATGGCCGGCCAGTAATTGTCATTGACCCTTTTGAACCCCTCCAAAAAATGGCCTTTTCTCTCTCCTGGTTCACCGTCTCCAGTTTTTGACCACATGGCTGTGTTGAGCACACATGGGAGGCCACCAATTTGTGGTGGCCGGCCACTAATGCCACTTGACCCTTTTGACCCTTGGCTGGCCGACCATGGGGAGGGTCGGCCGGCCACCTAAACCCTAGCAAACTGGCAGGCCATGATCCTCAGGGTTGGTACATTACAAATCTGTCCTCCTTTTCCCTCCAAATTTTGTATCCGGAGAGGCTGTAGTTTTGGGGGGAAACTTGAATTGTTTCCCCCCCATTTTTCCCTCTCTTTCTCCCCCTCTTTTGCCTATATAAATAGCTCCCAACCCTTGTCTTGAGGGTTGGAAAATTTGGCTTTGAGCCTCTTGCATTGCATTCCTCTATCTCTATATTCCAAGCACCAAAACTCTCCAATCCCTACACCATTTCCACACCACCACCTAGCACCACACCACCACTCCATTCCAGCAGCTTGGAAGACCTTTTTAGAGCTTAGGAGGCACCACTTCTCAAGACAAAAAGCTGTCAAAGATTAGGCTACAAGGGTAAGCACATTTCTCCTCTTTTTTGGCCTTATCTTGCTCAATATATTAGCCTCTCTTTCTTGCATTTTTGGGCTCTGACCCTAACTAAAATAGTATTTTTTTGAGCTCTTTTTCATGTTTTTTTAAGGGCCTCTCACTATTTGAGGCTTCCTTTTTGCACTTGCTTCTTTACCTCTCTTGTATGCCTATTTCTTGTGTAGTATTTTAGGCCTATATGTAAACTGTTTTGAGGCATGTTGTAAATTGAAAAGTAGCTTATTTTGAGCCCTTATTCAACATTGTTGAAGGGCTCATCATTTTTTGAGTCCTCCATCTATCACTTGCCTTTGTATCCCTCTTTTGGCCTTATTTTTGCATGATTTGTTAGCCTCTTGTGCCTCTATTTTTGGGCTCTAGTTTGAACTATAAATGGAATTATTTTGACCCCCTATTCATGTTTCATTAAGGGTCTTTTACTGTTTGAGGCATCCTTTTTGTACTTTATGTTTAAACCTCTTTTTTAGGCCTCATTTTGCATAGTATTTTGAGCATGCTTTTGCACTGTTTTGGGTTTGTTCATCAACTGTAAAAAGTCATATTTTTGGCCTCTCTTCAACATTGTTGAAGGGCCCTAATCTGTTTGGGGCCGGCAGCCATCACTTCCTTCTTTGTCTCCCTTTTGGCCCATTTCTTGCATGAGAGTTTAGCCATACTTGTGTTTGTTTTTCTGGTTTATTGTAAACTGTAAAATACCATATTTTGGACCCCTCTTCAACATTTTAGAAGGGCCCTTCTCTGTTTGAGGTCAGTAGCTGCTACTTGTTTCATTATCTCGCTTTCGGGGCCATTTTTGCATGCTAGCTTAGCCTCATTTGTGTTCACTGTTTGGCCTTACTTAAAACTGTAAATATGCTTTTTTTGGGGCTTTCTTGATTCTGTCTTCACACTTCATGTTCAAATAATGCATGCATTACATAGCCATAGGTCATTCCATGCACCTAATTTCATGTTTCGGGATTCATTTTATGCATCGGGTGTCATTTTGCCATCTTTCGGGGCTGTTTTGCATCACTTATTGCCTCTGAAATTTTCATGCTAGTATGCCATATTCCATGCTTTGCCATGTCTTGTTAGAGTGGCATTTCGTACCTTAGGGTCGGTCCTCGATTTGCGTGCACGTGTGTACGCATTTCGAGTATCTCATTTCCATCTAATGGCCTCTTATGTGAGTGTGGCTCAGGTCCACTCATGTTGGTGTAAGTCCATTATGCATTGTGTATGCCATTTCATTCCATAGCATTGCGTATGCTAGGTTGTATGTTAGCGCATTGTGTATGCCACGTTACCTCATGCGTCGTGTATGCCATTTCATAGCATTGTGCATGTTAGGTTGTATCTTAGTTGCATCCATGCATGTCATGCATATTGCATTGTGTTTGGGATAGGAGTTAGCCCGAGCACGGGAAACGAGGTACGTTCCGTACTCCGAGTGACAGGACGTGTCTCAATTCCCCAGTCACCAACACTCCGGATTATCCATGATGGAGTTAGGTTTAGTTGGGTTTTCATGTGCATTCATTCTATATTGAGTAGTGCAAATCGATTCCTCGGCCATCATGCATCGAGATGCGTGATTGGTGACATGAGGATCGAGGCATGCATACATTTGTGAAAATACATTGCCATGCCCCTTTCCTGCTCTCCGTTGCAACAAATCAAGAATCAGCAGTCTTCCGAGGCTTGGCGCGCTTTCCAAAAAACCATTGCAAAACAGAGGCTAATTGGGGCATCACAGTGGATTTCTGCGCAAAGGCAACTCGGACATGCATCATTCATCATCCGAAGAAGAGTCAAGGCAGTCCCTGGCTTGTATGCCAGTTTATTATTTTCTTAGTTAATTTGGTAATTAATTAGGATTTTTGTACATATTTAGACTGTATTATTTATTTGGATTATACTATTCGGGACTGCATATTATTCTTTCGGACCCTCCGCACGAGGGCATAATTGTAATAAGTGTGCGTGTGTGTGATGTATGTCTTCCAACCCCACGTTTTTCTTCCCTTTTATTTACCAGCTTATGATGGTTAGATTAGGGCATGTTTCAATTAGCATACAGTATGATAGCATGTTTGCATTCATTCACCTGTCTTGCATGCACCGGGCTCGGCGCATCATACTAACTGCATTTGTATTTCAATTCTAAGCTAGCATTCCATATGCCATGTTTAGAATAGCCGAGCCTGCTATAGTTGCATTTTTGCATATGTTGCATTAGGCATTTCTGTATATTTAGGATCATGCATGGATTTCTAATCGGTTTCTGTTTTGGCTTGGAGTACTCGGTGAGTTTTATGCTTTAGCATCCTTGCATGCGTGTGAGTGACTGCCATGAATAGCATGCTTACCATGAGGCTAATTGCTTATGTGATATAACTGCCTTGAATGCCTGTGGGTGAAGGTTGGGTTATTTGGATTGGGACAAATCATCAACTATGAGTTTTAAGCCCACTAGATAGTGGCAAAACCATCTTTTCTAAGCCCACCTGAGGGTGGCAAAACCTGCATTTTAAGCCTACCTGCGGGTAACAAATCATCTTTCAAAAAACAAACATGAAATGTTTTGTTCCAATTTAGGCGACCCTACTTGTATACTGTGCGCATCACGTAGTAAATCTAGGCTAATAACCGGAATAAGAGCACACAATGTTTTCAAAACTAAATATCATGGTTAGTAGAGGCCGATCTTTGATCGAGCAAGCGGGGGTGCTCACGAAGTGACCTTCCCCAATCGTACCCAAGTTCCCGAACCGAGGCAACTTTGGTGATGACGGACACGTGGCCTTAGGCAACGAGTCAAGGTTTCCTAAATTTCTCAAAAATAAAATATTTAGGTGGCGACTCTGTATCTGGCAAAGTAGTCCATGTTTGGCACTTCTTTTCTAAAAATCTGTTTTCTCAAAACGATTTGCCGGATTTGGACTCTTTGGTTCAGATTAAGAACCGTAACACAAATCAAGTCCGAACTGTAGCGAGGTCCCCCGCGGGCATGTTACAGGAGCATCATGCGATTATTACATATTATTTGTTGTAATAAATTAGACAGCCCCTTTTCATTATTATTCATTTGGATTTGTAATATTTATTTATTCGAACACTTGGACATTCGGACCCTACTTCGCGAGGACAAATATGTAATAAGTTGTATGTCTTCCAACCCCACATCTTTGTCCCTTTTATTTGCCAGCTTATGATGGTTAGTTTAAGGACATCATGTTTAATTTAGCATACTCATGTTTGCATCCACTTGTATTGCATGCATAAAAGTTCGGCTCATCATATTATTTCAAATGTCAAATTCAAACTCTTTACTTGAATGCGTGCGCTATCACATGCCTTGAATTGACTCGCATGCCATGCTAGTAGCCGAGCTTATTAATTGCATATTGTATGTGTTGCATTAGTCATAATACATAGTTAAGATCATGTATTTTTCTAACTAGATCTTTTTTTGGCTCGGAGTACAAGGTAAGTTTTTATGCTTTAGCATATTGCATAAGTGTGATTGTTGTCGTATCAAACATACTACCATGAGGCTAATTGCTGAAATGATAAACTGTTAGAATGCTTGTGGATGAAGGCTATTCACCAACATTGGGATACTTTGATTAATGTATATATATGAGATCACTTTTTCAAGTGGTACATATTCAAAACACCTTTTCAAAATAAACATGAAATCAAACGTTCCAACTTCTAGTGAAATTAGTCTATACTTGTATGTTAAAAATAAAATAAGAACATATACTGTACATAAGAATCACATCATAATCAGTAGAGGCTAATCTTTAATCGAGTGAGTGAGGTGCTCATTATTGACCTTTCCCTCTCACACCTAAGTTCTCGAACAAAGACACTTTGGTAACGACGGACTAATGGCCTTTGGCACTATTCACGAGTTTCCTAAATTTTTCAAAATAAATATTTAGGTGGCGACTCTGAAATTTGGCAAAGTAGTGCATTTTTGGCATTTGATTCAAACATCGATTTTCCAAAAACAGTTGCTGGATTTAGACTATTTTTGTGTTTCCACTGTTTCACATTACACTTGTGAAATCAGATTCAGAACCAACACAAGTGGAGTCCGAACTGTAAGGGCTATTTATCCTTCCGAATGGGGGTGCGAAACGCCGAGTTACAGTTTCGGACGACTCTGTTGGGGAATTTAGAGAACTTGACTTGAAATTTATGATGTGAATTTTTTTTATCTACATTTATATGTTCTTTGCATTGCATTTGCATCGGTGCACTTAAGTCCCTGTGTTTGCCATTTGCTATTCCTGGACGGTTTGCTAAAGGCTTGCCTACAAAGCTTGCTGAAAGGCTGACTGGTTATGGGCTCTGCCATGTTGGGAACACAACCCTTGGATCTGGATTACCGCCATATTGTTTGATCCTCCTTTCACTTCTTGGTGTTAGGTGTGAGAGGTATATTAGGTAATCTTGCTGAGGTACCCTTTGTGACCATTTGACCTAATGCATATAGTACGTTCTAGTGACTATTCCAAATTAGGACAGGATGCCACTTCCTACAGGATGTTATGAAACCATTTGCTTGAAATAGTACAGCCTAGATCATGTCAAAATCTAGGACAGGGCAACCCCACCCCCCTTTATAGGGGTGTTTTGGTTCTTTTACATTGTATGTGCTTTTACAGTGAAACTGCACAGGGTGGTTCATATCAGTGTTACAAATGAGCAATCAACAAAAGTTCAGTACGGCTCACAGTTCAGCTGCGTGTTTTGAAAATTAGGGCCGAAGTGCTGTTTGACTTTTGATTTTTTTTTTCTTCTCTTCTTCTTGCTTTTGCTAGGTAGTTTTTCATCATAGCTTCAGAAAGACACAATATTTCTCAAGTTGTATGGACTCGTTCCCGCAGACTGTGTAAAACTCAAGATCTTGTTAATGGTCAACCAGTGTTAGTTTCTCTCCCGCCAGTTACTCGATGAAGAAGGAATAAACAAGCATCGGCATTGGTATAGAGCGCTCCGCCGACACCTATTCGTGCACATAATTCACCACCATCTCACCCACCTAGAAAAAAGATGGCACATAATGGAGAAGAACTTGCTGCCACGATGGCAGCTGTTCAGAGAACCATGGATGTCGTAAATCAACAGATGGCCGCATAGGATGAGGTCATCGCTGATCTGCGACGCCCATCTGGGGCATCCGCATCTACAGTACATCCGATCCCTACTGCTTAGCCAAATCCCGATCTTCCTCCACTAGTGGAAAATCCCCAGCTTCCAGATCCCTAAGAGGTGTTTCCACAGGCTCCAACTTATAGGCCCTTGGTACAACCACAGGGGGAACTCCCTCCCTTTGACATCAATGATGATCTAGCCATGATAAAAATTGCCAGGCTAGAGAAAACACTAAAAAAATCCCAAGGCTTCAATTCCATTCTAGACATTGAAGATGGGTACACTGAGGCTTCAGTCAGACTACTAGAGAAGTTTAAAATGCCCCACATCGACAGATTCAATGGAAGTGGGGATCAAATTGTGCATGTCTGCCTGTTTTCAAATGTTCTTAAGCCAATGGGCTTGTCTCGTGCTCAAAAATGGTCCTTGTTTGGTAGAACTCTATCTGATGTAGAGGCCATCTGGTATGCAAAACTAGAGGATTCTATGAAACAGAACTGGGAAGAACTGTCTGAGGGTTTTTTTAACCAGTATTCATATAACACTCAGATCGAGGTAACCATCAGTGAGTTGGAGGCAACTACCCAGAACCTCAAAGAACCTTTTATTGACTTTGTCGCCAGATGGAGAGCAAAGGCAGCCTAGATGACGAATAGACCCTCTGAAAGGGAGCAAGTTAGGCTAGTGGTCCACAATCTCAAGCCTGATATGCTACAAAGGATGATAGTGACTCTGTTATCTACATTTGCTTCACTACACGAGTTGGGGGTCCAAATTGAAAGTGCGTTCAAGAAGGGGATTATCCATAGAACTAGTGAACCCGCAAAAAGGCCATTCACTCGGAGTACAAATGTCGGTACCAATACTATTCCATGGTCTGCAGATGTTAGTACTTTGGCTACATCATCGGCCAAGATAGTCAATCCCTTTGTTGCTACAAACTCACAAACTGCGTAAAATGTCAACCTTGGTTCCAAAGAACTTTTACCCCTTCCTATATGAGCCTTACCTGTGCCCTCAAGATGTTGTTGGAAAGGGGACATCTCAAGCCTCTCGATCCACGACCTCTCCCAAACCCATTGCCGGCTAGACACGACTTAACTGAATATTGATCCTTCCACCAACAACATGGCCATCCTATGGACTCATGCATTTGTCTACATCATGAGATCTAGAATCTCATTGACAGCAAAGTCATCGCTTCTCCTAAACCAAATGTGACAACCAACCCACTTATCACACACAACCAAGTTCCTTTCCCCAGAAATATTAACCATATCCAAACGCTACCACCTACCTTCAACCCCAACACCTATATTACCTCATCCCACCTACCAAAACTGGAGGTGGTTATTCCAGAAGACACGGACGTGTGCATGGTAGACTTAACTCCACAAATCCAACCCAAGCATGTGGTGGCAGGAACAGAGAAAGAGGAGAATACACCAAAGACTGGGTTGTCCGATACATATGTTATAGAAAAGGGGTATCACTTGCAAAAGAGTATGATCCCAGCTTTTACATTGTGGCCATTAATCAGCCAAAACCAGTGGTCATATTTCTAGATGTTCTCAGTGTCAATGCTATCAGGGAAGGCCAATTAGGGAAACACCAGGACGATTGGCCTGAACAAAGCCTAAATGACTTGGCCGAGCGGGACGAAAACCTAGCCCAGATGGAAGAAGACCTAGCCAATCTCTTCTTTGACGAAGAGGATACAAGCAGTGTCCAGATAGGTTGGTGGGATTCAAGTCAACCAGAAACAAACAACGGTTGGCTCAGTACCGAAGAGCTGGATAAGGCAGAACAGACAAGAGGAATCAAGAAGGAAAAGGCCGAAGCTACATCCTTGATTAGCACAGAACAAGTACTGGAACAATTCCAGCAGGAAAGAATGGAAGCAATCCAAAGGAAGATGGCCTTAGAGCAAGGAAATGACAACAAAACAATGCCATTCTGGAATGCAGAAACCAAAACCATAGTGGAAAAGGAATGGCATGCTGTGAACATGCTCCAAGTAAATCTTGATAAACACATGGCCATGATTACAGGGGAGTGGTGGCAAGATAATGATTTGAGTTACGCATACATGGACGAAGGTGGAAATCTGATACCCCGAACGATACGTGGTATACGGACAAGATCAATCACATGACCCGGAGTGGTCGGTACTTCAAACTTGTGGCTTTAGATCAAGCAGAATGCTCCAACAAAGAGGTTGTGAACACAAAAGAGAAGGATTGTGAAGAGAACCTGGACTTGAAGCAACTCAAGAAGATTCAGGTAGATGTATCAATCTGGGGACTGATAATGGCCTCCTGGGAGCATCGGCAAGCACTACTGGAGGTAATGAATCAAATCAAGCTGCCTATTGACACTACCACTAATCAACTAGTGTTGTTAGTCAGATCTGGAGATGTTACACCGGTGATATCTTTCACGGATAAAGAGCTGCCACCTAAGGGTGCCAACCACAACCTACCCTTGTACATGACTCTAGAGAGCCGAAAAAAGTGGATTATGGTGGTGTTAGTAGATACTGGATCAGGGATTAATGTATGCCCGATACGGACTGCTTATGCCATAGGTTTGAGGCCTGTTGACTTCACGCCCACAACCCAATCCATTCGAGCTTATGACAACACGAGCCGGGATGTTATGGGAACGTTCAAAAGCCATATCCTGATCGGCCCCTCCGAACATGAGGTTGAATTCCATGTAATGGATGTACCAGTAACTTTCAATCTACTGCTGGGAAGGCCTTGGTTACATCAGATAAAGGCTGTGTCATCAACAGTTCATTAGTTGGTGAAATACCCCTTTAAAGGTGGAATTGCTACTGTGTACGGTAATTCTGCAAGCCATCCTCCCCAGGGTACTACCACACCAATATTGGAAATCATGCATGGGGAAGAGGATGTATTCCTTTCTGGCTTCTCGCTGACAGAGGCCTGGGTGGTTCAAACCATCATGGCGAAAGGTAACGAAACTTATGTGAGTGCTCAGTCCATCTATATGATGAACAAGCAGGGATACATGCCTGGATTAGGACCAAACAGGAGTGGTAGGCAAGGAGGTCCTATCGCCAAGGAGATGATTCACAATCCCCATGTTTTTGGACTGGGATACAAACCTACTACAGAAGATTAGCAAATGAAGGGAGCTGAGTTGATAGGAAGAGTTAAAGCAAAAAAGGTTGGGAAACAATACGAGTTAGTCCACAAGCCAATACGGGGAACCTTGAACAGACGCTTTGTCCACCAAGGGGAAGATTTCCCTTTTTGTGGATTTCCAGAGCCTTGGTTTGACCAGGAGACAAAGACAATGTGTCCCGGGTTCGAGATCTTCTTTGGGCACCAGTTACCAGAAAAGGAAGATAAGCAGAAGCACTTGAACATTAATACAAATCAAGGCATGACAGCAAATATGGATGTTGAAGAAGAAGAACTATTGGATTAGAATAGATAGTAACTGAGGCAGGGCCGTCATTCCTTAATCAAGTCCAAGCCTAAGTAATCCGAATGATTTTTTAGATGATCCCAAGCAGCCACTGAAGGGAGATGAGTGGTTAGAACAGATAGTGAAGACGTTCGAGATGCTTGGCATCAAGAATGACCAGTTGAGAGTGACCTTAGCATCCTTCCAATTGAAGAGAGATGCGGGTTAGTGGTAAAAGTATGCGCGTGGGCGTATGGGTATGACTTGGAAGGCGCTTTTGTCAACGCCTTCTAAGATAAGTTCTTGCCTCCCACAGTTCGGGAGAAGTTAAGAGATCAATTCTCCAAGCTTATGTAGTTGACCACTCCGATGGCTGAGTTTGAGGCCACATTTACTAGCTTGTCGAGGTTTGCACTAGAACTCGTGGCGATTGAGGAGCGCCATTGTTTAGAATTTGAGAAGAGATTAAGGACCGGGCTTATGTTCAAAGCAACCGGGTCAATGATTAGAGATTATGGATGCCTTGTGGAGGCAGCGACTCATCTGGAGACCGTAATGCAGATGGAGGAAGAGAGGATGAGGGCTTCCGGAGGAGTCAAGATATTCAACGGGACAATAAGAGGCAAAGGGGTTCTAACCCATAGCAGTCCAAGAGAGCTCAGTTAAGGTCCACTTTTCTAGTACCAAGTTTGGGTTTTTGGAGAGGTGGTCAAGAAGATGTCACTTGTTTCAAGTGTGGTTAGTTAGGTCACAAGTCTCCAGCTTGCCTGCAGAGAGGAGGAGGGCAACAATCTGCATCGTCTTTAGCTTATTCTCAGAGCTAGAGTTAGGGGAGAGGCTAGCCGCTCACTTGTTATCAGTGTGGGCAGGCTGGGCACATGAAAAGGTTTTACACTTAGATGAGTGGTACACCTGGTGTGTCTGGTTGGAGGCAGACACAGAGCCACCAGCTGGCGCAGTCAACATAGGCCTCGAGGGCCAATCAGAGAGCCTTTTCGGCTCATTCAGTGAATCAAGCTTATGCTCTGAGGGGCGAACAGGTTGAGCAGAGACCTTCATGACATGTGTATGCTGTTACCGTGCCAGACTTTATACCGGCTCCTTCAGTAGTGAGAGGTACCTTTTTATTTTGTAATTCAGTTGCTAATGTGTTGATTGATACGGGTGCATCCCATTCATTTATCTCGTCTGCATTTGCATCATTTTTGGGGTTAGAGATGGCTCAGTTAGCATCTCTTATCTGGGTAGAGTCACTTATTGGTGCTAAAATTATTTTGAAGCAAGGGTGTCAGGGTTGTGACATAGAGGTTGCCGGTCGCCAGTCGCTGACTTTCTTTTGCGTTTGTGTTGATTGACATGTCTAGTTTTGATGTTATTTATCATTAGATCGGGTTATCATCTTGGGCTACCGTCAGAGGGTTACTGTATGTACCTTGAGCAGTGATTGTTTTTATTTCTTAGGGGACAGGGTTGATAGAGTCTTATCATTGGTGTATGATCCGCGTGGGCAGAGTGAACGTAGTTACCTTCTTGCCAACTTCTTAAGTAGGGAGTGTGATGAAGTCCGAGTTGAGTTACCATGGGTGGTTTGTGAATACCTAGGTGGTTTTCCTAATGATCTTACTAGTTTACCACCTCATCGAGAGATCGAGTTCTCTATTGATTTAGTGCCTGACATAGCACTGATTTCTATGGCACCATATAGATTTGCACTTGCCGAGTTGAGTGAGTTGAAGATTCAACTCTAACAATTGTTAGATAAGGGTTTTATTTGCCCTAGTACTTCACCTTGGGGAGCACCGGATCTCTTTGCTAAAAAGAAAGATGGTGTGTTGTAAATTTGTATAGATTACCAGAAGTTGAACCAGGTAACTGTTAAGAATAAGTACCCAATGCCTCATATAGATGATTTGTTTGATCATTGGGGTTTTGTTGTTTCTCTAAGATAGACCTGAGATCGGGTTATCACCAGTTAAGAGTAAAGAAGGAGGATATCCAGAAGATTGTACGCAGTATGGCCATTATGAATTCATAGTGAGGCCTTTGGTCTAACCAATGCACTAGCTGTGTTCATGGATTTGATGAACCTTATCTTCCGTGAGTTCCTAGACCGTTTTGTGGTCGTCTTTGTGGACAACATCTTCATTTACTCACCCTTTGAGGAGGAGCACGAGGAACACTTGCGAGTGGTGCTTGAGTTGCTTAGAGCCCACAAACCGTATGCTAAGTTTGGGAAATGTGAATTCTGGCTGAGAGAAGTTAAGTTCTTAGGCCATGTAGTATCCGAGAAAGGGGTGACTGTAGATTCATCCAAGATAGAAGCAGTGCAAGATTGGGGACAACCTAGGAATGTTTTTGAGATTCGTAGTTTTTTGGGGTTAGTCGGGTATTACCGTCAATTTGTGAAAGATTTGTTTAAGCTAGCCTCACCGTAGACTAGACTGACGAGGAAAGGGATCAAGTTTGTATAGAATGAGACTTCTGAGAAGTCTTTTCAAGAGCTTAAGGTTAGACTTACCACTGCTCCCGTATTGATCATTCCGGAGAGGGGTTTGGGCTATTCGGTGTATTGTGATGCTTCACGGCAAGGTTTGGGTTGTGTGTTGATGCAAGAGGGAAAGGGAGTAGCCTATGGCTCGTGACAGTTGAAAACATATGATAAGAACTACCCTACTCATGACCTAGAGTTAGCGGCGGTGATCTTTGCCTTAAAGATTTGGAAGCATTATCTGTATGGTGAGAAGTTTGAAGTGTTTTCTAATCACAAGAGTCTGAAATATCTGTTTACACAGGAAGACTTGAATCTGAGGCAGAGGAGGTGGATGGAGTTCATAGAGGATTATGATTTTGAGTTACATTATCATCTGAGAAAGGCCAGTGATGTGGCAGATGCCTTGAGTAAGAAATCTATTAGTAGTGTAGCTTGTATCGCCATCCGGGAATGGGAAATGTTGGGTGCTATTGGGGAGTTTGACTTGCATCTTGGCAAGTCCGTAGAGCCTACAGCCTTGTTTTTTATAGTTGCACAACCTACACTTGTGAACCAAGTGATAGAAGCACAAAGGGATGACCTTAAGGTAGAAGATCTCCAGTGGGAAAGTAGAAAGAGGCTTGAATGTGTATTCAAACTCGAGTGTTAGATACCTTGATCGTCTCTTTGTGCCAGAGTCTTGTCGAGAGGAAATACTCCGAGAGTTTCACTATTCACACCTTGCGGTGCATCCAGGAGGCACAAAGATGTATCATGACCTTAGCCGCCAGTTTTGGTGGAGGGGAGTGAAGAAGGATGTGACTGTGTTTGTATCGAGGTGCCTTACTTGTCAACAATTGAAGGCCGATGTAAACACCCCATTTTTTACTGTCCGCAAGACTTGGACACTTTATCTTGTGCACTTGATGATGAAGTCGTGTTGATTGTGATTCAAGTTCTCAATGAAGGAACGTAAGCTCGTGCCTAAAACCAATCCTAAACCTTTCATATTTATACTGTGTTTATCCCAGAAATTCATTTTTGAACATTGTGTCACCCTACATTGAGTTTAAAACAGTGGAACAGGGGAACATATTGGGAGCTGACCGTACCATATTGGAAGCCAACCGTAGCTATTGGGAACTGGCCGGCTCTCGATAGCGAGAAACACTATTCTAGGCAGGAATGGACCAGCTGTCCATTTTTGAAGATATTTTCGACCTATTTTGCTCAAATTCTATAAAAACGAGGTTATATCTCTGTTTTGAGGGTTGAATAATTTCCAAAGAGCCTATACACACAAGAGAGAGCACCTTCTTCTTATACAAGTCACCTTTGAGCAAACCTATCTCTTTTGACTAATATTCATACACCATATACCACCTTAGATCATAACCTTAGAGCCTTGGTTGAGGCTTGTGCATCACAATTCAAGCTTGAGAGTATGCTTAGACTAAGTTTGTGTTACAAACAAGAGCTTGCTTCTTTGAGAGGTATAAGCTCACCACCTTTGTATTGCTTTCATTTTTGTCTTTCTTTGTTTATTTCTAGTGTTTTTGTGTTATTTTGATCATATTTTAAGTGTTGGAACTTGGGTTTGAAAGGCTACTGTGGACGTCCCCGAACGCCCCAAGAGGGATGAGTCCCGTTCCGTTCATTTTGGGCTCACTACAGTTCAGGACTCTAATTGTCACGGTTCTCAATCTGAACCAAAGAGTCCAAATCCGGCAAATCGTTTTGAGAAGACAGATTTTTTGAAAGAAGTGCCAAACATGGACTGCTTTGCCAGATATAGAGTCGCCACCTAAATATTTTATTTTTAGGAAATTTAGGAAACCCTGACTCGTGCCTAAGGCCACGTGTCCGTCATCACCAAAGTTGCCTCGGCTCGGGAACTTGGGTACGATTGGGGAAGGTCACTTCGTGAGCACCCCCGCTCGCCCGATCAAAGATTGGCCTCTACTAACCATGATATCAAGTTTTGAAAACATTATGCATTCTTTTTCCAGTTATTAGCCTAGATTTACTATTGATGCGCACAGCATACAAGCATAGACTGGATCGCCTGAATTGGAACAAAGCATTTCATGTTCATTTTTGTAAGATGGTTTGCTACTCGCAAGTAGGCTTAAAATGCGGATTTTGCCACCCTCGGGTGGGCTTAGAAAAGATGGTTTTGCCACTATCTAGTGGGCTTAAAACTCACAGTTGATGATTTGTTCCAATCCAAATAATCCAACCTTCATCCACAGGCATTCAAGCAGATATATCGCATAAGCAAATAGCCTCATGGTAAGCATGCTATCATGGCAGTCACTCACACACATGCAAAGATGCTAAAGCATAAAAACTTATCGAGTACTCCAAGCCAAAACAGAAGCTAGGTTAGAAATCCATGTATGATCCTAATTATGCAGAAATGCCTAATGCAACACATGCAGGAATGCAACTACGATAGGCTCGGCTATTCTAAACATGGCACATGGAATGCTACAGCTAACAAGTATTCAACTTGGAATTGAAATACAATGTAGCGAGTTATGATATGCCGAGCCCGGTGCATGCAAAACAGATGAATGAATACAAACATGTTATCATACTGTATACTAATTGAAACATGCCCTATTCTAACCATCATAAGCTGGTAAATAAAAGGGAGAAAAAGACGTGGAGTTGGAAGACATACATCATACGCACACACACTTATTACAACATTGCCCTCGTGCAGAGGGTCCGAATGAATAATATACAGTCCCGAATGAATAATACAGTCCGAATAAATACAAAATCCTAATTAAATAATAAATTAATCTAGGAAAGCAGTAAATTAGCATGCAAGCTAGGGACTGCCTCAACTCTACTCCGGAAGATGAATGATGCATGTTCAGGTTGCTTGGCGCAGAAATCCATTGCGATGCCCCAATTAGCCTCTGTTTACAATTAATCCCGGAATATTATGAAGCCCCAAAAAGGCGGTTTACGGTTTCTTTAGCAGAGAGCAAGAAAGGGGCATGGCAAAGTATTTTCACATATGTATGCATGACTACTCTTCAGGGAGTGTAGTCCTCGATCCTCGTGCCACCAATCACGCATCTCGATGCATGATGGCTGAGGAGTCAATTTGCACGAGTTAATATGAAATGAATGCACACATAAACACAACAAGACCGAGACTCCATCATGGATAATCCGGAGTGTCGGTGACCGGGAATTGAGACACATTCTGTCACTCGAAGTATGAAACGTCCCTCATTTTTCGTGCTTGGGCTAACTCTTATCCCAAGCACAATGCGATATGCATGACATGCATCAATGTAATCCTAACATGCAACCTAGCATACGCAATGCTATGAAATGGCATACATAATGCACGATGTAACATGGCATATACAATGCTCTAACATACAACCTAGCATACACAATGCTATGAATGAAATGGCATACGCAATGCATGATGGACTTACACCAACATGAGTGGACCTTAGCCACACTCACATCAGCGGCCACAAGATGAAAATGAGACCATCGAAATGCGTGCATATATGCACACAAACCGAGGACCGAACCTAAGGCACCAAATGCCACTCTAACAAGGCATGGCAAGGCATGAAACATGGCATTCAAACATGCAAATTCCAGCACTAAAATGTGATGCAAAATGATCCCGAAACATGAAAACATGGCACCCAATGCATGGAATGGTCCCGAAACACAAAACTAGGCACATGCATTGACCTATAGCTATACAAAGCATGCATTATTTGATCATGAAGCATAAAGACAGAACCAAGGCAGTCCCAAAACATGAACATTTCTAGTTTAAAGCATGGCCAAAAGATGCTACCAAGATAGACTAAAATAGCATACAACTTTGACTAGCAAACATGGTTTACATGGCATGTATATGAAGCACATGGAATCTCACCAAACCAGCAAAAATCAGTGAATAAAACATGCCCAAATAACCTCTGAAATGCAGCCAACACATGCACAAATGATGGGTTCTTTTAGAGGGCATACAAAGGAGTTATTAAGCACATGCATCAAGGATACTTAGCATGGCAAAATAAACTCTGGAAATAAAATATGATAGTCCTAAAACTTATCAAATTGGCCCTGAAATCAGTCAACAAAGCATGCAAGATAGGGCCTCTTTGGAAGGCCAAAAAGACCATCAAACAAAACAAGGAGAGAGAGGGTCACCCCTCTCTGATTTTGGCCTTCAAGAATACACCTAATTTCAGTGGCTAAGAGGCCAAACCATGGCCAATGCAAGTGTTCTAATGCATAGCTCTAATCATGAAGATATGAAGCATGCATAGGGGGAATATGACCCCAAATAGAGAATAGACCTTAATCAAACATGAAGATGATGTCAAAACAATAATTTTTTAAGTTTAGGTCGAGGTCCAAAAAGGCTCACAAATAAGGCTAATGTATCATGCAAAATAAGCCCTAAAAGAGAGATTGAACAAACAGGGCAGTAAAATGCCTCCAACAGCAAAGAGACCTTCAACAAAGTTGAAGAGGGGCTCAAAAAAAGATACTTTATAGTTTATGGTAAATCTCAAATATGCTCACAAGTAAGGCTAAAATATGATGCAAAAATAGCCCCAAAAGAGAGATAGAAAGCAAGAGACAGAAGCTGGCCTCAAACAGCAAAGAGCCCTTCAACAAAGTTGAAGAGGGGCTCAAAATAAGGCACTTTACAATTTGTCTCGAAGCCCAGAAATGCTCACAAGTAAGGCTAATATATCATGCAAGAAATAACCTTAAAAGAGAGATAAAGGAAAAGGGGCAGCAGATGGCCTCAAACAGAAAAAGTTCCTTAATCAAACATGAAGATGAGCTCAAAATAAGACTATTTCAGTTGAGGTCGAAGCCCAAAAATGTAAGTAAAAGGGGCTAAGATATCATGCAAAATGAAGCAAGAAAAGGGAAAATAGGGACTCACCCTTGAAGCACAACTTTCCAGCAGCTTCTGGTCCAAGAAGAGGAGCTCCTAACCTCTGAAAATCAGCCTCAAGATGTTGGAATGGAGTGTGGAGGTAATAGGCTATGAGTTGGTGTATAAATGGTACAAGAACAAGGGTGTTTTGAAGCTTGGAGGAGAGGAATATGGAGGTGTATGTATCAATGCCCCAGCTGGTTTTTTGTAACCCTTAGAAATGGAGGGGAGAGGCTAGTTATATAGAGGGAGAGGCCAAGAAAAAGGGGGGGAAAAACCAATTCAAATTTCCCCCCCAAAAGGGCAGACCCTCGGGCATGGGTCTGGTGCAAAATAGCTAGCACAGCTAGCATGCACCAGGAGAGAGAAATTTGGCCGGCCATGTTCAAGAGGTTCAGGTGGCCGGTTGGCCACCTCCCCTGGCCGGCCGGCCAGGGTCAAAAGGGTCAACAAAGATTAGTGGCCTGCCACCCCAAAAAGTTGGCCTCCCATGTGTGTACAACACAACTGTATGGTCAAAAACTAGAAAAAGTGAACCAGAAGAGAGAAAGACTAGCTTTTTAGAGGGGTTCAAAAGGGTCAAGAATAATTGATGGCCGGCCTATCCATATTGGTGGCCTCCCAGGTGTGTACAACACAATGGTGTGGTGGAAAGTCAGAAAAAGTGGCCCAGGAATGGAAAAAGTCAGCTTTCTAGTGAAGAAAACGGGCGATGAAGAGCGATGAAGGAATAAAGCTGATCTTCAGAACAATTGCTGGCCTCCCATCCTTCTACAACCTTCTTAACAATGAAAATAAGGTCTCCGCCAAAAATGAACCCGAAATTATGCAAAACAAAGGTTCGGGGGCCAAAACGCGCGGCCTGGGGCCCCGAAAACAAGCTGTTAAGCACCGGAGGTGGCGTTTGACCACAAAGTTGGTCTCTTGGGCCACAGTGTCCCTCAAAAGGGAGGAAACAAGGTATATTCCAAAAATCGGAGCAAATAGAGGTGGTTAAGCAGTCCCGAACCGAGGCACATGGCCGACGGCTCTGAAAATCGAAAACCGGGCTCCAAACGGGAAAAATGGCCTACGACCACGAAACGTAGCCTACGGCCACTGAGAGATGGTCTACGAGACCTATCCCTCCCTTCAAGAAGAGAAAACGGAGAAAACGGGACCCGGTTCGCAAACCGAAGCAAAGCACAAAAGAGTCCGCAAGTCCGGAGGCGAGGCTCGCAGCTAAGATTTCGCAACTTCAGAATGAGCACAATATGAAACATCACCGAGCGCTCAGTTGGTGACGTCTGAGTCTTAAGGTCGGGCAAAAATGGGGTGTCTACAGCTACCAAAGGGTAGAAAAAGTTAACACCCTTTCTTGCTTTCTACTTCATAGCTCACACCCTTGTTCTATTCTTTTTTTTTTCTTTCTTTGCCTTTTAAACTGATTTTTAGAGGTTAAAAAGGGCTGGGAAACATGGTTTAAGGTCTCAAAAAGTGGAGGGCTTGACTATCTCTCGTTGTCTTTGTTTACTAGTTTGTGTCTCCTTGCTTTTGTTTATATTTTTGTGCACTTTTAACACACTTTTAGCCACTGTTTTTTTATTATTTTTTTTATTTTTATGTTTAGGGGCTATTTAGGGCTGTCCTAATTTAGTAAATTAGTTTATGCTTTGAATATTTGCTTGTTGTCTTGTAAGTCCTCATAGCTTCGATTATTTAGGCCTTAGACACCAAGTTGTTTGAGTTGATAGCTTTCTTCGTTTAAAAAATCTCATGTTAATAATCAATTTAGCATTCATTTCTGCAATCTCTCTCTTTTCTTCTTTTCTTCTATTCTTCTTTTGTTTGGGAGTCATTTCAACCGGTTGATGGTTATTCAAAGCATGAGCTAGAGACCTATACTCAATGGCTTAATCTCTACGGAGCTTCACCGTCAACAGCATGGTCCTTCTTTCATGCTTAGAGTTGCTTCTCGTTTGATATTGCTTCTCGTTTAGTGGACTTAAACATCACTTTGGACATATTGATTAAAGAATGGAAAAGGCTAAGAAAATTGGCTTAAAATGAACCAACCAACATAAAGAAGATGAGTTGTATTGCCTAGGTTCAACCGGAAGTTATACCGAGTCCATTGTGTCAAGGGTCATCATACGTCAATTCATGATGTTTTGATGAACCTCGAAGCGTCTCTACCTCCCTCTTTGAGCTCACTTCCTGATAGGAGGGAGGAGTTGTCATTGTTCATTGCATTCATTATTTTTTGTCCAAAATCATGTCCAAAATCATCAAGTGATCAACTTTCTCATTGATGGTTTTGGAAATGACTTTGTTATTCTCTTGAGGATTTCCATGACAAAGAAGAGCAGAAAGGACAAACAGGGCCTAGAAAGGCTCTGTCTACACTGTTCTCACCTCAGAGCACAAAACCTCTTTTGGCATAAAATTTAGTGTCGGCCAGCACTTTTTTGGGTCCAGTCGGCTCCCAATGTTTGGAAATAGAGCAAGTCTGGGCAGACAAAGCAGTTTCTGGACGCTATGCATATGATCCCTGTGCATCCTTGTTTAGATCAATGTTGTCAATTAATGTTCCCATTATTGTTGTAATTCATTAATTATCATTATAGTTAGCATTGTGTATTTGCAATTGTCATAATTAGTTGACTCAGCTAGTTAGTTATATTGTTCATCTTGGTTGTAATGACTTAGATAGCTAATTGATAACTTAGATATTAGTAATTAGCTAGTTTTAATTCATTTATTCGAATTTGTAATAGTTAGCTTAATCCGGACACTCGGACATTTGTTCGCACCCTCTTGCATGAGGGCAAACATATAATAATGGTGTATGTCTTCCAACCCCCATTTCTTTCTCCCTTTTATTTACCTGCTTATGATGGTAGTATAGAGCATCATGTTTACTTAGCATGCCCATGTTCACATACACTCGTTTCATGTACATTTGGGTTCGGCTCACCATACTAACCAATGTCAAGATCGATTTCGTCGGTTGAATACATGATTTATCACATGTCTTGGATTGGATCATATACCATGCTCATAGCCGAGCCTATAAAAAATTACATGAATATGTGCGTTGCATTAGCCATATTGCATTGTTTAGGAACATGCACATTTTCTAATTAGTATGCTTTATTTGGCTTACCTTGGAGTACTAGGTGAGCTCTTATTATTTTAGCATACCGCATAAGTGTGATTGTTGCCATATCAAGCATGTTTTCCATGAGGCTATTTGCTTAAATGATATGTTTGTTTGAATGCCGGTGGATGAAGGCTAATTGCTAAAATTGGGATAAATTGATTAATGTACATACAAATTCACTATTTCAAGTGACGAGTATCAAAAACAATTTTCAAACAAACATGAAATCAAAGAGTTCCAACTTTTGTAAATTAGTTTATACTTGTGTGCATTACATAGTAAAAATAGCTAATAAAACGGAACAAGAGTATATAATGTAAATAAGAATCACATCATGATTAGTAAAGGCCGACCTTTGATCGTGCGAGTGGGGTGCTCCATTCATGACCTTCTTCTCTCATACCTAAGTTCTCGAGCCGAGACACTTTGCTGATGACGGACAAGTGGCCTTTGGCACGAGTCTCGGGTTTCCTAAATTTTTCAAAAATATTTAGGTGGCGACTTTGTAATCTGGTAAAGCAATCCATTTTTGGCATTTTGATTCAAAATCGATTTTCCAAAAGAATTGCCAGATTTGGACTCATTTGTGTTTATTTATTTCACATTGCACTTGTGGAATCAGATTCAGAACCACGGGAGTCCGAACTGTAGGGCTAATTGTATCCAAAAGGAGGACGAAAAGCAAGCCACAGCCGAACATCAGAGGCCAGCAGGTTTGTTGCAACCCTTGCCTATAGCCGAGTGGAAGTGGGAGTATGTCACGATGGATTTTGTTGTAGGCCTTCCGAGGACTCAACGGGGTAGGGATGCAATTTGGATGGTAGTTGACCGGTTGACAAAGTCAGTGCACTTTATACCTATGCACGTGAATGACTCAGTAGATCACCTTGCTGACCTTTATATTAGGGACATAGTGAGGTTGCACGGGGTCCCTATGACGATCGTCTCGGATAAAGATCCGCGTTTCACGGCTCGGTTATGGCAGAGCCTACAGAGTGCCTTGGGTACGAGATTGACATTTAGTACTACGTATCATCCTCAGACTGAAGGGCAATCAGAGCACACCATTCAGATCCTTGAGGATATGCTTCGAGGTTGTGTTCTTGACTTTAAGGGGTCATAGAAAAGGCACTTGCCCTTAGTGGAGTTTGCCTATAACAATAGTTTCCAATCGAGTATTGGCATAGCACCGTTTGAGGCCTTGTATGGTCGACCGTGTAGATCTCCTATGTGTTGGGCTGAGGTGGGTGATGTACCTATGTTGGGCCCAAAGTTAGTCTGAAAAACGACGGAGAAAGTTACACTTATCTGTGAGAGGTTGGTTACGGGCCAGAGTCGCCAGAAAAGTTATGCCGACCGTAGGAGGATTGTCTTTTGAGGTGGGAGACCATGTCTTCTTGAAGATATCACTTAGGAGGGCTTTGATGAGGTTTGAAAAGAGTGGGAAGTTATCCTTTCGATTCATTGGACCTTTTGAGATCCTTAAGTGAATTGGAGAGGTAGCTTGTCATTTGCCTTTGCTGCCATAGCTTTCCGGGGTTCATGATGTATTTCATATTAGTATGCTTTGAAATATATGAGTCGGATCCATTGCACGTGTTGGATTGGACAGACTTAGAGGTAAATGAGGACGCCTCGTATGAAGAGAGACCGGTGAGAGTCTTGGATACTCGGGACCAAGTCTTGTGAGGCAAGACAATTCCCTTGGTTAAAGTATTGTGAAAACATCACGGGATTGAGGAAGCAACTTGGTAACATGAGTTGGAGGTCCGTGAGAAGTACCTGGACTTATTTGTTAATTCTTGATCATGTATTGAAATTTTGTTATGTTAATGAAATATGAAAATATTGTATATGTTGGAGAACATGGAAACATTATACATGTTGTATATGTTTTGGAAACATGGATTTAATGTAAACATTGTATATGTTTTGAAAAAATGTGAATTGTGCTTTCAATGTTGGAACTTATGTATCGAGTTGATGAGAGTGGGTGACCGGAGAATGAGTCATGGTGACGGGATTGATTAATTATCTTTATTGTGATCGGTTTGAACATAGTTTTGAAACTTGATTTAAAATTTCGGGGACGAAATTTCTTAAAGGCAGAGATTATAGCGATTCTGGTTTTAGACCCGACCTATTTGATTTTCTGGACTCGAGTTTCATGGCTTTGTATTGTTGTTCATGTCTTACGTTTCTTATATTTCCTTGAGTTTGGCTATTGGGTTGTATTGGTTGTATTTGGAACAAGTTGGTAGCTTGGTTTTCAAACCTTTGTTGCCCAAAATTTTATTTCTCCGCTCGAGCGGCTCTTCTTGCGCTCGAGCGATAATCATTTTGTGTCTTGGCACTCGAGCATCACTTCTTACACTCGAGTAGGCTTTGTGAACTCTCAGTACTTTTGCAGGTCTGCAAAACTACTACGAGAGTGTATTCTACGCTCGAGCTGTACTGTCTATGCTCGAGCGGTCTCAACTCGAGTGGCCTTTCTTGTGCTTGAGCGTTGATCTGTTGTTTACA
Organism: Camellia lanceoleosa; assembly: GCA_025200525.1. Lineage (NCBI taxonomy): Eukaryota > Viridiplantae > Streptophyta > Magnoliopsida > Ericales > Theaceae > Camellia > Camellia lanceoleosa. The sequence goes on from CM045768.1 coordinate 94,349,003, forward strand.
AAACTACTGGGAGTGTGCATTCTGCACTCGAGCGGAACAACTTATTGTGTCTGACGCTCGAGCGTCACTTCTTGCGCCCGAGTGGACCGTACGTATATCAGTTCACAGCAGCACCCTTCTACATCACTTTTTCACATCTTTTTCTCTAAAAATCCTAAATCTAGAGCCTCTCTCTCTTAAACTCATTCTTTCTCTACATTTTCACCTAGATCTGTTGGTTTCTCTACCCTAGTGTCTTTGGAAAAGAGGTGGAGTGTCTCAAGAGCTTCACTTTGGTCCAAACAAAACTTGGTTTCAGCGTCTTTGAAGTTTCTTCCTTGTTTTGCTTGTCTTCTAAACTTGAGGTAGGGATTTTCTGCACTCTTTTATGGTTCTTAACTTAGTTATTTGTTGATGTGTAAGAAATATTGAAATTTGGGATGATTTTGAACAAACCTAGTGTAGACCCAACTTTCTTCGCGCGCCCCCCTTTCGGAGAGGTGCGAATTGGTCTTACTACAGTTCGGACTCCTATCACGATTCTGAATCTAATCTCACAAAGTGCAATGTGGGATTGATAAACACCAAAGAGTCCAATCTGGCAAATCATTTTGGAAAATCAGATTTTAACTCAAATAATGCCAAAACTGGACTGTTTTGCCAGATTACAGAGTCGCCACCCAAATATTTTATTTTGGAAAATTTAGGAAACCCTGACTCGTGCCAAAGGCTACGTGTCCGTCATCACCAAAGTTGCCTCGGCTCGGGAACTTGGGTACGAGAGGGGAAGGTCATGCAATGAGCACCCCCGCTCGCCCGATCAAAGGATCGGCCTCTACTAAGCATGATATGTTGTTTTTATAAACACATGTGTTCTTGTTCCGGTTATTTAACTAACTTTACTAGGTGATGCGCACAACATACAAGTATAGACTCAATTATGAGAATTGGAACAAAACAACTCATGTTTGTTTTTAAAAATGGTTTGAAAGTGCTACTCGCAAGTAGGCTAAATCGCAAATTTGCCACCCTCAAGTGGGCTTGAAAACAAGATTTTGCCACTTCGCAAAATGGGCTTAAAACTCACAATCATCGAGTTGTTCCAATTCAGACAATCAAGCCTTCACCCACAGGCATTCATGCAGTTAATCTTAATCAATTAAGCAAATAGCCTCATGGCAAGCATGCTATCATGGCAGTCACTTACACACATGCAAGGATACTAAAGTGAAAACACTTACAGTGTACTCCGAGCCAAAATAGAAAACTAGTCAGAAATCAATGCATGATTCTAGCTATGTTAAGATGCCTAATGCAACACATGCAAAATGGAACTAAGTAGGCTCGGCTACCTAATCATGACATATGAATGCGACTTTTGATACATGTACTCAAATAGGTATTGAAATACAATGCAGTTTGAATGATGCGCCGAGCCTGATGCATGCAAAAACAAATGAATGATGCAAACAAGCGAGCATAAAGTATGCTAATCAAGACGTGCTTTAAACTAACCATCAAAAACTGATAAGTAAAAGGGAGAAAGAAATGGGGTTGGAAAACATGCACACACGTACGCACCCTTATTACAACATTTGCCCTCTCGACGGAGGGTCTGAATGAAAGAGGGCTAACTAGCTACGCTAATTAAGCTAACTATTACAAACCAACTAATTAACTAGCTATTCTAGCTAATTAATTACAACACAATTGAATAACTAGCTAATCTAAGCTAATTAGTAATAAACTGAATTAATTAATTAAACACTTAACTAATTGATTACAAAAATGACTAAGCTAACTAACTAATTAGCTAAGCAATTTAAATGAACGGCCTCAGGAAGCAAGGGATGCACGCATGCTCGGTTGCTCTACTTTCTCCCAAAAGTCTGTTACTTTGCCACTGGTTGCCTCTGTTTGCATTCGCCTTCATTCCTGAACATCGAACCAATCTCCAAGCTGTTTCTGCTCCAGAACCAGAACAACTTCTGACCAACTCTGAGCCTAAGAACTGTCGGCCACTTAAAGAGGCTGTAGGCCACTTAAAGGGGCCAGTAGGCCACTTGCTTCTGCATTCTCCAATTTTGCTGCAAACAGGAAACAACAGAGGCAAAGCAAGGTCTTTGCAGGATATGTGTGTACAACCACCCTCCATATGATTTCTTAAGCTCAAAAGAGTGTGGTACTCGACTCTCGGGCCACCAACCGAGCATCCCAATGTACGATGGCCGAGAAGCCAAGTTTGTATAAGTCAATGAATGCACAAATAGACTCAATGAGCCTCCACCCTATCATACACGATCAAGGGTGTCAGTGACTAAGAAATGAGGCACCTTTCATCACTTTGAGTATGAAACACCTCTCGTTTCTCGTGTTTGGATTAACCTCTAATCCAAACACATGTAATGCAACAAAAACATGTTATCTTGGCATGTTTTACTTTGATTCATTTTGTTTACTTGTTTTAGATTACTGATTAAGTCCTTTAACCGGTTATGTCCAAAAAGTGAGAAGTCCTCTAATTGGAAAGACGGACCAAGCCATAAGCGTCTTGAGCATGAAAGAAGCATCATGGCGTTGGTTAGTAGAACCCTCAAGAGAAGGCTAAAACCATTAGGCATGAACGCCTCAATTTCGTGCTCAAACCAACAAAGGGCTTAAGACCACTTTCGAAAGTGAGATAACAATGAAAGATGGAATGCAATGGCACATATTCTAGCACTGAAATAGGATGCCAAATGACATTAAAGCATGAAAATGATGCATGCAAGACATACTCGGAGCCATAAGCATCAAGATTAGTGAAGAGCATCACTCTGGAAACATGCAATATTAAGCACAAACAACCAAACCAGCTCTGGACAGAGCTTAATCATGCTAAATCAGAGGCTACAACATGCTGAAATTGAAGCTCAAATAGCAAGAAATGCATACTCATGTATTGGCCCATAAACAAGGCATAAAAGCACAACTCTCAAAGCCATAAAGGAGTGGAATATGTGAGAGTGTGACTACACTATATGCTCTGAAATCATGTATAAAATGATGCCAAAACATGCAAACATCGCATGCACAACATGTTAAACGCCCCAAAACTCAAAGCTAGTCAAGGCCCTTTACACCACAACCATGCTAAGCAATGCTCAAATGAACTTAACCATTCAAAACAGACCTAAGGTAGGTCGACATAGCAGCAAAAACATGCTGGACTTGTAGCATGGATGGCAAGAAAAATATGCTCGAGTATTGGCTCACAAACAAGATATAATGCTCAACTTCTCAAAAGCATTGAAAGAGTGATTTAAGTGGAAGTATGGCAAAGATATAACCTCTGATTTTACATACCAAATGATGCCATATCATACAAACATCACAAATAAGGCATGCTAGGGGTCTCAAAACACAAGACTAGCAAAGCCAACTATGCCATAGCTATACAAAGCAAGCCCCAAGAGGCCAAGACCACTCAAAATAGTCCTAAAGCATGTCAAAACAATGCCAAAAACATGTTGGAGTGTAGCCAAAATAAGCTAGAATAATACGCCAAAATACTAAGCATGCAAGGCTAATGAGTGAGATTGCACTACAAGTCTAAAAACCAAGCAAGAGGTAACTCAACCAACCAAAATCAGAGTTAGAGCATGTTAAATAATGGCCAAAAACATGATGGATTGGAGCCAATACATGCTAGAATTATAGGCTAAGACATGAAGCATGTTAGGCTAGCAAGTAGGATTACACTACAAGTGTATGAAGCATGCAAGAGGTGACCAAACTAGCCAAAAACAGAGTTATAGGAGGTTCAAAAAGTCACAAAAACATGCTCAAACTAAGCCTCAAGAGGATAGAAACACATGCTCATTTGGTAAGCCAACAACACATGCTAACAAGACAAGAGGAGGGGGGACTCCCCCCTCCTATTTGGGACCTCAAAACAAGTTTTCGACCACTGAAATTCCTCTGGAATTCAGTGGTTAAAAGGCCAAAACAAGATGGTTTCAAAAGCTTTAAAGGAAGGCAAGAAACTTAGCAAATAAGCCACCAAAGAGGGTGAAACACCCCTAACTCCAAAAACACTTTAAACTACCATTTTAACGCTTAAAAACAAAGGTTTTTGTAGTTGAAAGCTAGGCCTAAAATAGTATGCAAAGGTGGCTAAGTAAGCAACTAAAACAAAGCTTCAAAGAGAAGATGGCTTACCCTTGAAGCACAACAGCCACAACAGCACTTCTGAGCCAAAACCAACTTTAAAAAGCTCCAAACAAACCTCAAGAAACCTCAGCTCCAAGGTAGGAGTGTTTGATCAAGAGTCCCTTTACAAATGCACCAAGAATTTCCACTTTCAAGCCCTTTCAAGCACAAAAATATAGAGGGAGAGAGAGAATTCTAGAGAGTAGATTTTTTTGCTCTAAAAAATCTGAACCCCCCAAGAAATGGGAGGCACCTCCCCTTTTATAGAAATGCAAGCAAGAGCTTGCTTGAATCCCTCCCTACACGTATAAGGAGGATGCATCCAGTGACCAACAACTGGCACAACTAGCACAAAAAATATCTACAAAAACAGAAAAATGGCCGTCAGCCTGGTTAGTTCCACTAGCCTACCGGCCACTACAAGTGGCCTACAAGAGAGAAAAGTGGCCTACAGCAGCCAAAAGTGGCCGACAGGCCCTCCCCTCCCTCTAGGCAAGAGGCAACAAGGTATGGTCTAAAAACAAACCAAATGAAAAGAGTTAAGAGGCCCCGAGACAAGGTGCTCAGCCGAAAGGCTGGAAACTCATAGCGAGCACCAACATGCGCAATCACCGAGTGCACAAACGATGACATCAAAGTCTTAAGGTCGGTCAAAAATGAGGTGTTTACGCCTAGGGTTTGGTTTAAAATCAAAAGAGGGGTTTTCAAATAAATGTTTTGAAAATAGTTATAGGAGTAGATATGAGGTTGTGGTGTGATTAATTTGTTGATTTTGATACCCGGGATGGATTTTGGAAGAAAATTGGAGTTTTGCCCTAAAATGTCTCAAATAATTATTTTGTATAAATAAATGAAATTGGTATTACGAATATGAAATTAGATGACTGTGTATTTAAATGGTGGGGTTGGTTATGTGTTACCTCTCATCTATGGAAATTTGGATAATTTATCTATCTTGGAGATTGTATATCTGTTTAGAAATATCTGTTTGGGCTATCCGTAGATGATAACTATGATTGTTATAGAAATTACATGAGGATTAGGTGAATTGAAATTAATCTCTTATACGTTGTCATTGAATATGACTATGTCTTCGGGACATTGTAAATGTATGATGTTTGAGAGAAGAAAGGGGATGTACTCCATGTTTGGGAGATGAAAATGGATGGACTCCATTAAATTAAGTTAGCCTGTGTGTCTAGGGTGAAAGTCCTGAAAATCGCGCATATACATGGGTGTCGATTCCCGCCAACAAAATATGCGTAAAATGGCAAAATGGAAGTATTTGTATAATGGGTGTGTTGGTTAGAGGCCCACTGAGTTGTACCCTCAGTTTGATTGTCTGAATGAAATGGTGAATGGCTTGTGAATTGAGATAAAATGAATTGAGATATAAAGCTCAACATGGCATGGTTTTGTGAAAAAGTTATAAATGATTTTATCATGGGCATTAGATATGCATATCATACTTATATCTTTATTAAGATTCATATATTGTGTTAAATTGTTTCTACTGGGCTTTGGCTCACCCTATTTAGGAAAAACCTTTTCAGGTGTTAGTGAAATACCTCTGCCAAGGCAATAGCTGGGGAGGAATCAGGGCTGAAGGCTTCTCTCTTGTGTATTATGTTGTTGTTTTGATCCAAGCTAAGGGCTTTACATGTATTAGATCTATATCCATTGTTGTTGTAACCAAGCAAGGTCTTGCAAAGATGTAAACCTATGGGGCATTTATTTAGTTTAACTCTTTTGTGCAAGTAACTCTCATGAAATGAAAGAACATTATACTCTGATTCATATTGTTATTTACATATGGTCTTGGATTGATTTATGGCATTTATTTCGGGGCGTTATAACTTCTTTATTGTCAAACTCTATCCTAACACCCTGAAAGTTCTTGAATAAGTCCAAGAATCCTTAGTAAGGTGCTCCAAGTTACGGTTTAATGGTGTTTTGCTTATGGGTGTATGAGAAATGGAGGTTGAATATGAAGTGTAGGAGATGGGCTCTCAAACAAGTTCTTAACCTTTAGAAATATTTTCTAGCCCCTTGGAAATATTTATTAACCTTAATTTTAGCTTTAATGGAGTTTTGGGTGGTGTAACAGTGAAGAAGCAGTAAAGAATAAGGAAGAAGAAGGTTTGAAGATGAGGTGTGTGTAAACAAAAATTTATAACCCTTTAGAATGAAGAGGGAAGGTCATAATTATAGACTTTTGAAGCAAAGAAAATATATTAAGATATTTGTAGAGGAAGCTTAGAGGCAAAATATCTAAGATATTTGTGTAAAATTTGCAAAAAATGTCGAATTTTCCAAAATTGCTCTATTACTCGAATAATTTAGCCGGCTAGACAAGAAAACATCCGGCCAGACAAAAAAGTGTTTGGGCAGACAAAAAATATTTGGCTAGATAACTTTTCAAAAAGAAAAATAGGATTTTTTTTCTAGAAAATTCTCATTCCTTCCACTCATTTTTCACTTTGTCCTTGCTCAATTTACTAAGAAAATATAACACTTAAATTTTGAAAATGCGAGCCTAGAAACTTTGTAAAAATATTTAAAAAGGTGTTTAAGAGGGTCTAAAATATTTTAGCCAAAACGGGTGTAAGGTTGAGATTAAAGCTTAAACTTGGCTCTCCTACTGAGGAAATCATAAGCTAGTATATTCCAATTTTCATCATTGGATGATCGGAAAAGAGTACCAAAGTCTTAGAGCCGGTCAAAATGGAGTGTCTATACCATCGCTCGAGCGTCAAACACAAGCAAGTGACACCGCTCGAGCAACGAAAGCATGGCTCGAGCGCACAATACCCGCCTTCCAGAAGTTTTGTAAACTGCTAAAAAATCGCTCGAGCGAAGAAAAGACCACTCAAGCTAAGATCACCCTGATCCTAGTAGTTTTGCAAACTACAAAAGTACTGAGAGAACCCAAAGACCGCTTGAGTGAACAAAAAAATAAAAATAAAAATAGACAACAATTCTTTTGAAGAACTAACTCCTAACCTATTCAAGACACAACCAACAACTCCAAACAATCAAACCTAGATCACAGCAAGATAAAAAGGAGTATATACAACAATAAAGAGTATCATATCCTAAATCCAAGAACATGAAAAGGTTGAGTATAATCCAAGCTGTTATAATCTTTCCCCCTTAAGAAACTTCGTCCCTAAAATTTAAATCAAAACAATAATCACCGTAATCTAAACCCATTGACCATTCATACTAGTAACAATGATAAGACAATGTCATCCAACATAAAATATTACAATTCAAATCTCCAAAACACTTACTATGTTCTCATATTACAACATAATTGAAATTTTAGTACAAAGACTTAAATACCAACAAACAGGTTTGGATACTTCTCATAAGTTTCAGCCTCACATTCCCAAGTCGCCTCTTTGACTATATTGTGTCGCCGCAATACCTTAACTAATGGAATGGTCTTGCCCCTTAAGACTTGATCCTGAGAATCTAAAACCTGAACCTATCTCTCTTCATACGAGGCATCCTCGTCTACTTCTAACTTGGTCTAATCCAACATGTGTGAAGGATCAGGTTCGTACTTTCGGAGCATATAGATATGAAGCATGTCATGAACCCCGAAAGTTGGGACGACAAGGCCAAAAGGTAAGCTACCTCCTCAATTCACTCTAAAATCTTAAAGGGCTAATAAATCTAGAAGATAACTTTCTCTTTGTCCAAATCTTATTAAACCCCTTCTCAGTGAAATCTTAAGAAATACATTATCTCCTACCTTAAAAGACAAGGGTCTCCTCTTCCGATCGGTAGCACTTTTGACAATTCTGAGCCAAAACCTACCTTTTATAGATAAATGGAACCTCCTCTGTCGTTTTCCGGACTAATTTTGAACCTAACATAGGTGCGTCACCCACCTTGGCCCAACACACTAGGGATCTACACAATCAGCCATACAGGGCCTCAAAGGGTGCTATATCAATACTCGCCTAAAAGCTATTATTATAGGCGAACTCCACTAATGGCAAATGCCTCTGTAATAGTTGATTTTGGGTGACCGCTTGTAACAACCCCAACCTGTGATTAACTATTAAACCATGATTAAGAATGCCTAATAAGTAATTAAGAGGAAATTCTGCATTAATTGCATATGTTATATGTTATTTGCATTTATATCTGTTCATGGTAGGAATATATGTTTGTACTTCCGATTCGGTATGCAAATTGAAGGCCTTATCGGCATCTAATCACGAAATTGACTTCATTTAAGTGTTATTTAGGATTTTTAGAAAATTATGGTAGGTTTAATTGAAATTCGATTCGGAACAAAATAATTTGAATAAAAGAGTGAAAATTAATTAACTTAAGCAAGATGTTAATTAAGTCCCTTAACCAAGCCTATATAAGGCTAATCTAATTGCTAGACTTTTCCATTACACTCTCATTTCCTCATCTTTGAGCCTAAAACATGAGAGAGAGGGAGAGAAGGAAGAAGTTATATTAAAGCTTGAATTTGGAGGAGATTGAAGAGAATCCAAAGGAATTAAACTCCTACTTGAAGAATTTAGGCCTTGGGTAAGAATTTAACTCATATTTTGTAACCTTAAGCTCATTTACATGTGGAATCAAAAGGGAATTAGAGTGTAATGCCTAAGTTCAAGAGAATTAAGTAGATTAACTTGAGAATTGAGCTAAAGAAATATAAATGGGAGCGAATCATTCATGCATGTACATATCATGGTATTTTGAAGATGTTTACTCAAGAATTCTCTCATACATGTATTGATTATAGCTTGGTTTTGAAAATTCATTAAGTTTCATACCATTTTACCTTGTTTGATCACGTTTTGAAAAGTTGAAGTTCATGTCAACTCATGCATGTTTTGTTTTCTACATTTCAAGTTGGTTTTGACTTACCTTTGGGCTTTGATTTTGGAAATTGATTCTTAATTCTTGATAAGTTACAAGTTTACAAGTGTTTTCTCAAGTTTTGGCCTAAAAGAAAGTGCTTTGAAGGTTTAAAATTGAGTTTTGAACTTGGGAAACAAATCTAAAAATTCTAGAATTTGCACTCTCTGCTGGAGCAGTAGAGTTTGCGCTTGAGCGGAGAATGCGAGCTCCCAGAAGTTTTACAGACTATTGCAGACGGCTCGAGCGACCGAAGTTGCGCTCTAGCGGAGACCCTTTTTACTCAGCCTTATGCTCGAGTGACCGTCGAGCGTCTGTCGAGTGAAAAATTCATGCAACTAGTACTTTTGTAGACTTTGCAAACCACTCAAGTAACCGAAGTTGCGCTCGAGCGTACTGCCCTGTTTTTGAAAATTTGACTAAGTGTTTTGAAGTACATTTTGACATCCTCATTGCATCTTAGGCATTCCTAAGCCATAATTAAGACATCATAATAAGGATAAAGGCTAAAAACACACTAAGAATGAAATGAAATAAGTTAAGTACTATCCGAGTATGTGTTTCAACATGTGTATTTTTTATATGTGTGTGTAGGTCACGCATCATGAGCTATTTGATCCATTCATTCTATTATCAAGCTATCTCTGAGTAATAATTCTGTAAAGTTATGTTCATCTTTAAATATTTTCTGAATGACTTAACATGATCTGTTTCCTGAAATGTTATTTTCTATATAAATAAATGATAGTCCAAATTTTTGAAATGTCTTAGTGGAATCCTTAGCAAAGGCCCTCGCCCAGGGGAAATAATACTGTGGCTTATGATCATGAGGTCCTCGCCTGGGAAAAACAATGCCGTGGCATGAGGCCCTCGCCTGGCAAAAACAATACCATGGCTAATGTATGTTATATGACACCTGGTACAAGAGGTTCCATTATGGAACTTGATATGAATGACCAATGTGATATGTTAACGCTAATGGATATACCACGCATGATTTAAATATGAGTATGATTATGACTCTATTTCTAATACGAATACGAACACGATTATGATTCTGACTTAATAAGAGATTTGAAATCTGATGTCTGAATCTGTTATGGACATCATTCATTAAAATCTTTACCCTGTTATTATTCACTAGGCTCCAGCTCACTTTATTATGTATGTATGTAGGTGATCAGGTGCATGACCAGGCTCAGTGATGATCGCTTGGTGTGGGTTCACCTTTTTCCGCGCCGCTGCCTTTCGGAAAAGGGTTTGAAAAGAAGGCCTCGCAGTTCAGACTCTACCTATGGTTCTGAATCTAGTCTCACAAGTGCAATGTGAAACTGATAAACACCAAAGAGTCCAAATCTGGAAAATCGATTTTAAATCAAATAATGCCAAAATTGGACTGCTTTTCCAAATACAGAGTCGCCACCTAAATATTTTGTTTTGGGAAAATTTAGGAAACACTGACTCGTGCCAAAGGCTACATGTCCGTCATCACCAAAGTTGCTTCAGCTCGGGAACTTGGGTACGAGAGGGGAAGGTCCTGAAATGAGCACCCCAACTCGCCCGATCAAAAGATCGGCCTCTACTAATCATGGTATGTTGTTTTATAAACCTCATGTATTCTTATTCTGATTATTAGCTAACTTTACTATGTGACGCACACAAGTAAGTATAGAAAAAAATCGCAAGAATTGGAACGAATTCAACTCATGTTTGTTTTCGAAAAATGGTTTGAATTTGCCACCCTCAAGTGGGCTTGGAAATACGGATTTGCCACCAAACATAGTGGGCTTAAAACATGATTTGCCACTTCGCAAAGTGGGTTTAAAACTTACATTTGTTGAATCGTTCCAATTCAAACAATAAGCCTTCATCCACAGGCATTCATGCAGTTAAACATTTAAGCACATAGCCTTATGGCAAGTGTGTGAAACATGGTAAGATGGCAATCACACTCATGCAAGTATCCTAAAGCGTAAAAGCTTACCGAGTACTCCGAGCCAAAACAAAAACTAGTTAGAAAAATGCATGATCCTAGCTATACAAGATGCCTAATGCAACGCACGCAATAATGCAATTAATAGGCTCAACTACTAATATGGCATACGAAGCAATTTGAACAACATGCTATCAACACGTATTCAAAAAAGTATTGAAATGACTATGCAGTTTGAATGATGCGCCGAGCCTCGATGCATGCAAGACAAATGAATGGATGCAAACATGCAAGCATAAGGTATGCTAATTGAAAATGTTCCTAATCTAACCATCAAAAGTGATTAAATAAAAGGGAGAAAGACGCGGGGTTGGAAGACATGCACACACACACGCACACTTATTACAACATTGTGCCTCACGAAGGAGGGTCTGAATAAATGAGAGCTAAGCTAATCTAAGCTAAGCTAATCAAACTAATCTAATTAAACTAATTAGACTACTTATTACAAATCAATCAAATAACTAGCAAACTAATTACTGATTATTACAACACTTTAACTAATTAGCAACTAATTAATTAAATTACAACACAAATGTACATAAACTAATCATGTGAAATATCTAAACTACACTGCCACAGCTCTGCTTTAGGAAGTGGAGGATGCATGCACTCGGTTTTCGCCCTGAAAAGCCACCGTTTTGCTCTTAAGAGGCTCTGTTTGCAGGGTTGAGTACACTTAAAAAAACTTTATGCTCTAACTTACCAAATCAATGCTAAGGATTACACCAGTGGCCTGCCGGCCATGGGAGGTTGCTGTCGGCCCCTTGTCCACCAAGAGTGAGCCACTGCCGGCCACTGGTGCTCTGAGTCACCACACTGCAATAGAGCACAAACAGAGGAAAATGAAGGCTTTTCCAGGGGTTTATTTGTACTGTGCCTCTCCTTATCATCTCAAACTCTCAAAGGAGTGGCACATATGGATCCAAAACCACCAACCAAGCATTTTCAATGCATGATGGCCAAGGAACCAAGGAGTACATTTTCATTGTATGCAAAAAAACAAGACTCAAGACCACCACCTTATCATGAGTGATCAAAGGCAATGGAGACCAAGAAAAATGGCACATTTCACCACTAGTGAGTATGAAATGTCCCATTTTCTTTGTGTTCGAATTAACGTCCGATCCGAACACATGCAATGCAACACAATATGTTTATCTTGCTCAAGTTTTACTTATCACTTTTGTTTACTCATTTTAGTTACCGATCCACTCTTTAACCAGTTAGTCCAAAAGTGAGAGTCCTCTAAAAAGAAAGAAGCATCAACCAAAGGATGATGTAAGGCAAGAGACAGATCATGCCTTTGGTTAGTAGAAACCCTCAAAAGAGGATTAAAACCATTAAGCACAAATCTCAATCTCAAGCTTAAAGAATCTCAAGCTTGAAGCAACTCTCAAAAGCAATTAAAAGAGTGAACAAATGAGAATGTGACAGAGCTATTATGCTGAAATTACATGCAAAATGACACTACAATATGCAACCAACTCAAACGACTCAAGTTTAAAGGCCTAAAACAATGAGCTAGTGAAGGAATTTACACTACAGCTATGCAAGACAAAACTCAAAAGCAATACTAGCCCAAAATATAGCTTAAAACATTTTGAAATTAAGCTAACACAAGCTAGAATAATAGGCTAAAACATGAAGCATGCTAGACTAGTAAGTAAGACACAAGGAGGGGAGGCTAACCCCTTCAATTTTGAACTTCAAAACATGTTTTTAGCCACTGAAATAGCTCTAAAAAATAGTGTTTAAAAGCTCTGAAAATAATGATGCAAGGATGGAAAACACAAGGGCAAAGGCCTCCAAAACAAGGTACAAAGAAAGGCCATCAACCCCTCAACCTTTAATGGCCTTTGGACCCAAGCTTCAGCCCAAAAACACAAAGTTTTTATAGCCCAAAATTAGTTGGAAGACATGCTAGAATGAAGACAAAACTAGCTAAGACAATAAGCTAAAACATGGGGTTAAACTACAACTATGCAAAAGACTACTCGTACAACACAAACAGCTCAAAACAGAGCTAAAGCAGCCCAAATCAAAGGCAAAAACATGCTGGAAATAAGCTAAGTTAAGCTATAAAAACATGCTAACATATGAAGTTAGCTAGGCATGCAAACAAGACACAAGGAGGGGAGGCTAACCCCTCCAATTTTGGACCTCAAAACAAAGTTTTTACCACTGAAAAACCTCTAGATTTCAGTGGTTAAAAGGCCAAAAGAGTTGGTTTGAAAATGATGAAAAGATGGCACAAAAGCTTAACAAGCAAAGAGACAAGGAGGGTGGACCACCCCCAAACTCAAAATAGCCTCAAACCACCATTTTTAAGCCTAAAAAATAGAGGTTTTTATAGTTGAAAACCAGGCCAAAAATAGTACAAAAAGATTGGAAAACAAGTTATGCAAAACAAGTTTAAAGGGTAAAGGTTATACCTCTTGAAGCCAAGTACACTTTAGGCACAAATGAGGTACCAAATCAAGCTAAAATCACCTTCTAAAGCTCAAAGAAGGTCCCAAGGAATCTCAGCCCAAAGATAACCAACTTTGGTCGAGGATGTATAGGCAAAGGAGAAGTATATCTCTACTTGTATGCACAAAGGTTCAAGAGAGAAAGAAATCTAGAGGGAGAGAATTGTAGAGAGACAGGATTTGTAGAGAGAGAGGATCCCAAACTTTTTCCAACCTCCAAAACCATAGAGAATGGCCTCTATATATAGAAATACAAGAGCTCAGGTCAAAAATATCAACAAATGGACAACTGGAGCAATCTGGAAACAGCTGGAGGTAAAAATCTACAAAAATCTGATTTTTGACACCAGTGACCGGCAGGGGATCATTGGTGGCTGGCAAGGACCATCAATGGCTGGCACTACATCATCCATGGCCGGCATACTTCACTAGTGGCCGGCAGAAAAATCTGCTCTCCAGGTCCAACTTCAAATGGGTATATTTCCTTCATCTTAACTCATTTGTAGGTCATTCTTGAGTCTAAAATAAAGCCCCGGAAGTCTTCTTTCCAATGGTGGAAACCTCACATCAAAATTCCAAATTTGAAAAAAGTTATGCTCATTTTAGTGAAGACTGCTCAGTTTGGGTTTAACCGGATTCTTGCCTAACTTCTCCTTAGCTAGTTTTCTTTCCTCCTCTCGTCTTTTCTTCAACCCCAAACCCCTAAATAAGGTGTTTTGAAAAAATTTCAAAGAGTTCACCTCTCTTCCATTCATTTCCACTTTGTCCTTGCTCGGTTTACCGAAAAGCGCAACATTTAACGAAATGCAAGCCTCGGAACATTGTAGAAACTTTTTTTTCAAAATTGTTTTGAAAGAGAGGGTTTTAAGGTCTAAAAATTATTTTTTTTCAAAATAGTTTTGGTCTAAAATGGGGTGTAAGGTTAGGATTTGAAGTTCTTCTTTCCGAAGAAATCGAACCTTTGCACTACAAAACTTTCATCACTAAGTAAACAATCTGTGGCATCCAAGTCTTAAGGGCGGTCAAAAATGGAGTGTTTACACTTGGAATTCTATTTGTCGGCCAACCTTTGTGCCTCTTGAGGAGGTTTCGGAAAGAGTTAGTGATCGAGTTTTGTGAATCAAATTATAAGTTTGAGACTTTTGTTTGTTTAAAAGAATAGTTCTTTTGTGGCATATGTTTAATTACTATGTAAGATAGATATGTATATGACGTCATATGTGGGTATATGTATATAAGTTCTAAATCTTTGTCCCATGTATGTCTGCACAACTCTATGGACTACGTATGTTTTATATATTTGCTTCCTTGGCTCTTTATTATGTGATGATTTATTCAAAGGCATTTGGTAAACCCAAGATTACTGGCCAGTTACGACGCTAAACCTATAGAGAGGGGTTTGGGTTGTGACACCGCTAAAGCGGTCACTTGGTCACTCAAATAGAGATTTGTGGTTCCCAGTATCTCGTATGTTTGCAGGCGAGACCGCTTGAGTGAAAGAAAGGGCGCTCGAGCGTAAAATGCGAGCTTCCAATATTTTTCATTGTAGCTCTACAAAACTTCTAAGACCTTGCATTTACTGCTCGAGCAATGGAAAGGTCGCTCAAGCGGTCCCTTTGTATTTTGGCACTTTGCTCGAGCGATGGAAAGTTCACTCGAGTGGTCTGGTTAGGGTAGTAGAGTTATATTGCGACCTAAACACTTTTCTAATTCATTTCTCTTACACTCATTCTCTCTCTAACAGTCCGCTTTCCAAAACCCTAGCCAGAAAACCTTAGATTTCATCTGGTAAGAGCAAGAATCTATCTTTAGGCCTTCATTAAAGTTGTTATCCTCATCAAGAGCTATGTTTTGAACTGATAAGATCGTGGTCTTTCGAAAGTTTATCGCGTAGATTTTCATCTCTCTTCTTGTAATCCTTGAAGTAGGAATATCTTTACCCTTGTATATTTATACTTTGGTTTAATGTGTGTGAATCTTAAGGTGTATGGACCTATTGAGATGGATGATGTACATATATACATATGTGTGTGTGTGTGTGGGTTTTGTGTTGATGAAGTGGTTGTGTGAAATTGATGATGGGTTGTGTAATCAATTATGAAATAGTGAGTAAATACACATGAATTAAGGAAAATGAATACTTGGAAAGGAAAGTCCCAAATTTTCATATGTAACCCTAAGGGTTGTTCTTGATCTTGACTTAATGGAAAGTTGATAAGTAAAATTGGAGAATCCTTGTGATTACTTGTGTCGTGCTTAAAATATTTTGGAATGTGTTTGAGGTGCTCACTTGCCCGGTTCGTGTGAGGACGACGATGTGAGAATGTGTTTGAGGTACCCATGGCCAGTGGCTAGCAATGGTGGTGTGAGGTGGTGGTGGATAAGAAGGCTATTAAATTTCACTTGAGATATTTTTGTCATATTTTAACATTTGATATTGATGAACAAAAACTATTTAGCTTTTTTTTTTTTTTCTTGCAAGAAAACTTGAAATTGGGAGAGCTCTTACCAAAAATGTCATGAAAATATATTCGGTTCAATAAAATAGGACTTGTGGTGAATCCCGTGACGGTCATGTTTAAGTTTAAATTTAATAGAAATTTATTCCTTAAATGTTGTTAATGTGGAAACTCAAGGAATTCTAAGAGTGTTTGTGGATAATATACCGAAAACTATGGATTCAAAGGGTTTGTTTGTCTTGTTCTCTAAATTTGAAGTGGTTAAAGATGCATTTATCCCAAATAAGAGAAGGAAAGTAACGCGATCGAGGTTTGGTTTTGTGAGGTATGATTGTTCGGTGGCGGCTAATAGGGCGATACAAAAACCAAACGGGTTATTGGTTGACAACAGGGACCTCAAAGTGAAAATGGCAGAGTTTGGTAGGGAGGTGCATCCAAGAGGGGGCCAACTAGCGTTCCAAAGACGGGGAGAGAGGACCGTGAATAAGGAAAAATTCCATATTAAGGTAAGAACGGATTCACATTCTTATACATATATTGTTAAAGGAAATGAAGGTGGGGTAAGTAAGGATCTCATTGCAAGAATAGAGGAGGCTAGTAATGGTTGGTTGTATGAGAGCTTAATCATTAAGTTGAAACCATATTGTGTATTGATTGAGTTCAAACAGGAGTGTGAGAAAAGAGCATTGAAAGATCTTATATTTCACGAAGGAGAAGGGAAATTGGTGGTAATCACGTTCAACTCAAAAGAAGTGATGCAATATGAAATTAGTCGGATGAAGGAGTGGATTTATGCATGGTGTGATTTTGTATCGAAGTGGAAGAAGGATATGGTTATTGAACAGGAGCGAGAAGTGTGGTTAAGTTGTTACGGTATACCATTTAATTTGTGGAGTTCACTTACATTCAAAAACATTGGCAAACTATGGGGTCAGGTGATCGGGATTGACAGCGATACTCTGCAAATGACATTGCTACAGTGCGGTAAAGTAAGAATAGCAACTAAGGTGATGGAGCCCATTAATATGGTGATCATGTTGGCATGTAAGGATAAGTTTTATCCTGTTAGAATTTGTAAGGAGCAAGTAATCATAGTTAATGTAGAGAGTTGAGTGGATCCACCAATGGGTGAAGGGTCATCGTATTGCAATGGAGTGACAACTTCTTGTGATGACAATGGTAAATGTTGCAGAAAATTTGAGAATGATAAGGAGGATGATGATGAGGTGGAGGTTGAACTGGTAGCTGAGGTGGATACTGAAGCTGAGTTGGCACCAGTTGGAAGGGGAAGTACCATGAATGAGGTGGAGAGGTAGGCAAATGGTATTGATGACATAATGGTTTCTAGAGTTATTGAAACAGGTAGTAGCCTAGGGATAGGAGATATAGATGGCGCATGCATGGAAATGGAAAGGCATTTTTTGGATTTTCAAATTCAATGTGCTAATGAAGGAAGTTGTCAAGTTGTGGATCATGTTGATAGCATGAGTGGGTTTGAGTTGCAGAGGCCCAGTATTAATCTGGAAGTTGTCATTGGGTCAGCTTAGGACAACGGGTTTTTCAATGAAATTGGTGGTGATTATGTTAAACATGCTAAATATAATGGGCTAGGCCTGGTGGAGGACGCCATTGTCTCAAAGTATAATAGAGCAGGTCAGTTGACTCTTCCTTCAAAGCAACCTCAACTGGTTGGATCAGATATGTGGATTGAATCTTCAAGACGGAAAGGATTGCAGAACAAAGGGAAAAGGAAAGAAGGGCCATTCAGAACACAACAAAGTGCAAAACTAAGATCACAAAGAAAAGAGTTAGAAAAGGTGAAGCTTCTGGAAGCAAGATTGATAAAGGGGCGATGCTTCAAGCAGCGATGGCTGCTGTTTCTTGTTCTAAATCGTAAGCAAGCAGCTTAAACAAGGTTCGGCATTTCCTGAATGAAGCCCAGGCAACCATGCAAATTGGGAAATTATTGGGGATTGATTTCAAAGAAAAGGAAAATGAGGTTCTTGATAAATTAATGGATCTCGAAAGGAAGGATTTGGAGAAAGCAGAGGCTACAAAGGGGTCTACCAGTAAGCCCTAAGCTGTGTAAGTAGGTGACTTAGGTGTATTATATTGGTTTGTAATGAGGATGTTATCTTGGAATGTTAGAGGGTTGGGTAGGTCTTGTAAGAAAAAGAAGATTAAAGAGCTAGTTAGAGTTAGGGGTGTGGATATGGTATTGCTACAAGAAACTAAGAAATCTGGGATATCAGGCCAATTTGTGAAATCCTTGTCTCCGTGGGATCAGTTTAATTTTTTGTCTGTAGATATAATAGGGAGTGCTGGAGGCCTTCTTTGTATTTGGAAACCTAAGGTATTTGCCATGGTTGATTGCTACTGTAACAGAAGTTTACTTCTATTATCAGGTATTTTTTGTAAGTCCTTTAAATGTGTGGTGGTTAATGTGTATGGGCCGAATGATGTTGCAAGGAGGAGGATTCTGTAGGAGGTGCTAGGTAACCTTAGGCACTCTTTTCTTTTTCCATGGTGTTTGGGGAGGGGATTTCAATGAAATTCGTTCCATTGGTGAGAGAAAAGGATGCTTAAGGAGAGATAGGGGGATGAAAGATTTCGGGGAATTTATTGAAAAAATGGAACTTACTAATATTCCAATGTTGGGAAGAAAGTATACGTGGAGCAATTCTATTGAGGGTGATAGGTGGAGTAGGTTAGATAGATTTCTCATTAATCCTGAGTGGCTATAGCTCTTTGATTTTAAAGTTTGGGGTCTGCCTAGAATCTTATCTGATCACTGTCCAATCTTACTTATGGAGGACCAAAGAGATTCGGGTCCTAAGCCTTTTAAATTTTTTAATTCTTGGCTCTTGCATTCTAGCTGTTTACCTTTGATTAAAAAGACTTGGATGGAGGCCCAGGTGTTTGGATGGGCAGGTTTTGTTGTTAAAGAAAAATTTCATATTCTCAAATCCAAGCTGAAGGAGTGGAACCAGGAGGTCTTTGGTATTGTTGATTCCAAAATAAAAGTAGCTGAAGCTGAGCTTCATTCTCTAGATTTGGAGGCTGAGGGTAGAGGTCTAAATGATCAGGAAGTTAGGAATAGAAGAAATCTCCTTGGAGAAGTTAGGAGATTGAGGAAAATGGAAGAGTGGAATTGGCTTCAAAAATCTAGATTGAATTGGGCATTAAAGGGTGATAAGAACACCAGATTTTTTCATGTTATGGCTAAAAGCTGTCAATGTAGGAACATGTTGGATTGTATTCAGGTCAATGGAAGAGCTGTTATGCATCCTGATGAGTTAAAATTGGAGGTGGTAAGGCATTTTAGGTGTTTGTTTAATGAGAGTTGGAAGCATAGGCCCAAGCTTGGTGGTATGCTAAAATCTATCAACACTGACTCTGCAACTAATTTGGAGGTGGTGTTTACTGAATCCGAAGTGTGGGCAGCCATTAAAAGTTGTGATGGAAACAAGGCATCTGGACCCGATGGATTTAATTTGTCTTGCATTCAGAAATGTTAGAGTATACTAAAGCAGGATTTTATGAATTTCATGTCGAAGTTTCATGGGAATGGCAGGTTGGTCAGATACTTAAAGTGCTTTTTCTTTACTCTTGTCCCAAAGAAGTTCAATCCATCAAGTCTTTCGGATTACCGACCTATTTGTCTTATTGGGGTAGTCTACAAAATTTTGGCTAAGGTATTATCTTGTAGAATGAAGAGGATATTACCTGAGGTGATTAGTGAAAATCAGTCTGCATTTTTAGGGGGAATAAATATCATGGATGGTGTACTCATAGCAAATGAGATTGTAGATTGGTGGAAGAAGACAAAAACTAAGGGTCTCATTCTCAAGTTGGACTTTGAGAAGGCCTATGACACAGTGAATTAGGAATATTTGTTTGATATGCTTCAAAATTTTGGTTTTGGTGCTAGATGGATTGGATGGATTAAAGCCTGTGTGACTTCTCATAGTATATCGGTGTTGGTAAATGGTTCTCCTATAGCGGAGTTCAATCCTCAGAAAGGATTACAGTAAGGTAATCCACTTTCACCTTTTATATTCAATATTGTAGCAGAGGGTTTGAATGTTTTGCTATCTAGAGCTAAGGAGCTTAGATTAATTAGAGGTGCTACCGTTGGTCCCAATGATTTGGTTGTTTCCCATTTACAATTTGCAGATGATACTATCTTGTTTTGTGAAGCTGATTGGAGTGAACTTATCACCATTAAGAGGATTCTTAGATGCTTTGAAATTATTTCAAGACTGAAGATTAATTTTCAAAAAAGTGTTGTATGTGGCATTGGAATTTCTACCCAATTAGTTAAGGATTTCGCTGATAGATTAAATTGTTCTTATCATAATTTTTCCCTGGTTTATCTTGGCTTACCTTTGGGTGCAAACCCTCATCGAAAATCAACTTGGAAGCCTATTTTGGATAAGATCAAAGTACGACTTGCAGGCTGGAAGAGGAGATTGATGTCTTATACTGGTAGAGTTACCATGATCAAGTCAGTTCTGTCTAGTCTTCCAGTTTATTACCTTTCTTTGTTTAACATGCCTGAGTGTGTTGCTAAGATAGTGGACAGATTGCAAGCCTCTTTTCTATGGGGAGGGTTGGATAATCAAAGAAAGGTTCATTTGGTTCGATGGGGGGAGGTTACAAAGGCTCTATACCATGGAGGGTTAGGGGTCAAAAATATTAGAAAGGTGAATCTCTGTTTGTTAGTAAAGTGGTGGCGGAGATTTGGGGCTGAGAAGAAGGCTCTGTGGAGGCAGCTGATTAATAGTCACTATAGTCACATTAATGGATCTTTCTTACCTCTGTCTGGTGTATGTAACTTCAAGTCTAGAATCTGGAGAGATGTCATGTCTGTGGCTGCTACACAGCCATTGGTGGTTACTTATTTTTTGGACAATGTTAATCTTGTGGCTGGGGATGGCAGTACGATTCTTTTTTGGTTTGATAAGTGGATCGGTCAATCAAGCTTGGGGAATCAATTTCCCAGACTTTTTGGCTTATCTACTGAGCCTCATGGATCTTTAAAGTGGTTTGGTGATGAAAAGAATGCAAATGGTAGGTGGATTTTGACTCTTAAAAGACCTCTTCGTGCTTGGAAAGATGAGGAATTGCTTCATTTGCTCCAGATTCTAGGTGAGGATCCTAAACTGAGGGCTAATAATGAGGATCATACCAGATGGTTGCCGTCTCCTTCTGGGATTTTTCAAGTTAGATCATTGTTTAGGTGGCTTCAAGCTGATGAGGGTCATGTTCTAGAGTTATCAAAATTTATCTGGAATAATGTAGCTCTTCCGAAAGCCAAATTTTTGTTCTGGTTGGTGTGGTGAGGTAGAATGAAGACTGCTGAATTCTTTCATCGAATCGGTGTCCTAAGGGGTAATTCTGTTTCTTTGTGTGTGTTCTGTAATTCTGAACCTGAAACTCTTAATCGTATTTTGTTGCTTTGTCCCTTTGCTTGGAAGTTATGGTCTAGTGTAATTGATTGGTGGGGATCTCAATGGGTTTCCCCTGGCTCTGTCATTGGGCTGCTTCACTGGTGGTTTGGATTCAAGTTCAGAAAAAAGGAGCTCATGATATGGAATGTTATTTTTATTGCAGTGGTGTGGTCATTATGGAGGCTCACAAATGAGTGTATATTTAGGGGAGCTCAACCAAATTTGAAGACTTTGATTGAATTAATCAAAGTTAGAGTGGTTTACTGGGTTAAAAACCATCACATTGGTAGCATATATTCATTTCATGATTTCATTTCCAATTTGGGTCTGATTCGAAGTTGCTTCTGAGGTAGTGGTGTTGTGTTTTGATGCTAGTGGTTTGTCCCATTTGCTCTGCTCATTTTAAGGTGGTGGTGTCTTGTTATAGCTCACTGGTAGTTGGCTCCATTTCACAGGGATGTTGCTGCTGTTGTTCTTGGTTGCAGTTGCTGCTGGTAAATAGCTCACTGGTTTGGCTCTGTGACAGAGGTGCTGATAATGTTGCTGGGTTTGGTTTTAGCTGCTATTTATTTGTTGTGTCTGCTGTATTTTGGTTGTTTTGTTTCTTGGTTCTGTTTTTCTTTTGTTTTGGGTGTTGTGGATTGGTTTCTCAGCAATCTTGGGTTAAGTGCTAGCAGATGATTATGCTTCCCTAACAGTGCCAACCTAGTTGGGATTATTTTATGGTTAGCGTTGATGCTCTCAGCACTTTCCCTGCTTTCTTGATGTTAATTTTGCATGTATTGTGCTATTCTCATCAATAAAGTTTTTTGTTTTGCTGATCAAAAAAAAAAAAAAATCAGTAAGATTAAGAATGAAAATGTGATTCGTTATTTTTTAGTCCAACAAGAATCGGTAGGGCACTTAGATGTTAGCATTCACCCATAGTAATCTCAGAATCCTTCTAATCTAAGAACATATTAAAAAAAAAAAAAACAAAACAAAAGTAAGGTGGGTTTTTTCTTGTTATATCTTCATAAAAAAAAAATTCATTTTTTTTAGACAAGATTCCTAAATCATAAGATTATCCAAATATCATAACTAGGAATGAGATTGCTAAAAATGAAATATTGAGTCGTGAACAATCATCCAAACCAAACATACCTAGTACTCCGTTTGGATTGATATTTTAAGAGAAAAAGTGAAAGATTTGAGAAGAAAAAAAGTTGGTTAATGTTATGTTTGGATTTTTAAAGAGAGAATGTATAGTGATCTCGAGTTTTTCCCCTTTATGTATAGTATTCCGGACTTGGGTTCCATGACTAAGTATTGTTGTATATGTCTCGTTCCGTTCTTTAATTCTTTGTATATGAGTTTTGGGATATGTTGGGTAGGTTTGTAACAGGTTAGTTGTAATTAGAAACAAATGGTAGCTGCCCAGTTTTTGGTGTCTTCGCTCGAGCAAGCTCTGTGTTTTAGCTCCTTCGCTCGAGCCAAGGTTCCTTCGCTCAAGCATGCGTCTGCGTCTAGTTTTGGACCTGAAGGTTGTGTTTCTTGGCTCGAGCGAGCTTTCCTTCGCTCGAGCGAGCGAGGACTATGTTTTGGGTTTCTTCGCTCGAGCGTGCTTCTGGGTTGCAGACCTGAAGCTTCATGTTGTTGGCTCGAGCGAGGCTTTCTACGCTCGAGCGAGGTTTCTTTGTGTCTGGTCGCTCGAGTGACCACTCCTTCGCTCGAGCGAGCCTCGAATATATCAATTCGTAGCAGCAGCTTCTTCTTCACTTTTTCACCATCTTTTTTACACAAACCCTAGATCCGGCTACTCTTCTCTCTCTATACATCTTCTCTTTAAGAATACACCTAGTCCTAGTGTGTTTCTACCCTAATTCCTTTGTAAAAAGTGTGGAGCGTGGCGTGGCCTTCATTTTGATCAGAAAATCATTGGGTTTGGAGCATCTCGAGTTTTCTTCATCTTCTCCATTTGGTCTCTTCATTTGAGGTAGGGATACCCTACTCCTTCTTCTGAGTTTTGACATAGATTTTAGTCATTTTGTATAAATGGTGGATTGTGGAATTTTCAAAAAGTTAGAATTTGTTTTGAAGTTATAAAAAGGGGGTTTTCAATCGTGAAGCTCCATGTGTATGTCAGGTCTTGGAAAAAGGGGCTATTGTTGTTAAGTTGGTGAAATTGAGCCTTAGGGTTACTATTTGAAAAATGGGGGAAATGCCCTAATTAATGTGATAAATTAATTTGGAAAAATATGAAATTGAGTTGGAAATCATGAAATTGAGAAATTATGAAATTGAATGGTGTAGTTAGATAAATAAATCACTTACCTATGAAAATGTTGATATTTTATCTGTTTGATAATTTATATTTTGTTTAGAAATAACTGCTTTGGGCTATCAGTGGAGGATAGTCTTGATTGTTGTAGATACTATATGTTGATTAAGGAAAACTAAAACTAATCACATTGAATATGTCATTGAATATGACAGTTGGAATAATACATCGAATATGTATATTGATTGATCATTGTGTATGATAAGTGTTTAAATACATTGTATATGTATATTGTTTGGGGGGAGATAGGGGATGTACTCCACGGTTTGGGAGGAGATAGGGGATGGACTCCATTGATAACTAAGTTGGCCGGAGTGTCCAGGGTGAAAGTCCCGAAATCTTGATGACGTTTGCATAATGTAGATAATTGAAGTATGGAAGTATTTTAATATAAGTTGTAGTCTCATATGAATTGTGAATAATGGAAGTGTCTTAATATGAGTTGTAGTCTCATTTAATTGTTTGGCTAGATATTGAGCTAGATTTATAAATGTAAATTGGATAAGTAAACACAGATGTAATTGTCATGGAACTGGGATGTGTTGTACAATTGGTTTATAGTGTTAACCATTTATTAAATGCTAATGTTTTAGTTATTGCTCATACTTGGTTTAGTATATCTCTGCTAGACTTTGACTCACCCTTTATGGGACATCATTTTCGGGTTCAGGTGATATGCCACCTCTAAGGACATAGCTTGGAAGGTCTTGGGAGTTGAAGACTCTATTGACTTTTTTTTGTTATTTTGGTATTACATGTAAATTCAAGCCAAGGGCTTAAGATGTTGAGTTAGTACTCTCTTTTTGTAATCAAGTATTGGCTTGGAAAGTTATAATAGGACATTTACTTTTGTTGTCAACATGTAATACTTTTGCACTTAATACTCTGATAAATGAAATATGCTTTATTCTCTTATGTTTATGGATGTCATAAATGTTGGGTTTACATGTACTATTTTGAGGGCATTACAGAAGGAAAGTGTATGGAAGAGTTATGAGGGGGAGAGACTACAAACAATTTAGGTACTTCACTTCCCTTACGAGATTGGGAGAATACGGAATGGAAATCAATACTTCTCATAATAATATATTAAAGGACATAATTAAATGTATCTATCTTTATTAAGTATTGTCTCGCAGTAAAAATTTGAGAATAAAATTTAATGTCTCGAATTGGAGTCTCCTAAAAGATTATTGAAGGTTTGTTGATAGTTAATTATAGGACCTCCATAAATTTTCCCTTATTTTCTTTTTTTTCTAACAAAACATGAGAGAATAGATTTTCCCTTATTTTCTTTCTTCTTCATGTAAATAATTGAACTCGTATAACTTAATTTTTTTGAGAGAAGTTATCATTGAGTGGTAATTTGAGATAATTATTACAGATTTAAGAAAAAAATTTATAAATTTAATTATTAATATTTATAAAATTTACCACTTATTTATAATTATTTTGCAAAACTTACACTCAACTAAAAAATTTTCATTATTTATATATATATTAATTAAACAAATTATTAAAAACAGAAGTACACATCAAATAAATTGATTGGTTTTTTACACATCAATAAAAAAAACACCCGAGGAATCAGCCGGCCAAGTTGGATCATATGAATGGCAGAAAACCAAAGGAAAACCAACACTTAAGTAAACGATTATAACAAAGTACTCTCTCTCTCTCTCTCTCTCTCTCTCTCTCTCTCTCTCTCTCTCTCTCTCCCCCTAGTGAATAAAAATAACATATCTTTGGAAAACAATAATGCTACAAACCTCCAAAAAATACAACTTTTACTGATTTGTGATTAGTTCAAGAAAAAAATAAAAAAATAAAAATACATGATTAGTCCATATCATTTTGAGGGTCATGAGAATCCTCAACTTCGAAAGTCCCAAGCATTTTTGCATTGGAAAATTCGTCTGGGGAGTAGTTATATATGTAAGAATAAATAAAGAAGTAAGTAGAGTTGTTATTAGCATCAAAGGTCAGTAGTGTGTGTATAGCAATGGGGAGGAGGCTGTTGAATTACTTGCTTCTTCTTCTTCTTGTTCTACTGGTGGTGGTGTTACAAGTAAACTTAACATGTGCTGGTGGTGAAGATAGTAGTACTAGTAGTAGTAGTAGTAGTGCTTTGTTTATCTTTGGAGACTCAACAGTGGATCCAGGGAACAATAACTACATAGAGACAGTACCAGAAAATAGAGCAAACTACAAGCCATATGGTCAGAATGGCTTCTTTCAACAATCCCCTCCTACCGGTCGCTTCTCTGATGGCCGGGTCATCGTTGACTTTATTGGTTTGTACTCGTTTTAATTAATCAATATTAATTAAATTATTAATTCATTAATCAATATTATCTACTCCTTCCTTCATTTACTTGCAAATATTAAAGATATGTTTGATTGTGTTTTCGTTTTCTTTGTTTTTGTTTTATTTTTCCTGTTTTTGAAAACAAAATTTTTGTAAAATACCAACATGCCAATCGGTTTTGTGTTACTTTTAATTTTGTCTAAAATCAGTTTTTTTTTTTTCTTTTGAAAACTATGATTGGATCATCAATTTGTATAGGAATCTGAAGAGAAAAGTAAATAAAGTAGAATTAATTTCTTGTTTTGCTTTTCCATTTCAGTTTCCTTTGACTTCACATATCCTTTTTTTCAAATTTAAGATCAAAAAACAGCCAAAAAGTTAGTTGTTTAAAAAAAAAATCATGAAAATAGTTTTTAGAAACAGTTTGTTAAACAAATTTTGTGTTTAAAAAAAATAATAATAATAATAAAGCACAATCAAAGAGTCCATAAAATACTTTAAAACTATACTTTAATTAATTTTACTTTTTTGGTGGTGAATTCTTTATAATATCTATCCAAAATCATGCTTAATTTGAATACATCTCCATAGCATGACTGCTATATATATGCTCATTTAATTATAAATTATTGATTATTTGATACTTTTGTTCATGATTAATTAGTTATTAGTACTGATTGCTTGCTAGAATAATATCTTTCTTCTCATTAATTTCTTCCAACTCATCATAACACTTTATTATATGTTCATATAATTTCCACAGCTGAATATGCAAAGTTGCCCCTGATCCCTCCATTCTTGGAACCATCTGCTGAATATGTCAATGGTGTTAACTTTGGCTCTGGAGGTGCTGGCATCCTTTCTGAGACCAATCAGGGTTTGGTATGAATTTGACTATTTTTCACATCTTTTATCTTATGTCTAACAGTAATAGTGTACAAATAATTTTTTTATATAAAATGATATAAGTTTGAAAAAATTACAGTGTCCTTTGAAATTTGGAGAAAATATAGTATAGGTCATAGTTTTAACATAATTATATTGAGCTCTATTGTGTTTTAATTTTTATAACACTTAGTCCTATATTTTATTAATAATTTGTTAGTTATATAGATGAAAAAGTAATATTGTTATCCCTTTTATACGAACATGTATACTGTACTTCTTTTTAATTGTATTTTTGCAACATCTGTATTAGTTTCGGTCTATTTAATTTTACTTAAAG
The DNA here is from genome assembly GCA_025200525.1 of Camellia lanceoleosa. Classification (NCBI taxonomy): domain Eukaryota; kingdom Viridiplantae; phylum Streptophyta; class Magnoliopsida; order Ericales; family Theaceae; genus Camellia; species Camellia lanceoleosa. The sequence goes on from CM045768.1 coordinate 94,376,292, forward strand.
AGAAGTCAATGTAATTATGTCAAAATTGTGAAACCAATTGTATTTTTTTCAAACCTCAAGGTAAGCCAGGGTAATTTACCCTATAATTTTTTATGGTCTTTTTTATTTCAAACCAAAACATCTAGATAGCTAATAATATGAAAAATGATAAATTATATTGACCTCACTTGAAATTTGGTAAAATTATGACACATCCCACAATTTTAATATAATTGTACCAATCTCCATTAAATTTCAAATTACGTAATATTTTATTTCAGTCTATTTAATGTCCGTCAATTTTTAACTATAACATTATTTTATTTAACTCTATTAGTTGACTAACTTTGACGGAAGTGCTAGTGTAACTATGTTAAGATTATGAGATTTACTATAATAGTTTCAAATTTCAAGAGATGTTAGTGTAAGTTACTTATTTTATAAATATAATTGCCATTACAAACTGTAGGAATATTTATACACAGCGGATTAACAAATTCAATCCATATCTGAATATCTTGAATCCAAAAATAATGAACTTGATGAGTGAATCATGTGCTTCTGAATCACCAGTTGGAATCCCAACAGTAGAGTGATACTACAATGCGATTAAAACCCACACAACTCACAATACAAAGGCATGTTTCCTTCAATGGCAGAGAGATTGAAAGCACATATACTTTTACCCACAATATTATGTTTTGCTTCCTCAACTCACTCTCATAATAATATGTATATTAATAGATTTAATATATAGAGATATGGGTAACCACCCATCCTTATCCCAGATAAGATGGGATGGTAAGCTATCCTTATCTCTTAGGATAGCTCTGAATTTAAATTCAAATTAAATTCAGATAAGTCTTACATGGGTCATGAATCATGCCACCATGAGCGCCCAAACTTGGGTTCGAAACTTGACCCATTTACCAACATCTCCCACTCATACATGGGTTGACATAACGTTGTTGCATCTCTATCTCAATTAGGAATGGCAACGGGGTGGGGCAGAGCAGGGCCGGGGATCACACTCCCCGTCCCCAATCCCCGATAGTAAAATTTTCCCTGTCCCCGGCCCTGATCCCCGATGGGATCCTATCACCGCCTCGTCTCCGCCCCCTAACGGAGATCGGGTTTCCCCGATCTCGAAATTCCCCGAACCAAAAAAAAAAACCAAACAAAGAGAGAGAGAGAGATCTACAACATCATTAACATCACAAACAACATTATCAACATCATTAACAACATCATCAATATCAGAAAGAGAGATCTGAGTGTAGAGAGAGAGAGAAAGAGAAAGAGATTTGCTCGTCATCGGAGGTGGCGTCAATTCAGATCTTGTCGTGTCGACTCAGATCTCGTCGATTCAGACCGTCATCCTCACGTCTCTCTGCTCGTTGTCATTGTCAGAGGTGGCGTCATCAGAGACGAACCGTCGTTGTAGTCGGAGGTAGCGTCTCAGACGGTGAGGAAGAGAGAGAGAGAGAGTAGAGGGAAGAAAGAGATGGAGTAGCTATGAAATGAAACAAAAAAAAAATAAAATGAGAGATAAAATGAGAAGACGGAAATAAAACAGAAAATAAAAAAATATTATATATATATATATATCAGTTCAGGGGATACACGGGGCGGAGCCGGGGCTTGGCCACTTATCACCGTCCCCGGCTCGAAATTAATCGGGGATTAATTTTTAAATACCATCTCCGTCCTGTCGGGGGTATTTTTCAGGGAAAACCCATTCAAATCGGGGTCGGGGGATCGGGTTCCTGTCTGGTCGGTTTCAAATTGCCATCCCTAATCTCAATCTGCCCAAATTTAACAAACTCATACTGGCCAATGGACTATGCCACCGCTGAGAACACTTGCATGGACATCAACCCAAAGATAACAAAAATAGTGTCTCATGTACCCCAGACCCATCTAGTTACACTGGTCCAAAACATCTCTAATCCCTCAAAGAGCATATTTGACCCTTTCAAATCTTACAGTATATTTACACTCAATCGCATCCCATATAAACTGATGTGAATTATCGACAGTGAATATATAATCGAGGTGTAGAACTAAATGATCTTCCCTTTGCCCTCATGTCACTTAATTCAGAACTGACCGTTTTCCCAATGATGTCCCTTAAGGCCGAATCATACATGACCGCAAGCAACACCCCAAAGTAGCAGAACATCAATTCCTCACCTCATGACATAGTCAAAAGTCACAAAGGGCACATTGTAAGGTCATTGTGAAATGGCCTTTAGGACTCACACGGTAAGGAAGCAAGGATCCATTCTCTCACCTCACTAACTGGTTGGCAAGCACATGCAGTATGAACGCATGCTACGGTAGAGTAACTGTTCTAAAGAGTGATGTTAGACTCTATACACCGTACAGATATTAGTCTAGTCACTTCTAAGCGCACAGGTCGCTTTAAGCGTCTAACCCAAATTCTCTATTTGTTCGCTTCCAAAGCGACGAATGAGATCTTGCATCTGGCTATACATAACAGGCACCTCATGGGCTATGTGGGTAATACTTTCCAATGTTGATCCTTAATAGAACCTTATCTTGGCTCCAACCAAGGCAACATAAATTGTAGATGACTTTGAGCTCCTCTCAGCTCCAATCTATAAACCACTAGTCTCATCATTGCTTGCTGTCAAGCGCCAGAGGCTATTGCTCATGTGAGTGAGCCAATCTCGCCTACTAACATCTAATTTATTTATTCTGTGTGCTAACTCACAAACCATATCAATAAGCAGTAAACATGTATGTAAAAACAAATATGAATACAGATGGTATAAATGTCCCATAAAGTCAAATACATAAATTAATTGCTCAACTGAAACCACATAAATCACCACCTATGAAGACCTAAAGCCCCAACATGAGTAATATAAACATCTCTAGCAATAGGCTTAGTTAAAGGGTCGGCAACAATGCGACTCGTAAAAATATGTTCTAGAATCACCTCCTTTTGCGCCACAACATCTCTGATGGAGCTGAACCTCACATCAATATGTTTGGTTCTACAATGGTACTTAGGATCTTTAGCATAAGTAAGTGCAGCCATGCTGTCACAATGGATAGTCACCTGGTCTAAAGCATGTGTGAGAACATCCAAATGTTGTAAGAACCTCCTCAACCAAACGACCTCCTGAACAGCAGTAGAACAAGCCACAAACTCTACCTCCATTGTCGATAAGGCAATGTAGGATTGCCCCTTACTGCTTCAAGATATAGTACCATTGTTGAATGAGAAAGCATATCCAGAAGTAGACTTGAGCTCGTCCAAGTCTCCAACCCAGTCAGCATCACAATGGCCAACCAAACGTAGATAAGAACTTTGGTAGCACAGCACGTAATTTGTAGTCCCCTTAAGGTATCACAGTATTCTCTTGACCATTTTTCGATGAGCTGGTCCTGGATTGAATTGATAACGACTCACCAATCCGACTGCATAATAAATGTCTGGTCATGTACACATCATAGCATACATCAAGCTTTCAACAACATTAGAATCGAGTACACGGGCCATCTATCTTTTCTCTTCTAGAGTCTTTGGACCCATATCAAGGTTTAGGCTCTCACCTTTCGTAACAGGAGTGTTAATGGGTTTGCAACTCTGCATTTGGAATCGCTCTAGGATATTCTTAATGTAAGTCTCTTGAGACAAACTTAGAAGTCTCCTAGGGTGATCCCTAAGGATCTTAACTCTGAACACGTAGCTTGCTTCACCCATATCCTTCATCTCAAAAGTAAAGGACAACCGCTTTTTAGTTGTGACAATCATTTCCATGTTGTTCCCAGCTAATAGTATGTATGTCATCCACATATAATGACAATATGAGAAAAGTATCCTTATAACGTTTGACATGCACACAATGATCTTCATCGATCATCATAAACCAATTGGAAATAATGGCTCGATAAAATCTCAAATTTCACTATCTGGATGATTGATTTAGGCCATAAATAGATCGATGAAGCTTGCAAACTTTGCGCTTCTAACGCACTACCATAAAGCCCTCTGGTTGATCCATATAGATCTCTTGATCAAATTCTCCATTGAGGAATGCAGTTTTAACGTCCATCTGATACAACTCCAAGTCCAACTGAGCTACTATGGCTAGAATAAGGCGAATAAAGGCAAACCTCACAACAAGTGAGAAGGTTTCCTTATAGTCTACACCCTCTAATTAGGTATAACCATTTGCCACTAGGCAAGCCTTATACCTTTCTATGGAACCATCCGCCTTGCGCTTGATTTTAAGAACCCATTTGTTCCCAATAGTCTTGGGCCCTAGCAGCAAATCAACCAAGTCCCAGACATGATTTTTCTTCATAGACTTCATCTTTCCATTCATTATAACATTCCATTCTTTACTAGCAGGAGATGAGAAAGCCTCATTTAGATTCTTAGGCTTCATCCCATCACTCAAAGTAATCATGAATACTTCCCCTTCAATCTCAAAACAACGATGGGGAACAGCTCTACGCCTACTTCCATGCAGTTAAGGATCTTGAGAATCATCTTTCATTGGATCCAATCCATGGACAGGAAAATCGCTCCCACTGTCCCTAGGAGCTTAAGGAATTTCTTCCTCATTCTTTACCTAGCTATTAGGTGCGTCATCCTGTAGATCCTTCATCTCACAAAGATTTACATCTCTAGTTACTTCACCTCTGCTAGAGAAATCCTCCTCTAGGAAATCTACATCTTGTGACTCAGTTTCAATCACACTTCCATTCGGCTGCTCCCCAACAAACACATAGCCCTTAGAATGCTTATTATAATGAATGAAGATACATTTATTTCCTCTAGGGTCCAACTTCCCAAACTTATGAGAAGCATTGTGTATGTAAGTTGCCGACCCCCACAGATGCAAATTTCCCAAATCAAGTTGTTCTCCAATCCACATCTCATATGGGGTAGAAGGTACTGATTTGGAGGGCACATGATTAAGGATGTAGGTCGCAATCAATAAAGGATCTCCCCAATAGGAAATGAGAAGATTAGCTTGCGCCATCATCAATCTAACCATGTCTAGCAATGTGCAATTCCTTCGCTCCGCTACACCATTTTGCTGCGGAGTGCCAGGAATTATTAATTGCCTAATAATTCCTTTTTTCTTCACAAAGCATTTTGAATTGCTCAGATAGATACTTGCATCCACGATCAATCCTTAGAGTCTTAATGCTCTTGTCTAATTGATTCTCAACTTCATGAACATACTGTCTAAAGCAATCCAATGCTTCTGACTTGTGACGCCCCGATTCTACACTATTGGTTGCAGTCAAGGGAGAGTCACTAATGAGTCCTATGGTCAATAACCAAGTAAGATCCCAGATCACCAGAGGAGTCAATTAGCCTCCCTTCTAAGTCCAGCTTTCTTAGGCAGCGCACTACCCTTTTGACAAATCTTAAAAGGTATTGACACAAGGTCTCATAAGTAACGATAAGGTTCATACATAGAATATAAATACATAACAGTCACAATATATATATATATAACTCAAAAGATGGTTCCATTACATTACATTCCAGAAGAAAGCTTAAGTCTTCAAATGAGTCTTTACAAAACATCCAAAAAGAAACTTCTAATTTTTCTAGGATAGCCAAAAGTCTTCAAAAGTTTTGGGCTCGTCGTCTCCAGCTATGAGTTCCGCTTCATCACCTCGTATGATACGCCATGAGCTTTGAATGCCCAGTAAACACACACACACCCTACCCATTTTTCCCAGTCCAATACACAATCACAATTATAACATCAAGTAATAAAGCACAATACTCAATTAAATAAATAAATGGTTAAGTTAGGTTGTTAGCAACTAGAAATCCCCCAAAGAGATTTTGTTCTCCCAACCACGAGAATCGGATGCGGATTATTCGATATGCCCCCTCTTTTGCTGCTTTGTTGCAGACCTAACCTCGGATTCCTACCAACGGTTATGTACCGTGTAGTGCCAACCGCAGGGTCTCAAAAGAGACGGTAAAATAGGGCCTTGCCCGAACCCCTCCTTACACCAAACCACCTAGGGTCCGAATACAACTGCTCCGTTCAAGGGTTCCGAAAACCACTTGTGCAAGACTTTAACTTTCAAATAGGGAACGCATCTCGAAAATCCATATATCACATATTCTCATCTTTTCATTACTCAAGTGTTCGAAAACCCAATACCCTCCCCATTAGGTTTCCCGTTGAATTAAATGTGTTAAATCAAGGTTAGTCGAACTTATAAGACAATAATATCCATATAAGCATGCATTCTTAAGATGAGAAAGGTAAATAAAATAATCACAACACATATAATATCATGCCAAGATATGATCATAAGCTAATAAGCAATCTCATGAACTCAAAGGTATAAAACATCCACACATAACAAAATTTCCAGATTTAATATCACATAAAAATTAAAATGAAAGGACTATTTTAGATCCTTCACCGGACTTGACCTTCCTATGGTTCGTAGAGGATTTAATCTAGTTTCTAGAACATCTTTCGGAAATGGGATCGCTTTTCCAGATTTTAAGTTATTTAGAAAATATTCCAGCGCTGTCCAGATTCTGTCTAGATCCGTCGACTGTTACGAAAAATTGATTTCTTGCAAACTGCTTAATGTTTTTCGATGAAACTAATTTTAGTTGAAAGATAACACCTTAAGGAAGGTTTTGACATAAAATAGAGGTCCAGAATAATTTTGTACATTTTTCTAGAATTTCTGGAAGTGGGCTGCAAAAACAGATTCTAAGGTACTTTGCCCAAAACAAGAAGATTTATGAAAAAGGGGTTCCACCAAGGGAAAGTTTCATTTCTTTTGTGAATAAAATATGCTAACTATCACATGTTTAACTCAAAAAATTTGCTTGAAGGAGTGCACTTGAAAAGTTGAGAGATTGGTACAAAAAGAAAATGGTTTTGTGCCAAAATGGGGAAAATACAAGCGAGGTGTAATCAATACTCAACCCTTAGCATTTTTAACATAATAACTTAGTAATAACATATCTGAAAACATTATTTAGAACCTTTAGAAACATGCATTGAAAAAAAGGGAAAATGAAAGAGAAGGTTGTGTTTGTGGCTTACCTACTAAACTTTGCACAAGAAGCTCTCTTTTTCCTCCTTCTCCTCTAAACTTCTCTTTCTTGCTCTCCTCCCTCTCTCTAACCGAAATGTGTGTGTGAGTGAGTGTGTTGTGTGTGTTTGCAAGCTAGGGGGTGTGTTGGTATTTATAGACAAACCTTTGAGGCAAAAAGTCCTAAAAGCCCCTTAGTTGGATATGAATGGAAAGGTTAGGATTTGTTTGAATTCTAAAGGAATGGAAGGGATTTGGGAGGCTTGTTCATTGGTTTAGGCAACTCCTAGTTGTAATGAAACTAGTTCTTGGATTTTGCATCCTAGGTCTAGGTCACTAGGTGGTGTTTTCCTAGAAGTTCATGATGGTGTTTCTTGAAAATGGTTTCCTCACTTTCCCCTAGAAGGGCTAGCCATAGGGAAGGGTGGAAGGGCCAATTTTTTTATTAATTTTGGTCCTAGGGCACTTCCCTCAAGGTGTATATATATATATATTACAAGATTGATGGTACTTCAAGGTATAAGCTACAAGTACTAGTTTGGGGCAAGTTTTGAATTTAAATAAAAAGTGAGGGCTTGGAGTTAAATACATGTAACTTAGGTAGAATTAAATTAGGTTAGGGAACCTAATCCGGTTAGGGAAATTTCTGTTTCGATAAAAATAAAAATAGTAATGCTAATCGACAAGATTCGAATTAATTCAAGTAACCGAGGGGCTTTAAGAAAATAATTCAACATTAGGGTTTTTAAAGTGAATACATATTTCGGGGGCTTCACATGACTTGTAAGAAATCAAATAGACATAGACATAGCCATAGCCATAGTGCATACAATCATCTATAAATGTGATGAAATGAGGGGTTTCATGCCTTGCCCTCACATTTATTGGTCCATAGATGTATGAATGAATAAGTTGTAATAGGATAGATGGCCTTTTGGCTTTCCCAAATGGTTTCCTTGTTGATTTTCCAGCAAGACAGTGCTCACACATGGGTAAAGTGACTCTAGTGAGTGGACCTAAAAGACCTCCTCTAGCCAATCTAGTCATCTTGTCTTGCGCAATGTAGCCTAATCTAGCATCCATCTCATATAATCATTATCACAAACATATGCAATACAAGAAACAACCGTTAGCATTATTATCAAAACTAGAATCATCCACATCTAAAATCAATAAACCGTCTGCAAGATAACCAAAACCATAAAAAACTGTGCCCAAATCAATGCTAACATTTTTATTCTCAAAACGAAAGCTAAAGCCTAAGCTCATCATGCTAACAACTGAAACTAAGTTTCGACAAACATCTGGAGCATAAAAACATTATGAAGATACAAGGTGCACCCCTATTGCATCTCCAGTTTGTACGTGCCAATGCCAAGCACCACTACAATAGACTCATTCCCTATGAAAACTAATCTGTTTTCAGCAGGCACACAATGATAATCCACAAACCCTACTCTGCTCCTCGCAATATGGTTTGTTGCTCCTAAGTCTACAACCCACAAATAAGGAGAATGGGCAATTAAAGCTTGACTAGATACAAAGCATTCAATGCGAGAACATAAGTAAGAGAGTACCTTCTTCTGCTCAGGACAATTTCAAGCAAAGTGTCCTCTTTATTACAGTTAAAGCACATCACTATAGACTTTACTTTCTTGCCACCTTTCTTACTCTTGCGCTTAAAAACTTTAGCGTCATTGAGCTTCAGTGCAACAGCTCTTGATTTCATATGAGCGCTTGGTTTTCCAAAGCGGCAACACCACAATTTTTCTTGAGAGCTTCTCACATAAGAAATGCAATTGGTTTACACACAAACTCACTAATCAAGTCGTCATGCATGCTGCTTTGATCTTTCTCGTGTCGAACTTGGTAAGCGTCAAGATCACAATGACATTGAGTTGTGTTTCCCTCTTCAGGTTCAACCATCATTTGGTCAAGTGGTGCATAACCTCTTGCTCATTAAGGAGATATTGGATCTTATGGCGCCAAATGTCAAAGTTATCGTCGTCCAATTTCTCTTCCTCAGTCAAATATGCCAAAACTGTCTTAGTTGCCATATCTGAATATCTAGGAAAAAATGTGCAAGGGATATTAAATATAGCAACACATAATTATTTTGCAGCAAAAGAATACAAATTAAACAATAATAACATTACACGAGTTACAAGATTGAAAATTTGCTATGCTCGTAATCATCTTTTGCGCCACTAGTGACAATTATCAATATTTAATTTAACTCTATGCGCAAAATTGGGCTATCATAGAGAATTCATAAATTCTCTCTCTCTCTCTCTCAAAAAAAAAAAAAAAAAAAAAAAACTACCACTACTTATGGCATGTTAAAAAGCAACATACTATTATGTTTAATCATGGAATTAAAATAATTAGAATATAGCATTCAACATCTTGAATCTAAACATTCTATTAATTCTATTCATAAATAAAGAACTAAACATGCTGTTTTAACTTTCAGAATATGCCATAAAAGTGTTTAATTATTTCTATAATTTTTTTGAATTTTTTCTGAAATTTTAAGTAATTAAAAATACACAGAAAATCAAAAATAAATAACACAGAATCTGAAACAATACATAATTCATACCAAAAAATAAAACATTATTCCAATAGTGTACTGTAAAAATTTCAAATCCAAAATCCAAGTCATGCTATTACGAGTCTAACGATACCAGCCATGCTTCAATCAAAATTATAACGAATAATATACAAGCAATTAACGTAGTTTTTAAATTAAAAAAAAAAACAAAACAAATTGAGCCGTAACAGTCCCATCGCCTGCATCAATACTTACCTCGACAACTTGCATCAGCAGATTGTATCAACACAAATGTCAGCGCGCGTCAGGTCACGCATCAGTGCTTAGAAGCGCGTGATGGTGACTTTGAGCGCATAGGGCCCACGCGCCACCTCCTGAACTTCGTTTTGGCTCTATTTTGGTACTATTTGACTCAATTTTTCGAGAGGAATCCAATGGCGGTCTCGGCTTTTTATTTTGACAAGTCTAAAATAGGTAGTGTAATCCACACTCTCTCTAGTGAGACTGGGATGCGCTTCATCGTCTATAATGAACCAGCAAACATAAAAATGAACCTAAATTAGAGTTTACGATTTCTTTCAATCCATAAGTCGAAAACATGCAAATAATATATGGTTTTGAAGGTCTCGAGACAAGGAATCCAAATATACAAGTTTCATATCATGAAAACGAAGCATGAAAACCAGAATGTAATCAAAGTTTCGAAAATATAAAATAGGTCTCCATTTTTCTCCAAATCTGACCATTCAATTTTAATGAAACTTTGTAGATATCCTTTATATGATATGAACTATAACATATATGAATTTCTAGGTGATCGAAGATAGTTTGAAAATCATTCAGTGTGTTTGGTTTGAGTTTTCTAGATTAAGTTTTTTAAAAACTAACTTTTTTGGTTTCCTTGTTTTTGTGTTTTTAGTGAATATTTTTTAAATTTTAAACATTTTTTTTTACTTTTTTAGATGCACCTTACTTGGATGTATTTAAAAAATAAAAAAATTGTGAAAAAATATTTTAAAAAATTAATAAATACATAAAAAAACAAAAAAATGTATTGAATTCTTGTATATATATATTTTTTTTGTATTTTTGGTATTTAGTGAATTTTTAAAAGATTTTTTTTATAATTTTTTTACTTTTTAGGTGTATTTATATTAGGTGTGTCTAAAAAGTAAAAAAAAAAAATTGCTTAAAATATTAAAAAAATTCAGTAAAAACAAAAAAATACGAAAAATAAGAAAGTAGAATTTTCTGAAAAGTGTTTTTTGAAAAATAGAAACAAGCAAGGTGATTAATTTTCTTGCATGAAACATACATGTACATATTTAATGATACATATATATATATATATATATATAATGACAAAAACACTCATATTTCATGCATAAAAAATTACGAAAACACTCAAGAACATTTATACACAGCGGATTAGCGGATTCAATCCATATCTGAATATCTTGAATTCGAAAATAATGAACCTGATGAGTGAATCACGTGCCTCCGAATCACCAGTTGGAATTCTAGCAGTAGAGTGATACTACAATGCGAGTAACACCCACACAACTCACAATACAAAGGCCCGTGTTCTTCAATGGCATAAAGATTGAAAGAACATATATTTTTACCCACAATATTACGTTTTGCTTCCTCAATTCACTCCCATAATAATACGTATATTAATAGGTTTAATATATAGAGATATGGGTAACCACCCATCCTTATCCCAGATAAGATGGGACGGTAAGCTATCCTTATCTCTTAACATGGCGCTGAATTTATATTCAAATTAAATTCAGATGGGTCTTACATGGGTCATGGGTCATACCACTATGGGCACTTAAAACCAGGTCCGAAACCCGACCCGTTTACCAACACAAACAAACCAAATCAAATTACACCAAACTAAACATTTATCTCCTACTTAAATAGGATCCATTGCACAAATCTTTCTTCTTTTTTTTTTTTTTTTTTGGCTATTCTGCTCCATCAAGGACTATATAAGCTAAATTAGATAAATTTTTTATGCTTTAAAAGGCAACACCAAGTTAGATAGAATAGTGGGCGCCATAGGATGAGATGGTGGGATCTAAAAAGGGATAAACTAGAAATATTTAATAATAGAATTGATGAAGAAAGTACTTGGGACTTGGAGGATTATGCTAACACTATATAGAACTCGATGGTCAATTGTATGAGGAGAATCTCAAGGGAAGTCCTTAGAAAGTCGAAAGGAAAGTGACCCAACTCTAAGAAAACTTGGTAGTGGAGGGATTTGGTTCAACTGGTAATAAAGACGAAAAAAAGTGCTTTAAAAAGTGGCAGAATGATAGGATTGAGGAAAATCTTAAGTGATACAGATTGGCTAATAAGGAGGTTCAAAATGTAGTGAGAAAGGCTAAATTGAAAGCCTATGATAACCTATACACTAGACTAGATAGTAAGGAGGCATAGAAGTGAATATACAAATTTGCTAAGATAAAAGAGAGAAAAATAAGAAATTTTAAGGATAAACTACCAATAGGTCCTACTTTGGAGACTTATTACTCAATAGGTCCTACTTTGAAGACTTATTGCCCATTAAGTCCTATTTGATAAATTTATTAAGTAATAAAGATAAATTTATCAGTCTTTTATTTTATGAATAAATTTATAGTGATAAATTTATCAGTCTCTTTGTTTTTATGAATAAATTTTTAGTGATAAATTTATCACTCTCTTATTTTTATAGTGTTAAATTTATTAGTTATGACCTGTAAGTAAATAAGTCTAGTTAATAGGACTAATTAGTAAGTATCCCAAATTTTAATCAGGTTAAGTGTAACAAAAGTGAGGACTTTGAGGTGTCGATGAAAGATGAAGAGATTATGGATAGGTGAAAGAGTTATTTTGAGAAGTTATTAAATGGGGAACATGGAAGAAGGTCAAAATGGAAGGAAGTAGCTAGCAATAAGGAAAACTAAGACTACAGGTTTTATCACAGGATTAGAAACTTTGAAGTGGAAATTGCACCTACGAAGATGAAATCGAATAAGGCTTTAGGACCCGATGATATCCCTATTAAAACTTGGAAATGTTTGGGTAAGAAGGGGGTTGCTTGGTCGACTAGGTTTTTTTGGGTGGGGAGGTTAACCAGGTTATTTAGTAAGATTTTGTTGACTAGGAAAATGCCAGATGAGTGGAGGAAGAATATTTTAATGTCAATCTATATGAATAAAGGAGATGTCCAAAATTACAACAACTATAGAGAAATCAAGCTGATGTGTCATATAATGAAAGTGTGAGAGAGAGTGATGGAATGTCGTTTGCGAGATATAACAGAGGTGTCAGAGAATCAATTTGGATTAAAGCGCCACGGTCAACAATGGCAGCGATTTATCTTCTGAGGAGAGTAATAGAAAAGTATAGAGAGAAGTTTAGAGACATTCGTATGATTTTTATGGATAATGAGAAAACATATGATAGAGTTTCTAGAAATATAATCTTATGGGTGTTAGAGAAGAAAGGGGTGACAAAAGACTATATTGATGTGATTAGGAACGTGTATGAAGGTGTGGTGATGTTGAGAATACTGATCTTGATGCTAAAGCCACATCTCAAGCATTAGCCATAGCTCAAGCTGCAGTTAGAGCCTCAACATGTGCTCAAGCCATATCCAACTCATCAAGGCATTTAGAAGGCAGTTATAACCAACTGATTAGAGCACGTGTATAAAATAAATCTATAGCATAATCATTTAGAATGTACTGGAGTGTATGAAGTGTTGTATATATATAGAAGAGATGATGTATCATTGTAATCAAGATTGAAAGTTCAATAAAGGAAATAGATAGAATCATGGTTTTCTTCATGGTATCGGAGCTTAATTCTCTTGCGATTTGATCCATGGCTTTTTCTTCTTCTTCTTCTTCTTCTTCTTCTTCTTCTTCTTCTTCTTCTTCTCGTCTATTCTTCCAAATCTATCTCTGTTGATCTCCAATTTATCTTCGTTTATCATAGTCAAGCTTGACTCCTCGAATTTCTTGATCTGGAAGAATCGAACAAAGTACATTTTACAAGCAACAGATCTTCTTGGCATTGTTGATGGATCTTCACCATGTCCTGTAGTGAAGATTAGAGATGAAACAGGTACAGAAATTGACAATCCTACATATCTACAATGGAAAATCATTAATGCACATTTACTCAGTTGCATCACTGCAACTTTAACTCCAGCAATTTACTCAACTATTCTTTATCTTCATAGTTGTTCTGAGGTTTGGTTTGCATTACACAAGCGATTTACTACTCTTTCTCGCTCTCTATGTTCATCAATTAAAGAACAAATTGAATAACATTGCAAAGAAGACTGATTCCATGGATGATTATCTTTCTAAAATCAAAGAACTAGTCAGTTAATTGGCTCTTGCCTCAGTGCTAATTGATGATGAAGATCTGGTTCTCCTTACCTTAAATGGCCTTCCGAATGAGTATGATGCATTCAAAACAACAATTAGAGCTTGATCAGAATCCATCTCCATGGGTAAACTATCTTCTTTGTTAAGTTCTGAACCCATACATATTGAGTCCAAGCATCGCAAAGATCACACTGAACCAACTGTGGTTTTCTCCTCTATCAAAGGCCAAAACCAGAATTATTCTAGAGGTTATGGAGCAAGAGGCAGATTTTCCAGAGAAGGTAGATGTGGAAGATCACATCAAAATTTTTCACATAATTCTTCTTAGAATTTTTTAGCCTCTCAAAATACTTCTAGTTTTTCCAGAAATTATAATACTTGTGGTTCTTTCAAAGGCAGAGGTCGATTCTTTTTATCTTTGGCTTGTCAAATTTATGGAGGACATGGTCACTCTGTCTTGGACTGTTGGCATCGTATCGATCCACAGGTTTGATCCTCCACTACCTTATCTCAACCAAACTCACAAAACTCTAAAGCTTTTGTTGCCTCTTCAATTCCTTCTTCTTCTTCAGTTCCATGGTACCTAGATTCTACTGTTACTGATCATATTACTCATGATCTGAGTAACCTCAGTTGTTCTCAGCCTTAGTAAGGATCTGATCATGTTACTGCAAGCAATGGCAACACAGTTCCTATTCATAATACGAGTAGAGGATTGCTTCTAACACCTCATTTCACTTTTAAAATGAATCATATCTTGCATTCTCTATCTATTTCATCTAATCTGGTTTTTGTTCACAAATTAGCTAAATAATAATTGTCTTATCACTTTTGATGCCTCTAATTTTGTGATTCAGGACAAGGATTTGAAGCGAATTCTTCATTAGGGTACTAATATCAATGGATTGTACCAATTTCATCCTACTTTTGTTGCTGCTGTCTCACCTCATCTGCATGCTTATCACAGCTTTCACATGCTCCCACATCTATATCTGAGTCTGTTTGGCATAATAGATTAGGCCATCCATCAGTAATAAAATTCAATCATTTGTAATCATTGTTGCCTGTTCCTAACAAAACATCAATTCCTATTTGTACTAATTGTTGCGTTGCTAAAAGTCATCGACTTCTATTTCAGTTGTCAAATTCTACTATAAATGCACTACTTTCTTTAATCCACAATGATGTTTGAGGGCCTTATGCTTCCAGTTCTGGTTACAAGTATTATGATCCATTTGTTGATGATTATAGTAGATTTACTTGGCTTTACTCCTTATCATATAAAAGTGAAGTGTATGACAAATTCATTGAATTTAATGCATATGTTGAAAAGCAATTCAACACTTCTTTACAAATCTTGAGAACTGATGAAGGTACAAAATTCTTCAATTCTAAAATGAAGAAATTCCTGAGTATTCAAGGAATTGTTCATCAAAGCTCTTGTCCGTACACTCTCTCTCAAAATGAAATTGCTGAGAGGAAGCATAGTCACATTACTAACACTATTGTTGCATTAATTCATCACTCCTCTCTGCCATTGCATTATTGGTTTGACGCCATAGTTGTTGCTACTTTCCTTATCAATAGACTGCCATCAGCTAAACTTGAGCATAATTCACCATTTGAAATTCTATTTCACTCACCACCTAATTACTCCATTTTTTAAGACCTTTGGGTGCCAATGTTTCCCTTGGCTAAAACCTTACAATTCTAAAAACTTTAGCCTAAAGCTATTTCATGTTTGTTTCTGGGGTGCCATCCATTTGTCAAGGGTTATAGATGTCTTAACCCTCTTACAGGTCGGATTTATTTTTCTAGACATATAGTATTCAATGAAAGTATTTTTTCTTTTTGCCCAGTCTTCTTCCCAATCTTCCTCTTGCACTTCTTTTTCTACCCTACCTGCCATTCAATCCTTTTTCTGGTCTTCTGCAACTCCTAATCAGTCCCTCTATTCTTCATCTCCTTCAGCACCATCCTTATCTCCTCATGCTCCAGCTTAGAATTCTTCTCCTCATGTTCCTAATCACCATTCTAACTCTCCAATTACTTCTAGTTCCTCTTCTTCACCTCTCGTTACTCTTTCTTCTCTAGGTGTTAATATCCCTACTCAGTCTATTGCTATTCACTTGCCTTGTCACCACCTCACCTAGTTTCTTTTAATATATATCTCATGATCACTAGGTCCAAATTTGTCACTTCTTCACAATGTCTAGCTATTGTCTCCTCTTCTCTTTCTCTTTACTCAGACACAAAACCTCCTTCTTATAAAGAAGCTTTATTGTCTCCTATCTGGCATAAAGTTATGTTAGAAGAATTCAGTGCTCTTTAGAAGCAACACACTTGGACCTTAGTTCCTCTACCACCCGCTAAGAATACCATTGGATGTAGGTGGGCTTTCAAGGTTAAAAAGAATTCTGATGGAACAATTGCTAGGCATAAAAGCTTGGTTACTGGCTAAAGGTTACCTACAACAAGAGGGTGTGGATTTTCAGGATACTTTTAGTCTTGTGGCCAAATAGCCTACAATTAAAATTTTGCTATGTCTTGTTTTTCATCATGCCTGGCCTCTTAAATAATTGGACATTTCTAATGCATTTCTTCATGGCCTTCTTGAAGAAGAGGTATTCATGCTTCAACCTCCTGGTTTTTTAGATTCTGCTTCACCTACTCATGTTTGCAAACTTTAAAAAGCTTTATATGGCTTGAAACAACCTCCCAAAGCTTGGTATTCTACTTTTTCCACTTTCTTGCTCTCTCCAAATTTCAAGAATAGCAAGTGTGACTCTTCCTTGTTCATTTACAGAACAATTACTTCTGTGACTTATCTCCTTATCTATGTTGATGATATCTTGCTTACTGGAAGTAATTCTTTGCACATTCAAGCTCTCATTACTCAAATGCATAGTGCTTTTTCAATAAAGGAGTTGGGGGATATTTCATATTTTTTGGGTATTTCAGTTCAGTCTACAACAATAGGGTATTTTTTTGTCTCAGGAGAAATATGCTACAGAAATGCTTCTTAAAGCTGGGTTGTCTAATTGTAAACCATGTTCTTTACCTATTTTTGTTAAACCTAGTATTCCTCATAATGCTTCCCTTCCATTTGATAATCCTAATCTCTATCGAAGCATTGTTGGCACCTTACAATATCTTACCATCACTCAACTTGATCTGTCCCTAGCTGTTAATCAAGCATGCCAACATATGCATGCTCCTACCATTGGGAATTTTGCTGCAGTAAAAAGGCTTCTCAGATTTGTGCAGGGTACTCTCACACATGGTTTGACATTTACTCCTAGCACCTTTGATGTTCATGGTTTCTCAATTGTTAATTAGGATGGAGACATTTATGATAAAAAAAAAAAAATCTACTTATGGGTATTGTATTTTTTTTGGCTCAAACCTAGTGTCTTGGTCAGCCAAGAAACAAGCCACTATCTCAAGGTCCTCCACGAACGGAGGTTGAATATCGAGCTTTAGCTCATACTTCTACAAAGTTAAGTTGGATTTCTGTGTTACTTACTGAGCTTGGTATCTCTTCTCCTACCACTCCTATTCTTTGGTGTGACAATCTTTCCGCAATAATCTTGGCCTCAAATCCTGTGTTTCACTCTCTTTCTAACATATTGAAATCGATTATCACTTTGTGCGTGATAAAGTGCCTGCCAAACACCTTACCCTCAAATACATTCCTACTATTGACCACCTAGCTAATATGTTCACCAAGCCTTTGGCTGTCTACAGATTTTAGTATCTTAAACACAAGCTCATGGTCTTCAATCTGCCTATCAGCTTAAAGGGGAATGTTGAAGATACTAATCCTGATGCTAAAGCCCCAACTAAAGCCATAACTCAAGCTATAGTTAGAGCATCAGCATGTGCTCAAGCCATATCTAGCTTATTAAGGCAATTAGAAGGCAGTTATAACCAACTAATTAGAGCACGAGTATAAAATAGATATATAGCATAATCATCTAAAATGAACTGGAGTGTATGAAGTGTTGTATACATATAGAAGAGATGTTGTATCATTGTAATCAAGATTGAAAGTTCAGTAAAGGAAATGGATTGAATCATGGTTTTCTTCAAGTGACCACTATTAGATCGTTGACTGGAGAGACAAGCGAATTTTCAATTACGATGGGGGTACACCAAAGATGAACCTTAAGTCCTTATCTTTTTACGTTAGGTATGGATGGGTTGACAAGAAATATTCAGGATGATGTGCCATGGTGTATACTTTTTTCATATAATATTGTGTTAGTGGATGAGACTAGAGAAGGAGTTGGAATTTAGGATAAGCAGAATTTAGGATAAGCAGAATTAAGGTGGAATACATGAAGTGTAATTTTAGTAATAATAACAATGGAAATAGAGAAAAAGTGAAGATTGAGAATCAAAAACTACCTAAGAGTGAACTTTTTCATTATTTAAGATCAATTATCACAACAGCTGGGGAGATTAAAGCAGATATGGTTTATAGAATTAAGGCGGGGTGGCTTAAGTAGAAGAGTGCATCTGACGTGCTGTGTGATAAATGAGTACCTACTAGATTAAAAAGGAAGTTCTATAGAACGACTATTAGACCAGCGATGTTGTATGGGACGGATGTTGGGAAATTAAAAAACATGTAGATAAGATGAGTGTTGCTGAGATGAGAATGCTAAGGTGGATGTGTGACAAAACTAGAAAAGACAGAGTTAGGAATGAGTATTTCATGAATGGATAGGAGTAGCACCGATAGAAGATAAGTTAAGACAGAATAGATTGAGATGATTTGGTCATATACA
Organism: Camellia lanceoleosa; assembly: GCA_025200525.1. Classification (NCBI taxonomy): domain Eukaryota; kingdom Viridiplantae; phylum Streptophyta; class Magnoliopsida; order Ericales; family Theaceae; genus Camellia; species Camellia lanceoleosa. Next base: position 94,395,086 of record CM045768.1, read on the forward strand.
ACGAAGACCAATAGAGACAGTAATGAAGTGATGCAATATAGTGACAGTAGAGGAAAGTATTAGAGGAAATGACTGACCTAGATTAACGTGGGCTACTGTAATAAATAGAGATATGATGTGGGCTAACCAAATGGCTTTTGATAGAATTGAATGGAGAAGAAAGATTCATGTAGCTGACCCCATTTGATAGGACTTAAAACTTGGTTTCGTTTGGTTTGGTTTTTTTTATCCTATGTCCGTTTGTATCTTCCCCTCACTTAACATTTTCATTTATGAAGATCATAATATTGTGGATAAGTTTTATGTACAAAAGTTATGTTGCAATGCAAATCATTTTCTTGTCATCTTTCATAAAATCTAACTTTCTACTTGTAATAATATAATTTATTTTACAAATTAATCCTCGCAAATAGTTTACAATTTTTTGATTTTTTGAAATTAAAATGTAATTGTTGGTGGTGTGGCTTGTAGGTGATTGATCTGAAGACACAGTTGAAGAATTTTGAAGTGGTGGAAAAAGCATTAACAGAGAAGTTAGGAGAAAAGGGAGCAAAGAAGTTGATATCAGAAGCTGTTTATTTCATTAGCATTGGAAGTAATGATTATATGGGTGGTTACTTGGGCAATCCAACAATGCAACAACTATATCACCCTGAAGAATATGTTGGGATGGTCATTGGGAACTTGACACAAGCAATCCAGGTCAGCATTCACTCTTACAAGAAAACCATATTTGTCATTGAATTTATTTTATTGTGAGATAATAAAGCAATACAGATCAAAATAGAAATAATCCTTCAAAACAATTGCCTATTCTAGTGTAAATATTCAAATGAAGAAAAAGAATTTAAACCCATAGTTTCATATATATATATAAACTATTATACAAAGTCTACACATGAGTTAGTGTAAATTGTCACTTCTTTTGGTTTTCTCAAACTATCCTCATGTGAGTGTCTAACTCCTTGCCTCATGAAATTACTCATATCAAAATTTGTAACTCCTTTACAGTTTCAATAGCCCACCCGTCGAGTGTGCACACATCACTAATATATTATATAAAATCTATAATTGAGTTGATATAGATATATCACTTTTTTTTTCTTTTTTCTTTTCTTTTTAATTTCTAAAAATAACCACAAGCGAAGTTACATAAAAATAAGAGCGATGATACCATAGATTGAATCTTTAACTACTTTGATTGTAGATTTCATAACACGATATTTTCAAGAGTAAATTATAGTAAACTTCTTAAACTATGATCCATTTGTATTCTGCTTCTATGAATTTCAAAACTCAACAATTAATAACAATTAATTAACTTGAAGTATTATCTTGTTACACTTAACCACTTCTATTAAGATTCTATTAGAGATTGAAACGAAATCAAATCATGTATAAAGGAAATGACACACTTACTGAATTTTTAAGACAATAATGTCCTTATTTGATGATTCTGTTGCACTTTACTACTAAGATAAAGGAGACAAAATGCAAATGAGATTACCAGATTAGGACATTATTGTCCTAAAAATTAAATGTGTCATGTGTTAAGATTCTATTTAAATCCCTAACAAAATCTTAACAGAAAGGGTTAAGTGTAACTATTAAAGTTTAGGAGGACAAAGTGCAAATGAATCAAAACTTAAAAGGGTTTATTGTAGTTTACCCTATTTTCATTTGTACAAGATAGTGTACTTACCATTCTAGTATATATAACTCAAGCATTGTACAGCTTTATTTGTTTATGGGCCGTGCCATGCCATTTCATTAATTTTTTATTTTTATTTTTGGTGAAGAACATGAAATATTTTGATGGTATATAACAGTTCTCATCTTACTAATTGACTGTGAGATTAATACATTGCTGAGGCTATAATATGATTATTGGTAATGATTCAGGAATTGTATGAGAAAGGGGGTAGAAAATTTGGGTTTCTAAGCCTGTCACCTTTGGGTTGCTTACCAGCACTGAGAGCAGCAAACCCTAAAGGCAATGAAGAAGGAGGTTGTTTTGAAGAAGCTTGTGCCCTAGCACTAGCACATAATAATGCTCTCAAAGCTGTCCTCACCAGTCTTGAACATCTATTTAAAGGTTTCAAGTATTGCAACTCCAATTTCTATGTCTGGCTTGAAGATAGAATTAATAATCCTTCTAAGTATGGTATGTATATATTCCCTATATCTCAATTCCTCAAATTCATCCTTTATTCTTCTACGAATAATGTTATATAAATTAATAAATTTACAATTTTTTATTACTTGCATGAATTGTCTTTATCACATATAAACATGGTAAAGATCTTAAAGTTGAAAATGTCATGTGCAATTTAGATAATTGGGTTTTATTTAGAAATGTCAAGTATTTAGAGAGAAAAAAAATACTTAGAAAAAGTATGTAGAATTTGAATGCATATTGTACATTTAAACTTGGATCACAACGAGATAAATCTGGTTTACATAATTTAAATTTTAGTACTTTTCTAAATACGTTTTCTCAATACGTAATAGAGTTTCATTTGATTCTTCTATCTAATAAAATTGTTATAAAAACTAGACAATTAAATCTACCTATTTGAGCTTGTAATGCACTGTGGAGCCTATAATCATGTAATTATATGATTAAATGATGTGCATTCTTGCAAAGCATTATTATGATCATAATGAACCTTTGTAATACATTTAGTTGGAAACAGCATTGCATGTACCTCAAATTTTTTTTTTTAGAAAAGTACATAATTTAATTTGAACACGTCAACTTTAAATCTACACTATTAAAACCTTAGCAGCCAATGTCAACTGCAAGAAGATCCCACACTCTTCGTCTTTCATCGTACTTGATTTCTTTCCCCCAAAGAGGCTAGGGGCAAAGTGCAATTTTTTTACTAACTCAAATTTCCTTCAGATTTCCATTAATCTTAGTCTAATTTAAAATGTTGTTTTTAATCTAACTACCAAATTTGAAATGATTTGAAAACTTTTTGACTATTTTTTTTGTATATTTTTTTTTATTTGCAAAAATGATAGATACAAAAGGGCATATCTTTCCTAGTCATGTAGCTAATTCAAGCCACATATGTTTATTTATTTATTTATTATATTGTGAAGGGTTCAAGGAAGGGATGAATGCATGTTGTGGAACAGGACCCTTTAGGGGTTTATTCACATGTGGAGGAACAAAGAAGGTGACAGATTACCAATTATGTGATAATGCAGATGATTATGTGTGGTGGGATTCTTTTCATCCAACAGAGAGGATCCATGAGCAATTTGCAAAGGCTCTCTGGGATGGACCTCTTGACTTTGTTGGACCATACAACCTTCAACAACTCTTCTTCTTCAACAAGCTCACCAAGATATTTGACTTGGTTGATGATCTGAATCGATACTCAGCAGATTTACTAACACATAATTAGCAACATGTAACCCCTAATGCCAGAGAGAATGTTACCACTTTGAACTTGTTTAAATAAAATATTTCTATGGTCAAATATGTGTTTTGTGTTGGTTTGGTTCACAAAGTTTTAACTTTGTCAATTTAGTCCTAAAAAAGTTTTAGTTTGAGTCAAATTGATTCAATTTCAAACAGTGCATAAAAATTGTTAATGAAATGGTACTACAACATTTTGTTACTAATTTTATCAGCTTGTTTGAAATTGAGTTGATTTGACTCAAATTAAAAATTTATGAAATAAATTGACAAAATTGTAACTTGAAGGATCAAAATGACACATAATGTATGCCTTAAGGACTATAAGTGTATTTTACACTCTTGTATTATTATGGAAATGTTGTTTGTGACCTAGGGTCATGGGTTCAAAACACAAAAGTTTGTATGTGGGATAAGATTGCATACATCTAATCCTTCTCAGGCCTCACAGTAGTAGGCGTTGGGCTTCATTTTAAGCCATGCTTGATTGTGTAATAAATAAATCTATGAGTTCATGATACACATATTGGTAGTCAGCTTATCTACTGAAAACGCCTTATTTCATGGGTATTTATGTTTCGAAGGGAAAGAAAAATCCTAAACACCACTAATGCATTCTCAAACATAGTTGTGGATCCAGGATAGTTGGCTCTATGATATAACTCCTTATGTTGTAATGTTGTTTTGTTTAATAAATCAGATTCTTATTTTTGCCACCCAAAAAAATATATATTAGCACTCTTTTGTAGCAAAATAAACACAATTATTACATGTTAAGATTTCAGTGACTCACTCACTGCATTGTATTTAGCTAAAGCATAATGATGATCTATGTTTGTCAATGAATAACATTTATTGCATAACTCTTGTGAATGGAATTGAAGTAATATTTTTTTCGTATGATGTGTTTTAAATATTTAAAATTACTTATCACATGTTAAGGTATCAGTGGATAAACATAATTTCAAAGAGAGAGTTGAGGATAGAATAATTCTTCTAAAAATGCAGAGAGAGACATGCACACTTGAATTGAATTGCAAATAAGCCATATGGTAAGTGAGGTAAGTCATACTATAATACAAAGCTAAAAAAGGCAATAATATTATTAAGTACTAATTACTGAGAAGAATCTAACAAGCTTTCATATGAGTATGCTATGCTACCACATTTTAGTGGCTATTTAACATGACCAAAAAAAAAAAGAAAAATACATTGACTAGACAAAATTTTAGTGGCTATTTGCCACGGAGCGAAAAAAACCAATAAAAAGGGAAGGAGATTCACCCTCTCTCACTTGAATGAATAAATTTATTTTTCAGTAAGTCTTGTAGTATGTGATGTGGAATTCACTATTTAGGCAAAAACTTTGTTGGTGTCTATAAGGTTTTTTTTTTTAAATTTTTTTAGGGTAATTACATACCAATGGAGTTTTTTTTTTTTTTTTTATTTTAAATATGATGAAAAACTCTATAATTTTAATTATTAGTATTTATAAAAAAAAAATACTAATTTGTAATTATTTTTTCAATATTCAATTGATTTGATTTTTTTTTTCCTGAGTTTAGATATGAACACTTTCTTAATTATAGTTAAATATAATTTTATTTCTTAATTCTAAAATTATACATTTGTATTACTCTCCTATATAGAACACTTTCTTAATATATTGATTGAAAATAAAATAAAAATAAAAAATAAAAATAAAAAGATAAGTGAGGGCCGAAAATGTTCTTTTACACTCTAATCTGGAGGAGAATTTAGAGTGCTGCTAAATGTCCCTACTTTTCTATTTTGGACCCTCCCACTTCTTTGACCTCCCATGCTCTAAAAGTGTTATCTGTTAGCATATTATACTCACTGAAAGTGTTAGCATTTTTATATTAGCCGAAAGTAGGCTTTGTATTATTCTATAATTATCTCTCTTGTATAAACCCTAAATCTTCATTTATAAATAAGGGATGATATTCAATCATACCCTAAGCTGGTTAATCAAAGCTTCATGGCATCAGAGCTTGAGCTCTAGGGTTTCGGCACACCCTCACTCTAGGGTTAGAAACTTACCTAGGTGGATTCTCTGCTAGGTCGACCTTCAGTCACTCTGCTTCGTCTTCATCAGCCGGTGGATCATCGGCTTCGGCTTCGTCTTCATCTTCCACCTCAGTCGCCGTCGTCCTCAGTTCGTCCGCTTGCCGTCTTCCTTCACTCAGCTCGTCGATCTCTGTCGCCGTCGCTCGTCGATCTCGTCGATCTCCTCCAGCAGCTTTGTCGCTCGTCTCTGTCATTGCCGTCTCATAGGGTATGATATACCTCTGTTTTGTATACCACACCGACTAATACATGTATTCATAAATAAATAAATCAGTAAATATATATATATATATATATAAAACAAAAACAAAAACAAAAACAAAAACAAAAACAAAAAAAAAAAAAAAACAAAACCAAAAAAATGATTTCTTAATTTTGTTATGCTCTTATAGTGGTCATTGTGCCTGTTCTTTCACCACCACCTTCCGGATTTGTGATTGCCACTAGTTTTGTTGCGGGTTTGGTAGTATTGTATCCATGACAGATTCTTCCAGTGTGTCCCCTTCTTCTCAAACACCGAGGAGTAAGAGTCCCATTATACCTACTACAATGACTGAGAACCCCAACCCTAGTATAAAAATCACCACCTCTCTCTTTAATGGTCAGAACTACCTAACATGGTCTCAAAGTTTGACTATGTTTTTGAAGAGCAGAGTGAAGATGGGGTATGTTGATGGCAAGATACAGGCACCTAGTACCACTGACTCAGGTTATGACCAATAGGAGATTAACAACTCTTTGATTATGAGTTGACTTATCCATTCGATGGTTCTAGAACTTGGTGAGGGCTACTTGTCTATGGAGACTGCCCAGGAAGTTTGGGATCTTCTTGTCCACCTATTCAAGAAAGGGAATTTCTCACAGGCATTTGAGTTGTGCCGCTCTATTGAGAGCTCAATTCAGGGGGAGCAGACTGTTTTTCAGTACTTCACTTTCCTCACCAACGGCTGGAAATGCCTTGACCACTTGGAAGACTATAAGCCCGTTTGCCCTGCTGATTCTGTTAGGTACAAGAAGTTCATTGCACGGGAACGGGTCTTTAAATTTCTGGCCGGCCTAAATGTGGAGTATGATCCAGTTAGGGGTCGAGTTCTAGGTATGGATACTCTTCCTTCACTTCAGGAGGCATTTGCCTATGTACAGAATGAGGAGAGTCGTTGGTCTGCTATGATGTCCCCTGTCTCTACTGACCATTCAGCATTACTGTCTACTCCTCGAGATGGCCTCAGCCTGACTCCCATTCCTCTGTCTGCTGCTAAGGAGTCTGTCTTCTGTGATTATTGCAAGAAGCCGCGGCATACTCGTAAGACATGTTGGAAGCTTCATGGGACTCCTCCGGGGGTCGAGGTGATCGGTCTGGTTCTCGAGGCGATCGGTCAGGCCAATCTAGAGAACGTGGTTTCTATTCCCGGGCTCATCAGACTAGTGCCGTTGATCCACTTGATTCTAATTCTGTTTCGGTTGGCCAAGCTTCTGATACTGAGCTGGAAGATGCTTTGCGCCAATTGTTGGACCGCTGGTCTTCTCTTGCTCTCAATACAACTTCCTCGTCCTTTGCCCGCTCAGGTAACTTAGCCTCTTCTCCTTGTGTTTTCCTGTGTCATAAGTCTTTGCCTTGGATCATTGATTTTGGTGCCTCAGATCATATGTCTGGCTCCTCTGATCTTTTTTTTGTCTATAAGCCCTCTTCAGGTCAGGACAAAGTTAGGATTGCCGATGGTACTGTTTCTTCCATTTCTGGAAAAGGTTTAGTCCACGTCACTCCTACCATCCATCTGTCTTCTGTTCTCCATGTTCCCAATTTTTTTGTTAATCTATTATCATTGAGTCGTCTCACCCAGGATTTGAATTGTAATGTAACGTTTTTTCCTGATCATTGTCTTTTTCAAGACCTTGTCACGAGGAGGACGATTGGCAGTGGTAGTGCAGAAAATGGTCTCTACTTCCTCGATCAACCGGACAAACTTGTTTATTCTTCCACCTCGTCTTCTACTACCCCCGCTGATTTATGGCTGTGGCATCGGCGTCTTGGGCATCCTTCATTTCATTTACTTAAGCATTTATTTCCTTCTAGTTTCGTAAATCATTAGGTGTGTGACTTTCTTTGTGAGTCTTGTCAACTTGGAAAACAGCACAGAGCTTCTTTTGCTCCCAGTTTGAATAAAAGTTTAGTTCCTTTTTTTTAATACATTCTGATGTTTGGGGTCCCTCTCGTGTTATGTCTGTGAAAGGTCATCGATGGTTTGTTACATTTATTGATGATTTTTCTCGTGCTACTTGGGTGTATCTCATGAAAGATAAGAGTGAAGTTTTCTCTGTGTTTCGCACTTTTCATAAGATGATTTGTACTCAATTTGGGGCCACTGTCAAACTCTTTCGTTCTGATAATGGGGGGGAATACATAGATTCTGGGTTAGGACAATATTTCTCTACTCATGGCATTATCCATCAGACCTTTTGCACCAATACCCGTCAACAAAATGGGGTGGCGAAACGCAAGAATCGACATCTTCTTGACATGGCTCGGTGCATGTGTTTTTCTATGAATGTGCCTCGGCCCTATTAGGGCGACGCTGTTCTCACCGCTACCCATCTTATTAATCGTCTCCCTACCCTGGTATTGCAAAAACAGGCTCCTCTTTACGTCCTCCTAGGTTCTCAGTCCTTGTTTTCTATTACTCCAAAAAATTTTGGTTGTGTCTGTTTTGTTCATAATCACTCTCCCTCTCGTGGTAAGTTGGACCCTCGCTCCCTCAAGTGTGTTTTCCTTGGTTACTCTCTTACTCAAAAGGGGTATAAATGTTACCACCCTTCTTCTCGTAAGTGGTTTGTGTCTATGGATGTTACTTTCTTTTGAGCCCTAGTCCTATTTCTTGTCCTCTCCGGTGTCACTGTCCTCATTTATGGGGGAGCCTTGGTGTGAAGTGAGTCCTGTGCTTCCTATGGTGGAACCAGTTGTTCTTGCACCACCATCTTCTACTGGGACTATAGAACCCACTGTCACCAAGGATAAGGTCGGGCATGTTTATGTCCGGGACATAGACAGACAACAAGTTAACTGGATACATGGGACCACTTCTGCTACTCCACTGCCATCTCCTGTTTCTGATGAGAGTCTAGGTAACTTCGAATCTCTTGAATCCATTGATCTTGATGTTCCTATTGCCAAGAGGAAGGGTGTGAGATCTTGTACTCAACATCCTATCTCACAGTTTGTGTCATACTCTCATTTGTCATCCTCATATAGAGCGTTTGTGTCCAATATTTCCTCTGTTAGCATTCCTAACCATTTTCAGGATGCTCTTGCTACCTCTGAGTGGAAACTAGCCATGATTGAGGAAATGAAAGCACTTAGGAAGAATGGCACTTGGGAATTGACTGAGTTACCTACGGGCAAACGACCTGTGAGATATAAATGGGTATATACTGTGAAACACAAAGCAGATGGGTCCATTGAGCATTACAAGGCAAGACTTGTGGCAAAAGGGTTTACTTAGACATATGGCATTGATTATCAGGAGACCTTCGCACCCGTGGCTAAGATGAATTCAGTCAGAGTATTTCTCTCTCTAGCAGCTAATCTTGATTGGCCGCTTTATCAGTTTGATGTCAAGAATGCCTTTCTCCATGGTGACCTCGAAGAAGAGGTATATATGGACATTCCTCCTGGTTTTGAGGATCATCAGACAGAAGGCAAAGTATGCAAGCTTCGGAAGTCATTATATGGTTTCAAACAGTCTCCAAGGGCTTGGTTTGAGAGATTCACTCAGGCTATGTTTAAATATGGCTTCAAACAAATTCAGGCAGATCACACATTGTTTATGAAACATTCCTCACGTGGTAAGACTACAGCACTTATTATTTATGTAGATGACATAGTTCTTACAGGAAATGATAGTGAGGAAATACCTCTGTTGAAAAAATATTTAGCTAGTGAGTTTGAAATCAAAGACTTGGGAAGCTTGAAGTATTTTTTGAGAATTGAAGTTGCTCGCTCTAAGGATGGGATGTTTATCTCACAGAGAAAATATGTGCTTGACCTGTTGAAGGAAACTGGGATGCTTGGTTGCAAGGTATGTGCCACTCCACTGGAACCCAATCAGAAATTGGGGGATGATGAAGGAGGAGAAGTTGTTGATAGGGGGAGCTATTAGCGATTAGTGGGTAAGCTCATTTACCTATCTCACTTTCGTCCTGATATTGCTATTGCTGTCAATGTGGTTAGTCAGTTTATGCATGCTCCTCATCAGATTCACCTTGAAGCTGTCATGAGAATCTTGAGGTACTTGAAGTCTGCTCCTGGTAAGGGTCTTTATTTTTCAAAGTATGATCATCTTCGTGTGGAAGCCTATACAGATGCTGACTGGGCTGGATCAGTAACTGATAGGAGATCGACTTCAGGGTATTGCACATTTGTTGGAGGCAACCTAGTTACGTGGAGGAGTAAGAAACAGAATGTGGTTGCCAGGTCAAGCGCAGAAGCTGAGTATAGAGCTATGGCACAAGGTGTGTGTGAACTTTTATGGCTCAAGTTATTGTTGAGTGATCTAGGTATTGATCAGACGGACTCCATGCGGTTATACTGTGATAATAAGGCTGCCATCAACATTGCTCACAATCCAGTTCAACATGACAGGACAAAACATGTTGAGATTGATTGCCACTTCATTAAGGAGAAACTCACTAATGGTACCATTTGTACTCCTTTTGTCCAGTCTGGTGAACAACTTGCTGACATTCTCACCAAGGGGGTTGGGAATAAACCATTTCATGACATATTAGGCAAGCTGGGCATGAGAGATATCTTCGCACCAGCTTGAGGGGGAGTGTTAGCATATTATACTCACCGAAAGTGTTAGCATTTTTATATTAGCCGAAAATAGGCTTTGTATTATTCTATAATTATCTCTCTTGTGTAAACCCTAAATCTTCATTTATAAATAAGGGATGATATTCAATCATACCCTAAGCTGGTTAATCAAAGCTTCATTATCTCCCTATATTTCGAGTAATTCTATTTTCACACACTAATTTATCGCTGTGTTCACACTTAATGAAACATGATTTTAATGACAATTATACCCTAAAACAAAATGAACATAATAGATATCAAAACACAATCTTAATATTAAATCAAAGTTTTCTCTACACATATATTTTAAAAACAAAAAATCTCAGTGCACATCTTTTGATTAAAAAAAAATTTAAACCCTGATTTGTCCATTGTTTCTCACTTACTCTATTGTCCATCGCTTGCTACACACTCTATTGCCCTCTATCGCTTGCAAAGCAATACTCTTATAACAACACTATCTACGTTCATACTTCATTGGTTATATCATTTTCTCATTAGAATCCACCTTCATTCTTGATTTTTGTGATGAAAGATTTGCAAACCAATAGAAGTTCAAATTCAAGTAAAAATATGTCTGGTTACAACAATACAATGATAAAAAAAGTGAGTTTTTTTTTTTTTTTTGTACAAAAGTTTTTTTTTTTTTTTTTTTCATTTGCAATTTTTCATTAGAAGAAGGTGTGATTGAATGGTGGTGGTGGTTAAGAGGGCTTGTTGTTCTTGACATAAATGGTTGGGTTTGTATCAATGAGTGTCAGGTGTTTGATATTTGAGAGAGTTTGTCATTATTTTAGTTTGGTGGGTTGGCTTCAATTTATATACACAACGATGTCCATGTCTAATCCTAATTCGGCGGGAATTGTAATTCTTGTACAACTGGGCAACTATCTTTCTAGAATGAGATAGAGGGTATTTTAGTTAAAAATTAAAAATGCAATGTAGGTAGGGGTGCAACTTGGGCGGGTTCGGTCGAGTTGGAGGTTTGCCTAAGCCCAGCCCGAATTGTGTTTGGCAGTGCTTAAGCCTGCCCAAGCCCAACCATCAACTTGAGCATGGCTGCCCAAGCCCAGACCAAGCTTTATAATTTGAACTCGGGTTAGTCCAAATTGCCCGAATTCCTCGAAATTCACAAACAGCTTCTGAATGCTTCATTATATATATATACACAAGCCTATTCAAATCTGGTGCATAAAAAACTGGAACATATAAAACACTGGTACATATAAAATGTTAGACATGCTAAAAATGGTAGACCAGCCACAAATTTCAACAGATTTGAAAGTTTCTTCAATTGCAATTAATTAACAAACAGTGGTTCATTATTCCATATAACAAACAGTACTTCATTATTCCATACATAAGGTAGAGTTTTCTTTTTAGATTTAATCTAATGGTCCAAATGAAAGATGCTAATCCAAAGGTGAAAGGCCAGCCAAAAAATAAATAATTAAGAATAATTTAATTTATACATATATATATATATATATAATTTATATAATATATTAAATACAATTCGGGTTCATGTTGCTCAGGTTAGCCACTGATTTTGCCCAGGGCCGGCTCGAATTACAATTCAGGCATCAAAAATCTACCCAAGCCCTAAAAAAACTCGGGCTGGGCACGGGTTGCTCGGGTTGAGCCCGCCCGAGTTGTACTCCTAAATGTAGGTGGAGGGTCTTCAATAGTCTTCAATAGAGGGTTTTCACTGTGTCTTTAATGTGGGTGGAACCAAAAATGGGTGTGTGGAAAATGGATTTGGAATTTTGAACATAAATGTGGAAGAGGAGTTTAGGTGGTATGTGTACAAAGACATGAGTTAAGGGTATAATTAGAACATTTGGTGTGTAGATTGAGAACAATAATATATAACCAAATTGATAAGTGTGTGTACTGAGAAATGATGTACATAGAGATAAATAGGTGTATAGAATTAGAATTACTCTTATATTTCTTTAGACCCAAGTGTATTTCCAACTTTACCCATTTTCTATGCCCTGTCACCCTTTTTCCTTCTTCTTCCAGTAGCCTTCATTTCCTACTATTTTCCCACTATGAGATGGGCATAAAATTGAAATTTGATGTTAAGACAAAATTATAATAAAATAAAATAAAATAATGGGGGGTCCAAAGTAAACATGTAAAGACATTTAGCATTACCTCCCCATGAGATACAATAATCTTACAAATAAGGAATTGATAGTCCGGTTGGACTATCAGGCCGACCTACATTTTTTGAACAAAACAACGAACTACTTTATATATTGAACTCAGAGTTCTATTCTACTTTCTAATCCCCTCAAACAAGCAAGGCCTTTGATCTTTCAATTTCAAAATAAAATCACTTTCCTTCATTCAAATGGGCTTTTGTAATTTTATTATTTTTATTAATAAAAACGTATAATTTTAAAGCTTGAAAAAATAAAATAAAGCATTGCCATTCAAGATAAAAAAAAATTAAGCAAACTTCACTTTACCTTCATGTGGTTTGGGCTGGGTGCGGATTACCCCATGACATTCAAATATCACCACATAACCCCCTGTGATAAATGGATTGAAGTGCACAGTTAACATCGTTAACGGCAGAGGTAAAAAGATTATTTTGCCATTATATATAATCCTTGCTTACCATTTCTCATTCACCAGCTGTGCATTTGAGAAGAGTAAGGGTTGTGTAAGAGAATCTAGAGTTTTAACCCCTTTAAATCCGACGATCAAAACCCCCTCTTCCATTCCAACCCTTTACGCCTTCCTATGATCGATGAGCCTATGTATCCGATCGCGGTTCTCATCGATGAGCTCAAGAACGAAGACGGTGATAGTTGAGGAGAAGGAGGATGAGCGAAGAAGGCAGTGGCTTTTGATGCAGATCGTCATCTCTATCACAGATCTCTTTCAGATCTGTCTCGAATATCTTCTCCTACATATGGGTTTTCAAATCACCAAGAAGAAGATAAGGAGGAGGGGTCGCGCTAGCAATGGTGCGAGTCAACGGCATAAGAAGGATGAAAAGGAAGAGGGGTAGTGCGGCTAGTACAAGGGTGGATGACGACGTAAGAAAATGAGTAGTTGCACTGTTGGAGAGGGTTGTCCCAAGGCCAACTCTGCTTCTGGGCAACCTAGAAAACATAAGAAACTTAGTTATTTAGATCACCAATAAGAAGATGAAGAGAATGGGTTGCGCTAACAGTGGTGCGAGTCGATAGCATAGGAAGGATGAGGAGGAAGAGGAGTGGCGCTGCTGCTGGGTGGGTTTAAGGTGCTAGCGGTGGTATGAAGGTGGACGACAGCGTAGGAGGAGGAGTAGTTGCATTGCTAGGAAAGGTTGTCCCAAGGCCAACTTTGCTTTTGGGAAACCCAGAAAACATAGGAAACTTAGTTATTCATTAATGGCTTTGATTTGTTTAAATTGAAATTTGCATTGTTGGTCCAACATTCAACAATCTGACAACTAATTTTTTGTGCGTGATTCTCATTGAACAAAGTCTCCACTTTGTGTTGTGAAAGAATTGTTTTCTATCTATTAAATACATGCATATATATATATATATATAGACTGTTAAAATCAAAGCAAAATAGATAGAAAAAGAAAGAAATAGAGTGAGAGATTGATGTGTCACTAGAGGAGTGGAAGACCAAATCTGGGTATTGGCCATTTAAAAGTTGTAATTGATTGAATATTTGTTGAACTAAAGAAGAAGAAAAATATAAATGCAGAAGAATAAAGAAAAATTTTGTCGAATTTCATGGTGCGGCAATTGTTTAATAGCTTTTCACGTATAATTTTTGTTTTTTTACTTTTTTCCGTTACCATATCTTGATATTGTTTCTTTTAAGAGTTTGTAATTGATTAAACATTTGTTAAACTAAAAAATAAGAAAGAGAAAAATGTAGAAGAAGAAACAAAATTTTTGTCGGAATCTATGGAGTTACCAGTAGGAGTTTGTAATTTTACTTTTTTTTTTTTTAGGTAGAGGTTTATAGATCTGGATATTGATGACGAAGAGAAGAGTAGACTTTGGAAATTGATGATGAAGATGAATGTATTTTAGTTATTTAATTCAGAGGGAAAATTATATTTGCATACTTATTTGCACATTAGGTGTGTATTATACACGGGCTGTTATGTTAGATAGAAATGTTAACTATGTACTTCAATCCATTAATTATAGGGGATTATGTGGTGATATTCGAATGTCAGGAGAGTAATCTGTACTCGACTCAAACTACAGGGTAAAGTGAAATTTTCCCTAAAAAATTAGACCCAATTTTCAAGCTGAGTAATGTGGCAATCAATTAAGATATTAAAGGTAAAACTCTCTCTTATATTAACCCTCTATTTCATATCTTTTCTAATAATTAATCAATTATATCATTTATACATCATTAAATCTAAAAATGAGTTTGTATATTATTTTTTAATAAAATAATATAGTTAAGGGCATCTGTGCAATTAACCATTTTTTGGGACGTAATTGCAATTTGCAACGCTGTTATACAGAGCGAAACCTTTTTGTTTCGATAGAGTAGGGGCGGTGGTCTGGTCTTAGCTAGAGTAGAGAGCAAGAATCTCGACTGATACAGATATGGCAACGCAAGCGCAGCAACAACAACAGTGGATGATGAGCGCTCAGGCTCAAACCCATTATCATCCTCCTTCAACAGCAACACCTACTACTGCTTCTTCATCACTACCCTATCATCAACCCACCACTCTCGAAGAAGTCCGTACCCTCTGGATTGGCGATTTACAGTACTGGGTCGAAGAGTCCTACCTCCATAATTGCTTCTCTCACACTGGAGAGGTTATATTTCTATCTCTTTATCCTTATGCATTTCTTTTATGTTTTATTTCAATTCATTTAGGGCTTCACTAGTTTATTGTCTATTAAATCAATATTAGTGTTGTTGGAGATATGGGTTTTATTAGATTCGTATCAATTTTGATTGAAGTCGATGCTAAATTGAGGTTTTATTGAGTTGTCATGCTATTACAATTCAAGTTATGTATAATGCACCAAACCAATTGATGGTTTGAAAAGACCTGTATGGTTCCTGGAATTGTATAATGCATACATACTAATCAATTTTTTTTGAAAGTTGTTTATGCATTGGTTCTAGATGTGTTGAAAGGGTACAGTATAATGGTTCATGATTACGAATGGGTGTGACTCTCTTTTTTATTTTATTTCAATATCTGCATACCATTTGGAGTTTCATAATTCTCTGCAGATGTACTGTCTGTCTGCCTAAAGTACTGAACTTTGATTCTCATGTGTATTGTAGGGGCTTTTTGGTAGATAAAAAGAGGGGGTTTAATTGTTAGGGGCTATGTTAATATACTTAAAGCTCTTCTATGCAATGTGACTCAGCATGTGCACCTGCTGATTGATTGATTGTATTGGATCTTCACAAATTGAACACCTGACAACTTGATTTAATATTATACCAGTAAAAGAGAATGAGAGGAAATACTCAAAAGCAATCAAACCATTGGTATCTTGTGCAACTCAAGTTGTTTGTAAAAATATTGCTATCAGCCAGTCTCTTGGAGCATTTATCTTACAATACTTGCTTACATATGTTGAGGATGAAAAAGAATAAAACTAAATAGTATAACAATACAGCAATGGTCGTTCCATGCCCATGGGTCATTCTTAACTTCAGCATAGGGCAGGGCTTGCAGGCTTAAACTTCTTGGACAGGGTTTCCCGAATAAAGACTACAAACAGATTGTTGGGATATTCTAGAATTGAGATGAAGGCTTTATAATTTTCAATAATATATATTTAGGAATATGCGTGACAGTTGACAAACAATCTTTGGTTCTTTTAAACTTCTGGGGAAATGTATGGAGTGAATTTTTGGCTGTTGGACCAAGTGTGTTATAAAGGCATGCTTGTTTTTCATAGTGAATAATTGAAACTGAAAATAAGTCTAAGGTTCAATTTGTGTAATGGTTTAGGATGTCAGAAACAAATTGGCAATGGTACAGAAACTTCAGGTTTTATTAAGAGAATGGCATGGAAGACATATGTTTGGAATCGCTTACCACATTCGAGGTCTTCATTGGAGTTTTAATTTGTTAGTCGATCAAATTTACAGTGGTATTGGTAAAACATGTCAGGTGGTGTTAGAGGGAAGTAGTCTAGCATGCGTTGTAGAGGACCATTAAAAGTTCATGTGCTTCCTTGGCATGAGGCATGAGGCGCGGTCTCTAAGGGACCTTATGTCTAGGTGGCAAACTCTGAATAATTTTAGGAGACTCTTAGGAACCCATGAATTCTCTCAACGGGATGTATGACATCTAGCCTAAGGAGCTTTATGATTTTAGAAAAATATGAATAAATCTCTTGCTCTCTAGGTTGGCTAGGGCATAGAACCCATGAGGGTTGAACTGCCTTGGTGAACCCAAAAATCTAGCTACCAAGTGATATAAACCTAGTTATCCCCAAAATTTGAATATATTTGACAGTCCGAAGCCTTTCTTCTAGCCTAGTTGGTGAGACTTGAGCTATGTTACGTGGACTCGGGTATAATATTATGTGTGGGTGTGTGTGCCAAGGAATCAGGCATCCCTAAATTCTTAAACTTAGGATATAGGGATATTTATTCAAAAATCGGGTACGGGTACATATATCTTGAACATTAAGTAGGTGTTTGGCATCCCCTAAAAAAGACAAAATGTCACTGAAAAAGCAAAAAGTTAACACTATTAACATGTTTGGGCGGGAAAAAAAAAGGCTGAATGGATAGAGGGTAAAAAGACAGAAATGTTCTTGGTTTTGTCCCCTTCCAACAGTGCACTTTTTGGTGAAAAAAAAAAAACAATGCAACACAGTGCACTAGCGCGGGAAAAACACTGTCATGCACGGAAAGCATGTCCGTGCTTAGAAGGGTAGGAAGGTAATTTTGCTAGTTGATACAATATTTTAATACATATTTTTCGTAAAAAGTCATAAAGTTATCCCGAACATACATATTTTTTTCCTCTACTTTTTTAGTTAAAAATTGCACTTATATAGTTCATCTCAAACAACCCCTAAAATACATTTTAGACTGTATAATATTTTGATACAAGATTTTGTTATCATTTAGGAATGTATTCAAAATTAAATGGGATTTAGATCGAAAAGGGTTTCTATCTCCAATACATGTGAATAATAGGTCATAACTTTTCTTCATTGTCAAATGTGAACACCTTCTTCAAATATTGTAAAATATTAGAGGATTTAAGTGTTTACTTTGGGTACAGGGATGGATACATATCCCATACCTTGCCATCAAGTGCTTTGCCCTTAGGGTTGTGGCTTGACCTGACAAGGGGGGTTACTGAAACAACCATTATCATGACTCATTAGATAGGAGATCCGTATGTTTGATATGCTAGCTGGCATGTTGTCGTCTTGGATTACATGTAATGGACACTGGCCAGGGTATATTATTTGCCTGCAAGAAGCTAATATGGCAGCTGATACTTTGGTAAATATTGGATACAATCTTGATAGGTGGAGGGTGTGGAGTGGATGGTTTCTTTCTAGCATAGACAGATTCATTCTGACGATGCAAGAGGAGTTTCTCTTCCCTGTCTGATTAATAGATTATGATTTAACCCTTTTTGCTTATTTTATTTAATTTGAAATAATTAATCTCAAGGACCTGTGTAAAATGTTTGTAGACTGGGAGGCAATGAAGACACTTTTGTCTGTTTTTCTAATTTTTTTATATTTGTTCGATTTCAAATTTCGATAGAAGCATATTTTCACCAAAAGATTAGACACTGAATTTCACTTCTCAAAGTTTGAATTTTTAACTATATGCTTTTCCATCGTGAGAAATGAATACTTATCCGTTACAAGAACAAAACTTCCAAGAAAAAGTTTAAGGACTGCAGAAAATATATTAAGGTTAATCAACCTAGATGGTATTATGCTAGCCCAAACATAGTTTATTCAAATTGCTTTGGACCTTGCTTTTTGTGTGCACACATAGATTTTAATGTAACTGTCACAATTGGAAACTTATTTTCAATGGGTTTCTGTTAGCATTGGATTTCTTTTTAGGGAAAAAGATGCCAGGGCGAAGACATGGTGTTCATTTTACTACTTTGGACATCAATTATGATGGATAGGGCTTTCTTTAATGGCCACCTGTTTACAGTGGCACATGTTATCCACCTCTATCTCCTCCAATTTTAGGCATGGAACCTTTGGTGCACAATTATATTTCTAGTGAGCTGATCTTTACACACGTTCACCCTGGAACAAGATGAAAGAAATGATTTTCACTGATGCATATAGCAGTTAGATTAAATGGATCACTGTCCTCTATGCAGGTGGTTTCGATAAAGGTAATACGTAACAAGATCACTAGTCAGCCAGAGGGTTATGGATTTGTGGAGTTCAATTCACATGCAGCAGCTGAAAGGGTTTTGCAGACATACAATGGGACACAAATGCCTGGAACTGAGCAAACTTTTAGGTTAAATTGGGCTTCCTTTGGGATTGGAGAAAGACACCCTGATGCTGGGCCGGAGCACTCTATCTTTGTGGGGGATTTAGCACCTGATGTTACAGATTACTTGTTGCAAGAGACCTTTCGAACTCAATATCCATCAGTTAGAGGTGCCAAGGTCGTGACTGACCCAAATACTGGGCGCTCAAAGGGATATGGTTTTGTTAAATTTGCTGATGAAATGGAAAGAAACCGTGCTATGTCTGAAATGAATGGTGTCTATTGCTCAACTAGGCAAATGCGTATCAGTGCGGCAACACCGAAGAAGACCACTGGCTTTCAACAGCAATATGCAGCAGCTACAGGTAATATTCAATCTTATTGTAATAGAACCAAACCTAACTTGCAAATTGTTGATTCATTTGCATGTGAAAATTAATTGTCCGTACGAGGTTGTGATTACGTATTGTTGTAATCTTCTTTATAATGTTGTCCTCTTGAAGCCTTAATCTTGTCCGAAGCTCTCTTTTCTCTTTCTAGTAAAGTGCTTTTTTTTTTTGGGTATATATGTTGATAAGTTTTTTTTGGTAGTGCATATAATATATTTCAATGGGCCATTGGTTTAGTAGTTAAAACTCAACATATCAACTTTGAGGCTGTGGGTTCAAACATGAGTGCAGCCACTTTGTGCAATTAATGCCAAAGGCTTAGGTCTATAGCCCGATCTTCTTCTATCGGACCGCCATCCACTGGGGACTAAACTAGGCATACGTTTCTTTTTTTATTTTTGTAGTATTATATATATATATATATGACCATAATGTGTCAGGTAGTGGGAATGTGAATTGCCTAATTGAAATACCTGTCACGGACACTTATATGGAAGAGACGTGTCATGTTGGACCTCGTGTCAGACACTGACACTCTGTGAACACTTCTAAAAATATGTCCACCACTTCTTCAATGTGTCTTAAAAAAATTTAAATAATAATATCAAACACTCTGAAGACACTTTGCGGACACTTCAATGAACCTTTCGAGCACTATTTTTATGATGAATCTCTGCATAGTCTGCATTTTTGGGAAAGTAACTCGTGCACTCTAAATATGTTTTAAAATATTTCTAAAGTGGATACTTCACATATGTATTTCAATGTTCTATAATGGTTTCACATTTTACATTTTAAGAATGCAATTGTTTTGTGAATGATATCTTGATGTTTAAGTTGTGAAACATATGACCTTTTAATTTTAATTAGTGTTATGTTTCATTTTTTATTACCTTTGAATAAATCATTCATATATTTGATTTTATAATAAATTTATAAAGATATAATTTTTTAACATGCCTCAAGTGTCATGCCTTGCCTTTTTATTTTTATTATGAAAATTGCCATGTCCACGCCATGTGCACAAGAATGTTTGACTAGAAATTAAAAATGAAGCTTGGAAGATGATGCACATGACTACTCCTGATTTAACTTTGAAATGCTCATTTATTTAAAAACTTGGCAAAACAGTAAGAATGCTCTGCATATTGATGTCAATGGATAATAGATATGTTGAGCTCCTTGAACATATATATATCACAGTTGAGTGACTTGTCATTATCGTGAAAAAAAAATTGAAGTAATATTGAGAACTATGTAAAATTTATGATGCAACTTAAAGGTGGTAAAACTGTAAAGGACAAGTACAATTATCAGTGACAAAGCAACAACTTCGATATTGACGTGCAAATGATGGAATAATAAAGAAGCTAAAGAGATTAAAAGAAGCGACATATTGTACAGCAAAATGTTGAACCTACTAATAAAATTGATGTACCAATAATAAGATGTTTGAAACAATATAAATACAGTATGTACAAGAAGTAAATGTTTTGTTGGCAATATCAAATGATATCTTGGTATGTTGTGATGTTTGTTGTTAATATTTTGATAATATCAAGGATGTAATGTTGTATTGGTCAATGACTTGATCTATCAATAGAGAATCGACAATTTGAGAGCATTGGTATAACTATCTTTCCATTTTCCATATGTATTGGATAATTGTTTTTTTGAAAAGCAAATATATTTTGGATGTATTAATACATATGTACACATATTTACTACATATTATAATTACTTGTATAAAAAAAAAGCTGGACTTCCAGATGCATAATTCTCATTCTTTAGTTGATTCTTTAGTACTTTGATTTATCAAGACGAATGTGCACTAATCTTACATTTTTTGGTAGCTTTATATCCACCTCCAGCTTACACGCCAGCAGTGCAGACAATTCCAGTGGATAATGATATTAATAACACTACAGTAAGTCCAACACTTTGAGTTATTTATGCTTCATAAGTTCCATTTTTTTTTATCTAATGTGTTTTTATTTTGCAGGTTTTTGTTGGAAACCTGGACCCCAATGTCACAGAAGAGGAACTGAGGCAAATATTTTTGCAGTTTGGGGAAATTATCTATGTGAAGATCCCCACATCAAGAGGATGTGGTTTTGTGCAGTTTACAGCTAGGTTCGTCAGGCTTGTGGAATTTCTATTTGCATTGTTGGAAAAATTTAAAACGTTAAGTTGAAAATATGAAAGATGTCTTGATTTATGTTCTCTCCCATCAAAACATTTTTTTCCCTTTACTTATCTCCTCTCTCTCTCTCACTCTCTCTCTAGGATGGGGATGGATTTATATTCTGTGTAATTTGACCATATGGTAATTGAGTTAAGTAGGTGACTTTATGGTCTCTTGTCTATTTTTCCCATGATATCTTGCTTTATTGTATAAACTTTACGTACTCCCACTTATTTTATCTCCCTATTTATTGTCTTATCATATTGCTTTATATTTCTTTGTGCAGGGCATCTGCTGAAGAAGCACTCCAAAGGATGCAGGGAACAATGATTGGTCAACAAGCGGTCCACCTTTCTTGGGGCAGGAGTCCAACAGCTAAACAGGTGAATCTTCTTTTTAGACTGCTCTAGTATAGTATATTGACATGGCAGTAATGGAGGAAGGAACTAGATATAATTCTAGGAGATGAAACAAGGACTAGATATCGTTCTAGTAGACATGATTCATTAAATCCACAAGAACAACCTTGAATCCACAAGGAAAATAAAAGAGAATCTGAAAATAATATTGATTGAATGAATAAGTTACTCATGCCGTAGTCTTTACGCATGTATTTATAATAACCTAAACCTAATACATGTAGAATAAGTAATTCTAAAATAAACTAGGGAACTTTAAATTATTACAAACTAGGAAATCTAAGAGAATAATCCTAGTCAAAATTAAATTCCAAAATAATAAAAATATAAAAATTTTGAAACTCTTGTTTTACATCATTCTCTCCCTTTAGAAAAAAAAAACCTCACCCTCGATTTACTATGATTCGAAACTTCATACATTTGTGCTTGTCTTCATCTATCTTATAGTTAAGGATAATCTTTTCACATACTTGACTTTGAAAAAGTGTAACTCCTCTTGGGATGATTGTTGAATGCATATGTCGCATGAAGGATACTTGCTCCCATCTATGTGCATTCTCTCTTAGTTCTTTTAGGAAAGAACAATTCCTTGAATTCTTAAATAACTTAAGCAAGCAATTTTGGCATCTTCTTAAAAACCCTTCTTTTCATTAGTTCGGTCAAGGTCATGAACTTTTAGGACAAGGCAAATAACTAAGAGCATAGTCAAAAAGTGGTTGGACACCTTTGTTTTTAATTGCACTGCCCAATAATACAAGAACAAACTCCTGCGCTGTGGTAGCCTTCCAATTTTCCTCTGTTATTAAGCCATCAGTTGGTGAATAATTTGAACTACATAATTTGACCTCATCTTGCAATTTGACAATTTTTTTTTTTTGTTTGACGAATCTTCACTTTCCGTAACAAGACTTCCAACTTTTGCAATAATGTCTTGGATTTTCTCTTGGTATACTTTCGAGACTTTTTCTTCATTTATTTCTTGGACACGAGACAATATAGATTTGTCTTCAAACGTAAGCCCTTCAAGGATAGTTTCGACATAAGTATTAATAGTATGGTGCTTAGGCTTGTATTTTTCCTCCAATAATTGCTCATAATTCCATGGCAAAAAATTCTCCATTATACGCCTTTTCATTCTTGACCATGAACGAATACGCACCTTGCCTTGTTGCTCTCTTGATGATTGCAAATCTAACTATTACCATAGTGCAGGACCTGTAAGCTTTAATAACACATACCTCTACTTTTATTTGTTTGGAATTTTCATAATTTTCAATATATATATATATCTAGTATCCAATCTAGAATATCTTAAAATGTTCACCACCACTAAATTTAGGTAAATTTTCATAATACCTATAATCTTGATGATAAGAAAAGTCCAAGAGCTTTGGTTACGACTTGTCTGAAGGCAACCATGGTTGTGAACTGCCCCTCGGGGAAGACCTCGTTCTGACACCAATTGACACAGTGGTAATGGAGGAAGGAACTAATTATTGTTCTAGTAGACAACATGGGCTTGATATCATTCTAGATTAGATGTGATTTATTGAATCCATAGGAACAACCTTGAATGCACAAGGAAAATAAAACAGAAACTCTTTGAAAATAATGTTGATTAAAAGAATAAGTTACTCATGCCTGTAGGCTCCTATGTCGGTCGAGCAAAGTTTCATCTTTTATTCTTGCTAGTGTGAAATCTATGAGCTTGACCGAGGTTGGGCTGTACGGGATGACGGGTGCTTGATTGGGTTGGTTTTCTTTCCAAATTTTGATGTACAGGATGGGTGGGATGAGGCTTCAAACATGGCATCAAAGACTTTTTGAAAATCAATGTATAGACCAGGAATTGCGTAGTGTAGTAAGTATAGATCAGAGCAGGCACATCACTTACGCATTTATTTATATTGAACTAAATCTAATACTTGTAAGATAAGTAATTCTAAAATAAATTAGGAAACTTAAATTAATAAAAACTAGGAAATCTAAGAGAACAAGAAACTAAAAATTCTAGACTATTTAACAAACTCATAGTCAAAATCTAATAGCAAAATAATAAAAATATAAATATAAAAATTCTGAAACTTTTGTTCTGCTACATTACTCTTTCTAGGATTGTCTCTATGAGAGATTCAGCCAGAAGAATTTATCCTTTCCTATTGTTGCTTTAAATTTGATGCTCTATGTCAAAGCCAGAAAGGACATTATTAAGGTTCATGATTTTCATAAAGGTATTAATATCTTCATGATTTGACTGTTGTTTGGCAGTCATGATTGGTATGTAATGAGGTGTAATTGAAAAGACTCTTTCTTTTTGCCAAATGATGTTTCTGGTCTCTAAAAGAATATTCAGTTTATGCTAATTACTGTACAATTTTTTAATACTATGTGGTAGGAATTACCTGGTGTCTGGAGTCAGCAAGCAGATCCAAGTCAATGGAGCAGCACCTATTATGGTTACGGACAAGGTTATGATGCCTATGGTTATGGGACTACACATGATCCTTCATTATATGCATATGGTGCATACCCTGGTTACGCGCAGTACCCTCAACAGGTATGACGCTTTTAAAGAGCATTGTTTTTTCCCTTTTGCTGGATGTGCTGTCCAGATTGTTCTGCAACCTAGATAACATACAACTGGACTGTTTTTTGATGCCTTATTTGTAGGAAAGTTAAAAAAAAAAAATTCATTTATTACATACTTAGTTGTGGAACAATTAAAAGCATTGTAGGACACAGACCAAAACTATTAAACCTTGTTTTTCCTCGCATTTTTGTGATGAGGATATTTTGAGGAAAGAACTGTTCAACTCAGAATTGAGAATTTTTTTTAAACATTGGATGGCCGGACCCAAAAAAAAAAAAGGAAACAAAAACACCTAACACACACCTCTTCTCATGGTTTCATTACCCAAAGCATCCCAACCAGCTACAGTTAAATCGAGAGGGGCTGTTATCTCAGTATTTGTGACCTGATTGATAGATGAGGAAATAGCCTTCTTGGCCAATAGATCTGCACATCTGTTAGCTTCTCTCCAAACCAACACCAGTTGACACTGCCATTCTTTTTGCACGAGCTCTGCAATGTTATTGCAAATATTTAATTGGGTTTCATCAAGTGCAGTTGCTGAGTTGCTTTGAGAACCTCTGCCGAATCCGTCTCAAAGACTGTCAAGTCTCAACCTAAGAAGCATGGACACGGACACACTATACGACACGGACATGCCGATATACGTTTTGAAGAGTGTCGGACACGCGTCGGGAAAGTGTCTAAAGAGTGTCTGTGTCCGACATGAACACGATAAGGATACGTCACATTCTTGGTGATAACAGTTTTAGTTTTTAGATTCCTTCATTCATTAGTTTCTTACTGTCCTGATAGCTAAGGGGTTTTTATTTACATGTATTTAGTGCCCTTTGCCTTTCCTTCCATCAAAAAGAGAAGAGATAATCAATTTCCTGTCTTCTGTTGATGTGATCATGATCTTCCTGAAATTCTTAATTGGGTATCAGTTGTGGAACCACCAGGATTCTTCATGGTCACCCTTCCTTGACACAACACCTTTTATGTTTGTTAGTTTTTGAAAAAAAACTTGAACCTTCATTTATCATCCTTTTATGTAAGGACCTAATATGAACAACTTCTGCTTCAGTATCTAACCAATATCTACAAAATTGTTGCCGAAATTGTGGCGCCAAGAACAAGAAACTTATCCCAATTTCAGATGACCAGATAGCTTCTTAGGGAGGCAAATCTCAGATTTCATGTGGAATTACAGTTGGTAAATCCTGGAATCATATTGAAAGTGGACATGGAAATAAAGTTTTATTCAGGATTTCTACTTTACTTTTAGGCTGTGTTTGAATTATGGATTTGGGGAGGGATTTGCGAAGGAAAAGGAAAAGTGGAGGGAAATGTTAATGAAATATAAGCTGTTTTTTTAATTTTGTCCTCTTTTCTTTTCTCTCAGCGTATAAATGATCCAAACACAGACTTATGCAAGCATGTGATTTTGGGGCTAGAGGGAGAAGGTGTTTGCCTTTCTGTGTATGAACTTGTTCCTTTTCTTTGCCTTGTGATGGTGCTTGAAGCATTGACATGATATCTGCCAAGTTTGCCCCTTCATCCCTGCTGTTGTACAGTTGGTGATGCTTTATGAAGGCTTCTGTGAAAAGCTAATGATCTCAAAGGGAGTTTTATGTTAAGGGAAAGTGATCTATGTAAATAGAACTTGCAATTTTGCAGACAAGTTGTTGTATATGAAGCCTGATATACCATGTTTCTTTCCTGCATTCTTATGTGTTCTTACGTAGCCTCAAGTTTGATAGTTAACCTCAGTGTTTTGAGTTATTTCTGCCTGTAGCCTGATTGACATCCATTCTTGGTTTTATGACTATGTTTTGAGTTATTTCGGAAGCTCCAACTCGAATGAGGAATTTCCACTCGGTGTGGTGATTCCTTGTATGGAGGCTGGCCATGAGGGAGGCATGAAATTTTTTTTAGCTCCGGTAGGAAGGGTGAAGAGTGAGGATATACCTTGCTCCAACTGAAAATATTAGATCCTTTTCTGAATGTTGGTGTAGTTGCTACACAATCGGAATTGTTTTAGTTATGGCTTTTTTCTGCATTCACTAACCAATATTTTCATTCAAGTAGATTATTATGTAGTGATGATCAGAAAACAATGAGGGCATATAGGGAAATATCCTCAGAACTGAGGATTGAACAGAAGATTATTATTATACAGTTTGATGAAAAATCTAGAGGGAGCATAGTGGAGATTATAGAGAGGAATAGAGTGCAGAGTTTCTTGTTGAAGATCGATTTGGGAGGAGTGAGCTGGGCTGTCCAAGCCAGCAGTTGGGGTCATGCTATAGAGGAGGATCTTTTTTTAGCAAGTATCATAACGGCTCTGCTGTCTTCTGTTCACAGAAGTGTACGAATTATAGGGGTGTCTTTGTTGAGATGTCGAAGTGGGAGGGAGGTGTTAAAAAAGGCAACATCATTCTTCTAGCGGGGTGTAATGGTCGTGGGTGGCTTGGCATTGCTACAATGCTTCGTAAAGTCATTTGCAGTGATGCGAGGGCAAATTTCAAAGGCATGGAAGTCGGGGCTAAATTCACAGAAGGAATACAGAGCAAGGACACAAAGGAGAGGTTTATGGATAGGAAAACAGGGGCGAACAGAAGTAGGAGGTTTGTTGATTTGTTCACTGCGAATAGGCTGAGTAGTTTAAAGAGTGATTTGGAGAGGGCTGTCGTATGCACAAGATGTGACTTTTCAAGCAGCTGGGATCAAATTGAAAAGAATTTGAGTAAGTATTTAAAGATGACTATTGTTCTATGGCCATTTTAACTCAATCGTGCTTTGTTCTACGCTAGTAATAGTGAGGAGGCGAGCCTTCTAGGAGCAAAGGGTCTGAGATTCTTTGATAAAGGTGTGGCAGTTAGATTGGAGAAGTGGTCTGAGGAGATGCATGTTAAACCAGAGGGCATTGTCTCTTATGGAGGGTGGATTGCAGTGTGTGATCTGCCTTTTACCCTTTGGAATGATCAGATTTTCCAGGACATAGGAGAGAGATGTGGTGATTTATTGGAAGTTGATCAAAGAACCTTAGTTGCACGAAGCGGGAGCGGGGGCGGGAGCGGGAGCGGGAGCGGGAGCGGGGGAATGTGGCCATTTAGAGGAGTCGTAAATTAGGAGCGCTATGTATTATTTTTATTAATTATATTTTATTTATTATAATGAATAATAAATTATGTTAAAATAAATAATAAATAGAAATTAGATGTTTTATTTTATAAATTTTTGAAGATTTTTTTATTATATATGATTTAAATAGATTTCTTTTAAACAATTAGATAATTTATTATATGTTAAAAAGTTAAGAAATAATTGTTAAAAAAATAAATAATAAAAAAAAATTATATTATGTATAATAAAATAAATAATTTTTATTTTACAAATAAAATTATATTGTTTATGATAAATTATATGTTATATGTTAAAAGTTAAGAAATAATAATTTACAAAATTATTATTATATATGATATTTTAAGAAATAATAATTAAATATTTTTTTATTACATATATAATATAATTATATATATATATATAAATCATCCAATTATTATATGATAAATTATAATAATAAATTATTATAGATATTTTATCCAATCTCCTCTCCACACTATTATATGATAAATTATATATATATATATATTATATGATATAAGCACAGTTATATACTATATATATATTATATGATATAAGCCTGAGAGAGGCGAGCGAAGCAATTAGAGACGAAGAGAGAGAGAGAGAGAGAAGCACAGAGAGATGATGAAGACGAAGACGATCGCGATAGTGACGAAGACGATCGCGATAGTGATGAAGATGGCCTGTGTGCGACTCGCGAAGACTAGCGAGGAGGAAGGTAGAAGTCTGCAATGGCCTGTGAAGGTCTTGTGATGGCCCGCGATGGAGCTCCGACTGAGAAGAAGACAGATTCGTATCAGATCGCGTTTCTCTTGCATCAAAATCGCGATTCTTCAACGAATTTGAGTCAGAAGCGCAGAATCGCGATTCTGAGGAAGAATCGTGAGCAGCATCAACGATTCCTGCTACTAAGCAAAGAACCATAGCTCTGGATAATCTTTTTGAGGCTAGGTTGAAAGTCAGAGGCTTCGACTCTGGTTTTCTGCCAGTGTTCATGGTGGAAGGACGATCGTCAATGGTGCGTTTGAAATCTTTGTCCAAGACAATGCAACGCCAAGTGGAAGCGTGGCCAAAGGTTTTCCGACCAGCATCTTCAGGCGATCCTATTGCCGCCGACAGGGAAGCCGATGGGGCAGAAAGATCAGGGAGGACACGTGGAAGCTTGGAAAGGGGAAGTCAAAGAGGTGAAGGAGTTGAAGGGTCTAGGGACAGCTTCGGTGCTGTAGTGGAGGTGGGGGGAAGACCAAGAGATAGGGGGATTAGAATGTTATCGAATGGGCCACAGAAGGGGCATGATGGGCCGAGTAATATTTTGGGCTCAATTGATTCACTAAATGTGGGCCAGGAGATTAATTATTAGAAGTCTAATTCTGTTTTTCCAAGGGATGGGCCATTTTCTAAACAATATAAGGAATATAATGCTGGGCCTCAAAGAAGTAATGAGTTCAATCCAGTTGACTTGGGCCCAATGGGTTATATGAATGGGGCTCATATCTTGGAGGAGGGAATCTGGGCTGAATTTCGAGCACTGGGAGCTGAAGTTCAACCCGATTTGTTTGACGATGAAGGACGACCACTTGGAGAGAGAGAGGTCCAGAGACGGCTGTCGTCTGGGACGAAAGGAGATGTCGATGGTGAAGGTGATGTGTATTTACAAAGGGACAGTCAGAATCGACTAACGTAGGATGTGATTCAGCTTGGTTTAGCTGATAAGGTGGACGACTCTGTTGAAGGAGAGCAGAGATTAGCGGCGGAAGTGGATGAATGGGTCGATGAGAGGATCAAGAAGAGAATGATGCTGAATTGTTGAGTCGAAGGTGGATGAAGGGTGTTTGAACCTCTTGAAGTGTTGCAAGCCTGAATATTTATGGGTCTAGGTGCAGTGCAGGTGCAGGTGCGATGAGAGTTCAATGAGGACACTTTGTTAAGGAGGACAAAAGCTGCGTGGGGCAACCTTGTCAAGGAGGAAGAAGCGAGGAGGTCTCAAACAATGGATCATGTCGGTGACTCTGTTAATCATGGCTCTCTGTAAGCTGTCATCACAGAGGGGTTACATTGTTATTCCAGATTCTTTTTCTCTTAGGGATGGGATAAGGGTTTCTCAGTGTCTTGGTCTCAAGTGTTCTGTTAGGGGAATGGCTGATAAAGGAATCACTCCAGATATCTCGGGAGCCATGAGGGATGTTTCTACCATTAACCCTGTGTCCTATAATGCAAATATAAATATAGGCCAAGTAAATGATGCTCAAGAGGGAGCTTCTGTAATGCATTTGCACAGCAGAGGCTGTGTTTTTAGTAGTTTGAGGGATAGTGAGGCAGAGACAGAGCGCTGGTTGATGGAGTTAAGCAAGTATGCGTCATGTCCAATTGAGGAAGATGAAGTACCCTGTCACACCCCAAACCTACCCCTAAAAGTTTGGGCATGACCTATTCGAAAATGGACACTAAACCTGTTATATATATATATATATCATACGGGGCCTGAACGGAAGCATTTAAGCAGATAAAATACATAGAATAACATCCATTGAGCTAATACTAACATGCCAGGATCACATACACGTACTCAGCCCCTTTACTGAGCATATAATTAAACATCATATACATACATTTTCACTTAAATAGACAATTAACTAAAAATGTAATAAAACTTTACTGAAATGCATGGACTTGGTTTGGGTGCCTGGACACACTGAGGTTGACAAATGAAAGGCGAGCATCAAGGGTTAAGACTAACCTCCAAGGTGGTCACCTACAGAACATACATAACACCAAGTAAGCCAGGCTCAGTGAATAATAGTACATAAACAAAACAATACTTCATTGGAAACATAATATATCAATGCGTGTGAAATTGCAAAGTTAACATAGTTAGTCTGACTCTGTACTGAGTTCATAACGGCCTTAGGCCCAGTCTTGAAACATAATAACATGAAACATAATATCTTGAAGTATATTGGCTTTAAGCCCTTGAATATCACAACATTAAACTTCCAAACATGTTGGCATAAAGCCCTTGAAACATAGTGGCATAAAAGCCCTTGAAACTTGTGGCACGAGGCCCTTGAAACATATGGCACGAGGCCCTTGAAACATAAGGCACGAGGCCCTTGGAACATATGGCACGAGGCCCTTGACATATGGCACAAGGCCCTTGAAAGTGGCATGAAGCCCTTGTAACATGTTGGCACTAAGGCCCTTGAAAGTGGCATGAAGCCCTTGTAACATATTGGCACTAAGGCCCTTGAAAGTGGTTCACTTTACATTCTTTAACTTTAACATACTTTAAACATTAACATAAGTACATTACATGCTTGATACATTAATAGGATTGCATAACATTTAACATGATTGCATAACATTTACATAGCATATGTAAACTTGTACCTTACTTAAGCTTGTAACATGCTTGAACTTGTAATATGCATATACTTGAAGACTTGTAGACTTGTGACATACATGGACTTACATATACTTAGAACCATACTTGAAATAGAACATACTTGTCAAAGATAGAATACTTCACATCCTTATGAGGATTACATAAGACTGTTAAACATTTACATACATGTCATAGGTTCTTAACGACCTCGGGTCCATAAATAACACCATAGAATAATCTCAATTTTAGACATATACTTGGCTTAAAGATGAACACGATTCCATAACATGATTCCATTTATGCACTAAAACGACGTAGTTTACTTCTAAATAATAGAGAATTATTATTCGTTATAAACAGGACGGAGTCATTGCAACGTCATACCGATGTAGGCCAATCTTCCAATGTTCACATTGACTTTCAATCATCATAAATGTTCATGTAACATGTTCGTGTAACACTTACAAGAAACAAAGTGTTAGTGATAATAATTATCAATGATAAATAAAATATACATCTTCGTACTATTACTCACAGTGATTAGATGCTTGGTCCGCCTCTGTAACTGCCCCTACACAATTCATAATACACATAGAAATCGGGTCACATATAATTATTCCGTTCTTACTTTGTTTAATTCTCTTTATCCCATTTATATATCACTTGGCAATTCAACATAAATCAAATTAAATCTTTGAATCTCGTTTCAACATCCCACACCCAAGTTCATGTCATCCATATCCTTAGTAAATTATTCCCTTCATTTTTCCTTTACATTATAGCATGAATTCCAATGTTTACCACATAGTTCATTCGCAAATTGTAAACATAATTTTCAAACATTTCTAAATTCCAATTAAACTTGAACACATATAATTCAATATCTCAATTTCATGATTCTACTTCCAATTTGGGCAAAATCTTTGCTTAACATCATAAATCAACCTAGGGTTTTCAAGTAAATAAAGGATTTCCATAAAAATTCATACTTTTCATACCATGACCTTACAACCCAATTTCCTCCTTGATTATACATCTAAGGACCATACTTCATCACCTTAACCCATCAATTGGACCCCCAATGCTTAAATTCCGAAATCCCCAAATCATATAATTTACTCTATATGCTCAAAAATGCAAGTTGTACATTAATACAATGGAAATACCACAAATCTAACTCTTAATGTAAGTATTGATGAGTATTAGAACCCTTACCTCAAGAATCAACAAAGGAGCAAGCTTGAGGAGAAACCTTCGCAAATCTAAATTCCAATCGGTTAAAAACATCGCTCTTCTCTTATTCTCCATCCTTGGTGCCAAAATCATAGTAGATTGTTACTCAAACCAGAGGAGATCAAGGTTTTGGGGCTAGGGTTTCAAAGGGTTTCGGACTTAGGAGAAGAGGAAATAAGAGAGGGGAAAGAAAATGTCAAGAAATGAGCCAAAATCGCATTTTAAAAGCTGCTGCCCGAAAATCCGCTCGGCGGACCTTTTCCGCCGGCGGACTCTCTCAAAGACAGATGTCGAAACTTTGAACAGATATAACGTTCCCATCCGGACTCCATATTAGATCCTTGTTGTGTCCGAATTGAAAGGCCGGAACTAAGCTTACCGATAGTTCTGACCTCACATCCATATTCAAAGTGTGGAAAAAAAAGGGCAAATGAGTGACGGTTGGTCGTGGCAATTATTCAAATTAAGGTTTTTGGTCCAATCTTCCTTTACCATCATATTACCACCTCGACCAATATCCCTAAATAAAATAAGAACGTTCCAAATACGCTAATAAGATATCAAAAAGAGCCTACATGTCTCAAAATACAACTCAACACGGAGACCGCTCGGCGCCCAACCTAGCGCTCGGCGCGACTAACAAAGACGTCCGCTCGAGCGTCAACTCCCCCGCTCGAGCGGAAAACCACTACCCCCAGAATCTTAACCCGTCTGCTAAATTGCTGGGAACCCCAAAAGTCCGCTCGAGCGGCCACTCCTCCGCTCGAGCGGAGGAAAGAATTTTTGGGTCGTCACATACCCCATTCAAAGCATTTGCTTCAAGTTATGGGGCTGTCCCTAGTAAGTTTAAATGGGTAGGGTGATATTAGTGGATTGGATAATAGTGTCACTAGGGGGGAGAGTACTAGATGAGGAGGGGTTTCGGTTAGAAAGGGGGCCAGGGAGTTAAGGAATTTGGTGAGTACAATTAATTACGACAGAAGGCATGTGGAGGTTAGGGGTGACAATGATTATTAATGAAGATTGTTAGTTGGAATGTGAGGGGTTTGGGATCTTGGAAGAAGAGGGGGATCATTAGGGGTTTTTTGAGGAAACATCAACCTGACATTGTCGTTTTTCAAGAAACTAAAGTAGAGGTTTGTGATAGGACTTTTATTAAAAGTATTTGGGAGCTAGGCATAAAAGGTGGGCTTTTGTATCATCAGTGGGAAGATCAGGAGGTATTTTAAGTATTTGGGATGAGAGGGTTGTGTTAGAGTGTGAATCAGTAATTGGTGAGTTTTCACTATCAATTAGGTTTAGGAATCTAGATCTCAGTGAGTGGTGGTTGTCGGGGGTATATGGTCCAAATTGCCCTTCTAGGAGAAAGGATTGGTGGGATGAGTTATATGGTTTATTTGAGTTATGTTCTCTTAATTGGTGTTTAGTAAGGGGGGATTGCAATGTGGTTAGGAAGGTTTCGGAAAAGCTTAATGGGAACAGAATCAATAAGAGTATGAGAGATTTTGATGGTTTTATTAGAGGGTGCGAGTTGGTTGACCCTCCTCTATTTAATGCCAGATTCACATGGTCTAATTTAGGGAAAAGGCGGGTATGTTGTCGACTGGATAGATTTTTATTTTCTTTGGGGTGGAAGGGGGTTTTCCCTAATGTTAGGCAGGAGGCATTACCAAGATTGGTGTTTGATCATTGTCCAGTGATGTTTGAGAGTTGTCCTTTTAGGTGGGGTCCGGCTCCATTTACATTTGAGAATATGTGGTTGGAACATCATTCATTTAAAGAGGCTTTTGAGGAGTGGTGGAATACTGCTACATGTCAGGGGTGGGAGGGTTATAGATTCATGAGAAAGTTGAAGGTGATTAAAGAGAATGTGAAACAGTGGAATAGGGAGGTTTTCGGGAACTTGGAATCAACTAAATGTCAGGTTTTGCAAAGGATTGAGGAGATAGACACTTTGGAGAAGGGAGTGAGATTGAGGCATCGAGGGGAGAGGAGGGAGTTAGGTTTGAAATTGGAAGAGTTGACTCTTAGGGAGCAGATTTTTTGGGCACAAAAAGCAAAGGTGAAATGGCTAAAGGAAGGGGATGTTAGTTCAAAATTTTTTCATAGAATTGCGGATGGAAAAAGGAAGAAGTTCATTAAGCGATTGGAAGTAAGGCCAGGTGTAGTGGTGGATAGAGAGGAGCAAATAGTTCAGGGGATTTTTTATTTTTATTCTAATTTGTTTTCAGCTGATGATATTGTTAGGCCTGGTATAGATAGGTTTGAGTGGCAGCCTATTGATCAGGAAAGTGCGACGTGGTTAGAGCGACCTTTTGAGGAAAACGAGATTAGGGAAGCAATTTTTGAGTGTGAAAGGGACAAGGTTCCGGGTCCAGACGGGTTTTCCATGGCTGTTTTTCAAGATTGCTGGGAGGTGGTGAAGAGGGATTTGGTAAGAGTTTTCATGGAATTTTACGAGATAGGGGTGGTTAATTTATGTACAAATGCCACCTTTATCTGTTTGATTCCTAAGAGGGATGGAGCCATTAGAATGGGAGAATTTAGACCCATTAGTTTGATTACATCACTCTACAAGATTTTGGGTAAGGTATTGTCAAAAAGGTTGCGATGTTCTTTAGGGGATACAATCTCTCAGACACGGGGCTTTTGTGCAAGGTAGACAGATTCTAGATGGGTTCTGGTGGCAAACGAGGTGGTAGAGGAGTGTTGGAAGTCGGGAAAGGTAGGCATTGTGTTTAAGGCAGATTTTGAGAAAGCGTATGATCATGTAGATTGGCGTTTTTTGGATTTCATGATGAACAAGAAAGGGTACTGTGCGAGATGGAGATCTTAGATTAGGGGTTGTTTGGTGTCTTATAATATGTCGGTGATAGTTAATGGTAAGCCAGAGAAGTGTTTTAAGGCTTCGCGAGGGTTAATGGTAAGCTAGGGAGACCCTTTATCTTCTTTTCTATTCATTTTGGTAGTGGATGTATTAGGTAGGATGGTTGACAGAGCTAAAGAGGTAGGTCTGTTTGAAGGCTTACAGGTTGGTGGAGATAGAATTAGTGTCGCATTTGCAATTTGCGAATGACATTGTTCTTCTCTACAGGGGACGAGTGCCAAATGGCAAACCTTTTTTCAGTGGTAAGGCTCTTTGGGGCAATTTCAGGGCTGAAGGTTAACTTAGAAAAGAGTAGGGTAGCGGGGATTAATGCTGATTCAAGACTGATTCAAAGTGTGGCCGATTTACTTGGTTGCGGGATTGAGACATTTCCTATGAAGTATTTAGGCCTCCCACTGGGAGGTAATCCAAGAGGTGAAATGTTTTGGAATCCAGTGGTGGAAATGATAGGTAAGAGGTTAGAAGGATGGAGTAGGGCCTTATTGTCCCGTGGGGGTAGGTACACTTTGGTTAAGACTGTGCTAAGTGGGATTCCTATTTAGTTCATGTCTATGTTCAAGATTCCGGTCAAGGTAGCAAAATTCATAGAAAAGCTAATGAGGGATTTTCTGTGAGAAGGGAAGGATGAAGGAAGGAAGGATCATTTGGTGAAATGGGAAACGGTGTCATTACCAAAGGAGAAGTGGGGTTTGGCAGTTGGTAATATCCTGGCTAGAAACATGGCTTTATTGGGCAATTGGTTATGGAGATTCCCAATTGAGCGTGGTTCATTATGACATGTAGTTATCAAAAGTAAATATGAGTTGCATGTTAATGGTAGGGACTCTTAGGTGGTTTCTAGGGGTAATGGGCGTGCTGCATGGAAGTCTATTTCTCATATTTATCCAATTTGGTCCCAATTCATTTGTGGCCTCGTTTGGGAAGTGGCTATTTTAGTAGGCTATTTGGCTTTTTGGCTATTTTAGTAGGCTATTTTATTTTTGTGTTTGGGAAGATGAGATGATTTTTTAGTTGAGTTGTTGTATTGGAAAGTGTGTTGAAATGATGTTTGAATGTAAAATGACAAATTTGTCCCTGAATTATAATTTTTTAAAATGATGTGAAAGGGTAAAATCGTAATTTAGCCGGCATTGTTGACTTTTTCGGCTGTGACAGTGTAGGCTGCGCCTACACTATCCAGCGCAGTGCCTATTTTTTTTTTTTGAAAAAGTTGCAAAAAGTGGTGCTTTTAGGCTATTTTCTGAAAATGGGCTACAATAGCCTCATTTGAGGCTTCCCAAACAGCGCCTGTGTGAGGGTGGGTAAGGGGGACACGGTAAGATTTTGGAAGGATGTTTGGGTGGGTTCTTTGTCATTTGCTGAGTCCTATCCACTTCTGTATAGAGTTTCTCAATCTCATGATTGTTCTGTTGCGTCCGTGGCTATTTTTTCGTTGGCTCCTTGTTCGTGGGATTTTAATTTTTTCTGCAACCTTCATGATAGGGAAGTTCCCCGAGTTGATATCTTTATTGTCAAGGCTTGAAAATGTTTCTCTGTCTCCAAATTTGGAGGATCGATGGTTTTGAAATATTCATTCGTCGAGATCTTTTACTTGTAAATCCTTTCTGGACAAAATCATTGATATTTCGCATGTACCTCAGTTTTTGTTTCACAAAAAGATCTAAAAGGCATGTGCTCCTCTTAAGGTGAAAGTTTTATGTGGATCTTGGTTCATGGGGGCACTTTGACAAATGATTCATTGCAAAAGAGGAGACCTTCATGGTATCTTAATCCTCAATGGTGCATAATGTGTTGCAAAAGTGGAGAATCTTTGGATCATCTTTTTTTGCATTGTTCGATGGCAGGGCTTTTGTGGAATAGGGTGTTTGGTTTGGGCAATGTACAGTGGGTGGCTCCTAAAGGAGTTGCTCAAATGCTATTATTTGATTTTCAAGTTTTTGGAAGGTCGAAGAGGGCTGAAGTTCTTTGGAGTTGTGTAGTCTTTGCAATCTCCTGGGTCATTTGGTTGGAGAGGAATGGGCGTATCTTTGAAGGAGGAACTAGGGATATAGATTATTTATGGGATAGAGTGAGATACTTGGCGTCTTTTTGGGCTTCGGCAAGTCCTGTGTTCCGTGGCATCCCTCTTTGTTTGATTGCTTCTGATTGGGTGTCGGTTAGTTTTGTATAGTTTGTAGTTTGGTTGTCTTTTTGGATGTATTTTATTTATTTATTTTTTTTCTTTTTCCTTGTTGAGGATGCCTTATCCTCTCTTCTTTTCGGCCATGAGCCTTAATAAAATTTAACTTTTCTGTTGCTGATAAAAAAAAAAAAAGAGGATATACCTTGCTCTTGTTTGTCTCTCCCCCTTTCTCATAATTACCTAATTGCCAATTTTTTTGTTGATAAATCCGAGGAAAAACCTAATCTTCATTAGCTATCTGACCATTTTTAGTCTCACGACTTGGATGGAGGAAGATGAACTCTTCATTAGTACACGGTTTTTTTATGAATCCTTGAAGCCATTGGTTCTGAACATGTATTTTGTTGTCACTATTGACTAAGTATCTTTATGGCCATTTCAGGTTGAAGGTTCTCAAGAAATGGCCTCCATGGCAGGTGCTATCCCGGCTGTGGAACAAAGGGAGGAATATGATCCTCTGGCTACACCAGATGTTGACAAGTAAAACTCCACTCCTTCCTCCCTAGACTGACATATTTAGCTGCTATACTATTTGGTGCAACTTATAGCTTTTATTTTTTATTTTTTGGAAATCTGTGCTAGTGTGTTTGGTGCAATTTCTTACAATTTATGGAACAAAAAAATTGCTTAAATAAACTGGGGAAAAAAAAGAAAAAAAGAAAAAAAAAAGAGTTGATTATTGGGAAGCAGGGGGAGGTACTTTTAGTTTTTGCTTTTTGATTATCAGCTTTTAGTTTGTTAGAAGTTCACCAAATAATTGATTTCTTGACCAACCGCTGATAATAATCAATATTTGTTCGTAGGTTGAATGCTGCTTACCTTGCCATCCATGGAAGTGCCATTTTGGGCCGGCCCATGTGGCAGAGAACCTCATCACTCTCACAGCAAGCATAGGCTCCTATGGAAGCACCTATTTTATTTGTCAGTTTCTAATTGGTTTTTGGTGTGCTAATGTGACGGAAAGAAAGACAAACCAAAACCATGCAAGATCACAATCATTAGCAAGAAAACTGCAGTTCCAGAGGGGAATCCTGGTAAATGTTGCTTTTGTACA
The DNA here is from genome assembly GCA_025200525.1 of Camellia lanceoleosa. NCBI lineage: Eukaryota > Viridiplantae > Streptophyta > Magnoliopsida > Ericales > Theaceae > Camellia > Camellia lanceoleosa. Next base: position 94,433,360 of record CM045768.1, read on the forward strand.
TGTTGTTCTGCCTCAAAGGCGATTTCCTCTTCTGGTTGCAGCAGTCAACAAAAACATAGGAAAGCAGATCCATTCTATGGCATAAATTTTGAAGTCATTTCTAGATTGTTGTGACATGACATTGTGATTTGTAGTATAAATAGAAGAGAATGATATGGTGCTTTCTTTCAAGTAGACTGAGCTCAGAAGTCTGATCTCTGAGATACATTATTGACATTTAAAAATGTGGAATTCCTTTTGGTTGGATCTTAAAAAGTTTGTTTGTGTTCCTGAATATCTGGTGCATGCATTTCTCAAGTCATGGTTGACTATCCCGTCCCACGCTCGGGCTTGGTTAGGTTTACGTGCTTTAAAGTGGTGAGGGTGTTGTCCAAGCGGACAATATTGTTACGTAGGATGTTACAATTTGTCGCTAGGGCATTCCAAGATGCACATCAGTATTACCACATGTACTCGAGCAATCTGGTAGTGAAGCAGGAACAGATTCAAAGGGTATTTAGGTGTATATTCTTGCTGGCTTCTCAAAACTCTACCTTCCAAAGAATTTATTTATTTATTCTGCCGATCAAAAAATAACTAAATAAAGATGTTGAGGAAAGCTTTTGATTTTCTTTTGGTCGTTTTACCAATTTGCATTATTGTTCTGTGTTCTTTTCTTGGAAAAGAGTGGGATATGGCCGCGTATGGTGTAGCTGTTCAACAGCTTATAGATTATAGATTATGACTTTAATTATAAGTTATTAATCTGTTTGGTGTAACTGTTGGATTATAGGTTTAAGTTACTGAGTAGTGTTTGTTAAATAAAGTGTGAAATAGCTTTCAATTAATTTTTCTTTTTTGTTATTTATTTGTCTACATTTCTCATTAAAAATAATAATAATCTATAGTCCATTTGAGTCTCTGTCTATTTTAAAAAAATAAAAAATAAAAAAATCTAAGAGTATAACCATAAATTAACATGTTCACAGCAGAAGTAAGGGGTGAGCAGCTTTTCATAATCAGCTTTTTTGCGTTAAAATAAACTGTTAGAATCAGAAGCTGTTCGAAATAAGTTTAACCAAAACAGTCCAAAATAACTTTTTCAAAGCTAAAAGCTATAAATTAGTTTTGAAAAGCTAAAACAAACACCCAATACGCATTAGTTAGCAATGTTTATGGTCTATTTGCGTTCCAAAGATTTTAGTCAAAAAGTCATTAAGAAAGTTAAAAAAATTTCAAATTGTACAAAAAAGTAAAAGATGTATTCTCATTTATTCTTTTTTTTTTTTAAGTTAAAAAATTATTTATAAATTTTAATTTTTTTTGGTCTCATATTTTAGTTATAAAGTTATTAAAAATAGTAAATTACAAATGCACCTCTTAAGATTTGTTTAAAACATGGATTGGTTTTTGTAGTTTAAAAAATTATAAATATCTCTGACATAATTTTTTATTTAACAAAATTAATTGAAAAAAAATAAAATTCTTAACTATTCTCTGATACAATAATAAAATTATTTAAAGTATCAATTGAAATATATTTCTGATATCATTAAAAAAGTGTTAATTATCAATTGAAAGGGTTGATAGTGGTGAAGGTGATCTACAAAAGGAGGTGACGATGGGGCTTAGAAAGAGGTAGCGGCAAACGCAAGAGAGGAGGGAGGGGTTGAAGAAAGTGGCGGCGATCCGTGAGGTGGTGGGTCTCTAGAAATAGAGGCAACTTACGGGATTGGGAAGTGGGTAGCAACAGGTGTGAAGAGGGAAGGAAGGGTTGATGGAGGTGACCATGGTTGCTGGTGATGGCTTCTGCTGCCGGTGGTAAGTGTTTAATAGTTAGGGTTTTTTTTTTTTTTGTTTTTTTTGAATTTGAGGTGTGTACTAAGTGGTGTAGGACTTAGGACAAAAATGGAACGTTGTGGTATGAGTTGAGAAAAATTATGTTTTGTTAAATTATTAAAGGTGTGAACTAAGTAGTGGTGTACCTTGAGACTAAAATGTAGTGTGTAAATAGAGGCATCCCTAAAAGTTGATTTTTTGACTTTTTTTTTGGCTTGTTTATCCTTTTGTGTGTAAAAAATATGAGAGATAATATAATTCAAAATGAATTAAAAACTAAAAGTTAATTTTTTTTTTTTAGCTTCCCAAATGGTCCCAATTATGTGTCAAATTGTAAAAGCTTCTTGTGAATTTCAAACAATTTTTTATTACAGGGCTGATTGAGGCCTCGAAAATGAGACGCGAAATTGCCTCGAATGGCATTTTTTTTTTTTTTTTTGATTTTTCTAGGCTAATACATTGCACAAAAAAAATAATAAAAATAATAATAATAATAACAAGCAAAGTATCAACCCAGCCAAAAAAAAAAAAAAAAAATCAAATTCGAGTCAAATTTGAACCAAAAAATTTGAAGCCTCAATCATTTTTGTTTTTATTATTTATTCCTCAATCATTAATTTTAATGTTGTGATTGAGTCATAAATTTGTAGGAGAAATAAAAATAAATAAGTAAATAAATAAATAAAGTTTCGTTTGGAAAGTGAGTTGACTTTTTGACTTTTTAACTTAGAGCTAAAAAGTCTCGTTTGGGTTAGACTTTTTGATTTTTTTTTTGATTTTTTGTGAAAGAAAAAGTGAAATAATTATAATTTAAATGTGATATTTTATTTTATTTTTTAAACTATTTTAACCAAAAGTCTCCCAACTTTTCATGCCAAACGAAGGCTAGACAACTAGGCAGGGAAGTTGAATTTATTTTCTTGGTTATTTCCTTTTTCTTGATAAATTGTATAGTTTTATATAAGTTTTAAGCTTCGCATGGGGTGTGGGTTGGTATTTAGCTTTTTAATTCTTTTGTTATTTTAACTTAACAACAGTGATACATCTCTCTAAAATTAAAATTTTAATTAAGTTCTAGTGAGATAAAAAATCAAAAAATATAAAAAATAAGACCAAAATATCACATCAAATGAACTCCACACACACATTAAAATTATTAGAACTCACAAAGTAGAGTTCCAAAACATTTTTGTTTAACTTGGAGCTATAAAACCTTGTTTAATATAGACTTTTTAATTTTTTTAAAAAAATAAAATAATTATAATTATAATTTAAATTTAATATTTTATCTTATTAAATTTAAAATTTTATTTATTTATTTATTTATTTATTTATTTAATGACTGTTTTAACTCCAATCCACTCAATCCATCGGGCTTATCCTCTTGCAATTTGCTTTGTGTATACTTTTACTCTTAGAGCAGAGGGCTGAACTAGCTATGACCATAAGCACTCGTAGACATGCTTGTAGAAATCTATTCAAGATTCTCTCTTTCATCTCTTTTTTAAGTTGTCTATTTGTTAGGTCATTAGATTTATTTTTAAATGATTTGAGTTATTCATATTTTAAAATTTATTGAGTATATCATACTTATAAAAAATAAATTGATCAGATATCAAAAAATATGTATTTAGAAAATTATTTATTAACTTTTTTAAAAAAATAGTTTGTAGTTCGATGATCAGAACATGCAGTTTATGATATTTGATTAACTTAATTTTTTTAAGTATGATATTTTTAGCAAATCTCAAAATGTGAACAATTCGAATTATCAAAATTAAATTCAAAAATAAACCCAATGACTTAGCAAATCAGGAGTTAAAGAGACCGTTGAAAGACAAGTTCGCAGAAACCTGCATTCTGCATCATCTTCTCGAGGGGCGGTCCAACGCTTTTAAGGGGTTTAGCAAAATTTTAATGAAAATTGTTTGAGGGCTCAAAATCAGTTTGCTCGAATTGGCTCCAAACCCAAAACGACGTCGTTTTGGGTTTCATTTTTTTTTTCTTTTTCTTCCTTTTCTTTCTTTCTTTTCTTCTTCTTCCTTTGAACATAGACAGCACAGACAGAGGCGAGAGAGAGGCGGTGATCGGAATCTGTGATGGCGGTGATTGGAATCTGAACGGATCTGAATCAGATTTGATTTTTTTTTTTTGGGGGGCTGATGATCTAAATCTTTTTCTTTTTTTTGGGTGATGATGATGAAGATGTTGTTGTTGATGAAGATGTTGATATATATATATATATTTTTCTACTGGATCTTAGTGAAGATGTTGATGATGTTGATGAAGATGTTGATATATATATATATTTTTTCTACTGGATCTTGGTGAAGATGTTGATGATGTTGATGATCTGAAGATGTTCTTCTTCTTCTTTTTCTTCTTCTTCTTCTTCTTCTTCTGCTTCTGTTCTCTTTTCATCTTCAAAAGAGAAAATTTCAAAATGAAAGAAAAAAAAACAAAAAAGAAAAGAAAAGAAAAAAAAAATCCAAAATGACGTTGTTTTGGATTCGGGGCAAATTCGAGCTTGAAAATTTCGAGCCCTATAGCAGCTTTGAATTTTAATATCAGCCCTTTAGCAATAAAATTTTATTAATATTTCATCCGTCTTAAAATATTAATTTTTTATTATTTTAAAATATTAATTTCTTTTCAAAAATTAAAGATAAAAATAATATGAATTTTTTTTTTTATTTTGTTCTTATTTTAAATTTATTAACGACATAAAAAATATAATTATGACAATTGGTATTTTCTAAAAAATATACTATTAAATGGTAATTTTAGAATATTAATTTTTTTAAAGCACAATAATTATATTATAAAAAAAAGTTAAATTTCTCAAAGGGACTATTATTTTAGAACAGAAGAAGTATATCTTTTTTAATTGATAAGTTTTTTCTTTAATATATCTTTTTTAATATCAAGTTTTTGGAATAACTAGATTTATATTTTCTGTTAGACATTTATAATTTATAAATAAAACTAACACAATGTACAAAAAAAAATATAAGATTAAAATGTATTAAATTATAAAAGTATAGAACAATTAAACTTGATTTATAAGTCAAAAAGTTAAACAAATGGTTATCCTTTGCTTGCCTCATCAAATAGATGAATCACCCAAGATCCAACAGTCCTAACATTCACAATTAAAAATAATTTTTTTTACTATAAAAATAAATAAAACCATATATAAGATTAAAAAAAAAATTAAAATAAACTTTACCTGTGGCACCAATAAAAGTTTCACTCCTTGTCAAATGCATATAAAGGAAGCAATTTTATTTTTTTCACTTTATTTTTTGTCTTGTCACTATGAAAAATAAATAAATAAATAAAAAATTGAGAGATAGCAATGAATTATTTGAAGACTGAGCAATGAATTGCTATGAAGAGAGAGAGAGAGAGAGAGAGAGAGAGAGAGAGATGCTTTGAAGAGAGAGAAGAGAACCGTGAGAAGAAAGGGCTTGAGACAAATTGGTATATTAATTAATATATTACTATATATTATGATATTATTATTTTAAAATTATAATTTTTATTCCTTATATAAATTACAGGACTCAAAATTTTTAAAATTATGACACATTATCTATTAGTATACTAATTGATACGTATAATTTTATTCATTTCCTTTCTTCCCTTGACAGTATTTTTTGTGTGGCCTTGTGTATTAATATTAAAGGGAGAGGCTTCTCTCAGTCCACGACTAGAGTGTATTGTTGAACTTGTGGGGCTCATTACAATTTTCATTTCGATAATTCGAACTGTTCAATATGTAGAGCTCGTCGAGTATTTTATACTTACAAAAAATTAATTTGATCGGATATCGGTAGCTCTTTGATTGGAATACATTTTGGTTAACAATTTATTTTAAAATTATATTTACCATTGACAAAAATATATTTCGATCAATGGGCCACCGGTATCTGATCAATGTAATTTTTTATAAGCATAAAATACTCGATGAATTTTACATATTAAATAATTTAGATTATCAAAATAGAATCCGTAATAAAGTACACTCCAATTCACCTAATGAATTGAAAAGAAACCTCTAATGAACTTATATATATATATATACCAACAGATATGTCATAAAAATGGACCCTCTCATTATTTTAGGCCTAAGGCGAGGGCTTTAGTGGCCTTGCACTTGGGCGGACCCTGACCGCAACACCAATGTGACTGGGTTGGTTTGAGAAGTGGGTTGATTTTTTGATTTTTTTGACTATTTTAGTCTGATCTAAAAAGTTTGATTTGAGAAGGACTTTTTGACTTTTTAACTTTTTTGATTTTTTTTTGAGAGAGAAGAGTGATTTTTTAGTAGCTTTCTTATTTGATGTGTTTCATTTTTAGTGATTTTATTTATTTATTTTAAATTTTGATATTTATTTATTTTTATATTTTTAGGTTCTAGAAGTCAAGTAATTGGTATAGATAAGTAAATAAATAAATAAATAGCTTTTGAAAAAAATTTACTAAAGACAAAAAAAGTTAAAACAACTATATAAAAAAATTTATTTTAGATTTTTCTATACTAGATGGATTAGAAAGTAAATTTTCTTTTTACACAAATTAAAAAAAAATAAATCACTAAATACAAAAAAAAAAAACAAAAAAAACAAAAAAGTTTAGAAAAAAGATGAGATTTTTTTAAGTAGGAATGCCAAACCACACCAAAGTTTGAACACATGACAATAGTTTTTATGCTCGAATATGGTGTTTGGAATACTTTTCGATCGAATTCATGTTCTTTGATGCATATTGAATTGTGTATCTTGAACTAGTATTATTATTTGTTATATACAGGATATAATTAGGATTTTATCAATATAGTGCCATTAAGAAGCCATTGGAGTGGGTTCGAGCAGGCTATTTTTTTTTTTAAAAAAAAAGGGTTTAAATAATTATTGAAATGATAAATTACACTGACACCACCTGAGATTTATATTTATTAATATTTTCCTTCTCACTTTTTGAAAATTACATCTCCCTCCCTGAGGTTTAAAGTTTCATTATAGATTCCCCCTTTCAGTTATTTAATTTTTTAAATACTAATTTTGTCCTCACTAGGTAAATTACATTGACACCCCTCACATTTTAGAAATTACAATTCCCTTCATAAGGTTTAAGGTAGCATTACAATTGTCCCCTCGGTTAGTATTAGTTGGAAAAAAATTAATTGAAAAAAAAAAATTAATTGGAAAAAAAATTTGTTAGTTAATTTTTTAAATTTCTGTTTAAAAATCAACGTAAACTCATTTTTTTGAATTTACGTTTTTTTTTTTCAAATTTACAAACTGAGACAACCATTTATAAACCAAAAAAATTATCAAAACAAGTTTTTATGACAATTTTAAAAATTTTTGTAAATATAAATTAAAAACTGAAAACGAAATGGTTATCAAACAGACTTTTTATAAAATGGTAAAAATATCGTAAAATTAACAAATAATTAAATAAGTTACCAACGTAAGAAATGACTTATCAAAATATTTTTAGGCTATGTATGGTTTGATTTTTAGAATTTTTTTTTTAAAAATTAAAAATTAATTTGGTCAAGAAATAAAAAATAAAGAAAATAATTATCAAACTATACATAGCCTTAAATGATAATTATTTTTTATTTTTTATTTCTTAACCAAATTAATTTTTAATTTAAAAAAAAAATTAAAAATCAAACCATACATAGCCTAGAATCTTTTGATAAGGCATTTCTTATATTGGTAACTTATTTAATTATTTGTTAATTTTACGACATTTTTACCATTAGGCCTGTTTGGTAACTATTTCGTTTTCAGCTTTCAATTTATATTTACAAAATTTTTTAAAACTATCATAAAAACTTGTTTGATAATTTTTTTGATTTATAAATTGTCGTCTTAGTTTGTAAATTTGAGGAAAAAACGTAAATTCAAAAAATGAGTTTACGTTGGTTTTTAAACAAAAATTTAAAAATTTTACTAACAAAATTTTTTTTCAATTAACTTTTCTTTCAAATAATTTTTTTTCTAATTAATTTTTTTTTTCAATGAATTTTTTTTCCAACTAATACTAACTGAAGGGGCAATTGGTAATGCTACTTTAAACCTTAGAGAGGGGATTGTAATTTCTAAAATGTGAGGGGTGTTAATGTAATTTACCCAGTGAGGACAAAATTGGTATTTAAAAAAATTAAATTGCTGAGGGAGAATCTGTAATGAAACTTTAAACCTCAGGGAGGGAGATGCAATTTTCAAAAGGTGAGGGGGAACTGTAACAAATAAAAACCTTAGGGGGTGTCAGTGTAATTTATCCTTATTGAAATATATTTAATGTATAGATGACTTAAATAATTATAATTATATATTTTAAAATTCAATAGCTTCATTGTCCTACATTGGCAAAACAAGAATGAAAGAGGTATTTCACTCTTGTATAAAAAGAAATAATGATAGAGAAAATAAAAATTAAATAGAACATATATATAATTTATATACCAACTCTTAAAATATAATAACAAATTCTCGGAAAATACATGAGAATAAAAGCAAATGATTTAAAAGTTACAAAATACATAATCTATTATGTGAGTGTTTGGGAAGTGAGTTTTTATGTAGATTTTAGTAGATGTAGATTTTTATGAGATAAAAAATTTTTAGTGTTTGGAAAGATAGTTGGGTTTTTATGTGGTTGGATGTGATGTTTGTGAGAGAAAAAGTGAAATGATTATGGGGTTGGATGTGATATTTTGTTTGGATGTGTTTTTTTTGGTTTTGCAAAACTTTTGTCTTTTAGTGGTTTTTATGAAATAAAAAATTTGGGATGTTGCTTCCCAAACACCACCTATATGTTGGTTCTTCAGGAAGCACATAATATTCTACTAGAGCTGCAAATTAATCTAGAATTAAAATGGAAAAATCTGGTAATGTGCTGAATTTGAAGAGTTATATTCAATTTATAAACTAAATTGCCTAAGAAAAACAAAAACAAAAATTATAAACTAAGAAGTTACAGATGTAATTGTTGGGCACTTTGATTGAATTTTTATTTTTTCCTAATTTATTCGCCTCGAACCAAATTAAAAGGCAAAAGTAAGAACCACTGCTCTCAATTTTAGTCATTCTGAAGTATGGAATAAAACATTGCAAGCTGAGGAAGAAAAATAAAAGCAAAGCAAGATCAACTTTAATAGATTATTTGGCTCATTGAAATGAGATAGAATGATTGACATGGTGATTTGTTAAATTTTTCTATGGAATGACTATTTCCTTAAAATGGTGAAAGATAATTTTATTTGTAGTGTCTTTGTCATTGTTTTTTCAGTCTAACCAAATACAAGAATTGATATTTTGATGTAATAATCATTTCATTTAACTCAATTTTAGTCTCAACGAAATTAAAAGGCAAAAGTAATTAAGAACTAATGCTCTCAATTTTAGTCATTCCCAAGTATGGAATAAAATTGCAAGCTTTGGAAGAAAAATAAAAGTAAAGCAAGATCAACTTTAATAGACTATTTAGCTCATTGAAATGAGATAGAATGATTGACATGGTGATTTTTAATTTTTTTTATTTTATTTTATGGAATGACTATTTCCTTAAAATGGTGAAAGATAATTTTATTTGTAGTGTCTTTGTCATTGTTTTTTTAGTCTAACCAAATACAAGAATTGATATTTTGATGTAATAATCATTTCATTAAACTCAATTTTAGTCTCGAACGAAATTAAAAGGCAAAAGTAGGAACTACTACTCTCAATTTTAGTCATTCCCAAGTATGGAATAAAATTGCAAGCTGAGGAAGAAAAATAAAAGTAAAGCAAGATCAACTTTAATAGACTATTTAGTTCATTGAAATGAGATAGAATGATTGACATGGTGATTTTTAATTTTTTTTTTTTTTTAATGGAATGACTATTTCCTTAAAATGGTGAAAGATATTTTATTTGTAGTGCATTTGTCATTATTTTTTAATCTAACTAAATATATAAATAAATATTTTGATATTTCATTTAACACAATTTTAGTCTCAAACCAAGTTAAAAGGCAATAGTAAGAACCATGGCTTTAGTCATTCCTGTGTAGAGTAAAACATTGCAAGTTGAGGAAGAAAAATAAAAGCAAAGCAAGAACAACTTTAATAGACTATTTAGCTCATTGAAATGAGATAGAATGAAATGAAATGGTGATTTTTTAAATTTTTCTATAGAATGATTATTTCCTTAAAATGGTGAAAGATAATTTTATTTGTAGTTTATTTGTCATTATTTTTTTATTCTTACCAAATATTGGAATGGATATTTTGATGTAATAATCATTTCATTTCACTCAATTTTAATGAAACAAATACTACCTAAGTATTAATTTCACTTTTTACCATTGTAGTTTGCTCTATGTGCATATTGTCCCCCACATTATTTGAAAATAACCACATAATTCTTTTATAATTTGTGAATTGAAATACACACTGTTAAGTATTCTATCTAAGTTGACAGTAAGTGTAAAGCACATGTCAGGACATAAGAAGGTTATTGCTCATTCTCAAACGTTAAGATGGCAAATCCCACATGAAATAAAGCATAAGGGGCTAAAGTGAATTTTATCTTCCCAAAAAATGACGGAAATGTTTGTAGTTTGCACAATTGGGGACATTTTAATCTTTTTGCTTAAGTTGTTAACATTCTTGACGACGCACTTTATTTCACAAATCACTAGGGTTATATACACATGGGTCAATGCACAAGGGGTAAATTAAAATTTGCCCAAACTTTAAACAGAGATTTTTTTTTTTAATTTTAAAGTCTTTTTTTTGTTCCATTTTTGACAATACCTTATGCAATGTTTGGTTCACCAAAATAAAATAGAATTGAATGATCATTTTAATATAATATCCAATCTCACATTTGATTCACTAAAAAATGATATAAGAAAAAATGTAGGGTAAATTATTTTGTAAATTAAAACATTAAAATAACCCAATATAATTATGTCAAACTATGAGTCTTACTATAATTTCACCAAATCTTAGGGGAGGTTAGTTTAATTTACCCCAAAATGTATTGCAAATGATATTATCATTTATTATTATAAATTCATCATTGTAAGGAAATAGTCGTTACATAAAGAGGTTACAAAATGACCATTCAATTTCACTAAATGAACCAAAAATTTGTGTTTGGATTAAAGTTCTATGTAAAAATTGGTGTTGAGGGAAATGAAATCGGAAGGAAAAAGTGAAAAAAGTTAAAAATTTGAGACTCATAATTTTAAGTTCTACAATTGTACCAACAATGAAATTGCTAAATGTTTTTACTTTGGGGGTGCTTACGTGTAGGTCCTAATAAGTAGACTTATTGTTTAATAGGTCATATGGAAAAAATTTGTCATAAAAAACATCACTAACTATAAGTTTTAGCTATAATTTATAAAAATATGACAAAAAAAAAATCAATAATTGTTAATTTTTAGCAACATATGTAAAAAATTGTCACAAAAAAATTATTTTTAGTGACAATTTTACCAAGACTTATTTTTAATAGGACTTGATGGGAATTAAGTCCAATTATTAGGATCTATTTGTAGTGTACCCTTACTTTTTAGACCTCTCACTTCTTTGAACCTCCACCCACTTAATTGAATCATTTCCATTTTCTCTTTAATCTCTCACCTTAATCCCAAGTATACCCTTGTTCTTTGGACCATCAACTCTTCTTCTGGCAACTCCTTCCTATTACAAGTAGCCCTTCACCGTTAGTGACCTTCATTTTAGTGACCTTCATCGTTAGGCCCAATTCATTTACTATGTCATTGTAGGTAAATTGTGAAATTTAAATTGTGGGTATGTACCATTTAAAGTTTTTATTTTGTTTATTTTTTCTTTTATTTTCGCCTTTTCTTTACAAACCATTTTTCAAATTTTTAATCCAAACACAATTTAAATTTATAATAAAAATCTTCCATTATATACATAGAATGGAAAGAATCAAATTTCCTTTAAGTGTATACTACTTTACTTTTGTCTTTTGTTTTAATGTTATGCAAATTTTGCGTGAACAAATTAAAATAAATAAGTACTAGGAATATTGAGTAAAAGAAAAAAGAAAAAGTAAATAAGTTAGGAATAATTGAACGTAAAAAGATTAAAAAAAATTTTATAATTCATTCATTTGAATCATAATTTTTAAGAATTAAATAAATATAAATAAATAAATAATGTTTAAAATCAAATTTTAAAATTAAACCCTAAACTAAAAAAAAAAAAAAAAAAAATTATCTCTAAACACTAAAGTAGCGTTTGATACGTTATTTTTTTCGATTTATGTTTACAAAAATTTTATAAATTGATTTTTGTTTATTTTTAAAAACATAAATTACAAATGCGTTTGATTTGAACAAAATATTTTAAAAATTTAAAAACATAAACTAAAAAATATATTTGTTCAAGCTTAAAATATTTATATTTATATTTATTATTTATGACAATGGGATCACACATATTATAATTGAAAAAAAATTAATTAAAAAAACAATTGGAAAAAAATTATAAATAATTGGAAAAAATTAATTAAAAAAACAATTGAAAAAAATTTAATTGGAAAAATATATTATTTTTCAATTATATTATTTTTCCAATTATAATTTTTTCCAAATTTAATATATTATTTTTTTCAAATTAAAGTTTTTAATATATTTTTTCCAATTATAGTATATTTAATATATTTTTCCAATTAATATATTTAATATATTTTCCCAATTATAATATATTTTTCCAATTAATATATTTAATATATTTTTCCAATTTTAATATATTTAAATTTTTTTCCAATTAAATTTAATATATTTTTCCAATTAATATATTTAATATATTTTTCCAATTATTTGGAAAAAAATTTAATTGGAAAAATATATTATATTTAAATTTTTTTCCAATTAAATTTAATATATTTTTCCAATTAATATATTTAATATATTTTTCCAATTATTTCAAAAAAATTTAATATATTTTTCAAATTAAATTTAATATATTTTTCAAATTAAATTTAATATATTTTTTCAATTATAATATGTGTGATCCCATTGTCATAAATAATAAATATAAATATAAATATTTTAAGCTTGAACAAATATATTTTTAGTTTATGTTTTTAAATTTTTTAAATATTTTGTTCAAACCAAACGATTTGTAATTTATGTTTTTGTAAAATAAACAAAAATCAATTTATAAAATTTTTGTAAACATAAATCAAAAACGTAAACGTTATCAAACGCTACTTTAGTGTTTAGAGATAATTTTTTTTTTTTATATTTTAGAGTTTAGGTTTAATTCTTAAAATTTATTTATTTTTAAACATTATTTATTTATTTATATTTATTTAATTCTTAAAATTTATTTATTTTTACTTTGATGTAAAAGTGTAATGTGTGTGAGAGTGATGTGTCAGTGAGAGAGGGAGAGAGAGTGTGTGGGCGTGGTGTGGTGTGGCTCTGTGTGTTGTGAGCTTTCAGTTAAACTAAGTTCAAAAAAAAAGTTTGATTCAAAAAGTTGAAAAAATTTTTTTTTTTTATTAAATCGTGATTTAGAACAATGAAGTTCAAATTAAAAAAATTAATCAAAAATTTAAAATTTTTCAAATGAAGTTCTTAATGAAACTTTTAATAACGAGTTTAACTTTGCCCATTTACACGGGAAATGGTTGGAAAAGTGTTCAACTCGCGACAGAACATGATTTAGCTTATTTTAGGAATTCTTTCAAAACTAGGCTTAGTTTGGGAACTCCTAACCTATTTTGGCCTATTTAGGGAAATGGCCCCAAGAACTCTTTTTATTTAATCATAACGTATCTGCTTCATTTATTTTGTTTCTTCTTTTGTTTCCTTTTTCTATTTCAATTACAAGATTACCCGTTAATTTGGTTCATTGTCTTCGTTGTTATATTCTAATTGGAAGGACATTAATGTAAATCTCAAAAAGTGAACCAATTTAAAAAAAGTAAAGAGGAATGCAAATAATGTTTTTTTCCCTTGCGTGTAAGGCAAGGATTCCTTGCTAGTGTAAGTGTAAGTATATATACTAGGGTTTTGAGTTCATCATGGAATGGAAGTAAGCAACTGGCATACCAACGCAGTGCATAAGTTCCACAATACTCCCGGTTGGTAGAAAAATTGCTCCTTTTTATTCTTTTATTTTATTTTATTTTATTTTTTAAAGTTTTTTTTTTTTTTTTTATCACAATATGTCTGGTGTTTTGTCTGACTAATTCCCATATATGTTATCTTCTGTGCCATGATTAAATTTAAAGTGGTGTTTGGTTCACTAAAATGAAATCACAGTAAAATAATAATTTTTTAGTCTCTTTGCAATTAGGAGTGAGTAGGTGAACCAAAAAATTCACAATTCAAATCGGTCTAGTCCAATTCGGTAAGTTTGATTTGGTTTTTTTAAATCGTAGTTCTAGATTGGTTTGAAAAATTAGCAATCCGTTATTTACGGATTGGTTCCAAATTATGATACACGGTTCCGAATTAAATTTGATTTGGACCGTTTATTATCCCACCCTACCATTATACCATACGCCCTACTATATACAATCTCAACTTTATATATATATACATAACTCAAATAAGGAACCCTTCCAAGAAAAGAAAGAGGCGTTGCTCTTAATGGAACTACCACTAACTATCAATAATCAATTTATTACTGTTACAAATTGATTTGGGTTGCTCTTGTTGTTGTGTTGTGCTGATGTTTTTCTTGCTTTTTGTTATATATATAAATTATTTAGTAACTATTAAATGAGAGTTTCTTTTGCTAGATGTTGAACTTATATTTATTTATTGGATGATGAACTTATATTTATTTGTTACATGTTGAATATTTTTAGAGCAATGTTATATAAATTTTATTGTGTGAAACTACGATTTCAAATTGAACTGATCCGTATTTGAATGGTTTAGTTCCATAGTTTGAATGGTTTGGATTGGTTTTAATTTTTATAGAATCGCAATTCACGGATTGATTTTGGTTTCATCTCAAATCAGTCCAATCCGGACTATGCTCACTCCTATTTGCAAAGTATTTTTGTTTGGGATGAGCTTCTCTCTAATCCAGAGGCATTGTCCGGGATCGTGGGGCCTGCCATGGGCCCCATTTTGATGATATGTGCCGTTCATTTTTTTAGGATCTTCATGTATACCATTCATTAAAAATAATTAAATTGATTTGATAATCGTAACATCTTCATTTTATTGTGTTAACTCTAAAAAAATGAATGACAAGTGCATTTTTAAAAATAGATCGTTTATTTTTTTAAGACAAATGTAATAAAATAAAAATGTTATAATTGTTAGATCTATCTAATTTTTTATTTTATTTTATACATGATATGCATAAAAAGTCCTAAAAAATGAATAATTCAGATTATCAAAATGAGACCCGAATAATACCTCCCTAATCCAGATGAGGACGGGAGAAGATTATATCCCTTTTTATTTTATCATTTTTATTGAATCCAGCGTGAATCCAGTCTCATTTGAAATAATCAAACACTAAAAATGTAGTGTTTGACCTTTTAGAACGAAACCTCGAAATACCCATTCCTATGTTTAGTTTGGAAATAGAATTATCATTTATTAATTTAAGAAAATAATTGGTTTTTTGAAAAATTAAGAAAGATTTTGCTAATGATAGTTATAAGTGCTGACAATGAAACATACAAGGACAAAATATTTGCAATTTTAAAATACCTTTTACATATTTTAAAATACATCTATATATATATATATTAAATAATTTTTTCACATATCTCTCTATATATATTTTTATACATTTTTCAGTACTAATAATAACTCTGAATTTGTTTTAACATTTTTCAATTAAAAGTTTGAGTTAAACACTACCCACATCTCAAGGGAGTAGAGACTAATATTTTTTTTAAAAATTATTTGGTCAAACCTTAAAATTGTATTATTCTTATATTATGTAATATTTTGTCATTTCCCACTATACCCTACTAAATATTTATTTTTTCCAATTATTTTTAGTTTTTTTTTTGATGTGTGAGAATGTGGATTTTTAGATGACAAAATTATCCAACTTGATTATATTTGTTCAGGGCATTCTTATTAATAACAAGGATGGAAAGGAAAAATGATGACAAGGCGGCTCATTGCCATGCCCAACGGTCAATTAGCAAAGAACTAGAAGAAAGTCAAAGCCCGAATACTTCTGATGATGATGATGATGATGATGATGATAATGATGATGATGATGATGATGATTCAGAAAACACCAAAGAGCAGCCACCAAATGAGGAATCACATTCACAGTCAAGTCCTAACTTTGATTCTAATGATGATTTAGAGGAGCCATCAAGTGAGGAATGTCCAGGGAACTTAGAAGAAGAAGGTGAGACAGCTTTTACACTTTCTCTAGACAAAAATATTTTAAAATTTATTTAGTATTTAAATTGTGTGAATCAAATTCATTGTTGATATGTCTCATAACACATTTATTTTATTTTATTTTTTTGTTGAGAAAGATCAAAATCAAACATTCATAGATATCTAATTACAACCATAAAACCTACAGGAAGCTTTGTCAGCCTTTATACATGGCTAACTACTTAGCTTCATCATGAGCATATTAACCTTCTGTCTACAGACCTTAGATAAACATACATAATCAAAACGATTACAAAAATAAACTTTTTAATTTTTTTTTCCCTTCTTCTGATTGGCAAAAGAGAAAACTTTATTGATAAATATTCGAAATCAATAAAGAAAGCATATAGGTGCAAAGAGTATCATAGCGGAACAAAACAATCTCAACTAGGTTGGCACCGAAATGTCCGCCCAATCATATGCTAGTACACTATCAAAAGTTGGTGAGAAACCAACAAACAGAGGGTAATAACCAAAAATACAAAACCAAAGCCTACAGTTATTAATAGCAAAGCAACCTATAGTTCATAGGCAACTCATCAGCCCAGCACAGCCATCAGTTCAAAGAAGCAGCCAACCACACTTGTTATTAGATGCATCTTCTCACCAACTGAATATCCCTTACAATATCACTGACAGAATAGAGGCATCCAAGATTATGTGATTTCAACCAAAGTGCTAACCTTACTTTAATTAGGTCACATCACTAAATTTGGTTGCTTATGAGAAAAAAAGCACTCATTTCTGCTCTTCCACACAGACCAAATTACAGCTGAAGGAATAGCTCTCCAAAGCTGTATTTCCTTCTTTCTGAAATTCCAGCTCATCCGCCATTGTGGCCAACACTCAACTGATCCTTGTGTTACCCATGGCAGCCCCACTAATCAAATATGCATACCCAGACTAGCCACACAAATGGGCAGAACAACAGAGTATAATTCAAGGACTCCAATTCAGATTTGCAAAACACGCACAATAAATCTGCATTATCCCTCAAGACACCTATTCTACTGGGAAAATCAACTGTTTTAAGTGTTCCTTTCCAGGCTAACCAGACAAACTATATCTTGCAAAAGAGTATGCAGCTCCCACTCCACCACCCTCCTTAATTTCTTTAATCATCATTAGCAAAATGTTGTGCTGGATGCACCATTTAAACACTTCCAAGCACACCCGTGCTTCTGCCACACTTATTGACGATGCAACAAAAGTGAACTGCTTCTTCACTATAGGATTTCCAATGTTGTCCAATGATACCCACGCTGCACCAGCTTTACGTGATTGTTTCATCCATGCACCATCAATCAGGAATCTGCTAACAATAGGATCATGTCGCCAATCTGCATTTTTAGCAATAACATATATAGGAAGATTCAAGAGTAGACTGAATATTATTGCTCGTACTTAAAAATTGTTTGTTTGATGGTAAATTCAAATGGTTTATCCAGTCAATCATCCAAGCCGGTCACAAATTGATGTTTAAAGACTGCCTTATTCTGATGAATCCAAATGCCCCATAATACCTTAATAGCAGCCACAATAGCCTCCTCATCTGGTGCATTATGAAACCAGTTTTCTATCCATTATTGTGTCCACATGCTTTGACCCATATATTAAAATCAAGGCCTAAACAAGATCCTCGCCAAATATGTCGTGAAAAAGGACAGGAAACACAGGTGTTCTCTATAGTTTCTTGTTGGTCAAAACATTCCACCTCTATTCCTCGACATATATCAACTCTGCCCTAACAGGCAATATTCTATGAAGTATTTTCCATAAAAAGAGTGCCCACTTGGGAGGTATATTGAGATTCCAAATCTTCTTCCAGCACCAACTACTCACTCTTATTCCTTCCAATCCCTGAGCCGAACCTCCTACAGCCATAAAGTAGCCTGTTTTAACCGAATACTGACCATCCTTGCAACCTTTTTCCATACAACACATTAAGTTTTGTCTCTACTTATACACTCACCTTCTAAATAGATTTATGAATATTTTTTCTGACTTTGTATCTTATTATTTCTTGCTATTCATTTTTTGCACAAAATAAGTTGTCAAAGTCATGTGGCTCACTAGTGTAAAAGTACTAACATTCATGGTTACACTTTCTCATGTATCGTTTATTTAAATCACTCAAAGGTCTGAGGCTCAGGGGTGTGTTCCTCCAAAGTCTTGGTTCGAAATCTCCCAAGTACAAATAGTTTCTTGGGATTAGTACATATGAAACTTTGCGCCGACTTTAATTGGACTATTAGTTCCTTGGATTAGTCAGTCCAGTGAGCCGAATATCAAAATAAATAAATAAAAGCTTAATTAATATACTTCAAAAATTGTTTTAGTTATTGTCAATCAGCTGTGAGTTGGATACTTTAGTATGGTATTACAGTTAGATCTTAAGTAATTTCTAATGGCTCAAGTTTCTCCACGAGTCTATTCTCTTACCTCTCATCAATATTATAGTGTGAGTTAAGATATAATAGAAATAAAATAATACAGTAAATAAAAAAAAGAGTGCTGCTATTAGCACCTACCTAATTTCTTTGCACCCTCCAATTCTCAACTTTTTTTTTTGTTTGTTTTTATTTTATTACAATTATACCCTAAAGTAAAATTATATTAAAGGACAACTTTTAATGGAACATCCACCCACCAAGTGAAAACAATTAGAATGACACTCTACAATATTGTACACCCACCTCCATCTCCATCCTATGTTACACGGACTCGGGTATGAGTATCGGGTGCGGGTGCGTATCTAGGGGTCGGACACTTTAAAATTAAAAATTAAGGATACGTGGATATGTATCCAAATTTGGATACGGGTACAGGGATACGTTAAATAACTTTTAAAATATATATATTTATTATATGAAGTGAGTTATATTATATATATATATTATAATATTTTTATTTTAATATACATTAATTATTTAATTTATTTATTATATTTTTTAAACAATGTGTTCTAATTAAATTTTTTTATTTTATTTTACATACATGCATTTATTTATTTTTTATTAATATATATAAGTATATATTATCTTATAAATATATTATATGTTATATAATAATTATTATATAACAATAATAGTTATTATTATAGTTATTAACTATTATTATTATTATTATTAGTTATTATATATTATTATAGTTATTATACGAATAGATAGAGGGGATCGAGAGCAGTACGGGAGAGAAGAGGAGATCGAGAGAAGATAAGATCGAGAGACGACAGAACAGGAGAGATCGAGAGAAGAGGAGATCGAGAGACGAAAGAACAGGAGACGAGATCAAGAGTGAAGGATCGATTGGGGTGAGATCGAAGCCTGCGACTAGAGAGAAGTCGGCGACCAGGTTCTTGCTCTCTCCTCTTTCCTCTCTTCTGTATTTAGGGCTATTTCGTTGCTTCTGTATGTAGGGCAAAACATAGCCGTATCCATTTGTGATGAGCCGTATCCCGGCCGTATTCTGCACCCGTACCCGTGTCATGTCGTGTCGACATGGGTACCACCGAAATTTCAAAGAGTCCGTGTAACATAGTCTCCATCTATACATATTCCTTACCAATCTAAACCCTAATTGTATTCTTCTTCATCACCATCCCAAACCCACGTATTCATCTTTAATGAAAAAGATTTGAAACCACCTAATCAATTAAGGTTTTGTTTGGTGGTTTCAAATGTGTTCGGTGTTCCAAATCAGTTAACATTGCAAACAATCTTGTTACAAATTTTGAGTTTCTACATTTGTGGTCGTTTTTACCATTCATTGATACTTATAGAGCAATGAAGGAGGATGACAACAACTTTGATGAGGTTGGTGTTGCATTGGTAAGTTTATCTATTTGCAGTTACGATTCTGGGTTGTTTTTGGTTCGATACTAGTTTGCCGACTATTAAGGTTCTGTTTCCAGTGCTGAACAGAAACATTTAGTTCAGTAATACAATGCTGAACATAAATATTTTGTTTAGCACTAGAATGCTGAACGGTTTCATTTTGTAGGATTTTTTCCTTATTTTTGTTTTTTCTGAGGGTTTTTCCCTCTAAAACCCCCTCTTATCGAGGGTTTATCCCAAAATAAACAAAAAAATAATATGTGATGAGGACTTGGAGGTTCATTGAGCGAAGGCTTGAGAGAAGAAGAAAGAAACTGTCAAAGAGATTTCCGATGAGATTTTCAATTGAAATACCGTCGTTCACGGTAACAAAGAAAAAGAGACCATCGTTTATGAGAGAACGAGAGAAGAGGGATAATCGATTCATCACTCAATCGTTTGTTGTTCTCAATCGTCTCTTAATCGTTCATCGTTTACTAAGAGGAGGAGGAGAAGAAGAAGAAGAAGAGAGTGTGCAAAATTATGTGAGTGTGCACTTGGGTGTGATAATATTATGAATATAGGTAAAATTGACATTAAGTGGAGTGTTCAAAAATGTTATTAAAATTTAGGGTTTAAGGTGGGGGCTCAAAGAAATGAGGTGTCCAAAGAAATTCGGTAGGTGCTAATAGCAGCCCTCTAAAAAAAATGTCAAGTCTCTCCCTTCCTTTTTTTACCCCTTTTTTGTGTTAGCTATAGTAAGAACATCTCTAATGGGATGGTTAAAAAATTGTTAAAGTGCATTATATGACAAAAAGTGGAGCTCAATTTTGTGTCAAGTGTTTGTTAATTTAGAGAGTGAGTGAGTAATGTGTGTTGAAGTATCTTGTGTAAGTAGGGTTTACCTGTGTGTGTATAAATATGTATATATATAATGTTATAAATAAAAAAATGATTATAATATTTGGAAAAGTATGTTATTGATTGGTCTCTCGCTCCATTTGTTTTGATGTAAACTATTTTTGTCAAAATATTTTACTTACTTTTCATTGCTTGGTTGAACAAAAAGCAAGTAAACATTTAAAAAAAAACTTTTTGCATTTTTTTCTCAAGAATGACTTACCTTTAAAATTTTCATAACTCAATTTTTATAAAGTTGACGCTCACTTACTACCTTTTCAATACATTTCACATTTTCAAATACATATTTTAGCCAACTAAAAAATCATAAATGACATTTTATTGAATCAAAATTTATCCAAAATATTTTTATTTCAAGTGTCAACCAAACATCAAAAAATAAAAATAAAAAATTTCTGTGAAAGATTAATTTATAAAAAAAATATTTTTTTATATAAAATATTTTATGTCTAAATAAACGAAGTTTTGACAAGCTCATTGGAGTATGTTATCCGATCCCATAACTTATTAGAGAGTCAGTGGAGATGTTCTTAACTTGTTAAGTAGACGTTATTTTGGAAATTATTGTTTTAGTTGATATTTTGACTTTTTATAAAAATACATGTAAAAAATAAATTAAAAAAAAAATTAATAAGAATTTTTGACAATTTAACAATTTTAATATGTCCCCAAATGCTTTAAATGAAATTCGTAGGTGCTCTCAAGTACAGTTTGACAAAAGTCGTGTGATATTTTTGTTAACACAAATTGTACATTAGAGGAATAATTTACACACACAAAAATAAATAAATAAATAAATAAAGAATGTTGATAGGAATCTCAAAAGAATAATTAAAAATTTTACACTATTTATATGAGCGTGGAACCTACATTACATGAGCCCCATATCCATATGATAATTAGTTTTTAGCAAAATTTTTAAGGTCACTAGCATTTTTAGACCATTATAATTTTCAAAATTTGTTGGTGGATCCTATGCCTGCCCAAAAAAAAAAAAAAAAAAAAAATGATATTGTGAAATTCTTAAATGTATTCAAGGAGAAGGTTAAAATTAATTTTTTATTTTATATATATATATATATATATAAATGTATGGTGTTTTGGGAAGATGGTTAAAAGTAGGTTTTTGACTTTTTTTTTGAAAAAACGTGTAAAAAATGTAAAGAGATGATGTGATCTAAAATGGGTTAAAATATGAGAAGTGGCTTTTAACCTACTTTTGGATTGATAATTAAATTTTTTTTTTTTTTTGGGTGTACATAATTTGATATTTTTTTTATTGGCAGAAAAAGAGATTATTTTGATGAATAAAAAGGTACAAACGATGCAACAAAATTATATCAATATAAGGGAGCAAGAAAAATAAAGTAGCCATCGTTAGCACCACATCCCAATAACTAATTAATCAAATCCAAAGTCCAAAACCCCAAACTACGGATGCGACTTGACAGGTTTAGATAAGTTGAAAGCCTATTCAACCCAAGTCCAGATCCTCTAAATTGATCTCTCTATAGTAAGATCTAATGACTGATATTAAGAGAAATCAAATCAAAACAATGTCGTTTCAATTAATAACCCCCTCCCCTCCCCCCCTCCCCCCAAAAAAAAATAATGCAAAAACAACGCATAATGAAGAGAGAGAGAGAGAGAGAGAGAGAGAGAGAGGAGACCGCCGGTACATCACCAACCCTACTCTCGTTGGCCAGCAGCCACCTTTTCCCCACCCTTACATACCGTCACCAATCACTCCCGCCTTTCCTCCGATCACCCACTGCATCCCACACTCTTCTTTCTTCTTCTCATCTTCCCCCAAAACCCTAGATCTAGCTCATCACTGAGAGATCAAACCCAACTTCACCACCACCGATGTCTAGAGATAGTGGGAGATGGGTAGCTGCTAGCGGAAGGGTTGAATTCCTTCCGATTCACTGGTGATGGCGGTTATGGCTAGGGGTGTTCAAAAAAATCGGTGGAATTGGTAAATCAACCCAATTCGGTTCAAACAGTCAATTCGGTCTAATTTTTTTAGTTTCAGTTCTGGTTCTTGCTTTGACAATGGTGAAACTGTTCAATTCGGTTCAGTTCTCAGTTCCAAGGCTTTGGTTATAGTTCCGAACTGGACTGGACCGGACCGCAAAATATTTATTTATTATTTTTTTATTTTTATATAAAAATTATAGTTTGATTACGGTTCTAATTTTTTTGTAACTGTAAGAAGCAGTTCGGTTCTTAATTTACTCTAAAACCAGACCAATCTGATTTATGTGCACCCTAGTGGTGGCTAGACCCAAATTGTTTTCTGAACAACAATGACGTCTTTTTTTTTTTTTTTTTGTGAAATCCACAGCCAACAAATTCCGCCGACCCACCCCTCTTCCCTCCCCCCATTTGTAGTGCTACCACTACTTGACCACTCGTCTCCAACAAAATTGAAGGGTGTAGCGTGATAGAGATCACAAAGGTTGCCAAAATTCACTCACACAAGCTTGGGTTGCTTAACAAAGGTTGTCATCGCTGTTTTGCCATGGGTCTCGCCGTTTGGTCGTGTCTCATCTTTCACCTTGGGTTTTGCGTTGTTTGCCGTGAGTTTACGTCATTCTACCAGAGCTAGATCGCAGCAGGGATTGCAAGTAAGAGATTTGTGAAGAAAATGAAGAGAGAGATCTCTTTGTTTTTATTTATTTTTATTTTTATTTTTGCATTAAGTAAAATATAATCATTTTGACAAAAATGACAACGTTTTATAGGAAAATTCTAGAGAGAACTCCAAGTTCTATTAAGTGTAGTTCAAACCTGCCCAAGCCCAACTTAGCAATTCAAATTTGTCTACTCAAGTCCAACTTGAGCTAAGCTCGAGTTATCTGAATTGCACATAGATTCGAGGTTTTAATTTTTAGGTTGATTAATTTATTAAAATTAGACTCTATTAACATTTTTTTTTTTTGGATAAAAAAGTAAATAATTTATATAATATGAGAGAGATGAAGAGGAGAGAGATAAAAATTAAAGAACTAATGTGCCATTGCAATGGTTTGTAATTTAATATACAAAATAAATATGATCTAATGATCTAAATTATTTTAACATCAATAATTTATATGTATATTTAAGTATTTGATATATATATATAATTCGGGCTTCAAGTTATCTAGTGTCTTTGTCCAAGCCAATTTAAATTTATTTCAGGCTTTTAAATTTCTGTCCAATCTCTTACCGAAGTTAAACGTATATTGCTTGAGTCCTAAAAATTTTTTGTATTGACCTTGAGTTGCTCAAGTTGAGCCCGCTCAATTACACTTCTAAATCAAACAACCAACACAAGAAGCCAATATCAGACCAAACAAATGACAACAGTGCAAAACTCCAAATAAACAATAGACAACATCACTTTACCCCTCCAAGCACCAACACAATAACTCTACAAAGTAGTGGCAACAAACCAGACCCATCAGGAGCCCCAAAGAGAATGGCAACAAGAGGCCCAAATTCCATATCAGCAACAACCCAAGGCCAAATATCAAGGCAACTACTTCCAAATGATTAGTAACAGCAAATTGAGATCTATCCTAATAGTCCACCATGACAAATATCCCCCAAATAAGAGACTATTGAATCTTAAGAGTGGGAGTGCGATACAAAATGTGAGATTAAAGAGAAGTTTTGACTAATTTATTAAATTACATAATTGATAAGATTTTGTCAATATCTCCTTATAATCTTAAGTCAATCCAAACATAAGATATGATACATAATTCAAAAGAATTGATAATCCCAAAACTACCAATATTAAAAATGTTAATCATATCTAATCTAGTCCACTCAAATAAACATAATTATAACTGTACAACCAATGAAGGCAACATATTTCTATCTGCAATTGTTAAAAACTTGATTTGCAACGCTAAAAACTTAGAACCCATGAGGACTATATGAAATTAATTTAGAATTTATTAATTACATATATTGAAAGGTTGAGTTCATTACGGTCTTGAAGAGTGAAGGGTAGGGTCACTTAATTAGGTTCAAAGTGTCTTGATTGTATGTGAATGAATGAATTAATTGTTAGTCTTAGATGTATCTAAAAATCACTATATAAAGTGACATGTGATCATTTGAGGATGTACAAGGAAGAAGAAATTTAGAAGTAAAACTTAGTTAAGTTCTTAAAAAGGTATTTGAGCCTCTCAAGAGCTCTATACGGCCTTTGGGTCGTAGATCTCCACAAATCTCTAGTTTATCTTCTTCACACACACGTCATATTGAGTTTTATGTATGGCTTGCTAGTGTCCATCATATTATGCTAGCTTCTAGAAATTCATGATGAGTTCCTAGACAAAACAGAACAGTATTATTTTTAACATAGTATGAATCAATTTTTCTAGTCTGGATATCTCCAAAGAAACCCTAATGTATAGATATTGCTTGTGCATGTTTTACTTGAATTTGTTTTCAAAAGTTACCTTGGTGACATCTTCTTCTGAGTATATAAACCAAGATGTCAACATGTGCTTTTCAACTTTCATAATTATCCTGCAAAAACCACAAAATCAAAGACACTAAATAAATACACAAAAGAAATCCTTTTGTAGGTAGTGAGGATGAAATGTATCTGATGATTTTATTCAAGTTGGTGCATAAGGGTGATTGGGGGCAGATTAAGCACTTCCTTGAGCTACACCCTGATGCACTGAGTGCCCAAATTTCATCTTACGGCGAGACAGCCCTCCACATTGCAGCCCTATCTGGACACGTAAAGATTGTGGAGGAGTTGGTCAATATGACAAGTGTAGAAGATTTGACACTTAAAAATGATTATGGTGAAACAGCTCTTTCTCTTGCTGCCGGAGGTGGAATCACAAGGGTTGCCAAGCCTTTGGTGAGAAAGAATCATGATTTGCTAGGGATTAAAAATATTAATGATGTCATTCCAGTTGTTGTGGCTGCTCAATTCGGCCATACAGACATGGTACATTTTCTTTACTATATGACTCAAGACGAAGACCTAGATCCTGACACAAGCAGCCAAGGTGCTAAGCTTCTTATTACTTGCATCATTGCCCAAATATATGGTAATAAAATTTAAATTCTCATTAATATTTAGCAAAAAATTAACTAGCAAGTAGTTTTACTGATTCCCTTAAACGTATGTGTTTGCAATACAATAGATATTGCTTTGGATCTGGTACTACGGTTCCCAGAATTGGCTACTCGCGTATTGAAGGGACATACTGGTGGAACACTAAATACATTGGCTACTAGAAACTCAGCATTCCCTAGTGGAACTCAGTTGGCGTGTTGGAAAAAATGGATCTACTCATGTGGGTACTTTTATTCACTCAACTAAACTTTTATTCTCGGTCTACTAGTTTACAGGTTCCATCTAAACCCCTTATACTGGGGAAAGACAATCCAAACTTTGAATTTAATTCAGATAAAAGAGAGAAAATAACAAACTTCATGTTGAATGGGTATGTGTTAATGAATAGTATTTATCCAATCAGAACAAAAATGATTTCAAACAATTTTAGGAGTTCAAATTATAGACCTGAAATCATTAGTTTTATTATTTTGAATTCCCCCCTTCCCTTTGATTTTGAATATATGTGAAAGCACTACTGACGAAGTCCTTTGTTGAAAGGCATGCCGGTACATTCATCTCATGTCTCCAACATTCACAGAGACATTGAAGCATATCCTGGAATACATACTTACCATGAAAATATCATTAAACGAGGTATATTCAGAAAATCATAAGGATCGTACTTTTTGAAAAATGTGACTATCTTTTGAAGAACACAAGATTCTAATGGTTGTATGCTTGCAGCACTCAGTCATTCGTATGGACTAGTATGGGATCTCCTAAAACTCCTAGGTATATGAAGAGTACATTCACTTCAATCCTCTTTCAAATTTTTTTATGTAGGTCTTTAACTTTGTTTTGATTGCAGTCCCCCACATCAAGCATATATATGTTATAAAATTAAAACATGCTCAAGTCCTTGAGTTGTTGGACTGCATTTCCCAACATATATCAGCTTTGAATCATTCACAAATAAAGGGTACAGAATTAGTTCAAGCAGTATTCAATGCTATTAAGCATGGGAATGTTGAGTTTGTCGAAGAGATCCTCACAGCGTATCCTGATATTGTATGGATTCTTGATAAGGATGAGCGCAACATATTTTTATATGCAGTTCTACAACGGCAAGAAAAGATTTTCACCCTTTTACATAAAATGGGGCCGAAAAAGAACCTAATAGCAACTAGCTTGGACAAAGATGGAAACACCATCTTACATCACGCGGCAATGCTATCACCTTCTTCTCATCTTGATGGCATTTCTGGTGCAGCTTTGCAGATGCAGAGAGAGTTACAATGGTTTGAGGTGACCCACACATTTTCCACATCTTCGAATCCTTTTTTATTTTCTTTGGGTCTTGCAAACAAATGTCCCTAGAGCACAAGAAAAAGACCCAAAAAATTAAAAAACACGAGACACTTTTTACTGAATTCAATGCACCTTTTATTTTTATTTTTATTTAAATGAATACACTTTTTTAACATTTTTACCTATTTTCAAGACACTATAGACCTTAATCCCAATATTAAACAATGCCCCAAGGGCACTCTATAGCACTTGCCTTTTTCTGTTCCTATTTTTATTTGGGGGTTGAGTGTTAGTTGTGCCATCAAAATTGCAGGAAGTAGAGAAAGTTGTTCAACCAATGTATAGGGAAATACAAAATAATGATGGTAAGACAGCTCGCGCTTTGTTTACTTCAGAGCACAAGAAACTGAGAAGAGAAGGGGAGAAATGGATGAAGGAAACATCAACATCATGCACTGTTGTGGCTGCTCTTATCGCTACTGTTATGTTCACAGCAGTCTTCACCGTGCCAGGAGGTTATAATGGAACAACGGGGAATCCCTTGTACTTGCATCAAAATTCATTCATGGTTTTCATAGTATCAGATGCTTTGTCCTTGTTCACTTCTTCTAGCTCAGTACTGTTGTTCCTAGGAATCCTTAAATCGCGCTACACTGAAGATGAATTCCTTGTGTCCTTGCCAAGGAAACTAATAATGGGTATCGCTTCCCTTTTCTTCTCTATCTCGACCATGATGCTAACCTTTGGCACTACCATATTTATCTCCCTTCATGACCGATTATCATGGATTTCCATTCCTATCATTTTGTTGTCTAGCATTCCAGTTATGGTTTTTGTATTTCCTCAAGTTCCACTCCTTTATGAGATTTTTGTTTCGACATATGGACCTGGCATCTTTAAAAAACCCAAAAAGGGTTAGTTTTGAAGTGTTTCCCTTTATGAATATTCCTAATAATCGACTATGAGTGTATTAGACTGCGAGTATGAACTCTGGCATTTATTTAAAGAAAATTTTAGGCATGTAATGCCATTTTTATTATATTTTTACTTTTGTCTTGTATTTGACGTATTTATTTAGTTTGTTCTTGAGTTGTTTGTGCTATCACACATGCCTTTACTTCACAAGTAAAATCAGATGTGTGTACAAAAGCACTTGAATTTAATCTCTATTACTGGGACTTTAAAGTTAGTTTGGAAGCTTTTTTTTTTTAATTGAGCCAGCAACAAAATTGAGGTACAAGCAGTCAAAGCAGTGCCTAATGTACAAGTGGCTGAAGCAGAATTTGGGAAATTACATG
The DNA here is from genome assembly GCA_025200525.1 of Camellia lanceoleosa. Lineage (NCBI taxonomy): Eukaryota > Viridiplantae > Streptophyta > Magnoliopsida > Ericales > Theaceae > Camellia > Camellia lanceoleosa. The sequence goes on from CM045768.1 coordinate 94,462,027, forward strand.
GGCCCATTGAGCAGAATCATGGGTCGCTTGAGCAGGTTGTACATGCACTTATATATGCTTTCATCAGTTCTATCCAAAATAGCTGATCTTCGTCAGCTTGATGGCCACTTGGACTAAAAGCAATGTTTTCTTATGTATTTTTGTTCATTCATGCTTTGAATATTCTGTTGAATTGGGTTTTGATCATCCTAGGTATAAACACAAATCTAGCAGGAAACCAAAACAAGCTTGGAAAAATTACAAAGAGGCCTTGTGTTGCAGAGCTAAAAATTGATCAATATCTGAGCTTATTTATTTATTTATATATTAAACTACTTTCATGAGTTGGTGATCGTGTAGATACTAGAGATTTCATATCAAGAAGTTAGTAAACTGGTGATTCAAGAACTGGAGGAACGGTATACATGGATTTAGCATGATCACTTAGGTCCATTGATTGAAGATCAAACAGGGTATATACCAGTGTATTCTTTCAAAGAAAAAAACAAACACCAAAGATGTGATACATATGTGCTCCTATACTGAGATTCTAAACAGTGTTTATATGGGAAAATGTAGCAGTGAGATATGATATACTAACCATATTTTCTTGTAGACGTAAACACTGGATGACGAATAATTGTGAACACTTGGGTTGAATCTTAGAGCTGTTACACTTCGTTTGTACCTTCGCATGAGTAGAAACACGCCTCCTCACAAACCAGATTTTCTGTCAGCAATTTATTGTGTTAGTTTGCATGCTTTGAACTCACATGTTTATTATTTTATTGGTTTAATTTTGTACGCATAGTTTCTAATTATAGTAGATGTTCAAACAGGACAGACCAGGTGTATTATACCTGTCAAATCTACTACAAAATTTCTCCACATTAGCTCCTCAAACAAGCCATTTAGCATAGAGAGTTAGCTGAGTGAGTGAAATTCTAGCTCAGATCCCATTTTTGAACGAGGACGAGGACCAATTTGGCAGTGTGTAAGGGTTGCCAGATTGCCCTGAATGAACTGAGGATGAAATATGGGTCAAGCAGTTAACTAATGTCACTTTGATAGACTAGGAAAGATAAATGATTTCGGAATAATTTATATTGAAGAGGGCATCCTTGAAATTTTGCCATAAAAGTATTATTCCGGGATAAAGTGGTTTTAACTGCTAAGATTTTAGTGGCATTGGCCTCAAATATGGCTCTTCCTCAATAGCATGAACAACAGTAGAACTCATCGCATGCACTTCTCAATCTCACAAATTATCACAGGCTACATGTTCCCTTCCAACATTAGCTACTTTTTGCATAACTGTGAATGAATCTTCCCCCTTACATCAATCAAATATGTTAGATCATTTTAATGATTTTTTTCACTTCTCATTACAAGCATAGTCAATGACTAATTTCATTGAATCCTGTAGTTCAAGCATAGTCAATGACTAATTTCATTGAATCCTGTAGTTCAATAACCCCTAGATTCTTAGTATTGCAAGGATATCAATAACAGATGCCCTGTCTCCCTCAAAGTTTGGAGAAAATACAATTAGTAAGGAAGAAAATATGTTTGCAACACTAAGAAAATACAGTTACTAGTTTTTCTCAACAAGAGTTGGGTTTGGAGAAAATAAACTTGGCCCCACACTTTTAAGATAATTACACCTGCCTCCCTTGAGGTTTTAATTCACAAAACACTTAGGTCCTTTTCCATCAATAATTCGTGAGTCATATGGATGCAAATATGCTACTGAAATATACATTTACATGTTTATTCAAGTGTCTATCCATAATCTGCATTAGTTTTGATCACTTTAACCTTACTAAAAAGAGGACAGTGTAATTATGTCAAACTTGTGGAGCTAACTGTATTTTTTCTCAAACCTTAGGGGAGGTTAGTGTAATGTACCCTAAACTTTACAAGCTTAATTGATAGATGTGGCATGCAATAATAACATTTTAATTCTCAAAATGGCACTCACTAAAATGATATAATAGAAACAACTCATGTAAGTAAGAAAAATTTGCAAGATTGATCAGTTTGTATAGCATTACTTGTGTAAGAAAAACTAGGAGCAGAGTAAGAATATTGACAGCTTATCTGCCATCAAGAAGAAACAATATTGGCTAATGTTAGTTTTTCCCATTTAACCCTTCATTTTCTTTTTCCTTTGCAAATCCCTTTACAAATCCCAGAAGGAACTAGACCATCATATGGAACTAATTGCAACAAGATGTGCATGCAGAATTTTAACATTGTCATGTGGTAGTAGATTTTTTTGCTATTCTGCAACATTAGCCACCAACCAACCTACTTCTGTATAAAATATTAAAATGGTTGAACTATCCCAAGAGATAATAGAGGCCAACTGACTTACATAGTTTTTCTGTCAAAGTTAGGTTTTACTAGACTTTGGCAAACATTTTAGTGTCCTTGAATAGGCACGAATGTTAGTTTCAATACCACATTGCAAGCTGTAAAAAGTAACTACTAAAAATAAGACAACAATTTTATGATCCAGCATCTTCACCAAAACTTCTCGTAATCGAGAAATGGGCACAACATATTAACAAGACATTTTATTTTGCTTGATTGCTATTATGATCAAATGAACAAATGAAAGTTTGTTTGTTTGTTTTTTTCCTGACAACCTTAATATATATTTGTTGTGCTACAATTTAAAATTACAAGAACAATGCATAATATTTCATTGCATTTGCAACATACTTATCCAAGATGTCATACCTCTGGATGGATGCATCAGCTTCAATCCAGCTACATCCAGCCTTCTTCTTCAACCCCATAGTTCTCATCACGTCCCGAACGGCATTAGCATCTTCCCACCTCCTGGAACTAGCATATGTGTTAGATAACAAAGCATAAGTTCCAATGCTCACACCTTCAGTGGTAGGAAGACAACGGATGATTCGCCCAAACATCTCCTCATTCCCATGAATTCTGCAAGCATTAAGGAGTGCTCCCCAAACCGTTCCATCTGCTTCCACAGGCATTTTTTTTATGAAAGCCTCTGCTTCCTTCAAGAGCCCTGCTCGACCATACATATCAACAATGCAAGCATAATGCTGCACTTGGGGCTCAATTCTATAAACAACAGTCATGGCTTTGAAGAACATCAATCCTTGATCAATCATCCTCCCATGACTGCAAGCTGATATCATACCCATATTGCCACACTTAGCATACATGTTAATCAAAGCATTCCCCACATTGCCATCCACCACAAGATCATGTCAAGTGCTCACATACTCGTGCACCCATCGACCCAAAATCAAGGCACAAAGAGAAGAACATGCTGACAATACATTGACTATAGTGGCCTCGTTAGGTTCAGCTTCTCTTCTTAGTAACATATCCTGAAAAATCCCAACTGCCTCCTCACAAAATCCTGTGTGTGCAAAACCACCCACCATTGCAGTCCAAGAAACCACATCTCTCTTAGGCATTCTCACAAACAGATAATGAGCACTCCTTAAAGACCAACATTTTACATAAAAATCCAATACTGCATTATCCAAAATGATATTATCTTCAGTCAAATTCTTTAAACAATACCCATGAATAGCTTTACCAAGCTTAACAGCTCTTATGCTAGAACATGCAGATATAACACTAACAAGTGTAGTAGCATTAGGCTCAATGTCCATGGACAAAAACTTAACAATGGCTTCCGATTCAAAGCCACGCTTGGAAAGCCCAGAAACAATCGACGTCCATGAAACAATATCAGGGTAAAGAATGGCATAAAAGACTCTGCAAGCATTAACAATGTGATTTTCAAGGACATAGAAGTGAATTAAGCTGTTTTGGATGAAGATATCGGAAAAATGACCAGTTTTGATGACACGGGCATGGATTTCAAGACCCTTTCGGAGAGCACTCAGTGAGGAACAAGCCTTGAGGGCATGAGTGAAGGTGAAGTGGTTATGGGAAGAAGGGTAGTAAAGCATTTGGTTGTAGAGAATGAGGGCATCTTGTGGGTTGGTTGAGCGTGTCAAGGAACCCAAAAGCAAGTTCAAGGTGTAGGGTGTGGTTGATTTCAGTATGCGGGCATGGATTTGGTTTAGTTGTTTCAGTGTGAGAGTGGGACTCACAGACTTTATCATCAGCGTATTCTATTTTTGAGTGATTTGATCCATCAGTCATGGGGCAAATCACTGTTGCATGGAGCCATCAAAATCAAAATCAAAATCAAAATTTCATGGTCTATATTGGAAAAAATAATGTTTAATTCGCACAAAAAAATCCCCTACATTATTTGAGCACAAACAGACCCACGCTCCTCTCTCTCTCAATAAGACCTGCAGGCATAATTTGCAAGAAAACTAGGCAATTCAAAGACACAAGATTTGGAAGTATTCTATATCCTCACCGTCTATATAATAAGACAGAAGGGTTTTTCAAAATGTATAAAATGTATCAGATATACATTTCATTTGAATGGCTGAGATGAATCCTAAATTTATATCAATGGTTCAGATCAATGATGGTTCCCGCCCAAATATTTCACACCTGTAAAGAGTCCCACCTACCCACGTCTGCCCCGCCCCCCCACCTTCCCTCTCTATCTCTCTCTGTTCTTCTTCTTCTTCTTCTTGAAGAGAACGAAAAAAACCCATCCTCTCTATCACAACTGTTCTTCTTCTCACCCTTTAGAATCAGAAATTCCAATTTAAAGTTAATATTTAAATATGGATTTAGAACTCAACAATTTCTAAACATATTTTTCTGAAAAATAGACTTTTGTCAATCCAAAAATCTACCTACTGATATGAGCAACGAAAGAGTCAGATCAGATACACACCAACGACGAATAGTTCTGATCATAGTCAATGCGGATCTGCTTCAACTTTCCGCATCTGCTTCAATTCTGATCAGGAAGCGCATATCTGACTATGATCCGTAGGGAGAAGGCGGCAATGACACAAGACAACACTCATCGGAGTAGGTCTCAGACGGAGACCACACCAACAATGGCGGCGAGGCGGTCGGCATCGATGATCGGACTTCACCATCGGAAGGAGGAGACGGTGGGCCCACGGCGAAGACGGCGGCGTGGGCTGAGACGGTGATGGAGGAGATTGAGAGAGGAAGAGGGCTTTAGAGAGAGAAAAGGAAGATAGATGGTTTTCAATGTTTCATCATTTCATTGAAATATTTCATTGCGTTGAAATATTATAGCCAATCTTGTTGGAATAATTTAAGGTATCGTTAAAATTTAAGAAAAAATACCTCTGAAAAAAAAATTAAAATTTAATACTCGTTACAAAATAAATTATAACTTCTTAATTTTATCAATTCATATATTAAAATTTTAATTTATCTTCAAGATAAATCATTAGTAAATTTTCAATTTAAACAAAATAAACTATTTGCATATTTTACTAAATAATAAATAATAAATAATAAATAAATACCATCAGCTTGCTTGGTTAAGTTTTTTAAAAAATACTTTTTAAAAAATTATACTTTTTTGTTTTTTTTGTATTTTTTTATTTTTATTGAATTTTTTTTAATATTTTAAGTAATTTTTTTTTTACTTTTTAGGCATAGTTAACATAAATATACTTGAAAAGTAAAAAATTTATGAAAAAAACCTTTTAAAAATTCACTAAATACCAAAAAAAGAAAAAAAAAACGAGAATTCAATACATTTTTTTTGTATTTTTTAATTTTTTAAAATATTTTTTCACAAATTTTTTACTTTTTAGATACATCTAAGTAAAGTGGATCTAAAAAAAGTAAAAAAAAAATATTTAAAATTTAAAAAATATTCACTAAAAATATAAAAAAAAACACGAAAACCAAAAAGTCACTAAAAAAATCAAAAAACCAATAATCCATATCAAAAAGTCAAATATTCTCTTTTCTCTCTACTTTTTACACATTTTTTTCGTAAAAAGTCAAAAAATTATCCCAAACATACTAGTTTTTTTAGCTCATATTTTAGTCAAATAGCCAAAAAGTTACTAAATTAGTATGTTCCCAAACGAGGCCTTAATCTAGAAAACTCAAACCAAACACACTGATTAGCAATTCAAGTGACTTGTCGGTGGAAAGAAATAGCCATCAGTCCTTTGTGAGGTCTGTCTTTCATAGAATTTTTTTTGTATTTCTATTGAAAAAAATAATAATATATCAACACAATTTGAATAACACAAAAAATAAATAAAGATGTGATAATGGCCAAGCATTTGAATGCGCAATACAATCAAGAAAACTCTCCACTATCTCTTTCCTTACTCTGTTTCTTTTCAATTTCTTTTCAATAAAGATGAAGAAGTAGTCCATGAATTATAAGTGAAAATTTAAATTGGGTTATAGATATGAAATAAAATAAAAATAATGACCCGTGAGAGACATGCGGGGTAAAGAAAAAAAAAATGAAAATGTTGAAATATTTAAAAAGTGATGTGTAGTTTACTCCCAAAAGCAACCAAGCTCTTCTTTTCAACAGCCCACACAAACTAATGTCAAGATCCACGTCTAACAATACAAAAAAGAAAAACAAATACATATCAGTTTAAGGTTTATAAACACTAAACCAAATAAATTGAAAGCTGTATAAATAAAAAAATGAAAAGAAATAGAACACAAAAGAAGAAGAAGAAGAGAGAGAGAGAAACCTAAATACATATCAGTTTAAGGTTTAGAAACACAAATCCAACACAAACACATCAGTTTAAGGTTTAGAAAAACAAACACAAATCCAAATCTTAGAAACACAAAATTGATGTGTCTCTAACGAACCAGAACCAGAGCTCTCTCTCTCTCTCTTTCATGTTGATCGCGGTGGCTCAGGGGGTTGTTTTGGTGCTAGTGTGGTTACTGGATTTGAGTTCATCGCCGAAAATCAAGTCATTTCTAGGGTTTCGACCGTCGTGGGTGAAAAAGGAGAGCAGAGAAGAAAAAAAAAGAAAAAAAAATAGATAAGAAAAAAGAAAGGAAATAATTAATATGTAAGAAGAAAAAAAAAAAGAAAGGAGAGAAAAGAAAATAAGGAGAAAAAGAAAAGAAAAGAAAAGAAAATAAAATAAAATAAAATGAAGAAAAAGAAAAAAATAATTAATAATAATAAAGAAAAGAAATATAGAAATAAATAATTAAAATGAATATAAAAAATGGAATGTAATGAAATCACAACATTAATATAAATTAGAACATGAATATTAATTGGTATTAATTGTAATGAATTAATAAATTAAACAAAATTAACAAAGAAAGGAGAAAAGAAGAGAAGGGGAAAAAAAAAAGAAGAAAGAAGAGAAAAGAAAATAAGGAGAAAAAGAAAAGAAAATAAAATGAATAAAAAGAAAAAAAAACAATTAATAATAATAAAGAAAAGAAATATAGAAATAAATAATTAAAATGAATATAAAAAAAATAAAATGAAAAAAAAGGCAAAATGGACATTACACAACAAAAAGCTATTTTACAGTTTATTCAACTAAACACTACTCTGCTGATTAAATCTATAATCCCATAGCTGCACTAAACAGGTTAACAGCTTATGTTTAAAGCTATTATGTATAATCTGTTAAGTAATAATCCATAATCATTTTTTTCCACAGCTCCACCAAACGGGGCTTATATATATGTGTGTTTTGTTGCTTCAAAGCTATGTGATAATCTAGCAGTTGATTTGCTTCAAAAGCCAGCCTCTTGCTTGTATGCAAAGTAGCTTTGTTGAAGAAGAAATTTTTGAAAAGCATATTTCAAGCAATGGGTGGGTAACCCCTTCTGGGATACATATGGTGTGTAGCCCACATGTAAATCATTGGATTGTAAAAATTGGTGTTTGTCATTGGAATGCTTCACATCATATAAAGCTTTTACTAAATTTTTTACTCATACGAATTGGAGATGGCATTAGTTGTTCTAACACTATAAAAGTAGGACTGATAAGTGTTTTTTCCTAAAATTTCTTTCCCATTTTTTCTTGATACTCAAATGGAACAACTTTTTCAGCATTTCCATCAATGACAATAATAGAGAATCAAACCGTTTATAGTATATATTGTATAGCTGTGATAGAACATAATTAATGTGATAGAGCATAATCAGTGAGATATTGTGTCCTTATTTTCTGTTTCCTATTTTAGCTTGTAATTGATGTATAAATAGGTTTCCTCCTTATGAGATGAATACAGTAAGAAAATCTTATTTTCCTTCCCAACTCTCTTGACATGGTATCAAAGCAGAAAATTTTGGACTAAAATTTTCTTTACAACCTCATCTCCACAATTTGCATCTCCACAGCCTCATCGTATTTTTCTTCCTCTAGGACTTTCCACTACTATGGGTGACACTACAGTCAATAAAGATACCTTCGAAGACTCTCCTTTTCGGATCCATGTCGAATACACCTTGAAGGGTTCTAATTACCTTCAATGGTCTTGTGCTATTGCTATTTTTTTGAAGGCACGTGGCAGAGCCTCTTATGTTACAGCCACCAAACCCTTTGTTGCAACCAAAGTTGCTTTATGGAAGCAAGAAGATGCACAAATCATGACCTAGTTGTGGAATAGTTTGGCGTCAGAAGAATTCACTAATGTTTCTTGTCTGGAATCCTCTAAAGATATTTGGGATACTCTTAAGGAGTTATATTTCTTTGAGCAGAATCTTTCTTGATTCTACCAGCTTTATCAGGACATTTTTTCTTTTCAACAAGGTGATTGTTCAGTTGAAGAGTATTTTTCTATCCTTAAGGGTATGTGGGATGAACTCAATATCTATCAGCCGTTGATTACTAATTTGAAGACTCAATAGCAGCACTGAGAGGAATTTTGGGTTGCTAAATTTCTCTTCGAGCTTAATCTGGAACATGTTGCCACTAGTTCTCAGATTCTTTATGGGAAAGACGTCCATACTATTATTGAGACATTTGCTCAGGTTTGACGTGCCTTTATTCATCCTCTTGGCTCTCTGACGATGATCTTTTACTCACAGTTGCCCATGTTGGGCGCTTTGACACTCCTCTTGGCCCTCGCCATGGTTATGATGCTAAGTGGTGGTCATAGTATACCGGTGGTTATGGTAGTCATCGTGGTGGCTACGATAGGCATGGCACCAAGACTTGTTCTCATTTTGGTCAAAATAACCACACTGTTGAGTTCTGCTAGAAACTTCATAGTAAGCCCACTTGGGCTAATCAAGCTTCTATCGATGATGTACACCCTATTGACACTTCTGACAACCAATTTGTTATGATTAAATCCGAGTATAATTCTTTAATTTAGAGTGTCCATGCCCCCTCATCTAGAGCCAATCTAGTTGCCTCAGGTAATACATGTCTTCTCTTATCATCTACTGTTCCTTGGGTCATCAATTCAGGTGCCTCTAGTTATATGACAGGTAATTTGTCATTTCTTTCCAATTTCAGGTGCCTCTTGTGTTACTATTGCTAATGGTACTAAAACATTGGTTACCGAAATTGGTACTGTTCAGACTCCTACTCTTACTTTCTCCTCTGTATTATATCTGTCTCACTTTCCTTTTAATTTATTATCTGTGTGCAAGCTTACCCATTCTCCTTGTTGCTTAGTAACCTTTTACCCCACTCATTTTGTTTTTCAGGACCTAAAGACAAAGAGAACGACTCTTCTATTTTCAACCATCTTCAAACTCGACTCCTACAACTCTCCAATCTACTGCTTCCCCATACAAGTAGCATTGTCACCTTGGGCATCCATCCTCTCTCAATTTACAGTGTTTAATTCCTTATTTACCTTTTCTCTAAGTTTAATTGTGATACTTGTGAACTTAGTAAACATTGCCATGCTTCGTTTAAGCTTTGAACGGATGCACATTGCTTACATCCTTTTCAACTTGTTCACGCAGATGTTTGAAGACCTTCTAGAACTATAGGCTTAATTGGTACATGTGATTTTGTCACTTTTATTGATGATCATTCTCATTTGACTTGGTTATATGTGCTTGAAGAACGATTTCAATTATTCACTATTTTTCATCATTCTATGTTGAAATAACTAATCAATTTAATGCTAAACTTCTTGCCCTATAGACTGATAATGCTCTCGAATATCGTCTTGGCACCTTCAACAATTCCTTCAGTCGAGGGGTATCATTCATCAAACATCTTGTGTTGGTACTCCTCAACAAATGAAATTGCTGAAAAGAAAATGGGCCTGTTCTTGCTATTGCTCGTGCTCTCATGATTCAAATGAATGTACCTAAACACTTTTGGGGTGACGTCGTTTTGACTACAGCATATTTTTTTAAATAGAATGCCATCTCGTATTTTGCAAGGAAAATCACCTTTTTAAATAATGTTTCCTAATAAAAATATTTTTTCATTAACCCCACAAGTGTTTGGCTGCATTTGTTTTGTTTACAATCTTAGTACCAATCGGGACAAACTTGATCATCTGCTCACAAATGCATTTTTCTTGGTTATTCTCATACTCAATAAGGGTACTGGTGATACAGTCCTATTTTACACAATGCTAATGTCACTTTCTTTGAAAATAGTCCATACTATTTTTCTGCGGATGGTCAGTTAGAGGAACCTTTTTCTATTGCACCCGTTATCAGTACTGTTGTTCCTGCTCTTCCTCCTATCTCTTATGTCTATGTTTCTTGTCGGGCATGGAGTGTCTTTCGATGTCACCCGTGGAGTGTCTCTGTTGCTCCTATCTATGAGAATGTGGAGCCTACTCCATTACTTCGTTTATTGGCCTCAACGTCTACAGATTCACATATTCCTCATCTTAAGTCTAATACTGATCTTCATGTCGCTCTTTGCAAAGGTAAGCTAACATGTACTGAACATACTATATCAACCTTCGTTTCTTTTGATAATTTGTCTTCTTCCTTTAAGGCTTTTTGTTAATCATGTTGTTTGATTTTGATGATGTTGTGGGATAAATTGTAATTTTTTACTATACATATTTTATCTTATTTCTTGCAAACTATTAAATGTTTAAAATATATATTGTATGATAAAAATATTTTGAAAATTTTACTATTCACGTTTTGAAAAACTAGGCTGATCCCTATTCATCTTTTGACAAATTTGATGGATTACTTTCTTTTGACAAAATTGATATACTCACATGGGGTGGTAGGTTATTTTTTAAAAAAGTGAATTTAAAATCTCGTCAACAACTACAAAGATTATAAAAGAGGCATATATTTTCATATCTATTACAAATGTTATTTTAAATATACTTATAGAGATTTTATTGTGCAATTAAATATTTTATTAGAAAAATTACTATGCAATTACTATGCAACTTTTGATTATTCATTGTTTTGAAGGGAAAATTAAAAACTATTCATTTGTAGAAAAGTTGTATGTACAATAGTGATAACTTATATGTTTTGTAAGCCACATGCTTGGTACCTGACATAGGAAAAAAAAGAAAGAAAATGCATGCAGTATGCTTCATACAAATTTTGAATATAAAGAAGAACAGTCTTATGCTCCACATGCCCGAACTACTAACTCAAAAGGAGGAGCGTGCCCACGTGATCCATGCCGTCAGCAAGGAGCGTCCTACCTCCAACGGATATATTTTTGTGTATAAATAGAAGTGTTTTGTGTAAAGAATAATCAAGAACTTGAAGAAAAAATTATGTGTGCTTCAAAATTGTGATTATATTTTTTACTCTATTATTTCATTTTTAGATTTAAGTAGTATCTTTGTTCTTACATTTTCATATCTACTCTTTGTAAGAGAATTATTGTAAAAGATGGTTGAAGTACCTCTTATCTTTATTTATTATTTTGTGAAGGAATTTTGTAAGAGTGAGACATTTATTGTTGAGTGAGGCTCAATAGATAAAAGTAAGACCTGTGCAAAATCCACAAGCTTGGTAAAGCCTTGGTGGTGTATTGATTTATTTTAATAGTGAAGAAATTCTCAATGAGGTTCCTTGGGGAGTGGACGTAGTCCCGGCGTGTCGAACCACTATAAATCTCGGTGTTTGATTTTCTCCCTATTTCTCTTACTTTTATATTGATAATTATTGTTCTGTTTTTTATTTGTTAAAATTATGAATATTGTGTTTATTATTTTTTAATATTGTAAAATTTTTTAATAACCTAATTCACTTCCCCCCTTAGGTTGCGTACTTGGGATAACAATTGGTATCAGAGCAAGGATTCTAGTTTTTGTGACTTAACCATCTTAGAGTAGATTGTGGCAACTCATAGCTATTTTTTACCTGAGGGACAAGCATCCAATAGACCACCATTATTTAGCGGTACCAATTTCAGCTACTGGAAAACTAGGATGACCATACACATACAATCTAACGATTATGAGTGCTGGAAAATTATTTGTAATGGTTCAAAAATTCCCACCAAAACCGTAGATGACCAAAAGATACAAAAACCTGAAGATGAGTGAACTGAATCTATTATAAGAATGACTTAAGTCAATGTTAAAGCCACAAATATATTGTATTGTGTCTTAGATGCCAACGAGTTCAATATAATTTCTCTATGTAAGATTGCAAAAGAATGAAGGAACATACCAGGTTAAAGAGTCTAAAGTTAGCATGCTAGTTCATAATTATGAACTTTTTTAAATGAAACATGATGAAACCATTACTCAAATGTTTAGTCGTTTTACTAATATTATAAATAGTTTAACATCTCTTGGTAAAATATATTCTAATGCTGAAATTGTAAGAAAAGTACTCAGGTCATTACCTAAGAGTTGGGAGACAAAAGTCATTGCCATCACAAAAGCCAATGACTTATCAAAGCTAAGTCTAGACGAACTAATGGGATCTCTTCTTACACATGAGCTCATCATGAAAGAAAGAGATGAAGAAGAAGACAACAAGAAAAAGAAGGGCATCATTTTCAAAACAACTGCTACTTGTGAAGAGGAGGATGAGGAAAACTTAGAATTTGATGATGAATAAATGGCCTTCTTAACAAAAAGGTTCTAGAAATTTATGAAAAAGAACCAAGGAAGAAGAAGATTTTTCAAAAGAGATTTTACAAAAGGAGAAAATAATAAGAAAATTGAAATCACTTGTTATGAGTGTAAGAAGCCTGGTCACTTCAAGGTCGATTGTCCAGAAATCAAAAAACAACACAAGAAAGACAAAAGAAGAGCCATGATTGTTGCATGGGGTGATAGCGACGAAAGTGAGTCAGAAAATGACGACAACAACAATGAAGTTGCTAACTTATGCCTAATGGCATTTGGAGATGATGATGAGGTAAATAATGAGTCTTATTCATTTGATGAATTATAATCTGCATTTGGAGAATAGCATGATGAATTTCGAAAACTTAGTATTAAAAATATTGCACTTAAAAAATTGCTTTCAAACTCAACAAAAGAAAATGAATCTTTATCTAATAAAATTGAAGAGTTACAAAAAAAATTTTAAAGATAAAAGAAGAAAATGAAATTTTGAAATCAAAAGAATCTTCTATTTTAAAACAGGAATTAAATGATTTAAAATTTGAAAATGATTCTTTAAAATAGGAGAAAATTACTTTGAATGAAAATGTAAAAGATTAAAAACCTTCTTCAAAAGGAAAAACTTTCAAAAATGATTTTATTTATGCATCTTCTAGATATTCATATCTCACGTGTCATTTTTGTGGTAAAAAAGTCATATTTCACCATCATGTCCTGTTAAAAGAAATCTTTTGTTAAAATAAAAAAGATATGGGTTCCTAAAGATATTTCAACTCTGTCAAATTCTAACTTTTACAGATCCAAGAAAATATGGGTACCAATAGAAAAATCAAATTTTTGTAAGTATGTTTCAAGACGAAATTCAATAACGATAGATGGTATCTCGACAGTGCGTGCTCAAGGCACATGACCGGAAATAAAGCTATGTTCACCACATTTTAATCAAAGGATGGCGGATATGTAACCTTCTACGACAATAGTAAAGGAAAGATCATTGGTGTAGGTAGTATTGGTAAAAATTCTTCTCCTATTATAGAAAATGTTTTACTTGTTGAAGGTTTAAAACATAATTTGCTTAGCATTAGTCAATTATGTGATAAAGGTAATAGAGTTATTTTTTTAGAAAACTCACTGTACAATTGAGAACACCAAAGATAATAAAACTCTATTTGTTGGACGTAGAGATGAGAATGTATATGTGATTCATTTACATAACTTGTTTTCTCATTTTGATGTTAAATGTTTATTTGCAATAAATGAAACTGGTTGGTTATGGCAAAGAAGATTAGGACATGCTCATTTAGATCTAATTTCAAAACCTTCAAAGAATGAGTTAGTCATTGGTTTGCCTAAAATTAGTTTTGAAAAAGACAAACCTTGTGATGCATGCCAACTTGGAAAACAAATTAGAATTTCGTTTAAATCCAAAAATATCGTTTTAACTACTAGACCGCTCCAACTCTTGTATATTGATTTATTCGGACCATCTAGAACATTAAGTTTAGGAGGAAAATTGCATGCTCTTGTTTGTGTTGATAATTATACTAGATGTCCATGGGTATTATTTTTAGTACACAAAAATGAAACTTTTTATAATTTTTCAAAACTACATAAAAGAATTCAAAATGAAATAAGTCTTAATATTTGTATTATTAGAAGTGATCATGGTAGATAATTTTAAAGTGATGATTTTATTATGTTTTGTGATGACTTAGGAATAGATCATAATTTCTTAGCCCCTATAACTCCTCAACAAAACGGTGTGGTTGAAAGAAAAAATAAAACTCTTGAAGAAATGGCCGTACTATGCTTTGTGATAATAATATACCTAGATATTTTTGGGCTAAAGCCGTTTACACTGCATGTTATGTTGTAAACCACGCCATGATTAGACCTATTCTTAAGAAAACCCCTTATGAACTTTGAAAAGGTAGAAAACCTAATATTAGCCACTTGCATGCTTTTGGTTGTAAATGCTTTGTATTAAATAACAATAAAGATAACTTAGGAAAATTTGATGCTAAATCGGATGAAACTGTATTTCTTGGTTATTCGAATTCTAGTAAAGCTTATATAGGGTATTCAATAAAAGAACTTTACTTGTTGAAGAATCTATACACGTTGCCTTTGATGAATCTAACAACGTTATTTCCAAGAATCTTGAAAGTGACGATACTATAGAAACAAATCCAAGAATGGAGAGCATTTACATAACAAATGAAGAAAATCCATCTCCTGAACAAAAAGAAGAAATCACAATGAAAAATCTTCAAGAGGAATATGCTTGTCCAGAAAACGAATCAAATTTACCAAAAGAATGGAAGTATGCTCGTGGCTACCCTAAAGACCTTATCATAGGAGATGTAGTGGAAGGTATACAAACTCGTTCCTTTATTAGAAATGTTTGTAGTAATTTAGCATTTGTTTCACAAATTGAACCAAAATCATTTTTAGAAGCTGAAAATGATGAAAACTGGATTTTAGCAATGCAAGAGGAATTAAATCAATTTGAAAGAAATGAAGTTTGGTTTTTGACCCCTCAGCCTAAGGATCATCCCGTAATTGGTACAAAATAGGTTTTTTGAAAAAAAATGGACGAATTCGGAGTTGTGACTAGAAATAAAGAGAGATTAGTAGCCCAAGGTTATAATCAAGAAGAGGGCATTGATTTTGATGAAACTTTTGCACCGATTGCTAGACTTGAAGCTATTAGAATATTACTTGCTTTTGTATGTTTTAAAGATTTTAAATTATATCAAATGGATGTTAAAAGTTCTCTTTTAAGTGGGTACATTCTGGAGGAAGTTTATGTTAAGCAACCTGCCAGTTTTGAAAATCATAAATACCAGATCATGTTTTCAAAATTTCAAAAGCTTTATATGGTTTAAAACAAGCTCCTAGAGCATGGTATGAAAGATTAAGTAATTTTCTACTTGAAAAAGATTTTTCTCGAAGAAAAATAGATACAACTTTTTTTATAAAAGCAAAAAAGGAGGATATACTAATTGTTCAAATTTATGTAGATGATATTATTTTCGGTGCTACCAATGAAAATTTGTGCAAAGAGTTTACTAAAGATATGTAGGGTGAATTTGAAATGAGTATGATGGGGGAGTTAAATTACTTCCTCGGTCTACAAATTAAACAAACAAATGCTCGACAAAGATGAGCAAGGTAAACTCATAGATGAAAAGAAATATCGAGGTATGATTGGTTCCTTAGTCTATCTTACTGCAAGTAGACCCGATATAATGTTTAGTGTTTGTATGTGTGCACATTTTCAATGTGCACCTAAAGAGTCACACATCACCACAATTAAACGTATTTTTAGATATCTTGTTGGCACTCCAAATTTGGGATTATGGTGTCTTAAGGGAAGTACCTTTGAACTTTTGGGTTACTCGAATGCCGACTTTGCGGGATGTAGACTTGACCGAAAAAGCACTAGTGACACTTGTAATTTTCTTAGACACTCTCTCACTTCTTGGTTTTGCAAAAAACAAAACTCAGTGGCTCTGTCAACTGCTGAAGCAGAATACATTGCCACCGTTGGGTGTTGTGCACATTTGCTTTGGATGAAACAATAACTTCAAGATTTTGGACTTCACGATGATCATATTCCTATAAAATGTGACAACACAAGTGCCATTAACCTTTCAAAAAATCCAATTCAGCACTTATGCACTAAACACATTGAAATAAGGCATCATTTTCTAAGAGATCATGTACTCAAAGATGACATTAAACTCGAATTTGTGCCTACAAATCTCAATTAGCTGACATATTTATCAATCCTCTTAATGAAGAACAATTTTGTTATTTTAGAACTGAACTTAGTATGTTAAATACTCATATATAATAATTATATACAAAAATAAATAAATAAATAAGTAATAATTTTTTTTAAAAAAAACATTTTTTTTAATATGAATCCTTTTTCTCTCTTTTCTCTCACATTCTTCATCTTGCTCTCACTTTCACTCTTTATATCTCTCTTTTACCTACTTTTGCTCCCTCTCATCATCCAACTCCAACTCCATCACCACCATCATCCATCACTTTCATCACTACCATTATACTCCCAAATCCCTCATCGATCTACCAATATCCATCACTGCTTTACACATAATTTCCGATTTATCAAGATCAATTACCGATCCATCAGGATCCGTTACTGACCCACCAAGATCCATCACCGATCTACAAAAATTCATCACCGATCTACGAACATTCATCCTTGATCTTCTCTATTCTTTCCGATCATCAACATCATCGCCGATCAACATGTTAAAATTATTTTTGCAATGTGTGATATTTTTTATATGGTTATATGTGCTCCAACCTCTCTTGTATTTAATAACAATTGCTTCTACCTGGTATGAAGAAATTGTTTTATTTGTATTTTCTCTTTTTATGCTAGTGCACTCGGTGTAGTTATTCATGGCCAAATCTTAATGGCCCTTGGTATTATAAATTGGTAATTTGTTTCTTATAATTTGTGTAATTTTTAGTGCATTAATTTAGGGGGAGACTCATATTATGTAATATTTTGAGTTAAAATAATTTTTTAAAAAAATCTTAAGAGGGCGTTTGTATATTCTATGCATAATTTTAGGGGAAGTATATATAGTTATCAACTGATATTTTTTTTATTCCTTATCTGCATCAAATATTTTTTTTTTGAAAAGACAAATAATTTTTTCAAAGAGAAATGCTTGCAATTTTATTTCAGAAGGAAAAATTATTGTTCGATTATATGTACGGTTTGAGAAGGCTTCATAGATTTTTTGCGTTTCACTTCTCTCGACAACTTTTCATGAGCCTCCTTTACATGCCTCTCTTTATTTTTGACTTCTGTGAGTCTTGGCATTATAACCATTGCATAATATTGCACCACATTCTCCAACTGAGAATTTTTCCTATCTAGATCTCTTTTCTCTTGACGCGTATTAGTCAGTTGTTGTTTTAACAAGCTCACCTCGTTTTTCAATTGCTGATTTTCTTGTACTGTTGCTTGTAATCGTCGAGTCATATTGGAAACCGCAGTCATCGCCTGTGGATTAAGAGCCATAGTGTTATTAATAGTATCGATATCATTCCGATTACCAAAAACACTAGGACTCTCATTTACGAGAATAGTGTGCGAATGCACTATTGGTAACTTCTCATTTGCTTGAATTACAGGCACCTCATGCATGTCAGAACCATTGATGGCTAAGGTAAAGCTTGACATGATTACACATAAAGTAAACAAATTTTTTCTCTCAGAAAACTTGAAGATTTTGTATCTCTGCATATCATCTATATCACTTTTTATACACTCCACCGATTCAATAATCAATGCGTATCTGCTCAAATATCATGTTTGTCAACATTTTAGGCGCCGCTGCACTGTTTTTCTGGACATGATACAAAATCCCAAAACTGATTACGGGAAAAAACAAGAACAAATATTATATTTTTGTCAAATTAGATTTTTTTTTCAATATGTTTGTATGATTTTGTTTTTGGCATTGAAAATTTTCTATATCAATATTTTATTTTGATGATGTCTAAAGGGGAGAAAAATATGAATTTGAATGGCTAGCTGTGCATGTTGCAATGTTGCAAAATTATCAAATATTTTGTTGATTTGAATTTTGTGTCAAATCCATACATATATTGCCATCATCAAAAAGGGGAAGATGTTAATCATGTTGCTTGATTTTGATGATGTTATGTGATAAATTGTAATTTTTTATTATACATATTTTATAGTATTTGACAAAAACTATTAGCTGTTTAAAATATATATTGTATGATAAAAATATTTTAAAAATTTTACTATTCACGTTTTGAAAAACTAGGCTGATCACTATTTATCTTTTAACAAATTTGATGGGTTATTTTCTTTTGACAAAATTGATATACTCATATGGGGTGGTAGGTTATTTTTTAAAAAAGTGTATTTAAAATCTAGTCAACAACTACAAAGATTATAAAAGAGGCATATATTTTCATTTCTATTATAAATGTTATTTTAAATATACTTATAGAGATTTTATTGTGCAATTAAATATTTTTAAAAAAAAATTACTATGCAATTACTATACAACTTTTGATTATTCGTTGTTTTGAAGGGAACATTAAACACTATTCATTTGTTGAAAAGTTGTATATACAATAGTGATCACTTATATGTTTTGTAAGCCACATAGTTGGCACCTGACACAAAAGAAAATGAAATGTTTACAGTATGCTTCATGCAAATTTTGAATATAAAGAAGAACGGTCATATGCTCCACATGTCCGAACTAAAAAGTCAAAAAGGAGGAGTATGCCCATGTGATCCATGACGTTAGCAAGGAGCGTTTTACCTTCAACGATTTATTTTTGTGTATAAATAGAAGTGTTTTGTGTAAAAAAAATCAAGAACTTGAAGCGAAAAATTTTTGTGTGCTTCAAAATTGTGATTATATTTTTCACTTTGCTATTTCACTTTCATATCTAAGTAGTATCTTTGTTCTTACATTTTCATATCTACTCTTTGTGAGAGAATTATTGTAAAAGAGGGTTGAAGTACCTCTTATCCTTATTTATTATTTTGTGAAGGAGTTTTGTAAGAGTGAGACATTTATTGTTGAGTGAGACTTAATAGATAAAAGTAAGACCTGTGCAAAATCCACAAGCTTGGTGAAGCCTTGGTGGTGTATTGATTCATTTTGATAGTGAAGAAATTCTCAAGGAGGTTCCTTAGGGAGTGGACGTAGGCCCGGCGTACCGAACCACTATAAATCTCGGTGTTTGATTTTCTTTCCCTATCTCTCTTACTTTTATATTAATAATTATTGTTCTATTTTTTAGTTGTTAAAATTCTGAATATTGTATTTATTATTTTTTAATATTGTAAAATTTTTTAATAACCCAATTCTCCCCTCTTGGGTTGCTTACCTAGGATAACACTTTTTCTCTATATGTATCCTTTATTACTGTTCCTACGTCTTACATGGAGGCTTTTTCTGATCTTGGCTGGAAAACAGTAATGAAGGAAGAAATGCGGGCTTTAAAGTTGAATCATATTTGGGATCTTATTCCTATACCTGTTGATGCACAAGTAATTGGTTGTCGTTTGGTGTTTACTGTCAAGCAAATCTGATGAATCTTGTCGATCGTCTAAAAGCACATGTCCAAAGGATTCACCCAAACCTATGGCATTGATTACACTGAAACTTTCTCTTTGGTTGCCAAGTTGACTTTTGTTTGTATTATTATCTCTTTGGTGGCCTCTCATAGTTGGCCCCTTCATCAACCTGATGTAAAAAATGCCTATCTTCATGGTGATCTTATCGAGACTGTTTACATGGCTTAGTAGCCCGGGTTTGAGTCCTAGGGGAAGTGTATTTGTCATATCAAAAACCCTATTTATGGCCTCAAATAGTCTCCATGAGTATGGTCTGACAAATTCAGTAAGGCGGTCGTCACACATGGCATGACCCATGACCAAATAGATCATCCAGTCTTTTTTAAAAGGACATGCATTTTCATTGTTATATATTAGTTGTCTATGTCGATGATATTGTCATCATAGAGAGTGACAAGGAAGGTATCTAGAATCTTATTCATCATCTTGGCTCGAGTTTCCTTACTGAGGATTTGGGTCAGTTTCGTTATTTTCTTGGTATTGAGATAGCTATGTCTAAAAAGGGTATTAGTCTATCTCAAAGGAAATATACTCTTGATATTTTGAAAGAAACAGGTTATCTTGGCTCCAAGCTGGTTCTACTCCTATAGAAGTGAACTTGAAATTATTACCTGACATAAGTGAACTTATTGATGATTCAGAGATGTATAAAAGGCTTGTCGATAAACTTATTTACCTAACAATTACTCATCTTGATATCTCCTATGCTGTTAGTATTGTGAGCTAATTTATGACTACGTCTTCGATTCCTCATTTAGATGCTATCATTCGCATCTTGAAATATCTCAAAAATGCTCTAGGGCATGGACTTATTTATCGACCTTCTGGACATCTTTGTATTAAGGGATATACTGATGTTGATTAGGCAAGGTCATCATCCGACAGAAAATCTACTACTGGTTTTTGTAACTTCATTGGAGGTAACCTTGTGACTTGGAGAAGTAAGAAATAGTCTAAGTTTCTCGGTCTAGTGTTAAAGCCGAATATCGGGCAATGGCCCATACTACTTGTGAAATCACCTGGTTGAGGACTTTTTACGAGAGTTTGGTTTTTCTGTAGAAGCCCCAACTCCTCTCTATTGTGACAATCAGGCTGCCATTCATATTGCTAACAATCCCGCCTTTCACGAGAGAACTAAACATACTGAAGTTGATTGTCACTTTGTAAAAGCTAAAGTAGAGCCCAAAGAAATCTCCACTCCCTATGTTCCTTGAAGGTGTCAACTTGCAGATATCTTTACCAAAGCACTTTCCAAAGTTGCCATTAACTCTGTATGTAACAAGCTGGGAATGATTTACATCTACTCTCTAGCTTGAGGGGGAGTGTTGATATAGTATATATTTTAGTATGTATTGTATAGTTATGATAGAACATAACTAGTGTGATAGAGCATAATCAGTGGGATATTGTGTCCTTATTTTATACAAATAAGCTTCTGGCTTATGAGATGAATATTGTGGGAAATGGCAAGTGAGAATACATCTACATCGAGCGAGCGAGAGAGAGAGAAATTACTGAGAGTGGGTTTGGTGGCGTTTGTTTGTTTGAGGCTGAGACTATTTAGGTTTTGGTTTGGTGTGTAAGACAAACCCACCTTTTGGGGAAACTGGGCTTCAGCTTGGCATAACCCCAACCACATCATTCGGGCTATTTGGGGGTGTGCACAGTTCGATTCAGGAAGACAGTTTAAGAGTAAAATTATAAAGCAAATGGTAGATTGACGGATTGACAAATAATTAAATCGCAACTTGGACGATTTATGGCGGATTGGAGTATTGAAGAATATTCTTAACCAATTAAGTATTTGTATAATATATAACACCAATTGGAGGGTACTGTTAGGCCTCTATGAGCCTACCCCGAAGCCCGCATCGATGATTCGAATAGTTGATATGTAAGGTTCGTCGAGTACTTCATCCTTGAAAAAAATCACATTAATAGGATATTGATAACCATTTGCTCAGATCATATTTGTATAAAGTGGCTATTTATATCCGATCAATGTGAGTTTTTGCAAGGATAAACTACTCAACGAGTGTTACATATTGAACGGTTTGAATCATTGATGCGGACTCCGTGGTGGGCCTGAGAGGACCAACAACACCCTTTAATTCGATTTGGATGGAGATAAGCTGTGGCCTATATATATATTAACTATAGCGGAGCGAAGCGGTTTTGAAGGAAGATTATAAATTTTAAAGTTTAATTTGCAATTAACGGATAGAATAGTGCAGATCGATGCAATTTTAACAGATTGGGTAGTATTTTGCGTAACCCTAAAGTGGCACAATTTGTGTGGATGTAGCGGTATTAGTCTATATTTATGAGACAAATATAAGTTCCTTTTGTTGTTGTGGTGAGTAAAGATGTTCAAGAATCAGATTGACTCGAGAAACCCAACCCGATCCAATGACATGTGATTTCACAAAACAAAGAGCTTGGTTTCGGTTGTGTTAGACTTGAAAATTTGATTTATGCTGTTGAATTTTGGCTAGAGACACCTGTCAGTATATAAATTATTAGTGTTAGACTTGAAAACCTGATTTCTACTGTTGAATTTTGGCTATAGACACCCGTCAATATATTAAAGTATTAGTGGAGAACGTAATTGCAATGCGTTTTGTGACACCTCATTATTTGATTAATTTTATCACCATGTTAATATTAACTAAACATTTAATAAAATTGTGAGTGGTAGAATACAAATTAAAATTGAACTCAAATTGGACTTATATAGTTATTAACAAAGAAATTAATCTCTGGGCCCGGGGTAAATAATGAAAATTTAGGGAAAAAGAAAAAAAAAAAGAAGAGGAAAGGTCTTTGCTAGTTCTCCAGCCTAGCATATAAGATGATGAATATGCATGCATAGCTTTGATGAGTCACCTAAAGGGACATGTAGGAAATGGACAAGGTGTCACCTGTTGGAGAGGTGGCCAAGTTTGAGCATGCCACTCGTTGAATGGTGATGAAGGATGAAGCATGTTCACCAACTATAAATAAGTTACTGAGTTACTGAGCTTAGGAAAAAAAATATAACTAAGGTGCAACATATAAGTAGCGGGGAATCAATAGTAGGAAAGTAAAGGCTAAGGGTCAATATTAGGGTGAGTTATATTAACTTGAGTAACCATAAAATTATTTTATTATTTTATGAATTATTAGCATCACAATTATGTTATTTATTTTATGAACCTTATTCGCTTAAAAATAGAAAGCCATGGATAAAACTGTTTATTAAATGTGTTTTTGAATAATTATTTTGAAAGTACTACCACGGATGTCTCATGTTTTGGGGGACTTAAATAACCATTGACCTTCTGAATTGTCACTTTAGTAAACCTCTGACGGTCCCATGCCTTGGGAGACTTAAATAACCATTGACCCTTTGATTAGTCACTACTCTGTCATGGATCCATTGACCCTCGGTTCTATTCTGTACTGTGATTATGATTACTTTGCATATACGACTTTTGTATTATATGTCTATTATTTAAAATAATTTTTTCGAATCAAACCATTCATTTTTTAGCCTAAGTAATTATCCATAGTAATTTGTATACCCATATGCTCTTAGTATAATATTGCTCACTCTGCCATGCGCTCATAACTGTCAAAACCCTTTCAGGTGAAGAAACTTAAGAAAGAATGGTTTTACCCCATTTATCAGGACCCAGATTTGAGATGAACATCATGTTTCTTTTCTTTTCTTTTTTATTTTTTTTATTTTTTTTTTATGTATACTTGTAATTATTATCTAACTTATGTTATATAAATAATAATTCCCATGTATGCTCCAGATATTTATCTACATCTTTTATTTTGATACATTTGCATTATTTAATTTAATTACTTAGAATTAATCTTAGAAATTTTAGAAATTAACTAGTTGCAAATCACGCCCTAAACCTTTGGGAGTCGCATTGACAAAAGTGATATCAAAGCAATGGTTAAATTTTTATTTTTATTTTTTTTTAAATAGAAGATATGTGTACCATTAGAAAATAGGATAAGGAAAATTTTACCTTAGTCATTATGGGTATAGTCTTTTATTAATTATATAGTTGAGTTGGGCATCATGTGGTGCAGGCAATGTCAAAACTCAATTTTGACAACTCTTTTTGGTACAGGCCTAATCCATAAGGGTTTGAGAGAATTTTTGAAAAGGACAGTTATGTCCCAGGCCTGCCAGAAGAAATGGTAGACTTTGAGGAAATAGTTAGATATGCGGACCCGACCCTGAACCTACTGATGGACAAATCGGTATACCTACGGGCAGTCTCCACGGAAGTAGATACACAATGGGTGAAGGATTGATGGTATGAGTACACTAGACAGGTTTCTGAGACCGACACGGGTAGTAGGTATGGCCTCAGGCCAAGGGTAACCACACTACTTAGCGGCACCCTTGCCTCCAGAATTCATGGCACGGATGGGGAACGCTTTCTTAAGTGACCATCTGCGAGTAGGAATCCCTCCCCCTCAAAACATTATTCATACCTAGACAGTTGATTTTAGTGATTTTATGACGTATGTAGAAGTGCCAGTATGCATCATGGGACGTCAGCTATGGGGTTACGAGGCATGCATTCCATTTACTGAGTGGAGGTGGTATGGTTATGCTTTGGCAATGAAATTTGAATGGTGGAATTTGAGCACCATATCATTCTGATTCGTGGTTGTTTTTAGTTTAAAATCCCGAGAATAAGGTATTTTCTTTTATTGTTTTTTCTTTTTATTTTCTTTTGATATACAAGTGAGCTAATCGTGACCTAGTTCTAACCCGTTTTGTCATAAAGGGTTAGGCACTAACTTGATGTAACTATAAGTAATGTACCAACACCATTATGCATAAATAAAATCGGTGTTTTTGTGTATAATGTTTTGGGAACTATGTTTGTAAATTATGTGAAAATAGTAGGTAGATGATAATTAATAGAAATATGCACCACGTTTATTAAAAGTGTTACTTTATAGCTATGGCTAACGATGGAAATTGTACCAGATCATCATCTAGTGGAGCTGATCTAATGGAAAAGATTATGGAAAGAGCTATTGCTACTTTCTTGCAAACTCTGTAGAATAATATAACTAATATTGGAACATCCTGAAGGGCCAACCACGATTAAACAGTTCCAAGACCTGAAACCTTTCACATTCACAGGAGACTCGAATCCATTGCTAGCTAAAGCTTGGGTTAAAGAAATGGAAAAGATCATGCTCTACCCTGCATAGAAGAATAGAAAGTATCATTCGTCACCTTCACTCTTAAAGAAGATGCATAAGAATGGTGGCTTCTCACCTTAGAAAAGGAAGAGATCGTGACTTGGACAAGATTCCTAGAAGTATTCTATGAAAAGTATTTTCCAGAATCACTACGAGGAGCAGAAGGTGTCAAAGTTCCTACACTTGAGGCAAGGAACAATGTTGGTAGTAGAATACAAAAGTAAGTTCACCAAACTGGCGCGATTTGCGTCGTATGTTATTCCAACGGAAGCCTGAAAAACAAGGAAATTCGAAGCAAGGTTAGATGCTGAAATCAAAGTTAAGATTGAGGTTTTGAAACTACCTACCTATGCAGATGTGGTAGATCGAGCATACATCGCTGATAAGGGAATTAAAACTGCACGTTCAGGTGGAATAGGTCAAAAGAAGCAATTTTGGGAACTAGTCAGAGGATCTAGGGCAGCTTAACCAAAGAAAGTAAATACCAGACCTATTAGCTCAACTGGTTCAGCCAACTAAAGTTCTATTATCCCTTATAATGGGTACCCCTGAACCAGTTCAGAAACCAGGAACATCCATAAGAGGAAGGAAGGAATAGAAGCGCCAAGGAAGAGCTTTCGCTTTAGTACTTGGAAACCCCAATGTTGTTGAGAATGTTGTGTTAGGTACACTCTCTATATGTGGTCATTCAACTCATATTCTCATTGATTCTAGATCAACTCATTCTTTTGTTTCTCCACACTTTACCCCCAATTTGACATCAACACCTGAACCTTTGGGATATGCATTATCTGTGTCTTTTCCATCTGGTGTTTCCACACTTAGTACAAAAATATACAAGTCTTGTGCCATAACCCTAAACGATGAAACCTTGCGTGTGGATTTGATTCCACTCCCCATTAGTAGTTTTGACATAATCTTAGGGATGGATTGGCTTGCTGCCAACTGTGCCTCTATTGACTGTACAACCAAAAAGGTCTTTCTCCGATTACCTAACCAGTGTAAACTTGTTTTTGAAGGAACTAGAATTTTTATCCCTCCATGTTTAATATTCTCTGTGATAGCCCAACTATTTTTGAGAAAATGATGATGTGGTTGTATTTGTTATGTAATCGACCCTCAACAAGTAGACCCAACACTTGATTCAATACCCATAGTTCGAGAATTTCCTAACGTCTTTCCTAAAGACTTACTTGGTACCTTAGTTGATTGAGAAGTCGAATTCACCATTGAAACTCAACCCAGGACACAACTGATATCAAGAACCCCTTATCGCATGTCAATGGTGGAATTGAAAGAACTGAAAACCCAACTCCAGGAGCTACTAGACAAAGGCATCATTCGACTTAGTACCTCGCCCTAGGAGCCTCAGTACTATTCATAAAGAAAAAGGATGGCACAATGAGATTGTGTATCAATTATCGGGAATTGAACAAGGTGACCATCAGGAATCGGTACCCCCTATTACGAATCGATGACTTGTTTGATCAACTTCTAGGTGCCCAAGTATTCTAAAAAATCGACTTGCATTCTAGCTATCATCAACTAAAAGTCAAAACAGAAAGCATCAAAAAGATTACTTTCAGAACACGTTATGGGCACTACGAGTTTTTCATCATGCCATTTGGCATCACAAATGCTCTAGCGGCCTTCATGGACCTCATGAACCGAGTGTTCAAACCCTGTCTTGATGAGTTCGTCATCGTCTTCATTGACGACATTCTCATATACTCCAAGTCACTAGAGGACCATGAGCAACACTTGCAAACAGTTTTGCAAACACTATGTGATCACAAGCTTTATGCTAAGTTGAAGAAATGCGAATTTTGAATCACTAGTGCACACTTCCTCTATTACGTTATTAACAAAGATGACATCTCGGTTGACCCCCAAAAAGTTACAGCAATCGTGGATTGGTCACGACCTACTAACGTGTCTAAAATTTGAAGCTTCTTGGGTTTAGTCGGCTATTATTGACACTTCGTTCAAGATTTCTCAAAGATAGTATCACCCTTAACTCAACTAACTCAGAAGAACACATCCTTTGAATGGATTGACAAATAGGAATGTTGCTTCCAAGAGTTAAACAGCAGATTTGTGTCATCTCCTATACTAGCACTCCTTATGGGAATGGATGGGTTCGTAATTTATAGCGATGTCTTATATAATGGTTTAAGTTGCGTTCTTATGCAAAATGGAAAAGTTATTGCGTATACCTTATGTCAACTGCAGACTCATGAGAAAAACTACCCAACCCATGATATAGAATTGGCTGTGGCGATCTTTGCCCTCAAGATCTGGCGTCATTATCTCTATGGAATAACCTATAAGATTTATACCGATCACAAGAGTCTTAAATATCTATTTGCATAGATAGAACTAAATATGAGGCAACGATGATGGTTAGAATTTATGAAGGACTACAATGTAGAGATCCATCACTATCCAGGTAAAGCTAACGTGGTGGCAGACACGTTGAGTTGAAAGACTAATAGAAGTTTGGCATGTACCCTCATCTCTCGCAAGATCAATGGACTGCTTACCAACATAATCATGAAACCCATGTTGATTAAAGAAATTAGAACACGCCAATGCGAGGACAAACTTTTGAAGAAAAGATACGATGAGCAAGGAAGTACGCCCAATTCCAATTTTGCCATAGACAACAGGGTATTAAAATTTTGAAACCGAATTTGTGTACTTGACATTCTGGAAATCAAAAAGAAGATATTGATGGAAGCTCATAGCTCGAGATTCGCATCTCATCCTGGGAACATGAAAATGTACCACGATCTGAAGGAACATTATTGGTGGACGAGAATGAAGAAAGACATAGCAAGCCATGTTTCCAAATGTTTCTAATGTTAACGAGTCAAGGCAGAAAATCAAAGACTAGTAGGACTGCTATAACCACTCCCTATTTCTGAATGAAAATGAGAGCACATTACCATGGATTTTGTTATTGGGTTACCACAATCAACCTCAAAGAACAATGTGATATGGGTCATAGTAGATCGCTTAACGAAATCAGCACATTTCCTACCTGTCAGAGTCATGTACTCTCTTAACAAATTTGCCACTATATATATATATATCAAGGAAATCATTCGATTACATGGCGCCCTAGTATCAATGTATCTGATCAAGACCCTCGTTTCGTATCTCAATTCTGGAACAAGTTACATACAGTTTTGGGAACTACACTAAAGTTCAGCACAACTTATCACCCGCAAATTGATGGACAATCTGAAAGAATGATTTAGACATTGAAGGACATGTTGCGGGTATGTGTATTAGACCTTAAGGGTAATTGGGATGAGCCTCTGCCATTAGTAGAATTCGCTTATAACAACAATTATCAAGCAGTATCGAGATGACACCATATGAAGCACTGTATGGAAGGAAGTGTCGATCACCTATATGTTGGATAGAGGTAGGAGACAGGAAGTTGTTAGGTCCAGAAATCATGAAGATGACCAGTGACAAAATTCGACTCATCTAATAGTGAATTCGTACTGCCCAGAGCCGCCAAAAAAGCTATGCAGATACACGGAGACGAGATTTGGAATTTCAAGTACGCGAGTATGTTTTCTTAAAAGTTGCATCGACAAGGGGAGTCATTCGATTTGGGAAACGAGGAAAACTGAACCCGCATTATATTGGGCCATTTGAAATATTGGAAAGGATTAGCCTTGTAGCATACCGTCTTGCCCTTCCACCAGAATTGTCCAATGTTCATAATATATTCCACGTGTCGATGCTTTGGTGATATCTTTGAGATTCAAAACATGTCATTGATCACGAAGACCTAGAAGTTCAAAATGATCTCTCCTATAAAGAGCAACCGATACAAATCCTCGACCGTCGTGATCAGATTCTCCGAAACAAGACTATACCTCTTGTAAAAGTCTTATGGTGAAATCATTGTGTTAAAGAAGCAACATAGGAAACTGATAATCAAATGTGGGCCAAATACTCACACCTTTTCAAAAATTAAGGTACGCCTAGTTTGGGGACAAACTTCCTCTTAGAATGGGAGAAATGTGACACCTCATTGTTTGATTAATTTCATCACCATGTTAATATTAACTAAACATTTAATAAAATTGTGAGTGGTAAAATACAAATTAAAATTGAATTCAAATTGGACATAGTTATTAACAAAGAAATTAATCTATGGACCCAGGGTAAATAATAGAAATTTAGGGCAAAAAAAAAGAGAGGTCCCTGCAGGTTCTCTAGCCTAGGATGTAAGATGGTGAATATGCATGCATAGCTTTAACGAGTCACCTAAAGGGACATGTGGGAAATGGACAAGGTGTCACCTATTGGACAGGTGGCCAAGTTTGAACTTGCCACACGTTAATGGTGATGAAGCATGTTCACCAACTATAAATAAGTTAGTGAGTTACTGAGCTTAGGAAAAGATATAACTAAGGTGCAACATACAAGTAGCGGGGAATCAATAGTAGGAAAGTAACGACTAAAGGTCAATATTAAGGTGAATTATATTATATTTTGAGTAACCATAAAATTGTTTTATTATTTTATGAATTATTAGCATCACAATTATATTATTTATTTTATGAACCTTATTCGCTTAAAAATAGAAACCCATGAATATAACTGTTTATTAAATGTGTTTTTGAATAATTATTTTGTAAGTATCACCATGGATATCCCATGCCTTGGGGGACTTTAAATAACCATTGACCCTTTGAATTGTCACTTTAATGACCCTCTGACGGTCCCATGCCTTGGGGGACTTATACAACCATGGGTCCTTTGATTAGTCACTTTGTGACCACTCTGTTATGGATCCATTGACCCTCTACTATATTTTGTACCGTGGTTATGATTGTTTTGTATATACGACTTTTGTATTATATGTTTGTTATTTAAAATAATTTATTCGAATCAAACTATTCATTGTTTAGCCTAAATAATTATCCATGGTGATTTGTATATCCTTATGCTGTTAGTATAACATTTCTCACCCTGCCATGTGCTTATAGTTGTTAAAACCCTTTCATGTGAAGAAACTTAAGGAAGAAAGGTTTTACCCCATTAATCAGGACCCAAATTTGAGATGAACATCATGTTTCTTTTTTTTATTATATATGTTTAGTTGTAATTATTATCTGACTTATGTTATATAAATAATAATTTCCATGTACGCTTCAAATATTTATTTACATCTTTTATTTTATTCCGCTGCATTATTTAATTTAATTACTTAGAATTAATCTTAGAAATTTTAAAAATTAACTAGTTGTGAATACAGTCCTAGGCACCGGCGTGGGTTGTGACACGTTTATATAATCTTTTGAGTGATTTGACAAACAAAAAAGATAGTGAAATTTCAAAACTATTTAGAAGTTAGTTACTGAAGATTTTAGCAATTAGTAATTTTATTGAAAAATAAAAAATTTGACAAAGTCTCAAGTTCTATAATTTATATAAGGAAAAATTTATGATATACACTCCGAAAAATTCTATAATACACCCCCCGTTTTGGTCAGCTTATCATAGAACTAGTTATGATGTTTGTGATATTTAATTATAACATATTATGGTGTTAGATATGACTTATTGTGATATTGTGTGATTATTATTTTAATTATGATCGAAAGAGTCTTTGATTATACATTATGTATAATCAAATCTTTATCTTAACTGGTTTCCTAAGCTTTGATTTATCTTTGATCTTGGCAATTTCAAGAGCTTTTGCACAAACAGGAAAACCTCGATCATCCCATGACTCCAAGATCACACAAGAGCCAATGCAGGTTCTTCCTCAATAGAAGGCTGCAAACTGCCCAGCTGCAAGGCCTTGATCATCTTCACATAACTAAACAACTGCAACTTCATCACCATCTTCACCAAGTTCTATTGTCAAGCTGCAATCATAAAAACTAGGGCCATGTCGAACCTAAAAAGAAAAACAATGGAAAATTTGTTGCGTCAAAGAGTCAAAAATCAAAGCATTGGGCTGTCAAACGCCAAAACTGAATACAACGCATGTTTAGAGATGCAAAATCAACACAATGAAATAAGACCAGACCAACTCTTCATATTTTTTTTATCCCAAGGGAAATATAAAAGACCATCATTTCAACCCAAACATTTTTAGGACACTTAAAAGGTAGTAACAGTAGTGATATAATAGAATCTCAACATTATCCAGGTTAGAGGTCAACAAATGAACGGAATAAAATGAAATGAACAAGGCGTCCAGCAATTCAATGCGTACTTCATCTATTGACCACCCATGAACTGGCATCAGCCTCGTAACAAATGCATGTGTAGTCATCTAAATGTTTGTTTCCTTCTTCCTTATTTTTAATTTTGTTTTTCTCTTACCCTATTATAAAAGGAAAAACAAAAGCACTTTCAGGAGGATTGTTATTTTTTTGTATCAATCATTCATGGACATGCCATATGTGCAGGGTATATGATACAGATCCTAGTGCTCTTATGAAAAATTTCCATCGTGGATCAACAAATCACATTTGTTTAGGACCACTTACTTTCCTGGTTGAAAAATCTAGAAATCTCTTAGATATTGATTTGTAATTATGTATCAATTTTAACAAGTAAATAGTAATCCCAATCAAATAATCAAAGGCAAATCAACACAACGATTTAACGTAGAAAAATCACAATTGGAGCCCTTCCAATTGTGATAAAAAATCATGGACCAAAGCCACAAAACAATCCACTAAGAAGACAAAAGAAATTACACAAGTGCACTCTCAATTACCTAGCGAATCCATGCCCGAATTGGACCGACCCCTATATGTCTCTTCCACCACGGTCTTCACCTCGGAATTGTCTTGCCCAACGTTGAATCCACAATGCCGATGTCGAATCATGACGATGAGTCACTCTGGAATCCACCAACGCTTCAGGCTTGAATTCCCCAGAATCCACCTTTAGAATAAACAAACAATCCTTTGATGTAGATTTTTCAAACTAGATTTAAACTCAAACAAACATCAAAGAAACCAGCAAAGAAACTCCAGATATAAACCCTAAAATCTAAGAAGAAGATTTGGAAGCCGTAACTCTAAAATCTGGTAAAACCACATATTTATAGAAAACTGGTCCGCGATCTCTGCTCGAGCGCACGAATTACCGCTCGAGCACACCTCGTTCGAGCGTAAAATCCCAACTTCTAGTACTTTTGCAGATAGGTCAAACTTCTGGAACCAAACGTTCTCCGCTTGAGCGCACAAACAGTCGCTTGAGCGGACAAGCAACTTTGAATGCATTTTTGCATTTTGCTTGAGAACCTCTCGACCGCCTCCCAAGGGCGCCGCCTTGGACCCCATGAAGTTGACGGCGGCTCGATTCTCGACCTAGTTAGCGAAGTGGCAAACATGAAAAAATTAACATCACAAACTTCTCTGCAAGGGTACAATTTAGGTTGAATTCGCATCTAAAACTCATAGTCTCATTGAAATAAATGATCGAATACAATTACAACTGAAAAGAGTTTTGTCAAACCGGATTACTAAGAATAAAAACTTAACACTAGTCACTTATAAGAAATTCAGACATTGTCTTATTTTAAAAACAAGAAAAGAAAATAAATTTCTATACCTTCCTCGGAGAGATAGGAGGCTGAGAGAACAAGAATGAATTTATATACCTGGCACTGGAGTTGATTCATCTAGCTAGGAGGTGAACCACCAAGCCATTTCCAGAATCCAACACGAAACAAGCGCCTCCTTTTTTTCAAAAGAGAAATAGTTCCTTGATACGAAGACTACATTGTTTTTAACATCATACGCACAACATACCTCTGAGAAGAGCTAGTGATTACAAGAAAATTCTAACATTTTATGGCTAAAGAAGTGCAAAATTTGAGATTAAGAACCATTGTTGAAACCAATCATTGAAGGAATGTACATAAATGAAGAATGATAAAACTAATACTCTATTTGGTTCCTTTGGAATGAGATAGAAAGAATGAAATAGTCATTCCTTAGGCTCCCTTATGGAATGATGATTCCTTTTTTAATGGTAAATAACGATTCCATTTGCAATGTATTTATTATTATTTTTTTAATCAACCAAACATGGAAAGGGATATTTTCATGGAGTGATCATTACCATTAATGGTTGTCAATTTAGCACTGAACATTGCCTTTGCATGGGAATGCATATTTTGACGAGACGAATGAATTTGGTATCCAAAATAATGCTACAAAAGCTATACTTAACCAAAAAATACATCTTGTTTTAGGATAACCAAAATTCAACATTATTATCATGGAAATAGGTAATAGCCCACTTTTTGACTTTTTTTTTTTTTGTTTTTTATTTAACAAATATTATGACAGAGCAAAACAAGAGCATACCAGGGCCCTCCAGGGAGTCGCAAACCTTGGCATTGACTAATCGCATAGAACCAAAATCCTTGGTGTTTTCCAAGGAAGTCTCCAGTCTCAGCTTCCAATATGGCACCTTCCATCTCCCCATTGTGTTTTGCAACAAATTCACTGAACTTTATCTCGGTGAAACGGTTTGAGGACAAAAGCACAACTTAATCAAAAGCAATCTGAAACTCGAAACAAGAATGGCGAGGTAATGGAATTATAATTTATATAACGTAAAATTTTAACTGAAATAAATCCGAATCAAAAGTAACACCTCCTTCGTAAAAATAAAAAAGAAAAGAAAAAATGACTAACTTATCGTGATTACATCAATGAGCAGTTTGAATACATTTAACTGAACCTAACAATATTTCCAGAAGTGTAGGGGATTCTTAAATATACGCAAGGATATTTTATATGTGATTGAGTGATATATGCATTGTATCATAGAAGTCACTAAATCCTACAAATTCATAATCCTCCAGCTGTTAGGGACCAAGAATCAAATTCTGGGCAGGCCAAATTCAAAAATGTTCTACATTAAAAATTAAAAAAAATTCTTGAGATGTCCTTTGTAATACATTAGAGAAGGCAAATCTTTGTTCTTTTTATTCAATTTATTTATTTATTTTGGATCAAGTCTATATTGTTCTAAAAAAAGAATAACAAAAACAAATGAGGAGCAAACAAAACCAAAAGACTAAGAAACCATAGCTTAACCAGAATTAGAAGGCATACCTTTCCAAGGAAGCATATTCCTTGAGAATCCTTTCTGTCCTTGTTAGGCAAATTAAAATTTTTCGCAAGTTTGCAGGCTTCATCCTACAGATTATTTGGCAAGTAAAAGAATAATAATCAAAGTTATTATTACTTTTTTTTAATCTCATGGCAAGCGCAATTGTCCATCATAGATCATGTAATAACCCGACCCTCGCATGTGCTTCTGACATGTTTAAGTCCCTTATTTTGTGCCTTTAAATGCTTGATGAAAACATTTGTGATTTTATCTGTTGGATAACAAAAACATCTGTGCATTTAAAATGTCTAGAACAGAAATTGGGAGCCTTAGAGGTATGATAATCTGAAATTGATGTTATATCTGAGCTCAGCATAATTTTTAGGTAATATTAAGCATGTCGGTGAAATTTCAATTTGGGATGATTAAACGATTGATATTTGTCTTTATTCACTTATATATATATATATATATGTATTATGTTCCTTAAACACCTTGACTTAGAGGCAACAAGAGAGAAAAGATTGGGTTAGAGAGGGGTTTGAGAGGTAGGGTGAAGAAGATCCTCCAAGGGGGTTGAGAATTTGGGAGACTTAAACTCAAGGCATGTAAAATATTTGTGTAGATTATACCTTAATTACCTCATCTCTTGTCTTGGATAGGAATTCTTGGTGTATGAGTAGAATTTTCTTTGATGTGGGATGTGTATGGATTTAATTGAGAAGATGTGTTGATGTTAGATTGATTTAGAGTTAAATTTCATCCTATTCCTTATCTATGCATGATCATGCTCAATTATGGACTTGGATGCTCTTAGTGTATAAAATTCTCCATGTTTATGTTATGCTCATGAAATGCAAGGGACAAGAATTGAGTTGCACTCAAATGAATATATGTTTGTAATACTTTGTACAAGATTTATGTTTGGCTATGGAATCATCTGTTCACATGTTATATCTTTTAAATTACATGATGTTTAGACCATGTTTTATGACTTTAAAGATCTATTTTGGACCTTGTTGAACCCATAAAAGAATTGGATTTTTGGAGAATTTCTGACAGTTTTTGGCAGAATCGCCGCACCTGCGGGAGTCACTGCCGCACGTGCGGCAATTGGGGCAAAATTTGGGCTTGAACAATGTCTAAAAGGCACGTGCGGGGCATCACTGCCGTACGTGCGGGAGGATTTGCCGCACGTGCGGGGCTCACAGCTGCACGTGCGGCCCAAGGTGGAAAAAAATGGTTTGTTTCTTTTTGACCTGTTTGACCCCCTGGGATAGTTGAAATTAATATTTGAAATGTTTAAAATGCTTTTTAATGTACTGGAAGTTAACGATTGAAATGTAAATTTAAGAAGAGTTTGAACTAAATTGTGAGTTCTATATGTGTAGGGCACACTCCGAGAGGAAGTCGTGTCCCACCACAACATTGTGAGTAATAGTGCAATGGCTATACATTCATTTATCGTTAATGCTTATCGCTGTAGACACCCCATTTTTGACCGTCCTCAAGACCTGGATGTCATCGCTTGAACACTCGGTGATTATCCATGTTCGTGTTCGTTTGGAGTTCCCAGAGTTCTCGGCTACGCGCCTTGCCTTAGGACCTCCGAACTTGACCGTTTTGTGTCTGGTTTTGCACCAAACACTTGTGCTTTGCCTTGGAGGGGCAGGGAATGCCTTGTGAGGCATCCCCACACACCACCGGCAGTGGCTAGAGGTCACCGGCTGGTTGGTGTTGCCATTGGCACTATATTGTGCCGGTCGGCACTCTTTTGTGCCGGTCGGCAGTCAATTTTGTCAAAATGACAATTTTTCCCTGCCGACTACTGTTCAGTTGCTTTTTGAGATATTTTGAAGCAGCTGTATAGCATTTGTTTCCCCTCCATAAACGAGTATGGAGGGATGAGTACTGGTTTGCTTAGCTTGTAAGCTGTGTTGCCTATAAGAGAGGGCTCTCTTCTCTTGGCTCAAGGGTTAGAAAAATTAGACATTTTTAGAGAGAAAAGACAGAGAAGAAGCTCTGGTTCTAGGTTAGAACTTGTGTATCTATCCTATCTCTCTTTTCCTCTCTTGTTTCTACACTAGGTGCTTTAATCCATATTATTGCACACAAGCACCTAGTGTTTCACCTTCCTTCGGTTACTGAGGTTCTAAGGGCTGGTTCTTGAAGTTTTTGGTTGGATTTGAGCTTAAGGAAGCAACAACATCATCTTTGGTGAAGAGGTCTACAAGGGTAAGACACTAGTCCTTTTTTTACCCCATTCTTGCACTCCATTTTTACCTATCTTTGAACTATTTTTGTGCTTGGTGTTTAATACAAAAAAGTTCTGTTTTTTAGTCCTCTTGATTGTTTGTTAAGAGTGTTTTGTGCTTTGGGGAAGTTTGGCCCCTCTTAGGCCTTGAAAGGCCTCATTTTTGTGCTATTTTGTGAGAGCTCCGGGATTTTGGTGTTGGGGTCTCTTCACCACTGAAATCTTGAGGGATTTCAGTGGTGAAGATGATGCCTTGAAGTCCCAAGAAGGAGAGGGTCACCCCCTCTCCTTGTTTTCCTTGAAAAGGACCTATTTTGCCTCTTGAGGGAGCCCTATGTTTGGTTGTTTGTTGGTTATGCCATGGCTGTATTTTGTGCTCATATTGCCATATTATAACTTTGTATCATGTTGGTTTTAGTACTCCTTGCATGTTTTGCATAGATGCTTCGTAATGCCTCTTTAGTCCTTTAACATGCATTAGGTTGTGTGCCTCTATTCTAACATGTTTTAGGCTTAGATTCATGAAGCTTGTATGCTTATTTTTCCATGAATAAGGTCTGTCCACGGTTACTTTGGTCGATCTTAGCTTGCATCACATAGCCTCTTTGCATTTG
The DNA here is from genome assembly GCA_025200525.1 of Camellia lanceoleosa. NCBI lineage: Eukaryota > Viridiplantae > Streptophyta > Magnoliopsida > Ericales > Theaceae > Camellia > Camellia lanceoleosa. Next base: position 94,499,326 of record CM045768.1, read on the forward strand.
GCTTGTTGGCCTTAAGAGCATGAAAGTATAGCATGCCTCGCTTGCATTATTTTCAATGGTTTGGAACCATTCAACGTGCTATTTCAGTCCCTTAGACATGCTTGAATGATTACCTTGCATGCCTCTTTGAAGTTTTGAAAGCATATGTTGTATGCCTAATGATTTGGTCATTGTGTGTGCCTTGCTCTAGAGCCACTTAGATGCCATCTAGGAGGTCCCTTTTGCATGGTCTAGGGCTGCCTTAGACCTGTTTTAAGCCTTCTTGGCCTTGTGAGGCTTGGTTGGCTTAGCCATGGTTTAGGTCTCCTTTGGCTTGCCTTGGATGGTTGGACCATTTGTTGCATGCTTAGTCTATTTTGTTGCTTGGTTTGGCACCATGTCCAACATGATTTTAAAGCTTATATATGCATGTTAATATGTCCATGTTAGCCTCTTTTAAGTGTTCTTAAGAGTTGCTTGTTTATGCCTAAGTGTTGGATTATGTATGCTTGCATGTGTGCATGTATTGCATATATCTTAGCCTTCACTTCTATGGCATTTGGCCCTTGATTTTAGGCTTATTTAGATTTGCCTAACCTATGTGCAAGTCCATCCTCTTGTTGCTTGCATATGCTCATGAGTGTTGTAATGTATTGGTAAGTAAATGCATGCTAGGACTAACATGATTGAATGAAGTCACATGCTTGTTTGCATGCTTGGACACCCACATTACACCTTGCATACATGATGGTTGACATTGGTGTTTCATGCCTTGTATGTTTGTTAGCTTGTATGCTTCTTTGCATTGGCATGATTGCATACTAGTTGACATGTCTAGGATTGCATCACATAAACATGCATGCTCTACCTCTTGACCAAGTCATGATAGAGGCTTAGCACCCTTGTGTGTTTGTTTGGTTTGCATGCATTTGAAATAGAAGTTGCACGTTTGGTTCTTTGGGCCATCATGCATGGAAATGCGTGATTGGTGGCCCGAGAATCGAGGCACATGCCCCTTTGAGTCACAAATATGATAAGGGGCATGATTGGTGCACACATTGTTGGAATTACATTGCCATGCAAGTTTTTGCCCTCTGCTGCTGTGAGTTGCAGGTTCTGCAGACATTCAGTGCCGGCCGGCAGTATTTAGTGCCGACCGGCAGTCTATTGATGGTCAATGGATGAATTTTGTGCCGGTGACCTCATGCTGATGCCGGTGGAAGTCCTACTCAGCCGATGATGTCCCTCAGTGTCCTGGGAGGCACTCCTGAGACTTTGGCAGTCTTCTGAGATGCAAAGCAGGGAAAACAGAGGCAATCTACGCATGGCAGTGCAATTCCGAGCAAGTCCCGAGCATGCGTTGCATCCGGCCCTCATCTCGAGGCGGTTTACTGCTTTAATTAGATTAATTAATTTATTTGATTAATTTAGTTGGACTGTAATATTTTAATTAGTTTGCGTAGTTAATTAATCTGTATTATTATTTTGGTCCCTCCGAGTGGGGGCAAATTTGTAATAAGTGTGGGTGAGTGGTTTGTATGTCTTCCAACCCCCACTTCTTTCTTCCCTTTATTTACACCTTATGATGGTAGATTAGGGCACGTCTATTTTAGCATACCTTATGCAATGCATGCGTGCATCCATGCATTTGTCTAAACATGCACCTGCTGACATCATACAAACTGCATTGTATTCTAAATTCCAACTTGAATACGTGCATCAAATGATTGCATTTCATGTGCCATTTTAGGGTTAGCCGAGCCTACTTTAAATTGCATCCTTGCCTGTGTTGCATTAGCCATTTAACATGAACTAGGTCATGCATGTCTGTTAACTAGTTTCTTGTTTTGGCACGGAGTACGATGTAAGTATTTATGCTTTAGCATATCGCACGCGTGTGGATGTTAACATAACAGTATGCTTACCATGCGGCTAAGTGCTTATATGAGATAAACTGTTTGAGTGCCTGTGGGTGGAGGTTGGATCGCTTGAGTTGGAAAACTCGTTGAAATCCGTGTTTTAGCCTACTTGCGAGTAGCAAATTCCAAAGCATTTTCAAAACGAATGGATATGCAATGTTTATTTCCAAATTAGGCAATCTAGTCTATACTTGTTTGCTGCGCGCATAACATAGTAATTCTAGACTAATAATTGGAATAAGAGCATGTAATGTTTTCCAAATCGGATATCACGGTTAGTAGAGGCCGATCTTCGAACCGGGCGAAAGGGGGTGCTCATAGCTGACCTTCCCCGATCGTACCCAAGCTCTCGAGCCAAGACAACTTTGGTGATGACGGACCGTGGCCTTGACCTAGAGTCGAGGTTTCTAAATTTCCCATTTTAAAAATATTTAGGTGGCGACTCAGATCCGCAAAGCGATCCATGTTTGGCACTTCTTTTCAAAATCTGTTTTTCTCAAAACGATTTGCCAGAGTTGGACTCTTTGGTTCAAGATTAAGAACCGTGACACAAATTGAGTCCGAACTGTAACCAGTGAGTTCTCTCACGGACCTGTTACAATCGCTATTACCGTTCTGCTTTCCGTGAATCACTACATTACGTGTATGTTGGTTAGAAAGTAATGTGAATGTAAACGTAAAGGAAGTTGTTGTACATTTCTGTTATTTCTAGGCCAATGGCCGTTTTGTTATTTCTGGGCCAATGGCCGTTCCGTTATTTCTGGGCCAATGGCCGTTTTGTTATGTCTGGGCCTAAGGCCGTTCTGAAGGTGACACAACATTGGCTTAACCGTGTGAACTCGGAAGTACATATTATGTATCTTGCTTTGAGTATACTATTATTCACCGAGCGTAGCTCACTCTGTATTTTGTCTGTTTCTGTAGGTGCTCAACCGGGAGGTCAGTTCTAACCCCGATACCCGTCTCCCTTTTGTCAACCTAAGTATAACCAGGCACTTGGAGACGCCCGTGCATTTAGTGAAGTTTTGTTGGGCTTTTGGGTTCGTTCTCTCGTTGTCGATTATAGTTGGACTATAAATAATATTTTTGTCATACGCCCCATCCTAGGGCTGGATCTGTATATATATATATATATATGTATGTAACTGATGCTCGGATGCGTGTTTCTGTATATTATTTTCTTGTTATGATGTGCGTGATCCTGGCATGTCAATAGTAGCTCGATGGATATGTTTTGATGTTGTTCTTTGATATTAAATGCTTCCGTTCAGGCCCCCTATATTGTGTATATCAGGTTTAATGCCCATGTCTGCATAGGTCATGCCCGAACTTTTAGGGGCGGGTTCTGGGGTGTGACAGATCAAATGATTGTGAATAATTTGGTTAAATCTTAAAATTGTATGCATTTGCACTTTTAAAATAAAGATTTATGCTGCATCTCAAAAATTCACAGGTTATCTTCATACACTTTCCTTTTGTTTAAATTATGTTTTATGAACTATAATATTTTACATTGTACTTTAATAACCAAGTTATGCTGTCAAAATTCTAAATAAGAACCACTTTCATTGGTTTTCTTTTTTAGATATGTTTTTCAATTTTTGATTTTTCATTTTTTTTTTCAGTTTTGGTGATAAAAAATATTGGAATTTCTTCATATTTTATATTTAAATTATACTCTTGCATGAAAATCTAATATCTAATTATCTAAATAGAATTAAAAACTAAAATATTGGTAAAAATTTATAAATTCAAACATATACTGATTTTTTATTATTATAATTTTTTGTTATTATTATTTAATATTAATAATTTTTTTCCAATGGTGGTCTACAAACCACCATTATTTAATATGGTGGTCTACAAACCTTCCCTCAATTTGAAAAGAATAATCTGGAAGTTGGTTTGAATTTAAACACAAAGAGACACAATGCTTCATGGAAGCATTGTGTCTATTTGTAACAGATAATGACTTTTGGTAAAGGTAGTCAAGGTTTGTATAAATAGTTGGCAAAGAGGATTCTATTTTGCATTGAATACCAACCTACATTAACACTAACTTTTTGTCTCCGGATTATTCTATCTTGCCTGATAAACTCACAGGTATTCCGATCAATTGCCATTGTCAAGTTAACCTTACAGAGACTAGTTTCTATTGATATGCAAGATTTTTAATAAATATATGTGATTTAGTGTATATTAGAATAGTGTATCTTCACACTATTCAATAGTTCTTGAACTGTTTAAAATAGTACCTTAAGTTATTGTATAAAGGTAGAAGCATCATGTCATGCATGAATAATCAAAGTGGCTTACTGTATTACCTTGTTTGTATGCAATAATGAAAGCTAGAGGTGAGGGTTACTCACGAGACTCAACACTTCCCCTTTTTATGTTTTTACTGCTGGGTGCTAGAACTTCCATCTGTGTAATTTGTTGTTATGGAAGTCTCTTCATGAAAACTAATGTTTTGTGCGATCATGGCTCCTCTAAGGAGAGATGTGAGAGAATTAGAATTGTGTGTTTATGGTGAAGTCGAGAGTCGATCTGGTGTACTAAATTTTTTATCGAATTGCTTTTTACATTGTTTGTGACAAATATTTCTTTAATAATAATAAGATTCGTTTGATGCTGCCCTCAAAATTGTTTATATGGTACTAGTGGTTGGATACGTACGTTGCACGTGATACGTGATTTTTCATCAATTGTTAATATTGTAATTATATGTGTCTCTTAAATTCGAGACTTGTATGGCTAAATTGATCTGTATCTAAAATACAACCAAGTAAGAATTGAGTAGATACTCAACTGAAGAATTTCAATGATAAATGAAATTTTTTATAAATATAAACATTAATTTATAGCTAGATTGTTGATATCACAATCTTATCTTAAATAATAAACAATAAACAGGTCCTTCAAATATATAGTATTACACAAATCTTTTTCTATCAACTTCCCATTTTAATTTTTCATAATCAGTACCTGTAATATAATTGAAGTTATAAATTAATTGCACAATTATACAATTTTGTTTAATTGTTCATCTCATAATATAAATTCATTGAACTCACTATTTCATATTATTTGGATATTATTGGTGTAAGAATGTATTAATATAAATATGTAATATATTTTATATATCAAGAGTTGTTGAGTCACGTTTCCTGTGCCACGAATATTTTGCACGATGAAAAATATAACATTAATTATTAGTATAGTTTTATTTATGTAGAAAATATGAAATAGTTTTTTTTTTTTTTTTTTTTTTTTTTAAATGGAATGATATTATAGCTTATTTCGATCGATATAACAATTTCATAATTGTTTTTACAATGTTCACTTTTATGAAACTGTCAAGTTACATAATTTATTATGTCATATGTAAGTAATCAGCATATTACAAAAAAAGATCAAAACTTTTTTATTTGATGTACTTACTTTCTACATCATTGAGTTGCTACGATAATGTTTAGGCATCATTTGATTTTTTTTTTCTTATAATTTGACTAAAATGTGTGCATGATGTACATTATTTTTCTTGAAACTCACAACAGATATAACAATTCCTGCTTTACCTTATCTAACTTTACTTGGAGAACATGTTGCAATAGATCTTCTGTAGCTTTTGTTTCACCATCTTCTTATTTTTCTTCTTACTCACCATTATAATTTATTGTAATAAAAATATTTTCATGGGTAAAAGTTTGAGCAAATATCATATTGTTATGAATTTCAAAATCAATATTTTCTCAATAATGTGATTTTTTTCTGTAAGGGAAAAAAAAAGTACAATTATTGTTGTGATAGAAATGTTTTGTAAAGTCTTTATTTGTCATTGAAAGTGTTTGTTATGGACACTTGTTTGTATAATATGTATGTATATATATACAGAACATAAGCTGATAAGAGAATAATACACAATTCTGTAATTTTTTCCTATATATAACTAGGGTCCAGCTTGTCTCAAGTTGAGATCAAGACTGGACCCGTCGAGTCTGGCCCATGGGGCCCATTGTTTGGGCCCGTTTTGATAATCCAAACCGTTTAATGTGTAGAACTCGTCGAGTACTATATGCCTGTAAAAAATCACGTTGATCGGATAACAAATCAGTTTTGTATAAAAAAAAATAGACGGTGAAAAAATTAACGGTTGATAAAAAACTGTTTTGTTCACATAGCTATCGATATCCGATCAACGTGATTTTTTACAGGCATATAGTACTCGACAAGTTCTCCACATTGAACGGTTCAAATTATCAAAACGGGACCCGTGGTGGGCCCTCACGGGCCCAACAGCACGGTCCAGTCCGATCTTGGACTGGACCAAAGCCACTGCCATATAACTATATTACTAAAGCAGTACATGTTAGAAAATTAAAGTATCTAATGGTAATATAGCATTACAGATTGACAATATATGAATACAGTAACATATATAAATTTACATTTATATTTTGTTTTATATATTTATATATGTAGACACTGATATATATAAAATATCACAAAATTAATATGAGAAATCTTTTGCAACAATATAATACAGGTAACAATGAGAAATTAATTATTCAAAATTAAATAGTTGGTCATAATATAGATGTTTAGTATCACATATTTGTATATATGCACTATTTTTTAATTATATTATTAAATTCACATAAAAATTAAAAGGAATTTGTGAATAATTTGTGTAAAATTAGAAATTAGTGAAGAAAGATTTTTTTTAAAAAAAAAGTAGAGAAGTTTATAGTGTTTGATTTGGTTTGATTTTTCAAAATTTTGTTTTGAATTTTTTGGTTTTCATGTTTTTTTTTTTTGGTCTTTAACATTATTTTTTTTAATAACCTTTTTATTCTCTTTTTAAATTCACTTAATTTAATACTTCTTTTTATTTTTAAATTTTACTTTTATATTTAGATTCATTTAATCTAAATACACTTAGAAAATAATTTTTGTGTATTATATTTTACTTTTATATTTAGATTCTCCGTTTGACCCGTCATTCACCAGAATGACAGTCCAACCCAGTAACGGACTGAACCAGAAACCAGCACATGAATAGAGGTCACTCGAGCATACTAAAAATAGGGCAACACCCAGACATGGTAGACCCCACCACCTCCAGTGACCCAAAGCACAAACACTACTGCCAAACAACCCTGGGCACAACACGACCGCCATAAAACCAACTTCGACTTTGTCACTTCATCGGAAAAGGCGTCCGTGAGCACCACAACAAGTCAGAGACCATGGCGACAAATCTCGACCCCTTATGGGGAACCTTCGCTCCAGTTACCGGATTGCAAAGAGCAGTCCCACCAACACACCAAAGAACGCACCAACGAAGAGCAGACCCCGACAAAGGGCACCGCTGACCCACGGTGATTTGACCATCGGGGGTTGACAGGTGGCATGCCGGCGAGACAACTTGGGATGAACCCCATTCTCACAATGTTAGAAATTGGGCGCCCATGTGGCATGACCCTCTTGAACCTTTTGAACCTGAACCTTTTGAACCTTATCCATGTAAGTTTGAATTTGAATTCAAAACTTATTTGGATAACCATTCAGGATATCTATATCTATCATATCAATAGATATGGATAGATGGATAGATAGATATTGGTTATATATCAGATTATATGGTTAATCTTTGATATATCATATACATATATCATATACGTTATGTGGTTTTAACCCATAACCTTTTCCCCAGACTCTCTCTCTGACTTTCTCCCATTAAACAATGATCAAGGCATTTTGCACTGTGACTTGTGTGGGTGATACTCATTTTGTAGTATCACTCCACTGCTGAGTTCGTTGTTCAGATTCTAGAAGCACGTGGTTTACCCGCGAGATTCTATCACCTAAAGGTATGATCTAAATGTTTTTTCCCGCTGCGTTTTATACTTTATGATTTACATTGGTATCAGAGCCAATATGGGTATTTTCGTGCTCATTTTTATGCATTAAAATATGTGTATATTTTTATATAAATATATACACACGGTATATGCGTAAAATACCTCCTTTTTATGTTCATTAAATGTAATTTTTAATGCCATAAATGATTTTGTTGTGAAAAATGGAGTCCGACAGTAGCAAAATTAGACCAGAAAACACCCCGGAAGGTGGTGCGTATGACACACGTGCTATGTGACGCCGCACAGTAGATCAACGTGCCGCCACGCGCTAGGCACGCTTCCATGTATTTGTCGGCGCCGCTTCCACTGTAGCGTTGAACATGACGCCGAGCAGCGCCGCGTGCCTGACCACTCGCGCGCCATGCGCCGCGCCGCCTCGCGCTGAGTTGCGCTGCGTTGAGCGGCGACGATTCTAGCCAAGCCATTTTTTCCTCGCTGGCTTGCCTCTAAGGCTCTGTTTGTTCTGTTTTAAATTCTGAATCGCGTTAAATGGTCATAGTTAATTCGTTATAGCTTTGTTTTAAGCGTGGTTGGTACCGTTAGACTCAGAATTAAATTTTATATATTTTGTAAAATTTTCAAAATTTTATGAAAATAAAAAATATTTTTCCTGAAATAATAATTCATTATTTCTGCTTTAAAATACATCTGGTGTTGCATGTTTAAGTTTTTGGGGCTGAATTTTTTATTGTGGACTACTATTATAGTTTATTATTTACTGGTCTGGTTATTGCATTTTACCAGATTCTGGAATATTTATTTCTAATTTATGAGTGTTTATTAGTTATTTAAAATTCCAGAAAATACCAGAAAATTCTAGAAAATTTTCAGAAGTAATATACTTTCTGTTATGGCATAACTTAAATATTAAATACAACATATTATTATTTTTTGCCTAGAGTTTCTAATATGTTGTAATTAGAATCGCATGATTAATTGTTATTTGTTTAAATTCCATTATTAATTGAGACATAGCATGAGTTGGTTGTGAATCTACATTATGATGCTATTGTATGGAATTAGAATTTTTTATCATGCTTTTAGACATGCCATAGCTAGTGGGAGGTTATTCGGTTGAGAGAAATCTTTGTAGATTAACTCCCGCAAACCAATATTTTGCGCATAAATTAAATTAAATTTTAGATAATTGTCACCTGTGGCGCAAGAGATGATTACGAGCATAGCGGATTTTTGATCTTGCGACTTGTGTAATATTATCACTATTTAATTTAGATTTTTGCGGCAAAATTATATTATGCTAATCAAATTAATCCCAATGCGAATTTCTCTCTAAATTGACTTAGCTTATAGAAGTTAATTTGGTTGACCTAGACTTAGTAGAGATGTTCAAATGTGAACATTGTAATCCTATTCTTTAGATGAGCAAAAGTCTTGGAGACTTTAGGTTAGACCTTAATTGAGCCAAAGTAAGGAAACATGAATCAAAGTCGCCGTAGTTTTGTTGCCTTATTTGGCATAATAAAAACTAATGTGTGCGCTATGGTTAGCGGCACGCTACGTAGTTTTGGTTTGCGAGTTTTTAAGTTATGAAATTAGTAAGCCCTCAATAGATCCTCTATGATCTTGACTATTGAGCTGAGCGGATTGACTTTGTAATTTGACTTGTAATGATGTTGCATCATTGGATGAAGTAACATTCAAGAGTCACGTCATTCAAGAAATGCGAGCTTAAATGAATTAGTCATTAAGTGTAAGACGAGTAGCCAATATGAGCAGTGTTTTTGCTTTCTACCCAATTATTGGGAGTGGATGGAGCAAAATTTCATGCACTATAATAGTATGCATTGAAGTATCACTTGAAGTTAAAAGATTAGCGCTTGGTAGCAGCAAAATCTATTAATACTAAGTGAAAAGATTAGCGCCAAGTGGCTGGAAAATCTATTAGCATTGCCAACTTATCTAAGTCTGGACACTTACTGTTTCCACACTTGAGTGTGAGACATGAGGAGGTGCTTTTTTGTATAATTCCTTAACTAGGCTAACGTTTTGAATAACGTTTACTACTAAGCGCAAACATTGCAGCATAGTAATGAAAAGGTCAAGGCCGACAAGGTTGTTATGACTCTAAGAATTTGACGCATGGCTTGTGAGAGCATTGTGTTGAATTAGACTCTTTAGCATAATTCGCGCTTAAGTTACTTCAGGAGCTGTCATAGTTGATAGCGTATTCTCTCCTTCTTGTGGATAGTAGAATTAATTGCAAGTAACTATGAAGCGAGAACCAGAGATGGCAAGAGTAGTATCGTCATCTTTCAACTAGATGCATTAAAGTGTATGGAGAATAAAATTAACTTGAAGGTGCAGGGGATTAGCACTTGCTAGTTAAATTTGCGACTTAGGCGCACTTGATATCTCCATGACATCCTTTTATGATCTAGTGAATATGAATTAGTTGTGAGTCATTACCTAGTTGGGCCTAAACCTTTAAAACTTGTCTTCAAAAACTCACACATTAGAATGATTGGAATTAGTTTATGACATTGGTCATGAACCGGTGGCTTATTATACTTAATCACATTAATGAGAAGATGGATGGATGTTTTGAGTAGGCCCTTTTGGGCCCACTCGCTTGCAACATCCTGCTCTCATATGAATGTGTAGCTTTGTTCGCAATGGTTGCGCACAAGTAAGTAGGAAAGCCGTATAAGGTCATTTGTATTGGCGCATTTAGTCTACTATGATATTTGTGACTAGAAATGTGTAAGGGTATGATAGCTAAGCCTCAATCTCGACACATTTATAGATTACGATATGCATCTGAGTCAAGACTATTCGATCTCCCATAAGTCAAAAGTTTTGAGATGATTTTTGACATTGCACATATGAGGTTGAGATCAATTAGATAAACAGCTTTCGTGCTTTTAGTTTTGACCAAGGTGGCGAGTATCTATTTGAGTTATTTTAGAAAACTTTGTGAAGAGAAATGGATGCTTAGAAAATTGATTATTCCTAATACTCAACAACATAATGGTGTAGTAGAGATAAGGAATTAAGTATTGTTAATGTTAGGTGGATAATGGCGCAAAATGTTTCCTAATTGGGAATTGCACTAATTTGTTGCCTATATCCCTAACTAAGTGCCCTCCATATCAGTTTTTACACTCCATTTGAGTAATGGGTTAGTAGAGAGCCATCTATGGGTGATCTGTAACCGTTAAGCAGCTTATCTTTATTTTACTTCTCATAAGGTTGTGAAGTTATGACCTAGGGTTCTATAGCGCATTATTGTATGCTGCCTTGTAAACACATAGGGTCGTGTGGTGCATTATTGTATGTGGTCATGTAAACCTTCCGGGACATATGCATATAGGTAAGCAGCTTTGTGGGAGTGTAACTAAGTCACATAAAGTTTTCTTAGTAAAGGTGACGTGAATAGAGTTTTGGAACTCTATAAGATAGAGAATTCTGAGCATAGCGCTTTATGTAGCCTAGTTGAGAATGGAAAGAAATTTCCAATATCCTAGGGACAGTGGGAGCGATATGCCTACTAATGGATTAATCCATTAGAGAAGAATACTCTACATTCTTAGTTGCGTGGTAGCGAATGTGAAAATTTTCCACGTCATCACTGAGTGATTGAGAGGGAAACATTCATGACTGCTCCGCAATATGATAAAGAGCCTAGGATAATGCCAAAGGCTCTAGTCCCCTATTTTTCGAAAGTGGATTAACGTTGCGCAGTTTAAGACAAAGTCTTTGAGGATTAACAATTTCTATAATTTGGTTGACTTTCTATTATGAGGCGAAACTATTCTGAGGTTATACGTAATTTAGATAGTCATTGTTGAGGCATAAGGCTCACTAGATACCGAAAAGTCGCACCATTAAGGAAAGTGTAGACCATGAGAAAACTTCCTCCTGGGGAGTGAGGTTATTTTGACTTAGGCTATGATTGACATAAGTTCGGAACATTGATTTGTGGACATTGTGATCCAACTTTCTCGTTAGAGAATTGGATAAGTAGATCCGTAGGGATTTACATTCTGCTTTTATGGTGAAAAGTTAGAAGCGCAAAAAGGTTGCTAGTTCCAATAAAGCTTTTACAGCCTAAAACAATTATCCAAATAGTGGTTCTTAGATTTCGTCAAGCCATGATAGGCCAGGGATGATCGATGAAGACCATTGAGGCATGATCAATGGTCCAAAAGAAGTTTTTTCTTACTTAGTCATTATGAGCCAGGAATTTATAAGGTTGTCGCCACCTAGGGTGGGCAGTCCTCTATGTAGATATGATGGACATGGGTGATGTAATTTATATGCTCGGATGTACGATCCTTAGGGATTGTTTTAGGAAAATTCTCGGTTTGTCTTCGATGACTTACATAAGGAATATCCTAGAACGATTCTAGATGCAAAATTGCAAACCCATTGACTTACCTATCGGTAAAAGCCAGAGCCTTAGCTATTGAGTGAATCCTCGGATTGTCTTTGGGACAAACAGACGACCTATATTCCTTGATCTTTTCTTTGTTGTGGGAGCCTAAAGTACGCTATGTGGGCGTATTCAGCATGATAAGTGTTATCTTTGGTAAATGGTCAACTGAGTTGTTTAGACATTGGCCTTGCTCATTAGACTGTGGATAGAATGCTTTACTAGTAGTATATTAATTTACTCCTGGTAAGATTCAATACGCTAGTTGGGCGCATCTGCGCTAGTTGGGCGCATTAAGAATGAACGCAAATTGGTCACCAAAATATCTTTAGAGAGGTAATTGCGCAAGAGGTAGTGATCTTAAACCACTTCATGTGAGGCGCAAATGGTGGATTCCGTTGTATATGCTTATCGCAAGAGGTGCTGATAAGGCTTATGCTTGGAATCTAGAATTGCGCAGACTGTGGTTGTGTTTTTTAATATCGATCACTTATTTGTTATGAGATGATGGGATGTTGACACTATTATGGTTTGTGTCATAATGATTAGCAGATGATGATGTCAGCAGGCAAGATTAGCTCACTCACACGAGCAATCACCTTTGGCGCTTGGGAGCGAGCAAGGATGAGACTAGTGGTTTATTTTTATTTAGAGCCAAGAGAGGCTTAAATCATCCACTATGTACGTCGCCTTGGTTACAACCAAGATGAGGTCGTGTTAAGGACCAAACATGGATGTTAGTACCCACTTTCCACGTTGTGCTTGTTATGATTAGCTAAATGCGAGATCTCATTTGGCGCTTGGAAGGTGAGCAAATAGAGAATTTGGGTTAGGCGCTAGAAAGCGACTAGACTAAGATCTATACGGTGTATCGAGTATGACGTCACTCTTTTGGAAGAGTTACTCCACCGTAACATGTATTCATACTACATGTGTTTGGCGACCGAGTGATGAGGTGAGAGAATGGATCCCTGTTTCCTCACCGTGTTAGTTTTACGTGTCATTATTGATATGACTTCCATTTATGTACCCTTTTGTGACTTTTGACTATGTCATAAGGTAAGGGGTTGATGTTCTGCTACTTTGGTATGTTGTCTGCGGTCATGTATGATTCAGCCTTAAGGGATATCACTGGGAAAGCAGTCAATCCTAAACTAAATGGCATAAGGGCAAAGGGAAGATCATCTAGTATTACACTACTGTTGTATATTCACTGCCGGCAACTCACATCGCTCTGTATGAGAGGCAGATTGAGTGTGAATATATTGCAAGAATTGAGAGGGTCAAACATGCTCTTTTTTGAGGGATTAGAGATGTTTTTTGGACCAGTGTAATTAGATGGGTCTGGGGTATATGAGACACTATTTCTGTTCTTTTTGGGTTGATGTCTCTATGCTGGCTCATTTTGAGTTTCTAGTATAGAGCTCCCATATGCAGATGTTCTTAGCAGTCGCACGGTGCATTGGCTAGTATGAGATTGTTCATTTTTTGGGAGATTGAGATAGAGATGTGGCAGTGTCATGCCAACTCATGTGCGAGTGAGAGATGTTAGAAATTGGGTGCCCATGTGGCATGACCCTCTTGAACCTTTTGAACCTGAACCTTTTGAACCTTATCCATGTAAGTTTGAATTTGAATTCAAAACTTATTTGGATAACCATTCAGGATATCTATATCTATCATATCAATAGATATGGATAGATGGATAGATAGATATTGGTTATATATCAAATTATATGGTTAATCTTTGATATATCATATATGTATATCATATACGTTATGTGGTTTTAACCCATAACCTTTTTCCCAGACTCTCTCTCTGACTCTCTCCCATTAAACAACGATCAAGGCATTTTGCACTGTGACTTGTGTGGGTGATACTCATTTTGTAGTATCACTCCACTGCTGGGTTCATTGTTCAGATTCTGGAAGCACGTGATTTACCCGCGAGATTCTATCACCTAAAGGTATGAACTAAATGTTTTTTCCCGCTGCGTTTTATACTTTATGATTTACATCCATGGCTAACCGCAACTGGAGGCTAAGTAATTGGGACAAGGAAGTAACCCAGAGTAACCAGAGAACTCCCAAGCAAACTAGGACTTCAAAACAAGAATCAGCACCACCCCTAACTGGAGCTTAACAGACCTTAATATAGGCTCCCTCACCGTCAGCTCATGGGTAGAAGAGCTAAACAACTGGCCGAAAAAGCACCAGACCTTCTTCACCATGATACACCAATCGGTGCATTTGGTGTTTTTGATTTTGTCAAGTTTTACCCATCTTTTCTTCGTGTCTTCTATTTTGAAGTAGAGATTTCTTTGACTTTTTTACATGATTTTTAGCCTAGTTATTTGCTCTTGAAAAAGGTTATTGATTTGGGAATTTTTGGTAAAACCTAGGATTTTGGTTTAAAATCAAAAGAGGGGTTTTCCAAATTGATTCTTGAAAATGGTTGTGGGAACATGGTTTTGGATGAGTTGTGTTGAAATAATGGAAATATTTTCTTAGAATTGATTTTTGTAAGAAAATGGGATTTTGCCATAAGCTTGGATATTTGGAATTGTAAAAGGAAATGAAAAGATGATGTTGGATATTGTAAAATCGGAAAAATGGTTATGTTGATGACAATGGTGGAGATGTAAATGTAGTATCACTCCCATAGTAATTGATGAAATTGTATCTTTGATTGAAATTTTATCTATTGAATAGAAATATCTGTTATGGGCTATCTATGGAGAATAGTTTTGATTGTTGTAGACCTTGCATGAGGATTAGGTTGAATTGAAACTAATTTCTCATCCATTATTCATTGGGCATCATTACACATTGAACATTGTAAATGTATTGGTTTTTAGGAAAAAAAAGGTAAATACTTTGGTGAATCTGGTTAGGAAGTGTAGTTGTGGTTATGATGTTGGCCTGTGTGTCCTTGGTGAAAGTTTAAAAACTCGAGCGGTTAGGTACCGATCCTTCTAGTAAATACCAGCAAAATGACTATTGTAGTACTTGTATAGCCTACTAGCAGACACGTACCTAGAGATTCCCAATTTTTGTATCCACCACCTTGTTTTTTTTATATAAAATGATTATTTTCATGAATTGATTTATAATCTGACATTGCATTGTTTTTGAAATGAAAAATGAAAAATGTTTGACAAATGGCATACATGTGCATTCACCTTATAATTTTGCTAAGATTCATATACTGTGTTAGAGTATCTCTACTGGGTTGTGACTCACCCTATGTAGAAAACAACTTCCAAGTGCTGATGATATGCCTCCACTAAGGACGTAGCTTGGGAGGACTTGGAGCTTAAGGCTTCATTTTTGGTGCTTGATGTAATTATTTTTGTTTAAGCCTAAGGCTTAACGCTCACACATCCCATCTCTTTTTCCCAATTCAATGCACAATTGTAATCACAACAATAGAATAAGAAACATGATATTCAAGTAAGCAATAAAAGGATTACAACGTTTGCTGTTAGTAGTCTAGAAATCCCCCAAAGAGATTTCATCCTCCTAACCACAAGAATCAAACTCGGATTATTTGGTATGCCCCCTCTTTCATTACTTTGCAAAACTTGCCCTAGATGCTTACCAATGGTTACATAATGCATAGCACCAACCGAGGACCTCAAAACAGAAGGTAAAATAAGGGCCTTGTCCATTCCCTCCTCACACCAAACACCTAGTGTGAGAACTCAAATATACAAATCAAGTAAATAATTAAATAATAATAATAATATTACAATCTCAAATATTTTGATGGTGAATCCTAAGTGCAAATTAAATATTTGGAGGGTCTTTTAATTAATTTTAAAACCTAAAATAAATTTATGTTGAAAGTCTTTAATTTAGAGGCAAGATTTATTATTAAAAAAAAAAAAAATTAGAATAGAGGGTGTGACTTGAACTCTAGACCACAAGGTTAATAAATAAGGCTCTTACCATTTGAGTTGCATATAACTTATACATATATTTTGTATATTTATCTATTTATTTGACCTATACATGCTTTAGGTGTACCCAACCACTAGTATAAAATAAAATAAAAACAAAACCTTACTCTCTTATTTGTTCACCACTAATATAGCAGCTGCCGTGAGAAGGAAGAGAGAGAGAGAGAGAGAGAGAGAGAGAGAGAGAGAGAAGGGATGCTTCTGAAGGAGATTGAAGGATAAAGGAGTCAGATTATTTAAAGTGTGTGGGTAACCCTAAACTCTCATATTATTGAACTAGCAGATGTGAAGAGGAGATAGGAGCAGTTTTGGTGAAAATTGAAGAATTAGTTTGGTGCTTGAATAACTCCATCTCTAAGGTAGAAACCAATATTTTGTGAATATAGTTATTTTGTATATATGTTTCTGTGCATTCATTGGAAGAAGAAGGAATGAAAACTTAACTGATTAGGTGGCTTGAATATCTATTAGGTTAATAGTTGGTGTAAAATAGTGTAATGGGTATAGTGGAGGTATGAAGAATAAGTATATGGCATGGGTTATATTCAATGAGTGTTTGTGCTTGAAATGGTGGACTTTGTGAGTGAAACGTGGGTTAGGTAGGAATACTTGGCCACCACTATCTGATTAGGTGGCTTGAATATCTATCAGGTTAATAGTTGGTGTAAAATAGTGTAATGGGTATAGTGGATGTATGAAGAACAAGTATATGGCGTGGGTTATATTCAATGAGTGTTTGTGCTTGAAATGGTGGACTTTGTGAGTGAAACGTGGGTTAGGTAGGAATACTTGGCCACCACTATTTGTGAATATCATGTTTCTTTTATGTAGTTTGAGGAATTAAATGGGTACATAAAGTTGAGGGTACAATCTATGAGTACGAAATTCTGCACTTAATCACAAACTTTAAAAATCAAGAAATCATATCAAACGGATGAATTTTAAATTGAAATTTTTACAGTAGATTAATTACATATTGAATTGCATATCTGAATTTTCTCATAATTTTTTGGAGTCAAAATCCATATAAATTGATGTGTTCAAATTTGTCCAGAAAACTGGTTTAA
The DNA here is from genome assembly GCA_025200525.1 of Camellia lanceoleosa. NCBI lineage: Eukaryota > Viridiplantae > Streptophyta > Magnoliopsida > Ericales > Theaceae > Camellia > Camellia lanceoleosa. The sequence continues at coordinate 94,516,570 of CM045768.1, forward strand.
ACAGTAAATTCAAGAGTGTTGTTCTCTTTGGCTATAAATTCGAAAATTATCAAATCAGCGTCATTAGAACCGGTTACGAGTCTAGTTTCTTATATTTTTGGCCTTGCGTTGATTGCTTCTGTATACTAAGAGAACCATTAATTTATTTAAAGTGCTGCAGAAAACAACCTGTTTGGGCATAATTAATTGTAAATAATTATTTTGATAAGCAAATCAAGTAAAACCAATTGGGTTTGAAACTCAGGATATAATAGTTGATATCTGAAGGGTTTTGGAATTTTTCGAATGGTGTAGAGTGGGTTTTTAATTTTCAGAGTTAGTGAATAGTTCGGGAAAACCTATCAAAAATTCTATTTTATCTCAAAGTCACATTTAATCAAGTTTCGACCGGAACCCATGTCTTGGGTGATTTTAGACCTTAAAGAACATGAATTTAGGTAATATTTAAAAGTAATGGTGAGTTGGGTTGAGTCGTGTTGGTGCGCTTTAGTTGAGGTTGCTTAGTTCCTATTCTTTAGTATTTTTAAATTAGTAGTGACGTGTAGTTTTTATACTTGGTTCAGGGCACTAGTCGGACTTTTATACTCTATTCGAGGATTACATTATTTCGTTTCCAGATGAGTAATTTCATGCTACATATTTTTATAAATGTTCCTCTACCCTGAACTGTTGGAAAATTAAATTGTTGTTTCATGACTAAACTGTTTTGATAAATTATTATATTATCAATGGAATCAAATTATTTCTGAAACATGTGTGAACTTGGAATACTGTAAACTACTTGTTTTGGTCTCATGTTTATAATGATGAACTACCATGTTTTGCGAAACTGATATATATTGATTATTGGGACCATATGTATATTTAGTCCAGGGAAATTATTCCACTGTGTGTGGTGACTCTGGCCACTAGGGAACAGATCTGGGTTGGGCCGTGATGACTTTAGTGCTCAACGATTGTAAGGAAAAGACCAAGGTTAAGCTGGGTGACCTTCAATCAGATTGTCTTAGAGAAAAGGCCCAGGTTGCCACCCTGAGGATGACTCTTAGTTCAGTATTGGATCCGACGGGGCTTATAGCCTTAAGAATTGTGTGGCATATTATTTGTTTTTTTTCTTGTTACCCAGAAAATTATTGGTGTTCATGTTGTAATCTTTTTTAAGTAGAAAATGTCATTTATCATGTTCTTGAGAGACATGAGTATTTTAACTATTGAACTGTGGAACCTTCTTTTTAAAACAAATTGTCTTTACCAAACTGTATGCCAATCTAGTTTCTGTGATATATATATATATATATATCTTATTTTGGAATTGAACCCTGTTTTCAAAACTGTATTTATTATCCATGCTACTACTCACTGAGCTATCAGCTGACTTAGTTGTTTATCATTTCCAGGTGTTAGAAGGACTTAGAGTGGACTCATGGCATAGCGGGGACTCAATTACATGGACCTCTAGGGCATTCATTTTATTTGTTTTAGGTTGTTATGTCGGGTTTTGTGCATACATTGTGGTTTTGTTTTATTTAGAATTATTTTATTTTGTGGGCAGTTTGTGTCCCATTTAGTAGATATATATTTTTAGGAAGTTGGTTATGGCTTGTTTTGCACTTGTGGCATGTTGTTGGATTGAGTTTTGATTTATTTATTTCTGGGCTATCATCACATTTATTCTTTATGGTTTTGGGTTCATGTTTAGGCTTACGTGTGCCTTGGGCTAAGTCCCTGTGGGCCACAGTTGGTCATACCTGGGTTTGGGGTGTGACACCTAGGGTCTGAATACAACCGATCCGTTCAAGGGTTCCGAAACACCTCTTGTGCAAGCCTTTACTTTCAATAGGGAACATGACCCGCCAACAAAATCAATTCAAATAAAACATTTCCTCACAAAATTATCCAAAAGATGGAACCCCAATTACCAACCCAATTAAGTTCTCTGTTGAGTTAGATGTCTAAAATTTAAGTTAGAACAATTTATCAAAACAATAATATCCACATAAGCATGAACATCATCAAGAACTATGGTAAGAAACATAAATATAATGTGTAAATATCATACCAAGTCATGAACAAGTGATAGTAAGCATATCCATGAAATTAAGAACATAAGTTCATTAACAAAGTAAATTTCCAGCCTTGGTACACCTTTAAGATTGCAATTAAAGAGACACTTTTAGATTTTTCCTAGACTTGGCCTTCCTATGGTTTGTAGGTAATTTTATCTAGTTTTCAGAAAATCTTTTATAATTTTCATAGCTTTCCTAGATGTTTAGTTATTTAAGAAATACTACAGCGCTGTTCAGATTCATCGATTGTTACGAAAATAGGGTTTTCTCTCAAATCATTCATTCTTTTTCGATGAAACTTTTTTTTCCATGAAATCTAACACTTAGAGGAAGGTTTTGAAATAAAAATTACATTAAGGATATGTTTCTACATTTTTCTGGAATTTTCGCAAGTTGGTTGAAAAACTGGTTCTTTGAGCAAAAAACTTGAAATAAGAGAAAAAAAATAAGAAAAGAGGATAACCATGGATAATTTTTCCCTCATTTTGTGATGAAAACATGATAAATAATATATATTAAACTAAAATATTTGAATTGAAGGTGTGCCTTTGGAAATTATGCGAAATTGGTGTAGAAAAAATAGTTTTGTACCGATTAAGGGAAAACACAAGTAAGGGTGGAATAAGGCTCAATTCTTTTCATTTTTAACACAAAAACACCATTATATTACTTCTGAAAATATTATTTAGAACCTCTAAGAACATGTATTTAAAAAATGAAATAGAAGGAAGGGCTGTAATGTAGCTTCCTTGTTGCTTAGATAAGAAGTTTGCACTATTCTTCTTTCTTGTTTCTTTTTCTCCACCACCCAACTTTCTCTCTTCATTTTTATTTTATTTTTTATTTTTTTCCCTCTCTAGCCGTGGGTAGGGTGTGGGAGAGAGAAAAAAAGAAGAAGAAATATACTATCTCTATAAATAACTTTCTCTATAAATATACTATCTCCAATTCATAAAAAAGAAATAACTTTCTCTATAAATATACTATCCATCCTCATTTGTTGGACTCAAGAAAAATGTAAGGGCTAAAGTCTTAATTTATGAATTGAAACATTTAATTAAGTGTAGTATTCAATTTAATTAAAATTTGGAAATTTAATTCGGTTAAAATTTCTTTGTTTTGAATTAAACAGTGAATTGTACTAAGAACCGAAAACCTAGTTTTGTGTGGAAGATATAATTAGAAAATTAATTTGATTATTATTAGGGTTTTAGAAATGGCTCCTAAGTTCTCACGTTCAATTTAGGGTTTGCAAGTTTTCGGTTAGTGCACGTTTTCGACTCTAGAGTTAAAATTATAATTAATTAAGAAATTGAGGGACTACAATGAAATAATTTAAAAGTGAGGGTTAAAGAAAATATTACGAAGATTAGGGGCCTCATATTTTTTTACTAGGGCCAAAGGGAAAAACATAAGGATAAGTTGTGAATTGTTCCATTATTGTAATATAAATATATTAGACTTGATATTAAAATGAAATATTTATAAGGCCTATTGAAAATTTATTATTAAAAAAAAAAAAAACCACTAGCTTAAATTAATAGCAGATTCTTAAAAAGTTAGTATTTTGCATTATTCTCAACATTCGTTACCTTATGTGTGTAACTCACTACTAAAAATTCTAAAAAATATATTTTTCATAAACGTGTCCTAACCGTACCCGTAGGCTATTTTTTCAAGTTTTGTTCTATCGCCGTATCCGTATCCGTATCTGTATCTGTATCTGTATCGTATCGTATCGTATCGTATTCGTATCCATGCTTCCCAGATACCATACCAAATTCTCATTCCTGTTCTTATACTAGAAGTATCACATTTAACATGGGAAGGTAAGGGGGATAGCAAATGAGGACGTTACCCATAAAACATAGTCAAGGCGTTACAATCAAAGAATATTTGTTGTAGAATGCTCAAACTTCCTTCACGTGCCCCCTTTTCGAAGAGGGTGCAAATTAGGTCTTGCTACTACAGTTCCGACTCTTGTCATGGTTCTGAATCTAATCTCACAAAATGCAATGTAAGACTGATAAATCACCAAAGAGTCCAATCCGGCAAATCATTTTGGAAAACTGATTCAAATAATGCCAAAATTGGACTGCTTTGCCAGATTATAGAGTCGCCATCTAAATATTTTGTTTTGGGAAATTTAGGAAACCCTAACTTGTGCCAAAGGCCACGCGTCCGTCATCACCAAAGTTGCCTCGGCTCGAGAACTTGGGTACGAGGGGGGAAAGTCATGAAATGAGCACTCCCGCTTGCCCGATCAAAGGATTGGCCTCTACTAAGTATGATATATTATTTTATAAACCTCATATGTTCTTATCTGGTTATTAATCTAACATTACTATGTGATGCGCGTAGCATACAAGTATAGACTAAGTCGCAAGACTTAGAGCAAAACAATTCATGTTTGTTTTTGAAAATGGTTTGAAAATGCCACTCTCATGGTGGGCTAAAACGTGGTTTTGCCATCTCACAAGATGGGCTTAAAACATGATTTTGCCACTTCGCAAAGTGGGCTTTAAAACTCACAATTGATGAAATCTTCCAATTCAAGTAACGAAGCCTTCATCCACAGGCATTCATGCAGTTAAGCATATAAGCACATAGCCTCATGGCAAGCATGCTAACATGGCAACACTCACACTCGTGCAAGGATGCTAAAGCGTAAACACTTACAGTGTACTTTAAGCCAAAATAGAAAACTAGTTAGAAATATGCATAATCCTAACTATGTTAAGTGCCTAATGCAACGCATGCAAATAATGCAACACTGTGATACATGTATTCAAAGATGGCATATGAATGCAACACTGTGATACATGTATTCAAAGAAGTATTGAAACACGATGTAGTTTGCATGATGCGCCGATCCCGGTGCATGCAAGACAAATAAATGATGCACCCATGCAAGCATAAGGTATGCTAATTGAAAATATGCCCTAATCTAACCATCAAAAGTAGTTAAATAAAAGGGAGAAAGACGTGGGGTTGGAAGACATTCACACACACACGCACACTTATTACAACATTTTACCCTCTTGACGGAGGGTGCGAATGAATAAAACCTAAGCTACTCTAAGCTAAGCTAATCAACTAATCTAATTAAGCTAATTAGACTAATTATTACAAACCAATGAAATAACTAGCAAACTACTTACTAATTATTACAACACTTTAACTAATTAACAAATTAATTAAACTACAAATCTATGCTAACTAAGAAGTAAAGCATTAAACCATGTTGCCTCAGCTTTGCTTGGAAGATGAACATGCATGCACTTGGTTTTTCGCCCTGAAAAGCTCTCCGGTTTGCTCTTGAGAGGCTCTGTTTATAGGGTTTCTCCAAGAACTTGTTGCTGAATCTTACCAAATCATTGCTGGGGAGTGCACCAATGGCCTGTCGGCCATCTACTGGCCAAGGGTGAAACACTGCCAGCCATCAGTGAGGCACTACCAGCCACGGGTGTGCTGAAACACCAAACTGTAACAAAGCACAAAACAGAGGAAAATGGAGGGTTTTCCAGAGACATGTTTGTATTATGCCACTCCTTACCATCTCAAAACATCAAAGGAGTGGTACCATTGGGTCTAAGGCCACCAATCAAGCATTTTCAATGCGTGATGGCCAAGGATCCAACTTGTACACATTCAATAAATGCACAAAACAAAGACACAAGTCTATTACCTTATCATGAGAGATCAAAGGCAATGGAGACAAAGCGGATTGACTCACTTTCATCACTTTGAGTATGAAGTGGACCAATCCACCTTGTGTTCAATATAACGTCCGATTGAACACAATGCAATGCAAATACAACATGCTTATCTTGGTATGTTTTACTTGATTCAATTCTTGTTTACACATTTTAAGTTACCAAACCATTCTTTAATTGATTTGTCCAATGTGAAAGTCCTCTAATGAGAGGAAGGTCAATCAAAAGATGACTTTAGACATGAGAGAGACTCTGTCTTTGACTAGGAGGAACCCTCAACAGAGGGTTAAAGCCATTTAAGCACAAGCCTCAATCCCAAGCTTAAACACAAGTTTAAGACTAACCATCCCTCAAAACAAATAGAAAAATGAAGAAATGAGGGAGGTGGCAGAATTTCAGTGCTGAAATGGCATGAAACATAAGACTCTAACATGCAAACAACTCATGTACAACATGTTAAGAGACTTAAACATTAAAACTAGTGAAGAGCTTTACACTAGAACCATGCAATATCAAGCACAAAGGACCAAACCAGCTCTGGATAGAGCTTAAACATGCCAAAACAGTGGCTAAAATGAGCTGAGATGGTAGCATGAAAAGCAAGAAAAACATGCTCATGTATTGGCTCATAAACAAGGCATAAGGCATAACTCTCAAAAGCAATGAAATAGTGGAATATGTGAGAATGTAACAGAGTTAGAAGCACTGAAATGACATGCTAAATGATGATATATCATGTAAACATCACAAGAAAAGCATGCTAAGGGCCTCAAAACACAAAGCTAGTGAAGCTAACTACACTATAGCCATACAAGGCAAGCCTCAAAGGACCAAGACTACTTCAAAAAAAGTTTAAGCATGTCAAAGCAAGGCCAAAAACATGCTGGAGTGGAGCCAACACATGCTAGAATAATAGGTTAAAACATCAAGTATGTTAAGATAGTAAGCATGATTACACTACAAGTGTAAGAAGCAAGCAAGAAGTGACCCAAACACCCAAAAACAGAGTTATAACATGTTGAAATAAGGCCAAAAGCATGCTTGAAGTAAGCCACAAAAAGATAGAAATACATGCTCATATGTTAGGCCAACAACACATGCAAACAAAACACAAGGAAGGGAGGCCACCCCCTCGTATTTTGGACCTCAAAACCAAGTTTCTACCACTGAAAGACCTCTAAGTTTCAATGGTAGAAAGGCCAAACAAAGGGTGTTTCAAAAGTAAGAAAGGTGGCTAAAAAGGCTTTACAAGCCAAAGAGCCAAGGGGGGGAAACCACCCCCTAACCACATAAGACTTAAACCATCATTTTGAGACCTTAAAAACAGAGCTTTTTAGTGGCTAAAACCAGCTTCAAAGTAGCATGCAAAGGTGGCGAAGCAATGAACTAGAACAAAGCTTAAAAGAGGTAGATTCTTACCCTTGAAGCACAACACTAAAACAACAAGAAAATAGCCAAACTTTTGAGCCAAAACCACTTCAAAAAGCTCAAACAAGGCCTCCAAGAACCCCAACTCTAAGGTGAAGGTGTTAGGCTAAGGGTGGTAGTGCAAATATGTAGAGAAAGCACACTTTCACGCACAAAATGTAGAGAGAGATGATTCTAGAGAGAGAGAGAGAAAAATATATCTCAGCCAATTTTTCTAACCCTTTGCATGCATATAGATGAGCTCTATATATAGAAAATACAGAGGCTCCTTGTAAAGATCCAACCATCCACGTGCAAGCAGATGGGCTCACCTGTGCATACAACTATCAAAGTATCTGCAAAAATAACTACTGAAGCATTGGTGGCTGGTTGGCCATCAGTGATGGTTGGCAGTGGCTCATTGATGGTCGACAGGCCTCATCAATGGCCGGTAGGAATAAATGCATGGCCAACAGTGCACTTCAAGAAGTACACTAAAAGGACCAACACATGGTCCAAAAATGGGACAGAAAGGATACAGGGTTTGGAAAGATCAAACCTGTGGCGTTTTGCCGCGAAATTCGAGTACTTGACGAGCAATCAAACTTGTCATCGGATGTACCTGCAAGCACATCCAAGTCTTGAGGATGGTAAAAAATGGGGTGTCTACACCTGTGAGATTATCTCTCTATTTAGATGGGGTGATTTAGTGAGAAATGATAAGAAATGGTGAGGAAGAGAACTCTTTTCTCATGTTTGGTTCATAAGTGTAGACACCGCATTTTTAACTGCCCGTAAGGCTTGGGCGCTTTATTCCGAGCACTCGATGATGAAGGTTATGTTGTGTAAGTGGTTTGAATTCTCAATAAAGGAATTCGAATTTGAGCTCTAAATGATCCCGACCTTCCATACCCAAGATGTTTTTACCTCAGAAACCCATTTTTGAGCACTGTGCCAACCTGCATTGAGCCTAGAATTGAGAGGCAGGGAAGCCACATTGGGCACCAGCCGTGCCTCATTTGGGCCTGGCCGTGGTCATTGGGATCCGATCGTGCCTTTTGGGGAACAAACATTGTTTTGGGCGAGAATCCACTAGCTATCTATTTTTGAAGATATTTATGACCTATTTGCCTCAAATTCTATAAACACGAGCTCAGACCTTTGTTTTGAGGGTTAAAAAAATTTCAAAGAGTTAAAAAGATATTTAAAAGCTCATTCTTCTCTTGCAAGTTACCTTTGTGCTCTCATATCATCTTTGAACTATATATACACACCATATACACCATTAGAGCTTGGACTTGGAGTTGTGGTTGAGACTTTGGTGCCATAATTCAAGCTTGAGAGTGCTTTGGGATCAAGTTTGGTTTACAACAAGAGCATCCTCTTTACAAGAGGTATAAGCTTGCCACCTTCTTCCTTGCTTTCATTTCAATCTTTGTTCATTTTTTTCTTGTGTTTTCATACTGTTTTGGATCTATTCCAAGTGCTGAAACTTGAGGTTAAAGAGCTACCGAAGGTAGAAGGGCTAATCACCATTTCTCGAGCCTTATCCCATAGCTCATACCCTTTGTTTTTTTGACTCTTTTCTTTGATTTTAACACTGACTTTCATAGTTTTAAAAGGTTGAAAAATGTGATTTAGAAGTCCCAAAAGTGAAGGGGTTAACCACCCCTCCTTAGGCTTACTTACTAGCTTTGTGTCCTCTTATTTTTGCTCTTTTTTGTACTCTTTTTAAGATGGTTTTAGGTACTATTTTTTTTTAGTTTTAGGGGCTGTTTAAATCATTTAATTAGTTTGTGCTTTGAATATTATGTTTGTGGTGTTGTAAGTCCTCATGGATTTGGTGGTTTTAAGTCTTAGACACCGATTCATTTGAGTTGATAACTTTATTTATCTAGTTTGCATGTAATAGTCTCACTTTTGTAATAATCAACTTCGCATAATCATCTTTGCAACCTCACTCTATTCTTTGTTTATTTTGGTAAAAAGTCGAATCAAACAAAAGATTGATGTTTAAGGCATAAGAAAGAGACCTACCATGCTTAATGGTTTAATCTCTTTTGAGGTTCATTACCAAGGCATTACATCTCTCTTATGTTAAGCACGATCTCTTGTTTGATACCTCTCTTTATCACTTTTGGACTTAGTGAATGTAAACATCACATTTGGACAAAATGGAATAAAAGATAAAAAGTGGATAGGTAAGATGAAAAAGGCTAATAAAAATGGCTTAAAATTGGATTAAAACCTACATAAAGAGCTAATGAAATTGGTTGGATTTGGTCGGACGTTATATTGAATCCATCGCTTCTAGAGTCATCACATATCAATTTGTGATGTTTGATGATTCTTGAGACGTGTTTACCTCCCTTCTTGAATTAACTTCATAATAGGAAGGAGGTGTTGTTTGTCTTTTATTACATTCATTAACCTTTGGTCCTATCATGTCTAAAATCATCACGTAGTCAACTTGCGACCATTGATGGTTTGGGAACCGAACCCGCTTATCTCTTGAGTATATCCATGATAGAGAAGAGCAGAAAGGACAAACATGGCTTAGGAACACTCTGTTTGCACTATTTTCACCTCAGAGCACAAAAATAGTCTTTTGCAAAAAAATAGGGCATGGTCGGATTTGTTTTGGCCCGGCCGGGCCTCATTGTGGGTTAGTTGGGCTCCAAAGTTTGGTAAACAAAGCACTTTTGTTGAAACAGAGAGCAGTGGCTGAGGGTGAAGCAAAATAGTTTCCCATGAGGCAAACAGAGCAGTTTTTGAGGACTGTCTTCGTCGGCGCGCGTGGGATCCTTGTTCATTCTCATATTATTGTTGTAATAAATTAGATAGTTCTTCATTCATTCTTTATTTGGATTTGTAATAAGTAGTTAATTCGGACATTCATTCAACCCCTCCTGCGCGAGGACAAATATGTATAATTCGTGTATATCTTCCAACCCCTATTTCTTTCTCCTTTTTATTTCTTCGCTTACCGTGGTTGTATAGCATCATATTTTCTTTAGCATTTTCAATGACTCGTCTTTATTCATTTTGGATGCATAAAGGTTCGGTTCGTCATACTAATCAATGTCAATTTCAAATTCCTTACTCGAATATGTGCTTTATCACATGCCTTGAATTGACTCTCATCCCATGCTAGTAGCCGAGCCTATTAATTGCATGTTGTATGCGTTGCATTAGTCATGTTGCATTGTTTAGGATCATGCATTTTTTCTAACTATTTTCTTTCTTTTGGCTCACCTCAGATACTTGGGGTAAGCATTTTTGCTTTAGCATATTGCATGCGTGCGATTGTTGATATGTCGAGCATAATTACCATGAGGCTACGTGCTTATTTGAAAAAACTCTTTGAATGCCGTAGATGAAGGTTATTTTGCCTAAATTAGGACGACTTTGATTATTGTATACATGGACTCATTTTCTTTGAGTCACGTATTTCAAAAACTCTTTCAAAAATTGCATTGAAATCGAAGCATTCTAAATTAAGCAATGAGGTCTATATTTGTTTGACTTCACGTAGTAATGATAGCATAATAATCGGAACAAGAGAATATAATGTACATAAAAATCACATTATGATTAGTAGAGGCCGATCTTTGATCAGGTGAGTAGGGTCCTCAATTCATGACCTTCTACTCTCATACCTAAGTTCCTGAGCTGAGACACTTTGGTTATGACAGACAAGTGGCCTTTGGAACGAGTCACGAGGTTCCTGAATTTCTCAAAAATATTTAGGTGCTGATTCTAAAATCTGGCAATGCAGTCTATTTCTGGCATTCTTAATGATTAAAATGGATTTTTCAAAAAAATTTCGAATTTGGACTCTTTCGTGTTTTATCCGTTTCACATTGCACTTGTAAATCCAGATTTAGAACCACGAGAGTCCAAACTGTAGGGCTATCATATCTGAGGAGACTAAACCCCTCCAAGGAGCACGATAATCAAGCTACAGTTTGTGGCGACTCTGCTGGGGATTTAGAGAACTTGACTTGAAATTCATGATGTGAAATTTTATTTACATATGTATATATATATATGTTCATTGCATTTACATTTGCATTGTTACTCTAAGTCACTGTGTTTTCCATTTGCTATTCCTGGACTGCTTGCCGGAGGCTTGCCTAAAAAGCTTGCCAAAAGGTTGGCCAGTCGTGGGCTTTGCCATGTTGGAAACACAACCCTTGGATTTGGATTATCGCTATACCGCTTGATCCTCCTTTCACTTCTCCGTGTTAAGTGTGAAAGGTATATTAGGTAATATTGCCAAGGTACCCCTTTTGACCATTCGGCCTAGTTGCATATAATGACTATTCCAACTTAGGACAGGATGCCCACCTTTACACATGATTTTGTGAATCTACTTGCTTGAAGTAGTGAAACCCTAGATCATGTCAAAATCTAGGACAGGGTAACCTTCCCTCCTCATAGGGGTGTTTTGGCTCTTTTTTACCTAGTATGTGTTTTACAGTGAAACTGTACAGGAATGTTCATATCAGTGGTACGAGTTTATATTAGTTTTTAGGAGTAGATTTTAATGGGAAATATAGTCCTTTAGCTGTGATATATCTGTTGCAAATTGGGCTGGAGTGCTGTCTAATTTTTTATTATTGCTTTTCTTTCTTTTGCTAGGTAGTTTACAATCATAGCTTTAGATAGACCCGATATTCCCCAAATTTTGTCGACTCGCTTTGGCAGACTTTGCAAAATCTAAGATCTTGTTGACGGTCAGCCAATGTTAGTCTCTCTCCTACCGGTTACTTGGAGAAGAAGAAACAAGCAGTTATCATCACCAGCAGAGATCACTTAGTAGTCACTTGTCTGTTCTCACCTACTTAGCTCACCGATAACTAATTCTCCCAGACCTGCAATGGCACACAGTAGTCCAGAGGAGGTTGCTGCTATGATGGCAGCTTTTCAGAGGACCATAGATAACTTGAATCAGAGGATAGCCGCTTAGGATGAAACTATCGCTGAAATGCGACGCCCATCTACGACATCAGCATCTACTGTACATCCAATCCTGGCTGCCCAGACGAATCATGATCCACCTTCACCAGTTAAAATCCCTCAGGTCCAGATCTTCAAGAGATGTTGGCATAAGCTCCAACTTTCAGGCCTTTGGCATAGCCCCACAGGGGACTCATTCCCTTTGACATCAACGACATTGCTCCGACTATGATCAAAATCGCCAGGCTAGAAAAAGCCCTCAAAAAATCCTAAGGCTTCAATTCCATCATGGATATTGAAAACGGTTAGAGTGAGGCCTCGGTCAGATTTCCAGAAAAGTTCAAAATGCCTCACATCGATAGATTTGATGGTAGTAAAGATCTTGTTGTACATGTTCATCTTTTCTCAGATGTTCTAAGACCAATGGTCTAGACTCGAGCTCAAAAACTATTATTGTTTCGAAGAACTCTAGCGAACATGGCAGCTATCCGGTACACCAAACTGGAGGATTCCACTAAATGGAATTGGGAAGAACTATTTGAGGGGTTTGTTAACCAATACTCAGATAGAAGTAACAATCAGTGAACTGGAAGCGACCACTCAGAATCCTAAGAAACCCTACATCGACTTTGTTGCAAGATGGAGGGCAAAGGCAGCCAGAATGACGAATAGGCCCTCGGAAAGGGAACAAGTCTGGTTAGTAGTTCAAAACCTCGAGCTGGATATGTTACAAAGAATGATAGTAGCGTCGCTGTCCATATTTGCTGCCTTGCACGAGTTGGGGGTCCAAATTGAAAGCACATTTAAGAAAGGCATCATTTAGAGAACTAGTGAATTGGCAAAAATGCCATTTACCAGGAGTACCAATGCTAGCAATAACACTATTCCTCGGCCTGTCGAGGTTAGCACTGTCGCCACAGCGGCTAAAATGGATGATCCCTTTGTCGCTACACAACCCACCGGTCCAAACTGAAACCAAAGGATCTTTACCCCTCTTCACATGAGACCAACCCGTGCTCTTAAACTTCTAATGGAAAAGGGGCACCTCAAACCCCTCAACCCTCGACCTCTCATTGATCTTCTCGTACTTAGACACGATCCCACCCAATACTACCTTTTTCATCAACAGCACGGTCGCCCCACCGACCCTTGCTATCGCCTACGTCATGAGATCCAGGATCTCATTGACAATAAAATCATAGCCCCTCCCTTCAAACCAAATGTGACCACCAATCCACTTCCCGCACATAACCAAGTCCCCCTTATCTAGAAACATCAACCTTATCTATATACTACCTCCTACCTTCATCCTAACGCATATATCACACCATCCCATCTACCTAAGCCCGAGGTGGTTATTTTGGATAGTATGGATATGTGCATGATGGATACAACACCCAAAACTTAATCAGGGCCCGTGGTGGCAGAAACGGAAGAGAAAAGAAGGGCACCGGAGTAGGGGTTGTCTGACACCCAAGTTATAGAGAAAGGGCCTTACTCACAGAAGAGTATGACCCCAGCCGGTACATTATGGCTGTTGACTAGCCAAAGCCTATAATCATATTGCCAGATTTGGGAAAAATAAACTAAGATAAAATTTGAATAAGTGGCTTGGACAAGGTCTTAATGACTTGGCAGAATTAGAAGAAGACCTGGCAGAACTAGAGGAAGACCTAGAGAATCTCTACTTCTTCAAAGAAGAGGATGTGGGCAGCGTTCAAATCGGGTGGTGGGATCTAAGCTAGCCTGAATCTAGCAATGCGTGGTTGAGTAGCAAAGAAGAATCCGAGACAGGAGAGCAGATGAAAAAGAACCCAAAAGGAGATGAAGTTGGTGAAAATAGCAAGGCTAAGGCCATGCTTATGACTGAGAAGGAACGAGCATTAGAGCAGTTCCAATGAGAGAGAATAGAGGAAATCCAGAGGAAGATAACCTAGGAACACGGAAAAGGGAAGAGAAAATAAGAGGCTAAGTTGATAGCGGACGGTGTCCAAACCCCGAAAAAGCCTGAATGGGAATCCAGTGACTGGGAAAGGATGCCAAGGAATCTCAGGCAGTACCAAAATATAGAGACTGAATTTGCTGTAGAATAGGAGTGGTGTGCCAACGGAGGGCGCGATGTAAATATGATCTGGGTGGAGCCCGATAATGGCCCGACAATGACTGTAGGGAAATGGTAGGAAGACTGTGATATGAGCCATGCATATACTGATGAAGGGTGAAAAGTTGATACCCCTGACCATACATGGTACGCAGATGAGATAAACTACATGACCAGAAGTGGTCAGTATTTCAAACCCCCGGCTCTAGATTAGCCAAAATCGTTTGGCAAAGAGGCTGAGAAATCAAAGGAGAACGACATGGAGGAAGACCTGGTCTTAAAGTAACTTTAAAAGATCTAGGCAGATATATCGATTTGGCTGCTGCTAATGGCTTCTCGGGAGCACAGGCAGGCATTGCTAGAGGCATTGAACAAAACTAAGTTGCCTATCGACACCACCACTGATCAATATGGCTACGTTCGGGGATATTACTCCAGTGTTGTCTTTTACGGACAAAGAACTACCACCTGAAAGGGCTAACCATAACAGACCTTTATATATGACTTTGGAGAGCCAAAAAAAGTGGATCACTGTAGTAGTGGTAGACACTAGCTCGACAGTTAATGTGTGTTCGGCAAGGACCGCTTATGCCATAGGTTTGAAGCCAGCTGACTTCACGCCCACAACTTAAGTTGTTTGAGCCTATGACAACACCAACCAATACGTCATGGGGACTTTCAAGAGCCAAATACTTATTGGCCCGTCTGAGAATGAGGTTGAATTCCATGTTATGAACGTGCCAACAACCTTCAATCTGCTCTTGGGAAGGCCTTTGTTGCACTAGATGCTGGCAGTTTCATCAACGGTTCACCGGTTGGTGAAATATCCATTCAAGGGTGGGATTGCAACTGTTTATGACAATTCTTTGATCCACCCTCCCCAGGGAACTACCACGCCTTTGTTAGAAATATTCCATAGAGAAAAGGATGTGCTCTTCTCCGGCTTCTCCTTAGTAAAGGCCTGGCTAGTATAGTCTATCATGATGGAGGATAATGGGAACTATGTGAGCGCCTAGTCCATCTATATAATGAATAAGCATGGACACATTCTTGGATTGAGATTGAGCAGAAGCGGGAGGCAAGGAAATACTGTTGCCAGAGAGATAAGTTACAACCCTCATACTTTTGGGCTGGGGTACAAGCCAACTGCAGAAGATTGGAAGAGAAATGCGGACAAATTAAGGAAGAGAGTTAAAGTAAATAGAGATGGGAGGCGGTATGAACTGGTCCACAAGCCAATACGGAAACCCTGAACGGATGCTTTGTCCGCCAAAGAGAATATTTCCCTTTTTGTGGATTTCCGGAGCCATGGATCAAATAGGAAACCAAGATGAGGAGCTCGGGATTTGAGATCTTCTTTGATCACCAGTTACCGAATAATGAAGAAGAAGAGGACCGGATTGACCCGAGTGCCGATACAAGGCAAGACAAACACGCCAACTCGGATAACATTAAAGATGAGCTGTTAGGGATGGCACTGGCTGACCTACTAATGGATTCCAATGCTAGGGTTGAGCCCGTTAACTTGGGGGATAGTCTTACTATCTCTATGATTAGGGATGAACCAGCGGCAGATTACTATAGTCTCATTGTGGATGTAGCTGAGGCTCCATGCCTGGTATGGCAATTTGAGAAAGGCACCATTGGCAGTTCTGAATTGGATAATGAGTCCGAAGCTGATTCTGCCGAGTCTGTTGAGTAAAAATCAAGTTCAAGTCCTTCCGAGGAGTCTGAGTCTGGTACTTTCGGGGGTGGTAACCCGGATGCCAAAGTCCTGTTTAGGTCTTCTTTTAGTTTTTCTTTCGAGTCGACTATAACAGTGGATCCTGACCTTATTAATGGGAATGCAATAGATTTCACTTACTTCTCTGTGCCTTTAGTTTGCTGCAGTGATCTTGACTTTCAAAATTTTGACTTAAACGAAGAGGAAGAAATTCCTCGAGCTTTAAAAAACTTGGTTGACCAAGAAGAGGAGAGGCGTGTTAAGCACTAAACAGATGAAATCATTACAATTAATGTGGGTATTGAGGAGGATCCCAGCCTGGTCCAGATCGGGTCCACGTTGTCTTCAGAGGAACGTGAGCATTTAATCGCTTTATTAACAAATTTCAAAGATGTTTTCGCATGGTCCTACGAATACATACCTATAATCGATCTTGAGATTGTATAGCACCGGATCCCTCTGGACCTCGAGGCCCAACTAGTTAAATAGAAACTCCACAGAGTCCATTCGCACTGGCGTTGAAGATTAAAGAGGAGGTCACAAAACAGATTCATGCGGGTTTCTTGATGGTATCTGAGTACCCGACTTAATTGGCTAATATCATCCTGGTTTTGAAGAAGGACGACAAAATTAGGGTTTGGGTCGACTTCGGGGATCTAAACAGAGTTAGTCTGAAAGACGACTTTCCACTGCCATACACCGACGAGTTGGTAGACTTCACTGCTGGCCATGCCATGCTTTCGTTCATGGATGGGTTTTCTGGCTATAATCAGATTTTGATGGCATTGGAGGACAGAGAGAAAACTGCTTTCACTACGTCGTGTGGTACTTACTATTACAGAGTCATGCCTTTTGGGTTAAAAAATACTGGAGTGACCTATCAGAGGGCTGCGACTACAATCTTGCACGACATGATCCATAAGGAAGTTGAGATGTATGTAGACCACATGATTGTCAAGTCTAAGGAGCGAGAAAGCCACTACACCGCACTGGAAAAATTGTTTGAACGGATTAGGGAGTACAAACTGGGGTTGAACCCACAGAAATGCACCTTTGGAATGACTGCAAAGAAAATGTTGGGATTTCTGATTGCACAGAGGGGAATTGAAGTAGACCTATCCAAGATCAAGGCCATCCTAGAAATGCCACCACCAAGCACTAAAAAGGAGGTGCATAACTTTCTGGGCAAAGTGCAATTCATAAGATGGTGTGTCTCAAAATTAACCTTGACTTGTGAACCACTATTTGGTCTATTGAAGAAAGGGAATAAGTTCCAATGGGATGATTGATGTCAGTTCGCTTTCGAACAAGTCAAGCAGTACCTTCAGAATCCACTTGTATTATCGCCACCAGAGCCAGGAAAGCCATTGATCTTGTATCTGTTCGTGACAGATTCAACCATGGGGGTGCATGCTGGCGTAAGAATTAGAAGCTAAAGTGGAGAAGGCCATATACTATCTAAGCAAGAAGATGCTGGATTATGAGACCTGCTACACCCCCCCGGAGAAAGCCTACTTAGCTTTGGTATAGGCAACAAGGAAGTTGAGACACTACCGGTCAGCTTATTCCATAGTTCTGGTTTTGAGATTAGATCCCATCAAATATCTCTTTGAGAAACCGGCACTTACGGGTAGGCTAGCTCGTTGGTTGCTCATTCTCTTTGAGTTTGACCTTGAGTATGTCATGCGCAAATCAGTTAAAGCGAGAGTGGTAGCGAAAGTTTTGGCAGACCACCCAGTGGACAGAGACGAGGCAGTAGAGTATCTATTTCCAGATGAAGACATTCTGTAGATAGAAGAGGAAACATGGACAATGTACTTTGACGGAGCATCTAATCAATATAGCTATGGGATAAGTGTGTTACTCATAGCACCCGAAGATTCCCATATACCCCTGGCCTTCAAACTCCGATTCAAAGTGTCCAACAACGAAGCAGAATATGAGGTGTGTATCGTTGGATTGGAAGCTGTCCTAGAACTATGGGCAATAAGGTTGGACGTCATTAGAGATTTGAACTTGGTTGTTTCTCAAGCCAATGGGGATTGGAAGGTCAAGGAAGAGAACATGAAGGTTTGTCATTAGACCTAGGATATTCTAATTCCGAGGTTTGAACAACCGGTTTATTGATGCGCTAACAACTCTATCTTTTATGGTAGACATACCGCGTGGAGTAAAGATGCGTCTGATCATTATTGAATAGAAATATACACCTGCTTATGAGACCATTGCCACAATAGATGAGGTTCAAGACAAGAACCCCTGGTATTATGACATTTGGAATTTCCTGGAAAACGATGTATACCTACCAGGGGCAAATGTTAAGGATAAATCGGGAATACGGCATCTGGCCGTCCAGTTCATCATCTGCGGAAACAAGCTGTATAAGAGAGGGCATCTGAGAATGCACAAGCTCTACGTCGAAGAAGAATAGTCGAAACATCTTATGGAGGCCATCCATAGAGGAGAGCATGGTGCACACATGAATGGTGTGATGTTGGCTAGGAAGATCCTCAGGCAAGGCTATTATTGGTCAACTATGGAGGAGGATTGTATTAGCTTTGTGCGGCGATGCCACAAATGTCAAATCCATGCTAATCGCATGAATATCCCGTCATCAAAGCTTTACAACATGACTTTGCCGTGGCCTTTCTCAATCTGGAGAATTGACGTTATCAGGGCAGTCTCGCCAAAGGGTTCGAATGGACATGAGTTCATTTTGGTGGCGATCAACTATTTTACGAAGTGGGTAGAAACTTAGTCTTATTCTGTGTTGAAGGTGTCACATGTGGCCAAGTTTATCAAGAATAACATCATCTGCAGGTACACGGTGCCAAATGAGATCATCTTAGACAATAGCCCACACTTCAAGAAAGAGGTGGTAGATTTGCTTGAGAAATACAATATGGCTTTTCACAAGTCATTAACATATAGACCACAGACCAGTGGAGCCGTTGAAGCTGCTAATAAGAATGTTAAGAATATCCTGTGAAAGATGGTTGAAACTTCCAAAGACTAGCTAGTTAAACTACCATTTTCACTCCGGGGTTATAGAATGTCAATTCCCACATCTATAGATGTGATCCCCTACTCTCTAGTATATGAGATTGAAGTTGTTTTGCCGATAGAGATTGAAGTACCGTCGTTGCGAATTATGGCCAAGTGTTAGATAACATAGGCAGATTGGCAACAAAGCAGGTTCGAAGAATTGATGTTGTTTGACGAGTGGAGGTTAAAGACGTTATATCACATTGTAGAATCAACTTTCTTCGTGCGCCCCCCCTTTCGGAGAGGTGCGAATTGGTCCTATAGTTCGGACTCCTGTCACGGTTCTGAATCTAATCTCACAAAGTGCAATGTAAGAATGATAAATCACCAAAGAGTCCAATCAGGCAAATCATTCTTGGAAAATCAAATTTTGAATCAAATAATGCTAAATTAGACTGCTTTGCCAGATTACAGAATCGCCACCTAAATATTTTATTTTGGGAAAATTTAGGAAACCCTGACTCGTGCCAAAGGCCACGTGTCCGTCATCACCAAAGTTACCTCGTCTGGGGAACTTGGGTATGAGAAGGGAAGGTCTTGAAATGAGAAGGTCTTGAAATGAGCACCCCCGCTCGCCCGATCAAAGGATCGACCTCTACTAAGCATGATATGTTGTTTTATAAACACATGTGTTCTTATTCCGATTATTTAGCTAATTTTACTATGTGATGTGCACAGCATACTAGTATAGACTAAATCGTAAGAATTGGAACGAATTCAACTCATATTTGTTTTCAAAAATGGTTTGAAAGTGCCACTCTCAAGTGGGCTAAAGCGCGGATTTGCCACCCTCAAGTGGGCTTAAAACATGATTTGCCACTTCACAAAGTGGGCTTAAAAAAACTCAAATTTATCAAATTGTTCCAATTCAAGGGATAAAGCCTTCATCCACAAGCATTCATGCAGTTTATCATTTAAGCAAATAGCCTCATGGCAAACATGCTATCATTGCAACACTCACACTCATGCAAGCATGCTAAAGCGTAAAAACTTACAGTGTATTCCGTGCCAAAACAAAAAACTAGTTAGAAACAATGCATAATCCTAATTATGTTTTAGATGCCTAATGCAACACATGCAATAATGCAACTAAATAGGCTCAGCTATCTAAGATGGCATATGAATGCAACAATTTGATACATGTATTGAAACACGTATTCAAATAAGTATTGAAATACAATACAGTTTGTATGATGCGCTGAGCCCGGTGCATGCAAGACAAATGAATGATGCAAACATGCAAGAATAAGGTATGCTAATCAAAACGTGATCCCTAATCTAACCATCGAAAGCGGTTAAGTAAAAGGGAGAAAGACGTGGGGTTGGAAGACACGCACACACACA
Source organism: Camellia lanceoleosa (assembly GCA_025200525.1). Taxonomy (NCBI): domain Eukaryota; kingdom Viridiplantae; phylum Streptophyta; class Magnoliopsida; order Ericales; family Theaceae; genus Camellia; species Camellia lanceoleosa. The sequence goes on from CM045768.1 coordinate 94,536,934, forward strand.
CGCACACTTATTACAACATTATGCCCTCTCGAAGGAGGGTTCGAATAAATAAGCTAAGCTAAGCTAATCAAACGAATCTAATTAATCTAATTAGACTAATTGTTACGAACCAAACGTATAATTAGTAAACTAATTACTAATTATTACAACACTTAATAAAGAAATAGCTAAGCTAAGCTACTTAATTATTACAACAATCAATGCAAATTAACTAAGTAATTAACATGTTAAACTATACTGCTACTACTCTGCTTTAAGAAGTTGAACATGCATGCATTCGGCTTTCACCCCAAAAAGCCCACTGGTATGCTCTTGAGAGGCTCTGTTTGTAGGGTTACTCCAAGAACTTTTTGCTCCACCTTACCAAACCAATGTTGAGGAATGCACCAGTGGCCTGCCGGCCATGAATGCCACCTGCCGGCCAAAGAGAGGCATTGCCAGCCAAGGATGAAGCCTTGCTGGCCACTGATGAGGCACTGTCGGCCACTGGTATGCTGAATCACCATTCTGCAATAGAGCACAAACAAAGGAAAATTAACGGTTTTCCAAGGGTATGTTTGTACTGTACCTTTTCTTATCATCTTAAAACATCAAGGGAGTGGCACTATTGGATCCAAAACCACCAATCAAGCATTTTCCATGCATGATGGCCAAGGATCCAACTTGTACACATTCAATAAATGCACAAATACGACACAAAGGACCACCACCCTATCATGCATGATCAAGGGTAATGGATACAAAGGAGATTGGCTCATTTCATCACTTCAAGTATGAAATGAACCAATCTTCCTTGTATTCAATATAACATCCGATTGAACTCAATGCAATGCAAACACAACATGCTTATCTTGGTCATGTTTTGGTTGTTCAATTCTTGTTTACACATTTTAACATTACCGAGTCATTCTTTTACCGGTTAAGACCAATGTGAAAGTCCTCTAATGAGAGAGGGGTCAACCAAAGGATGATTTAAGACATGAGAGAGATCATGCCTTTGGCTAGGAGGAACCCTCAAAAGAGGGTTAAAGCCACTGAGCACAAGCTCTATCTCAAGCTTAAACACAATCATACGCTAACCAACCCTCAAAACAAATAGAAAAATGAAGAAATGAGGGAGATTGTAGACTTTTTTAGTGCTGAAATGGCATGCAAAAGAATACTACAACATGCAAGCAACTCATGGACAACATGTTAAAAGCCAAGAACACTTAAGCTAGTGAAGAGCACTACACTAGAGGCATGCAATATCAAGCTAAAATGACCAAACCAGCTCTGGACAGAGCTAAAACATGCTAAAATAGTGGCTAAAACATGCTGAGATGGAAGTATAAATGGCAAGGAAAACATGCTCACATGTTGGCTCACAAACAAGGCTCAAAGCACAACTCTCAAAAGCAATGAAAGAGTGATATAAGTGAGAGTGTGACAGAGATATATGCACTGAAATCACATGTTAAATGATGATATAGCATGCAATCATCTCAAGCAAAACATGTTAGAGGCCTTAAAACACAAAGCTAGTGAAGACATTTGCACTATAGTTATACAAAACAAAGCTCATATGACCAAGACCACCCAACCCAAAACAGAGTTAAATCATGGCAAATAAGTAGCAAAAACATGCTGAGATAGAGCCACAAAAAGGTAGAAAAACATGCTCACATGTTAGGCTATCTACACTTGCAAAGAAGACACACGGAGGGGAGGCCACCCCCTCCTATTTTGGACCTCAAAACCATGTTTTTACTTTTGAAATTCCTTTGGAATTCAATGGTTAAAAGGCCAAAAAGAGTTGTTTCAAAAGGCTTTGAAAGATAGCACAAAAGGCTTCATAAGCCAAAGAGCAAAAGAGGAGACAACCCCTCTAACTCAACAAGACTTAAACCATCATTTTAAAACCTTAAAAACATAGTTTTTTATGGTTGAAAAACCAGGTCAAAATAGTATAAGAAGATGGCCAAGCAATCAATTAAAACAAAGCTTAAAAAAGGTAAGTCTTTACCTTTGAAGCACAGCACTAAAACAGCCAAAATTCTTAGCCAAAACCAAGCTTGAGACCTCAAACCAAGCCTCAAAGAACCTTAACTCCAAGGTGAAGATGTTTGGTCAAGGGTCTCTTTGCAAGAATGTAGAGAATTCTCACTTTTAAGCACAAAATAAGAAGAGAGAGAATTCTAGAGAGAAAGAGGAAAATTTTGCTCATTAAATTTTGTAACCCCCCACATGCAAGAGGATGGCTTCTATATATAGAAGATACAAAATCCCTTCAAAGAAATCCAACCATCCACGTGCAAGCAGATGGCTTAACTTGCGCAAACAACTGGCAAAACTATCACAAAATATTTACTGACACTGGTGGCCGACCGACCATCAGTGATGGCTGGCAGTGCCCAATCATGGCCGGCAGTGCATCAAGAACAACAAGTTGGAATGACCAAAACATGGTCCAAAAATGAAATAGAATGGATGCAGGGTTTGGAAAGCTCAAACCTGTGGCATTCAGCCGCGGATTTTGAGCACTCGACGAGCGATCACATTTGTCACTAGATGTACCTGCAAGAACATCCAAGTCTTGAGGACGGTCAAAAATGAGGTGTCTACACACATCCAAGGGTATCAGCGCAAAATTGCTCGGGCCTTCAACAAAAAACGTCAAATCCAGAAACCTCAAAGAAGGAGATATGGTGCTGAAAGACAACCGAGGTTCCATCCATGACCCTAAGGGCAAGTTCAGACCCAATTGGACTGGTCCGTACATCATCGAATCGATCTAGTCAGGGGGAGCAATCATTCTCATGGGTCTAGATGGCCTAGAATTCTCACGGCCGATTAATGTGGATAAGTTGAAGAAAAACTATCCCTGAGAGGCTAGCTAGGCTAAAAACCCGAAAGGGTGACCTAGGCAAAAGTTAAAGCATGAAAAAATTAGAAACAAAGAAAAACTAAGCTCGCAATATCGAAAACCCGAAAGAGCAGCTTTGGCAAAAGTTAGAGCACAAAATGAGAGTGTTAACACTCGAGTGAACCCGAACCGAACTGTGTAAGGCCTGATTCCATCTTTGGGATATGTAGGCAACTTCATCCTGAAGTTCAGCCACAACCATCTCTAACTCAACTGTCATGTCCATCTGTTGATCGGCCCATCTTTTTCCGTCATCTGTTAGCTTGGTTATGTTACCTCCATTTGGCAGAAGAGCCAATTGCAAGAGATAGAGCAATGATGGGGAATGCAATTATGGGTAGTTATGATCTTTTGATTTGGGATTGTACATCTTAAAGAATGATTCCATGTGTGTCAGGTGGTGACTGTTTCTGAAAATTGTTTTAAAAAGTTTTAATGAAGTTGATTTTCTCAAAATTTTACCTTTTACAACACAGACCATTCTTTAGACCAAAAAGGAAAATTTTCAGTGCTCACAATTTTAATTCCATTGATTTCAACACAATTACATTCTCCAACTCTCTAATTAAGTCAAAGTTGCTTTGACATCAAGAAAACTTGAAAAGAAAAGTCGAAGCAATAAACTAGGGGCACAGATAGGTCAGGTGGTCCTATGTCTTCTGCTCGCACTCGTGGAAGTCTCTACAGCCAAAGACGGCCCAACCTGTGTCTCATCCTCTAGCCAAGCCAAGCACTAGCTAGAATGAGCATAATGGAAGCTAGGGGCAGGGGTCAGAAGCTCTCTCGTTCTCCAGGCAACGAGGTACCGAGCCAAGTGCAAAGCACGAAATGGAAATGGAAATGGAATAAGGTATTCCACTCCCTCATCTAGGCAAGTCCGATCATGTTCAAACTGGCGTTTGAACTGAAAGGGAAAATAGAACACACAGTGCGTGAGGCCAATCAACTATATACCCAGTTGTCAGGACATGCTATAGCTCATCTCAGTCAAATTAAGCTAGGGGCAACGCCAAATGATATCACTCACAAATCTGCTACACATCCAGTTGCACCACAACCCCTCTGAGAAAAAGTCTACTAGCCGTAGATGAAAGAAGTAGGCTCTAGCCAAATACTTGGGGCAAGGGTCTGTCGCTTTCAGCTTATCCATCAACCATACTTGGGAAGGAATGAAAAATAAGAGAGATTAAAGAATAGAGAGATAAATGTTGAGGGAAAATGAAGGAAAAGGTTTGAGAGAAAATAGAGAGTGAGTGTTGAGTGATGCGAGAAATGATAAGAAGGGGTGGGAAACAATACCTAGATAAACAATGGACTCCCTGCAGACCGAGTAGTCTCTCGCTGATGAAAAGCATATAAACCCATCAGGGTCTCGGCCAATGCCAAACCAATGGAACTCTTACCCTCTTTCAGACGTTGGGCCAAGTTGATTAACCCAATGCTGGCTCTGCCGTAACTAGGGGCAAGAAGGAAGTGTGCAAGCAAGCATAAACAGAGGGCATGTTGGCGATAACCTCGCCAGAGAAGGTCACCTCTGTCTCCAATGCCGAAAAAACCCGATGAATCAAACTGGGAATGTCCAACTCCTCTTCTTGGGCCAAAGACTGGGCCTCGTGTAAGGTAAGCCCACACATCTGTTCAAGTGCCCGTGTATGGCCAAAACAGGGCTGGGGTATAATGTCCTCATCACGCTGGGATTCCATTAAAGCTTAAAATTCTTCGAACATAAGGCACATTTCTTGTGCCCCAAAGTGAAATAAGTGTGTAATCGGGTTCTAACATCGAATAGTGGTATAGAGGACCGGAAAACAAAGTGAAGTACGGCTCAAAGGAAAAAGTGCGTTTATGCCAAAATCGCAGAAATTCACCTTTTCTGAACCATCCAAAGTGGCTATCCAGTCTTAGAGCGTATTGTTGAGTAACATCTCCATCTTGGGAGCAAAATATTAGAGACTTACTATTCTGCTAGAAAAACAGCATGGGAGCACCCTTTATAGAGATTGAGAAAGGACAGTGCATGATAGCTGGATCACACTGACCGACATCATTTTTGGACCCGGCCGTGCCCTGTTAGGGCCCGGTCGTGCCTATTTAGGCCCAGCCTTGTCTCAATGAGTGGCCAAAACAGGAATGTTTGCAAGGGGGGTTAGCTTGGACAAGGCATTCTGTTGTTTTGTTTTAAGTCTAGCCTTGGTCCCAGCAAGTGTTTTTTGGTGTTTTTAGGTTGTTTTCATTTTGTTTTTCCGTTATCGAGTTGTATTTTGCATTTTGACCGGTTGTAGGTTTGTAATTTGATTCAAGAATGAATTCAAAAGCAAGCATTCATAGTTTTTAAGTCTTGTAAAATGTTTTGTTATACAAGGGTTACACCATTCATCACATATTATGCAAGGGAAACCATCAAAATCTTTCTTTTCATAAACTGTTGGGTCCAACCCCGATCATGGTTTTACAAAAGCAAAAGAAGTCTTCAAAAACAAAACAAGAGGTCTATTTGAAAATATATTGTTCCTTACTACAAAGAAAAAAAGGAAAAGGAAAAATCAACCCATCTTGGCCCTCCTCATCCTCAGTCGTGGAGGAGGCGCATCACTATTATCATTGGCACCGCTAGACTAGACGTCGACATCATCCCCCTCATCCTAAGGGGTAGTGTACTCAGCATGCTCATCAAAAGTATCCTTGGAGGAAGGTGAGTGTCGTCTCACTCTGCCTTTCCCACGATCAGCCCGCTCTCTACCTATTACTGGGGCCTATCTCCCTCTCATTCTCCCGATTGGAGGAGGTCCTGCACGTGCAGCCGGTGCCATCTCAAGTTGAAAAGAGTACATATATTAGAATAGATTCAATAGAATTGTGGGCAAGATTGCAACAAACAATAGACTATGGACAAAGTGTACCTCAATCCCATGAGTGACCAAAGCAGTTGGTCTCCTTCGCACCATGTGGACCAAAGTTATAAAGCATAATGGAAAGAGATATAGGGGAAGTGTTTACCTGCTCGACACTGGGAGTAACCACCAACTTGTAGTCCCTCTCCTCAATGTGCTCAAGAGGAATGCTCGATCACCTTGTTTGGTCGCATGTATACAACCTTGGTAGGAATCGCAGGAAGCCCAGGAGTGGGAGCTATGACAGGAACACCTCTAGCAGCGGTAGCAGCAGCAGGTTTAGGAAGCACACAGACCATACCCCTGGTAAGAGGAGCCATCACACGAGTCTGTAGGAATGCAATGAAGTCGTCGACTCCGTGGTACCGGTCACCATCCTCTCCTGCATAAGGTGATCAATCAAGGGCTCGTTACGGAGATCATTGGCAATTCTCATACCTGAATGAGGGGGATATAGAACATCAGGATCGACTCGGCACTGAGTCTGGCGAATTAATTACTTTCCTAAGTGATATACCCTACCAAAGGGACCCTCAAACAGAATCCGTATGGAGAAAGCCTTCCATGTAGCAGCATAGGTCATCCTCGATGCCTGAGGAATGCCTAGCCAAGGGTGCCAATCAATCTGCAAGAAGAGGATGCAAGACAAGTGTCAGATATCAAGGGTTGAACAGTATGGAAATAGTGAAAGTAGTAAATGATAGAGATTAGTATCAAGTTTTGTTAGCCTCTCCATATTGACTGTGTCAAAGAAGTGGCTGAAATAAGGGAAGTCACGATCTATGAATCATCGATGCTCAAACCGAGAGTTGTAATACCGAGAGCGGGGTACAAACAACTCAATCGGGTGTACTGGGACTGGGGCAAGGGAGGTGAAGTAGGCGTAGACCCATAGCTGCAAAAGAAAATAGGTAATGACAAAAGAAGCTAGTATCAGCAATGGAAGCATATGTAAACTGAAAATAAGAAGCAAGAAGCATAATATGTAAATAGAATTAAGAGAAAGAAAAGAAAGTGTACCTCCCAGACTCTCTAGTATTCGCCAAGTAAGTCCACTTTTCAGCGGGATGCAGAACTCATGTAGTAGTATATGGTGGCCAGGCTGGCATCACCCCAATCGTACGCCACTAGCTATGGAAGATGCACCAGTGTGCCCAGTACGTATAGCCCCACAGTATTTTTTCTGTTCGCGAATAGGGTAGTACTGAGGAGATACATGAGGAAACCGCGAGTGTACTGAGCAATCTTTTCTGGGATAGCTGGGTGAAGGCTGGAGAAGTGGTCTAAGAACCAGTTGTAGCGTACCATCTCGTGGCTGGCAATATCTGAGATCACCTCAAGAAGGTGAAGTTATGCGGCTCTCCATTGTGTCATATCAGGATCCAACAAGATCGGGTTGCCAACTCCTACCCGCAAGCTTGTGACCATCGAAAAATCATACGGTGTTAGGGTCAGCTCCCCAATCGATGAGAAGTGGAAGAAGTTGGTGGTGTCCCACCACCTCTCCACTAAGGGCCCATATAGAAGCGGCTCAGCCCTCATCTGTACTAGCCTTGAGCAGAAAGGCCCAAGGCTGGCGTCATCAACTATAGTGCGGGCCTCTAGAGGGAACCTCTTATACCAATGCCAAGGGCTAGAAACGGTCCCATAGCCATCCATCGTCCTGGCCATCACCTGGGGCAGAAGATATGTTGTAACACTTGTAGATAGCAAGGGATCCATGACTAAACATTTTCAAAAACAAAAAAATAAAACAAACAAAAAATGGTTTCTTATCGTGGAGGCATCATCAGATAAATGCTCCAAGGGCTCTCGTAGTAGGATATCCGTATCAATCCCGGGAATGAGGCCCTCAAATCTCAGAATGTCGTCGGGAGTCAAGGCATGTGTACGCAGCTTGTAGATGGCTGGATCAAAAGGCCTGACAACAAAAAGAAGCAACTCAGGCTCAGGTATAGGAGGGAGAATGTCCTTGGCTGCCATGTCCTTACCCAAGATGGCTCCAATATCCACCACAGTATCTGGAATGGGAACCTCGTCACTAGCCATGAGAAAAAAAAAATGAAATGATAAGGAAAAGCATGTGGGAGAGTGAATGAGAGGGGAAAACCCCAAATCTGAGCCCTAAGAGAGAGAAAACAAAGAGAAAATGGGAAAAATCAAGAAAGAGTAAGTTAAACCCGAGTAATCACATTAGAAACCAAGAAAAATAAAGAGAAATCCGAAAACCCCACCAAAACAAATTCTAATCGGATCAAAATGTCAAGGAATAGAAGGGTTTTCAAAGAAAATTTCTCAAGGATTGTTGGGTACCGCGAATGGAAAGGAAATCTAGAGAGAGGATGAGCCTAGGAGAGAGAGAGAGAGAGAGTTTTTAGCCTTGGGTGCGTGCGAAATAGGGGTTGGGTTATGTTTTAAAAGGCCACGATTTGTGGTTTTACCAAACTGTCCTTTGTCGCCGTCTTGACCTAGCCGGCTTTATTAGAGCCCGACCGTGCTTCATTTAAGCCCGGCCGGCCCCAAATGCATCCCAGTTCAGGGAATAGATAAAGAAGGCCTCAGAAAAAAAAAAAAAAAGAATAGAAAAAAAAAGAAGAAAAGAAAAGAAAGAAAGAAAAAGAGCAAAAAGAAGAAGAAAACAAAAAACAAGAAAAAAAGGAGAAAAATATAAGAAAAGAACCACAAAAAAAGAAGAAGAAGTTTTGTTCTGGATTTCAAGCATTACGGAATCATAATCCAAATGCATTTCGTTTCTTTATATAATTTTTCTGAGGTATGTTAATTCCAAACTGGGCCCGACTTTCAAAACAAAATCGGTAAAGTTGATTTCATATTGTTAATTCGAACATTGTTTTGATATGTGTATCATTTTGGTTTGTCTAAACTCATGTTCAAATCTATATACCCGGAATCAGGTTATCTCCATGAACTTCATTCTTCGAGGCATTTTCAGAAGCAAGTGTTACTTCCAAAAACTCGTTTGCCCTTTCGCTGGTTCGAGGTGCTTTGAACCTCGAACCATCTTTCCTCCTTTCGCGTGAGACACGTTAGGTTGTTGCTTCATTCGGTTAAAAACATCAAGTGCGCCTATTGTTTACACCATCTTTCCTTCTTTCGCGTGAGATGCATTAGGTTGTTGCTTCATTTGGTTAAAAACATCAGGTGCGCCTGTTATTCACACCATCGTTCCTCCTTTTGCGTGAGACACATTAGGTCATTTCTTTATTCGGTTAAAAACATCAAGTACGCCTATTATTCACACAATCTTTCCTTCTTTCGCGTAAGATGCGTTAGGTTGTTGATTCACACGGTTAAAAACATTAGGTGCGCCTATTGTTCACACCATCTTTCCTCATTTTGCGTGAGATGCATTAGGTTGTTGATTCACTCGGTTAAAAACATCAAGTGCACTTGTTGTTCACACCATCTTTCCTTCTTTCGCATGAGATGCGTTAGGTTGTGGATTCACTCGGTTAAAAACATTAGGTGCACCTATTGTTCACATCACCTTTACCTCCTTTCGCGTGAGACGCATTAGGTTGTTAATTTTCCTTAGTTTAAATCTTCCCTATCTCTCCGTATGCAATATGGGGAGACGTGTCTGTCGGTTGCACTATCTTGATTAATTGCTTACTCCTTTCCGTGCGAGGCACGGGTAGATTTGTTTTGAAGCTTTTCATTCATGCTGTTATCTTGCTTATCGCATCGTCTTCTTTCATGATCATAGATTTTTCAAAAGTAATCGGCGTCGCATAGTGTATAAGTGCAGCTTTATTTGTGCATATCATTTACATCTTGCCCGTGAAGTATGCTAGTTTGATTCCTTGCAAAGGGATACGTAAGCAACTTTCGAGTTCAACCATTGCATTTACGTTTTGATTTCTTGCCCAAGTCTTATGACTTTATCAAAATGGGATGTCTCTGGGGCCTTTGACTTTCACTCACGTCATTTCATGACGTACTGAGTTCTGTCAAAGAGAGGCAACAATAGACACCCCATTTTTCACCGCTCGTAAGACTTGGGCACTTTATTTCAAGCACTCGATGATGAAGGTTATGTTGTCTAAGTTGTTTGAATTCTTAATAAAGGAATCCGAATTCAAACTCTAAACATCTTGACCTTCCATACCCAAGATGTTTTTACCTTAGAAACCCACTTTTGAGCACTGTGCCAACCTGCATTGACCCCTAGAATTGAGAGGCAGGGGAGTCACATTGGGGCCCGACCATGCCTCATTTGGGCACGGCGGTGGCCATTAGGATCCGGTCGTGCATTTTAGGCGACGAACATTGTTCTGGGCGGGAATTTGCCAACTGTCTATTTTTGAAGATATTTATGACCAATTTGCCTCAAATTCTATAAATACGAGCTCAGACCTTTGTTTTGTGGGTTAGAAAAATTTCAAAGAGTTAAAAAGATATTTAAGAGCTCCTTCTTCTCTTGCAAGTTACCTTTGTGCTCTCATATCATCTTTGAACTATATATACACACCATATACACCATTAGAGCTAGGACTTGGAGCTTTGGTTGAGACTTTGGTACCATAATTCAAGCTTGAGAGTGCTTTGGGATCAAGTTTGGTTTACAACAAGAGCATCCTCCCTACAAGAGGTATAAGCTTGCAACCTTCTTCCTTGCTTTCATTTCAATCTTTGTCTATCTTTTTCTTGTGTTTTCATACTGTTTTGGATATATTCCAAGTGTTGAAACTTGAGGTTAAAGAGCTACTAAAGGTAGAAGGGTTAATCACCCTTTCTTGAGCCTTATCCCATAGCTCATACCCTTTATTTTCCTACTCTTTTCTTTGATTTTAACACTATTTCCAGAGATTTAAAAAGGTCGAAAAATGTGATTTAGAAGTCCCAAAAGTGGAGGGGTTAGCCACCCCTCCTTAGGCTTGCTTACTAGCTTTGTGTCCTCTTATTTTTGCTCTTTTTTGTAAGCTTTTTAAGATGGTTTTAGGTATTGTTTTTTTGAGTTTTAGGGGCTGTTTAAATCATTTAATTAGTTTGTGCTTTGAATATTATGTTTGTAGTGTTGTAAGTCATCATAGATTTGGTGGTTTAAGTCTTAGACACTGATTCATTTGAGTTGATAGCTATATTTATCCAGTTTGCATGTAATAGTCTTACTTTTGTAATAATCAACTTCGCATAACCATCTTTGCAACCTCCCTCTATTCTTTGTTTATTTTGGTAAAAAGTTGAATCAAACAAAAGATTGATGTTTAAGGCATAAGAAAGAGACCTACCATACTTAATGGTTTAATCTCTTCTGAGGTTCATTACCAATGCATTACATCTCTCTTATGTTAAGCCCGATCTCTTGTTGGATACCTCTCATTATCGCTTTTGGAATTAGTGGACGCAAACATCACATTTGGGCAAAATGGAATAAAAGATAAGAAGTGGATAGGTAAGATGAAAAAGGTTAATAAAATTCGATTAAAACCAACATAAAGAGCTAATGAAATTGGTTAGATTTGGTCAGACGTTATACCGAATCCATCGCTTCTAGAGTTATCACATACCAATTCATGATGTTTGATGCTTCTTGAGGCATGTTGACTTCCCTTCTTGAATTAAATTCATGATAGGAAGGAGGTGTTGTTTGTCTTTCATTACATTCATTAAGCTTTTGTCCTATCATGTCTAAAATCATCACACAATCAACTTGCGACCATTGATGGTTTGAGAACTGAACCCTAGAGAAGAGCTGAAAGGACAAACATGGCTTAGGAACACTTTGTCTACACTGTTTTCACCTTAGAGTACAAAAACTGTCTTCTGCAAAAAAAAAATAGGGCACGGTTGGGCTCCAAAGTTTGGTAAACAGAGCACTTTTGTTGAAACAGAGAGCAGTAGCTGAGGGTGAAGTAGAACAGTTTCCTAGGAGGCAGACAGAGCAGTTTCTTAGGGCTGTCTTCATTGACATGCGTGGGATCCTTGTTCATTCTCATATTATTGTTGTAATAAATTAGATAGTTCTTTCTTCATTCATTCTTCATTTAGATTTGTAATAAGTAGTTAATTCAGGCATTAATTCGACCTTCCTGTGCGAGGCAAATATGTATAATTTGTGTATGTCTTCCAACCCCCATTTCTTTCTCCTTTTTATTTCTCTGCTTATTGTGGTTGTATAGCATCATATTTTCTTTAGCATTTTCCATGACTCGCCTCCATTCATAAGGGTTCGGTTCATCATACTAATCAATGTCAATTTCAAATTCCTTACTCGAATACGTGCTTTATCACATGCCTTGAATTGACTCTCATGCCATGCTAGTAGCCGAGCCTATTAATTACATGTTGTATGCGTTGCATTTGTCATGTTGCATTGTTTAGGATCATGCATTTTTTCTAACTATTTTCTTTCTTTTGGCTCACCTCGGATACTTAGGGTAAGCACTTTTGCTTTAGCATATTGCATGTGTGCGATTTTTGATATGTCAAGCATAACTACCATGAGGCTACGTACTTATTTAAAATAACTCTTTGAATGCCCATGGATAAAGGTTATTTTCTCTAAGTTAGGACAACTTTGATTATTGCATACACAGACTTATTTTCTTTGAGTCGCGTATTTCAAAAACTCTTTCAAAAATTGCATTGAAATCGAAGCACTCTAAATTAAGCAAAGTGGTCTATATTCGTTTGACTTCATGTAGTAATGGTAGCATAATAATCGGAACAATAGTATATAATGTATATAAAAATCATATCATGATTAGTAGAGGTCGATCTTTGATCGGGTGAGTGGGGTGTTCAATTCATGACCTTTTCCTCTCATACCTAAGTTCCCGAGCCGAGACAATTTGGTTATGATGGACAAGTGGTCTTTGGCACGAGTCACAGATTTCCTAAATTTCCCAAAAATATATAGGTGGCGACTCTGAATATCTAGCAATGCAGTCCATTTTTGGCATCCTTAAAGATTAAAATGGATTTTTCTAAAAATTGCCAAAGTGGTCTATATTTCTTTTCTTTTTTCTCACCTAAATGAGAGACCATAATAATTTCTTTTCTTTTCTTACCCTTCGATCCAAACGGAATGTAAGGGAAAAATATGTAGCACTCCTATAAAGCTACACAGGCTTTATGGTTCCAAATGACGACATTAAGATAATTGAATGGAAAGAAACAAGACATAAGAGAAGAAAGTGAGCAATAAATGCATTGATGAGAAGCCACTAGCAAATCCAATTGGGGACAAGTTGGCGGCAAGTTGTCTAAAATGCTTTGAAAAATATGGGGAATTACTATCCAATGGGGTAGAAGAAAAAAATTTACAGAAACATGGAGGGGTGCAAGTGAGAGTTGCGCCCCCTCAAATATTCGCTTGCACCCCAACATAGAATCATTTGCACCCTTCATGTGCTTGTAATTTTTTTCTTTTGGTATTCCCCTGGGTAGTAATTCCCCTAAAAAATAAATAAAAATAAAAGCTGACTATTTCAGTGAACAAATAATTAATATTGGGCCGCTAAAAGGTTGGTTATTGTAAGCTAGGTCCATGGTGAGTGACTATCTTGTCTATGGGCCTAGTAACTAAATTTATACAAGAACTGATACAGAATAAATTGTTATTAACTAGAGAGTTATCTAATTAACACACCCAATTCTTGGTACACATCACTTGATATTCTCAACATTGTTACACTGCGACAAATATTCTTACATCGGGTTATATCGTGATTTAGAGCCATGCTTGTCACATACTAAACATCTAAGAAAATCACCTCAGCTACGATTAATGATCTTAGTCTGACCATCAGTATAAGGGTGGAAAGCTAAGGAAAACTTCAAGTGAGTGCCAAAAGCATCCAAAGTGTTTTCCACAAGTAACTAACAAATTTGACATCATAATTAGACACAATAGAAGTAGTCAATCCATGGAGTCTCACAATTTATGTATAGAACAATTTAGCTACATAGGATACATTATTGGACTTACTACAACTGATGAAGTGAGTAATCTTTTAGAACATATCCACAACTACTAAGAATCAAAACCTCCGACTATACTAGGCAACCTAAGACAAAGTCCGTGCTAAGTTCTCTTCAAAGTGTGTGCGGAATGGGCAAAGGAGTGACTAATCTTATGCTTTCCATCCTTAGCTAGCTAACAAGTGCAAAATTGTGACACAATCCTAGTACATGCCTCTTTAAAGAGGACCCATAAAATATGTCATCCCATAGGACTATGGTCTTATCCCTGCCCAAATGGTCAACAAGACCACTGACATATAGCTTCCAAAGTAAGAATATCTAAGTGAAGTAGTTAGTCATGCCTTTAAGACCTAGGAAAAATTGTTTGAATAGTTAGTCATGCCTTTTGTTCTATTGAATGCTTCAAATATTTTCATTAAGGCAATGATTGAGTTGTTGCATCCTTTCATTGGAAAGATTTTGGTCGTCTATTTTGATGACATCTTGATTTATGACAGATCTTGTGAGGAGCACTTAGATCATCTCCTTAAGGCATTTGTCACCATTAGGTCAACCATGTTATACTTTGACCTCAAGAAGTGCTCATTTATGCAAAAGTCTCATGCTCTTTAGGATTTATTGTCTATGTCTAAAGTGCGTAGGTATAATGGGTTACCCATTTTCTTTAGGTGTTTCATTAGGAGTTTTAGTATCATAATGGCTCACATCATTGATTATTGGAAAAAAGGGAGTTCAAATTGACCAACGTTTCACTTAGAGCCTTCATTGAGATTAAGAAGCAAATGCCTAAAGCATCAGTTGTGAGACACCCAAATTTTTCTAAAGCTATTGAGGTAGCCTTTGATGCCTTCAGTGTGGGAATTGGGAGTGCCTTGAGTCAGAAGGGTCATCGAATTGTGCATTTTAGCAAGAAACTCAATGAAACTAAGCAGGGTAGTTCTACTTACGAGAAGGAGTTTTATGTTGTTGTACAAGCACTACATCATTGGCGGTATTATCTTTTACCCCAAAACATTTGTGTTACATTTTTGACCATCAAGCAGTTAGGTATCTTCACACTCAGAAGAAGTTTAGTGCTCGACATATTGAATGGGTAGAGTTCCTCTAGGGGTACAGTTTTGTTCTTCAACACCGCAATAACGTTGAAACAAGCCTACAGATGTTCTTAGTTGGGTTAATGATGTCTTATAGTCCTTGAGTGTCCATGTGGTAGGATTTGAGAGAATAAAGGATGTGTATTCTTCTTATCATGAGTGTATTGATTTTATCATTAAAGACGATTATTTATTCAGGGAAGCTAAGTTGTGCAGCCCTCGTAGGTTTTGCCTCAGTTTATGGGTTTATGAGATAGTGAATTAGGTTGGGTAACATGTTAAGGGTTTAGGTTGGGTTCCGATAATTTAAACCCACATTTCCTCTTCTTTCAGTTGTTCTCAACAAGCAATAATGTTGGCAATGAGTTGCAAAGTCAAATAATCTTCCTTCAACAGATAACGACGAGGATTGATGATGCAATAATAAGTTTCCAATTAGCGATGGAGAGAACAAAATAGATTGGTAGGGAAATGAGTTGCTGATGACAAGATTTTAGCAAGAACGAAGGACAATGCGAGGTGGCACCATGGAGGTCGGCAACTTCTAGAATGGTTGCAACAGATGATGAGTGACGATGATGAAGTTTGGTGACAATGACAATATTAGGTTTAGGTGTTGTGACAGTGAGGACGAATAACTGTGTTGGACAATGGCTCGCAATCAAGCTCTGATACTACTTTTTTTTTTTTTTTGATCAGCAAAGAAAAAGAACTTTATTGATGAAAGAAGGCTAATACATCAATAAAGGGAAAAGAGGATGAGTGCAAAAGCATCATAGCGAGCCAGATCAATCCCAACTAGGTTGGCACTAATAAGACCGCCCAATCATATGCAGCACACCATCAAGAGTTGATGAGGAACCAACCACAACCACCCAGAACAACCTCACCTAAGAAAAGACTAACCAAGCCTAAGCATAACAAATAACCCAAAACTAGCAGCCTAATTAAAGAAAGACAACATGGAAGATCAACACCTTACAGCAGAACTGATAGCAGAAACTAATAGCAAAACTAACAGAACTGATAGCAGAACTGATATCAGCACCCCTGATAGCAGAACTGAAAGCAACACCCCTGATAGCAGAACTGATAGCAGCAGAACCCACAAGCATAACCCACAAACAGGCACAGACCAGCATCAGACCTCCAGTTTTTGTACCACCCATGCAATGACTGGACTTAGCAGCTAGACATCATCTGGTGGACACCCAATGTGCTGCTAGACACCCTCTGGTATACACCAGCAGCAACCATGCACAGAGCAAGATCAAAAGCAATCCAGATGAGGATGAAGTCTTCTTCCTTGCTTCCAACAGCAATCCTGTAACTATCAGCGTTGTTCCTCATGAAAGATTGGCAGATACAATATTCTTTCACTATTTGTGATACTATAATTTGTTTCTCACAGATCCGGACTGGGTATAGGATACCTTTGCATTCTAGGTTTAAGGTATGATTAATGGCGCCCATGTGCCTTGTTGCTACCTTTACCTTCCCGCAATGGAAGGCTTTCAGATTAGCTGTATCTTCGTCCAATTCCAGAACCTCACCCCACTCTTTACCTATGCTGCAAAATGTGTTATTGTTCCACAGGACCAGTGGCACACCATAACAGCTTATCCACACCTGCCTCACCTGTTCCAAGACCATGCTGTCTTCCCATTCCTCAACCGATTCACACCAAACTGTAAGCCAGTCCTTCATGAACGGTAACTTTTCCTTCATAGCTTCCACTGATTGAAATGAGAGAACTAATTGTCTTCCACCACTAGCTCTAACTGTGATATCCCCATGTCCTCGTCCCTGTAACTCCTCCTTAAAGTCTTCAACTGAAAGAGTTGGCTTTAATCTTACCACTACACTTTCATGCAGCCAACCATTACCGACTTTCTGTACCTTAATAATGCGACCTAGATTAGGTTGAAGGTCCCTGCCTCTGACCACATCAGCATATGACTTTTTCCCCTGATGGGTATCATGTACAGAGTGTATGCCTTCCTTAACCCACCTCTTCTGTACTTGTTGTGGCTTGCTTTGTTTGGTTTCATACTCCTTTCTGAACTCAGCCATTTTAACCTTTAGCGCTTTGTCATCACACCAAAGGCCATTTGCTTTTTGCAGAGCCATATTAGCTGCAACCGGACAACCATACCTTATGAATCCAAACCTGGAACCTGTAGATCTTCTTCTCTTGTGTGGAATATACGCATCCAATACAACTCCAAAGTTGGAAAAGAGTTTAGACATCCCTTTCGCCCCCATAGATGTTGGTATGGTATCCACAAAAACAGAGTATATGGTATTCCCCCTTTGAACCCCAACTCCTTGATCCCCATGTCTGCGAACCACCGGTTGCCATCCTCCGTTCCCCTGAGTCCTAACCATGGTTTTTTATCTCCTTCCAACGAAACACCTTAATATGTAATGGCATTTTTTTAAGCTCTGATACTACTTGATGCCATATGGTTGGCGAGAAAAAGAAAACCACACAAATAAAGAGCTAAAACCCCTAACAACGTCAGTATTCTTAATTGTAGTTTCAATATCAAAAGTGCCTTCCAATAACAATAAGCCCAACATTTGTAGGCCACCTAAAAAGAAAAAAAAATAATAATATCCAAAATAACGAAAATTACATAATAACTCCTTAGATTAAAATGTCGTAAAATTAAGCTTAAATAAACCTAAATAAATTAATTTACATTCTTCAGGTCCGTCTCACATAAGTGCAATCAATGGTGGGCCGCATGTGATCCCTATCACAAAGTTGTTAAAGAAGTTGCAATTACCTAATATTAACCAACAAGAGCCAAGTATTGATGATTTGAATTAGTAACTTTTGAAATATAGGGACTAGAGAGGGAGAGGGAGGAAAAGTGAATTTTGTCACGACCCAACCTTGATACCTAGGGATTAGATGTCGCAACTAGTCGATTCTTAAGTTACCAAGGATTAATTTTAAAATTAAACAAGTTAAATAATGCAATGGGATAAAATAAAAGGCGTATATAAATATTTAATAAATTAAACAGATTAGTAATGCAGCGGGATAAAATAAAAGGTGTACATAAATATTTTAAGCATATATTGAAGCTTTTATTTATTTAATAAGAGTCGGACATTAGTTACAAATAAAAACAAAATTGTGTTTATTCCAAGTCCCAATCCTTCCTTATGGGGCAAAACTTCTTCCTAATTTCCATCATCTGAAAGGCTTTAATAACTATAAGCACATAGTACAATGAGAAATATTATACTGAGAGCAAAAGGGTATAAAAATCACCATGGATAATTATTTAGGCTAATCAATGAATAACTTGGTTCGAATAAATAAATTATTTTAAATAACAGACATATAATGTAGAAATCATGTAAGCAAAAGAATCATAACCACAGTACAAAACAGAACAAAATAGAGGGTCAATGGATTCATGACAAATAAAGTATCACTAAAGTGACTAATCAGAGGGTCAATTGTTATTTAAGTCCCCCAAAACATGAGACCTCCATGGTGGTACTTACAAAATACATCAGTAAATATCAAATCTCCAAAATTATAAACAATTTATATCCATAGGTTTCCCTCGTAAGCAAATAGGTTTCATAAAATAAATAACATAATTGAAATGTTAATATAATTTATAAAGCATGATTTACATAAAATAATTCATAAAATAATTTTACATAAAACAATTTATAATTACTCAAGATATAATATAACTCACCTCAATGTCGATTCACAATTTCTTTCACTTTCCTTTTTCTATGTGACTTCACCTGGACCTCTTTTCCTTATTTTTTAACTTTTTCCTTTTGATTTCTTTTGCTACCGAACTGCTCACTTATAAATAAGGGCTTTTACACAGTGACTCATGATTCTTATCTTCACCATAATGATGATTTGTACACATTTGTGCTTACAAAATCAAGAATACGTCACTTATGACTACCTGTCCATATCATAACATTTGCGACGTTTCTTTTAATTACCTTTTGGCTCAACAAATCAAATAACTACCTTATCACCTTTTGGTAAAACACAAAGATCCCTAATTAAATTACATTTTATCACATACATTTATAAAATTAAATATTTTATTTTACTTTTATTATTATTATTATTATTATTATTATTATAAATTAATCAAACATTTGAGGTGTCACATTTCTTCTCTCCTAAATAGAAGTTTGTTCTGAAACTTGTCATACCTTGATTTTTGAAGAGATATGGATATCGGGCTTGCATTTGATTCTCAATTTCCTACGTAACTTTTTCGACACGATGATTTCGCCTTAAGACTTTTACAAGAGGTATAGTCTTGTTTCAGAGAATCTGATCAAGAGACCTATATCGATTGCTCTTCATAAGAGAGATCTCTTTGAACTTCTAGGTCTTCGTGACCAATAACATGTTTTGAATCTCGGAGGTATCGCTGGAGCATTGAAATATGAAACACATTATGAACATTGGGCAATTTTGGTGGAAGTGCAAGACGGTATGCTACTATAGACACCCCATTTTTTATGGCCCTTAAGACTTGGGCACCTCAGGTTGGACACTCGATGATGAAAAGTGACGCTGTACAATTGTTTAAGTTTTTCAACAAAAGGCTTCAATTTTTGAGCTTCTAATCCCAACCTCACACCCCATTTTGAGCAAAACTATTTTAGACCTTAAAACCCTCTTTTTCAAAATATTTTTTTAAATATTTCTACAATGTTCTGAGGTTCGCATTTCGTTTAACATATTGCACTTTTCAATAAACCAAGGACAAAGTGGAAATAAAGGAAAGAGAGGTGAAGTCTTTGAAAAATATTTTAAAATATCTTATTTATAGGTTTTGAGTTGGAGGAAATAGGAGGGGAGGAAAGAAAACTAGTTGGGGAAAAGGTTGAGCATCAAACCGTTAAGAGAGAAACGAGCAGTCTTCACTAAATTAGGCATATCTCTCTGTACAATTAGAATTTAGATGTCAGACTACCACCATTGAAAAGTAAACTTATGGGGCTTCAATTTAAACTCAAGAATCACCTAAAATGGACTCCGAATGAGGGAGATATGCCCTTTTGAAGTTGGGTTTGAGAGCAATTTTTTGTGGCCGATTAGCTAGTTTTTGGTGGTTAGTTGTCCCCTACTTGGCCGGTTAACCAGGTATCCCGACAGGCAGACATTTTGCTACTAGCTATCCCCCCCTATGTGCATGCCTTGCACCAACTGTCTCTATACTAATATTTCTAACCCCGAGAGGTTATTTTTCTATAAATACAAGACCAACCCTCTTGTTTTTAAGTTAGAAAAAAATTCCTAAAGGACCAAAACTTGTAAAACACTCTCCCTCTCTATCTTGCAACCTACACTCTCTCTCTCTCTACACTTCCTAAACCAAAAGTTTGCCTCTTCTTGCTAAGGTTCTTGAGCTCAAATCTCAACCCTTGAGAGTGAGAACTTGTTGGCTTGTAAACAAAGGAGTTACCTCTCTTCAAGAGCTATAATTTTGGGCATCTATATACTACTTCTTTCCTCTCTTTTCTTGCTATTTTTTTACTATTTCTTCACTATTTTTATGGGTTGAAACTTGTGGCTTAAAGCTATTAGAGGTAGAGGGGTTAACCACCCTTCTTTGAACCTTATTTTCCAAGATTTTGCCCTTGTGTTTCCCATCTATTTTCCAACTTTTTACCACAATTTTTTAGAGTTCTTCAAAGGCTAAAAATGTTTTTTTGAGGTCCAAAAAATGGAGGGGTTAGCCACCCCTCCTTAGGCTTGCTTGCTATCTTCATTTCTCTATTATTTTAGGTTACCTTTTTTAGTTTTTTCAACTTAATTCCAACATTGTTTTTTATTTTTAGGACTATTTTAATGTGTTTATTTCATTTATACTTTGTATAGTATGCTTGTAGTGTTGTAGTCCTCATAAGTTTGGTGGTTTAGGCCTTAGACACAAACCTATTTGAGTTGATAACCTTTATTTTCATAGCTTTCCTACATGTGTTCACCTTTGCATAATCATCTCTACAATCTCCCTCCTTTCTTGATTTTCTTTCTTTTTTTGTTAAGAGTTGTTTCAAACAATTGAGGTTATTTAAGGCATGCGAAAGAGACCTTCCATGCTAAATGGTTTAATTTCTTCGAAGGTTCATTACAAGGGCATTACATCTCTCTCATGCCAAGAACATCTTCTTATTTGACACTTATCTTCATTTAGTGGACATAATTCTCATTTTTGGACTAAATGACTAAAGAATGGAAAGGTAATTTAAAGAGGCAATAAAATTGGACTAACATGGTACAAGATAATAAAAGCAAATTGTGTTCAATCGGACGTTAATTGAACCCATTGAGTTTTGAGCCATTTCATACTCTCTTGTGATGATAATGGTTCAAAAATCAATGTCAACCACTTCCTTTGATCAATTCCATGATAGTGAGGGGGTTTTGTTGGTCTTTTAGTTTCACTTATTAAGCCTTTGTCCAATCGAGTCATGGATCATCATGCAATAACCTTGCGACCATTGATGATTTGTGAATCGATTCTATCCTTTCTTTGATCAATTTCATGATAGAGAGAGGCAGAGAGGATAAACATCCCCTTAAAACACTCTGTTTCTGTCATGTTTCTTTTCTGTTGTAGCAGGGCGGTACTAAAAATAGTGGCCGGCTGGCCACCATTTGAATCCGACCGACCATTTTCTCTGGCCAGCCAGCCACCTCTTTTCAACCAAACAGTGTCTTTTTCTTGCAGAACAGAGCAGAAACTGAGACAAAAACAAAAGTATTTTCTGCATACAGAACAGATCTGGCAGTAAAGTAGAGGCGTTTCTGGAAGGATGTTCACATTGGCACGTGTGGTTCATTGACCCCCCCCACGATTTTAATTAGTTTACATAGCTCTTAGTTAATTAGTTAATTCATTTGAACTTGTAATAGCTTAATTAATTAATTTCGTGTTGTAACTAATTAGTTAGTTTAATCCTAATTTGTAATAATTAGTTAGTATGGTTAATTCATTCGTTGTAATAATTAGCTAGGACATTTATTCGAACCCTCCTGCGTGAGGGTGAAATTGTAATATTGTATATTTCTTCCAACTCCTATTTCTTTCTTTGTTTTATTTACTTGTTTATGATGGATTGCATGTAGCATCATGTTTCATTTAGCATTTTCCATGACTTGCATCCATTTGTCTTGCATGCACAGGGGTTTGGCGCATCATTCTAACTTTGTGGTTGTTTCACATTCTTCATTTGAAAACGTGCTTAACTGCATGCTATCAAATTAATCCACATGCCATGCTAATAGCCGAGCCTAGTAGTTGCATCTTTGCATGTATTGCATTAGTCATTTGCCTTGTTAGGATCATACATTTTTCTAACTATTTTCTTTTTTTGGCTCACCTCAGATATTAGGGTAAGCATGTCTTTTCTTTAGCATATTGCATACGTGTGATTGTTGTCATGTCAAGCATATTTTCTATAAGGCTAAGTACTTATGTGATATATCTGTTTGACTGCCGGTGGGTGAAGGGTAATTGCTTAAATTGAGATGATTTACATGAGAGATCACTTTTTCAAGTGGTACATATTCAAGCACCTTTTAAAACACACAAAAATATCAAAGTGTTTCAATTTTCACAAATTAGTCTATACTTGTGTGCATCACATTGTAACAATAGCCTAATAATTGGAACAAGAGCATATACTATATATAAGAATCACATCATGATTAGTAGAGGCCAATTTTTGATCGGGTGAGTGGGGTGCTCAATTCATGACCTTCCCCTCTCATACCTAAGTTCCCGAGCCAAGGCACTTTGGTGATGATAGACACGTGGCCTTTGGCACATGTCATAGGTTTTCCTAAATTTTCCAAAAATATTTACGTGGCGACTCTGAAACCTGGCAATGCAGTCCATTTTTAGCATTTGGACTCAAATCAATTTTTCCAAAAGATTTGTTGGATTTGGACTAATTTGTGTTTATCTATTTCACATTGCGCTTATAAAATCAGATTCAAAACCACGGGAGTCCAAAGTATAGAACTATTGTATCTAATGAGACTAAACCCCTCTGAGGAGCACTGAAAGCAAGCTATAGCTACAGGGCCAATCCTTTCTAGTAGCTCAAATGACCCTATGTAACACGGGTTCAATTTTCATCGCTTTCTAAACCGAATGACTCCTCTTGTCGGTGAGACCTTTAAGAAACATGATCTCCTACTCGAAATTTCAAATCTCATCTCCATGTATCTGCATAGCTTTTTTGGCGACTTTGGTAAGTGCGAATTCATTGTTGGATGAGTTGAATTTTATCACTTGTCATCTACACAATTTCGGGACCCAATAACTTTCTGTCTCTAACCTTTGCCCAACATACAGGCGATCGACATTTCCTTCTATACTGCGCTTCATGTAGTGCCATCTTGATACTCACTTGATAATTGTTGTTATAGGCAAATTCCACTAATGGAAAATGCACAACATGTCCTCCATTTTCTTAATCATTCTTTCGGATTATCCATCTGTTTACGGGTGATAAGCGGTGTTAAACTTTAGTGTTGTTCCCAAAGCTACCTGTAACTTGTTCCAGAATTGAGATACGAAATGAGGGTCTTGATCGGATACAATTGATACCCAGGCGCCATGCAATTGAATGATCTCCTTGATATATAAAGTGGGAAATTTGTTAAGAGAGTGTGTGATTCTGATGGGTAGAAAATGTGCTGACTTTGTTAATCGATCTACTGTGACCCATATCGCATTGTTCGTTGAGGCTGATTGTGGTAATCCGATAACAAAATCCATAGTAAGGTGTTCCCATTTCCATTTAGGAATGAGGAGTGGTTGCAATAGCCCTACAGGTCTCTGATACTCTACCTTAACTCGTTGACATTGAAAGCATTTGGAAACATGGCTTACTATGTCTCTTTTCATCCCCGTTCACCAACAATGGCTTTTCAAATTGTGTTACATTTTCGTATTTCCAAGATGAGTTATGAATCTCAAGCTATGGGCTTCCACCAATATCTTCTTTTTGATTTCTGGAATGTCGGGTACACAAATTTGGTTTTGAAACTTCAGTATCCCATTGTCTATGGTGAAATCGGGTTTAGGCGCACTTCCTTGTTCATCATATCTTTTCTTCAAAAGCTTGTCCTCACATTGATGTGCCTTAATCTCATTGATTATCATAGGTTCCATGACTATATTAGCGATCAATCCCTCAAACCTATGTGGAACCAACTAAAAGTCTAACTTTTCTAGGTCTCAAATAAGTGATTTCTTGTCAATAAGGATGCATGCCAAACTTCTGGTGGCCTTCTAACTCAACGCATCTGCTACCACGTTAGCCTTGCCTGGGTGTTGTTGAATTTTCACATCGTAATCTTTCATAAATTCTAACAACCGTCATTGCCTCATGTTCAGTTTCTTCTGTGTAAACAGATATTTAAGATTCTTGTGGTTAGTGTAAATACAAGTCACCCCATAGAGATAATGATCCTAGATTTTGAGATCGAAAATTACCATAGCCAATTCCAGATCATGAGTTGGGTAGTTTCTCTCATGAGTCGTCAGTTGACATGAGGCATAAGCAATAACCTTCCCATCTTGCATAAGAATGCAACCCAATCCATTATAAGAGACATTGCTATAAATTACAAGCGTATCCGTTCCAGTAGGGAGTATATAGGAGTTGTCACAAGTCTATTTTTTAACTCTTGGAAGCAATGTTCCCATTTGTTAGTCCACTCAAATAGGGTATTTTTCTAGGTCAATTGAGTCAATAACGACGCAATCTTTGAGAAATCCTAAATGAAACGTCGGTAATATCCTCACAATCCTAAGAAACTCTAAACTTTAGATAAATTAGTAGGTCGCAGTCAATCCACAATTGTTGTAATCTTTTTGTGGATCGATAAAGATGCCATTCTTGTCAATGACATGGCCAAGGAAGTGTACATTAGTGATCCAGAATTTGCATTTCTTCAACTTGGCATAAAGTTTGTGATCACATTGTGTCTGTAGAACTGATTGCAAGTGTTGGTCATGATTTTTGGTGTTTTAGAGTATACGAGAATGTCATCAATGAAGACAATAGCAAACTCATCGAGATAGGGTTTGGAACACTCAATTCATGAGATCCATGAAAGCAGTTGGAGTGTTTGTAATGCCGAATGGCATGACAAGGAACTTGTAATGTCCATAACATGTTTTGAAAGCAGTCTTCTCAATGTTTCCTGCTTCGATCTTCACTTGATAATAGCCAGACCGCAAGTTAATCTTTGAAAATACTTGAGCGCCTTAAAGTTGATCAAATAAGTCATCAATTCACGGAAAAGGGTACCGATTCTTGATGGTAACCTTGTTCAATGCTCGATAATTGATACACAATCTCATCGTACCATCCCTTTTCTTCACGAACAATATCGGAGCTCCCTATGGTGAGGTACTTGGTCGTATGAAACCCTTGTTGAGCAATTCCTAAAGTTGTTCAACTCTTTCAATTCCACAATCGACATGCGATAATGAGTTTTTAATATCGGTTGCGTTTTGGGTTGAGTTTCAATAGTAAATTCAATTTCTCAATCAACTAGGGTACTAGATAAATCTTATAAAAATAAATAAATAAATAAAATAAATTAGAAAACTCCTTAAATATGGGTATTGAATTGAGTGTTGAGTTTACTCGCTGAGTGTCGAGCACATAACAGGTATAACTATAACAACCTTTTCTCAAAAGTCATTCAGTTGACATAGAGAATACTAAACATGAAGGGGTAGAAATTCTAGTTCCTTCAAAAACAAGTTCGCGTTGGTTTGGTGACCAGAGAAAGACCTTTTTGGTTGTGCAATCAATAAAGGCATGGTTGGCAGCAAGCCAATTGTAGCTTGCTTTTCGTGCTCCTCGGAGGGGTTTAGTCTTCTTGGATACGATAGCCCTACAGTTCGGACTCCCGTAGTTCTGAATCTGATTTCACAAGTGCAATGTGAAATAGATAAATACAAAAGAGTCAAAATTCGGCAAATCTTTGGAAAATCAATTTTTAATCAAAAATGCCAAAAATGGACCGCTTTGCCAGATTTTAAAGTCATTTCCTAAATATTTTTGAGAAATTTAGAAAACCCGTGACTTGTGCCAAAGGCCACTTGTCCGTCATCACCAAAGTGTCTCGGCTCGGGAACTTAGGTATGAGAGGGCAAGGTCATGAATTGAGCACCCCACTCACTCGATCAAAGATCGGCCTCTACTAATCATGATGTGATTCTTATGTACAATATATGCTCTTGTTCCGATTATTATACACAAGTATAGACTTATTTCACAAAATTTGGAACGCTTTGATTTCATGTTCACTTTGAAAAGTGTTTGAATATGTGCCACTTGAAAAAGTGATCTCATATGTACATTAATCAAATCATCCCAACTTACACGAAATAGCCTTCATCCACCGGCATTCAAATAGGTATATCAACTACGTACTTAGCCTCATGGTAAACATGCTTGACATGGTAACACTAACATACATGCAATATGCTAAAGCAAGAAATGCTTGCCTAGTACTCAATCGAGGCAAGCCAAAGGAAATAAAAACCATTAGAAAAAAATGCATGCTCTACTATGCAAGTGACTAATGCAACGCATACAAAATGCAACTACGAGGTTTGGTTTTTAATATGCCATGTGAATCAACTTAAACATGCGGTAGCACACGCATTCAAGGAAGTAAGTAATGACAGCATTGTGTGAGAATGGTGAACTGAACCCGATCTATGCAAAAAAGGGTATTTTACACATAGTAATGATATGAAATCAAAATATGATGCTACCTGTAACCATCGTAAGCAAGTAAATAAAAGGGAGAAAGAAATTGAGGGTTGGAAGATGTACACAATATTACAAGTGTGACCTCATGTAAGAGTTACAAGCACCAAATGAAGTAATAAGCTAAATTTAACTAATTATTACAAATTTGAAGGAATTTAACTAATTATCACAATACACTAATTAATCTAAGAGTTACAAGCTAATGAACTCGAACGAGAGTTTGAAGAACCATGTGTGCAACATAGAACATCCTCTTCGAAACTCCTCTGTTCTGGTGCCAGATTCTATTATGTTCACAGTTAGAAAATTAATCTGTTTTTGCCTCAGCTTCTGCTGTATTCTGTTATGAAAATGACACTGCCTGCCTTAAATGGGGTGGCTAGCCGGCCTTAGAAAGTGGTAGGCTGGATGAAAGGGTGGCCGGCCGGCCATTGTTTTTGAGCTCTGCCCTGCTGTAACAGAATGGAAACAGAGCACAAACAGATTGTTTTCAGGGGATGTTTGTCCTATCTGCCTCTCCATATCATGGAACTGATCAAGGAAGGAATAGAATTAGTCCACAAACCATCAATCGTCGCAAGGTTGTTGCATGATGATCTCTAAACCAACAGGAAAAAAAGATCCATGAAATTAAAGAAAAGACCAACAACACCTCTTTCCTATCAGGGAGTCACCTCAAGGAAAGGGGTGGACATTGTTCCTTGAACCATTAACATTACTAAGAGTATGTAATGATTCAAGACTCAATGGGTTTAATTCAAGTCCGATTGAACTTGACTTGATTTTATTATCTTGTTTTACCTCTTTTACCAATTTTATTAACCTTTTTTAACATTACCTTTCCATTACTTAATTCATTTTGTCCAAAAAGTGAGAGTTATGTCAACTAAATGAAGAGAAGTGTCAAACAAGAAATTGTTTTTAGCATGAGAGAGATGTAATGTCTTGGTAATGAACCTTCAAAGAGAGACGTAATGCCTTGGTAATAAACCATTAAGCATGGTAGGCCTCTTTCTCATGCCTTAAACAACAATCAATTGTTTGAAACAACTCTTAAAAAAGAAAACCAAGAAATGAGGGAGCTTGCACAGATGATTATTACAAGTGTGAGTATATGTATGAAAACTATGAAATAAAAGCTATCAACTCAAATAGATTGGTGTCTAAGGCCTAAACACCAAACCTATGAGGACTTACAACAACACAAGCATGATATTCAAAGCATAAACTAAACAAAAAAATCAAAATAGTCTCAAAACTCACAAAACAGTGTTGGAAAATCAGTTTGAAAGGCTAGAAAAAGTAAGCAAAAGAAGAGGAAAACAAAGCTAGTAAGGAAGCTCAAGGAAGAGTAGCTAACCCCTCTACTTTTTGGGCCTTAAAATCACATGTTTTAGCTTCTTAAAACTCTAAAACTCAGCAGCTAAAAGTTGGGAAGCAAGTGGGAAACACATGGATAAAAGCTTATGGAATAAGGTTCAAAGAAGGGTGGTTAATCCCTCCACCTTTGGTAGCTTTAAATGACAAGTTTCAGCCCACCAAAATAGTTTAAAACAATATAAAAAATGAAGAAAAAGAGGTGAGAATAGTAGGAAAAAGATGGCAAGGGTTATACCTTTGAAAAGAAGTCACTCTTTTGTTCACAAACCACAAGGTGCTCACTCTCAGAAGTTGAAATTTTAGCTCAATAACCTCAGCAAGAAGCCTGAAAATATTGGATTAGGAGGTGTATGTATAGTGTATGTATATTGCAAGATAAAGAAGGAGAGTGCTTAACAAGATTTGGGCTTTTCACAAATTTTTCTAAACTGAAACCAAGAGAGACGGTCATATATTTATAGAAAAATAGGTTCTCTGGTCGGAAATATCTGTATAGAGCTAGCTGGTGCAAGGCATGCACATGGGAAGGGACAGTTGGTAGCAAATATCTGCCTGTCGGGAAACATGGCCAGCCGGCCATATAGGGGAACGGCCGACCACTAGAAATTGGCCGGTCGGCCACCTGTTGGCCAACAAGCCTCTAAGTGGTCAGGCTAGGAAAAAATGGGTTTTGGTCCAAAAGGGTGCAAGGTTTTAGGCTCTGTAACTCAAAACCAAAGCTTCTTGCTGAAAAAATTGAATGGTTTGCACAGTGAAACTTTTCATCATTGAGTGTTCACCATGAGGCGCCCAAGTTTTATAAGCATTCAAAAATAGAGTGTCTACAATTGCCCCTCTTTGACAGAGCTCGAAGTCATGAAATGACGTGACGACCCATTTTGACGAGGCCATAGGACTTGGGCAAACAAACAAAATATAGATACAATTGGTTGAACCCGAGGGTTGCCTACCTATCCTTTTGCAAGGAATCAAACCAACATAGTTCAAGGGCAGAATGTAAATGATATATATTGCGATGCCACAGTTGAGAACACAAATAAGCATATCGCCTAGAAATTATGAAGATGAGATTCAATGCAATGCAATAATTAAAACCACAAACCAGCATACTGCCCAAAAATTATAAAGAAATGGGTATAAGCCACACCACGTATCACGTAGAAAGGTTATAGAAAGGTTGAGAGAAACAATACTAACTGCGCTTCGCGTAGAAAGATTGACAAGAAACAATCCTAACTACACTTCCACATAGAGAGGTTAACAAGCTTCATTCCAAACTGTGTCTCACGCAAAAAGGGTGGCATACAAAGAGCATGATGCATATGGATGCAGCATAATGCGATATAATTGATAAGAAATATGATGCGATGCATGTTCCATGCGATGTAATAGAAAAGATGCACAAAAGCGGTGCTATCAAAAGCATCCCCATAGGGGAGGTGGTAGGGAACACCCTACCATGCACAGGGATCAGGGATATGCCATCACATATCCTGAGATAGAAAATGTTGTGATTATGTCTCACGTATCTCGAGGAGAGGAAACTGGTCAAGCACGTGTTTCATACGTTACAAGGAAAGAAAACCACTCGGGAACGTGGTTCATATGCCCCGAGAAAAGAATGAGGGACAAAGATCCTAAATACGCCTCGGCATGAAAGGATAAATAGTACAAGACAACCACATGATGTAAAAGGATACAATGAGTGCAATAACCATGGATGAAAACAATGCTCTAAAGAAAACTAAAGTAAAGCGGTGTTATTTTGGAAAACATCTCACATTGCACTCTCTGACTTACAGTCTGGAGGTCTCCAACTACTTGCAAAAGGATACAATTTGCTCCGGTTTATGATCGGGGCATGTTCATGTGTTAGAGAAACAGCGTATCTCGAGACGGTGCAACCAGAACACAATCTCAGGATCTTCAGAATCCAAAACAACTTCACATACATCAATTTTCCTTCTTAAGATGAAAACAGGACCTCCCATACATAGGTTGGGCAAGACCACAACAAAAATCCACTTTAGACTAGTTTAGGAGTCGGCCGGCCACAAAAAAGGGACGGCCGACCACAAAACTAGCCGGCCGGCCACTCGACCAATATTCGGGGCAGTTTTGGCATTTCACAATTGTGAGCCTTTAAAACATAACAAGGGCCTCATTTCTTTACTTCCACACACTCAAAATCACTCTTACTTTGTCTCTAGGTATTCTCTCTCTACATTTGCGCTTTATTTGTGTTACCGAATGCCCCACGCAAACTTTATTTGCAAAACAAACGTCGTCCTCTACATTTTGAACCAATTGAAATTTGATTTGGTTGAGTTTTGTGGGTTCTCATTGTTTTGGGCTCATTGCTCTCGTGTTTTTCTTAGGTTTCACAATTTTTCCTAGGTTTTAACTTTCTCTTTTTTTTCTTTTTCTTTTTCTTTTTTTTCTCTCCTAAGGTTCGAATTTTTGGGTTTTCCCTCTTTTTTCTCCCATTTTCTCCTATATTTCTCCATGGTGGATAACATTCCTCATGATGGTGCCCTTCCCGAGGTACTGATACTTCCACCTGTTGTTAAGATTGGAGATAGTTAACGAGACTGACAGGGCGGCAGAGGACATTGCCGCGGACATTGAGGTAGAGGAGATTTACCCTCCAGGGCCTGAGCCTGAGTTACTTCCGCCGAGGGTGAGGCCATTCGACCCTGCCACTTACCATTCTCGGACGCACGCGATGGCCCCTGGTGGCATGTTGCGATTTAAGGACTTCGCCCCGGGCACACCTGAGGACTTTCTGTTGAGGGAGCATGCCTCTTACCTTTCTCATGACGCCGCTAAGGTAAGAACCTTTTCTTTTATGCACATTGCTTGTTCAACCATTTCATTACTGTCTTTCCTTCTATTATGCATGTGACATATTTTCCTCTTTTCAACACAAGGCAATGCTCTCTCCTGGCGAGGCTACGGGACAGTGAAGGCCATAGACTGGTACCAGGAGCTCCCTACTCGAGTCCACGAGCTAGTTGATGAGGCGGGCTTCGTTCTGTTCTGTTCCGGGCTCACGCAACTGTTGGCCAGCCAGGCCTTGCTCGGTGCCTCGGTGGAGAGGTAGTGGGATACCACCAACTCCTTTCACTTCTCCTCCACCAGGGAGATTATGATGACTCCCTACAACTTCTCCATGATCACAGAGTTGAGAGTAGGGGTGATCCGATCCCTTTCGACCTCGACATGGGCTAGTGGGAAGCCACTTGGATATACTTGCTCGGTGCGCATCCTCCTCTGGATAGGCCGGTTATGGTTAGATATAGCTGGTTCTATGATCGTTTCCACGGGAGTCAGCCAGAGATACAGAAGGAGATTGAGCAATACACTTGGGGCTTCTTGATCTATCTCCTCGGTACCACCTTATTTGTAAACAGGTGGAATACTCTAGGTCTATACCTGTTGAGTGCTCTTGTAGTATTGCCCCGAGTCCGGTTCTACGATTAGGGTGGTGCTGGCCTCGCCACCCTTTATGGCTACATGAGCTCCGGTTCCCACAAGAAGGGGAACATGGTCGAAGGCTACTAGAGTGCCTAAGGGGTGCACACGGCACTTTCTATTTGTTCCTTATGCTTTCTGCTTTTCACTTTTTGTCTTTATTTGTGTTTCCACCTTGTGCTTTCTATTTTGCACTTTCTGTCTTTATCTCTGTTCATACTTGTTAACTTACACCAACTGATCTCTTCTTACAGCTATGGGTATACGCATATTTCCATGCCCTTGTTCCAGTGCCAAGGGACGAGGTAGAGGCAGTTGTACCTTACTCCCGATAATACGACGGCAGATGCCATACACGGCACCGTGACGATACCACCTTCACCTACTACTACTGATACTTTGACACAGCGATGGCACAAGAGGTACCATACTCACTTTCCAATTCCATTTTTAATTCTATTACTTCAACCCATACTATAATAGCTGAGACACCTGGCAACAACTGACACTAGTGAATTCTTTGTTCGTAGGTCACATGGTAGCCGTGGATAATGATGCCGGCCAGAACATGGGACGACTATGCTAGGTCTTGGGATACCTCTCAAATACAGATCCTATTAGAGGGCTCCTTTTATAGGACTTGGTACTAGGGAGAGTTGTTTGTGCTCCAGACTCTGGGTCTGCCAGATCCTGTTATTTCTACTCCGCCTCCGGCAACTATGAGGACAACCGATGGTCTCCCAACCGAGGCCATCATACAATTTATGACAGGTCAGGTTGCCGACTAGTTATGCAGGGTTGGAGACTATGATGAGTTCATCAAGGCCTATCTCACGCTGCCTTGACCAGAGTTCGCGCGGGAGTGTAGACACCCCATTTTCACCAGCCTTAAGACTCAGACGTCACCAACTGAGCACTCGGTGATGTTGCATATCGTGCTCGTTCTGAGGTTTCAGAGTCTCGGTTGTGAGCCTTGCCTTCGAACTTTGGGGCTCTTTTGTGCTTTGCCTCGGTTTGCGAACCAGGTCTCGTTTTCTCTGTTTTCTCTTCCCAAAGGGAGGGAGAGGTCTCGTAGACTATCTCTCAGCGGCCGTAGGCTACGTTTCGTGGTCGTAGGCCATTTTTCCCGTTTGGAGGTCAGTTTTCGATTTTCGGAGCCGTCGGACGTGTGCCTCAGTTCGGGACCGCCTAATTACCTCCGTTTGCTCTGGTTTTTGGCACACACCTTATTTCCTCCCTTTAGAGGGACACTGTGGCTCGGGAGACCACCTTCGTGGTCATACGCCACCTCCGGTGCTTAGCAGCCTATTTTCGGGGTCCCAGACCGCGCGTTTTGGCCCCCGAACCCTCGTTTTGCATCAGTTAGGGTTCATTTTTGGTATGGACCCTATTTTCATTGCTAGGGAGATGGTAGGATGGTGGGAGGCCACCTTTTCCCCTGAAAAACCAGTTTTCTCATTTTCTCTCTCCTAAAGCCGATTTTTCTGATAGAAAGCTGGTTTTTCTTACTTTTGAGCCACAATTTCTGGTTTTTCACACCACCATTGTGTTGTGCTCATCTGGGAGGCCACCAATATGGGTAGGCCGACCATTAATTCTTCTTGACCCTTTTGAACCCTCCTAAAAAGTTGGTTTTTCTCTCTCCTGGACCACATTTTCTGGTTTTCCACCATACAGCTATATTGCCCTCATCTGGGAGGCCACCTTTCTGAGGTGGTCGGCCAGTTTTTCTTGTTGACCCTTTTGACCCCTGGTCGGCCGACCAAGGGAGGTGGCCGGCCGACCACCTTGGCCTTTTGAACCTGGTCGGCCAGTCTTGCCTCCTTGAGTGCATTCCAGCTGTGCCAGCTGTTTTGCACTTGACCCACTGTCCGAGGGTTTTGTCCTTGTTTTGACCCTTTTAAAGGTGGTTTTGCACCTTTTGCTTAGCTTCCAAAGGAAGTTTGACCCTTTGGTCAAGCTTCTTGAGGAAGCTTGACCCTTTTGGTTTAGCTTCCTCAAGAAGCTTGACCCTTTTGGTCAAGCTTCTTTTAGAATCTTTGACCCCCTCTCATGGCTTCTCCAAGAAGCATCACCTCTCTCCCTCTATATAACACACCTTCCACCTCCATTTGCAAGGGTTAGAAGCTTTTGACTGGAGCATACATACAATTCCCTCTATCTCTATACTTCAAGCCTCCAAACACTCATATTCTTGGCCATTTTACCCTACACCTCTTAGCCTACCACCTCCCTCATCCATTCCAGCACCTTGGAGGTCATTTGCAAAGGTTGAAAGCTCACCAACTTGGTCCAGAAGCTGCTGAAGGTCGGCTCTACAAGAGTAAGTCTTCATTTCCCCTTTTTTAGCCTTATTTTGCTTCATTACTTAGCCCCATTTGCAAGCATTTCTAGGCCTCAACCTAAACTGTAAAGTGTCTTATTTTGAGCTCTTCTTCAACTTTTTTTAAGGGCACTTTGCTGTTTGAGGTCATCTACTTCCCCTTACCCTCTATCTCTCTTTTAGGGCTATTTTTGCATCATATTTTAGCCTTACTTGTGAACATTTTCGAGATTTATCATAAACTGAAAAAGATCTTGTTTGAATCTCCTCTTTAAGTTTGGTTAAGGTCTCTTTTCTATTTTGGGTCATCTTCCCCCTATGCATGCTTCATCTCTTCATGATTAGGGCTATGCATTAGAGCACTTGCATTGGCCATGGTTTGGCCTCTTAGCCACTGAAATCCAGTGGATTTTCAGTGGCTTAGATGCATTTTTGAGAGCCAAAATCAGAGGGGGGTGAACCCCTCTCTCCTTGTCTTGTTTGGTGGTCTTGTTGGCCTTCCAAAAGGACCCCTTTTTGCATGCTTTGAAGTCATGTTTCAGGCCTCGTTCTGAGGGTTTTGAGGTCTGTCTTAGCTCTTTCTAAGGCCCTTTTGGCCATATTTTATGTCCCTCATGCATGTGTGGAACAACCCTGCTCAAGGCCTTTCAAGAGGACCTTCCATTGTATGCTTTATTGATCAATTTAAGGCCCTTTTTGGTGAGTTTTAGGGCTGTCATATTTGATTTCCAGAGTTGGTTCTGTTATGCTAAATGTCCATCATATATGTGTTGAATAACCCCTTGTATGGCCCTCTAAAGGAGCTCATCATTTTTGCACATGTTGGCTGCACTTCAGTGGTTATTTGGGCGTATTTTAATATGTTTTGTTCACTATTTTTGGCTGGTTTGATGATATCTCATGTGCATCATATAGTTGTAATACAACCCATGCTTACTACCCAATGTTGCATGCTATTTTAGTCCATCATGTTAGCATTTTTTGGCCATGCTTTAAACTAGTAATGTGCATGTTTTGGGACCACCTTGGCTCTGTCTTTGTGCTTCATAGTCAAATAATGCTTTCTTTGCATAGTTATAGTTCAATACATGTGCCTAGTTTTGAGTTTCGGGGTTTATTCCATGCATTGAGTGCCATATTTCCATGATTCGGGACCATTTAGCATCATGTTTCAGTGCTAGAATTTACATGTTTGAATGTCATGCTTCATCCTTGCCATGCCTTGTTAGAGTTGCATGTTATACCTTAGGTTCGGTCCTCGATTTGCGTGCATGTGTGCACGCATTTCGGTTGTCTCATTTTCATCTCATGGCCGCTAATGTGGGTGTGGCTGAGGTCCACTCATATTGGTGTAAGCCCATATTGCATTGGGTATGCCATCTTAGTCCATAGCATTGTGTATGCTAGGTTGTATGTTAGAGCATTGTGTATGCCATGTTATATCGAGCACTGTGTATGCTAGTTCATAGCATTGCGTATGCTAGGTTATATGTTAGTCGCATTCATGCATGTCATGCATATTGCATCGTGCTTGGGATAGGAGTTAGCCCAGGCACGGGAAACGAGGGACGTTTCGTACTCCGAGTGACGGAACGTGTCTCAATTCCTAGTCATCGACACTCCAGATTAACCATGATGGAGTCTCGGTCTTGTTGTGTTTTCATGTGCATTCATTTAATATTGAGTCGTGTAATTCGACTCCTCGGCCATCATGCATCGAGATGCGTGATTGGTGGCACGAAGATCGAGGACTACACTCCCCAAAGAGTAGTCATGCATACATATGTGAAAATACTTTGCCATGCCCCCTTGTTGCTCTCTGTTTGACCGTAAATCGGCGTATACGGAGCTTTGCACAATATTCGAGAACAATTGCAAGCGAGAGGAGGCATCATGCAATAAAGTTCAGCATAAAGGCAACTCAAGCATGCATCATTCATCATTCAGAACAGAGCTAAGACGGTCCATGGATTTGCGTGCTAATTTACCTGCTTTCCTAGATTAATTTGTTAAGTAATTAGGATTTTCTTTTATTCGGACTGTACTATTTATTCGGACTGTATATTATTCATTCGGACCCTCCAAGCGAAGGCACAACTGTAATAAGTGTGCGTGCGTGTGATGTATGTCTTCCAACCGCACGTCTTTCTCCCTTTTATTTACCAGCTTATGATGGTTAGTTTAGGGCACGTTTCAATTAGCATACAGTATGATAGCATGTTTGCATTCATTCATCTGTTTCGCATGCACCGGGCTCGGCGCATCATACTAATTGCATTGTATTTCAATTCCGAGTTGAATACTTGTTAGTTGTAGCATTTCACATGCCCTCTTTAGAATAGCTGAGCCTGCTATAAGTTGCATTTTTGCATGTGTGGCATTAGGCATTTCTGTATAGTTAGGATCATGCATGGATTTCTAACATAGCTTCTGTTTTGGCTTAGAGTACTCTGTAAGTTTTTATGTTTTAGCATCATTGCATGCGTGTGAGTGACTACCATGATAGCATGCTTACCATGAGGCCATATGCTTATGTGATATATCTGCCTGAATGCCTGTGGGTGATAGTTGGGTTATTTGGATTGGAACAAATCATCAACTGTGAGTTTTAAGCCCACTAGATAGTGGCAAAACCATCTTTTCTAAAGCCCACCTGAGGGTGGCAAATTCGCATTTTAGCCTACTTGCGAGTAGCAAACTGTTTTCAAAACAAACATGAGATGTTTTGTTCCAATTCAGATGACCCAGTCTATACTTGTATGCTGTGCGCATCACATAGTAAATCTAGACTAATAACCGGAATAAGAACGCATAATGTTTTTAAAACTAGATATCATGGTTAGTAGAGGCCGATCTTTGATCGGGCGAGCGGTGGTGCTCACAAAGTGACCTTCCCCAATCGTACCCAAGTTCCCGAGCTGAGGCAACTTTGGTGATGATGGATACGTGGCCTTAGGCAATGAGTCAGGGTTTCCTAAATTTTCCCAAAATAAAAATATTTAGGTGGCGACTCTGTATCTGGCAAAGCAGTCCATGTTTGGCACTTCTTTCAAAAATCTGTTTTCAAAAACGATTTGCCGGATTTGGACTCTTTGATGATTCATCGGTCTTGCATTGCACTCTGCGAGATTAGATACAGGACCGTGACATTGAGTCCGAACTGTAGTGAGGCCCAAGGGCGCGTCTACAGGGAGGTGCTGCAAGTGCCCCCATGGCTGGAGATGCTGCTCGTGCGGTCGAGGCTGATATTGGTGGGACTTCTCCTGCTGTGCACGTAGTAGATTTGCCAGTGATTTCTACCGCAATCCTATGTTGGCGATCAAGTGGGACGGCCTATCAGATTTTGATTGATCTGCCGGAGGGGAGCATGGATACGTCAGTGACCCTAACATACAGTAGGTATGCACTTTGCATCGCAGTTTGCATTTCATACTCCTTTTTTCTATATACTGATGTTCAAACTCGTTTGCAGGTGCCATTGGAGTATGTGGACAAACTCCTTGGGCTAGTCGCCCTCTTACTCTAGATGGTGCAGAGGAGGGAGACACTGCTTACTCTCCATGGTTACCAGGTATTCTACATTTTCTCAAGTTCTGACTTGCACTAATTCATACCTATATAAATTCTGCATTATACTGTTCTGATACTCTGTACTGCTCTATACTGATTCTACACTATTTTGTACTGATTTCCTATTTTTTGTTTTCAGCCTCCAACGGCACCAGCAGCGCTAGCGGCATCTCCTTCGGCAGTAAGGAGAAGAAACAAATAGGCCCTAGCACACAGCAGGGGTGAGGGCAGAGAATGAGGCAGGGGCTGGGGTGTCTGGGGTCAAAGTAGAGAATCTGAGGCAGAGGAGACTTCCTCCTCCTCGGAGCTGATTTTTAGTGGAGACGTCACCGAGACTAGCAGTACTGAGAAGCCATCGAGCGGGTGCTTCAAGTCTGAGAGCGAGGATGACGATGCTGGCTCGGGGTCATGGAGTAGAGAGGACAATGGCAGCTCCGAGTCCTGCTTTTCTGATGACAGTGGTGCTAACGATGATAGTGCCCCTCAGTCCCCTCCCCAGAAGAGAACGAAGAGGGACTCTTGAGCTTGATGCAATCGATGTTGACTTTTGTAGTTTCTTTTTCATTTTCTTTTGTTTTGGTAGTTTAGCACTCGTATAGCTTTAGATAGGACCGTTACTTTTGTGTTTTTTTCTTTTTCTTTTTTTTTATTTATTTATAAAAAAACACTTGTATTTATGATCAGGATAAAACCTTGTAGTTTTATAAAAGGAGTTTTGTCTTGTATCTCGAGCATGACACCACACTTGCATAAAATTGGAACTGAATTTGAAATTGAAAAAACTTGTATTTGAATGATGTTTGTAACCGGATATTGAGCCGACAACCGACCCAAAATGCAAAAATAAACCTCGACAAATGAAAAACAAAATAAAAACAACCTGAACATAGCTATTTACACTTGCTAAAAACAAAAGACTCAAAACAAGACCTCAAAGCAAAAAAGGGCAAAACATAACACAGCTGCTAACCGCCTGGCCAACACATAAGGTCGGACAGTCATTTGAATGGACGGCTGGCCAGGAAAGGTGGCTGGCTAGTCAAGGCCTATGGCTAAACAAGTGGCAACAACTGTCAGCCACTTACAACCTTATCCTCTATAAAGGTCTTCTCTTGCTGTTTCTTCAACAAAATATCGTTTTTGCTACTGTTTTCTCTAAAAATATAGATATTTCTTGCCGAGAGGCTTAAGGATTGGATAACCACTTTGGACAGTGTAGAAAGGTAAATTTCTGAGGTTTCGGCATAAACGCTCTTTTTCCGTTGAGCCATACTTTGCTTTGTTTTCCATTCCTCCACGTCACTGTTCGATGCTGGAACCCGGTTACATACGTATTTCGTTTTGGGGCACAAGAAATGTGCCCAACGCTCAAAGAATTTCAAGCTCTCATGGAGTCCCAGCATGATGAGAAGATTATGCCTCAACCGTGTTTTGGCCATGCACTGGCTTTGGAAAGGATGTGTGGACTTACTTTACACGAGGCTCGATCCTTGGCTTATGATGGGGAGTTGGATATTTTTGGTTTGATTCATTGGTTTTTTGGTATTGAAGACAGAGGTGACCTTCTCTGGCGAGGTTATCATCAACATGCCCTCTGCTTTTGTTTGCTTGCACACTTCCTCCTTGTCCCTAGTTGCAGCGGAGCTAGCATTAGGTTGATCAAAGTGGCCCAATGTCTGAAAGAGGGTAAGAGTTGCATTGGTTTGGCAC
Organism: Camellia lanceoleosa; assembly: GCA_025200525.1. Classification (NCBI taxonomy): domain Eukaryota; kingdom Viridiplantae; phylum Streptophyta; class Magnoliopsida; order Ericales; family Theaceae; genus Camellia; species Camellia lanceoleosa. The sequence goes on from CM045768.1 coordinate 94,576,057, forward strand.
TAGCCGAGACCCTGATGGGTTTAGATGCTTTTCATCGGTGAGAGGCTACTCGATTTGTAGGAAGTCCGCTGCTTCTCCAGGTGTTGTTTCCCACTCTTTCTTATCTATAATTCCTCACATCACTTGGCACTCACTCTCTATTTTCTCTCGAAGCCCTTTCCTTACTTTTTCTCTTAACGTACATTTTTTATCCCTTCCCAGGTGTGGTTGATGGATAAGCTGAAGGTGGTGGACCTTTGCCCCGAGTATTCAACCAAATCCTATTTCTTTCACCCACGGTTAGTGGACTTTCCTTCAAAGGGATCGTGGTGCGACTAGATGTGCAGCAGATCTGCGGCTGACATCACTTGGCGTTGTCCCTGGCTTAATTTGACTGAGATGGGCTACAGCATGTCCCGACAACGGGGTATACAGTTGATTGGCTTCATGCACTGCGTGTTCTATTTTCCATTCAGGTTTAGACACCAATTTGGACATTATCAGACCTGTCCGGAGGAAGAGGTGGAATACCTGACTCCATTTCTAGTTCGTGCTTCGCACTTGACCTAGTACCTCACTGCTTGGAGGACGAAAGAGATTCTGGTCCCTGCTGTTGGCTTTAGTTACACCCTTTTTGGCGAGCGCTTGGCTTGGCTCGAGAATGAGACACAGCTTGGGCCAACTTTGGCAGCAGAGACTTCCACGAGCACGAGCAGAAGGTAGAGGACTGGCACCTGACCTATCTGTGCCCCTAGTTTATTTATTTGAATTTTCGTTTCAAGTTTTATGATGTAAAAGCAACTTTAGTTTAATCAGAGAGTTAGAGAATGTACTTGTGTTGAAATCATGGAATTAAGTTATGAGTACTAAAAATTTTACTTTTCGCTCTAAAATGGTCTGTTGTTGTAAAAGGTAAAATTTTGAGGATACCAACCTCATTAAAACTTTTCAAAACAATTTTCAGAAACGGTCACTACTTGACACATACGAAATTAGTCCTTAAGATGTACAACCCTAAATCAGAAGACCATAACTGCTTATAACTGCATGCACCATCACTGCTTTATCTTGCAACTGGCCCTTCTACCAAATGAAGGTAACACAACCAAGCTAACAGATGATGGAAAAAGATGGATTGATCAACAAAAGTGATAGGACAGTGGAGTTGGAAATGGTTATGGCCAAACTTCAAGATGAAGTTGCCTACGTATCCCAAAGATGGGAATCAGGCCTTACGTTAACACTCTTCTTTTGCGCTCTAACTTTTGCCAAAGCTGCCCTTTCGAATTTTCAACCTTGCGAGCTCTATTTTTCTTTATTTCAAATTTTTCATGCTTTAACTTTTGCTTAGGTCACCCTTTGGGTTTTTGGCCTAGCGAGCCTCTTAGGAATAGTATTTCTTCAACTTGTCCATATTGATCAGTTGTGAGAACTCCAAGCCATCTAAATCCATAAGGATAATTGCTCTCCCCGACCAGATAAATTTGATAATGTAAGGACCAGTCCAATTGGGTCTAAACTTGCCCCTAGGGTCATGGATGGGGGCTCGGTTGTCTTTCAGCACCATATCTCCTTCCTTGAGGTTTCTGGATTTGAATTTCTTGTTGAAGGCTTTGGCAATTCTGCGCTGATATCCTTGGATATGATATAACGCCTTTAACCTTCTCTCGTCAAACAACATCAGCTCTTCAAATCTGCTCTGCTGCCAATCTACCTCTGTTATCTGACACTTGGCCATGATCCTCAGCGACGACACTTCAATCTCAATCGGCAAAATAGCTTGTATCCCATACACCAAAGAATAAAGGGTGGCCCTTGTAGATGTTCGAATTAATGTTCTATATCTCCAGACTGCAAAAGGTAATTTATCAAGCCAATCCTTATAAGTCTCAACCATCTTCCGCAGGATGTTTTTGACATTCTTGTTAGCGGCCTCAATAGCTTTGTTGGTCTGTGGTCTATATGTTGATGACTTATCAAAAGCCACTTTGTATTTTTCAAGCAAATCCACCACCTCTTTCTTGAAGTGTGAGCCGTTGTCCGAGATGATCTCATTTGGTACCCCATATCTGCAGATGATGTTGTTTTTGATGAACTTGGCCAGATGCGATACCTTCAACACAGAATAAGACTGAGCTTCCACCCACTTAGTAAAATAGTCAATCGTCACTAGAATGAACTCATGTCCATTTGAGCCCTTTGGCGAGACTGCTCCAATGACATCAACTCCCCAGATTGAGAAAGGCCATGGTGAAGTCATGTTTTAAAGTTTTGACGGTGGGTTGTTCATGCGATTAGCATGAATTTGACATTTGTGGCACCGCCACACAAAATTAATACAATCCTCCTCCATAGTTGACCAATAAAAGCCTTGTCTGAGGATCTTCCTAGCCAGCATTACACCATTCACGTGTGCTTCACGCTCTCCTCCGTAAATGGCCTCCATGAGACGCTTCCACTTTTCTTCTTCGACGCAGAGCTTATGCATTCCCAAATGACCTCTCTTGTACAACTTATCCCTACAGATGATGAATTGGATGGCCAAACGTTTATCCTTAGTATTTGCCCCTGGTGTATATATATCCTTCTCCAAAAAATTCCAAATGTCGTAATACCAAGGGTTCTTATCTTAAACCTCATCTATTGCGGCAATGGTCTCATAAGAAGGCGTATATTTCTGTTTAATGATGATCGGACACATCTTCACACCAAGCGGTATGTCTACCATGGAGGATAGAGTTGCCAGTACATCAACAAACCAGTTGTTCTCTCTTAGTAGATGTACAAATGTTAGTTTTTCAAACCTCATAATCAAAATGTCCAAGGACTGATGATAAACCTTCATTTTCTCTTCCTTGACCTTCCAGTCTCTGTTGGCTTTAGAAATAACTAGGTTCGAGTCTCCGATGACATCTAATCTTATTGCCCCTAGTTTTAAGGCAACTTCCAATCCAACGATGCACGCTTTGTATTATGCTTCATTGTTGGACACTTTGAACTGGAGTTTGAAAGCTAGGGATATATGGGAATCATCAGGCGCTATAAGTAACACACCTATCCCATAACCATACTGATTAGTTGCTCCGTCAAACTACATTGTCCATGTCTGCTCTTCTACCTGCAGAATCTCCTCATTCGGGAATAAGTACTCTACTGCTTCACCTTCTTTCACGGGGTGGTCTACTAGAAATTCCAATACTGTTCTCCCTTTGACGGACTTACGAGTAACGTACTTGAGGTCAAACTCGAAGAGAAGAAGCAACTAACGAGCTAGCCTACCCGTAAGCTCTGGTTTCTCAAAGAGATACTTGATGGGATCTAATCATGAAACCAGAATTACGGAGTGAACTAACAAGTAGTGTCTCAACTTTCTATTGGCCCAAACCAAAGCTAAGCATGCCTTCTCTACAGGAGTGTAATGGGTCTCATAATCTAGCATCTTCTTGCTTAGATAGTAGATGGCCTTCTTCACTCTAGCTTTTGATTCTTGAGCTAGCATGCACTCCATGGTTGAATCTGTTACCAACAAATACATGATCAGTGGCTTCCCCTGCTCTAGCAGCGACAATACAGGTAGATTCTGAAGACACTGCTTGACCTGTTCGAAAGCGAACTGACATCGATCATCCCATTGAAACTTCCTTCCCTTTTTCAAGGGACCAAACAGTGGTTCACAAGTTAGGGTTAATTTTGAGATAAACCGTCTTATGAATTGCACTTTGCCCAGAAAGTCATGCACCTCATTTTCAGTCGTTGGTGGTGGCATTTCTAAGATGGCCTTGATCTTGGACGGATCTACTTCAATTCCCCTCTGTGTAATCAGAAATCCTAGCACTTTTCTTGCGGTCATCCCGAATGTGTATTTTTGTGGGTTCAATCTCAATCTATACACCCTGATCCATTCGAAGAATTTATCCAGCACAGTGTAGTGGCCTTCTCATTCTTTGGACTTTATAATCATGTCATTCATGTACACCTCGACTTCCTTATGGATCATGTCGTGCAAGATGGTGGTTGCAGCTCTCTGATATATAACCCCAATGTTCTTTAACCCAAAAGGCATAACTTTGTAGCAATAGATACCCCATGGTGTGTTGAATGCAGTATTCTTTATGTCCTTAAGTGCCATCAAAATCTGATTATACCAGGAAAACCCATCCATAAGTGATAGCAACGCATGGCCTGTGGTGAAGTTTACCAACTCGTCGATGGGCGGCAGTAGAAAGTCGTCTTTCGGACTAGTTCTATTTAGATCCCGGAAGTCGATGCAAACCCTAATTTTGTCATCCTTCTTCAGAACTGGGATGATGTTGGCCAACCAGGTTGGGTACTCAGACACCATCAAGAAACCTGCATTAATCTGCTTGGCGACTTCTTCTTTAATCTTCAAGATCCAATCTGGACGGATTCTGTGCAGTTTTTGCTTGACTGGTCGGGACTTAGGGTCAAGAGGGATTCGGTGTTGTACAATCTTAGGATTGATTCTAGGTATGTCTTCGCAGGATCACGTGAAAACATCTTTGAAATCTTTTAATAAAGAGATTAAACGCTCGCGTTCCTCCGAAGACAACGTGGACCCGATCTGTACCAAGCGGGGATCCTTCTCAATGCCCACATTAATTGTAAAGATTTCATCTATACAGGGCTTAGCACACCTCTGATCCTCTCAATCAATCAAGTTTTTCAGAGCCTAAGGAATTTCTTCCACTTCGTTTTCGTTAAAATTTTGAAAATCTTGGTCAATGCAATAAATCAATGGCATAGAGGAGTAAACAGAATCAGCAGTGTTCTCATTCATAACTTCTGGCTCTTTGGTTACAACAGACTCGAAAGAGAAAGCAAAAGATGACCTAGACAGGACCTTCCCATTCGGGTTACCACCCCCGAAAATGCTAGATTCAGACTCCCCAGACTAACTCAAATTTGATTCCGACTTAACAGACTCAGTGGAATTAGATTCCTGCTCATCATCCAATTTAGCACTGGAAGTGAGGCCTTTCACCAACTACCAAGTGAGGCATGGCGCCCTCAATGCGTCCGTAATGCAACTAGTGGAATCCACAACCGATTCCACTCTAATCATAGAAATAGTAAAGGTATCCTCCAAGGTCTCTGTGTTGGTCGTGAGAGCTGTCAGGAGATCGACTAGTGCTACCCTTACTCCAGCCTCACTGTTGTCTGAATCATCCTTTTTTCTCTAGTTAGCTTTGATGCTTGATTCAGCCCTTTCTTCATCATTGTCTTACAGCTAGTGAGATCTCAAATTCGGGGACACGCTTCTTCCTCAAGGAATCCACCCAAGGCTTAGGAAAGCCACAGAAGGGGAAATCCTCGCCTTCTCTGATAAAGCACCCATTTAGCATCTCCAGATTGGCTTGTGGACCAACTCATAGTGCTTCCTAGCACTTTTGGCCTTGACTCTGTCTCTCATTTCTTCTCCCTTTCTTCTCCAGTCCTCTTTGGTGAGCACATAGTCCAACCCAAAGGCATGTGGATTACGTGGCACCTCAGCTGGCATTGTAATTTCTTTCCTCCCGCTCCTTCTAAGCCCCGTTCTAGGAATATGCCGCAACTTGTTCATGAAATAGATGGATTGAGCACTGACATACATGCCTTCATCTGCAGCTAAGATTTTCTCCACCACTCGGGCTTCTGCCAAAGTGAGTCCCAAGAGAAATACATCCTCATCGCCCTGGTTGATTTCCAGCAATGGTGTAGTTACCTCTGGCAGTGGATGAATGGATGAGTTTCCAAAAACGGTTGTCACTCCTCCCTCGTGATGGTATTTCAGCATTTGATGGAGAGTGAAGGACACAGGCTTCATGTGATATAGGGCCTTCCAAGAAGTAAGTTAAAGGTAGCTGGCACATCAAGTACATGGAACTCGATCTCATGCTCAAAAGGCCCACTAGGACTTACACTTTCACTATCCTCATAACTTCTCTACTCTTGTTGCCATATGCCCGTACCACTTGGTTTGTAGGAACAAAATCTGCCAATTTGAGGCCTATTGCATAGGCAGTGCGAGAAGAACAGACGTTGAGAGCAGAGCTGGTATCCACTAAAACCACTGGCACCCATTTCTTTCTGCACTTAACGGATATGTACAATGGCTTGTTATGAGCCGATCCTTCCGGTGGCAGCTTTTTATCAGATAAAGTGAGCAATAACTTGGTGCTACTTGGGAAGATTAGGCCAACAAGCTGCTCTAGTGTACTATCAATGGACAATTTAACCTTATCTATTGCCAACAATATTGACTGTCAGTGTACCCGTGAAGCCATGAGAAGACCCCAGATGGAGATATCAACTTGGATCTTTTTGAGTTGTTTCAGCACTAGCTTCTCTTCCATCTTCTTTTCCTTCTCCTTCTTAACCTCCTGGTCCTTTCCTGATGGTTCCGCCTGATCCAAGTGTGGAGGTTTGAAATACCGCCCACTTCTGGTGAGATGGTCTATTTCTTCATAATACCATGTACTGTCCGAGATGGGATCTCCCCAGTCTTCATCGGTATGAGCAAGATACAAATCGATGTCTTCCCACCACTTACCATCAGCTACCAACAAATAGTTGTTCGACTCAACTCGAATCACTCCTACAGGACAAGTAGCCACCTTTGGGCAATAAGATGTCATGGCCCTCTAGCTGTTCTCAATCTCCTCCCTTTGAAATTGCCCCAGTATGGCTTCTCATTTAGCGTCTGTAATTTTCACAACACCTGATTCTTGGGTTAGTTTTCTCGCACAAGTATCCTCTAGCAGTTTCCCTTTCTCCTCAGTCTTCTCGGCTACCACAACTATCTCGACTTGCTTTCCTTCCTGTTTAATCCCAATTTCTTCTTCCTTGTCAGATTCATCACTCAGTCATCCGACATTATCAATCGACCTGTTCAGATCAAACCAACCAATCTGCACATTGCCCTGATCTTGTTTGTCGAAGAATTGTAGGTTATCCAAATCTTCTTCAAGATCAGCGAGGTCATCCAATCCGTGGCTTCAGCTGTCTTCCCGAACCACATTAACGTTAACTAAGGCCAATAGTACTAACTAAGGCATGGGTTGAGCAGCATAAACAATGTAGTGGCTCAGGTCATACTTTCCTTTAAATAAATCCCTAGGACATTCCGACGCCATACCAGTACTTCGCTCTGAAATCAACACCTCATCTGCTGCAGGCGTTGTCACCATTGTTTTGTGAGGCTCGGGTTGTGGATGGGATGTGTTCATCTTGCACAAGTCTGTGCCTTCAGGAGTAAACAACATCGGCTTTGGTAGGTGGAAGGGGGTGATATAGATGCTGGGGTCATAGGAGGTGGGTAGTGTATGGATAAGGTGGATGTTTCTTGGTGGGGGGGACTTGGTTGTGGGCAGGGAGTGGGTTAGTGGTCACATTTGGTTTTTGGGGTGGAGCTATGACCTTGTTGTCAATGAGATTTTGAATCTCATGACGCAGGAGGAAGCACCTATCTATTTCATGGCCGTGTTGTAGATAAAAAGCATAGTATTTGGTGGGATCGTGTTTTGGTAGAAGAGGGTTAGGAAGTGGGCAAGGGTCTAGGGGCTTCAGATGACCCTTTTTTATTAGCGTCTACATGGCTCGAGATAGAGTCATGTAGAGCTGGTTAAAAGTTTTACTCAGGGGTCGAGTAGGGTTGGAAGTTTGTGGGCCCATATTGGCAAAGGGGTCAACAGTTTTGGTTGCAGTGACAACACTCACTTTTGACCACCTCGCAGTTGTGCTACCCCCGGCAGCATTGTGTAACAAGTCCGCGAGGGACCCCGCTACAGTTCGGACTCGATTTGCGTCACGGTTCTTAATCTGAACCAAAGAGTCCAAATCCGGCAAATCATTTTGAGAAAACAGATTTTTGAAAGAAGTGCCAAACATGGACTGCTTTGCCAGATACAGAGTCGCCACCTAAATATTTTATTTTGGGGGAATTTAGGAAACCCTGACTCGGTGCCAAAGGCCACGTGTCCGTCATCACCAAAGTTGCCTCGGCTCGGGAACTTGGGTACGATCGGGGAAGGTCGACTATGACACCCCTCTCGCCTTGGTCCAAGACCGGCCTCTACTAACCGTGATATCCTCTTTTGAAAACGTTATATGTTCTTATTCCGGTTATTAGCCTAGATTTACTACGTTATGCGCACAGCAAACAAGTATAGACCAAATCGCCTAAATTGGAACAAAACATTTCATGTTTGTTTTGAAAATGGTTTGCTACTCACAAGTAGGTTAAAATGAAGATTTTGCCACCCTCAAGTGGGCTTTAGAAAAAGATGGTTTTGCCACTATCTAGTGGGCTTAAAACTCACAATTTTAATGCATTATTCCAACTTAGGTAATTTGACCTCCATCCACAGGCATTCAAGCAATTATATCACATAAGCAGCTAGCCTCATGGTAATCATGCTATTATGGCAACATTCACACGCATGCGATATGCTAAAGCATAAAAGCTTACCTAGTACTCCAAGCCAAAACAGAAACTAGTTAGTAATCATATGCATGACCCTAGTTCATGTTAAGATGGCTAATGCAACACATGGAGGATGCAGCTAGAATAGGCTTGGCTACCCTAAAGATGGCATGTGAAATGCTACAACTAACAAGTACTCAACTTGGAATTGAAATACAAGTGCAGTTAGCATGATGTGCCGAGCCCGATGTATCTAAGACAAATGTATGGATGCACGCATGCACAGCATAAGGTATGCTAAATTAAATATGCCCTAATACTAACCATCGAAAGCAGGTAAGTAAAAGGGAGAAAGAAGTGGGGATTGGAAGACATGCACACACGCAACCACACTTATTACAAATTCGCCCTCGCCCGGAGGGACCAAAAGAATATACAATTTAATTAACCTACAAGCTAATTAAATATTACAAGCCCTTAATTAATTAATAAATTAACTAAGCTATGGAAAGCAGTAAAAGGCCTCGGGAAGAGGAATGAATGCATGCATGCTCGGCTTTGCTCGGAAATCCAACGCCATGCACAAGTTTGCCTCTGTTTTCCCCGCCCTGCTCTTCTGAAATTTGCACAAATACTAAGGTATGCTCTCTGCACACTGCGGAGTGCCACCGACCAAGTGGGAACACCACTGGCCATATTCGGATGGTCATCGGCCATTTGTTGAGCTATCGGCCATCAATAATTGGTCGGTCGGCACTCCATGTAGCCGACCGGCCAAAACTTTCTGCAGAAACCTGTTTTGGCAGCAGCAGAGGGAAAAACATGGCATGGCAATGCATTTCAAGCAAATGTGTGCACCAATGCATCCCTTATCATGTTGGTGACTCAAAGGGACATGGTTCTCGATTCTCGGACCACCAGTCGCGCATTTCAATGCGTGATGGCCCAAGAAACCAAGTATGCCAGTGATTAGAAAGGAAGGAGAAACATAGGGACGTATCCCGGTGTTTCGAAAAAAGAGAAGAAACATAGGGACGTATCCCGGTGTTTCGGAAAGAGAGGAGGAAACATAGGGACGTATCCCGGTGTTTCATAGGGACGTATCCGAGTGATTAGGGACGTATCCCAAAGGTTAGGGACGTATCCCAAAGATTAGGGACGTATCCCAAAGGTCAGGGACGTATCCCAGAGGTTAGGGACGTATCCTAGTGTTAGGGACGTATCCCAGAGGTTAGGGACGTATCCCAAAGATTAGGGACGTATCCCAAAGGTCAGGGACGTATCCCAGTGTTTAGAAAAGAAGGAGAAACATAGGGACGTATCCCGGTGTTTCAGGAGGAAGGAGAAACATAAGGACATATCTCAATGTTTTGCAAGGAATGTGAAACATAGGGACGTATCCCGGTGTTCCGCAAGGAATGTGAAACATAGGGACGTATCCCGGTGGGACGTATCCCGGTGTTCCGCAAGGAATGAGAAACATAGGGACGTATCCCGGTGTTCCGCAAGGAATGTGAAACATAGGGACGTATCCCGGTGTTCTGCAAGGAATGTGAAACATAGGGACGTATCCCGGTGTTTCGGAAAGGCAAGAGAAACATAAGGCGTATCCGGTGTTTGAAAAAGAGAGAGAAACTTAGGCGTATCCGGTGTTTGAAAAGAAGAGAAACGAGGGCGTATCCGGTGTTTCAGAAAAGGGATAAGCATTAGACCGTATTCCAAATGCTCTAAACCAGAGGAAGTCTGACCTGTCGCACGTGCGAGGAGAAAGAAAGACAATTGCAAGTGAAAAGGTGCATAACAATGCAAGATAGATGTGCATAATCAATGCAATGAATGAGAATAACAATGCTAGTGAAGTGGGTGCATAACAATGCAATTGGAATGTGCATCATAATGCAAGCATGAGAAGTGCATAGCAATGCTGGTGAAAGGGCGCATAACAATGCAAGTGGAACGTGCGTGACAACGCATATTTGAAACAAAATGCCGAATAAGGGAATACAAGCCTTAACAAGACCAATTCAAACACAACCTCCGATTTACCTCTCGGAGGGGTCACAATATATTCAGCTCAAAAACGGGCACACCCTGTTCGTATTAGAGAGAGATAACATCTGCTGCTGCTTTAATTGCCATTCTGACTTGAAGCAGGCTTAAGCTTGGGGTCGAGATACATTCACACTTCGGAGTAGTGACAAGGCCTCAGGAGGTACATCCTGAGTACAATCACGGAATTTGCTGAAGGTGAAACATACTCAGATGCTTCAATTTTCCCTCTTTTCTTTTGCTTTGCAGTCCGGAACCTATATAGCTTCAGATGGGCCCTGATTTCACTGTTCTCATATGACCTAGGTTAAACCCCGCAGTTTTCGAAAGAACAAATTCCTTTTTTGCACAAATGTGGAGAATGGCACAGCACTCTGAGCACACAACAAATCATTTTTGAAATTAAGAAAATGAGTTCTCGACCGGGTATTGAGCTTACGACTGAACACAGCAAAGACGATCCAACAACGGAAAACAAAAGGTAAACAACCTAAACACATCGAGACACGCTCGGAACGACTCAAAGCAAGAATAATAAATAAAAAAAAACAAAACAAAAGACACGACACACAAATGTGTTACAAAGACGAGAGACCTCTCAGTGCATGAGGAGCCAGTTTCTCTGGGTATTATTTCCCACCCTTCCTTATTTGTGATTCTCACATCACTCGGCCCTCAAACTCGGTTTTTCTCTCAAAACCCTTTTCTCGCTTTTTCTCGCAGCGCACATCTCTCTATTCTTTAATCTCTCATTTTAAATCCCTCCTCTGGGTGGTTAATGGATAAACAGAAAGTTGTGGGCTCTTGCCCCTAGCATTTTGCTAGATTCTTCTTCTTCTGCTCACAACAGTGAGTTTCTCCCACAGAGGGGTTGCGCTACAACTGGGTGTGTAGCAAATCTTTAGCTAACATCAGTTGATGATGCTCTGCTGGGGAGTTTGGATGTGATCAGATCTGTCCAGATAAGGGAGTGGAATATCCTGTCCCATTCCAGTTCGCGCTTTGCACTTGGCTTGATACCTCGTTGCTTGGAGGGTGAGAGCCCTTTTTGTTAATTTCAGTTGTGCCCTTCCTGGCAGATATGGTACCCCTCCTGGCAAGTATAGTGCCCTTCTGGCAAGTATTTTGACAAAGGGGAAAAGACAGAACAACTGACTCAACTGTGCCCCTAGTTCATCATTTTGACCATTTTTTGTGTTGGTTTTTTCTACTAAAATAATTTTGACCAATATGAGAGTTAGATTAACATGCTTATTCAACTTTTTGATTTTGAAAATCATGCAAGTTAGGTTGTAAACACTGAAAATTTTCCTTTTTTTGGGTCCAAGAAATGGTCCAGTTTTAGAAAATATGGAATAATTTTTGAGAGGATTAGTCAACCTCAGTAAAAATTCTCAAAAACTATTTTTGCAAACGACCAATGCTTAACAAGCACGGAACCTACTCTCGAGATGTACGACCTTGGACCCATAGCAATGGAAAATTGCCCTTTGTTTGAAGGACACTGCATGGCAACGGAAAGTTGCCCCTTGTTTGAACGGCACCGCAGTGTATTGAATGGCAACGGAAAGTTGCCCCTTGTCTAAATAGCATCGCAGCACATTATAATCAGTCCTCGGAGCGATGATTACAACCGAACTCTTGGATACAAAGAAGGCAAAGATGATCAAAACCATTACATGGACACAATCGAATTGAAGTGTTTTACGGCTGGACTTCAGAATGAAGTTGCCTACGTATCCCAAAGATGGGAATCAAGCCTTACATAGTTCGGGGGTTAAGGTACACTCGGGTATTTAACCTCTCCTTTTAGGCTCTAACTTTTGCCAAGGCACCCGATGCGGGTTTTCGACCTTGCGAGCTTTATTTTTCTTTTCTTTTCATTCTTTTTCATTTCTTTCTTCTCTTTTTTTTTTTCTTTTTTTTTTCAATTTTTGCATTTTTTTCTTCTTTTTCATTTCTTTTTGCATTTTTTTTTTCTTGTTCTTTTCTTGCTCTAACTTTTGCCTAGGTCACTCTTCCGGGTTTTTAGCCCAGCGAGCCTCTCAAAAGGTAAAAGTGTAACAAATCCATGCCAAATGGTTTTGAGATCCTGGAGTCATCTGAATCCAAGAGAGTGGCTACTGTTCGCTGATGATGTAAGAGTCCATCCAATGAGGGGCTGAATTTGCCCCTAGTGTTGTGGATCGGAACTCAGTTCTCCTTCAACAGTAAATTCTTCTTTCCTCCCTTTTGGGATTTGGCATTTTTGCCGATTTTCAGCTTTGACTCTTCGAGCACATTCGAAATTCCTTTGCCTCTAGTTTGAGGGGTGTTCCTAATCTAGCTTTGCAAGCTTCTTTTGAAAACACTTGATCTGACTTTCTTGCCCCTAGTTCGAGGGTTGCTTTGAATTTTGGCCACGCAGGCCTCACATTGTGGTTGACCGTTTGAACATTGGAATTCAAGGTTTGAGAGCAGAGGGGGTTGGGTCTCGAGGCTGAGAGCGATCCTAGGTTGCACAATCTTAAGAGCGATTCTGCACGGGTCTTCGCAAGACGACGCAAAACATTTTTTGAAAAATTTTAAGAAAGCGACTAGTCGCTCGCGCTGAAGACAGTGTAGAACCAATCTGGATCAAGGCAGGATCCTTCTCAGTACTCACATTAACAAGCATGATTTCATTCATTAAGGGTTTAGCACGCCTCTCTTTCTCTCAGTTGATCAAATTTTTGCAAAACCCGAGGAATTCCTTCCTCTTCGTTTTCACCACAGTGTTTGAAAAAGTTTTGAAAAACTTAGGTCAATGTAATGACTTCAAGGCACAGAAAAGACAGAGTTCTTAGTCAAATACTGCCATCTCATTTAGAATTTCTGGCACAACTGGCACACGGCAGAAGCAAACACAAGAGTGTGAAAATCACTGCTGTTCCATTCAAAATCTATTGGCACAATTGGCTCCCTGACAGAAATTGACTCAAAACAAAACGAAAAGACAAATGCGAAACAAAATGGTGACGCCCGAGGTAACATCCCCGGAATCACCTGACCTTTGTACAATAGGACTGACTCGATACGATAAGACAGACCCGACTGACTTAATATGAATAGACTGACTCAAAACAAAGAGACAGACTCAAAACAAAACAACAGAACTGACTCAATACCCAAGCCAGAACGTACAAAACCCAGCATTCACAAATGCTTAAAACAGTGCGTACCACATCTGAACTAAACTGAACGCCGCCCGCAGATGGTTCATCCCCCGATCACATACTCGTACTATCCCCCAAATTCACTGATCCAGTGACGATAGACTTTACTGAGCTGGTGCGACGATGACCTTGTTGTCAATCAAATTTTGTATCTCGTGGCGGAGACAGACGCAACTGTCCGTGTCATGAACGGTTTGCTAATGGAAAGCACAGTACTTAGCCGGGTCATGATTTGCAGGGAGAGGATCGGGTAGAGGCCGTTGCTCTAACGGTTTCAGATGTCCTTTCCTGAGTAGGACCCTTAGAGCTTTAGACAAAGGCAAAAAAAGTGGGGTGAAAACCCTCTTGCCTCGGGGTAGATAGTCTGAAGTACGGGGGTTTGAAGTGGATGCACCAACAAAGGGGGTGGTTGCTCTTGGTGTGGTAGTGGCGACCGTGCCCACTTCGGAAGGTCTTGCAGCTGCATCACCGCTGGTGGTCGCATTCGAACTGCGGGTAAACGCCCTCCTGGGCTGTTCTTTGTCATTGTCAATCAGACCCTGCTTCAAGGCATCCTCAATCTATACCCCAATCTCATGTAGATCTAAAAAGGTAGGGAAGGGGAGAACGATCATCTTCTGCATAAGCTTGGGTTGGAGGTTGCGCACAACCATCCATATTTGATCTTTGTCAGTCGGCCTAATGGTCATCATTGAGGCCTTGGCCCTCCACCGAGTTACAAAATTGGAGAAACTCTCCTTTGGCTCCTGCCTAGTCGTCTCGAGATCACGGGTTGTAATCTCGATTTGCGTGTTATAGGAGTACTGTGCAACGAAGGCCTCGGCCATCTCCTCCCAATTCCTCTTAACATCGTCTTCTAGTTTTGCATACCAGATGGCTGCTACACCCGACAGGGTCCGGCCGAATAAAGAAAGCTTTTGTAGTCTGGTGAGGCCCATCGGCCTTAGAATATCTGAAAACAGCCGCAAGTGCACCATGGGATCACCAGATCCATCAAAGCGGTCGATTTGTGGCATCTTAAATCTGTCCGGCAGCGTCACAGCTGCGTCGGTGTACCCGTCCTCAATGTCCGGAATGGATTGAGCTCCTTGAGACTTCTTGAATAGTTTTTCCAATTTACTCACCTTTAGTGCTGTGGGGTCCACCTCGAGCGCAAAAGGGGAATTCGGTTGATTGATAGGAGTGGGTGCCTTGGATAGTTGAGGTAGAATCGGGGGCGGAGCCGGCCCCGTTGGGATGTCTGTATCCTCCTGGACATTCTGAACATTCGCCGTCTCCCCGGGTATTGGGACTCTTGGTGGGGGAGGAGCTTGGTGTGAAGTAGATACTCCAGTTTGCTGCTTTAACCTGGCAATTGTCTTTGCCTGTTGGGCTATGACCACAGCCTGTTGCCTGGCGAATTCTGCTTGACAGACAGCGTCTTACTGCATGGCTTTCATACTATCCTGGAGTTGGCACACCATCTCTTCCAGACTCGACATATTGCCCTGATCTAACTGAGCAACCTGTATATCTGTGTCTGTAGTAGGCTCAAAAATCTCAACCCGACCGCTCAAAGATCACTGATCCGGTAGCTGTTGTACTAGTGGTCTGTGCCTAACTGGCCCTCTCTGGCCCTGATTACCCTTAAACTGAGTCTCTGACCTGACAAAGTCTATCAACTCAAATCCAATGTACCCGGGAGATAGTGGAGCCTTCTGAAGCTATGGTTCCAGGACTACCTAGCAAAAGAGAAAACAGACAGCATCTCAGCTCAACTTTAATGGAACGGATACGAGCAAAGCTGAAAGACTGTATTCTATTACTAATCACTGTTCCCCGAAATCATTGCCCCAAATCTGAATCTGATACCCGCAGATATAACTAATTCTCAAAATATCGATCTTGGTGCATGAGCCGGATACAGTTTCAACCTGGTATATGCATTCCCTGTAGAGATACACTCTAAAAGCACATAGCAAGTAAATGAGAGCCAATACACCCCTATGTTGGGGTAGGGTTTCCCTGTCCTATTTTGTCAGGAGCTAGGGTTTTACTACGCACGCAGCGGTTTCAAACAACCTATGATCAGGTAAGCAACCTGTCCTAGTTTGAAATGGTCACTATGGATTCCGAATATGCACTAGGTCGAATGGTCGAAAAGGGTGCCCCGGTAAAATCGGGGTTTGTGTTCCCATACTGGCAGAGCCCGCAACCGGTCAGCCTTATGGCATACTTTGACAAAGTCAAGCCTCCGGCAAACCACTTAGGAATAGCAGATGGCCAACACGGTGTCCTAGGCGTACCAATGCACATGCAATGCAAAGAAACACAAGTGTAGTCAAAAAAGGATATCACGAGTTCGAGTCAAGCTCTCTAAAATCCCCAGCAGAGTCGCCAGAAACTGTAACAAGTCCGCGAGGGACCCCGCTACAGTTCGACTCGATTTGCGTCACGGTTCTTAATCTGAACCAAAGAGTCCAAATCCGGCAAATCGTTTTGAGAAAACAGATTTTTGCAAGAAGTGCCAAACATGGATTGCTTTGCCAGATACAGAGTCGCCACCTAAATATTTTATTTTGGGGGAATTTAGGAAAGCCTGACTCGGTGCCAAAGGCCACGTGTCCGTCATCACCAAAGTTGCCTCGGCTCGGGAACTTGGGTACGATCGGGGAAGGTCAGCTATGAGCACCCCCTCTCGCCCGGTCCGAAGACTGGCCTCTACTAACCGTGATATCCTCTTTTGAAAACATTATGTGTTCTTATTCCAGTTATTAACCTAGATTTACTACGTTATGCGCACAGCAAACAAGTATAGACCAAATCGCCTAAATTGGAACAAAACATTTCATGTTTGTTTTGAAAATGGTTTGCTACTCGCAAGTAGGCTCAAATGAAGATTTTGCCACCCTCAAGTGGGCTTTAGAAAAAGATGGTTTTGCCACTATATAGTGGGCTTAAAACTCACAATTTTAATGCATTATTCCAACTTAGGTAATTTGACCTCCATCCACAGGCATTCAAGCAATTATATCACATAAGCAGCTAGCCTCATGGTAATCATGTTATTATGGCAACATTCACACGCATGCAATATGCTAAAACATAAAAGCTTACCTAGTACTCCAAGCCAAAACAGAAACTAGTTAGTAATCATATGCATGACCCTAGTTCATGTTAAGATGGCTAATGCAACACATGCAGGATGCAGCTAGAATAGGCTCGGCTACCCTAAAGATGGCATGTGAAATGCTACAACTAACAAGTACTCAACTTGGAATTGAAATACAAGTGCGGTTAGCATGATGTGCCGAGCCCGATGTATCTAAGACAAATGTATGGATGCACGCATGCACAGCATAAGGTATGCTAAATTAAATATGCCCTAATACTAACCATCGAAAGCAGGTAAGTAAAAGGGAGAAAGAAGTGGGGATTGGAAGACATGCACACACGCACCCACACTTATTACAAATTCGCCCTCGCCCGGAGGGACCAAAAGAATATACAATTTAATTAACCTACAAGCTAATTAAATATTACAAGCCCTTAATTAATTAATAAATTAACTAAGCTATGGAAAGTAGTAAAAGGCCTCGGGAAGAGGAATGAATGCATGCATGCTCGGCTTTGCTCGGAAATCCAACGCCATGCACAAGTTTGCCTCTGTTTTCCCCGCCCTGCTCTTCTGAAATTTGCACAAATACCAAGGTATGCTCTCTGCACACTGTGGAGTGCCACCGACCAAGTGGGAACACCACCGGCCATATCCGGATGGTCATCGGCCATTTGTTGAGCTATCGGCCATCAATAATTGGTCGGTCGGCACTCCATGTAGCCGACCGGCCAAAACTTCTCGCAACTGTTTGGCAAACAGAGGGCAAAACATGGCATGGCAATGCATTTCAAGCAAATGTGTGCACCAATGCATCCCTTATCATGTTGGTGACTCAAAGGGACATGGTTCTCGATTCTCGGACCACCAGTCGCGCATTTCAATGCGTGATGGCTCAAGAAACCAAGTATGCACTTTGATTTCAAATGAGATGCACATCAAACAAACAAGTGAAACCCAACCTCTATCATACTCAATTCAAGAGGCAAGGCATGTATGCTCATGCAATGCGACCTAGGCATGTTAACTAAGTATGCAACATGGGCATGCAAGCAAGTAATGCACAATGCATGTTAGGCGCACAACCTAAATGAGCAAGCATGCAAGATATGGAATAATAATGGGAGTGACAAGCATACAAGATGTGATCTAAGCATGCAAGTGTGCAAGGCATGCATCATATTAAGCAACCTAAACATGCAACAACACACAAGTATGCCACAACACACAAGGTGAGCATGCATCAACATGCAAAGGATGGTCTTACACTAACTTGGACAGCTCTCTACTAGGTACAAATGACTCTTCAAAATGATGCAACAAAGGCATGAAAACACACACAAGCATGCATGCACAAGGCCTTAAACATGGAGCATAAGCCATCAACTCTTCAAAGCATGAAAGGGATGGAAAATGCAAGTATGCAAGAATGGAACATGGACTGAAATGTGGTCTCCAATGATGCCAAATCATGAGAACAAGCCAAGTAAAGCATACTAGTGACCTACACACCCAAGGCTAGTAAGCTAGAATGCAAAGAAGCTATACAAAGCATGGAAAACATGACTCTAAAGACCCAAGACAGACCTTAAGCATGTTAAAACATGACCAAAAACTTCACAAAGCTAAGCCAAAATATGCAAGCATGGTGGTCCAAAGGCAAGATGCATTTCTAGGCAAAATAGAGGAATACAAAGCAAGTGTATGATGCATGCCAAGGGTCAACAAACCAACATGGGACAGAGATAAAACATGCTAAATAAACACCAAATACCCACTGAAATAGAGCCAACACATGTTAGAATGAGGTGCTCCTTTGGAAGGCCATGCAAGGGGTTGTTATACACATGCAAGAGGGACACTCAATATGACCAAAACAACTCTGGAAATGGCTTATGGGGGTCCTAAAACCCACTAAAAAATTCCTGAACCTAGCTCAAGAAGTGTGCAAATATAGGCCCCTTTGTAAGGCCAAAAAGGGCATCAAACAAGACAACAAGGAGAGGGGATGGCCCTCTCCTTCTTAGGACTTCAAAACACCACCCCCACCACTGAAATCCCTCTGGATTTCAGTGGTGAGAGGGCCAATACAAGGTGGTCCCGATGCTCACAAAAAATGCACAAAAATGAGGCCAAACAAGGCCTAAGAGGGGTCAAAAAACCCCAAACACCAAAGTGGTCTTAATGAAGTATCTTAAACACAAAAAAATAGAACTTTTTTATGTTATACACCAAGCTCAAATCAGCAAGAAAGATAGGCTAAAATGAGGTACAAGAAAGTGCTAAAAAGGGGAAGAAACTTACCCTTGAAGACCAAATTCGAGACCAGCAGCTTCAGGGGCCAAAAACCAGCTTTTGGAGCTCAATAAACCCTTCCAAGAACCTCAGTCCAATGGTAGTGGTGTATGGCTATGAGGTGTGGTGCAATAGGCCAAGAACAAGGGTCTTTGAACACTCTAACACACCCAAATGTAGAGAGAGAGGGAGATATAGAGAGAGAGGGTGATATATATGTTATATGTATGTATTAGGTCTGATTTTGCTAAACCAAAACAATGGAGGAGGATGGGTTTCTTTTATAGAGCAAGGAAATGGCATAAAACTTCTCAAAGAAGCTATACAAAAAGGTCAAATGGACCAAGCTTCTAAGAGAAGCTAATGCAAAGGTGCAAGCTTCTTGAGGAAGCCAAGACAAGGGGTCAAAGCTTCCTCAAGAAGCCTTGAGCAAAGGGTGCAAAAAGAGGATCAAAAAGGGTGCAAAGGGTGCAAAACAGCCACACACATGCATGGGGAGCAGAGTTTGTGCATTCTAGCTGGCACAGCTGGCATCCATTCAATCTGTAGAATACTCCGGAAGGTCTTCGGCTAGAAAAATTGGTTGGTCGGCCATCTTTTCTGGCCGGTCGACCATCTATTTGGTCGGTCGGCCATTTGTTTTGGCCGGTCGGCAGGAAAAATCTGCTCTGCAGGTCCAACTTTAAACGGGCATAACTTCTTCATATGAACTCCTTTTTAGGTCATTCTTGTGTCAAAATTGAAGCCCCAGAAGTACGCTTTCCAATGGCACCAGCCTTGCATCAAAATTCCAACTGTACAAAAAGTTATGCTTGCTTTAGTGAAGGCTGCTCAGTTTCGGTCCAACTGGGATGATGCCCAACTTCAACCAATCATATCTCCGCCCTCTGGTCTCGGATTTAAGAGATTCTTGAACAAAAAATGAAGCCCCGGAAGTCTTATTTCCAACGGTGGTGGCCTCATAGCTTAAATCCAAGTGTATAGATAAATAAGCTTGATTTAGCGAGGACTGCTCGTCCCTCTCTTAGCAATTCTTGCCTATCTTCTTCTCCAACTTGGTTTCTCCCCTCTTCTCCTCTTTTCTTCAACTTCAAACCCCTAAGCAAGGTGTTTTGAAAGATTTTTCAAAGATTTCATCTCTTTTTCATTCATTTCCACTTTGTCCTTACTTGGTTTATCGAAAAGCTCATTATTTGACAAAATGTGAGCCTCGGAACATTGTAGAAACTTTATTTCAAAAGAATTTTGAAAGAAAGGGTTTTAAGGTATGAAAACCATCCAAAATAGCTTTGGTCCAACATGGGGTGTGAAGTTGAGATTTGTCTCTCCCCTTGCCAAATAAACTGAACATTTGCCCTGCACACCCTTTACCATCAAGTAAACCATCAGTAACGCCCAAGTCTCAAGGGAGGTCAAAAATGGGGTGTCTACGCATTGGAACTGCTAACAAACGTCCTCTTGGCTGGCTCTTTGTCATTAGTGATGATCCCCTGCTTCATGGCATCTTTAATTTGGACCCCTATTTCATGAAGTTCTTTGAATGTAAATAAGAGAAAAACAATCATTTTCTGCAGTAGCTTACCATGCAGGTTTCGAACAACCATTCTGATATGATCTTTCTCTAAAGGTCAAGTGGTCATCATTGACACTTTGGCCCTCTATCTAGTTACAAACTTGGAGAAACCTTCCTTTGGCTTCTGACGCGTTGCTTCAAGATCACGAGTTGTGACCTCTATCTGCGTGTTGTAGGAGTATTGAGCAATGAAGGACTCGTCCAACTACTCCCAGTTCTACTTCACAAAATCTTCCAACTTAGTGTACCAAATGGCAGCTATACCCGACACAGTTCAGCCGAAGAGGGATAACTTGTGCAATCTAGTCAAACCCATTGGTTGTAAGATATCTGAAAACAGTCGTAGATGTACCATTGGGTCCCCATCGCCATCAAAACGATAAATATGCGGCATTTTGAAATGCTCCAGCAAGGTGATTGTAGATTCGGTATACCCATCCTCTATATCTGGAATCGAGTTAACCCCCTGTGCTTTCTCGAACAGTTTTTCCAACTTGTTGAGTTTGAGTACAGTCGAGTCAACCTCGAATTCAAAAGGTGCCTCAATTTGAAAAACTAGGGCTCTAGATGGCTATGCTGGAATAGGATCTGCTTGGACGAGAAAAGCCGGAACACCCTCAGCTTATGGATCCTGAGTTGTGGCAATATTGGCAGTAGTACAGGGTGTGGGGATAATCACATTAAGTGCATGTAAAGCAGAAGCCATAACTGGTTGCTATTGTTGTTGCTGTAACCTAGTTGTGACCTCGGCTTGGCGGGCCATATCATTCTGGAGTGAGTCAACTGACTACTGTAGATGGATTAGCAAGTCCTCCAAATCTAATGACGGATACTGAGCCATTCTAGGAGTAGGTGATGGTTGCTTGAGGTGAACTGAATGTAGGTAAGCTAAGGAGTGATTGCTGAAACAGCTGAACTGGTGAACTTTGTTTGATCCTCTTTCGCCTTGCAACTGGTGATAGTGAGGCAAACACTGGCTGTCCCCGAACAAGATCTTCGACCTTACAAAGTCTTTCGACGTGGGTCCAGAGTACTTCGCTTAGACGGGCCCGAGCCCACTCTCGGATGGGCCAAGCCAGGCCGAGCCATTATTACATCCCTAAGCACTCGTAGACTTGTTTGTAGAAATCTTGAACATCTCAAAACCTACATTCTACATCATTTTCTCGAGGGGCAGTCCAACCCTTTTAAGGGGTTTAGCAAAATTTTTAATACGAGGCCTTTTGTAATAATATTTTATTAATACTCCATCCGTCTCAAAATATTAGTCTCTTATTTTATTTCTTATTGTCCCAAAATATTAGTCTCTTTTCAAAAATTAAGAATAAAAATAATATGAATTTCATATTTTGTCCTTATTTTAAATTCATTAATAACATAAAAAAATACAATTATGACAATTGATATTCTCTAAAAAAATATACTATCAAAGGGTAATTTTAGAAAATCAATTTTTTTTATAAATGCAATAATTGTACTACTAAAACAAGTTGAAGACTACTAATAAACCACTAATGACGTGGCACCGACGTGGACCCCACCACTGATGTTATAATTTGGCCTCTATTTTTTTATTTTTTTTTATTTTTTTTTACACTACCAGCTCAGAGCTGGCATTAGTGGTGCAAATTTAGAGCACTGAATCAATGCTGATCTTTTTTAATTGATAGTTTTTCTTTTCTTTATTATATCTTTTTTAATATCAAGTTTTTGGAACAACTAGATTTATATTTTCTATTAGACATTTATAATTTATAAATAAAACTAACGCAATGTACAAAAAAATATAAGATTAAAATCTATTAAATTATAAAAGTATTGAACAATTGAACCTGATTTATAAATCAAAAAGTTCAACAAATGGTTATCCTTTGCATGCCTCGTCAAATAGATGAATCGCCCAAGATCCAACAGTCCTAACATTCACAATTAAAAATAATTTTTTTTACTAAAAAAATAAATAAAACCATATATAACATTAAAAAAATTAAAATAAACTTTACCTGTGACACCAATAACGGTTTCACTCCTTGTCAAATGTACTCCTTGTCAAATGTATATAAAGGAAGCAATTTTATTTTTTCACTTTATTTTTTGTCTTGTCACTATTTCAGAAGAAAAAGAAAAAAAAATTTTGAGAGATAGCAATGAATTATTTGAAGACTCAGGGAAGACTCAGGGCCGGCCCTGAGTTTTCGGTGCCCTAAGGCGAAATAAAATCACAATGTTTAGTTTAGAGTTTTTAAAAATAATTGTCTAAGTTTGCAATTCATATTTTTTTTTATATTTTTTTGTATTTGGTAACTTTTTTTTAAAAAAAAAAACACAAATATTATAGTTTTTAAGCATATCTAAATTAGATGTATCTACAAAATAAATAAATAAAAATTGTGTAAAATATTTTTTAAAAAAATACTATAAAACACATAATTGGGTCACAAAGAGAAAAAAAAAATAGACCACACAAAATTAAGCTAACAACTAATACATATACATATATTTTATATTTTATTTTTTTAATTGGACTAACAACTAACACTTATAAATATTTTTTAATTGGGCCTTTTATCAATTGGGCCAAATAGATTTTTTGAGGCCCCTTTAAAATAGCTTAAATTAATTAAACAAAATTGAACCATTTTAAGTTTTTAATATAGTGCAAGACTAATAAATTTGGAGCCTTTTTTTGGGCCTAAATTTGGAGGCCCTAGGCACAGGCCTCACCAGCCTTAGCCCAGGGTCGGCCCTGTGAAGATTGAACAATGAATTGCTATGAAGAGAGAAAGAGAGATGCTTTGAAGAGAGAGAGGGAAACCAGACGAGCACGACGACCCTCGACCTGGGTGTTCATTGACAACCACGACGACCACCAACCTGGTGTTGACCGACAACCGTCGCTGACCACCGTCCACCTCTATACGGAATCTCCATGCCGAATGTATTCATAGGAGATTAGGTAAGTTCTTGTTCTGGTTTTTTTGCATCTGATATGCATTTGTGATGTCTGCAATTTTTTGCTCCTGCTGAATTTTGTGATGCATGTGTGATGTCTGTAATTTTTTTTTTTTTTTTTTTTTTTTTTTTTTTTTTTTTTTTTTTCTAGAATCAGACCCTCTATTAAACATCTATCATGGTATTGATGCATTCCAGTTGTTTGACGAAAGTCCACATAGAAAAATTATAATTTTGTTCATGAAAAATACCCAAGTTCCAAGTGATAATAGTAAGTGTAGACGTCCCCGAACGCCTCAGGAGGGATGAGTCCCGTTCTGTTCATTTTGGGCTCACTACAGTTCGGACTCAAATTGTCACGGTTCTTAATCTGAACCAAAGAGTCCAAATCCGACAAATTGTTTTGAGAAAACAGATTTTTGAAAGAAAGAAGTGCCAAACATGGACTGCTTTGCCAGATACAGAGTCGCCACCTAAATATTTTATTTTGGAAAATTTAGGAAACCCTGACTCATTGCCTAAGGCCACGTGTCCGTCATCACCAAAGTTGCCTCGGCTCGGGAACTTGGGTACGATTGGGGAAGGTCACTTCGTGAGCACCCCCGCTCGCCCGATAAAATATCGGCCTCTACTAACCATGATATCAAGTTTTGAAAACATTATGCGTTCTTATTCCGGTTATTCGCCTAGATTTACTACGTGATGCGCACAGCATACAAGTATAGACTGGGTCGTCTGAATTGGAACAAAACATCTCACGTTTGTTTTGAAAACAGTTTGCTACTCGCAAGTAGGCTAAAATGCGGATTTGCCACCCTCAGGTGGGCTTAGAAAACAAGATGATTTGCCACTATCTAGTAGGCTTAAAACTCACAGTTAATGAATTGTTCCAATCCAAATAACCCAACCTTCACCCACAGGCATTCATGCAGTTATATCACATAAGCAAATAGCCTCATGGTAAGCATGCTATCATGGCAGTCACTCACACACATGCAAGGATGCTAAAGCATAAACACTTACCGAGTACTCCAAGCCAAAACAGAAGCTATGTTAGAAATCCATGCATGATCCTAACTATATAGAAATGCCTAATGCAACACATGCAGGAATGCAACTAAGATAGGCTCAGCTATTCTAAACATGGCATATGGAATGCTACAGCTAACATGTATTCAACTCGGAATTGAAATACAATGCAGTGAGTATGATGCGCTGAGCCCGGTGCATGCAAAACAGATGAATGAATACAAACATGCTATCATACTGTATGCTAATTGAAACATGCCCTATTCTAACCATCATAAGCTGGTAAATAAAAGGGAGAAAGACGTAGGGCTGGAAGACATACATCACACACACGCACACTTATTACAATTGTGCCCTCACTCGGAGGGTCCGAATAAATAATACAGTCTCGAATGAATAATACAGTCCAAATAAGTACAAAACCCTAATTAATTAACAAATTTAACTAGAAAAGCAGTAGACTAGCAAACAAATCTATGGACCGCCTCAGCTCTGTTCCAAATGATGAATGATGTATGCTCGGGTTGCCTTGCGCGGAAATCCATTGCGATGTCCTAATTAGCCTCTGTTTACAATTAAGCCCGGAATATTGCGCGAAGCCCCAAAAGATTGCCAGTTTCTGATTTGCTACAACAGAGAGCAAGAAAGGGGCATGGCAATGTATTTTCACATATGTATGCTTGACTACTCTTCAGGGAGTGTAGTCCTCGATCCTCGTGCCACCAATCACGCATCTCGATGCATGATGGCCGAGGAGTCAAATTGCACGACTCAATATGAAATGAATGCACATGAAAATACAACAAGACCGAGACTCCATCATAGTTAATCCGGAGTGTCAACAACTGGGAATTGAGACACATTCCGTCACTCAAAGTACGAAACGTCCCTCGTTTCCCGTGCTTGGGCTAACTCCTATCCCGAACACAATGCAATATGTATGACATGCATAAATGCAATCCTAACATGCAACCTAGCATACACAATGCTATGAAATGGCATATACAATGCTCGATGTAACATGGCATACACGATGCTCTAACATACAACCTAGCATACGCAATGCTGTGAATTGAAATGGCATACACAATGCACGATGGACTTACACCAACATGAGTGGACCTCAGCCACACTCACATCAGTGGCCATAAGATGAAAATGAGACTATCGAAATGCGTGCATATATGCACGCAAACCGAGAGCCGAACCTAAGGCACCAAATGCCACTCTAACAAGGCATGGCAAGGGATGCAAGATGGCATGCAATAGCATAAATTACAGCTCTAAAACAGTATGAAAAGTGATCCAAAACATGGAAACATTGCACCCGATGCATGAAGTAAACCCCGAAACTCAAAACTAGGCACATGTATTGACTTATAGCTATGCAAAACAAGCATTATTTGACTATGAAGCACAAAGACAGAGCCAAGGTAGTCCCAAAACATGAACATTTCTAGTTCAAAGCATGGCCAAAAGATGCTAGCAAGATGGACTAAAATAGCATGCAATTTTGACTAGCAAACATGGTTTACATGGCATGTATATGAAGCATATGAAATCTCACCAAACCAGAAAAAATCAGTGAACAAAACATGTGAAAATGTGCCCAAATAAACATGGAAATGCAGCCAATGCATGTAAAAATGAGGGGCTCCTTTGGAAGGGCATACAAGGGGTTATTAAGCACATGCATCAAGGACGCTTAGCATGGCAAAATTAACTCTGGAAATCAAGTATGATAGCCCTAAAACTCATCAAATTGGCCCTAAAATCAATCAACAAAGCATGCAAGATAGGGCCTCTTTGGAAGGCCAAAAAGACCATCAAGTAAAACAAGGAGAGAGGGGGTCACCCCCCTCTGATTTTAGCCTTCAAGAACACACCTAAGCCACTGAAAATCCACTGGATTTCAGTGGCTAAGAGGCCAAACCATGGCCAATGCAAGTGCTCTAATGCATAGCCCTAATCATGAAAGAATGAAGCATGCATAGGGGAAGATGACTTCAAATAGAGAATAGACCTTAATCAAACATGAATATGATGTCAAAACAAGACTTTTTTTAGTTTAGGTCAAGGTCCAAAAAGGCTCACAAATAAGGCTAATGTATCATGCAAAATAAGCCTTAAAAGAGAGATAGAGAGCAAGAGGCAGTAGGTGGCCTCAAATAGCAAAGAGTCCTTTAACAAAGTTGAAGAGGGGCTCAAAATAAGGCACTTTAAAGTTTTTCTCGAAACCCAGAAATGCTTACAAATAAGGCTAATGTACCATGCAAAATAAGCCTTAAAAGAGGGATAGAGCACAAAGGGTGAGTACAAGACCTCAAACAGAGAAAAGTCCTTGATCAAATATGAAGATAAGCTCAAAATAAGACTATTTTCAGTTCAGGTCGGAGCCCAAAAATGTAAGCAAAAGGGGCTAAGAGATGAAGTAAAAAAATACAAGTTTAAGGGAAATAGGTGCTTACCCTTGAAGAGCAGCAAATCAGGAGCTTTTGGTCCAAAATTCTAAGCTTTCAACCTCTTCAAATGGCCTCCAAGGTACTGGAATGAGTGATGGAGGTGGTAGGCTATGAGGTGTAGGGTAAATATGCAAGAACAAGGGTGTTTTTGAGGCTTGGAGTATAGATATATGGTTGTATGTATAATAATGCCTCAGCTATTTTTCTAACCCTTAGAAATGGAGGTGGGGTGCTGGCTTTATAGAGGAGAGAGGCCAAGGAAAAAGGGGGGAAAAACTAATTTAAATTTCCCCCTCAAAAGGGCAGACCCTCGGGCAGGGTTCTGGTGCAAAATAGCTGGCACAGCTGGAATGCACCAGGAGAGAGAAGTTTGGCCAGCCAGGTTCAAGAGGTTCAGGTGGCCGGCCGGCCACCTCCCCTGGCCGGCCTACCAGGTGCAAAAGGTTCAAGAAAAATTGTTGGCCGGCCACCCCAAAAAGGTGGCCTCCCAGGTGAGTGCAACACAGCTATGTGGAGAAAAACCAGAAAATGTAACCCAAAAAAGAGAAAAACCAACTTTTTAGAGGGGTTCAAAAGGGTCAGGGGGAATTACTGGCTGGCCTGCC
Organism: Camellia lanceoleosa; assembly: GCA_025200525.1. Classification (NCBI taxonomy): domain Eukaryota; kingdom Viridiplantae; phylum Streptophyta; class Magnoliopsida; order Ericales; family Theaceae; genus Camellia; species Camellia lanceoleosa. The sequence goes on from CM045768.1 coordinate 94,603,711, forward strand.
CATATTGGTGGCCTCCCAGGTGTGTACAACACAATGGTGTGGTGGAAAGTCAGAAAAAGCGGCCCCGGGATGGGAAAAATCAACTTTCTAGTGAAGAAAACGGGCAATAAAGAGCGATGAAGGAATAAAGCTGGTTTTCAGAATAATTGTTGGCCTCCCACCTTCCTACAACCTCTCTAATAATGAAAATAAGGTCTCCGCCAAAAATGAACCCAAACCGATGCAAAACGAAGGTTCGGGGGCCAAAACGCGCGGCCCAGGGCCCCGAAAACAAGCTGTTAAGCACCGGAGGTGGCATTCGACCACGAAGTTGGTCTCTCGGGCCACAGTATCCCTCAATAGGGAGGAAACAAGGTACATGCCAAAAATCGGAGCAATCGGAGGTAGTTAAGCAGTCCCGAACCGAGGCACACGACCGACGGCTCCGAAAACCGGGAACCGGGCTCCAAACGGGAAAAATGGCCTACGACCATGAAATGTAGCCTACGGCCACTGAAAGATGATCTACAAGACCTCTCCCTCCCTTCGGAAAGAGAAAACAAAGAAAACAGGGCCTGGTTCGCAAACCGAGGCAAGGCACAAAAGAGTCTGGAAGTCTGGAGGCAAGGCTCGCGGCCGAGACTCCGCAACTTCAGAACGAGCACAATATGCAACATCACCAAACGCTCAATCGGTGACGTCTGAGTCTTACGGTCGGTCAAAAATGGGGTGTCTACAGTAAGTTATGATTCTTTTTAGAACTGGAGAACCTTGTCTTTATGCCTAATTTTATGTTTTGTTGGAGAACCATCATGATCTGGGTAAAATATTAGGAAAATTGTATTATGTTTGATGCATGTTCTGTTAGAAAAATTGAAATTTTGTTCATGAAAAATCACCCAAGTTGCAAGTGATAATAGTAAGTTAAGTTATGATTATCTTCATAACTTACTACCATCTCTATATGAAATCTTGTCCTTATGCTTGATTTTATGTTCTGTTGGAGAAAAATATGGTTGTTTTGTTTGATTATTGAGGCTATTTAGTATAAAAAATGTGAGAGTATTTGGAAGTACTTGTTGTAGAGGGTTAGGATTTGCCGTAGATTATCATTTAGGCTAGTTTGTGAAGTGAAAGAAAATATGAAATCTTGTCACTACATTTACTTACACTTTATTTTTTGTCTGGTTACTGTTATGCAGTCTGAATTTTGGTTTCAAGCTACACGCTTCAATGGACACTGATTCAAACAATCTGTCATTGAATGGGACTGAGGAAATTGAAGAACTGGAAAACAATCACTGACAAACCACCTACATTATGTAAGCTTGCAGTGTCAAACTTGAAACGTTTGGGCTGTGTTTGGTTAGCTTCTCCAAACATATTTCCACCTCTTGTTTTGAGTGTCTTGCTTGTTTAGAGTTTTTAAAAATTAATTCCACACCCACTTTTGAAAACTCTTTCCAAGATAGGAAAATGTGGGCTAACTGGTTGTTCTCCCGGACGTCTGGCCAGTTGACCAGAATAGTGCTATTTTTATTTTATTTTTATTTTTTTTTTCAATTGGCACCTATTATTTTTTATATTTTAAATAAAAAAAAATTCAAAACTTTTTAAAATTTTTTATAAGCTTTGAATAAAATTTTGAGTTGTGTGTTTGGTTATGAGTTGTAAGTTTTTGTATCAAATATCATATGTCACATCAAAAATTCCCCACTCAATTCAAAACTCATTCACCAAACAAATTTTCCACACTTAAATTATAATTCCAATACTCACAAACTCAAAATACAACTCTATTTTCAAATCATATTTAAAAAACTTTACCAAACGCTACCTTGGTTCCTTAAGCATCACCTCAAACAACTCAGTTACCCTTGCTAGTCAATATTTTAACTCTCTATTTAGTAATTCAGTCCAAAATTTTGATTGTGGCCGACTTGTAGAGAAACCTTCACGTAAGTTTCACATAAATCTTCAGAAAAAAATCTTTTAGTCAAATAGTTTGTTGGTTTAATGCATTCAAAAGTGCTGCCCTGCCTGCAACATTCAAATGGTAAACATATTTACCAATCTTTTAGTCAACTCAGTTATCCTGTAATTGGCTGTAAACATATTTACCAATCACATTTTCTTACCTTATCAATCTCAACTAAATGACTAGCCTTTGAAAGTAACTTGAATGTCCTGTAAGCCTCCCTCGCATATCTGTTCAACACAATTGATTCCTATAAGCCTCCTCTCCCCCCCCTCCCCCTCCCTTCTCTTAGGTTGCTTTTTGGATAACATGTTAGGGAAAAATTCAGATTTGCATGTCCATGCCCCAAACATACACATTGAAAGTGAAGGTTTTACAAATGCTCTATGAACTAAAGCTTTTACAGTATTGAAAGTGACAACATATATCCACAATCCATAACAACACTACATTCAATTAAATTCCTAACATTTAACAAGTCCATTACATCCATAATTATATTCATCAAATTTCCCAAAATCTAACAGTCAAGTATCTTACATAATAAAGTACAAAATGATACATAATACAATCACATAAATCATAGCCTTGAAATTCTTGTCCATCCTTTAAAATTCATTTTCCATCTTAGAAAAGCCTTGTCCTTACATCATTCAATTCTTTTGTTTGTATAGCTTTACAGAGTCTAGTATTGGAATGGATTGTGGAGGTAACGTCCTCATCGTCATTGTTCACGAACTTGAAGTAATTGCAGTATTCCTTGTTACTCTATAATGCATGACAATCAATTATTCAAATTACACAAATAATTTCCGAAAGGCTAAAAATTTAATTTCATAACACTACTTACATATTTTGATGGGCAAACAAAAAATAAATGCCCTTGATTTCCATTCTCATTGATTTGTACAATATACATTTCAACTGTTCTCCCACAATCACATATTCTTGGTTTTAATCTAATATTACTATTGTTAGTAGAAGAAGAAGCCATTGTTAATCTGCAAAAACAATACAAAACCCATTTCAATTCCCTTCTAGTCTTCTTGATTTCAAATACAAAAAAAAAAAGAAAAAAAAAAAGAGAGACCGTCTATAAATTTGAATTCACTATCAGATTGCTCCTCAAGGGTTTTTGATTTCCATCATACAACTCCACTACTATGCCTCTGGACATTCTTTGCATTTGGCCGATTCAACACTACTCACAAGTAAGGTCATTTATCATGTATTAGACACCATAGAGAGAGACTTCTTTGCCTAAATAGTAAATGTACATCCACATACACAAATTCACCATTATCATGTTAGGCCAAAAGATTTAGCTGCAAAAGTTCACCGTTCACAAATTGACAGGACTTAGCAGAAAAAGTTCACCATTCACAAATTCACAAGTTTTAGCAGGAAAGTTCTTGGGGCAACGTTCAACGGCAAAACCACATTTAGTAGCAACAAATGGCTGGGGAAAAACTCAACAGCAAAACAAGATTTATGTGGTGTTCGGGAAGTTTGTGTGTTGGTTTTTTTTTTTTTTTTTTTAACACTAAAAGGCAAACTTTTTGCAAAAAAAAAAAAAAAAAAAAAAAAAAAAAAAAAAAAAAAATTCAAAAAAAATATCACATCCAACCCCATAATCATTTCACTTTTTCTCTCACAAACATCACCTTCAACTACAAAAAAACCAAACTATCTTCCCAAACACCAAAATTTTTTTATCCAATAATATCCTATAACTAAAAAAACTTACATAAAAACCCATTTCCCAAACACCCACTTAGTAGCAAAAATTCTTGGGAAAAAATTCATCAGCAAACCAACATTTAGCCGCAAAAACTATTGGAGAAAAATTCACCAAAAAATGAGATTGGTCTACCAATTACAACAAATATCGAAGAACATATATACATAGAATACATCAGACAGTCAGGCAAAAGGGAAAACACAAAACCCTAAACTATTTTGGTATGTCTGAACCATTCACTCAATCATCAAACCCTAGTTTTGTGATCCAGAGTTTACCTGAGATTCAGATGTATTCTGGTCAATAATCCGGTGTATACACGTTTTCCAGCAGTGAGAGAAATCGGCTGTGAGAGTAGTATCTCGCTGACCACTGAGTCGGATCTAAGTAGCTCAAATAAGAGGAGTATCCCGTTGACCACCGAGTCGAATGACAGTCATTTCCACAATACAACAACTTCCCGGGGTCGTTTGAGGGGAGAGAGGAGGTGATGGACTCGAATGATTTGGCGAGGTAGTCGGATGAGGGAGGGTTGAAAATGAAGAGAAATAGAGAGATAGAGAGAGAGTTTGGGTCTAAGACTGAGAAAACAGAGAGATAGAGAGAGAAGTATTATGGGCGCGTGAGCCTACACTTTCGGGCCATTCGAGCCTTCACTTTCGAGCTATAAATCATTTTTGTTATTTTATTGACTTTTGTTTCAACTCTACTACGTTGCTCAAAAATAAATTGGCTCGAGGTGCCAAAACGACGTCGTTTTGGCACCTTTTTCTTTCTTTCTTTCTTTCTTTCCTTCTTCTTCTCTCTTTTCTCTGTAAAACAAAGAGGCGAGAGGAAGAGAGAAGAGGGAGTGGGAAGAGAAGGAGAGAGAAAAAGATGATGGTGAAGAACAAGGCCTTACATTTCTGAAGCATGAGAGGTTTGAGAAAGAGAGAGTAGAGAGAATCCATTGATGAAAAAAAAAAAAAAAAGACAACAACAACAACAAAGAGTGAGAGAGAAGAAGAAGAAAAGGAGACAGATTTACTCAGACCCAACAACGAATTCCCAACACTACGTCAACCCATAAACCGTTAAATTCCCTCTACTCACAGACCCAATAGTGAATCCACCATTGTTAACACCTTCCAAGCTCAAATTCGTCACCAAATCACCAACATTTTCTCGAAATAGAGTCTCATTCCCACCCACAAACCCACTCGACCCACACACAATTCGATTCAATCCACTCAAACCCCTCCACCCACCGTCGCAATGAATATTATAGAATGACGCGGCTGTGAAATCATATCCAAAAATTGGTTTTGAGCTCAATCCCTTTTATCTTTATTCATACCTTCCATAAACTATTAAGTTGATTCTATTAGAACTTGTAGAACACATTTGAATAAGATTCACTCAATAGTAATAAGCCAGAAATTAGATGGTGTCCTACCTTTTCTATCAAGAATTGTTTAAAAGAGATTATGTATGTTTGTCCAACACTAGTAGGTTTGAGTTTTCAAACACTGGCCAGAAGGGAGTGCAACAAAAAGGCAAACAAACATGCTTAGATTAAGTAATGCAAGCATTTTTCACTATATTCCTAATGTTACTTGACAAAATACAAGGAACAGTTTATCTCCACTAAGTTCTGCATTTCACAAGGGTAGCTCAAAAGGGGATTGAGGTCAAGATCTCCTTTACAGGGTGCTCAAAAAAGTTGCATTCTTTGCTTAAACAGTGGCTTTTAGTCCATTCTGAAGTCCTATAATTTGAGGATGGGAGTATTCTTATTGGATTGGTGTTGTATATGCAAGAAATGAGGAGAGTGTGAATCGTCTTCTTGTATATAGCAATGTTGCAGAGGAGGTGTGGGTATGATTTCACAGCCATCACCGTCACAAACCCCTCCATCCACCGGGGCCACCATCAACGTTTCTCAAGACCCTTCTCTCTCTCTCTCTCTCTCTCTCTCTCTCTCTCTCTCTTTCTCTCTCTCTCTCCCGCTTCCTTTCTCGCAAATCCTTAGAGAGGAAATGAGAGAGAACAAAACATATATAGAGAAGAGAGGAGAGGAGAACAGAACAAAGATATAAAGCAGAGGAGAGAGAACACTTAGAGAGAAGATGAGAGGAGAACAGAGATAGAGATAGAGATAAAGATAGCAAGGAGAGGAGAGAGAACACTTCGAGCCACTCGAGCCTCAATAAATCGAGCTACGAGGCATTTCTCCTTTTGTTTTGCATATGGAAAAGTGAATTTGATGCTTTAATTCTTCCGCCCTTTCTTTATAGAATAGCAATTAATATTTTACTATTTCGCACTACTAGCGACTAATGCTCCCTTTTCAATTTCGTTATGTGACACCAATTGGTATATCGATTAGTATATTAACATATATTATGATATTATTATTTTAAAATTATGAACTTACTCATTATACATATTACAAGATTCAAAACTTCTAAAATTATGACACGTCATCTGTAAGTATACTAATTAATATACTAATTGGTGTATATAGTTTTATTCATTTCCTTTTTTCCCTCGATAGTATTTTTTTTTTTTTTTTTTGGGCCATGTGTATTAATATTAAAGGGAGAGGCATCTCTCCAGTCCACGACTAGAGCGTATTGTTGAGCTCGTAGGGCCTATCACGATTTCCGTTTCAATAATTCGAACTAGTTAATAAGTAGAGCTCGTTGAGTATTTCATACCTACAAAAAATTACTTTGATTGGGTATCGGTAGCCCTTTGATCGAAACACATTTTGGTTAAAATTTTATTTTTAAAATCATATTTACCATTGACAAAAATGTATTTCGATCTGTGGACCACCGATATCCGATCAATGTGATTTTTTGTAGGCATGAAATACTCGACGAACTCTACGCATTGAACGATTCAGATTATCAAAATAGGATCCATGGTAGAGTACGCTCCAATCCACCTAATGAATAGAAAAGAAACCTCTCCTTTAATTAAATAATAAACTTATATATATACCAACATATATATCATAAAAATGGAGCCTGGCACTTCGGCCGACCCTGACTGCAACACCAATGTGAATGCGGTTAGATTTTTTAGTAGCTTTCTCATTTGATTTGTTTCGTTTTTAGTGATTTTATTTATTTATTTTAAATTTTGATATTTATTTTTTTATATATTTTTAGGTTCTAGTCAAGTAATTGGTAGAGATAAGTAAATAAATAAATAACTTTAATAAAAAATTCACTGAAGACAAAAAAGTTAAAACAACTATATAAAAAAAAAAAATTATTTTAGATTTTTCTACACTAGATGGATTAGAAAGTAAATTTTCTTTTTACACAAATTTTTTTTAAAAAAAAAATCACCAAATACAAAAAAAAAAAAAAAAAAAAAAAAAAAAAAAAAAAGAGAGAGATTTTTTTAAGTTGGAATGCCAAACAACACCAAAGTTTGAACACATGACAATAGTTTTAATGCTAGAATATGGTGTTTGGAATACTTATCGATCGAATTCATGTTCTTTGATGCATATTGAATAGTGTATCTTGAACTAGTGTTATTATTTGTTATATACAGGATATAATTAGAATTTTATCAATATAGTGCCATTAAGAAGCCATTGGAGTTAAACAAAAAAATATATATATATAGTTTAAATAATTATTGAAATATATTTAATGTATAGATGACTTAAATAATTATAATTATATTTTTTAAAATTCAATAGCCTCATTCCTACATTGGCAAAACAAGAATGGAAGAGGTAAATGTTTTTACTTTTTTACTTTACACCTCTCACTTCTTTGAACCTCCACCCACTTAATTGCATCCTTCCCATTTTCTCTTTGAACTCTCACCTTAATCCCAACTATACCCTTGTTCTTTGGACCATCAACTCTTCTTCTGGCAACTCCTTCCTACTGTCGACAACCCTTCATCGTTAGTGACCTTCATTTTAGCGACCTTCATCGTTAGGCCCAATTCATTTGCTATGTCATTGTAGGTAAATTGTGAAATTTAAATTGTGGGTGTGTACCATTTAAAGTTTTTATTTTGTTTATTTTTTCTTTTATTTTCGCCTTTTCTTTACAAATCATTTTTCAAATTTTTAATCCAAACACAATTTAAATTTATAATAAAAATCTTCCATTATATACATAGAATGGAAAGAATCAAATTTCCTTTAAGTGTATACTACTTTACTTTTGTCTTTTGTTTTAATGTTATGCAAATTTTGCGTGAACAAATTAAAATAAATAAGTACTAGGAATATTGAGTAAAAAGAAAAAAAGTAGAGTATATAATTGACACGCCAAAGGCTCAAGAACTCTTTTTATTTAATCATAACGTATCTCCTTTATTTTTTTTGTTTCTTCTTTTGTTTCATTTTTCTATTTCAATTACAAGATTACCCGTTAATTTGGTTCATTGTCTTCGTTGTTATATTCTAATTGGAAGGACATTAATGTAAATCTCAAAAAGTGAACCAATTTAAAAAAAGTAAAGAGGAATGCAAATAATGTTTTTTCCCCTTGCGTGTAAGGCAAGGATTCCTTGCTAGTGTAAGTGTGAGTATATATACTAGGGTTTTGAGTTCATCATGGAATGGAAGTAAGCAACTGGCATACCAACGCAGTGCATAAGTTCCACAATACTCCCGGTTGGTAGAAAAATTGCTCCTTCTTTTTTTTTCTTTTATTTTATTTTATTTTTTAAAGTTTTTTTTTTTTTTTTTTATCACAATATGTCTGGTGTTTTGTCTGACTAATTCCCATATATGTTATCTTCTGTGCCATGATTAAATTTAAAGTGGTGTTTGGTTCACTGAAATGAAATGACAGTAAAATAATAATTTTTTAGTCTCTTTGCAATTAGGAGTGAGTAGGTGAACCAAAAAATTCACAATTCAAATCGGTCTAGTCCAATTCGGTAAGTTTGATTTGGTTTTTTTAAATCGTAGTTCTAGATTGGTTTGAAAAATTAGCAATCCGTTATTTACGGATTGGTTCCAAATTATGATACACGGTTCCGAATTAAATTTGATTTGGACCGTTTATTATCCCACCCTACCATTATACCATATGCCCTACTATATACAATCTCAACTTTATATATATATATACATAACTCAAATAAGGAACCCTTCCAAGAAAACAAAGAGGCGTTGCTCTTAATGGAACTACCACTAACTATCAATAATCAATTTATTACTGTTACAAATTGATTTGGGTTGCTGTTGTTGTTGTGTTGTGCTGATGTTTTTCTTGCTTTTTGTTATATATATAAATTATTTAGTAACTATTAAATGAGAGTTTCTTTTGCTAGATGTTGAACTTATATTTATTTATTGGATGATGAACTTATATTTATTTGTTACATGTTAAATATTTTTAGAGCAATGTTATATAAATTTTATTGTGTGAAACTACGATTTCAAATTGAACTGATCTGTATTTGAATGGTTTAGTTCCATAGTTTGAATGGTTTGGATTGGTTCTAATTTTAATAGAATCGCAATTCATGGATTGATTTTGATTTCATCTCAAATCAGTCCAATCCATACTATGCTCACTCCTATTTGCAAAGTATTTTTGTTTGGGATGAGCTTCTCTCTAATCCAGAGGCATTGTCCGGGATCGTGGGGCCTGCCATGGGCCCCATTTTGATGATATGTGCCGTTCATTTTTTTAAGATCTTCATGTATACCATTCATTAAAAATAATTAAATTGATTCGATAATCGTAACATCTTCATTTTATTGTGTTAACTCTAAAAAAATGAATGACAAGTGCATTTTTAAAAATAGATCGTTCATTTTTTTAAGACAAATGTAATAAAATAAAAATGTTATAATTGTTAGATCTATCTAATTTTTTATTTTATTTTATACATGATATGCATAAAAAGTCCTAAAAAATGAATAACTCAGATTATCAAAATGAGACCCGAATAATACCTCCCTAATCCAGATGAGGACGGGAGAAGATTATATCCCTTTTTATTTTATCATTTTTATTGAATCCAACGTGAATCCAGTCTCATTTGAAATAATCAAACACTAAAAATGTAGTGTTTGACCTTTTAGAATGAAACCTCGAAATACCCATTCCTATGTTTAGTTTGGAAATAGAATTATCATTTATTAATTTAAGAAAATAATTGGTTTTTTGAAAAATTAAGAAAGATTTTGCTAATGATAGTTATAAGTGCTGACAATATGAAACATATAAGGACAAAATATTTGCAATTTTAAAATACCTTTTACATATTTTAAAATACATCTATATATATATATTAAATAATTTTTTCACATATCTCTCTATATATATTTTTATACATTTTTCAGTACTAATAATAACTCTGAATTTGTTTTAACATTTTTCAATTAAAAGTTTGAGTTAAACACTACCCACATCTCAAGGGAGTAGATACTAATATTTTTTTTTTAAAATTATTTGGTCAAACCTTAAAATTGTATTATTCTTATATTATGTAATATTTTGTCATTTCCCACTATACCCTACTAAATATTTATTTTTTCCAATTATTTTTAGTTTTTTTTTTGATGTGTGAGAATGTGGATTTTTAGATGACAAAATTATCCAACTTTATTATATTTGTTCAGGGCATTCTTATTAATAACAAGGATGGAAAGGAAAAATGATGACAAGGCGGCTCATTGCCATGCCCAACGGTCAATTAGCAAAGAACTAGAAGAAAGTCAAAGCCCGAATACTTATGATGATGATGATGATGATGATGATGATGATGATGATGATAATGATGATGATGATGATTCAGAAAACACCAAAGAGCAGCCACCAAATGAGGAATCACATTCACAGTCAAGTTCTAACTTTGATTCTAATGATGATTTAGAGGAGCCATCAAGTGAGGAATGTCCAGGGAACTTAGAAGAAGGAGGTGAGACAGCTTTTACACTTTCTCTAGACAAAAATATTTTAAAATTTATTTAGTATTTAAATTGTGTGAATCAAATTCATTGTTGATATGTCTCATAACACATTTATTTTATTTTATTTTTTTGTTGAGAAAGATCAAAATCAAACATTCATAGATATCTAATAGAGTCATACAACCATAAAACCTACAGGAAGCTTTGTCAGCCTTTATACATGGCTAATTACTTAGCTTCATCATGAGCATATTAACCTTCTGTCTACAGACCTTAGATAAACATGCATAATAAAAACAATTACAAAAATAAACTTTTTAATTTTTTTTTCCCTTCTTCTGATTGGCAAAAGAGAAAACTTTATTGATAAATATTCGAAATCAATAAAGAAAGCAGATAGGTGCAAAGAGTATCATAGCGGAACAAAACAATCTCAACTAGGTTGGCACCGAAATGTCCGTCCAATCATATGCTAGTACACTATCAAAAGTTGGTGAGAAACCAACAAACAGAGGGTAATAACCAAAAATACAAAACCAAAGTCTACAGTTATTAATAGCAAAGCAGCCTATAGTTCATAGGCAACTCATCAGCCCAGCACAGCCATCAGTTCAAAGAAGCAGCAAACCACACTTGTTATTAGATGCATCTTCTCACCAACTGAATATCCCTTACAATATCACTGACAGAATAGAGGCATCCAAGATTATGTGATTTCAACCAAAGTGCTAACCTTACTTTAATTAGGTCACATCACTAAATTTGGTTGCTTATGAGAAAAAAAGCACTCATTTCTGCTCTTCCACACAGACCAAATTACAGCTGAAGGAATAGCTCTCCAAATCTGTATTTCCTTCTTTCTGAAATTCCAGCTCATCCGCCATTGTGGCCAACACTCAACTGATCCTTGTGTTACCCATGGCAGCCCCACTAATCAAATATGCATACCCAGACTAGCCACACAAATGGGCAGAACAACAGAGTATAATTCAAGGACTCCAATTCAGATTTGCAAAACACGCACGATAAATCTGCATTATCCCTCAAGACACCTATTCTACTGAGAAAATCAACTGTTTTAAGTGTTCCTTTCCAGGCTAACCAGACAAACTATATCTTGCAAAAGAGTATGCAGCTCCCACTCCACCACCCTCCTTAATTTCTTTAATCATCATTAGCAAAATGTTGTGCTGGATGCACCATTTAAACACTTCCAAGCACGCCCGTGCTTCTGCCACACTTATTGACGATGCAACAAAAGTGAACTGCTTCTTCACCATAGGATTTCCAATGTTGTCCAATGATACCCACGCTGCACCAGCTTTACGTGATTGTTTCATCCATGCACCATCAATTAGGAATCTGCTAACAATAGGATCATGTCGCCAATCTGCATTTTTAGCAATAACATATATAGGAAGATTCAAGAGTAGACTGAATATTATTGCTCGTACTTAAAAATTGTTTGTTTGATGGTAAATTCAAATGGTTTATCCAGTCAATCATCCAAGCCGGTCACAAATTGATGTTTAAAGACTGCCTTATTCTGATGAATCCAAATGCCCCATAATACCTTAATAGCAGCCACAATAGCCTCCTCATCTGGTGCATTATGAAACCAGTTTTCTATCCATTATTGTGTCCACATGCTTTGACCCATATATTAAAATCAAGGCCTAAACAAGATCCTCGCCAAATATGTTGTGAAAAGGACAGGAAACACAGGTGTTCTCTATAGTTTCTTGTTGGTCAAAACATTCCACCTCTATTCCTCGACATATATCAACTCTGTCCTAACAGGCAATATTCTATGAAGTATTTTCCATAAAAAGAGTGCCCACTTAGGAGGTATATTGAGATTCCAAATCTTCTTCCAGCACCAACTACTCACTCTTATTCCTTCCAATCCCTGAGCCGAACCTCCTACAGCCATAAAGTAGCCTGTTTTAACCGAATACTGACCATCCTTGCAACCTTTTTCCATACAACACATTAAGTTTTGTCTCTACTTATACACTCACCTTCTAAATAGATTTATGAATATTTTTTCTGACTTTGTATCTTATTATTTCTTGCTATTCATTTTTGCACAAAATAAGTTGTCAAAGTCATGTGGCTCACTAGTGTAAAAGTACTAGCATTCATGGTTACACTTTCTCATGTATCGTTTATTTAAATCACTCAAAGGTCTGGGGCTCAGGGGTGTGTTCCTCCAACGTCTTGGTTCGAAATCTCCCAAATACAAATGGTTTCTTGGGATTAGCACATATGAAACTTTGCCGCGACTTTAATTGGACTATCAGTCGCTAGGATTAGTCAGTCCAATGAGCCGAATATCAAAATAAATAAATAAAAGCTTAATTAATATACTTCAAAAATTGTTTTAGTTATTGTCAATCAGCTGTGAGTTGGATACTTTAGTATGGTATTACAGTTAGATCTTAAGTGATTTCTAATGGCTCAAGTTTCTACACGAGTCTATTCTCTTACCTCTCATCAATATTATAGTGTGAGTTAAGATATAATAGAAATAAAATAATACAGAAAATAAAAAAAAGAGTGCTGCTATTAGCACCTACCTAATTTCTTTGCACCCTCCAATTCTCACCTTTTTTTTTATTTGTTTTTATTTTATTACAATTATACCCTAAAGTAAAATTATATTAAAGGACAACTTTTAATGGAACATCCACCCACCAAGTGAAAACAATTAGAATGACACTCTACAATATTGTACACCCACCTCCATCTCCATCTATACATATTCCTTACCAATCTAAACCCTAATTGTATTCTTCTTCATCACCATCCCAAATCCACGTATTCATCTTCAATGAAAAAGATTTGAAACCACCTAATCAGTTAAGGTTTTGTTTGATGGTTTTAAATGTGTTCGGTGTTCCAAATCAGTTAACATTGCAAACAACCTTGTTACAAATTTCGAGTTTCTACATTTGTGGTCGTTTTTACCATTCATTGATATACTTATAGAGCAATGAAGGAGGATGACAACAACTTTGATGAGGTTGGTGTTGCATTGGTAAGTTTATCTATTTGCAGTTACGATTCTGGGTTGTTTTTTGTTCGATACTAGTTTGCTAACTATTAAGGTTCTGTTTAGTAATACAGTGCTGAACAGAAACATTTAGTTCAGTAATACAATGCTAAACATAAATATTTTGTTTAGCACTAGAATGCTGAACGGTTTCATTTTGTAAGATTTTTTCCTTATTTCTGTTTTTTCTGAGGGTTTTTCCCTCTAAAACCCCCCCTTATCGAGGGTTTACCCCAAAATAAACAAAAAAATAATATGTGATGAGGACTTGGAGGTTCATTGAGAGAAGGCTTGAGAGAAGAAGAAAGAAACCGTCAAAGAGATTTCCGATGAGATTTACAATTGAAATACCGCTGCTCACGGTAACAAAGAAAAAGAGACCATCGCTTATGAGAGAAGGAGAGAAGAGGGATAATCAATTCATCACTCAATCGCTTTGTTGTTCTTAATTGTCTCTTAATCATTCATCGCTTACTAAGAGGAGGAGAAGAAGAAGAAGAAGAAGAGAGTGTGCAAAATTATGTGAGTGTGCACTTGGGTGTGATAATATTATGAATATAGGTAAAATTGACATTAAGTGGAGTGTTCAAAAATCTTATTAAAATTTAGGGTTTAAGGTGGGGGCTCAAAGAAATGAGGGGTCCAAAGAAATTCGGTAGGTGCTAATAGCAGCCCTCTAAAAAAAATGTCAAGTCTCTCCCTTCCTTTTTTTACCCCTTTTTTGTGTTAGCTATAGTAAGAACATCTCTAATGGGATGGTTAAAAAATTGTTAAAGTGTATTATATGACAAAAAGTGGAGCTCAATTTTGTGTCAAGTGTTTGTTAATTTAGAGAGTGAGTGAGTAATGTGTGTTGAAGTATCTTGCGTAAGTAGGGTTTACCTGTGTGTGTATAAATATGTATATATATAATGTTATAAATAAAAAAATGATTATAATATTTGGAAAAGTATGTTATTGATTGGTCTCTCGCTCTGTTTGTTTTGATGTAAACTATTTTTGTCAAAATATTTTACTTACTTTTCATTGCTTGGTTGAACACAAAGCAAGTAAACATTTAAAAAAAAAAAAAAAAAAATCTTTTTGCATTATTTTCTCAAGAATGACTTACCTTTAAAATTTTCATAACTCAATTTTTATAAAGTTGACGCTCACTTACTACCTTTTCAATACATTTCACCTTTTCCAATACATATTTTAGTTAACTAAAAAATCATAAATGACATTTTATTGAATCAAAATTTATCTATTAGGCAATAAAATATTTTTATTTCAAGTGTCAACCAAACATCAAAAAATAAAAATAAAAAATTTCTGTGTAAGATTAATTTATAAAAAAAAATATTTTTTTATATAAAATATTTTATGTCTAAATAAACGAAGTTTTGACAAGCTCATTGGAGTATGTTATCCGATCCCATAACTTATTAGAGAGTCAGTGGAGATGTTCTTAACTTGTTAAGTAGACGTTATTTTGGAAATTATTGTTTTAGTTGATATTTTGACTTTTTATAAAAATACATGTAAAAAATAAATTTAAAAAAAAAATTAATAATAATTTTTGACAATTTAACAATTTTAATATGCCCCCAAATGCTTTAAATGAAATTCGTAGGTGCTCTCGAGTACAGTTTGACAAAAGTCGTAGGATATTTTTGTTAACACAAATTGTACATTAGAGGAATAATTTACACACACAAAAATAAATAAATAAATAAATAAAGAATGTTGATAGGAATCTCAAAAGAGTAATTAAAAATTTTACACTATTTATATGAGTGTAGAATCTACATTACATGAGTCCCATATCCATATGATAATTAGTTTTTAGCAAAATTTTTAAGGTCACTAGCATTTTTAGACCATTATAATTTTCAAAATTTGTTGGTGGATCCTATGCCTGCCCAAAAAAAAAAAAAAAAATGATATTGTGAAATTCTTAAATGTATTCAAGGAGAAGGTTAAAATTAATTTTTATTTTATATATATATATATATATATAAATGTATGGTGTTTTGAGAAGATGGTTAAAAGTAGGTTTTTGACTTTTTTTGAAAAACGTAAAAACATGTAAAGAGATGATGTGATCTAAAATGAATATGAGAAGTGGCTTTTAACCTACTTTTGGATTGATAATTAATTATTATTATTATTATTATTATTATTTTTTTTTTTTTTTTGTGTGTGTACATAATTTGATATTTTTTTTATTGGCAGAAAAAGAGATTATTTTGATGAATAAAAAGGTACAAACGATACAACAAAATTATATCAATATAAGGGGGCAAGAAAAATAAAGTAGCCATCGTTAATCAAATCCAAAGTCCAAAACCCCAAACTACGGATGCAACTTGACAGGTTTAGATAAGTTGAAAGCCTATTCAACCCAAGTCCAGATCCTCTAAATTGATCTCTATAGTAAGATCTAATGACTAATATTAAGAGAAATCAAATCAAAACGATGTCGCTTCAATTAATAGCCCCTCCCTCAAAAAAAAAAATAAAAAAACAACAACGATAATGAAGAGAGAGAGAGAGAGAGAGAGAGAGAGAGAGAGTAAGAGAGAGACCGCGGTACATCACCGACCCTACTCTCGTTGGCCAGCCCACCTTTTCCCCACCCTTACATACCGTCACCAATCACTCTCGCTTTTCCTCCGATCACCCACTGCATCCCACACTCTTCTTTCTTCTTCTCATCTTCCCCAAAACCCTAGATCTAGCTCATCATCGAGAGATCAAACCCAACTTCACCACCACCGATGTCTAGAGATAGTGGGAGATGGGTAGTCGCTAGCGGAAGGGTCAATTCCTTCCGATTCACCGGTGATGGCGGTAGTGGCTAGGTGTTCAAAAAATCGTGGAATTGGTAAATCAACCCAATTCGGTTCAAACAACAATTCGGTCTAATTTTTAGTTGCAGTTCTGGTTCTTGCTTTGACAATGGTGAAACTGCTCAATTCGTTCGCCGCCCCAAGGCTTTGGTTATAGTTCTCGAATCGACCGACCGACCGCAAAATATTTATTTATTATTTTTTTATTTTTATATAAAAATTACAATTTGATTACGGTTCTAATTTTTTTGTAACTGTAAGAAGCAGTGTTCTTAATTTACTCTAAAACCAGACCAATGTGATTTATGTGCACCCTAGTGGTGGCTAGACCCAAATTGTTTTCCGAACAACAATGACGTCTTTTTTTTTCTTTTGTGAAAGCCACAGCCAACAAATTCCGCCGACCCACCCCTCTTCCCTCCCCCCATTTGTAGTGCCACCACTACTTGGCCACTCGTCTCCAACAAAATTGAAGGGTGTAGCGTGATAGAGGTCACAAAGGGTGCCAAAATTCACTCACACAAGCTTGGGTTGCTTATCAAAGGTTGTCATTGCTGTTTTGCCATGGGTCTCGCCGTTCACCTTGGGTTTTGCGTTGTTTGCCGTGAGTTTACGTCATTCTACCAGAGCTAGATCGCAGCAGGGATTGCTAGTAAGAGATTTGTGAAGAAAATGAAGAGAGAGATCTCTTTGTTTTTATTTATTTTTATTTTTATTTTTGCATTAAGTAAAATATAATCATTTTGACAAAAATGACAACGTTTCAATAAACTGTAGGAAAATTCTAGAGAGAACTCTAAAAATCCTAATGCATTCAAGCCTAGCCCAAGTTCTATTAAGTGTAGTTCAAACCTGCCCAAGCCCAACTTAGCAATCCAAATTTGTCTACTCAAGTCCAACTTGAGCTAAGCTCGAGTTATCTGAATTGCACATAGATTCGAGGTTTTAATTTTAGGTTGATTAATTTATTAAAATTAGACTCTATTAACATTTTTTTTTTGATAAAAAAGTAAATAATTTATATAATATGAGAGAGATGAAGAGGAGAGAGATAAGAATTAAAGAACTAATGTGCCATTGCAATGGTTTGTAATTTAATATACAAAATAAATATGATCTAATGATCTAAATTATTTTAACATCAATAATTTATATGTATATTTAAGTATTTGATATATATATATAATTCGGGCTTTAAGTTATCTAGTGTCTTTGTCCAAGCCAATTTAAATTTATTTCAGGCTTTTAAATTTCTGCCCAATCTCTTACAGAAGTTAAACGTATATTGCTTGAGTCCTAAAATTTTTTTGTATTGACCTTGAGTTGCTCAAGTTGAGCCCGCTCAATTACACTTCTAAATCAAACAACCAACACAAGAAGCCAATATCAGACCAAACAAATGACAACAGTGCAAAACTCCAAATAAACAATAGACAACATCACTTTAGCCCTCCAAGCACCAACACAATAACTCTACAAAGTAGTGGCAACAAACCAGACCCATCAGGAGCCCCAAAGAAAATGGCAACAAGAGGCCCAAATTCCATATCAGCAACAACCCAAGGCCAAATATCAAGGCAACTACTTCCAAATGATTAGTAACAGCAAATTGAGATATATCCTAATAGTCCACCATGACAAATATCCCCCAAATAAGAGACTATTGAATCTTAAGAGTGGGAGTAGGATACAAAATGTGAGATTAAAGAGAAGTTTTGACTAATTTATTAAATTACATAATTGATAAGATTTTGTCAATATCTCCTTATAATCTTAAGTCAATCCAAACATAAGATATGATACATAATTCAAAAGAATTGATAATCCCAAAACTACCAATATTAAAAATGTTAATAATATCTAATCTAGTCCACTCAAATAAACATAATTATAACTGTACAACCAATAAAGGCAACATATTTCTATCTGCAATTGTTAAAATATTTGCAGCATGCTGCGTAAAGCTTGATCTGCACCACTAAAAACTTAGAACCCATGAGGACTATATGAAATTAATTTAGAATTTATTAATTACATATATTGAAAGGTTGAGTTCATTACGGTCTTGAAGAGTGAAGGGTAGGGTCACTTAATTAGGTTCAAAGTGTCTTGATTGTATGTGAATGAATGAATTAATTGTTAGTCTTAGATGTATCTAAAAATCACTATATAAAGTGACATGTGATCATTTGAGAATGTACAAGGAAGAAGAAGAAATTTAGAAGTAAAACTTAGTTAAGTTCTTAAAAAGGTATTTGAGCCTCTCAAGAGCTCTATACGGCCTTTGGGTCGTAGATCTCCACAAATCTCTAGTTTATCTTCTTCACACACACGTCATATTGAGTTTTATGTATGGCTTGCTAGTGTCCATCATATTATGCTAGCTTCTAGAAATTCATGATGAGTTCCTAGACAAAACAGAACAGTATTATTTTTAACATAGTATGAATCAATTTTTCTAGTCCGGATATCTCCAAAGGAACCCTAATGTATAGATTTTGCTTGTATATGTTTTACTTGAATTTGTTTTCAAAAATTACCTTGGTGACATCTTCTTCTGAGTATATAAACCAAGATGTCAACATGTGCTTTTCAACTTTCATAATTATCCTGCAAAAACCACAAAATCAAAGACAATAAATAAATACAGAAAAGAAATCCTTTGTAGGTAGTGAGGATGAAATGTATCTGATGATTTTATTCAAGTTGGTGCATAAGGGTGATTGGGGCAGTTTAAGCACTTCCTTGAGCTACACCCTGATGCACTGAGTGCCCAAATTTCATCTTACGGCGAGACAGCCCTCCACATTGCAGCCCTATCTGGACACGTAAAGATTGTGGAGGAGTTGGTCAATATGACAAGTGTAGAAGATTTGACACTTAAAAATGATTATGGTGAAACAGCTCTTTCTCTTGCTGCCGGAGGTGGAATCACAAGGGTTGCCAAGCCTTTGGTGAGAAAGAATCATGACTTGCTAGGGATTAAAAATATTAATGATGTCATTCCAGTTGTTGTGGCTGCTCAATTCGGCCATACAGATATGGTACATTTTCTTTACTATATGACTCAAGAGGAAGACCTAGATCCTGAAACAAGCAGCCAAGGTGCTAAGCTTCTTATTACTTGCATCATTGCCCAAATATATGGTAATAAAATTTAAATTCTCATTAATATTTAGCAAAAATTAACTAGCAAGTAGTTTTACTGATTCCCTTAAACATATGTGTTTGCAATACAATAGATATTGCTTTGGATCTGGTACTACGGTTCCCAGAATTGGCTACTGCGTATTGAAGGGACATACTGGTGGAACACTAAATACATTGGCTACTAGAAACTCAGCATTCCCTAGTGGAACTCAGTTGGCGTGTTGGAAAAATGGATCTACTCATGTGGGTACTTTTATTCACTCAACTAAACTTTTATTCTCGGTCTACTAGTTTACAGGTTCCATCTAAACCCTTATACTGGGGAAAGACAATCCAAACTTTGAATTTAATTCAGATAAAAGAGAGAAAATAACAAACTTCATGTTGAATGGGTATGTGTTATTGAATAGTATTTATCCAATCAGAACAAAAATGATTTCAAACAATTTTAGGAGTTCAAATTATAGACCTGAAATCATTAGTTTTATTATTTTGAATTCCCTTCCTTTGATTTTGAATATATGTGAAAGCACTACTGACGAAGTCCTTTGTTGAAAGGCATGCCGGTACATTCATCTCATGTCTCCAACATTCGCAGAGACATCGAAGCATATCCTGGAATACATACTTACCATGAAAATATCATTAAACGAGGTATATTCAGAACATCATAAGGATGGAACTTTTTGAAAAATGTGATTATCTTTTGGAGAACACAAGATTCTAATGGTTGTATGCTTGCAGCACTCAGTCATTCGTATGGACTAGTATGGGATCTCCTAAAACTCCTAGGTATATGAAGAGTACATTCACTTCAATCCTCTTTCGAATTTTTTTATGTAGGTCTTTAACTTTGTTTTGATTGCAGTCCCCCACATCAAGCATATATATGTTACAAAATTAAAACATGCTCAAGTCCTTGAGTTGTTGGACTGCATTTCCCAACATATATCAGCTTTGAATCATTCACAAATAAAGGGTACAGAATTAGTTCAAGCAGTATTCAATGCTATTGTTTAGAGGAATGTTGAGTTTGTCGAAGAGATCCTCACAGCGTATCCTGATATTGTATGGATTCTTGATAAGGATGAGCGCAACATATTTTTATATGCAGTTCTACAACGGCAAGAAAAGATTTTCACCCTTTTACATAAAATGGGGCCGAAAAAGAACCTAATAGCAACTAGCTTGGACAAAGATGGAAACACCATCTTACACCACGCGGCAATGCTATCACCTTCTTCTCATCTTGATGGCATTTCTGGTGCAGCTTTGCAGATGCAGAGAGAGTTACAATGGTTTGAGGTGACCCACACATTTTCCACATCTTCGAATCCTTTTTTATTTTCTTTGGGTCTTGCAAACAAATGTCCCTGGAGCACAAGAAAAAGACCCAAAAAATTAAAAAACACGAGACACTTTTTACTGAATTCAATGCACCTTTTATTTTTATTTTTATTTAAATGAATACACTTTTTTAACATTTTTACCTATTTTCAAGACACTATTGACCTTAATCCCAATATTAAACAATGCCCCGAGGGCACTCTATAGCACTTGCCTTTTTCTGTTCCTATTTTTATTTGGGGGTTGAGTGTTAGTTGTGCCATCAAAATTGCAGGAAGTAGAGAAAGTTGTTCAACCAATGTACAGGGAAATACAAAATAATGATGGTAAGACAGCTCGCGCTTTGTTTACTTCAGAGCACAAGAAACTGAGAAGAGAAGGGGAGAAATGGATGAAGGAAACATCAACATCGTGCACTGTTGTGGCTGCTCTTATCGCTACTGTTATGTTCACAGCAGTCTTCACCGGGCCACGGGGTTATAATGGAACAACGGGAATCCTTGTACTTGCATCAAAATTCATTCATGGTTTTCATAGTATCAGATGCTTTGTCCTTGTTCACTTCTTCTAGCTCAGTACTGTTGTTCCTAGGAATCCTTAAATCGCGCTACACTGAAGATGAATTCCTTCTGTCCTTGCCAAGGAAACTAATAATGGGTATCGCTTCCCTTTTCTTCTCTATATCGACCATGATGCTAACCTTTGGCACTACCATATTTATCTCCCTTCATGACCGATTATCATGGATTTCCATTCCTATCATTTTGTTGTCTAGCATTCCAGTTATGGTTTTTGTATTTCCTCAAGTTCCACTCCTTTATGAGATTTTTGTTTCGACATATGGACCTGGCATCTTTAAAAAACCCAAAAAGGGTTAGTTTTGAAGTGTTTCCCTTTATGAATATTCCTAATAATCGACTATGAGTGTATTAGACTGCGAGTATCAACTCTGGCATTTATTTAAAGAAAATTTTAGGCATGTAATGCCATTTTTATTATATTTTTACTTTTGTCTTGTATTTGACGTATTTATTTAGTTTGTTCTTGAGTTGTTTGTGCTATCACACATGCCTTTACTTCACAAGTAAAATCAGATGTGTGTAGCACTTGAATTTAATCTCTATTACTGGGATTTAAAGTTAGTTTGGAAGCTTTTTTTTTAATTGAGCCAGCAACAAAATTGAGGTACAAGCAGTCAAAGCAGTGCCTAATGTACAAGTGGCTGAAGCAGAATTTGGGAAATTACATGGGCCCATTGAGCAGAATCATGGGTCGCTTGAGCAGGTTGTACATGCACTTATATATGCTTTCATCAGTTCTATCCAAAAAGCTGATCTTCGTCAGCTTGATGGCCACTTGGACTAAAAGCAATGTTTTCTTACGTATTTTTGTTCATTCATGCTTCGAATATTCTGTCGAATTGGGTTTTGATCATCCTAGGTATAAACACAAATCTAGCAGGAAACCAAAACAAGCTTGGAAAAATTACAAAGAGGCCTTTGTGTTGCAGAGCTAAAATTTGATCAATATCTGAGCTTATTTATTTATTTATATATTAAACTACTTTCATGAGTTGGTGATCGTGTAGATACTAGAGATTTCATATCAAGAAGTTAGTAAACTGGTGATTCAAGAACTGGAGGAACGGTATACATGGATTTAGCATGATCACTTAGGTCCATTGATTGAAGATCAAACAGGGTATATACCAGTGTATTCTTTCAAAGAAAAAAACAAACACCAAAGATGTGATACATATGTGCTCCTATACTGAGATTCTAAACATTGTTTATATGGGAAAATGTAGCAGTGAGATATGATATACTAACCATATTTTCTTCTAGACGTAAACACTGGATGACTTAAGAATTGTGGACACTTGGGTTGAATCTTAGAGCTGTTACACTTCGTTTGTACCTTCACATGAGTAGAAACACGCCTCCTCACAAACCAGATTTTCTGTCAGCAGTTCATTGTGTTAGTTTGCATGCTTTTAACTCACATGTTTATTATTTTATTGGTTTAAT
The DNA here is from genome assembly GCA_025200525.1 of Camellia lanceoleosa. NCBI lineage: Eukaryota > Viridiplantae > Streptophyta > Magnoliopsida > Ericales > Theaceae > Camellia > Camellia lanceoleosa. The sequence goes on from CM045768.1 coordinate 94,626,714, forward strand.
TTTGTACGCATAGTTTCTAATTATAGTAGATGTTCAAACAGGACAGACCAGGTGTATTATACCTGTCAAATCTACTACAAAATTTCTCCACATTAGCTCCTCAAACAAGCCGCTGAGCATAGAGAGTTAGCTGAGTGAGTGAAATTCTAGCTCAGATCCCATTTTTGAACGAGGATGAGGACCAATTTGGCAGTGTGTAAGGGTTGCCAGATTGCCCTGAATGAACTGAGGATGAAATATGGGTCAAGCAGTTAGCTAATGTCACTTTGATAGACTAGGAAAGATAAATGATTTCGGAATAATTTATATTGAAGAGGGCATCCTTGAAATTTTGCCATAAAAGTATTATTCCGGGACAAAGTGGTTTTAACTGCTAAGATTTGAGTGGCATTGGCCTGAAATATGGCTCTTCCTCAATAGCATGAACAACAGTAGAACTCATCGCATGCACTTCTCAATCTCACAAATTATCACAGGCTACATGTTCCCTTCCAACATTAGCTACTTTTTGCATAACTGTGAATGAATCTTCCCCCTTACATCAATCAAATATGTTAGATCATTTTAATGATTTTTTTCACTTCTCAGGCCTCGCTTGGGGAACAAAGCATTTAGTAATTTTTGGCTATTTAAAAATAAAAAAACTAGTATGTTTGGAATGACTTTTTGGCTTTTTAGAAAGATGTGCAAAAAGTAGAGAGAAGAAAATCTTTGACTTTTGGTATGTTGGCTTTTTGGCTAATTTAGTAACTTTTTGGCTTTTTGGCTAACAATGAGGGTTCCCAAACGAGGCCTCATTACAAGCATAGTCAATGACTAATTTCATTGAATCCTGTAGTTCAAGCATAGTCAATGACTAATTTCATTGAATCCTGTAGTTCAATAACCCCTAGATTCTTAGTATTGCAAGGATATCAATAACAGATGCCCTGTCTCCCTCAAAGTTTGGAGAAAATACAATTAGTAAGTAAGAAAATATGTTTGCAACACTAAGAAAATACAGTTACTAGTTTTTCTCAACAAGAGTTGGGTTTGGAGAAAATAAACTTGGCCCCACACTTTTAAGATAATTACACCTGCCTCCCTCGAGGTTTTAATTCACATAACACTTAGGTCCTTTTCCATCAATAATTCGTGAGTCATATGGATGCAAAGATGCTACTGAAATATACATTTACATGTTTATTTAAGTGTCTATCCATAATCTGCATTAGTTTCGATCACTTTAACCTTACTAAAAAGAGGACAGTGTAATTATGTCAAACTTGTGGAGCTAACTGTATTTTTTCTCAAACCTTAGGGGAGGTTAGTGTAATGTACCCTAAACTTTACAAGCTTAATTGATAGATGTGGCATGCAATAATAAAATTTTAATTTTCAAAATGGCACTCACTAAAATGATATAATAGAAACAACTCATGTAAGTAAGAAAAATTTGCAAAATTTATTAGTTTGTATAGCATTACTTGTGTAAGAAAAACTAGGAGCAGAGTAAGAATATTGACAGCTTATCTGCCATCAAGAAGAAACAATATTGGCTAATGTTAGTTTTTCCCATTTAACCCTTCATTTTCTTTTTCCTTTGCAAATCCCTTTACAAATCCCAGAAGGAACTAGACCATCATATGGAACTAAAATTGCAACAAGATGTGCATGCAGTATTTTAACATTGTCATGTGGTAGTAGATTTTTTTGCTATTCTGCAACATTAGCCACCAACCAACCTACTTCTGTATAAAATATTAAAATGGTTGAACTATCCCAAGAGATAATAGAGGCCAACTGACTTACATAGTTTTTCTGTCAAAGTTAGGTTTTACTAGACTTTGGCAAACATTTTAGTGTCCTTGAATAGGCAGAAATGTTAGTTTCAATACCACATTGCAAGCTGTAAAAAGTAACTACTAAAAATAAGACAACAATTTTATGATCCAGCATCTTCACTAAAACTTCTCGTAATCGAGAAATGGGCACAACATATTAACAAGACATTTTATTTTGCTCGATTGCTATTATGATCAAATGAACAAATGAAAGTTTGTTTGTTTTTTTTTTTCCCGACAACCTTAATATATATTTGTTGTGCTACAATTTAAAATTACAAGAACAATGCATAATATTTCATTGCATTTGCAACATACTTATCCAAGATGTCATACCTCTGGATGGATGCATCAGCTTCAATCCAACTACATCCAGCCTTCTTCTTCAACCCCATAGTTCTCATCACGTCCCTAACGGCATTAGCATCTTCCCACCTCCTGAACTAGCATATGTGTTAGATAACAAAGCATAAGTTCCAATGCTCACACCTTCAGTGGTAGGAAGACAACAGATGATTCGCCCAAACATCTCCTCATTCCCATGAATTCTGCAAGCATTAAGGAGTGCTCCCCAAACTGCTCCATCTGCTTCCACAGGCATTTTTTTATGAAAGCCTCTGCTTCCTTCAAGAGCCCTGCTCGACCATACATATCAACAATGCAAGCATAATGCTGCACTTGGGGCTCAATTCTATAAACATCAGTCATGGCTTTGAAGAACATCAATCCTTGATCAATCATCCTCCCATGACTGCAAGCTGATATCAAGCCAATAAAGGTTATCATCAAGAGGATGAATTAACATTAGTGAGAAGACACCTGAATTGCCATACCCATATTGCCACACTTAGCATACATGTTAATCAAAGCATTCCCCACATTGCCATCCACCACAAGATCATGTCAAGTGTTCACATACTGCAGGCACCCATCGACCCAAACTCAAGGCACAAAGAGAAGAACATGCTGACAATACATTGACTATAGTGGCCTCAAGTAGGTTCAGCTTTCTTCTTAGTAACATATCCTGAAAAATCCCAACTGCCTCCTCACAAAGTCCTGTGTGTGCAAAACCACCCACCATTGCAGTCCAAGAGACAATATCTCTCTTAGTCATTCTCTCAAAACGATAATGAGCACTCCTTACAGACCCACATTTTACATAAAAATCCAATACTGCATTATCCAAAATGATATTATCTTCAGTCAAATTCTTTAAACAATACCCATGAATAGCTTTACCAAGCTTAACAGCTCTTATGCTAGAACATGCAGATATAACACTAACAAGTGTAGTAGCATTAGGCTCAATGTCCATGGACAAAAACTTAACAATGGCTTCCGATTCAAAGCCACGCTTGGAAAGCCCAGAAACAATCGACGTCCATGAAACAATATCAGGGTAAAGAATGGCATAAAAGACTCTGCAAGCATTAACAATGTGATTTTCAAGGACATAGAAGTGAATTAAGCTGTTTTGGATGAAGATATCGGAAAAATGACCAGTTTTGATGACACGGGCATGGATTTCAAGACCCTTTCGGAGAGCACTCAGTGAGGAACAAGCCTTGAGGGCATGAGTGAAGGTGAAGTGGTTATGGGAAGAAGGGTAGTAAAGCATTTGGTTGTAGAGAATGAGGGCATCTTGTGGGTTGGTTGAGCGTGTCAAGGAACCCAAAAGCAAGTTCAAGGTGTAGGGTGGTTGATTTCAGTATGCGGGCATGGATTTGGTTTAGTTGTTTCAGTGTGAGAGTGGGACTCACAGACTTTATCATCGGCATATTCTATTTTTGAGTGATTTGATCCATCAGTCATGGGGCAAATCAATGTTGCATGGAGCCATCAAAATCAAAATCAAAATCAAAATTTCATGGTCTATATTGGAAAAATAATGTTTAATTCGCACAAAAAACCCCTACATTATTTGAGCACAAACAGACCCACGCTCCTCTCTCTCTTAATAAGACCTGCAGGCATAATTTGCAAGAAAACTAGGCAATTCAAAGACACAAGATTTGGAAGTATTCTATATCCTCACCGTCTATATAATAAGACAGAAGGGTTTTTCAAAATGTATAAAATGTATCAGATATACATTTCATTTGAATGGCTGAGATGAATCCTAAATTTATATCAATGGTTCAGATCAATGATGGTTCCTGCCCAAATATTTCACACCTGTAAAGAGTCCCACCTACCCACGTCTGCCCTGCCCCCCACCTTCCCTCTATCTCTCTGTTCTTCTTCTTCTTCTTCTTGAAGAGAACGAAAAACCCATCCTCTCTATCACAACTGTTCTTCTTCTCACCCTTTAGAATCAGAAATTCCAATTTAAAGTTAATATTTAAATATGGATTTAGAACTCAACAATTTCTAAACATATTTTTCTGAAAAATAGACTTTTGTCAATCCAAAAATCTACCTACTGATATGAGCAACGAAAGAGTCAGATCAGATACACACCAACGACGAATAGTTCTGATCATAGTCAATGCGGATCTGCTTCAACTTTCCGCATCTGCTTCAATTCTGATCAGGAAGCGCATATCTGACTATGATCCGTAGGGAGAAGGCGGCAATGACACAAGACAACACTCATCGGAGTAGGTCTCAGACGGAGACCACACCAACAATGGCGGCGAGGCGGTCGGCATCGATGATCGGACTTCACCATCGGAAGGAGGAGACGGTGGGCCCACGGCGAAGACGGCGGCGTGGGCTGAGACGGTGATGGAGGAGATTGAGAGAGGAAGAGGGCTTTAGAGAGAGAAAAGGAAGATAGATGGTTTTCAATGTTTCATCATTTCATTGAAATATTTCATTGCGTTGAAATATTAGAATTATAGCCAATCTTGTTGGAATAATTTAAGGTATCGTTAAAATTTAAGAAAAATACCTCTGAAAAAAAAATTAAAATTTAATACTCGTTACAAAATAAATTATAACTTTTAATTTTATCAATTCATATATTAAAATTTTAATTTATCTTCAAGATAAATCATTAGTAAATTTTCAATTTAAACAAAATAAACTATTTGCATATTTTACTAAATAATAAATAATAAATAATAAATAAATACCATCAGCTTGCTTGGTTAAGTTTTTTAAAAAATACTTTTTAAAAAATTATACTTTTTTGTTTTTTTTGTATTTTTTATTTTATTGAATTTTTTAATATTTTAAGTAATTTTTTTTACTTTTAGACATAGTTAATATAAATATACTTGAAAAGTAAAAAATTTATGAAAAAACCTTTTAAAAATTCACTAAATACCAAAAAAGAAAAAAAACGAGAATTCAATTTTTTTTTGTATTTTTAATTTTTAAAATATTTTTCACAATTTTTTACTTTTTAGATACATCTAAGTAAAGTGGATCTAAAAAAAGTAAAAAAAAAATATTTAAAATTTAAAAAATATTCACTAAAAATATAAAAAAAAACACGAAAACCAAAAAGTCACTAAAAAAATCAAAAAACCAATAATCCATATCAAAAAGTCAAATATTCTCTTTTCTCTCTACTTTTTACACATTTTTTTCGTAAAAAGTCAAAAAATTATCCCAAACATACTAGTTTTTTTAGCTCATATTTTAGTCAAATAGCCAAAAAGTTACTAAATTAGTATGTTCCCAAACGAGGCCTTAATCTAGAAAACTCAAACCAAACACACTGATTAGCAATTCAAGTGACTTGTCGGTGGAAAGAAATAGCCATCATTCTTTAGAGGTCTGTCTTTCATAGAATTTTTTTTGTATTTCTATTGAAAAAAATAATAATATATCAACACAATTTGAATAACACAAAAAATAAATAAAGATGTGATAATGGCCAAGCATTTGAATGCGCAATACAATCAAGAAAACTCTCCACTATCTCTTTCCTTACTCTGTTTCTTTTCAATTTCTTTTCAATAAAGATGAAGAAGTAGTCCATGAATTATAAGTGAAAATTTAAATTGGGTTATAGATATGAAATAAAATAAAAATAATGACCCGTGAGAGACATGCGGGTAAAGAAAAAAAATGAAAATGTTGAAATATTTAAAAAGTGATGTAGTTTACTCCCAAAAGCAACCAAGCTCTTCTTTTCAACAAATTTCACACAAACTAATGTCAAGATCCACGTCTAACAATACAAAAAAGAAAAACAAATACATATCAGTTTAAGGTTTATAAACACTAAACCAAATAAATTGAAAGCTGTATAAATAAAAAAATGAAAAGAAATAGAACACAAAAGAAGAAGAAGAAGAAGAAGAGAGAGAGAGAGAGAGAGAGAGAGAGAGAGAGAGAGAGAAACCTAAATACATATCAGTTTAAGGTTTAGAAACACAAATCCAACACAAACACATCAGTTTAAGGTTTAGAAAAACAAACACAAATCCAAATCTTAGAAACACAAAATTGATGTGTCTCTAACGAACCAGAACCAGAGCTCTCTCTCTCTCTCTTTCATGTTGATCGCGGTGGCTCAGGGGGTTGTTTTGGTGCTAGTGTGGTTACTGGATTTGAGTTCATCGCCGAAAATCAAGTCATTTCTAGGGTTTCGACCGTCGTGGGTGAAAAAGGAGAGCAGAGAAGAAAAAAAAAGAAAAAAAAATAGATAAGAAAAAAGAAAGGAAATAATTAATATGTAAGAAGAGAAGAAAAAAAAAAGAAAGGAGAGAAAAGAAAATAAGGAGAAAAAGAAAAGAAAAGAAAAGAAAATAAAATAAAATAAAATGAAGAAAAAGAAAAAAATAATTAATAATAATAAAGAAAAGAAATATAGAAATAAATAATTAAAATGAATATAAAAAATGGAATGTAATGAAATCACAACATTAATATAAATTAGAACATGAATATTAATTGGTATTAATTGTAATGAATTAATAAATTAAACAAAATTAACAAAGAAAGGAGAAAAGAAGAGAAGGGGAAAAAAAAAAGAAGAAAGAAGAGAAAAGAAAATAAGGAGAAAAAGAAAAGAAAATAAAATGAATAAAAAGAAAAAAAAACAATTAATAATAATAAAGAAAAGAAATATAGAAATAAATAATTAAAATGAATATAAAAAATAAAATGAAAAAAAGGCAAATGGACATTACACAACAAAAAGCTATTTTACGCTTTATTCAACTAAACACTACTCACGATTAAATCTATAATCCCATAGTCAGACTAAACAAAGTTAATGCCTTATGTTTAAAGCTATTATGTATAATCATTAAGTAATAATCCATAATCATTTTTTTCCATACCCACCAAACGGGGCTTATATATATGTGTGTTTTGTTGCTTCAAAGCTATGTGATAATCTAGCAGTTGATTTGCTTCAAAAGCCAGCCTCTTGCTTGTATGCAAAGTAGCTTTGTTGAAGAAGAAATTTTTGAAAAGCATATTTCAAGCAATGGGTGGGTAACCCCTTCTGGGATACATATGGTGTGTAGCCCACATGTAAATCATTGGATTGTAAAAATTGGTGTTTGTCATTGGAATGCTTCACATCATATAAAGCTTTTACTAAATTTTTTACTCATACGAATTGGAGATGGCATTAGTTGTTCTAACACTATAAAAGTAGGACTGATAAGTGTTTTTTCCTAAAATTTCTTTCCCATTTTTTCTTGATACTCAAATGGAACAACTTTTTCAGCATTTCCATCAATGACAATAATAGAGAATCAAACCGTTTATAGTATATATTGTATAGCTGTGATAGAACATAATTAATGTGATAGAGCATAATCAGTGAGATATTGTGTCCTTATTTTCTGTTTCCTATTTTAGCTTGTAATTGATGTATAAATAGGTTTCCTCCTTATGAGATGAATACAGTAAGAAAATCTTATTTTCCTTCCCAACTCTCTTGACATGAGATCAAAGGTAAAATTTTGGACTAAAATTTTCTTTACAACCTCATCTCCACAATTTGCATCTCCACAAATTTCATCGTATTTTTTCTTCCTCTAGGACTTTCCACTACTATGGGTGACACTCATACCAATAAAGATACCTTCAAGACTCTCCTTTCGATCCATGTCTAATACACCTTGAAGGGTTCTAATTACCTTCAATGGTCTTGTGTTATTGCTATTTTTTTTGAAGGCACGTGGCGAGCCTCTTATGTTACAAACCACCAAACCCTTTGTTGCAACCAAAGTTGCTTTATGGAAGCAAGATGCACAAATCATGACCTAGTTGTGGAATAGTTTACGCCAAGAATTCACTAATGTTTTGTCCGAATCCTCTAAAGATATTTGGGATACTTTAAGGAGTTATATTTCTTTGAGCGTAATCTTTCTTGATTCTACCAAATTTTATCAGACATTTTTCTTTTCAACAAGGTGATTGTTCAGTTGAAGAGTATTTTTCTATCCTTAAGGGTATGTGGGATGAACTCAATATCTATCAGCCGTTGATTACTAATTTGAAGACTCAATAGCAGCACTGAGAGGAATTTTGGGTTGCTAAATTTCTCTTCGAGCTTAATCTGGAACATGTTGCCACTAGTTCTCAGATTCTTTATGGGAAAGACGTCCATACTATTATTGAGACATTTGCTCAGGTTTGACGTGCCTTTATTCATCCTCTTGGCTCTACGAACGATGATCTTTTTACTCTGGTTGCCCATGTTGGGCGCTTTGACACTCCTACTGGCCCTCACCATGGTTATGATGCTAACCGTGGTGGTCATAGTACCAACGGTGGTTATGGTAGTCATCGTGGTGGCTACGATAGGCATGGCACCAAGACTTGTTCTCATTTTGGTCAAAATAACCACACTGTTGAGTTCTGCTAGAAACTTCATAGTAAGCCCACTTGGGCTAATCAAGCTTCTATCGATGATGTACACCCTATTGACACTTCTGACAACCAATTTGTTATGATTAAATCCGAGTATAATTCTTTAATTTAGAGTGTCCATGCCCCCTCATCTAGAGCCAATCTAGTTGCCTCAGGTAATACATGTCTTCTCTTATCATCTCGCTCCTCGGGTCATCAATTCTGTGCCTCTAGTTATATGACAGGTAATTTGTCATTTCTTTCCAATTTCAGGTGCCTCTTGTGTTACTATTGCTAATGGTACTAAAACATTGGTTACCGAAATTGGTACTGTTCAGACTCCTACTCTTACTTTCTCCTCTGTATTATATCTGTCTCACTTTCCTTTTAATTTATTATCTGTGTGCAAGCTTACCCATTCTCCTTGTTGCTTAGTAACCTTTTACCCCACTCATTTTGTTTTTCAGGACCTAAAGACAAAGAGAACGACTCTTCTATTTTCAACCATCTTCAAACTCGACTCCTACAACTCTCCAATCTACTGCTTCCCCATACAAGTAGCATTGTCACCTTGGGCATCCATCCTCTCTCAATTTACAGTGTTTAATTCCTTATTTACCTTTTCTCTAAGTTTAATTGTGATACTTGTGAACTTAGTAAACATTGCCATGCTTCGTTTAAGCTTTGAACGGATGCACATTGCTTACATCCTTTTCAACTTGTTCACGCAGATGTTTGAAGACCTTCTAGAACTATAGGCTTAATTGGTACATGTGATTTTGTCACTTTTATTGATGATCATTCTCATTTGACTTGGTTATATGTGCTTGAAGAACGATTTCAATTATTCACTATTTTTCATCATTCTATGTTGAAATAACTAATCAATTTAATGCTAAACTTCTTGCCCTATAGACTGATAATGCTCTCGAATATCGTCTTGGCACCTTCAACAATTCCTTCAGTCGAGGGGTATCATTCATCAAACATCTTGTGTTGGTACTCCTCAACAAATGAAATTGCTGAAAAGAAAATGGGCCTGTTCTTGCTATTGCTCGTGCTCTCATGATTCAAATGAATGTACCTAAACACTTTTGGGGTGACGCTGTTTTGACTACAAAGATATTTTTTAAATAGAATGCCATCTCAGATTTTGCAAGGAAAATCACCTTTTTAAATAATGTTTCCTAATAAAAATATTTTTTCATTAACCCCACAAGTGTTTGGTCATTTGTTTTGTTTACAATCTTAGTACCAATCGACAAACTTGATCATCCGCTCACAAATGCATTTTTCTTGGTTATTCTCATACTCAATAAGGGTACCGTGATACAAATTCTATTTTACACAATGCTAATGTCACTTTCTTTTGAAAATAGTCCATACTATTTTTCTCATGATGGTCGCTTAGAGGAACCTTTTCTATTGCAATCTGCTATCAAGATCGTTGTTCCCGCTTCTTCCTCCTATCTCTTATGTCTATGTTTCTTGTCCGCATGGAGTGTCTTTCGATGTCACCCGTGGAGTGTCTCTGTTCTATCTATGAGAATGTGGAGCCTACTCCATTACTTCGCTTATTGGCCTCAACGCTCAGATTCACATATTCTCATCTTAAGTCTAATATCGATCTTCATGTCGCTTTTGCAAAGGTAAGCTAACATGTAATGAACATACTATATCAACCTTCGCTTTTTTGATAATTTGTCTTCTTCCTTTAAGGCTTTTTGTTAATCATGTTGTTTGATTTTGATGATGTTAGGATAAATTGTAATTTTTACTATACATATTTTATCTTATTTCTTGCAAACTATTAAATGTTTAAAATATATATTGTATGATAAAAATATTTTGAAAATTTTACTATTCACGCTTTTGAAAAACTAGGTCGATCCCTATTCATCTTTTGACAAATTTGATGGATTACTTTCTTTTGACAAAATTGATATACTCACATGGGGTGGTAGGTTATTTTTAAAAAGTGAATTTAAAATCTCGTCAACAACTACAAAGATTATAAAAGAGGCATATATTTTCATATCTATTACAAATGTTATTTTAAATATACTTATAGAGATTTTATTGTGCAATTAAATATTTTATTAGAAAAATTACTATGCAATTACTATGCAACTTTTGATTATTCATTGTTTTGAAGGGAAAATTAAAAACTATTCATTTGTAGAAAAGTTGTATGTACAATAGTGATAACTTATATGTTTTGTAAGCCACATGCTTGGTACCTGACATAGGAAAAAAAAGAAAGAAAATGCATGCAGTATGCTTCATACAAATTTTGAATATAAAGAAGAACAGTCTTATGCTCCACATGCCCGAACTACTAACTCAAAAGGAGGAGCGTGCCCACGTGATCCATGACGTCAGCAAGGAGCGTCCTACCTCCAACGGATATATTTTTGTGTATAAATAGAAGTGTTTTGTGTAAAGAATAATCAAGAACTTGAAGAGAAAAAATTATGTGTGCTTCAAAATTGTGATTATATTTTTTACTCTATTATTTCATTTTTAGATTTAAGTAGTATCTTTGTTCTTACATTTTCATATCTACTCTTTGTAAGAGAATTATTGTAAAAGATGGTTGAAGTACCTCTTATCTTTATTTATTATTTTGTGAAGGAATTTTGTAAGAGTGAGACATTTATTGTTGAGTGAGGCTCAATAGATAAAAGTAAGACCTGTGCAAAATCCACAAGCTTGGTAAAGCCTTGGTGGTGTATTGATTTATTTTAATAGTGAAGAAATTCTCAATGAGGTTCCTTGGGGAGTGGATTTAGTCCCAAGTGTCGAACCACTATAAATCTCGGTGTTTGATTTTCTCCCTATTTCTCTTACTTTTATATTGATAATTATTGTTCTGTTTTTTATTTGTTAAAATTATGAATATTGTGTTTATTATTTTTTAATATTGTAAAATTTTTTAATAACCTAATTCACTTCCCCCCTTAGGTTGCGTACTTGGGATAACAATTGGTATCAGAGCAAGGATTCTAGTTTTTGTGACTTAACCATCTTAGAGTAGATTGTGGCAACTCATAGCTATTTTTTACCTGAGGGACAAGCATCCAATAGACCACCATTATTTAGCGGTACCAATTTCAGCTACTGGAAAACTAGGATGACCATACACATACAATCTAACGATTATGAGTGCTGGAAAATTATTTGTAATGGTTCAAAAATTCCCACCAAAACCGTAGATGACCAAAAGATACAAAACCCAAGATGAGTGAACTCAATCTATTATAAGAATGACTTAAGTCAATGTTAAAGCCACAAATATATTGTATTGTGTCTTAGATGCCAACGAAGTTCAATATAATTTCTATGTAAGATTGCAAAAGAATGAAGGAACATACCAAAGTTAAAGAGTCTAAAGTTAGCATGCTAGTTCATAATTATGAACTTTTTAAATGAAACATGATGAAACCATTACTCAAATGTTTAGTCGTTTTACTAATATTATAAATAGTTTAACATCTCTTGGTAAAATATATTCTAATGCTGAAATTGTAAGAAAAGTACTCAGGTCATTACCTAAGAGTTGGGAGACAAAAAGTCATTGCCATCATTAAAAGCCAATGACTTATCAAAGCTAAGTCTAGACGAACTAATGGGATCTCTTCTTACACATGAGCTCATCATGAAAGAAAGAGATGAAGAAGAAGACAACAAGAAAAAGAAGGGCATCATTTTCAAAACAACTGCTACTTGTGAAGAGGAGGATGAGGAAAACTTAGAATTTGATGATGAATAAATGGCCTTCTTAACAAAAAAGGTTCTAGAAATTTATGAAAAAGAACCAAGGAAGAAGAAGATTTTTCAAAAGAGATTTTACAAAAGGAGAAAATAATAAGAAAATTGAAATCACTTGTTATGAGTGTAAGAAGCCTGGTCACTTCAAGGTCGATTGTCCGTAAATCAAAAACAACACAAGAAAGACAAAAGAAGAGCCATGATTGTTGCATGGGGTGATAGCTACGAAAGTGAGTCGAAAATGACGACAACAACAATGAAGTTGTTAACTTATGCCTAATGGCATTTGGAGATGATGATGAGGTAAATAATGAGTCTTATTCATTTGATGAATTATAATCAGATTTGGAGAATAGCATGATGAATTTCAAAACTTAGTATTAAAAATATTGCACTTAAAAATTGCTTTCAAACTCAACAAAAGAAAATGAATCTTTATCTAATAAAATTGAAGAGTTACAAAAAAATTTTAAAGATAAAAGAAGAAAATGAAATTTTGAAATCAAAAGAATCTTCTATTTTAAAACAGGAATTAAATGATTTAAAATTTGAAAATGATTCTTTAAAATAGGAGAAAATTACTTTGAATGAAAATGTAAAAGATTAAAACCTTCTTCAAAAGGAAAACTTTCAAAAATGATTTTATTTATGCATCTTCTAGATATTCATATCTCACGTGTCATTTTTGTGGTAAAAAAGTCATATTTCACCATCATGTCCTGTTAAAAGAAATCTTTTGTTAAAATAAAAAAGATATGGGTTCCTAAAGATATTTCAACTCACAAATTCTAACTTTTACAGATCCAAGAAAATATGGGTACCAATAGAAAAATCAAATTTTTGTAAGTATGTTTCAAGACGAAATTCAATAACGATAGATGGTATTCGAAAGGCGTGCTCAAGGCACATGACCGAAATAAAGCTATGTTCACCACATTTTAATCAAAGGATGGCGGATATGTAACCTTCTACAATAGTAAAGGAAAGATCATTGGTGTAGGTAGTATTGGTAAAAAATTCTTCTCCTATTATAGAAAATGTTTTACTTGTTGAAGGTTTAAAACATAATTTGCTTAGCATTAGTCAATTATGTGATAAAGGTAATAGAGTTATTTTTTAGAAAACTCACTGCATAAATTGAGAACACCAAAGATAATAAAACTCTATTTGTTGGACGAGAGATGAGAATGTATATGTGATTCATTTACATAACTTGTTTTCTATTTTGATGTTAAATGTTTATTTGCAATAAATGAAACCGGTTGGTTATGGCAAAGAAGATTAGGACATGCTCATTTAGATCTAATTTCAAAACCTTCAAAGAATGAGTTAGTCATTGGTTTGCCTAAAATTAGTTTTGAAAAAGACAAACCTTGTGATGCATGCCAACTTGGAAAACAAATTAGAATTTCGCTTAAATCCAAAAAAAATATCGCTTTAACTACTAGACCGCTCCAACTCTTGTATATTGATTTATTCGGACCATCTAGAACATTAAGTTTAGGAGGAAAATTGCATGCTCTTGTTTGTGTTGATAATTATACTAGATGTCCATGGGTATTATTTTTAGTACACAAAAATGAAACTTTTTATAATTTTTCAAAACTACATAAAAGAATTCAAAATGAAATAAGTCTTAATATTTGTATTATTAGAAGTGATCATGGTAGATAATTTTAAAGTGATGATTTTATTATGTTTTGTGATGACTTAGGAATAGATCATAATTTCTTAGCCCCTATAACTCCTCAACAAAACGGTGTGGTTGAAAGAAAAAATAAAACTCTTGAAGAAATGGCCGTACTATGCTTTGTGATAATAATATACCTAGATATTTTTGGGCTAAAGCCGCTATTAATCGCATGTTATGTTGTAAACCACGCCATGATTAGACCTATTCTTAAGAAAACCCTTATGAACTTTGAAAAGGTAGAAAACCTAATATTAGCCACTTGCATGCTTTTTGGTTGTAAATGCTTTGTATTAAATAACAATAAAGATAACTTAGGAAAATTTGATGCTAAATCGGATGAAACTGTATTTCTTGGTTATTCGAATTCTAGTAAAGCTTATATAGGGTATTCAATAAAAGAACTTTACTTGTTGAAGAATCTATACACGTTGCCTTTGATGAATCTAACAACGTTATTTCCAAGAATCTTGAAAGTGACGATACTATAGAAACAAATCCAAGAATGGAGAGCATTTACATAACAAATGAAGAAAATCCATCTCCTGAACAAAAAGAAGAAATCACAATGAAAAATCTTCAAGAGGAATATGCTTGTCCAGAAAACGAATCAAATTTACCAAAAGAATGGAAGTATGCTCGTGGCTACCCTAAAGACCTTATCATAGGAGATGTAGTGGAAGGTATACAAACTCGTTCCTTTATTAGAAATGTTTGTAGTAATTTAGCATTTGTTTCACAAATTGAACCAAAATCATTTTTAGAAGCTGAAAATGATGAAAACTGGATTTTAGCAATGCAAGAGGAATTAAATCAATTTGAAAGAAATGAAGTTTGGTTTTTGACCCCTCAGCCTAAGGATCATCCCGTAATTGGTACAAAATAGGTTTTTTGAAAAAAAATGGACGAATTCGGAGTTGTGACTAGAAATAAAGAGAGATTAGTAGCCCAAGGTTATAATCAAGAAGAGGGCATTGATTTTGATGAAACTTTTGCACCGATTGCTAGACTTGAAGCTATTAGAATATTACTTGCTTTTGTATGTTTTAAAGATTTTAAATTATATCAAATGGATGTTAAAAGTTCTCTTTTAAGTGGGTACATTCTGGAGGAAGTTTATGTTAAGCAACCTGCCAGTTTTGAAAATCATAAATACCAGATCATGTTTTCAAAATTTCAAAAGCTTTATATGGTTTAAAACAAGCTCCTAGAGCATGGTATGAAAGATTAAGTAATTTTCATTTGAAAAGATTTTTCTCGAAGAAAAATAGATACAACTTTTTTTATAAAAGCAAAAAAGGAGGATATACTAATTGTTCAAATTTATGTAGATGATATTATTTTCGGTGCTACCAATGAAAATTTGTGCAAAGAGTTTACTAAAGATATGTAGGGTGAATTTGAAATGAGTATGATGGGGGAGTTAAATTACTTCCTCGGTCTACAAATTAAACAAACAAATGCTGGACAAAGATGAGCAAGGTAAACTCATAGATGAAAAGAAATATCGAGGTATGATTGGTTCCTTAGTCTATCTTACTGCAAGTAGACCCGATATAATGTTTAGTGTTTGTATGTGTGCACATTTTCAATGTGCACCTAAAGAGTCACACATCACCACAATTAAACGTATTTTTAGATATCTTGTTGGCACTCCAAATTTGGGATTATGGTGTCTTAAGGGAAGTACCTTTGAACTTTTGGGTTACTCAATGTCGACTTTATGATGTAGACTTGACCGAAAAGCACTAGTGGCACTTGTCATTTTCTTGGACACTTACTTACTTCTTGGTTTTGCAAAAAAAACAAAACTCAGCGGCTCTGTCAATTGTTGAAGTAGAATACATTGCCGCCGCTAGGCGTTGTGCACATTTGCTTTGGATGAAACAATAACTTCAAGATTTTGGACTTCACGATGATCATATTCCTATAAAATGTGACAACACAAGTGCCATTAACCTTTCAAAAAATCCAATTCAGCACTTATGCACTAAACACATTGAAATAAGGCATCATTTTCTAAGAGATCATGTACTCAAAGATGACATTAAACTCGAATTTGTGCCTACAAATCTCAATTAGTCGATATATTTATCAATCCTCTTAATGAAGAACAATTTTGTTATTTTAGAACTGAACTTAGTATGTTAAATACTCATATATAATAATTATATACAAAAATAAATAAATAAATAAGTAATAATTTTTTTTAAAAAAAACATTTTTTTAATATGAATCCTTTTTCTCTCTTTTCTCTCACATTCTTCATCTTGCTCTCACTTTCACTCTTTATATCTCTCTTTTACCTACTTTTGCTCCCTCTCATCATCCAACTCCAACTCCATCACCACCATCATCCATCACTTTCATCACTACCATTATACTCCCAAATCCTCATCGATCTACCAATATCCATCAACGCTTACACATAATTTCCGATTTATCAAGATCAATTACCGATCCATCAGATCCGCATCGACCCACCAAGATCCATCACCGATCTACAAAAATTCATCACCGATCTACGAACATTCATCCTTGATCTTCTATTCTTTCCGATCATCAACATCATCGCGATCAACATGTTAAAATTATTTTTGCAATGTGTGATATTTTTATATGGTTATATGTGCTCCAACCTCTTAGTATTTAATAACAATTGCTTCTACCGTATGAAGAAATTGTTTTATTTGTATTTTCTTTTATGCTAGTGCACTTTGAAGTTATTCATGGCCAAATCTTAATGGCCCTTGGTATTATAAATTGGTAATTTGTTTCTTATAATTTGTGTAATTTTTAGTGCATTAATTTAGGGGAGACTCATATTATGTAATATTTTGAGTTAAAATAATTTTTTAAAAAAATCTTAAGAGGGCGTTTGTATATTCTATGCATAATTTTAGGGGAAGTATATATAGTTATCAACTCGATATTTTTTTATTCCTTATCTCGTGATCAAATATTTTTTTTTTTGAAAAGACAAATAATTTTTTCAAAGAGAAATGCTTGCAATTTTATTTCGTAAGGAAAAATTATTGTTCGATTATATGTACGGTTTGAGAAGGTTTCATAGATTTTTTGCGCTTCACTTCTCTCGACAACTTTTCATGAGCCTCCTTTACATGCCTCTCTTTATTTTTGACTTCTGTGAGTCTTGGCATTATAACCATTGCATAATATTGCACCACATTCTCCAACTGAGAATTTTTCCTATCTAGATCTCTTTTCTCTTGACGCGTATTAGTCAGTTGTTGTTTTAACAAGCTCACCTCGTTTTTCAATTGCTGATTTTCTTGTACTGTTGCTTGTAATCGTCGAGTCATATTGGAAACCGCAGTCATCGCCTGTGGATTAAGAGCCATAGTGTTATTAATAGTATCGATATCATTCCGATTACCAAAAACACTAGGACTCTCATTTACGAGAATAGTGTGCGAATGCACTATTGGTAACTTCTCATTTGCTTGAATTACAGGCACCTCATGCATGTCGTAACCATTGATGGCTAAGGTAAAGCTTGACATGATTACACATAAAGTAAACAAATTTTTCTCTCGAAAACTTGAAGATTTTGTATCTCCGCATATCATCTATATCACTTTTTATACACTCCACCGATTCAATAATCAATGCGATTCGCCAAATATCATGTTTGTCAACATTTTAGGCGCCACAGACTGCTTTTTCTCGACATGATACAAAAATCCCAAAACCGACACGGAAAAACAAGAACAAATATTATATTTTTGTCAAATTAGATTTTTTTTCAATATGTTTGTATGATTTTGTTTTTGGCATTGAAAATTTTCTATATCAATATTTTATTTTGATGATGTCTAAAGGGGAGAAAAATATGAATTTGAATGGCTAGCTGTGCATGTTGCAATGTTGCAAAATTATCAAATATTTTGTTGATTTGAATTTTGTGTCAAATCCATACATATATTGCCATCATCAAAAAGGGGAAGATGTTAATCATGTTGCTTGATTTTGATGATGTTATGTGATAAATTGTAATTTTTTATTATACATATTTTATAGTATTTGACAAAAACTATTAGCTGTTTAAAATATATATTGTATGATAAAAATATTTTAAAAATTTTACTATTCACGTTTTGAAAAACTAGGCTGATCACTATTTATCTTTTAACAAATTTGATGGGTTATTTTCTTTTGACAAAATTGATATACTCATATGGGGTGGTAGGTTATTTTTTAAAAAGTGTATTTAAAATCTAGTCAACAACTACAAAGATTATAAAAGAGGCATATATTTTCATTTCTATTATAAATGTTATTTTAAATATACTTATAGAGATTTTATTGTGCAATTAAATATTTTTAAAAAAAAATTACTATGCAATTACTATACAACTTTTGATTATTCGTTGTTTTGAAGGGAACATTAAACACTATTCATTTGTTGAAAAGTTGTATATACAATAGTGATCACTTATATGTTTTGTAAGCCACATAGTTGGCACCTGACACAAAAGAAAATGAAATGTTTACAGTATGCTTCATGCAAATTTTGAATATAAAGAAGAACGGTCATATGCTCCACATGTCCGAACTAAAAAGTCAAAAAGGAGGAGTATGCCCATGTGATCCATGACGTTAGCAAGGAGCGTTTTACCTTCAACGATTTATTTTTGTGTATAAATAGAAGTGTTTTGTGTAAAAAAAATCAAGAACTTGAAGCTAAAAATTTTGTGTGCTTCAAAATTGTGATTATATTCTTCACTTTGCTATTTCACTTTCATAACTAAGTAGTATCTTTGTTCTTACATTTTCATATCTACTCTTTGTGAGAGAATTATTGTAAAAGAGGGTTGAAGTACCTCTTATCCTTATTTATTATTTTGTGAAGGAGTTTTGTAAGAGTGAGACATTTATTGTTGAGTGAGACTTAATAGATAAAAGTAAGACCTGTGCAAAATCCACAAGCTTGGTGAAGCCTTGGTGGTGTATTGATTCATTTTGATAGTGAAGAAATTCTCAAGGAGGTTCCTTAGTGGACGAGGTCTGCTGCATCGAACCACTATAAATCTCGTGTTTGATTTTCTTTCCCTATCTCTCTTACTTTTATATTAATAATTATTGTTCTATTTTTAGTTGTTAAAATTCAATATTGTATTTATTATTTTTTAATATTGTAAAATTTTTTAATAACCCAATTCTCCCCTCTTGGGTTGCTTACCTAGGATAACACTTTTTCTCTATATGTATCCTTTATTACTGTTCCTACGTCTTACATGGAGGCTTTTTCTGATCTTGGCTGGAAAACAGTAATGAAGGAAGAAATGCGGGCTTTAAAGTTGAATCATATTTGGGATCTTATTCCTATACCTGTTGATGCACAAGTAATTGGTTGTCGTTTGGTGTTTACTGTCAAGCAAATCCTGATGGTACTGTCGATCGTCTAAAAGCCTGTCTGGTTACCAAAGGATTCACCCAAACCTATGGCATTGATTACACTGAAACTTTCTCTTTGGTTGCCAAGTTGACTTTTGTTTGTATTATTATCTCTTTGGTGGCCTCTCATAGTTGGCCCCTTCATCAACCTGATGTAAAAAATGCCTATCTTCATGGTGATCTTATCGAGACTGTTTACATGGCTTAGTAGCCCGGGTTTGAGTCCTAGGGGAAGTGTATTTGTCATATCAAAAACCCTATTTATGGCCTCAAATAGTCTCCATGAGTATGGTCTGACAAATTCAGTAAGGCGGTCGTCACACATGGCATGACCCGCAGCCAAATAGATCATCCAGTCTTTTTTAAAAGGACATGCATTTTCATTGTTATATATTAGTTGTCTATGTCGATGATATTGTCATCATAGAGAGTGACAAGGAAGGTATCTAGAATCTTATTCATCATCTTGGCTCGAGTTTCCTTACTGAGGATTTGGGTCAGTTTCGTTATTTTCTTGGTATTGAGATAGCTATGTCTAAAAAGGGTATTAGTCTATCTCAAAGGAAATATACTCTTGATATTTTGAAAGAAACAGGTTATCTTGGCTCCAAGCTGGTTCTACTCCTATAGAAGTGAACTTGAAATTATTACCTGACATAAGTGAACTTATTGATGATTCAGAGATGTATAAAAGGCTTGTCGATAAACTTATTTACCTAACAATTACTCATCTTGATATCTCCTATGCTGTTAGTATTGTGAGCTAATTTATGACTACGTCTTCGATTCCTCATTTAGATGCTATCATTCGCATCTTGAAATATCTCAAAAATGCTCTAGGGCATGGACTTATTTATCGACCTTCTGGACATCTTTGTATTAAGGGATATACTGATGTTGATTAGGCAAGGTCATCATCCGACAGAAAATCTACTACTGGTTTTTGTAACTTCATTGGAGGTAACCTTGTGACTTGGAGAAGTAAGAAATAGTCTAAGTTTCTGCCTAGTGTTAAAGTTTAATATCGGGCAATGGCCCATACTACTTGTGAAATCACCGGTTGAGGACTTTTACGAGAGTTTGGTTTTTCAGAGAAGCCCCAACTCCTCTCTATTGTGACAATCAGCGCCATTCATATTGCTAATAATCCCGCTTTCACGAGAGAACTAAACATACAAGTTGATTGTCACTTTGTAAAAGCTAAAGTAGAGCCCAAAGAAATCTCCACTCCTATGTTCCTTGAAGGTGTCAACTTGCAGATATCTTTACCAAAGCACTTTCCAAAGTTGCTATTAACTCAGATGTAACAAGCCGAATGATTTACATCTACTCTCTAGCTTGAGGGGGAGTGTTGATATAGTATATATTTTAGTATGTATTGTATAGTTATGATAGAACATAACTAGTGTGATAGAGCATAATCAGTGAGATATTGTGTCCTTATTTTATACAAATAAGCTTCTGGCTTATGAGATGAATATTGTGGGAAATGGCAAGTGAGAATACATCTACAGCGAGCGAGTGAGAGAGAGAGAAATTACTGAGAGTGGGTTTGGTGGCGTTTGTTTGTTTGAGGCTGAGACTATTTGGGTTTTGGTTTGGTGTGTAAGACAAACCCACATTTTGGGGAAACTGGGCTTCAGCTTGGCATAACCCCAACCACATCATTCGGGCTATTTGGGGGTGCGCACAGTTCGATTCAGGTAGACAGTTTAAGAGTAAAATTATAAAGCAAATGGTAGATTGACGGATTGACAAATAATTAAATTGCGACTTGGACGATTTATGGCGGATTGGAGGATTGAAGAATATTCTTAACCAATTAAGTATTTGTATAATATATAACACTAATTGAGGGTCGTTAGGCCTCTATGAGTTTACTTCCAAGCCCGCATCGATGATTCGAATAGTTGATATGTAAGGTTCGTCGAGTACTTCATCCTTGAAAAAAATCACATTAATAGGATATTGATAACCATTTGCTCAGATCATATTTGTATAAAGTGGCTATTTATATCCGATCAATGTGAGTTTTTGCAAGGATAAACTACTCAACGAGTGTTACATATTGAACGGTTTGAATCATTGATGCGGACTCCGTGGTGGGCCCACAGAGGACCAACAACACCCTTTAATTCGATTTGGACTGGAGATAAGCTGTGGCCTATATATATATTAACTATAGCGGAGCGAAGCGGTTTTGAAGGAAGATTATAAATTTTAAAGTTTAATTTGCAATTAACGGATAGAATAGTGCAGATCGATGCAATTTTAACAGATTGGGTAGTATTTTGCGTAACCCTAAAGTGGCACAATTTGTGTGGATGTAGCGGTATTAGTCTATATTTATGAGACAAATATAAGTTCCTTTTGTTGTTGTGGTGAGTAAAGATGTTCAAGAATCAGATTGACTCGAGAAACCCAACCCGATCCAATGACATGTGATTTCACAAAACAAAGAGCTTGGTTTCGGTTGTGTTAGACTTGAAAATTTGATTTATGCTGTTGAATTTTGGCTAGAGACACCTGTCAGTATATAAATTATTAGTGTTAGACTTGAAAACCCGATTTCTCAAGTTGAATTTTGGCTATAGACATGGCCAATATATTAAAGTATTAGTGGAGAACGAATTGCAATGCGCTTTGTGACACCTCATTATTTGATTAATTTTATCACCATGTTAATATTAACTAAACATTTAATAAAATTGTGAGTGGTAGAATACAAATTAAAATTGAACTCAAATTGACTTATATAGTTATTAACAAAGAAATTAATCTTGGGCCCGGTAAATAATGAAAATTTAGGGAAAAAGAAAAAAAAAGAAGAGGAAAGGTCTTTGCTAGTTCTCCAAATAGCATATAAGATGATGAATATGCATGCATAGCTTTGATGAGTCACCTAAAGGGACATGTAGGAAATGGACAAGGTGTCACCTGCTGGAGAGGTGGCCAAGTTTGAGCATGCCACTGCTGAATGGTGATGAAGGATGAAGCATGTTCACCAACTATAAATAAGTTAATGAAGTTATCGAGCTTAGGAAAAAAATATAACTAAGGTGCAACATATAAGTAGCGGGGAATCAATAGTAGGAAAGTAAAGGCTAAGGGTCAATATTAGGTGAGTTATATTAACTTGAGTAACCATAAAATTATTTTATTATTTTATGAATTATTAGCATCACAATTATGTTATTTATTTTATGAACCTTATTCGCTTAAAAATAGAAAGCCATGGATAAAACTGTTTATTAAATGTGTTTTTGAATAATTATTTTGAAAGTACTACCACGGATGTCTCATGTTTTGGGGGACTTAAATAACCATTGACCTTCTGAATTGTCACTTTAGTAAACCTCTGACGGTCCCATGCCTTGGGAGACTTAAATAACCATTGACCCTTTGATTAGTCACTACTCTGTCATGGATCCATTGACCCTCGGTTCTATTCTGTACTGTGATTATGATTACTTTGCATATACGACTTTTGTATTATATGTCTATTATTTAAAATAATTTTTTCGAATCAAACCATTCATTTTTTAGCCTAAGTAATTATCCATAGTAATTTGTATACCCATATGCTCTTAGTATAATATTGCTCACTCTGCCATGCGCTCATAACTGTCAAAACCCTTTCAGGTGAAGAAACTTAAGAAAGAATGGTTTTACCCCATTTATCAGGACCCAGATTTGAGATGAACATCATGTTTCTTTTCTTTTCTTTTTTATTTTTTTTATTTTTTTTTTATGTATACTTGTAATTATTATCTAACTTATGTTATATAAATAATAATTCCCATGTATGCTCCAGATATTTATCTACATCTTTTATTTTATTCTGTTGCATTATTTAATTTAATTACTTAGAATTAATCTTAGAAATTTTAGAAATTAACTAGTTGCAAATCCTGCCCTAGGCACTGGGGTGGGTCGTGACAAAAGTGATATCAAAGCAATGGTTAAATTTTTATTTTTATTTTTTTTTAAATAGAAGATATGTGTACCATTAGAAAATAGGATAAGGAAAATTTTACCTTAGTCATTATGGGTATAGTCTTTTATTAATTATATAGTTGAGTTGGGCATCATGTGGTGCAGGCAATGTCAAAACTCAATTTTGACAACTCTTTTTGGTACAGGCCTAATCCATAAGGGTTTGAGAGAATTTTTGAAAAGGACAGTTATGTCCCAGGCCTGCCAGAAGAAATGGTAGACTTTGAGGAAATAGTTAGATATGCGGACCCGACCCTGAACCTACTGATGGACAAATCGGTATACCTACGGCGCTTCCACTAAGTAGATACACAATGGGTGAAGGATTGATGGTATGAGTACACTAGACAGGTTTCTGTGACCGACACGGGTAGTAGGTATGGCCTCAGGCCAAGGGTAACCACACTACTTAGCGGCACCCCTGCCTCCAGAATTGATGGCATGGATGGGGAACGGTTTCTTAAGTGACCATCATGAGTAGGAATCCTCCCTCAAAAACATTATTCATACCCAGACGCTTGATTTTAGTGATTTTATGACGTATGTAGAAGTGCCAGTATGCATCATGGGACGTCAGCTATGGGGTTACGAGGCATGCATTCCATTTACTGAGTGGAGGTGGTATGGTTATGCTTTGGCAATGAGCTGAATGGCTGGGAATTTGAGCACCATATGCAGCTACAGTTCCCGTGGTTGTTTTTAGTTTAAAATCCCGAGAATAAGGTATTTTCTTTTATTGTTTTTTCTTTTTATTTTCTTTTGATATACAAGTGAGCTAATCGTGACCTAGTTCTAACCCGTTTTGTCATAAAGGGTTAGGCACTAACTTGATGTAACTATAAGTAATGTACCAACACCATTATGCATAAATAAAATCGGTGTTTTTGTGTATAATGTTTTGGGAACTATGTTTGTAAATTATGTGAAAATAGTAGGTAGATGATAATTAATAGAAATATGCACCACGTTTATTAAAAGTGTTACTTTATAGCTATGGCTAACGATGGAAATTGTACCGCATCATCATCTAGTGGAGCCGATCTAATGGAAAGATTATGGAAAGAGCTATTGCTACTTTCTTGCAAACTCAGAGAATAATATAACTAATATTGGAACATCCTCAAGGGCCAACCATTTATTAAACAGCCCAAGACCAAACCTTTCACATTCACAGAGACTCGAATCCATTGCTAGCTAAAGCTTGGGTTAAAGAAATGGAAAAGATCATGCTCTACCCTGCATAGAAGAATAGAAAGTATCATTCGTCACCTTCACTCTTAAAGAAGATGCATAAGAATGGTGGCTTCTCACCTTAGAAAAGGAAGAGATCGTGACTTGGACAAGATTCCTAGAAGTATTCTATGAAAAGTATTTTCCAGAATCACTACGAGGAGCAGAAGGTGTCAAAGTTCCTACACTTGAGGCAAGGAACAATGTTGGTAGTAGAATACAAAAGTAAGTTCACCAAACTGGCGCGATTTGCGTCGTATGTTATTCCAACGGAAGCCTGAAAAACAAGGAAATTCGAAGCAAGGTTAGATGCTGAAATCAAAGTTAAGA
This sequence comes from Camellia lanceoleosa, assembly GCA_025200525.1. Taxonomy (NCBI): domain Eukaryota; kingdom Viridiplantae; phylum Streptophyta; class Magnoliopsida; order Ericales; family Theaceae; genus Camellia; species Camellia lanceoleosa. The sequence goes on from CM045768.1 coordinate 94,651,740, forward strand.
TTGAGGTTTTGAAACTACCTACCTATGCAGATGTGGTAGATCGAGCATACATCGCTGATAAGGGAATTAAAACTGCACGTTCAGGTGGAATAGGTCAAAAGAAGCAATTTTGGGAACTAGTCAGAGGATCTAGGGCAGCTTAACCAAAGAAAGTAAATACCAGACCTATTAGCTCAACTGGTTCAGCCAACTAAAGTTCTATTATCCCTTATAATGGGTACCTCAACCAGCCGTAAACCAGAACATCCATAAGAGGAAGGAAGGAATAGAAGCGCCAAGGAAGAGCTTTCTTTAGTACTTGGAAACCCCAATGTTGTTGAGAATGTTGTGTTAGGTACACTCTATATGTGGTCATTCAACTCATATTCTCATTGATTCTAGATCAACTCATTCTTTTGTTTCTCCACACTTTACCCCCAATTTGACATCAACACCAACCTTTGGGATATGCATTATCTGTGTCTTTTCCATCCGGTGTTTCCACACTTAGTACAAAAATATACAAGTCTTGTGCCATAACCCTAAACGATGAAACCTTGCGTGTGGATTTGATTCCACTCCCCATTAGTAGTTTTGACATAATCTTAGGGATGGATTGGCTTGCTGCCAACTGTGCCTCTATTGACTGTACAACCAAAAAGGTCTTTCTCCGATTACCTAACCAGTGTAAACTTGTTTTTGAAGGAACTAGAATTTTTATCCCTCCATGTTTAATATTCTCTGTGATAGCCCAACTATTTTTGAGAAAATGATGATGTGGTTGTATTTGTTATGTAATCGACCCTCAACAAGTAGACCCAACACTTGATTCAATACCCATAGTTCGAGAATTTCCTAACGTCTTTCCTAAAGACTTACTTGGTACCTTAGTTGATTGAGAAGTCGAATTCACCATTGAAACTCAACCCAGGACACAACTGATATCAAGAACCCCTTATCGCATGTCAATGGTGGAATTGAAAGAACTGAAAACCCAACTCCAGGAGCTACTAGACAAAGGCATCATTCGACTTAGTACCGCCTCTAGGAGCCTCAAGATTATTCATAAAGAAAAGGATGGCACAATGAGATTGTGTATCAATTATCGAATTGAACAAGGTGACCATCAGAATCAGACTCTATTACGAATCGATGACTTGTTTGATCAACTTCTAGGTGCCCAAGTATTCTAAAAAATCGACTTGCATTCTAGCTATCATCAACTAAAAGTCAAAACAGAAAGCATCAAAAAGATTACTTTCAGAACACGTTATGGGCACTACGAGTTTTTCATCATGCCATTTGGCATCACAAATGCTCTAGCGGCCTTCATGGACCTCATGAACCGAGTGTTCAAACCCTGTCTTGATGAGTTCGCCATCGTCTTCATTGACGACATTCTCATATACTCCAAGTCACTAGAGGACCATGAGCAACACTTGCAAACAGTTTTGCAAACACTATGTGATCACAAGCTTTATGCTAAGTTGAAGAAATGCGAATTTTGAATCACTAGTGCACACTTCCTCTATTACGTTATTAACAAAGATGACATCTCTGCTGACCCTCAAAAGTTACAAAGAATCGTGATTGGTCACGACCTACTAACGGTCTAAAATTTGAAGCTTCTTGGGTTTAGTCGGCTATTATTGACACTTCGTTCAAGATTTCTCAAAGATAGTATCACCCTTAACTCAACTAACTCAGAAGAACACATCCTTTGAATGGACTGACAAATAGGAATGTTGCTTCCAAGAGTTAAACAGCAGATTTGTGTCATCTCCTATACTAGCACTCCTTATGGGAATGGATGGGTTTGTAATTTATAGCAATGTCTTATATAATGGTTTAAGTTGCGTTCTTATGCAAAATGGAAAAGTTATTATGATACCTTATGTCAACCGCAGACTCATGAGAAAAACTACCCAACCCATGATATAGAATTGGTCAGGGCGATCTTTGCCCTCAAGATCTCAAGGCCATTATCTCTATGGAATAACCTATAAGATTTATACCGATCACAAGAGTCTTAAATATCTATTTGCATAGATAGAACTAAATATGAGGCAACGATGATGGTTAGAATTTATGAAGGACTACAATGTAGAGATCCATCACTATCCAGGTAAAGCTAACGTGGTGGCAGACACGTTGAGTTGAAAGACTAATAGAAGTTTGGCATGTACCCTCATCTCTCGCAAGATCAATGGACTGCTTACCAACATAATCATGAAACCCATGTTGATTAAAGAAATTAGAACACGCCAATGCGAGGACAAACTTTTGAAGAAAAGATACGATGAGCAAGGAAGTACGCCCAATTCCAATTTTGCCATAGACAACAGGGTATTAAAATTTTGAAACCGAATTTGTGTACTTGACATTCTGGAAATCAAAAAGAAGATATTGATGGAAGCTCATAGCTCGAGATTCGCATCTCATCCTGGGAACATGAAAATGTACCACGATCTGAAGGAACATTATTGGTGGACGAGAATGAAGAAAGACATAGCAAGCCATGTTTCCAAATGTTTCTAATGTTAACGAGTCAAGGCAGAAAATCAAAGACTAGTAGGACTGCTATAACCACTCCCTATTTCTGAATGAAAATGAGAGCACATTACCATGGATTTTGTTATTGGGTTACCACAATCAACCTCAAAGAACAATGTGATATGGGTCATAGTAGATCGCTTAACGAAATCAGCACATTTCCTACCTGTCAGAGTCATGTACTCTCTTAACAAATTTGCCACTATATATATATATATATCAAGGAAATCATTCGATTACATGGCGCCCTAGTATCAATGTATCTGATCAAGACCCTCAAGCCAGATCTCAATTCGGAACAAGTTACATACAGCTTTGGGAACTACACTAAAGTTCAAGACAACTTATCACCCGCAAATTGATGGACAATCTGAAAGAATGATTTAGACATTGAAGGACATGTTGCGGGTATGTGTATTAGACCTTAAGGGTAATTGGGATGAGCCTCTGCCATTAGTAGAATTCGCTTATAACAACAATTATCAAGCAAAGATTTAGATGACACCATATGAAGTAATCAGATGGAAGGAAGTGTCGATCACCTATATGTTGGATAGAGGTAGGAGACAGGAAGTTGTTAGGTCCAGAAATCATGAAGATGACCAGTGACAAAATTCGACTCATCTAATAGTGAATTCGTACTGCCCAGAGCCGCCAAAAAAGCTATGCAGATACACGGAGACGAGATTTGGAATTTCAAGTACGCGAGTATGTTTTCTTAAAAGTTGCATCGACAAGGGGAGTCATTCGATTTGGGAAACGAGGAAAACTGAACCCGCATTATATTGGGCCATTTGAAATATTGGAAAGGATTAGCCTTGTAGCATACCGTCTTGCCCTTCCACCAGAATTGTCCAATGTTCATAATATATTCCACGTGTCGATGCTTTGGTGATATCTTTGAGATTCAAAACATGTCATTGATCACTTAAGACCTAGAAGTTCAAAATGATCTCTCCTATAAAGAGCAACCGATACAAATCCTCTAATCGTCAGGATCGATTCTCCAAACAAGACTATACCTCTTGTAAAAGTCTTATGGTGAAATCATTGTGTTAAAGAAGCAACATAGAAACCGATAATCAAATGTGGGCCAAATACTCACACCTTTTCAAAATTACACGCTTAGTTTGGGGACAAACTTCCTCTTAGAATGGGAGAAATGTGACACCTCATTGTTTGATTAATTTCATCACCATGTTAATATTAACTAAACATTTAATAAAATTGTGTGTGGTAAAATACAAATTAAAATTGAATTCAAATTGGACATAGTTATTAACAAAGAAATTAATCTATGGACCCAGGGTAAATAATAGAAATTTAGGGCAAAAAAAAAGCGAGGTCCCTGCAGGTTCTCTAGCCTAGGATGTAAGATGGTGAATATGCATGCATAGCTTTAACGAGTCACCTAAAGGGACATGTGGGAAATGGACAAGGTGTCACCTATTGGACAAAAAATAAGTTTGAACTTGCCACACGTTAATGGTGATGAAGCATGTTCACCAACTATAAATAAGTTAGTGAGTTACTGAGCTTAGGAAAAGATATAACTAAGGTGCAACATACAAGTAGCGGGGAATCAATAGTAGGAAAGTAACGACTAAAGGTCAATATTAAGGTGAATTATATTATATTTTGAGTAACCATAAAATTGTTTTATTATTTTATGAATTATTAGCATCACAATTATATTATTTATTTTATGAACCTTATTCGCTTAAAAATAGAAACCCATGAATATAACTGTTTATTAAATGTGTTTTTGAATAATTATTTTGTAAGTATCACCATGGATATCCCATGCCTTGGGGGACTTTAAATAACCATTGACCCTTTGAATTGTCACTTTAATGACCCTCTGACGGTCCCATGCCTTGGGGGACTTATACAACCATGGGTCCTTTGATTAGTCACTTTGTGACCACTCTGTTATGGATCCATTGACCCTCTACTATATTTTGTACCGTGGTTATGATTGTTTTGTATATACGACTTTTGTATTATATGTTTGTTATTTAAAATAATTTATTCGAATCAAACTATTCATTGTTTAGCCTAAATAATTATCCATGGTGATTTGTATATCCTTATGCTGTTAGTATAACATTTCTCACCCTGCCATGTGCTTATAGTTGTTAAAACCCTTTCATGTGAAGAAACTTAAGGAAGAAAGGTTTTACCCCATTAATCAGGACCCAAATTTGAGATGAACATCATGTTTCTTTTTTTTATTATATATGTTTAGTTGTAATTATTATCTGACTTATGTTATATAAATAATAATTTCCATGTACGCTTCAAATATTTATTTACATCTTTTATTTTATTCCGCTGCATTATTTAATTTAATTACTTAGAATTAATCTTAGAAATTTTAAAAATTAACTAGTTGTGAATACGCCCTAGGCAATCAAGTGGGTTGTGACATCGCTTATATAATCTTTTGAGTGATTTGACAAACAAAAAAGATAGTGAAATTTCAAAACTATTTAGAAGTTAGTTATCAAGATTTTAGCAATTAGTAATTTTATTGAAAAATAAAAATTTGACAAAGTCTCAAGTTCTATAATTTATATAAGGAAAAATTTATGATATACACTAAAAATTCTATAATACACCTCTGCTTTTGGTCAAATTATCATAGAACTAGTTATGATGTTTGTGAATATTAATTATATCATAATATGGTGTTAGATATGTCATTATGTGATATTGTGTGTTTATTATTTTAATTATGATCGAAAGAGTCTTTGATTATACATTATGTATAATCAAATCTTTATCTTAACCGTTTCCTAAGCTTTGATTTATCTTTGATCTTGGCAATTTCAAGAGCTTTTGCACAAACAGAAAACCTCGATCATCCCATGACTCCAAGATCACACAAGAGCCAATGCAGTTCTTCCTCAATAGAAGGTCAGAACCGTACCGCAAGGCCTTGATCATCTTCACATAACTAAACAATCGCAACTTCATCACCATCTTCACCAAGTTCTATTGTCAAGTCAGCAATCATAAAAACTAGGGCCATGTCGAACCTAAAAAGAAAAACAATGGAAAATTTGTTGGCCAAAGAGTCAAAAATCAAAGCATTGGGTCACAAACGCCAAAACTCAATACAACGCATGTTTAGAGATGCAAAATCAACACAATGAAATAAGACCGCACTCAACTCTTCATATTTTTTTTATCCCAAGGGAAATATAAAAGACCATCATTTCAACCCAAACATTTTTAGGACACTTAAAAGGTAGTAACAGTAGTGATATAATAGAATCTCAACATTATCCAGGTTAGAGGTCAACAAATGAACGGAATAAAATGAAATGAACAAGGCCCAAAGAATTCAATGCGTACTTCATCTATTGACCACCCATGAACTGGCATCAGCCTCGTAACAAATGCATGTGTAGTCATCTAAATGTTTGTTTCCTTCTTCCTTATTTTTAATTTTGTTTTTCTCTTACCCTATTATAAAAGGAAAAACAAAAGCACTTTCAGGAGGATTGTTATTTTTTTGTATCAATCATTCATGGACATGCCATATGTGCAGGGTATATGATACAGATCCTAGTGCTCTTATGAAAAATTTCCATCGTGGATCAACAAATCACATTTGTTTAGGACCACTTACTTTCCTGGTTGAAAAATCTAGAAATCTCTTAGATATTGATTTGTAATTATGTATCAATTTTAACAAGTAAATAGTAATCCCAATCAAATAATCAAAGGCAAATCAACACAACGATTTAACGTAGAAAAATCACAATTGGAGCCCTTCCAATTGTGATAAAAAATCATGGACCAAAGCCACAAAACAATCCACTAAGAAGACAAAAGAAATTACACAAGGGCACTCTCAATTACCTCCAGCTTAATCCATGCCCGAATTGGACCGACCCTATATGTCTCTTCCACCACTGCCTTCACCTAATTGTCTTGCCCAACGTTGAATCCACAATGCCGATGTCGAATCATGACGATGAGTCACCGAATCCACTAACGCTTCAGCTTGAATTCCCGTAATCCACCTTTAGAATAAACAAACAATCCTTTGATGTAGATTTTACAACCTAGATTTAAACTCAAACAAACATCAAAGAATCCAGCAAAGAAACTCCAGAAATAAACCCTAAAATCTATGAAGAAGATTTGGAAGTCAGAATTCTAAAATCGTAAAACCACATATTTATAGAAAATCGTCCGCGATCTCGCCGAAGATTTAATTACCGCTCCAGCACACCTCGTTCGAGCGTAAAATCCCAACTTCTAGTACTTTTGCAGATAGGTCAAACTTCTGGAACCAAACGTTCTCCGCTTGAGCGCACAAACAGTCGCTTGAGCGGACAAGCAACTTTGAATGCATTTTTGCATTTTGCTTCGAGGGCACTGCCTCCCAGCTCCTGACAAGGGCGCCGCCTTGGACCTCATGAAGTTGACGGCAAAATGATTTCTACCTAGTTAGCGGCGGCAAACATGAAAAATTAACATCACAAACTTCTCTGCAAGGGTACAATTTAGGTTGAATTCGCATCTAAAACTCATAGTCTCATTGAAATAAATGATCGAATACAATTACAACTGAAAAGAGTTTTGTCAAACCGGATTACTAAGAATAAAAACTTAACACTAGTCACTTATAAGAAATTCAGACATTGTCTTATTTTAAAAACAAGAAAAGAAAATAAATTTCTATACCTTCCTCGGAGAGATAGGAGGCTGAGAGAACAAGAATGAATTTATATACGCAATCGGAGTTGATTCATCTAGCTAGGAGGTGAACCACCAAGCCATTTCCAGAATCCAACACGAAACAAGCGCCTCCTTTTTTTCAAAAGAGAAATAGTTCCTTGATACGAAGACTACATTGTTTTTAACATCCTTCTGCACAACATACCTACAGAAGAGCTAGTGATTACAAGAAAATTCTAACATTTTATGGCTAAAGAAGTGCAAAATTTGAGATTAAGAACCATTGTTGAAACCAATCATTGAAGGAATGTACATAAATGAAGAATGATAAAACTAATACTCTATTTGGTTCACTGGAATGAGATAGAAAGAACTGAAATAGTCATTCCTTAGGCTCCCTTATGGAATGATGATTCCTTTTTTAATGGTAAATAACGATTCCATTTGCAATGTATTTATTATTATTTTTTTAATCAACCAAACATGGAAAGGGATATTTTCATGGAGTGATCATTACCATTAATGGTTGTCAATTTAGCACTTAACATTGCAATCGCATGGGAATGCATATTTTGACGAGACAAGAATGGCCGGTATCCAAAATAATGCTACAAAAGCTATACTTACCCAAAAAATACATCTTGTTTTAGGATAACCAAAATTCAATATTATTAACATGTAAAAAGGTAGTAGCCCCCTATTTGACTTTTTTTTTATTTGTTTTTTATTTAACAAATATTATGACAGAGCAAAACAACAGCACACCAGGTCTCCAGGAGTCGCAAACCTTGGCATTGACTAATCGTGATAGAACCAAAAATCCTTGGTGTTTTCCAAGGAAGTCTCCGCCTCCTTCCAATATGGCACCTTCCATCTCCCCATTGTGTTTTGCAAACAAATTCATCGAACTTTATCTGTCAAGAAAATCGGTTTGAGGGACAAAAGCACAACTTAATCAAAATGTAAAAGTACGTAAACACGTAAACAAGAATGACGAGGTAATGGAATTATAATTTATATAACGTAAAATTTTAACTGAAATAAATCCAGAATCAAAAGTAACACCTCCTTCGTAAAAAATAAAAAAGAAAAGAAAAAATGACTAACTTATCAGCAGATTACATCAATGAACAGTTTTCTGAATACATTTAACTGAACCTAACAATATTTCCAGAAGTGTAGGGGATTCTTAAATATACGCAAGGATATTTTATATGTGATTGAGTGATATATGCATTGTATCATAGAAGTCACTAAATCCTACAAATTCATAATCCTCCAGCTGTTAGGGACCAAGAATCAAATTCTGGGCAGGCCAAATTCAAAAATGTTCTACATTAAAAATTAAAAAAAAAAATTCTTCAGATGTCACTGTAATACATTAGAGAAGGCAAATCTTTGTTCTTTTTATTCAATTTATTTATTTATTTTGGATCAAGTCTATATTGTTCTAAAAAAAGAATAACAAAAACAAATGAGGAGCAAACAAAACCAAAAGACTAAGAAACCATAGCTTAACCAGAATTAGAAGGCATACCTTTCCAAGGAAGCATATTCCTTGAGAATCCTTTCTGTCCTTGTTAGGCAAATTAAAATTTTTCGCAAGTTTGCAGGCTTCATCCTACAGATTATTTGGCAAGTAAAAGAATAATAATCAAAGTTATTATTACTTTTTTTTAATCTCATGGCAAGCGCAATTGTCCATCATAGATCATGTAATAACCCGACCCTTGCATGTGCTTCTAACATAATTAGTCCCTTATTTTGTGCCTTTAAATGCTTGATGAAAACAATTTGTGATTTTATCTGTTGGATAAGAAAAACATCTGTGCATTTAAAATGTTTAGAACAGAAATTGGGAGCCTTAGAGGCATGATAATCCGAAATTGATGTTATATTTGAGCTCAGCATAATTTTTAGGTAATATTAAGCATGTCGGTGAAATTTCAATTTGGGATGATTAAACGATTGATATTTGTCCTTATTCACATTGTGTATATATATATCTATGTATTATGTTCCTTAAACACCTTGACTTAGAGGCAACAAGAGAGAAAAGATTGGGTTAGAGAGGGGTTTGAGAGGTAGGGTGAAGAAGATCCTCCAAGGGGGTTGAGAATTTGGGAGACTTAAACTCAAGGCATGTAAAATATTTGTGTAGATTATACCTTAATTACCTCATCTCTTGTCTTGGATAGGAATTCTTGGTGTATGAGTAGAATTTTCTTTGATGTGGGATGTGTATGGATTTAATTGAGAAGATGTGTTGATGTTAGATTGATTTAGAGTTAAATTTCATCCTATTCCTTATCTATGCATGATCATGCTCAATTATGGACTTGGATGCTCTTAGTGTATAAAATTCTCCATGTTTATGTTATGCTCATGAAATGCAAGGGACAAGAATTGAGTTGCACTCAAATGAATATATGTTTGTAATACTTTGTACAAGATTTATGTTTGGCTATGGAATCATCTGTTCACATGTTATATCTTTTAAATTACATGATGTTTAGACCATGTTTTATGACTTTAAAGATCTATTTTGGACCTTGTTGAACCCATAAAAGAATTGGATTTTTGGAGAATTTCTGACAGTTTTTGGCAGAATCGCCGCACCTGCGGGAGTCACTGCCGCACGTGCGGCAATTGGGGCAAAATTTGGGCTTGAACAATGTCTAAAAGGCACGTGCGGGGCACCACTGCCGTACGTGCGGGAGGATTTGTCGCGACGTAAGGGCTCATACCGCAACGCGTGCCCAAGGTGGAAAAAAATGGTTTGTTTCTTTTTGACTCGCTTGACCCCTCGATAGTTGAAATTAATATTTGAAATGTTTAAAATGCTTTTTAATGTACTGGAAGTTAACGATTGAAATGTAAATTTAAGAAGAGTTTGAACTAAATTGTGAGTTCTATATGTGTAGGGCACACCGAGAGGAAGTCGTGTCCCACCACAACATTGTGAGTAATAGTGCAATGGCTATACATTCATTTATCGTTAATGCTTATCGTCAGAGACACCCCATTTTTGACCGCCCTCAAGACCCGGATGTCATCGCTGAACACTCGGTGATTATCCATGTTCGTGTTCGCTTGGAGTTCCCAGAGTTCTCGGCCACGCCTTGCCTTAGGACCTCGAACTTGACCGCTTTTGTGTCCTGGTTTTGCACCAAACACTTGTGCTTTGCCTTGAGGGGCAGGAATGCCTTGTGAGGCATCCCCACACACCACCCAAGGGGCTAGAGGTCACCGGGTTGGTGTTGCCATTGGCACTATATTGTGCTCGGCACTCTTGTGCCGGCCGGCAAATTTTGTCAAAATGACAATTTTTCCCCGCCGACTCTGCTCACTTGCTTTTTGAGATATTTTGAAGCACAGATAAGATGAGTTTCCCTCCATACACGTATGGAGGGATGAGCCTTTGGTTTGCTTAGCTTGTAAGTCGTGTTGCCTATAAGAGAGGGCTCTCTTCTCTTGGCTCAAGGGTTAGAAAATTAGACATTTTTAGAGAGAAAAGATGAGAAGAAGCTCTGGTTCTAGGTTAGAACTTGTGTATCTATCCTATCTCTCTTTTCCTCTCTTGTTTCTACACTAGGTGCTTTAATCCATATTATTGCACACAAGCACCTAGTGTTTCACCTTCCTTCGGTTACTGAGGTTCTAAGGGCTGGTTCTTGAAGTTTTTGGTTGGATTTGAGCTTAAGGAAGGAACAACATCATCTTTGGTGAAGAGGTCTACAAGGGTAAGACACTAGTCCTTTTTACCCCATTCTTGCCCTCCATTTTTACCTATCTTTGAACTATTTTTGTGCTTGGTGTTTAATACAAAAAAGTTCTGTTTTTTAGTCCTCTTGATTGTTTGTTAAGAGTGTTTTGTGCTTTGGGGAAGTTTGGCCCCTCTTAGGCCTTGAAAGGCCTCATTTTTGTGCTATTTTGGGAGAGCTCCGATTTTGGAGAATGCCACCACTGAAATCTTGAGGGATTTCAGTGGTGAAGATGATGCCTTGAAGTCCCAAGAAGGAGAGGGTCACCCCCTCTCCTTGTTTTCCTTGAAAAGGACCTATTTTGCCTCTTGAGGGAGCCCTATGTTTGGTTGTTTGTTGGTTATGCCATGGCTGTATTTTGTGCTCATATTGCCATATTATAACTTTGTATCATGTTGTTTTTAGTACTTCTTGCATGTTTTGTATAGATGCTTCAGAATGCCTCTTTAGTCCTTTAACATGCATTAGGTTGTGTGCCTCTATTCTAACATGTTTTAGGCTTAGATTCATGAAGCTTGTATGCTTATTTTTCCATGAATAAGGTCTGTCCACGGTTACTTTGGTCGATCTTAGCTTGCATCACATAGCCTCTTTGCATTTGGCTTGTTGGCCTTAAGAGCATGAAAGTATAGCATGCCTCGCTTGCATTATTTTCAATGGTTTGGAACCATTCAACGTATATTTCAATCCCTTAGACATGCTTTGAATGATTACCTTGCATGCCTCTTTGAAGTTTTGAAAGCATATGTTGTATGCCTAATGATTTGGTCATTGTGTGTGCCTTGCTCTAGAGCCACTTAGATGCCATCTAGGAGGTCCCTTTTGCATGGTCTAGGGTCGCTTTAGACTGCTTTTTAAGCCTTCTTGGCCTTAGGAGGCTTGGTTGGCTTAGCCATGGTTTAGGTCTCCTTTGGCTTGCCTTGGATGGTTGGACCATTTGTTGCATGCTTAGTCTATTTTGTTGCTTGGTTTGGCACCATGTCCAACATGATTTTAAAGCTTATATATGCATGTTAATATGTCCATGTTAGCCTCTTTTAAGTGTTCTTAAGAGTTGCTTGTTTATGCCTAAGTGTTGGATTATGTATGCTTGCATGTGTGCATGTATTGCATATATCTTAGCCTTCACTTCTATGGCATTTGGCCACTGATTTTAGGCTTATTTAGAGCTGCCTAACCTATGTGCAAGTCCATCCTCTTGTTGCTTGCATATGCTCCTTGAGTGTTGTAATGTATTGGTAAGTAAATGCATGCTAGGACTAACATGATTGAATGAAGTCACATGCTTGTTTGCATGCTTGGACACCCACATTACACCTTGCATACATGATGGTTGACATTGGTGTTTCATGCCTTGTATGTTTGTTAGCTTGTATGCTTCTTTGCATTGGCATGATTGCATACTAGTTGACATGTCTAGGATTGCATCACATAAACATGCATGCTCTACCTCTTGACCAAGTCATGATAGAGGCTTAGCACCCTTGTGTGTTTGTTTGGTTTGCATGCATTTGAAATAGAAGTTGCATCGCTTGGTTCTTTGGGCCATCATGCATGGAAATGCGTGATTGGTGGCCCGAGAATCGAGGCACATGCCCCTTTGAGTCACAAATATGATAAGGGACATGATTGGTGCACACATTGTTGGAATTACATTGCCATGCAAGTTTTTGCCCTCTCCGCCGTGAGTTGCGTGTTCTCGCAGACATTCAAAGGCTTCAAGGCAAGATTTAGTGCCGACCAGCCTATTGATGGTCAATGGATGAATTTTGTGCCGGTGACCTCATGTCGATGCCTGGAAGTCCTACTCACCGATGATGTCCTCGCTGTCCTCGAGGCACTCCCGAGACTTTGGCGCTCTTCCGAGATGCAAAGCAGGAAAACAGAGGCAATCTAAGCATGGCGGTACAATTAAAGCAAGTCCCGAGCATGCGTTGCATCCCATTTCATCTCGAGGCTTTATCGCTTAATTAGATTAATTAATTTATTTGATTAATTTAGTTGGACTGTAATATTTTAATTAGTTTATGAAGTTAATTAATCATTATTATTTTGGTCCCTCCGAGTGGGGGCAAATTTGTAATAAGTGTGGGTGAGTGGTTTGTATGTCTTCCAACCCCCACTTCTTTCTTCCCTTTTATTTACCCGCTATGATGGTAGATTAGGCACGCCTATTTTAGCATACCTTATGCAATGCATGCAGCATCCATGCATTTGTCTAAACATGCACCTGCTCTGTGACATCATACAAACCGCATTGTATTCTAAATTCCAACTTGAATACGCATCAAATGATTGCATTTCATGTGCCATTTTAGGTTAGCCGAGCCTACTTTAAATTGCATCCTTGCTCAGGTTGCATTAGCCATTTAACATGAACTAGGTCATGCATGTCGTCATAACTAGTTTCTTGTTTTGGCACGAGTACGATGTAAGTATTTATGCTTTAGCATATCGCACGCGTGGATGTTAACATAACAAGATGCTTACCATGCGGCTAAGTGCTTATATGAGATAAACTGCTTGAGTGCTCGTGGGTGGAGGTTGATCGCTTGAGTTGGAAAACTCGCTGAAACTGTTTTAGCCTACTATGCAGTAGCAAATTCCAAAGCATTTTCAAAACGAATGGATATGCAATGTTTATTTCCAAATTAGGCAATCTAGTCTATACTTGTTTGCTGCGCGCATAACATAGTAATTCTAGACTAATAATTGGAATAAGAGCATGTAATGTTTTCCAAATCGGATATCACTAAGTAGAGGCCGATCTTCTAACCCTGCGAAAGGGGTGCTCATAGTCGACCTTCCCGATCGCACTCCAAGCTCTCGAGCCAAGACAACTTTGGTGATGACGACACGCTATCTAAGACCGAGTCGTGGTTTCCTAAATTTCCCATTTTAAAAATATTTAGGTGGCGACTCAGATCCGCAAAGCGCCCATGTTTGGCACTTTTTCAAAACTGCTTTTTCTCAAAACGATTTGCGAGTTGGACTCTTGGTTCAAGATTAAGAACCGTGACACAAATTGAGTCCGAATCAGAACGTGAGTTCTCTCACTGACCATATAATCGCTATTACCGCTTCGCTTTCCGTGAATCACTACATTACGGTATGTTGGTTAGAAAGTAATGTGAATGTAAACGTAGCGAAGTTGTTGTACATTTCTATTTCTAGGCCAATGGCCGCTTTTGTTATTTCGCCAATGGCCGCTCTGTTATTTCGGCCAATGGCCGCTGAGTTATGTCCGCCTAAGGCCGCTCAAGGTGACACAACATTGGCTTAACCGTGAACTCTAAGTACATATTATGTATCTTGCTTTGAGTATACTATTATTCACCGAGCGTAGCTCACTCTGTATTTTGTCTGTTTCTGTAGGTGCTCAACCGGGAGGACAGTTCTAACCCCGATACCCGGCTCCCTTATGTCAACCTAAGTATAACCAGCACTTGGAGACGCCTGCATTTAGTGAAGTTTTGTTGGGCTTTTGGGTTTCTCTCGTTGTCGATTATAGTTGCACTATAAATAATATTTTTGTCATACGCCCCATCCTAGGGCTGGATCTGTATATATATATATATATATGTATGTAACTGATGCTCGGATGCGTGTTTCTGTATATTATTTTCTTGTTATGATGTGCGTGATCCTGGCATGTCAATAGTAGCTCGATGGATATGTTTTGATGTTGTTCTTTGATATCAAATGCTTCCGCTCGTGCCCCTATATTGTGTATATCGTTTAATGCCCATGTCTGCATAGGTCATGCCCGAACTTTTAGGGGCGGGTTCTGGGGTGTGACAGATCAAATGATTGTGAATAATTTGGTTAAATCTTAAAATTGTATGCATTTGCACTTTTAAAATAAAGATTTATGCTGCATCTCAAAAATTCACAGGTTATCTTCATACACTTTCCTTTTGTTTAAATTATGTTTTATGAACTATAATATTTTACATTGTACTTTAATAACCAAGTTATGCTGTCAAAATTCTAAATAAGAACCACTTTCATTGGTTTTCTTTTTTAGATATGTTTTTCAATTTTTGATTTTTCATTTTTTTTTTCAGTTTTGGTGATAAAAAATATTGGAATTTCTTCATATTTTATATTTAAATTATACTCTTGCATGAAAATCTAATATCTAATTATCTAAATAGAATTAAAAACTAAAATATTGGTAAAAATTTATAAATTCAAACATATACTGATTTTTTATTATTATAATTTTTTGTTATTATTATTTAATATTAATAATTTTTTTCCAATGGTGGTCTACAAACCACCATTATTTAATATGGTGGTCTACAAACCTTCCTCAATTTGAAAAGAATAACTGAAGTTGGTTTGAATTTAAACATAAAGAGACACAATGCTTCATGGAAGCATTGTGTCTATTTGTAACAGATAATGACTTTTGGTAAAGGTAGTCAAGGTTTGTATAAATAGTTGGCAAAGAGGATTCTATTTTGCATTGAATACCAACCTACATTAACACTAACTTTTTGTCTCCGGATTATTCTATCTTGCCTGATAAACTCACAGGTATTCCGATCAATTGCCATTGTCAAGTTAACCTTACAGAGACTAGTTTCTATTGATATGCAAGATTTTTAATAAATATATGTGATTTAGTGTATATTAGAATAGTGTATCTTCACACTATTCAATAGTTCTTGAACTGTTTAAAATAGTACCTTAAGTTATTGTATAAAGGTAGAAGCATCATGTCATGCATGAATAATCAAAGTGGCTTACTGTATTACCTTGTTTGTATGCAATAATGAAAGCTAGAGGTGAGGGTTACTCACTAGACTCAACACTTCCCCTTTTTATGTTTTTATCGGGTGCTAGAACTTCCATCCGTGTAATTTGTTGTTATGGAAGTCTCTTCATGAAAAACTAATGTTTTGTGCGATCATGGCTCCTCTAAGGAGAGATGTGAGAGAATTAGAATTGTGTGTTTATGGTGAAGTCGAGAGTCGATCCGTGTACTAAATTTTTATCGAATTGCTTTTTACATTGTTTGTGACAAATATTTCTTTAATAATAATAAGATTCGCTTGATGTCCTCAAAATTGTTTATATGGTACTAGTGGTTGGATACGACGCTGCACGTGATACGGATTTTTCATCAATTGTTAATATTGTAATTATATGTGTCTCTTAAATTCGAGACTTGTATGGCTAAATTGATCTCATCTAAAATACAACCAAGTAAGAATTGAGTAGATACTCAATCAAGAATTTCAATGATAAATGAAATTTTTATAAACATAAACATTAATTTATAGTTAGATTGTTGAGATCACAATCTTATCTTAAACAATAAATAATAAACAAATCCTTTAAATATATAGTGTTACACAAATATTTTTCTATCAACTTCTCACTTCAATTTTCTATGATCCGCACTTGTAATACAATTAAAGGTATGAAATTAATTGCACAATTACACGATTTTGTTTAATAGTTCATCTCATAATATAAATTCATTGAACTTACTATTACATATTATTTATATATTATTGGTGTAGAAATGCATTAATATCAATATGTAATATATTTTATATATCAAGAGTTGCTGAGTCACGCTTTCGTGCTACTTAATATTTTGCACGATGAAAAATATAACATTAATTATTAGTATAGTTTTATTTATGTAGAAAATATGAAATAGTTTTTTTTTTTTTTTTTTTTTTTTAAATGGAATGATATTATAGCTTATTTCGACGATATAACAATTTCATAATTGTTTTTACAATGTTCACTTTTATGAAACTGTCAAGTTACATAATTTATTATGTCATATGTAAGTAATCAGCATATTACAAAAAAAGATCAAAACTTTTTTATTTGATGTACTTACTTTCTACATCATTGAGTTGCTACGATAATGTTTAGGCATCATTTGATTTTTTTTTTTCTTATAATTTGACTAAAATGTGTGCATGATGTACATTATTTTTCTTGAAACTCACAACAGATATAACAATTCCTGCTTTACCTTATCTAACTTTACTTGGAGAACATGTTGCAATAGATCTTCTGTAGCTTTTGTTTCACCATCTTCTTATTTTTCTTCTTACTCACCATTATAATTTATTGTAATAAAAATATTTTCATGGGTAAAAGTTTGAGCAAATATCATATTGTTATGAATTTCAAAATCAATATTTTCTCAATAATGTGATTTTTTTCAGAAGGGAAAAAAAGTACAATTATTGTTGTGATAGAAATGTTTTGTAAAGTCTTTATTTGTCATTGAAAGTGTTTGTTATGGACACTTGTTTGTATAATATGTATGTATATATATACGTAACATGTCGATAAGAGAATAATACACAATTCTGTAATTTTTTCCTATATATAACTAGGGTCCTGCTTGTCTCAAGTTGAGATCAAGACTGGACCCGTCGAGTCTGGCGCATGGGGCCCATTGTTTGGGCCCGCTTGATAATCCAAACCGCTTAATGTAGATCTCGTCGAGTACTATATGCCTGTAAAAAATCACGTTGATCGGATAACAAATCAGTTTTGTATAAAAAAAAATAGACGGTGAAAAAATTAACGGTTGATAAAAAACTGTTTTGTTCACATAGCTATCGATATCCCATCAACGTGATTTTACAAGATATAGTACTCGACAAGTTCTCCACATTGAACGGTTCAAATTATCAAAACGGGACTGGTGGCCCTCACGGCTCAATAAGACGGTCCAAATCGATCTTGGACTGGACCAAAGCCACTGCCATATAACTATATTACTAAAGCAGTACATGTTAGAAAATTAAAGTATCTAATGGTAATATAGCATTACAGATTGACAATATATGAATACAGTAACATATATAAATTTACATTTATATTTTGTTTTATATATTTATATATGTAGACACTGATATATATAAAATATCACAAAATTAATATGAGAAATCTTTTGCAACAATATAATACAGGTAACAATGAGAAATTAATTATTCAAAATTAAATAGTTGGTCATAATATAGATGTTTAGTATCACATATTTGTATATATGCACTATTTTTTAATTATATTATTAAATTCACATAAAAATTAAAAGGAATTTGTGAATAATTTGTGTAAAATTAGAAATTAGTGAAGAAAGATTTTTTTTAAAAAAAAAGTAGAGAAGTTTATAGTGTTTGATTTGGTTTGATTTTTCAAAATTTTGTTTTGAATTTTTTGGTTTTCATGTTTTTTTTTTTTGGTCTTTAACATTATTTTTTTTAATAACCTTTTTATTCTCTTTTTAAATTCACTTAATTTAATACTTCTTTTTATTTTTAAATTTTACTTTTATATTTAGATTCATTTAATCTAAATACACTTAGAAAATAATTTTTGTGTATTATATTTTACTTTTATATTTAGATTCTCCGTTTGACCTCATTCACTGTAATGACACCAACCCAAGAATCTGAACGTAAACCAAAGACATGAATAGAGGTCACTCGAAAGACTAAAAATAGGCAACACCCGACATGGTAGACCCCACCACCTCCAAAGGACCCAAAGCACAAACACTATCGCTAAACAACCCCTGGCACAACACGACCGCCATAAAACCAACTCGACTGTCACTTATCGAAGACGCCCCCCAGCACCACAACAAGTCAGACCACGCGGGCGACAAATCTCGACCCCTTATGGGGAACCTTCGCACAAAGCACGGATTGCAAAGAGCAATCCCACCAACACACCAAAGAACGCACCAACACGAAGAGCAGACGATAAGGCACCGTGACCCACGGTGATTTGACCATCGGGGTTGACAGTGGCACGGCGAGACAATCTTGGGATGAACCCCATTCTCACTAATGTTAGAAATTGCCTATGTGGCATGACCCTCTTGAACCTTTTGAACCGAACCTTTTGAACCTTATCCATGTAAGTTTGAATTTGAATTCAAAACTTATTTGGATAACTATTCAGATATATCTATATCTATCATATCAATAGATATGGATAGATGGATAGATAGATATTGGTTATATATCGATTATATGGTTAATCTTTTGATATATCATATACATATATCATATAATGCTATGTGGTTTTAACCCATAACCTTTTCCCCAGACTCTCTCTCTGACTTTCTCCCATTAAACAATGATCAAGGCATTTTGCACTGTGACTTGTGTGGGTGATACTCATTTTGTAGTATCACTCCACTGCTGAGTTCGTTGTTCAGATTCTAGAAGCACGTGGTTTACCCGCGAGATTCTATCACCTAAAGGTATGATCTAAATGTTTTTTCCCGCTGCGTTTTATACTTTATGATTTACATTGGTATCGAGCCAATATGGTATTTTTGCTCATTTTATGCATTAAAATATGTGTATATTTTATATAAATATATACACACAGATATGCGTAAATACTTCCTTTATGTTCATTAAATGTAATTTTAATGCCATAAATGATTTTGTTGTGAAAATGGAGTCCCACAAAGAGCAAAATTAGGACCGTAAAAACACCAGGAAGGTGGTGCGATGACACACGTGCATGTGACGCCAAGACAAAGAGATCAACGTGTCGCCACGCCGCCAGGCACGCTTCCCACGCTGCTGCCGCTTTTTCCACACGCTGAACCGGCGACGCCGAGCCGCGCCACGCAACCACTGCGCCATGCGCGCCACGGCTACATACTGAAGTCATGCGCTGAGCGGCGACGATTCTAGCCAAGCCATTTTTTCTCGGCTTGCCTCTAAGGCTCGCTTGTTCCGTTTTAAATTCCGAATCGCGTTAAATGGTCATAGTTAATTGCTATAGCTTTGTTTTAAGCGTGGTTGGAAAATCCGCTAGACTCGTAATTAAATTTTATATATTTTGTAAAATTTTCAAAATTTTATGAAAATAAAAAATATTTTTCCGAAATAATAATTCATTATTTCGCTTTAAAATACATCCGGTGTTGCATGTTTAAGTTTTTGGGCTGAATTTTATTGTGACTACTATTATAGTTTATTATTTATCGTCTCGTTATTGCATTTACCATTCGAATATTTATTTCTAATTTATGAGTGTTTATTAGTTATTTAAAATTCCAGAAAATACCGTAAAATTCTAGAAAATTTTCGTAATATACTTTCTCGTTATGGCATAACTTAAATATTAAATACAACATATTATTATTTTTTGCCTAGAGTTTCTAATATGTTGTAATTAGAATCGCATGATTAATTGTTATTTGTTTAAATTCCATTATTAATTGAGACATAGCATGAGTTGGTTGTGAATCTACATTATGATGCTATTGTATGGAATTAGAATTTTTTATCATGCTTTTAGACATGCCATAGCTAGTGGGAGGTTATTCTATTGAGAGAAATCTTTGTAGATTAACTCAAGAAACCAATATTTTATGCGATAAATTAAATTAAATTTTAGATAATTGTCACCGTGCAAGAGATGATTACGAGCATAGCGGATTTTTGATCTTGACTTGTGTAATATTATCACTATTTAATTTAGATTTTTATGCAAAATTATATTATGCTAATCAAATTAATCCCAATGCTAATTTCTCTCTAAATTGACTTTAGCTTATAGAAGTTAATTTGGTTGACCCAGACTAGTAGAGATGTTCAAATGTGTAACATTGTAATCCTATTCTTAGATGAGCAAAAGTCTTGGAGACTTTAGGTTAGACCTTAATTGAGCCAAAGTAAGGAAACATGAATCAAAGTCGCCAGTAGTTTTGTTGCCTTATTTGGCATAATAAAACTAATGTGTAAGCGCTATGGTTAGCTGACGCCATTTAGTTTTGGTTTGCAGTTTTTAAGTTATGAAATTAGTAAGCCCTCAATAGATCCTCTATGATCTTGACTATCGAGCCGAGCTGATTGACTTTGTAATTTGACTTGTAATGATGTTGCATCATTGATGAAGTAACATTCAAGAGTCACGCTATTCAAGAAATGCGAGCTTAAATGAATTAGTCATTATGTAAGACGAGTAGCCAATATGAGCAAAGAGTTTTGCTTACCCAATTATTGGGAGTGGATGGAGCAAAATTTCATGCACTATAATAGTATGCATTGAAGTATCACTTGAAGTTAAAGATTAGCGCTTGGTAGCAAGAAAATCTATTAATACTAAGTGAAAAGATTAGCCAAGTGGCCGGAAAATCTATTAGCATTGCAACTTATCTAAGTCTCGACATTCATCGCTTCCATACTTGAGTGTGAGACATGAGGAGGTGCTTTTTGTATAATTCCTTAACTAGGCTAACGTTTTGAATAACGCTATTACTAAGCGCAAACATTGCAAAGATAGTAATGAAAAGGTCAAGGCCTACAAGGTTGTTATGACTCTAAGAATTTGACGCATGGCTTGTGAGAGCATTGTGTTGAATTAGACTTTTAGCATAATTCGCGCTTGTTACTTCAGAGTCATTAAAGGATAGCGTATTCTCTCCTTCTTGTGATAGTAGAATTAATTGCAAGTAACTATGAAGCGAGAACCGTAGATGGCAAGAGTAGTATCGTTATCTTTCAACTAGATGCATTAAAGTGTATGGAGAATAAAATTAACTTGAAGGTGCAGGATTAGCACTTGTTAGTTAAATTTACACTTAGGCGCACTTGATATCTCCATGACATCCTTTTTATGATCTAGTGAATATGAATTAGTTGTGAGTCATTACCTAGTTGGGCCTAAACCTTTAAAACTTGTCTTCAAAAAACTCACACATTAGAATGATTGAATTAGTTTATGACATTGGTCATGAACCGGTGGCTTATTATACTTAATCACATTAATGAGAAGATGGATGGATGTTTTGAGTAGGCCCTTTTGGGCCCACTCGCTTGCAAACATCCCGGCTCATATGAATGTGTAGCTTTGTTCGCAATGGTTATGCACAAGTAAGTAGGAAAGCCGTGATAAGGTCATTTGTATTACATTTAGTCTACTATGATATTTGTGACTAGAAATGTGTAAGGGTATGATAGCTAAGCCTCAATCTCGAATAATATTTATAGATTACTTATATGCATCTGAAGTCAAGACTATTCGATCTCCCATAAGTCAAAAAGTTTTGAGATGATTTTGACATTGCACATATGAGGTTGAGATCAATTAGATAAACAAATTTTCGTGCTTTTTAGTTTTGATCAAGGTGGTAGTATCTATTTGAGTTATTTTAGAAAACTTTGTGAAGAGAAATGATGCTTAGAAAAATTGATTATTCTTAATACTCAACAACATAATGGTGTAGTAGAGATAAAGGAATTAAGTATTGTTAATGTTAGGTGGATAATGGCGCAAAATGTTTCCTTTAATTGGGAATTGCACCAATTTGTTGCCTATATCCCTAACTAAGTGCCCTCCATATCGCTTTTACACTCCATTTGAGTAATGGGTTAGTAGAGAGCCATCTATGGGTGATCTGTGAATCTAAAATGTTTATCTTTATTTTACTTCATAAGGTTGTGAAGTTATGACCTAGGGTTCTATAGCTTATTATTGTATGTCATTTGTAAACACATAGGTCGTGTGGTGCATTATTGTATGTGGGTCATGTAAACCTTCCGTGACATATGCATATAGGTAAGCTACTTTGTGGGAGTGTAACTAAGTCACATAAAAGTTTTCTTTAGTAAAGGTTAAAAGACGTGAATAGAGTTTTGAACTCTATAAGATAGAGAATTTCGAAAGCATAGCGCTTATGTAGCCTAGTTGGAGAATGGAAAGAAATTTCCAATATCCTAGGGACAAGTGGGGGAGTATGCCTACTAATGGGATTAATCCATTAGAGAAGAATACTCTCACATTTTAGTCGCGGGTAGCTTAATGTGAAAATTTTCCACGCCATCGAAAGTGATTGAGAGGGAAACATTCATGCGATCGCTCCGCTAGTCATGCGATAAAAGAGCCTCCAGGATAATGCCAAAGCGGCTCTAGTCCCCTATTTTTCGAAAGTGGATTAACGCTATGCTAGCTTTAAGGACAAAGCTCTTTGAGGATTAACAATAATTTCCTATAATTTGGTTGACTTTCTATTATGAGGTGCTAAACTATTTTCCGAGGTTATACGAATTTAGATAGTCATTGTCGAGGCATAAGGCTCACTAGATAACCTAAAAGTCGTACTCATTATTAGGAAAGTGTAGACCATGAGAAAAACTTCTCCGGGAAAGGGAGGTTATTATTTTGGATCTTAGGCTTATGATTGGACATAAGTTCTAACATTGGATTTGCGGGATAATGCGATCCAACAACTTTCGTTAGAGAATTGACAAGTGAGATCCGTGACGGCATTTACATTCCGGCTTATGGTGAAAAGTTAGAAGCGCAAAAAAGGTCAAGCTAGTTCCAATAATAAAGCTTTGGCAAATTTTCAAAATTAAAACAATTATCCAAATAGTGGTTCTTAGATTTCGCTGTCATGGATAGTGTCAGGATGATCGATGAAGACCATCATCGAGTACATGATCAATGGTCCAAAAGAAAGTTTTTTTCTTACTTAGTCACATTACAGAGCCGTGAATTTATATATTGTCGCCACCTTAGCGGGTAAATTCTCTATGCGTAGATATGATGATGGACATGGGTAAGGATGTAATTTATATGTTTCCTGATGTACGATCCTTAGGGATTTGCTTTTAGGAAAATTTCGCTTGTCTCTCGATGACTCTTACATGCGAAATATCCTTAGAATCGGCCTCTTTAGATGCAAAAATTCGCAAACCCTATCGACTCTACCTACTTACTTCCAGAAAGTTTCGAGCCTTAAAGGCTATTGAGTGAATCCTCGATTGTCTTCGGGGACAAAATGCATTTGACCTAATCTTTACATTCCTTGATCTTTTCTTTTCGGTCATGCTGCAGCTCAAAGTACGCTATGTGGGCTTATTACAAAGATGATAAGTGTGTTATCTTTGGTAAATGGTCAACCGAAAGTTGCTTTAGACATTGGCCTTGCTCATATTTCCACAGGATCGTGGATGAGAATGCTTATGCATTAGTAGTATATACACTTAATTACCTCGTAAGATTCAATACGCTTAAAGGCCATCGCTTAGTTGGGCTTGATTAAGAATGAACGAAAATTGGTCAACAAAAATATCTTAGAGAGGTAATGCTAAGAGTAGCGGGACCAAACCACTTTCATGAGGCGCAATGGTGGATTTCATATAGTGCTTATCGCAAGAGGTGCCTGGGAGGCGCTTATGCTTAATCTAATTGGCGCGTATCGTGGTTGTGTTTTTTTAACATCGATCACTTATTTGTTAGCCAGATGATGGGGATGTCGACAATTTATTATGGTTTGTGTCATAATGATTAGCGTATTTACGATGTCAAGAAAGTGTTATTTCAGTCACCACGAGCAATCACCTTTTTACGCCGGAGCGGCGCCACTTAATTAGTGGTTTGGCTTTATTTAGAGCCAAGAGAGGCTTAAATCATCCACCATGACGTCAGCCTTTGTTGCAACCAAGCAGGGAGGTCGTGTTACGACCAAACATGGATGTGAAAACGGCCTTTCCACGCAGGGCTTCTGCAGGATGTCAGCTAAATGCTAGATCCTATTTGGCCGTAGCGTGAGCAATAGAGGACGGTTAAAGCGCCAGAAAGTACTTTAGACTAAGATCTATACTTAAGTATCAGTATGATCGCCAATTTTTGGAAGAGTTATCTCCACCCGTGAATAGCGTATTCATACTAAATGGTTTATTAATCGGTTAAGGAGAATGGATCTCGCTTCTCACCGCAGTTAGTTTTATCATTATTGATATGACTTTATTTACGTATCTTCTTGTGACTTTTGACTATATTGCGCGGCGTCATGTTCTGCCATTTTGGTATGTTGTTCCGCCACGTATGATTCAATTTCGAAGGATATCACCGGGAAAGCAATAATCCTAAACCAAATAAGTATATACAAAGGTAAGATCATCTAGTATTACACTCATCATATATTCATCGAAGAATCGGCACACACTTCCCCGTATGAGAGGCAGATTGAAAAGAATATATCGCAAGAATTGGTGGTCAAACATGCCTTTTTGGTATTTAGAGACGCTAACGCAGGTAAATGAATGGTCTCAAGTATATTGGTGACACTATTTCGTTTTTCATTGATCTCTATGTCAAGTCTACCTTGCTTTAGCATGTGTCTTATACGCGATGTTCTTAGCAATGCACGCAGCATTGGCTAGTATGAGATTGTCTATTTTCAGAGATCGAGATAGATGCTATGTCAGCGCCAACTCATGTGCGAGTGAGA